>JALMGJ010000009.1:27703333-28970000 GCA_023362775.1 Charina bottae
TCCATGGTCATGTGGCCGGCATGACGCATGCGGAACGCTGTTACCTACCCACCGAAGTGGTACCTATTAATCTACTTGCATTTGAATGCTTTCGAATTGCTAGGTTGGCAAGAGCTGGGGCTAGTGCGGGAGCTCACTCCATCATGCAGGGCTAGGGATTCGAACCTCCAAACTTGCGATCTTCCGATCGACAAACCTGGTGTCTTACCCGTTGAGCCACCACGCCCCCGTATATATGTATATAACATTGTTATCCAAAATTTTCAATAAAGGATGAACATATTTCATTGAAATCATCAATTGATTGATTGATTGATTGATTATGTGCCATCAAGTCATTTTCAACTCCTAGTGAACACATAGATTATATCCATGATGATGTATTCCTAAACTGGTCTTTCAGGTCTTCCAACAGCACACTCATCGCTACTGTAACTAATTCCATCCACCTTGCTGTAAGCAATGTGCTGTGCCCTCAGAGTCAGACTCAGCCGCAACGCAGGCTGCTTCAGGCACTCACTTGGACCCTGTGGTGATTCCTCCAGGAATCTCTGCACCCCATCGAAGTGTGCCACTTGCCGGCAAGCAGCAAGATGCTGAACTAACCAGCATAACTTAAAGAAAGATTAGCAACAGCTGTGCACACTTGCGGGTAGGGGATTTAAGCCTCTCAGAAACAGACTTCAGTTGCTAGAATCAGCTTAGGCATCTGACTCTTGTTTGGAATCCAGTTATTTACAACCTGGGTTTGTAAATTGACTAAGACCTCATCCCCCTCGATGTGGCTTCATAAATCTTCGGCTTGACTTTGGACTGCTTGACCTGGAATTTCATCTTCCTAACCCTAACCCAGCTAAGTTCTTGTCTGTGGTTAATTGCTGCTTTCCTGCTTTTTGCCTTTTTGCTCTGCCACTTTCTGCTACCTTGCTGCTGGAACCTGCCTAAACAAGTCTCCCCCTTAACACTGTGTGTGCCTATGAACTGTATTTGGCTCCTGAAGGGGTGCTAAGAAAGCCAGGATGTGAAACAACTATATCTGTAAGCAACTCATTCATAAGTTGCAGGTAACATGAGGTCTTCAGTCCATTGAGTAACTGGGGCCATAAATCTTTTTGTTGCTGAAGAACTACTCTCCAAACCCCTCTACCTAAGTTCTGGATTATCTGAGTGTGACTGCTGGATTCCCCTAAGAAGATATTAATGCTGTCATCACCTATTCTTGAACAGGGAGATTGTTAGAATTCAGCAAATCAAGCATGCCTTATTAGCATATGGGTGATTGCTCTAGGAGGCAAACTCTGTGCTAGAGGAAGCTGTTTGTTGCCCCTCCCACTTCCTCTTCTCTCTCTCTGATTCCTCCATCGAGGAGGAATATGCCTAGGCCTCAAGCCCCCTTTTCTCCATGCAGCCTCTGGCAGCAAACAGGGCCAGAGGTATACAGTTTAGGGAACAGAAAGAAGAACTGAAACATCATTTTTCTACTGAAATGGCTGTACCTGGACAAAATAAATCTAAGAACTCTTTTGTACTTACTTTTTGTACCTGTAATGTCTAAGCGTGTGTTTCTTTATGCTTAGGTGGGCTAAAAGTATAAGAATAAGAACCTGAATCTCTCTAACGTGCTCATAGGCTGTGTTTTTAAACAATATTCCTTTTTCTGTGCATGAGTTTACACAACGTTAAGCTCTGCTCCATTCACTGGTTCTAACAGGCCACTGAATGATCTTCAGAGATGACCTCTCGTCTGGAATCTGGAGGGGCAAAACAGGGAATTCCTTTTCCCCAGGGATAAACTTTTACATAAATAGCTCCAGTTTTCCCTTTTTACCAGGGATTCCTGGTTGAAGCAGTTTTGGAGTATGTGATAATAAAGAACAAATGATTTTATTTTTGTTCTTTACAAAATATACAAAAAGTGAGGTAAACATCAGTGGAATTTATAAATACTGTGTTTTCTTAAATTTTAGGGGCAATATGTAAGAAAGAGAAGTTGTTCTGCTTATTATGGTTATTAACTAAGGATGTCCTAGGTGTTCTCTTGGGAAAGAGGAGCTGCTCCTTCAGTTTGCAGTATCAAACAGGGCAGTAGACTGAGATATGCCACGAGTCATGAATTAAATGTTCCAGGACAAGATAGTGGTCAGGACAAGACAAAATCCTCCAGGTAGAATCATGATCAAGCCAGAAATCAAGATTATAGTACAGGAACACACCAGATCTCAGGAAAAACAAAAACACTTGTTGCTTGATCAAGGCTTAATTGAAGGAGGAAGATTTTTAAAATATTTCTTCCAATCCAGGGGAATCCAATAGACAGTTTGGAGCCTGAGGATATTAATCTTCATACCTATGTATTGCAACATACATTTCAGCAGATCACTATAATTCAAGATTTTCCAATTCAGACATGGAAGTTTTGGGATACTTGATACAGAGAAGAAAGCAGAAATCTATACAGATATAGAATAACTGTTTGTGTGTGCATGTGTGTGTGTGGTGTAGTTCAAGCCAGATTGATTTAGTGGTAGATACAGTAGATAACAAAAGGTGTTTGTGGTGGTAAAGAGAAGAAGATAATTCCAGATATTCCACCTTCTCTTTCTCTGTCACTTCTGAAACTTGCAACCTGCAACATACCATAATGCATGACTTTCCTATGCCAAGCATATAATTTCCCCAAAGTGGGAGCAATTTTATTTTTTGGCCAGTGGATTGGCCTGGATTTATGTAAGTTTCAGTGTATCTAGGCTATGAGTTGTTGTGTATTATGACATGGCAATATCTATTGTCTCATTTTATTCACACTGTTCTCTGAACCTCTAGTTTTTAAAACTGTCTTGCTTTAACATACAGAAAAAAAGATGAAAGGAAGAAAAAAAAGGAACACACCAGAAAAAAACCTACAAAAATGTAAATCCATTGGAGTTTGTTTATTTATTTATGTAGATGACACCTTCATCATAATAAAGAAGGAACAACTGGAGGAAACACATGAAACCATCAACAATATCTTCAAAGGAATAAAATTCACAAGGGAAGAAGAAAACAACAACACACTACCCTTCTTGGACATCCTCATCAGTAGAGGAAATGATGGCATTCCAGAAACACAAGTCTACCGGAAATCTACCCACACTAACCAAGTGCTCCACTACCAAAGCAATAACCCAACCTCCCACAAGAGGAGCTGTGTAAGAACACTATTCAGATTAGCACAAATGCACTGCAGCAACCCAGAACACCAGAAAAAGGAAACAGATCATCTATACAGCATCTTCCAGCAAAACGGATACCCACGCAACTTTATCAAAAAGTGCCTGACCACTCAACCCACTACAACACAACCAACAGAAGCTATGAAAAGGATTACACTGCCATACATCAGAAACATCTCAGAAACTACTAATAGACTGTTACATCCACACAGCATCACCATAGCACACAAACCAACCAAAACCCTTCAGAACATCGTAAGTAAACCAAAAGACCCAGTAGCCCAAGAAGAAGAAAAAAAGTTATCTACAACATACAGTGTAAGGACTGTAACAGCCACTATGTAGGACAGACTGGCAGAAGACTAGCAAAACGCATCCACAAACACCAACTAGCAGTCAGAAGACACGATGAAAATTCCTTAATCTCACAACACATGGACAGACTCAACCATACTTTCAACTGGGAAACTGTGAGCATCTTAAACCAAGCCAAATTCAAAAATGCTAGAGAATTCCTGGAAGCTTGGCACTCAGACAAAGCAGCCATCAACAGACACATAGAGGTAAACAACATTTACATACCATTCATAAGAGACAATAGAAAAGCCAGAAGACCAGAACACCTCCTTGCCAGCAATCAGCAACCAGATAGGCAAAGATTAAGACCAAGATTAGCACCAGAGGAGCAATTAAACAACACAATAGACCCTAATCAAGGAACTATTAACTCAGTCAATCAACCAAGCAGCAAACAACAACCCAATCAAGGTACTACCAAGGTGACTACAACACCCCCACCAACACAGGCAGGACAAGCCAGGGTATATAAACAGAGAGCAAGTCCCACTCCCTTTTCGCACTGAAAATGTTGCCTAGCCTGGCAATGAAACGTCTGCAAGAAAACAACAAGGCTCAGAGAGCACCAAGGACTCCACATTTATTTATTTATTTATTTTTCTATCCCACCTTTATTATTATTATAAATAACTCAAGGTGGCAAACATACCTAATACTCCCTCCTCCTATTTTCCCCACAACAACAATCCTGTGAGGTGAGTTGGGCTGAGAGAGAGTGACTGGCCAAGGTCACCCAGCCGGCTTTCATGCCTAAGGTGGGACTAGAACTCTCAGTCTCCTGGTTTCTAGCCCGGAGCCTTAACCACTAGACCAAACTGGGCGGTAAGGTAAAGGCAAAGGTTCCCCTGCACAGTCGTGTCCGAGTCTAGGGGGCAGTGCTCATCTCCGTTTCTTAGCCGAAGAGCCAGCGCTGTCTGAAGATGCTTCCACGGTCATGTGGCCAGCATGACAAGCACGGAACACTGTTACCATCCTACCGAAATGGTACCTATTTATCTACTTGCATTTGCATGCTTTCAAATTGCCAGGCTGGCAAGAGCTGGGGCGAGTGCGGGAGTTTGCTCCGTCATGCGGGGCTAGGGTCTTGAACCACTGATCTTGCGACCTTCTGATCGACAAGCCTGGCATCTTAACCGCTGAGCCATCGCACCCCCATAAACTGGGAGATTTGTTCTAATTAATTGAAGAGTGATAGTTTACCACATTGCCATAATGTATGTAGGTATAAAATAGACATAATTATCCATAAGATGTAAAATATCATCAGCATATAATAATATAATAGTACTGGTGCACACATTGTCCTTTGCTTGCCAGACAAGACAGGCTTGTGGTTCCACAGTATCAAATTAGAATTTAGACATAATTAAGGGCATCCTTGATGAGGCCCAGGAGACATTCTAATGGGTGAAGAAATAATTCCATTTGTAATAACCATAAGAAATTTTAAAAAAGAAAATCCATACTGAGTCAAAAATTGCTCTAGAAATTTCTTTTAACATATCAGAGGCTTTTCTGCATTCAACTAAAAGTAATGCCTCCACTTCCATAATTTTGGTTTAAATTGGTATATTTTAATAAATGAAATAGAAAAATAATTCTTGAAATGAGCTTCTTTATTACCTGTATTTACTTCTTCATCTAATCACCACTATTCCCTCCATACTTCTACCAAACTTCCTAAAGCTGTCATGAAAGAACTCCATACTTTGTCTCTTCAACCTGCTCATGACAGTCTTTTCCACCTCTTCATTTGAGTCAAAGAGATGTCCATTAAGGTTTTCTTTCAATTTTGGGAAAAGGTGGAAGTCTGGACTGTATCGCAGGTGGGGCAAGATGGTGATATCCAACTTCACAATGGTTTCTTGGGGTGGCTTAGTGTTGTGAGGTGCGAGGCCTAGTTGCATGTTGCAGCAAAATTTCCTATGTGTGCTTCCAAACAATGCTTAATCATTGTTTCAAAGGTTGGAATGTTACAGTGTGTTACTCTGAGTTGTTGTTGGTGTTTCAAGGACATCAGTGTGAATAACATCATCTGTGTCCAAAAGAACCTGTAACCAAGACTAGGTTTTGAATTTTTTTTTTATTGCTGGTGAAGCTTTGCAATCATATTCCATGATGGTTCATTTCTGGGTCATAATGATGAGTCCATGTTTCATTAGCTCTCACAATGCTGTGAAGAAAGTCCTCACCTTCATTCTCATTGCATGACAACAGTTGTTGGCATATTTCAACTCTTGAAGCTTTCATCTCTGCCGTCAGCATGCAAGGAAGTCATCTTGCACAAACCTTCCAAAATCAAAGAAGATCAATAATGTGATCCACATATACCTGTAAAATGCCTAGCTTTGTGCACCGAGGAGTAACCATTGCAGCTTTCTATTTGATGAAGAGTGGCAATACAACCTTTTCTCACAGCAACTTCCTGCCAACTGAAGTGAACGAACAGATGCTAAAGAATATGTTGGAGCTTGTAGCATGTCGGAACTGCCATCTGTTGGCAACTTATAACATTGTAGGCATTACTTCCCATTGTAGGCATTACTTCCCATTCAATCCTCCTCATTTGCACATTCAGCAGCCCTTCTAGCAGCCTTCAAAATTATTATAAAATAAGCCTCATTAAAACAAGTATCATTATATACGTATAAAATTCTACATATTATAGAATTTGAGCAATATAGGACCCAGGTGTTCTTCCCATTTTCAGAGATGTAATAGCATTATTAAATAATTATTTCCTGAAGAGATGCAAGTGCAGCTAAATAAACTGTTTGATTATGTGTAATCTTCTCAAGAGCTATCTTACCTTGTTTATTTAAAAAAAATGGCCATTGAAGGAGAAATTAGTTATTTTTAAAATATGTCAAGTATAAACTTTTAAAAAGTTGTTGATTTATTAGATCAGAATCCTTACATATATTTACCCTGACCATCTTTGATATTAGAAATATTGCTGCTGTTTCAGTTGATAGACCAATAGTTCATCAGGCTTTTTTCCTTGCTCCCAATAGCTTTGTTTAATATGACTGTGGATTTTTCATATCAAGTGCATCTAAAGAATTAAGTCCCAGTTTAAAAGACATGAAAGCTTTGTATAGTTCTGATGTAGGCTGACTTGCATATGCACTCAAACATTCTTTATTTTCCAAATTTACTCATTTAGATGTTTGATTCTTCTTTTTCCATGAAGCCTATGCAATAATACAATAATGAATATATGCCTTGAATGTAACTCACCAAATCTGCAGAATGTCTATTTGCAAACAAGACATTTTTCAAAACCTTGCTTCATCTGTTTGATGTAGAATACATAATGATGTATTGAAATACTACTGTAAAAATTGAATGACTTTTACTGGATAACATTAATGGAATATGATCGGATGCTGAAAAAGGATATATAATTGATATATCTATTTACTCAACTCAATATCAAGGTAATACAAAAGTCAAGTTAGGGACAAATCCAAGGAGGTATTAGAAAAACTGTATATTTTTGCAATGAAAATTTTAAAATCATCATGTACAGTATTCACTAAACTAAGCTCTAAGCTAATAGACATCCTTTTCATGTATGAGAAATTAATTTACCTGGAACAACGTTATGATTTAACAAAGGATCTCAAGCTAATCTGGACCTCTATTAATGCTGACATTAAAGAAATTGCTAGCAAATGATTTTCAGATTATTTCTCCATCATTTCATGTATTATTAATTCTTTTATTGCACTTTTATACAACTCAATAACAAGATTTCTCCAGATGAAGTACAATCATGTAAAACATATTATTAAAAAATAGAACTATGCAAAACAATATAAAGACAAGCAACTTATAAAACAATATTAAAAATTAACCCAGAGAACAGCACAAGAGAATAAAAATCTATAACAATACTAATGGCATTCATGTATTTCTTCATTATTAAACTTGCTGCATAGTTGAATGCTAAGGTCTCTCGGTGGTTTTCAATGAAACGACATACAACCCATACAGCATAAAATCCAGATTTGTAAAATAGCAACAAAATACTGACACTCTAAAACACCTGGGAAAATAAAAATTATCTAGTGTTGAAAAGAATAAAGGAAGGAAATCCAGACGGGGTCACTGAAAAGACCCTTTCCCATGTAGCTCCTTAGGATGTTAGAATCACTGACTCCTAGACTTGGAAAGAGTTGTGTAGGCCTTTGACTCCAACCCCTGGTCAGTGCAGCAGTCCAATTTAAATCATCCCCGACCCATAGCTGTGTTGCTTGCATTTGAACACATTCAGGGAAGAGGAACTCATCAGCTCTTTGGGTAATTGTTTCCACTGTTGAATGGCTCTTATTGTTAGGATGTTTCTTCTGACATACAATTGGATTCAGCTTTCCTCTAAATTGAGTCCATCATTCTATACTCCTCACTCTGGACAATAGAGAAGAGGTCTTGACCTCGTTCTGTGTGACATCCTTTCAAGAATTTGAAGAGTGCTATCATATCCACACACACACCCCTTGCTCTTCTCTCCTTTTCAAGGCTAAACATACTCAGCTACTTCTATTTCTTTTCACTGGACTCAGTTTCCAATCCCCTGATTGTCCTTCCCTGAGCTTGCTCCAGGGTGCCAGACACAGTACTCAAGGTGGGATCTGACTAAGGAAGAATAGAGTGGAAGAAATACTTCTCATGATTTGGAAACTAGTTTTCTGTTGGTGCAGCCTAAAATTCCATTTGCCCTTTTTTGCAACCACATCATACTGAATACTCACATTTCACTTGCAATCAATTACTATTCCAAGATCTTTTCCCCAGGTACGATTTCCTAGCTATAGATACTCTATACCTGCCCATTTGATTGTTTCCTAAGTGAAGGGTTTTGTACTGGTCTCTATTATATGTCATTCTGTTACTTGCAGCCCATTTCTTTAACCCATCTGAGAGACTGAGTAGGTAAGAGGCTGACTTGCCCCACATCTGCAGCAGCTAGATATCTCATAATGTTGGAGACTTTTTCACTATAGGATCAGAAGACATGGGATGGTCAGTGGACAGACAAAAGACAGTCATCTTAAAACAACATGAAGACTCTAAAAGCAATGGGTCCTATTATCCAAGACCTCCAAAAGTTATTACCAGAATGTATCCTTTAATGTGGCAGAGAGAGACAATTACTTAACACCTGATTGGAGAATAATCATATTAACTAGATTTACTTTTTGAAGTGTGGCCCTCAGCATGCCACTCAAAAAGCCAAGGGTGGCCCTTGGCCTGTTAAAAAGTTGCATGTTCCTGTCATATCTTGATGCAGGTTCAAATCCACCCACAGCCCTACAGGTTCACTGGGCCGGTCAGTCTCCCTTAGCCCAACTTATCTCACACAGTTGTTGTTGTGAAGAAAAAGTAAAGGTGAAAATGCTATGTGTGCTGCCTTGAGCCCCAGAAGGAAAGGCAGGATAGAAACCTAATAAATAATTAATAAACACACCAAAATCAACATAGCCAAGTTAAACCACACAAAATGCTCTTTGTAGAAAGCCTGACTCCCTGTTACAGCATCAAATCAAAACCAGAACAGCTTTGAAATAAAGAAAAATGGGTTCTTAATTTAAAACTCCAGTGCTTAAAATTAGTCCTTCACTTGTTGGGCAGTGTTGAGCTTCAGGGCTTAGTGACCATGGTCTAGACAACAGATTTCCTGACATTTTGCCAGCAACTGTGGCTGGCAACTTCAGAGGCAAGGTGATCTGCCACACAGACCACAGGCAACTAGCAGTAACTGACTGGGCTCCTGTCTTTATAGCCAAGTGACCTGACTTCTGATTGGTCTTTAGCTGAGCTGGTTTTGGATTGGTGCAGGTTGGTGAGGGCTGGTCTCTGATTGGAAGGCTGGTCTCTGATTGGTTCACTAAAGCTCAACACTGCCCAACAGATATGTCGATGAAGGTTCTCAGTCATCCAGGTGGAACAGTCTGTGGCTTGAATCATGTCAACTGGATTTCTATTTTCTCAGTAGAAACGTTTCACTCCTTATCTAAGGATAAGACTGAAGAAGCTCCTTGGATAAGGAGTGAAACGTTTCTACTGAGAAAATAGAAATCCAGTTGACATGATTCAAGCCACAGACTGCCCAACAGATACCAGTCATGAAAGCCTATAGCGGTATATTAGTCCTTCACTGTTTAATTAACTAAACCATCTTTAATCATTAGGGAGACAATCCAGTTCTCTATCATATCCTTTCCTCTCCTCCTCCATACACAGCAACACGCATGGAGTCTCTTTCCACTAAACCTCACTATCCTTTATCAGTTCTCCAACTGCTTTCATAGAAAAAGGTGCTTTCCCAGAACAGTTTAGTTTGCCTAATAATATGCAAAGGGGAAGGGCTGCATCAGTCCCCACAGATTACCTGAAATATTTAGAGCCAGCATGTTCCATCTATTTCTGTAAATAGAAATGTTCTAGCTTGAAAATGGAAGAATCAACTTAGCATAGAAGCCTGTAAACTCCCTGGCTAAAAAACTTGATTACTATTTAAATATATCAAACAGACAAATCAAGACAGATTCATCACAGTCCTCAATAGAAATGTGACACAGCAACGTGGAAGGATTTAATGAATAGGACAGGTATGTTCAGGCTTCAAAATGGCTATTAATACAGCCAAATTATACATCACTCAGTTATTAGCGTTACATAGAGCTTGGCAGTTTAATAAGGAAGATCTTTGGCCTTTATTTTTAAGGCATGAAGTGCTCAATTATGGAGCTTAAAAAAGAGAATATAGACGATGATAAGTAGCACTGCTTTCTTTGTAAAAGGAGAGGGGGAAAGAAACAGGAAGGAGAGCAGACAGACAGGCTAAATACCCCCTAGATTTGATGAAGTTTTTTATTGTGTAAATCAGCCTTCTGAATAGATATTCTTCAGGTACATTGGACTATAACTCCCACAATTCCAAGGCAGTATGAACTTTTGGGTGCTTGGGCATGGAGGAAGGAAACAATAATCACGGGAGTTCATAGTAGTAATAGTAATTTTATTTAGTGTTTGCTTATAATTAAGCACAGTACAGGTAAATCAAAAAATGATACACAATATCAAACAGTAACTGTAATAAAACAATGAAATAATCATTTCTTAAGGTAAAGGTTCCCCCCGCACATTTGTGCAGTCGTGTCCGACTCTAGGGGCCGGTGCTCATCTCCGTTTGTTAGCCGAAGAGCCAGTGTTGTCTGAAGATGCTTCCACGGTCATGTGGCCACATGACGCGCGCAGAACGCTGTTACCTACCCACCGAAGTGGTACCTATTAATCTACTTGCATTTGCATGCTTTCGAATTGCTAGGTTGGCAAGAATCATTTCTTACTACAATATAAAATATTTCTTAATATTAGTACAACCACAATATAAATCTGTAGTGAATAATGAGAAAGAAGCTTCTTCTGGATTCCCAGCGAGGTGCCTGGGGCATATGCCCCGCTTGCCTCCCCCTAGTTGTGGCCCTATTTAGAGGGATGTTTGGAATTTTAGTACACGCTACCTCTGCCCCTACTCACTTTTAGGGGCAGAGAAATCTCTGACTAGAACTATAATAGTCTAGAATTCTAGATCCATATTGGTCCAGGGAAGGGTCTATAGTCCACATGTACTTTGGCACCCAGACCATTCCTGGCATGGGTGGGGCTAATATTTTCAGGGTTTGGGGGTTTGTGTTTTGTTTTTTGAGTTTTTGACATTTGGGTAGAAATGTAAGTAGCATAATTGTACCTTAAGCAGCTCACAGGCTGTGTTTTTAAACAATATTACTTTTTCTATGCACAAGTTTACACAACATTAAGCTCTGCTCCATTCACTGGTTCTAACAGGCCACTGAATTATCTTCAAAGCAGACACCTATGATACCTATCCCCCTATATAAAAACTCCAGAAATTGGGGGTTTTGGAAATCCTTGATGTCTGCAAAGCTTAAGGCACCCATTTTGCCCCTAACTCCTCAGACAAAAAAAAAAGTTTGAAAGTGGTATTTCTGGCCATACTTTGGTGGCCCTTGGATGATTTTTTTAAAAACAAAATTAAATTGCCTTCTTGGCTGCAGGAAAGTTTCCTATCCATAGCCAGGAATTATGAATCTTTTTTTCCCCTCAGTGTCTTTCCACCCAATTATTTTTTGAGATGGAAAAAAAAAACCAAATAAAATTATACATTTATTCCTCTACTCTAGTTGAATGAAATGTTTGTGCCGTTATCCATGCTGTTTCAAAGAGCTATGAAAATCAGTCGACAAGCTGCCAAATCCACTCTTTGAAGTGGACAAGAAGCTTCAGCTGCTTGAAGGATTGATGTGGCTGCTTCATAGACTTCTTGATGTCTTCTGGACAACCATCAACCATAGTGGACACCTGCTCCCTTTGCCAGCTTCCCTGGCTGAAATCTCTCCTAGGTTTACACATGCAAGCTCAGAATGTACCAAGAGGAAATCTAACAAAGTGCTTCACTCCCCAGTACAGTGCCTCTTTGAATAATCTGCATAGTCCTTCTGTATTTTGAATGTTTATTGCAATCTTTTATGTAACATAAAAGTTGCAGTCCTTTTTTTTTTCTTCATTTCATTTCACAATCTCTCTCTGTAGCAACCTGCTATTGGTATGTACAAATACTTGCCAGTTTAGGATAACATTGAACACATCTGATAAAGTGGAAGCTTATACCATATTATATTGGTTAGTCTTCACATCACTGCAAGACTCTTGGTTGCTTTTCCTACCGCAGACTAATACACTCTTGGAGTGTACACTGGGATCATTTTAGCAGTGCTGATCTTTCCAGAAAAGAGCCAACTATGTGCAAATTGATAACCTGGCAAAGTCTAGCGCAAGTTCTTAGTACACACTGCATTTTGCTTACTTTGTTCTCATTCCCTGAGAAATGAAAATCTGTTGCAAGTCACTAGGGGATCTGGCCAATATACATTCCCAAGGTTTAATAAGGGCTAGGTGTTTGTTCAGGTGACATTTATATGATGCCAATGACCTTGGCTGCCAAGAAACCTTATCCAAAGCAGAATACTTGGGAATGCTAGCAATAAAGACAAATTCTGCATCTAGTCCTAAATGTCCAGGTGGCCAGCTGTTACGGCAGAGCTGCAAAACTCCCCCCCACCCTTAGGAGGAGAAGAACCCACATCCAGCCATTGTGTTTCAATTCTCCTTGTGCCCAAGAAAAGGGGAGGGTGAATTGGAGGCATCACTTTTTTTTTAATAAGAATTTTATTAAGTTTGAAGGAAAGATAAAAACTACATAAAAGCAAAACACTACAAAAAAAGAAAAAAACCTAAAAGAGTGTAAAACACAAGAAAAAAGAATTTTCAAAGATTACGTAAAGAAGTGACTTCCGACTTTCAAGAACAAGAATATACAGCAATTTCCATACTCAATCTCTTCCTCTAAATCAAACCAAGATCCCATTATTTCTATAAATCCTTCCATTAGCACGTGTACAAATCACTAATACAATTGCTCCTTCCCCTTATATTAAAAGAAAAAGAAATATATAAACCTCCAAATCAACTTGCCCCTGAAAAAACAATAGTTATTTAATTATTTCCTTCCTACCTCTATTCTATATATTTCTGTCCACTATAATAAGAATCAAATTATAAAAACATTTAAATTGTCTACTTTTATAATTAATAATACTATAACAATCTTAACCCTATTAAACCTAAAACCAAACAATTATTATTATTATCTTATAAATCTTAAGAATCAAACAAACCTTAAAACAATCCAGTAAATCTTAATCCAAATCATTAAAGAAAAATAGGATCATACAAGCCTTAATATCAATCCAAATAAACATTCTTAGTTCTTTACCCCACTTCAAAATATACCAGAGCATTTACATATCTGCATATTACACACAAGGCATTTTTCATACAGAGATCAAACAGCCCAACTGCCCCCCTTGGGAACTCAGACTTCTCAGAAAAAAACCTCCCACAGAACAGATCCTCTTCTTCCCCACAACATTCCATCAGGAAAACAACTCCATTTGTAATTTGCAACTCAGATTGTCCCTTTAACACCCTCAACACCAAAGTATAATCTTCGCCTGGCATTTCAACAAAGGCTTGGATTTAGCTGTCAATAGAAACATCTCTATCTTTGTTAAAATCTTCAACTTGTTCCCCAACGTCCTCAGCCAGATGACACATTTTAAGGCAGATGTTTTTTGCAATGTCCCGAATACCTTGCAGAATAACTTGACAGGTGTCATAAAAGATCTGTTTAAAATCACAATGAAGCTCACAATGGAACTGTGAGAAAGTCTCCTTGAAATCCTCCATGTTTCAGGCAGTAGATTATGGCACCCCCTAGATACTTGACTAGCGAGAATAGGAGTTAATGAGTTAATGGAGAAGTTCCAAAAGTTGTTGACATAAGAGAAAGTATGCTAACAAGCAGCTCCCATAGAAAATGGCGATAGAAAACTAAAGATTCAAAACAGCAGATTTAATGTGTAGAAAAATATTAAATCCTTCAAATTCAGCACAAAAATAATGACAGGGAGGCAATTATTTATTCTCAATCCTCCTTAATATTTAAATGGGAAACAAGCCAAAAACTTTAAAAGATTTTAAAAATTAATCCCAAAAATAACTATAAGCACGAAGAGAGATCGCTTCTCCTTGCTGTAGAAAGCCTCTCTTGGGGTACATAACTTAAAAAAGAATATACTGTAAATTGGGTGATTTAGAAATGGGGTGGCTCGACTTAGTGTCTCTTTAAGACTACAGCATAGCTTGGAAATGGTGACGTCCCGGTCTCCCGGCAGCTTTTACCTGATCGGTATGAACACTGTTTGCAATTCTTGGGTTGCAAGTCGCCGTTCTGAAGAACAGATGAGAGATTCCGAGTGCTTTCTTTGCCATGAAAGTGCTCCAAGGCTTCAGGAAAAAGCCTGCCTGAGCCCAAAAAACCGTCACGTTGTCAGTTCTGTCTGCAGAGCTCGCGGACACAGCTGGTCAGTCAGCCATATTCCCACCAGAAGACGAATTGGAGGCATTGCTGAAGGATACCTAGCCAAACCCACACATATAGGCCTTGCAGTTGGATGCCAATGTCCTTCATGAGGAAAGGAATGTACTTCCAGTCCCTGGGTGTCATAGATTCAGGCCAGTGTCAGAGATGGGGGTGGAGGACAACATTTTCAGGCTGTAGCACAGAAGCAGGAGGGGGATCATAGACATCAAAGTATTTTGACTTGCATGATAAAGCATAATCAGCCCACTTGTTTTGTGTTGTGGCAGAAATAACTCAGCAACAACTGGAAACAATTGTTTTATTGGTCTAAAGCAGGGGTCCCCAAACTCTTCAGCTCATCGACCCCTTCATGAAGTTTCAGATTGTTCATTGGCCCCCAAACATCTATTATATGAAAATAATTTAATAAATAGTACTTTAACTCATAGTACTATGAATAATAGTAATAATAACATCAACCCTTGGGTAGTCCCATTGACCCCTTGGGGGTCAGTATTGACCACTTTGGAGAAGCCTGCTCTAAAGCAAGCAGGTTACAGTGAGTCACTGGTTTCTTGCACCCAGAAGTGCCAAGAGCAAGTCCCACAAGGTCACATAGGTCTCACATAGTATGTTGATCAAAAATAGTTGGAGCATGTGCAAACATTAGCATAAGATGGCAAGTGCAGAAAGAATTGCTTTACAACTTATAAGGAAACAAGATCACCACAGAGAGACATGGGTACCCTTCATAGTGTGAAAACTTCACAGGCGCACAGAAAGAAAACAGCACCTTTGATATTTGAACAATGGATCTAACTGTTATTCTAGTAAGCCTAACCTTCATTTGTATCCCAAAATATAAGGAAGTATGACAGCATCTGTCCTTAAATCCTGCCTCCTCTCAAGGCGTAAACATTGTAACCAATTAGTCACTAACGGGCAGGTTGGCACAAAAATAAAAATTCCACTCTGAAGGAATGAGAGGTATAGAAAAGGACTTCAACACTATCTTTATATAAGTGAACATACAAATTGATATTCTTATCCTAACTTAGCAAATCATTTTTAATGATTTGTCAGCTTTTTCATATCAAAGTTGGTGTTTAATGGGGGATTGGAATGGAGTTACTTCCCCATTGATTGACAGAACATCTGAGAAACAAATTAAAATTAAACAAGGGAAACTACCAAAATCTTTCTTTGACTTGATGGATAACTTGGCATTAGTGGATTCATGGAGATGTAAAAATGGACTGGCAAAAGATTATACTTTTTACTCAGAGAGACATAAATCCTTCTCAAGAATTGATATGATTTGGGTTTCAAAAGACTTGATGGATAAAATTTCTACAGTGAACATTTTGCCAAAGACTTCTTCTGATCATAATCCTGTATGACAATAAAAAGAATTTCTAGGTCATATAGATGGAGATTGAATGAATCTATGCTACAAAAAGAAAAGGTTGTGGAAGATTGTAAGAAGAAATTAAAGGACTTTTTTGAAATCAACCTGGACAACGAAATAGACCTAAAAACTGTGTGGGATACTAGTAAAGCGGTTATGAGGGGACATTTTATTTACCATAATTGCAGGCTTAAGAAAAAATCTCAACAAAAGTTACAAATGGTTTTGGATTAGATCAAGTTGAAAGAAATTGAGTTACAGAAAAAAACATCAGATAATAATATTGTGTATCAACTTAAGTTACTACATCAGCAAGTGTCAAAGTTGACTGTGAAAGAAATTGAAACAAAGTTAAAATATGCTAAACAGAGACATTTTGAATTTGCTAATAAGCCTGGAAGATGGTTAGCATATAAATTAAGGAAAGAAAGAGAGAAGAAAATGATATTAAAAATTCAAGAAGGAAATGTGGAACTATTGGATAATCAAAAAATCAAAAAAGCATTTCAGAGTGTTTTTTTTTCTAATTTATATAAAAAACAAGAAGTCTCTTTGGAAAAGATAAATGAATATTTGAATATACAAGATTTACCACAACTTACACAGTCACAGAAATTAATATTGAATAGTCCCATAACCACCTTTCAAATAGTAGAAGCTATAAAAAGAACAAAATTGGGGAAAGCACCAGGACCTGATGGTTTATCTGCATTATATTACAGATGTTTTGAGGATCAGATTCTTCTACCTTTTAAAAGACGGATGAACTCTATTTTGTTAGGCTCTTCAATGCCAGATTTATGGAAAGAAGCTAATATTGCTCTTATACCAAAGGAAGGATAAGATCCTTCCTTAGAAAGGAAGATCCTTCCTTAGTTAAGAACTACAGACCAATATCATTGTTGAATAATGACTATAAAATATTTGCTTCAGTGCTGGCTGAAAGAATGAAAAAAAATTTACAAGAATTTATCCATTATGATCAATGTGGATTTTTGCCAAAAAGACAGTTAAATTTAATGTAAGAGCAGTCTTGGATATTATAGAATATCTACAATATCATAATGAATGCAAGGCGGCTCTTATCTTCTTAGATGCAGAAAAAGCCTTCGATAATTTGAATTGGAGTTTTATGTTTAAAGTCTTGGAAATTATGGATTTTGGAGAACATCTTATCCAGGGAATTAATACAATTTATACACCTCAAAAGGCTAATATCATTGTGAATGATGAATTGACTGAATCATGTCATATACAAAAAGGAACAAGACAAGGATGCCCTTTGTCACCTTTGCTCTTTATCTTGGTGTTGGAAGTTTTTAATAGAGACATTAGAAGAGATAAACAAATAGAGGTCTTAAAGATCAAACAAGAGGTTTTTAAATTGAGGGCTTTTGCTGATTATTTAGTTTTGATATTACAGGATCCCTTGGATACTGTGGAACATCTGATGAAGAAACTGAAAGAATTCGGGTCATTGGGGGGTCTTAAAGTAAATAAGCAAAAAACAAAAACGTTAATTAGAAATATGACCCTGTCCAATCAAGAACTGCTGTTGGGTAAGATGGGTTTCAAGATTGAAAAAAAGGTTAGATATTTGGGGGTGATCCTGTCAACTAAGAATAGTATGTTTCAGAACAATTATGTTAAAATTTGGAATGATGTGAAAAAAGATTTGCTAAGATGGGGAATATTACAACTGTCTCTCATGGGAAGAATACCTGTGATTAAGATGAATGTTTTGCCTAGGATGTTGTTTCTTTTTCAGACCTTACCAATTTTGTCGACAGATTTACCATTTAAAGAATGGCAGAGAGATATTTCGAAATTTATTTGGCAAGGCAAGAAATCAAGAATTAAATACAAATTGTTACAAGATGCCAAAGAATGAGGAGGTCTGGGTTTGCCTAATTTAAAATTGTATTTTGATGCTTGTTGTTTGCTGTGGATGAAGGAATGGATTACTTTGGAGAACAAGAAATTATTACAGCTTCAAGGACATTAAATAAGATTTGGATGGCACGCCTACTTGTGGTATGATAAAGGAATGATAGAGAGACGTGGCATCTCTTCTCCTAGTCTGCCACAGTTCTTCAAATCTTCCATCTATAACCATGCAAAGCTGGAGTAATGCTTTCAAGATATCTCCAATTTCTGTCAAATCAGCTCATCCCACACTTCATCCTTAAACTAATTTTGCTTTTGAACTAGGTTTGAAGTCATAGCTTTTTCTCCCCACCTTCCCATGAAAGGTTTTTGGTGGCACTGAAGCTCAGCAGTTATTGAGTGTTTGCATAACTGCCAATAGCCTAAGAACCTCAGGCCCTCCGCTTGCTTTTAATGAATCCAGCACAGAACATATCATAGACACCCTCCATTCTACTCTCCATGAATCTCTAATAATTTTGTGTGCCGTTCAAAAGCCTAGGACACTTGGAAGTAAAAATATAGATTCACCAAGTTTAGAAGATGGAGATGCTTTTTTTGTGATGCCTTCTTTCCATCTAGCTACACACAACCAGGCCTTTGTTGTTCCCAGGTAGTATAAAATCTAGGATGAAGTCAGGGTATTTTGAAATATTGGCCTAGAATATAGATTGAATTTGCCACAAACATTAGAGATAGAAATACTCTGGCCTTAAAAACAATACATCAGCACTGTACAAGCTCTTGCTGCTAAAAGGATCCCTGTCCATTCCTTACAGACCAATTCCTTAAAGTGTTAAATTGTGCTAGGATTTTGAATGAGGATAATCTGCTAGATGGAGCATTTAGTTGCTGGTTGTCTACTAATAAGTGACAGGCAAAATTGCTTTAAACACAATAATTTGGCAGGAGGAGGAGTGCTGCTTTGAAGTTTAAAATACAGCCCCTGAAACTGAGAAGGAACTGCGGGAATCTCAAAATGGCAAATCTTTTCTTTAATAGTAATAAAAAGGAATTAAGCATGCTGTGAATCTGAGATGAGAAGGCTAAATGGAACTGTTATTTAAAGCTACCATAGAACTTTATAAATGTTCAACTGACAAAAGATTTAAATCACCTGGGGATTTAGTCCAGCTAGTAATAACTGATATAAGATGTGGATTTGAGGTTACTTCCTTGATGACTTTTGTTTAAACACCACAAGGAAAACCTGTGATGGAAAATGGGAGGGCAATTTAATTGTATAAGCCAAGGGAGATGACATGCATTTTGTTTTTAAAATCAGTGGTCAGGATTGAATTTGCATTTGCATTAGGCCAAGTCTTTTAACAGAAGAATAAAAGTAGACTATAAGTTTGAAGCCTTTTGCAAGCTTCCTAAATCAAAAATAAAACATTTGGTTTCAATTCAGTTCAATGAATACTTCACAAAATGTTACTAACCCTAATGCTACGTATCTTCCGTTGGAACACAAAAATATGCTGTCATCAGTCATTGCACTGAATATAGTTACTGCTGTTTCCATTTAACATATCCTCCCCTCCCCAAGATAAATGGGGGACATATCCTCCCCTCCCCAAGATAAATACTAGCTAACATTGCAAGTGGGGAAGAAAAATGCAGATTTTTCAAATGCATTGAAAGTGATTGAAAATAGGGAAAGTGGGCAGGTGCAGAATTGTACTCCTGAGAATCATTCATCCAGTCATTTTACTGATAGATTTTGGGAAAATATGACAACTTAAACAATGGAAAGAAATAATTCCCTATGTATATTCACAGTGGTATATGTCATTATTTATGACTTTATACCTGATTACATCGCTCCATCCATGGCTGACATTCATGTATGGAATTCTATCCAAATCTCCTGGCTATTTTTGTACTCCATACAGAATCCATTTGGACTGGGGCAAGTTCTAAATACTGCAAAACAACAAACAAACAAACAAACAAACAAATAACAGCCCTACAAATTGGGCTGTGCATGTTTGAAAGAGTGTTCAGAAGAATTGCTTTGGAATACACACAGGCATGACACCTCTCTGCTATTCATTCAAACAGAACATCGTGGAGTCCTTGGTGCTCTCTGAGCCTTGTTGTTATCTTGCAGACATTTCATTGCTAGGCTAGGCAACATCTTCAGTGCGAAAAGGGAGTGGGACTTGCTCTCACTCAGAACAACTTTTTTCAGGTTTCCAAGCAAGCCTGATACAGATTAAGGCATATCCACACTTACTGTTTAAGGTGCTCCTGTCCTGTGCTCATGCCAACTTGATTCTAAATTGGCTTAAGAAAACTCTGCCAAGACTGAGATACTTTGGCAGCAGCTTGCAAACTAGACAGTCTAGCTCTACCTCTTGCCTTGTAAATAGAAGGATGCAGGTTTGAAATGCAGCAGAAACGGTTTTTATTACCATTTTTCTTTCTCTGAGCTTCCTACTTTTTCCTGTGCTTTTTTGTTTTTAAATCATAATTTGAGCTATCTGGGAACTAAGAGTGGAATGCTTCTATCACAGGTGATTGGATAAATGATGAAACACTTTGTTGCTGGACTTTTTAAAAAAAGCACAGGGAAAAGTAGGAAACTCAGGGAAAGAAACCAGTTTTTTTTTAATTATATGATTGCACTTCAAGAATTGTGCTTAGATTCCAGCAAATACCTTCCTACTTTTGAGAAGGGAGACAGTACATTCAAATCAGTATTTTCACATCTGTAGCAACAGCCAGATTGAGAACATTCTGTACTACTACTGCTTATTCCATGTTATTACATTGATATTTTGACACATTTTATACCATCTGTCTTTTCCATGCAATTGCTCAACAGATAATTTGCTTCGCAAAAATCTAGTAGGGGATGTAACAGAATTCTGAGTCCTGAATACTAAGGGAAAGAATGATGGTATACACAATATTTTCCTGCAATTCTGCTTTTGTACAAATTGAGCATTGTCTATGATTCATGTCACTTTTACAGACATTTTGTCCCAGGAACTCACTCAAGGGGAAAAGAATCTTTCAAAGTGATCTATACAATCAATGTAATTATGAGACAAACCAAAATGAATCCCAAGGTTAGAGAACACCTTTATCAATGTCTATTAACACAAAGTTTTTCTTCCATAGTTTGGTTTATAAATTCATTCATTTAAGATTTAAGAATGAATTCTGACCACTGCTAGGGAAATAGTGCATCAGCGTGAAATAATATTTGTAAGTATTTATCATTCATCATAGAGGACTGTTTGTTTGAATATAACAACTTGGAGTGATCCATTGGTTCCTTCCCAGGCAAGCGGCAGTGGGTTGGGTCCCTTGGTGTGAGTGCTGGCCCCTCAGTAGGTGAGAGATACTGGGTGGGGCTAGGAGTGTTTGTGTGTTTGAGTGCTCCCTGAGTGTTTCTCAGTGGGGTAGGAATGATTGAGATGCCCCTCCTCCACTAGTGAGAGGAGTTGAGGGGGGTGCATAGTAAAAGTGTTAGTAGTGTTTGTTGGGGAGTGTTGGGATCCCAACAGTGCCGAGAGCGTGAGCTGGTGCACTGGGGGGGTCCCTCCACTGCCTAGGATTGAATGTGCTTGAGAGGATGAGTGTATGGTGCAAGGGACCTATGTTGAGACCCAGGATTTCCGGAGGTTCGGGAGTGGAGGCTACCAACCTAGGAAGCTCGGGGGGCTGTAGGGCGGGCCAACTGATAAAAGTGGTGACGGGTCGGGGATGTTATAATGGGAACTGGAGGGCAGGCCATCATCGGGGAAGACGCCCCCGGTGTTTGTTACCGGTGGCGTGTTCCGGCCCTCCAAGTTCATTCCCAGGCCCTGGACGACAGATCCTTGAGGGCCCTGGTCTCCAGCTGCTGCTTCTCAATGCCAGGTCAGTGAACAACAAGGCCCCTCTCATATGCGATTTGATTGCAGAGGAGGGGGCAGACCTGGCTTGTATCACCGAGACCTGGCTGGGCCCTGAGGGAGGGGTTGCCCTCTCGGAAATGTGCCCGGCCGGGTTTCAGGTGTGGCACCAGCCGAGACACCGGGGCAGGGGAGGTGGGGTGGCGGTTGTCATCCGAGAGTCGCTAATGGCTCACAGGGGCATTGCTCCACAAGTGGCCAGCTGTGAGACCCTGTTTTTTAAGTTGGGTTCCCGAGAACAGTTGGGAGTGTTGCTGCTGTACCAGCCTCCCTGCTGCGTAGCAACCTCCCTGCCTGAGCTGCTGGAGGCCGTCTCTGGGCTGGCAGTGGAGTTCCCCAGACTTATGGTTTTGGGGGACTTTAATCTGCCGTCCCTGGGACAGGCCTCGGAAGCGGCCCGGGAGTTCATGGCTACCATGGCAGCCATGGGCCTGTCTCAGATAATTAGGGACCCGACTAGAGACAGTGGCCTCACTCCGGACTTGGTATTCTTGTCTGAGCAATGGCAAAGTGATCTGAGGGGAGAGTTAGACCTGTCCCCGTTGTCATGGTCAGACCACGCCCTGGTGACTCTGAGACTCTCGTGCACCGCCCCACTCTGCAGGGAGGCGGGACCCATTCGATTGGTCTGCCCCCGGCGACTGATGGACCCTATGAGGTTTCAGAGGGAGCTGGGGAGTATACCCGAGGATCTGTTGCACGGTCCAGCAGAGGCCCTGGCAGCAGCCTGGAATAAAGGGGCCGCCGGGGCCCTGGATAGGATCGCGCCTATGCAACCTCTCTTCCCTCATTCGACCCGTCACTCCCCGTGGTTTACGGAGGAGTTGAGGGTTTTGAAGAGGGTTAAGAGACGTCTGGAGCGCCGCTGGAGGAAGACAAGGACTGAACTTGATTGGACACAAGCTAGAGCCGCTGTTAAGGCCTACCTTGTGGCGGTAAGAGCGGCGAAACGTGTATATTTCTCCGCTCTTATTGCCTCTGCAGAATGCCAACTGACGACCCTGTTCAAGATAACGAGATCTTTGTTAGGTCAATCTAAACCAGTGACCTATTTACAGGGTGGATCGGAGGAGTTTTCTGAGCATCTGCAAGAGAAAATTGCTCAGATTCATTCTAAGTTGGACTCTATGCGTGATACACGGTCTGGGGAGATGACGGAGACACGTACTTACTCTGTTATCTGGGAACAGTTCGATCCTGTTGGACCTGAGGAAGTGGACAGAGTCCTCCGGATTGGGAAGGCCACCACTTGTTATCTAGATCCATGTCCCTCCTGGCTAGTAAAATCGGCTCGGGAGGTGACTTATGGTTGGGTCCAGGCGATGATCAATGCATCTCTGGAGGAGGGGGTGTTCCCAGCAGCCTTTAAGGAGGCCCTGGTGCACCCCCTCCTCAAGAAGCCATCCCTGGACCCTACTGTTCTGGACAATTTTCGTCCAGTCTCCCACCTTCCCTTTTTAGGGAAGGTGGTGGAGAAAGTGGTGGTGTCACAACTCCAGAGGATTCTGGATGAAACGGATTATCTAGACCCCTTTCAGTCAGGTTTCAGGCCAGGATATGGGACAGAGACTGCATTGGTCGCGCTTATGGATGATCTCTGGCAAGGACGGGATGGTGGTAGTGCATCCATCCTTATCCTTTTAGATCTCTCAGCGGCTTTTGATACCATCGACCATGGTATCCTTTTGAGACGGCTCAGGGAGTTGGGGGTGGGCGGTGTGGTGTTGCAGTGGTTCACCTCCTTCCTCCAGGGCCGTTCCCAATCAGTGATGATAGGGGAGGAGAGATCTGACCCACGGCCCCTCCTGTGTGGGGTGCCACAGGGTTCGGTGCTCTCCCCTCTCCTGTTTAACATCTATATGAAGCTGCTGGGTGAGATCATCCGTCACCACGGGATGAAATACCATCTATATGCTGATGATACACAGCTGTATATTTCCATCCCGGGTGAAGTAAGTGATGCAGTTGCCACCCTATCTCAGTGTCTGGAGGCTGTGGGGGCCTGGATGGGGAACAACAGGCTTCAACTGAACCCTAGTAAGATGGAGTGGCTGTGGATTGATGGCCGCTCGGGTCCTAGGAAGTTGTCATCTCTGGCTCTAGATGGGGTCGCACTACCCCATTCGGAGCCTGTGCGGAATCTGGGGGTTCTCCTGGACTCACGACTCCTGCTGGAAGAGCAGGTGGCAGTCGTGGCCAGGAGGGCCTTTGCACAACTTCGGATTGTGCACCAGTTACGCCCTTTCCTGGACCAAGATGCCCTCCGAACAGTCACTCATGCCCTCGTCATCTCCCACATAGACTATTGTAATGCGCTCTACATGGGGCTACCCTTGAGGAGTATCCGGAAGCTTCAGCTGGTCCAGAATGCGGCTGCGAGGACAATTATTGGGGCCAGAAGATCGGCCCATGTGACACCGTTGTTACGCGAGCTGCATTGGGTGCTGGTTTGCTTCCGGGTACAATTCAAGGTGTTGGTTATCACCTTTAAAGCCCTACATGGCATAGGACCAGGTTACCTGAGGGACCGTCTCATCCCCAGAACATCGACCCCTCCCACCCGTTCAGCTAGAGAGGGCTTTCTACGGACCCCATCGCTTAAAGAGTTTCACCTAGCGGGGTCCAGGAAGCGGGCCTTCTCTGCAGTGGCGCCCGCCCTTTGGAATATCTTACCCCCAGAGCTGAGGCTGATGTCCTCGCTCCCAGCCTTCCGGAAAGGCTTAAAGACCTGGTTCTGCCGTCTTGCCTGGGAGGGAAACGTCAACAGTTCCTCTTGGGGATGGCTGGCCCCTTGAAGCCTCCCAGTGACTTATTTTAATATTCTTCTTGGAATTTATATTTGGTATTTATGTAATTTTATATATTTTTAATCTCTATTCTGCTGTGCACCGCCCAGGGTCCCCGTTGGGGGAGATGGGCGGTAATATAAATTTAATAAAATAAATAAATAAATAAATTCCCTAGAAAGGAGTATACACTTATGTTTGATATTAATGGAAGACAAAGTTCACAGTTATTAAAACTTACTGCCATCTTCAACAGGTATTGTGATAGAAACCATAAACCGCCCAGAGTCCCCCTAAGGGGAGATGGAGCGGTGATATAAATCAAATTATAAATAAAATAAATAAATATCCTGACATATATTCAGTGTGATCAATATGTTTCTATTAATAGATTTATGATAGGACGAGAAGAGGAGTAGATACAACATGTTCTTTCTCTATCTGCTTCTGCTTTTCATTTTCCAGAGTCAAAGTCACCCTATTGTCAAATAGGACACTTCCCTATTTCACCTAAGCTGACCCGCTCTTAAGCTGCATTGGTCCATTTCCAGATTTGATTGCCCATCATTGGATGGGAAAGAGTTTCATTTGATTTTTTGCTTTAAACAAGAAAATGTCTAAGCTGACCCAGTTGGGTGAATATCTCTTGATTGGTTTATTTCTATTATATGGTGTATACAGTGTCAGAAGAGCCCTCTGACAAGGAAGAGGAGGAACCAATGGCTTTGCAGCACTAGGACTGATGAAGGAATCTCAGCCACCTGTTGAGGAGAAGCAGAAGATAAATACTTCTAGAGCCAAAACAGCTAGAGCAGTGCTTTCCAAACTGTGTGTCGCGACACTTTAATGTGTCACGACACAACCCAGAAGTGGCAATGGCATGTCGCCACCACCCCTGCAGTGGTGCACACGCAGCGGCAATTGCATACACGGCGGCGACAGCAGTGGCGATGGCAGCGGCACGCCCTCAGCGCTTCCGGGTTTTACCGCAAAACACGAGGCCACCGCTGCTGCTGCTATGCATGCTGCTGCTGCGCGCACCCCCATGCCACCCCAGTGCATGCCGCCGCCACGCGCCCCCACGCCCCCACCGTTGGTATGTCGCCAACGGCGGGAGTTTGGAAAGCACTGAGCTAGAGAGAAAGCACTATTAGAATCTGAGCCCTATCCTGCTCCTAAAGAATGCTGGTTATTAAAATTCAAGCAATTCAGTGTGGTGAGTGGTTGAGTGTAAGAGTTGGCAAGACCAGAGCTGCCGTAGCTGGTTAACCAGCTAGCAAGCATCTGAAAGGAAAATACCCAACTTGGCAAATAGAAGCAAGCTCAGTGGCATATTCCCAGAGATGGTTGCAGCTTCTCACCTTAGTTCTGTGCTCCATGCTCATGTTCTCTGTGTCAGAAACTGTCTCTGGGACACCTGGACCATCCTATGACCTCCTGCCCCTTGGAGTCAACTGCTACCAGGAAGAGCTTGAAAACTCAGGCTGTGTATGAGTATGTTTTGCAAGCCCCTACCTCTGCTCCCTGTTTTCCTCTTGGTATTTCTTTGGGGCTGCTTATTTAGAGACTGCTGGCTTGCTGCCAGGGATTTTATAGCTCTCCTAGTAATAAAACAGGACAATTGGGTGCCTAGTGAAGAAAGATGTGCTACAAATGTAATCATAAAATAAATATGCAACTTAATAGAAGAAGGTCAGCAGTTATGCATCTTTAATGAGACTATTCATAAACAGTGCTGTATTTAAGAAAACAAACAAGCAAACCCGTTTTCCCTCCACTTAACCAAGGCACCATCCTTCCTTTGTCATGACTTTTTGACCCCTTAAGCCTTGATAAGTTACAGGCTCAACAACTGGAGAGAAGCAAAGTAGTAGATTGTGCTGAGCAAGATGTGAGTTGCTTTTTCCATGCAGTCAGTTTCTCATCTCCATCTTGGGTATTCCTGCATGACAAGGACTTAGAAGTGGGATGTATAATGACTTGTTTAAATAGGGCAGCAATGTCTGATTCTGCAGATGTTGCTGAATGACAGTTCCCAGTACATTTTACTACTAACTCAGCTGGCTGGGACTGTTCAGCATTGTAGCTCAGCAAAATCTAAAGGGATTCCCTTCCTACTCCTGAGATTGTAAAGTTTCATAGATGGAAGATGAGACAGGGAGCTCTGGTCATTTCCCAGATTACTCTGTTTCACCTCAACAAACCTTGGAAACATGGATACTTGAAAAATAAAACTATTTAAATAAATAGAAGAAATGTAATTTGTTTATTTATTTATTTATTTAATTAATTTTTATCCCACCTTTATTATTTTTATAAATAACTCAAGGCGGTGAACATACCTAATACTCCTTCCTCCTCCTATTTTCCCCACAACAACAACCTTGTGATGTGAGTTGGGCTGAGAGAGAGTGACTGGCCCAAGGTCCCCCAGCCGGCTTTCACACCTCAGGTGGGACTTGAACTCACAGTCTCCTGGTTTCTAGCCCAGAACCTTAACCACTAGACCAAACTGGCTCTCTAATATTCTCTGCCTTGCAGTCCTGAAGATGCCTTCAAGGGTTGGGTAAAAGGAAGCTCTGTTTGAGTATTGGTCTCAAGTGTAGCATTTAATAAGAATGTATAGAAACTATTTACTTATATGAGAAGAAATAAAGAGTTCATTTGGAATACATTTTGAGATGGTATTTGATCCGGGGTATTATGAATTCAACCTAAGCTCTGAGTCTCAGTCATAAAATGTAGTCCCTTTTTATTGTTTATAAGTTAAAGCCATCACTTCCATGTGTAGCACTCATTCACTATCTGTAATGGTATGTGGGAAAGACCTTGGGAGATGGGATGAAGAGATGCTGCCTAGGGAATGGTCAGATAAGAGACAGCATAGACTGCAGCTGGATACTGGGCAGAGCAAAAGGCTCAGAAGGGACCGTCCCTAAGTTCTCAGGCTGTAAAGGTGATGGCGGGAGAATTGTACTTTCACACTTGCAAGATCCTGTTAATGTAGCTTTACAATAAAGTAGAATTAGCTTATCTGATCGTGTTTCCTGTCTGGTCTACCTGGTAAGGCTGACACTATCCCAGAAATTAACCAGTAATAAGCAGCAACAGCCAATTGAGAAGGCTATGGTTGAGATAGACATGTTATTTCTGCAAAACTGTTGTAGAGGTCCTCATTGGTACAGTATGTCATACCACATACCATATTAGAAGGAGAAGACCTGAAATTTGTAAATGGAAGAAGAGTTTCATTACCCATTAAATTACAAAATAGAAGCACAAGTATATTTGGGCTCTATATGGAGTGTAGAAAAAAACTAACCTAATCTGTTCTCTTTTTGACAGACATGCTTCTCCTTGTCTTACAAAAGAGTCAGTGCTATTGTTGATAAGAATTACCAGGTCCCAAAGCATCAAGGGGCCAGTTTCTTGCAGCTGATTGCACATTTTCTATAAAATGTGGATGCTGGAAAAAGATCTGACCTTTTCTTTCTTTTAAATCCAAAATATAGGAGGAAGGGCGGGAAAGCTTTTCTTACTTAAAATAATGACTAGTGATAAGGGCCAACCATTTGTAAATGTGTTTCTTTCTAATGAATAGCTAGGCCAACAATTACTGCCCAAATATTTGAAATAACCAAACACCGAAGGTCCAATTATGTCAATTCTACTGACTAAATTGCAAACTAGATACAGATAAATGCCTACTTCAGGTCCTTCTTCCCAAGAGTGACTGAGTGCTTTACACAACTTACCTGATTACAGTCATTCTTTATTATTTCAGTAGTGTCGTCTGTGCATACAACTGTGGCTTTTCCGTGATGGTATGTGGACACAGGTGTTGATTTGATTTATTGTGTTCCCTCATAAATCAATATCACATGATGCAGACAGAGGGTTTGATGCCTGTAGCACAGCTGCATCTATTTGTTTGCTGGTTTACTGATAGTGTTTAAATATCACCTCTTGATAAATATCACCCAGGCTAGTGTATAGCTAATGATAATGATGGTGGTGGTGATGAAGAAGAAGATGATGATCATCATCATCATCATCATCATCATGATTATTATTAATAAAAACATGAAAACATTAAGCGAAAGAATGATGAACATCAGCTCTCTGGCAGACAGATGGAACTGAAAGGAAAAATTATTGGACAAATGAAACATTCAAACCATAGGGAAAGGCTTTCACCATTTAAAAGGATGGGTAGAAAGGAACTATATAAAGTTCTTGAAAGATGCAAAATTGATAGTAGGAAATATTGAAACAAACACATGAAACAGATCAAGTCATTATAGCACAGCAACAATGATAAAATCAGAACTGGGATCCAATGCTGTAAAACAGAAGTAACAAAAATCAATCACCAAAATGGAAAATTGTATTGGAAAGAAAGATCAATAAATTATGAGCTAGTGTCAGCAAACTGAACAATATGAGGAAAAGAAAATTTGAATATAATAAGGTCAAGAAAACTTACAGAAAAAACATAATCTCAACACTAAAATGATTAAAGAAGTCTCAGAAGAATGAAAACAAGTCACAACTATTTTGTGAATGATATGAATCAGTTCTGACAAAATCAGCAGTTTTTTGTTTTATAAAGCAGTACTGGAAAATACTACAAACATAGATGCTTGCCCTGATAAAGATGAAACATTAGAATTTTGGAGTGACATTTGAGATAATCCAAAAGAACATCATAAAGATGCAAAATGGCTAAAAGAAATTGCAAAGAACATTGGCTCAGTAAAAATGGACATATAACACCAGAAATTATTAAACGACAAGTAAAGAAGATTCAGAACCAAAGCGCACCAGGAAAATTTGAAATATATGGTTTTTGGCTTAAACATCTGAAACCTTCTATTAAAGATTGGCTACTCAACTTAATGAAATATAACAAATTGGAAAAGCTGAATAGTAGATGAAAATTGGTAGAACATTTTTAATAATAAAAGACAGAGAGAAGAGTGTAATTGCAAGTAATTGGGCTATAATTACTTGCTTGCCAGCAATGTTCAAACTGCTAACTGGTGTATTAGCTAATGCAATTTTGAGTTCCATATTCAAAAATTCATTATATCCATCTGAACAAAAAGGTAACTGCCAAAATTCACAAGGAACAAAAGAGCAATTGCTGATTGATAAAAGGGTACTTAAAAGACTCCAAGTGAAGAAAAACCTATGTAGAAAGAGTGTGAGGATTGATTATAAAAAGCTGTTTGATTCTCTCCCACATAGTTGTATTCAGAAATGTTTGGAAATATTTGACATTAGTGCAAACATCCTGAATTTTGTAAAAGAAGCAATGGGAAAATGGAAAGCAAACCTGATGGTAAATGCAAGGATATTGTTAAAAAAAAATCAGGAGACAATTTTTTCATTGCCTCTTCTGCTTTTTAACCATCCCAGTGATGCCCCACAATAATATCCTGAATAAAACAAAACTTGAATATGACATCTTGAAGCAAAGTGGAAAAATATCTCTCCTGTTATACATGGATGATTTGAAGCTATATGGGAAATCCAAGAAAAATATATGAATCCTTACTTAACACTGCAAAGATATAACATGAGGATATCAAAATGGAATCTGGATTTGATAAATGTGTGATACTCATCATAAAGAAAGGAAAAGCTGAGCAAAATGAAGGCTTACATTTCAAAAATATAAATCTCATAAAATCTTTGCCCACAACAAAAATCTACAAATATCTAGAAATACTTAAAGCAAATAAGAGTTTGCTTGATGAGGTTAAAAAAGAAAAACAGTTCAGGATACTAAAAAGAAGTGCAAAAAATTCTAAATTCAAAGTTAAATACAGTCAAAGCCATAAACACATGGAGGGTACCAGTAATCAGATACACTGCTAGAATAATAGATTGGACACTGCTTGAAAAGACAATTTAGAATCAGAAAACCCAAGATACTGTATGCTGAAAATGCATCATGCATTGCACCCATAAAATGATGTTGATTGACTATACCTAGCAGAAAACAATTGGAGCCCATGGTTTACTTCAGGTAAACAGACAATTGTAGAAGAGAAATGCAATTTAAATGGTTATATCAAGATAAGCAAGAGAAAATGGAAAATTTGGAGAATTTTCTAAACTTTTTTCCAACAGTTCACTTTTATGGTCATTTTTTGTTTGCTTGGATGGGTATTTTCTCTAAACCAATAAATAAAAGAACCTGAAACTGAAAATAAAGTGGACAAGACCAGGAATGATAACAAGCTGTCACCATCAAGAAGGAAACAGAAGGATTAATTTTTTGCAGCTCGAGAACAAACATTATAAACAAGTATGATGACATCAAAGATTCAACATGCATCAAACAGCAGCAATGGTGGATTTTTCAGGGGGGGGAAATGAAATTGTGGATCATTTAATGAGCAGATGCAGCAAAATTGCTCAGACTGAAAAAAAGCAGGTAAAATGGCACTACCTCGCTCGGATCCAGTGCGGAATCTGGGGGTCCTCCTGGACTCGCGACTCCTGCTCGAAGAGCAGGTGGCAGTCACGGCCAGGAGGGCCTTTGCACAACTTTGTGTGGTGCGCCAGTTACACCCTTTCCTGGATCAGGAGGCCCTCCGAACAGTCACTCACGCCCTTGTCATCTCCCGTATAGATTACTGTAATGCGCTCTACATGGGGCTACCCCTGAAGAGTATCCAGAAGCTTCAGCTGGTGCAGAATGCGGCGGCGCGAGCAGTTATGGGTGCCATGAGATCGGCACATGTAACACCTCTGCTACGCCAGCTGCATTGGCTACCAGTTTGCTTCTGGGTCCAATTCAAGGTGTTGGTGATTACCTTTAAAGCCCTATATGGCATAGGGCCAGGGCACCTGAGGGACCGTCTCTTCCCAATAACGTCGGCCCGCCCCACCCGTGCATTCAGAGAGGGCATGCTTCGGACCCCCTCAACAAGAGAATTCCATCTAACGGGGTCCAGGAGACGTGCCTTCTCTGCGATAGCGCCCGCCTTATGGAATATCTTGCCCCCGGAGGTGAGACTGGCCCCTTCACTCCTGGCCTTTCGGAAGGCCCTTAAGACCTGGCTCTGCCGCCGGGCCTGGGACGACAGAGGCGGCAGTGCCTCCTGGGGTTGGCTGGCCCCGTAGTAATACGATCCATCCTACGGTCCCCAATCCATCTTGGATTTTATGTAAATTATTATTATTATTGGATGTATTTTAAATATTGTTTTTGTATAGTTTTTAAACTTTCAATTGTTGTAACCCGCCCAGAGTCCCTTGCAAGGGAGATGGCCTGGGAATAAATTGAAATAATAAATAAATAAATAAATAAAATCCACCCCTCTGATTTTTTTTCCTTCATATTTCTGTAATCACTGAAGACTGTTCATAACCCTATGCATATCAAAATGCATAATTGCACATGTTGAAAGGATTCCTGTCCCCAACACACACACATAAAAATGTATCTCAAATGAATGTTAAAATGGAACACAAAATAACTAGAGTGGTGCTTAAACGTTTGTGAACCCATTTGAATTTTCAATATTTCTGCATAAATATGACCTAAAATGTAATGTTTTCCAAACAAGTCCTAACACTAGATAAAGAGAACCTAGTTAAACAAATGAATCAAAAACATTATACTTGTTTGTTTCTTTGTTTATTTATTTATTTATTTATTTATTTAGGAAAATGATCCAAAGTGACATATTTGTGTGAAAAAAATATGTGAACCTCTAGGATTAGGGGCGCGATGGTTCAGTGGTTAAGATGCCAGACTTGTTGATCGGAAGGTCAGCGGTTCGAGACCCGAGCGCTGCATGATGGAGTGACCTCCCGCACTCACCCCAGCTCTTGCCAACCTAGCAATTCGAAAGCATGCAAATGCAAGTAGATGAATAGGTACCACTTCAGTGGGTAGGTAACAGCGTTCCGCGCGTGTCATGCGGCCACATGACCGTGGAAGCGTCTTCGGACAACGCTGGCTCTTCGGCTAAGAAATGGAGATGAGCACTGCCCCCTAGAGTCGGACATGACTGTGCAGGGGAAAACCTTTACCTTTACCTTTACCTAGGATTATCAGTTAATTTGTGTCAGTGCCCAGCTAGGCTCTGACTCTGAAGAGGAAAACGAAACTTACCAGCGAAGGCAAAACTCTGCTCCTAACAGGAGAAACGAAACCTTTCAGCAGGTTCAGGAGTTCAGATCCCCAGGCAGAACTCATGATGCGAAGAAGCCAGACAGCCGGACACCACGAAAACAGGTGTAGCAGAACTCTTCCGGGAACAACTCAGCTGCGTGGGAGAATCCTGGTGCATTGATCGGTCAAGAACCAGGAACTAGCTTAGAAGCACTAATCAGTGCAAGACAGAGGTGGGCTGAAAATTGTGCTTAATAAAGAAGTTATCCTTAAATCCGAGTAGGCTTTGTAGTCCAAGTGGACCAGCCGAACAGGACAATTTGAAGGGGAAATTAAGAGTCAGGTGTTTCAATCAATGGGATGATAATCAGGTTTGAGTGTGGTTGGATCTGCCTTATTTAAAGAACAGCATTCTGGGTATTCCACAGGGATGTGGAAGTGTGTCATGGTTCGAACAAAGGAGATTTCTGAGGACCTCCAAAAAATAGTTGTTGATGCTCACCAGGCTGAAAAAGGTTACCAACTATTTCCAAAGAGTTTGGGCTCCACCATTCTACTGTCAGGCAGATAGTGTTTTAGGTCATATTTATGTAGAAATAATTGAAAATTCAAAAGGGTTCACAGACTTTTAAGCACCACTGTATGTATCTTCAGGATAAAACATGGAAAAGTGTCATAGACCAGAAATAAACAGAGCTGACCATCTCCGCCAAAAATGGTAGACTATAATGCAGTACATCCATTACAGATCTGAGAACTAAGTCTTAATATGTTTTTTGCTCTCCCCTGCCTATTTACTAAAATGTAAGTGCCAATGACATATCTATTATTTTAGTTCAGGGCCCATAGATATGGATTAATTAATGGGACTGATGGGCCTGTCCCTCCCCATTAATCAAAATGGCGTCCCTAGATATTCTTACGTGGTTTGAGATCATTGTTAGCTAAAGGATAGGGTAGGCAAATTGTTTCTGAATAAATGGGCATGTGGTTAGATGTGATGGAGCTCAGAGCAGAAGAAGGAGGGGGCACATTCCATCAGGGAGATAAATGTTCGCACAGTGCTGAGAGCCTCAACAGGCCAGCTAAGAAAGTTAAGCTGACCCCACCCTAGAGTCCCAGGAGTATTTTTCCCCTTAGATCAGTTAGGGTACCTTTAGTTTGGCAAGATTCTGTATATTGTGGGAACAATAAAGAAACAGGAGCTGCAACAATGGCTCAGCGTGGTTCTTCGCCAGTTTTCCTGACATTAGCCTTTGTTCACAGCCCAAGGGTCTTCGCAACACTTGACTACTTAGCCCATGGGATGAAAACCACCTTCTCTCCCGGTGGTTAAAAGCTCTCTGCAATGATCCTTACTTAACTCTGCACAGCTACCCATGATAATAGAAAAGCATATGGTGAATAATGTACAAAAACGGATGTGGACCAAGTACAGGACATTATTATCAGCAGAAGTTGTTTTCAATTTCGTTTTAGGTCTGCTATTTTCTTCTCTCTCTCTCTCTTTTTAATGAGACCACTGGGCATTGGCTGTCCTTTTGTAAAAGCTTTCTAAATAAAGATTTCCTCAGCTTTCTTAATAGCCAGAAGTCAATTTATGTTGTGCATTTTTTTAAAAAAAACTTTTAGAAGTGCTAGCATATAATTTTATTTCTGTCCATCAAGCTGGAATTATGGTCTTCTGAAAACTGTATTCCTTTGCCCTCCGGTAGATTCAAGTTCCTGACAAGAACTACAGTTTAGCATAATTGTTTTTTTCCGATTCTCACACCAGGGGTGGATGTTAGTCACTTTCCTAAGTGCCACCTACTTAAAGTGCCAATTTGCACAGTAGGACCTTGCAGAGCAATAGTAGCAAAGTAGGAAGTATTTGAAATGTGGTGTGTGTGTGTGTGTGTGTGTGTGTGTGTGTGTGTGTGTAGAAAAAGTAAACGGCACATATAAAGCAGAGGGTGGAGAGTGGAATGATTGAGCTTCAAGCAGAGAAGAAAAGTTGTTGTGCTGAATTGCATTTCATAAAAGAAAACATTTTAGATATTTTTAATTGGAAGAAAAATATAGCAGACAAAAATGTAACAACTGGAACACGGTGAGAAATAATACAGGTGATATACTATTAGAGTGGGATTTAATTTACTTCCATTATGAGCATACCTGACTCGATATACGTATATAATCTCTCTTGGGAAAACACTGAATGGAAGGGCAAATATTGAGTCTACCATGTCCTGAGGTGGTTTAACATCAAGCCTTCACAAGACCGCCATATGCATGTTGACTCAAAAGGAGTTTGAGTTTACTATGTAACATGAAGCTCACTGCTAAATCTCTTTAGGAGCATTAAGAATATGATCTTCAGCCCAGGACCAGAACCTGAATTTGAGAGGCTCTCAACCACGATGGTGCTGCTGCCTCTCCCTCCCTGGTGCTGGTGGTGCTGTGCTATGCTCACCTCTGCCAAGATGCCCACCAGCATGGGTGGGCTCCCCTTAGCTCTACCACCACTCATCTCAGTGTTCCCTCACCTCTGAACTTCCCCCCATCCACCCTTCCGAATGTGAATCTCCTTCATTTCTCTCTCGGAGCAAGCGTCTCAGTCAGGAAAGCTTGTGTGGTGGCCTTCCCAAAGCAAGACTTTTACTACTAATCACCTGTACTTCATTCACACAATTTTCTATGGAGTTCAGATAACTTTGCTCTCCACTTGAAACCCTCCAGTCTTTTCCCATCATGTTGTTGTTGTTTTTGTAGCCAGAGAAAAGCTGTTAGGAAAGAGACAATGAAATAGATATGGTTTGCCTTTTGGATTTTGGGCTAGGCTAGGAGCTTCTGACTGGGATTACCGCTCACTCAGTGGGAGGGGGCAGTCAATGATCCAATGATCCACTTCAAAGTACCTGCTGCCATCTTACATTACCCTAAACCAATGGCTGCCATCAGCATCAGTAATCTAAAATGGCATCCAGCCATTATGGGAAGAAGCAAAGCATTGATTTAGCAAGGTGGGCCCTTTAGACCTTGTGGGCCCAGAACAACTGCCTACCTAAGTTGATCCTGGGTGTTATTAACCACAACTGTCCACATTAAAAAATCTAATAGCCACAAATTCACTACAGCTGTGATCATACATACACACTTGAAGGTAGGTCATATTGATCTCATTAGTACTTCTGGGAACATACGGATAGGAACATGTTGTAGACAATTTTAGTATACAAAGTCCCACAAAATAGATGAAGTGCCATTTTGCACTGAAGATTTGCTAGAGGAATATCATATTTTTAATGTTCCTTGCTGTGAAAAGCACCAGAGAGAGCAAACAGGTCCTTCACTGAGCAGTGTTAGAATGATAAAGTTCTGTTTCTGCATAAAATCTGCAGCAAGCCGTGTTCTTATGCTTGTTTATTTCTATATGACTGTAACTGATTCCCTTAAATGCCCTTCCAAATTGTATGCCACCAATAGGGAAGAAACAGTCTTATATCCTGGATGCCCTTTTCATGCCAGGACTGACACAGAAGTCAACTTATCCTCTTTCCAAGGTATTGTCCTCTGCACCATAGTGGACAATGTCTCCAGCTTCAGCCACTTAATGTTAGAATCTTTATACAGGATAACAAAGATATTGGTTGTGAGGAAACCAAATGATATTTGGTTTTAAGGTGCTTTTTAAATCCAACTCAATGTAGTGAGTTAAATAATATTTTTTAACAAAAACCTGACAAGGTAAGCAGTAAAAGCAGTAAAAGGGTCCATAGAAGAGTTTTCTTTATGAAAACTTAAAAGAATCTAAGGCAGTGTTTTCAAACTGGGCAACTTTAAGATGAGTGGACTTCAGCTCCCAGAATTCCCCAACCATCATGCTAGCTGGGAGATTCTAAAAGTTGAAGTCCACACATTTGCTGATCTAAGGCATACAATATTGCAAGTAATAGGCTGATTTTGTTACCTTTTTTCTTTTTGTCTAGCCAATTGAAAGTATTTCAGTTTTTTAAAATGTGCCATGAGATGTTTCAAACCAAAACTGATCCAGTGAATAGAGCCTCATTCTTATGATGTGAATGTGTTTGGAGATACTTAACTATCTTGAAATGCTACACTATTTGGTTTGGAGAAGCAAGGAATCTGCTTACTTTTTCCCTTCTTTCTCTATTCTTGCCAATGAGGTGAGGCAAAACCAAAATTATCTGCATGGGCCAGCCAGGATATTAAGCAAGGGTATTTCAACCTTGCTACCACTTCCATTCCCCAGCTCTTCCATTGCAATTCACCGCAACCTTATATACCTCTTTACTGCTTCCAACCTTGAAATGTGAACAACATGCAAAGATCACGGTGAACTAATCAGTGCTCCCTCCAATTGCCCAAGAGGAGAGTGCAAAGAATGTCATTTAGTCAGAGTAACAAAAATCTCTTTGTATCCACTCCATGCAAAAATAAATTAAAATAAATTACTAGTATCCCATCCCCACTCCACCCACCCCCAACCGCAACCAATAGGACAAGCTTTGCAAGAAAAGCTCATTTGTAAACTACCAACCTGGCTTGCCACCAACCAGCCTTCCACTGCATTTGAAAACTCTTGGAAATGATGTACAGTAATTGCATGATAGCGGATCAGCCCAGAAGAAGAAAGTCCAGGCCATAGGTGGTAGAGTGAGTAATGATTTTGTGCCTGTGGGGAAGCAGATAGCTTATGAGTTCTACAGAACCACAAGGTTGCAAGGAAAACATATGCTTTGACTTGATTTCAAATAACCTGCAGGGGAGCCTGGAAAAAAAAAACCTGAAACCAGATTATGTGTATTCATGCCAGTCCAGGGCTTGCTCCAAACAAGCACAAGGCCCTCATGTGGAGGTGCCTGAGTTGGGCAGGGACTCGGGTGTTTTGAAAGGGTAGCAAATGGTTAGTTACGTAATTTGTAATGGTTATACAGGTAGTCTTCGCTTAATGACCACAATTGTGACTGGCAACTCCGTTGCTAAGCGATGTGGTCATTAAGTAAGGCAACAAATGTCTGTGATGGGCTTACAACCTCACTTCCACCATGGTTGTTAAGCAAGTCACCACAGGTTGTTAAGTGAGACATCATGTGACCACGACTTGCAATTTTACTGCCAGTTTCTCCATTGACTCTGCTTGTCAGAAGCCGGCTGTGAAGTGCGCCAATGCAATCATGTGACCGTGGGGATGCTGTGATAGTTGTAAGTGTGAGGACCGGTCATAAAGTTACTTTTCCACCCCGTCATAATTTCAAACAGTTGCTAAACAGGGCAGTCATTAAGCGAGGACTACCTGTACTGTATTTTGAAAGAGTTGCTTGTAGCTCATTTTCTGCCTCAGACTATTTATACGCAATTTGAGTTGTGAGAGAAGTGAAGGACCTGCTTGACTTAAGGAGCAAACTGTCATGGGTCAACACACCCTTATAACCAAAATGCATTGGCAAAACTCCTAAAATGAAGATTGTTTTCTGACCATATGCTATGAAGGTTCTCAGTCATCCAGGTGGAATTGTCTGTAGCTTGAATCATGTCAACTGGATTTCTATTTTCTCAGTGGAAACGTTTCGCTCCTTATCCAAGGAGCTTCTTCAGTCTGAGCAAAGTTAGTAAGGGAATCCTAAATATGTTTCTAGGTAGCTGTGTGACCTTACACCTGGGGCTAGGTCATGGTAATATTGAGATGTTATTTTAAGTCCTTTTATCATCTAAAGGAGGATCGTTAAGATCACCATGCTGCTGTTGAGCTTGTGAAATGGTCTTAATCTTCCTAGGCACATAAGACAAAGCAGGGAGGAAGATGGGGGAAAGATTGTGCCTGAGGCCCCCACCTCTATTCAAGGAAGGATTTTCCAAGTTGGCATAAATGGATTCCTTGAGAGAGGGGTCAAGGAATCCATTTATGCCAACTTGGAAAATCCTTCCTTGAATAGAGGTGGGGGCCTCAGGCACAATCTTTCCCCTATTTTCCTTCCTGCTTTGTCTTCTGTTCCTAGGAAGATTAAGACCATTTCGCAAGCTCAACAGCAGCATGGTGATCTTAACGATCCTCCTTTAGATGATACAGGGACTTAGAAATAACATCTCAAAATAACCATGACCTAGCCCCAGGTGTAAGGTCACACAGCAACATATTTAAGGATTCCCTTACTAACTTTGCTCAGACTGAAGAAGCTCCTTGGATAAGGAGCGAAACGTTTCCACTGAGAAAATAGAAATCCAGTTGACATGATTCAAGCTACAGACCATATGCTGTAATTCCACCTGGTGTTACATTGTGCAACATTCATACAGTACCTTCCAATAGCAGTCCACACACATTGCCTGTGTGTAAAAACATGTAAAAGATGCTGTTTATTATGCTTTCTCTTATAGTCCCAATTCAAAATGGAATAAATTGCCAGAGTGATGTTAAACAGCCATTTAAAAAGTGCATATATATATATTCTAATCCTTCTACACTAAGTTTCACTGACTTTCAAGGTGCACACCTGCATTTTATTCCTGACATTGCAGTGCCCCAGACCTGCTACACTTGGAAATATCACTGCAAGCGTTAACATGATGGGTAGGAAATGAAAGGTCAGCTCAGCTCCACTAGTGGCTGGGAAAGGTCTGATATAATTATAGACCTCTCCACCAATTTGTTCTTGTACTGAGAGCAAGATGTTCTTCTGTGTGTGTAGCTCATTAATATTTATTGCAGAGAAAAACTAAACAGAGATAATTGGCTGAGTGGTGTCAGAATAACAAGGAAATATTTTCAGGGCACATCTAGAAAACTTCAGCACTATTACAGGCTTGGAGAGCATATGGATCTACCTTATTCATGAGGCAATGATATCCAGGAGCTGGAAGCACATATACTTCCTGTCTATTTCCCCCGATTTTGTTCAAAGCAGATTCCCTAGTGAGAGTTAATTCTATTTCAATTATGTTGGAGAATCACGGAGTCTAGAAGTATCAGATTCTGTTGGGTTCTTGATGCTCTTGAACTTGACTGTTTTCTTCCAGATGTTTCATTACCAGGCTTTACCAGGTTATCATCAGTGCAGGGGAGAGTGGGGTTTGCTGGCTGTTTATGTATAGTAGCTTGCCCTGCCGGTCTTTGTCCTTGATGACTCCTTGATTAGGATATTGTTTCTTCCCGATGGTGCTGTTTCCTGCTTACCTGGCTGCTGGAGGAATGTGTTCTAGGATTAAGCAGCTTTTGTCAGTCAACAACCTCTTTAAAGGAATGCAATTTACAAGAGAAGAAGAAAACAACAACACACTATCCTTCCTAGATGTCCTCATCAACAGAGGAAATGATGGCAAATTAGAGACTCAGGTTTATCAAAAAACAACTCACAGTAACCAAGTGCTTCACTAGCAAAGCAATAATCCAACCACCCACAAGAGAAGTTGCATAAAAATAATATTCAGGCAAGCACAAGCACACTGCAGTAACCCAGAAAGCCAAAAAGAGGAAACAGACCACCTATACAACATTTTCCAACACAATGGATACCCACATAACTTCATCAAAAAGTGCCTGACTTCACAACCCACTGCAATGCAACCATTACAACCTATCAAAAGGATAATGCTCTTGTATATCAGAAATATCTCAGAGACAATTGACAGACTACTGCAACCACTTGGCATCACTGTAGCACACAAACCAACAAAATCCCTCCATAACATCTTAAACAAACCAAAAGACCCAGTAACCAAAGAAGAAACAACAGGAGTCATCTACAACATACAGTGCAACAATCACTACAAAGGACAGAAAGGTAGAAGATGTTAGAGATCGGGTTCAACCAAGCACGTCTCACACAAGCTTGAAGGAGGAGGCAGCCTCTGCTGTAACCTAATATTACTTGCTTTGTGTGGGAGGGGCTGAATCCCGGTTTCCTGTTTCCTGTTTCCTGTTCCCTTCTCTTTCTCTTTCTGCTTGAATCTCCTACCAAGGAGGATGGCAGCTATGGCTCATTCTTCCATCCAGGTGGGCCACATTAAAAGCATGTGGTTCACGTCAGAACCAATTGCTCGCATGCATGGACTGTTTCTACTAAGGAACTGTGAGTTACAATAAAATTGTAAACTCTTTTTTTTATGTAACTTTACATTAATGTGTGAAGTGTGTTTATTTGTGTTTTGAACTGATTAAGCCTTGTGCAAGTTTATGGGAATGCTTCTACTCTGCTATATACTAATAAGAAGCTGCGTGGAGTTCTGGTACTACCATCCCAGAATTCCTACAGAAGACAGGCAGACAGAACACCAACTGGCAGTTGGAAGACATGACAAAAACTCCTTAATCTCACGCTACGTGGACAGACTCAGTCAGATTCAATTGGGAAACTTGTAACATTTTAGATCAAGCCAGATCCAACAAAGCTACAGAATTCCTGGAAGTCTGGCATTTAGAAAAATCAGCCATCAATAGACACAGAGATAAACCCCATTTACATACCATTTAAAAGATATAGTCAAAAGTCTAGGAAAGAAACAAACAGCCCAGAACACATCCCCTCCAGCAGCCAACACCCTGATAAGCAGGAAACAGCACCAGATAAACAGTTGCAGAAGAAACAATTCCCTAATCAAAGAACCATCAAGAAGGAAGCCACAACGCCACCAAGGCTGGCAGGGCAAGCTACTGTATATAAACAGCCAGCAAACCCCACTCCCCTACGCACTGATGCTGTGACCTGGCCTGGTAATGAAACATCTGCAAGAAAACAACCAAGCTCAGAGAGCACCGAGAACCCAACAGGTCAACCCTGAGCTACAAATATTCTCTTCTATTAGTATCAGGTTTGGGGACTTCCGGGGTGGAGATGAATGGCGGTTAGATGAATTCAGCAGAAGCTCTGTAGCTAAAAACGGTGGCCATGCAGCATTGAGCCGGTTTCGTGGAGCAGAGTGCTAGCGAACGACGGCGGAGAGAGCGGGATTTTGGCTTCTCTGGGAAAAAGAATTTCAGCGGCTTCGGAGGCGGCGAGTCAAGTATCGTCAGTGTTTTGTGTTTCTAATGATTCGCAGTGAAGAAAACAAGCCAGGAAGCCAGGAAGAGAAAGCGGAGCCGCATGGCAGTGTCTTGAAATAGACAAACGCCGCCTTCACTACACTGATATAAGATCAAAGAATTACTAAAAGAAAGATCAAAAGCCAAAGATTCTAAACGAAGAAAAAAGTGAGAGATTGTTGGTGAGAAGATTCATAATTCCTACTCACAAAAACTCTATAAGATAAAGACGGATTTAATTAATAATTTAACAAGCCATTTTGTTTTGTAAGATTGAGACTGTTAAACGAACTCCTCACATAAAGCCTAGAAATATTTTTTCACTTAAAATAATATAGATATAATTGTGTAATTAGAAATAATAAATATATATTGTTAAGTAGATAATTAAGATGTTAGAGTAATTTATAAGAAATATATAAGAATTTGGAATTAAGTGGGTTTGAAATTGAATAAGGGGAAAGGTAATATACTATAAGGTATAAGTAAATGAAGATAAAGATATTAAATATAAGTAATTGAAAAGCAAAAAAGCAAAAAAAAATGAGTATGAGTACAAGAAGACAAGTAACGCAGGTAACACAAGCAAGAAGAAGTTCAGAAACGGGGGAAGGAGAATGGTTAAAGTAACTGTTGGAAGACTTTACAATTAAAACAACCCAGACTATAACACAAACAGTGACACGTGTTCTGGAAGAAAAATTAGAGGGTTTAGAAAATAGATTGGAACAGAAAATAGGAAAAATAGAAAAAAGATTAAAAGAAGAAATACATGAAGTGAAGAAACAGACTGAAAAATGTGAGGACAGTATAGATAAAGAGGAGGAACGTATAACTATGTTAGAACTGAAGGAAAAAGAGTACTGTATTAGACTAAGAGGAGTAACAGAAGAGAAGGAAGATAACACAAGAGAAATTGTTATACAGATGTTGGCAAATTTAATAGAGTGGGAGGAAGAAAGATTAGAGGAAGAAATTGAAAAAATGTACAGGATTAATTCCAAATATGCTATTATGTATAAAAAACCCAGAGACATATTAATAGAATTCTCCAAAAAAAATTAAGAAACATGATAATTGAAGCATCATATAGCAAAAAGATAGAAATTGAAGGAAAAGATATTACCATCTTTAAGGAAATTCCAGCAAAAATATTAAAGAAGAGAAAAGAATATAGATTTTTAACAGATATTTTGAGAAAAAATAATATAAACTTTAGATGGGAAGTGCCGGAAGGACTTAGTCTAACATTTAAGGGCCAAATGTTTAAATTAAACTCAATCTTAAAAGCTAAAGAATTTCTAAAAAGACTTGAAAAAGAACAAGCAAACCCCAAGGAACAGAAACAAGGAGGGAAAGAAAAAATTTTGAATCAGAAAGAGGGAGAAGTATCTAACACAAGGGAGTTTACATCGATACTAGTAAATGAGTGAACTTAGAGCAATTACGTGGAATATCAATGGAGCTAATTCTCCAATTAAAAGAAAACAAATATTCAACTATTAAACCAGAGCTTTCCAAACTGTGTGTGGCGACACAAAAGTGTGTCGCCACACACAGCGTGGTGTGTCGCCACACCACCCGGAAGCGGTGGCGCGCGCATGCACGGCGGCGGCAGCAGCGGCGCGGGATCAGTGGTTCCGCGTTTTAGCGGAGGCTGCCACCGCCGCTGTGCACACGCGCGCCACCGCACGCCCCCCCGCGCCGCTGCCGTGCATGCGTGTGCCGCCGCACGCCCCCCGCGCTGCCGCCGTGCACGCGCGTGCCACCACCGCACTGCCGCCGCCGCCGCCGCTGGTGTGTCGCCAGCGGCGGCACTTTGGAAAGCCCTGTATTAAACAAATCAAAATCAGATATTACGTGCCTCCAAGAAACCCATATAAAAAAACCAGAAACAAATTATTTAATACATAAGAAATTAGGAACACTATTTGTAACAGCAAATGAAAACAAAAAAAATGGAGTAGCTATATATATAAAATCCTATTTAAAACCCAAATTAATACAAAAAGATGATAAAGGGAGATACATTACAGTCGAAATTGAAATTCAAAATTCCAAAATATTAATAATTGGTATATATGCCCCAAATAATAATCAAAAAAAAAATTATAAAGATTTATCAAATGCCCTTTTAGAATACACTCAAAATAATTGGATTATAATGGGATATTTAAATGGAGTTGTTTCACCAAAAATAGATAAAGAGGCTCAACATCAAATAAATAGCTACCAAGGCAAATTACCTAAAGAATTTTTTGAAATGATTAAAAACTTAACATTGATAGATGCCTGGAGAAGCCAAAATAGAACTGGTAGAGAATACACATTTTATTCTAATAGGCACAAATCATCATCTAGGATAGATACGATTTGGATATCAAAGAATTTGGAAAACAAAATTAAAGAAGTAGCAATTTTACCAAGAAACTTATCAGACCATAATCCAGTGCAAATAACTATGAGGGTAAACTTAAGAAACTATAGATGGAGACTAAACGAAAATATCTTGAAAAATAAAGAAAGTCTGGAGGATCTAAAAAAGAAATTGAAAGAATTCTTTCAATGGAATATAAACACAGATATAAAATTAGAAATGGTATGGGAGGCTAGTAAAGCCTTTATGAGGGGACACTTTATATCCCTGAATAACTATCAAAGAAAAGCAGCACAAAAAAAACTACAAACAATTTTAGATCAAATTAAGGAAAAAGAAAAAGAACTTCAAAATAATAATAGATTTCTTCATGAAGGAATCTGGAAGTCTTTTAAAGTCTAAGATATATGTGGTTGTCTTTTTGTTTTTTTGTTTTTGTTTTTTTCTCTCTCTCTTTCTATCTTTCTCCTCTATTCTTCTCTCTCTCTTTCTTTTTTCTTTTTGTATATTAAGGTGTTTGAAATGTAAATATGTTGTATATATTGTAATTGTATGTATAATTGTCTGTGTGTGTTAAAAATATTTTAAATAATAAATAAATTTAAAAAATAAAAAAAAATAGTATCAGGTTTGCTCTGCTGTCATTTTCCCCTTCTGACATGGTTTTAATGCAACAATAAGGCTGCTATTTTTGTGCGGCTGCTGTAGATCAGGAGTGAGCATAACGTATCTCAGAATCTGTTGCCAGATGTGGCTAGTGTGCAGAAATTTGGCAAGTGAAGGACTCCCAGATGTTTAACAGTTGCGACTGTTTACTGGCCCCATTCAAATTAGGCTACTGAATAATAATTCTCAGAGGAAAATTAGAAGTGGATTTTTCTGTAATAGGGCTTCTGTGTCTGGTGTCTGGCAGTGATAATAAATGATTTGGCTGAGAATGAGCTCAAGATTTTATCAATTAATCCTCAGTATGTGTCTGCTCATCTGAATATACCAGCTGTTAGATCTCAGGATAATTAAAAGAAAATGCAGACTATGTTCTCAAATTGGTCTGCCCAAAGCAAGTCACATTTCATTCTAATATATCAAAATCACTCTGGGAATCACACGCGCACACACACACACACACACACACACACACACACACAGACACTGTATATGTATATATTCAGTTGATATTAGTACATTTAGTTCCAATATGGTCATGATTCTTCTTTACCGAAAGTAGGGCAGAGAACTGAGACACATTTTTTATAAGGATCTGCAACAAAGAGGCATTGTTGTTTTCTCTTCCAGCCTTGGAACTCCCTGGTGACATTGTTTGATAGTTGCCATGGCCCTGCACATAGGCAGGGACCACCACCACAGCTTAAGACCCTTCACAACAGTTTCTATCTCTGTTTCCAATAGTTCCTGGGAACTATATTTGTTGTGGTTGTTTGTTCTTCTCTGTGTATCTGGGCTGTAATGATTTAAAATAGGGTCAGTAGTAGCGATGCTTGGAGTGAAACACCTAGGCTTATCAACAATGAGCTTAACCTGTAAGTAATGGCTGTTGTGGGTCTTCCGGGCTGTGTGGCCGTGTTCTGGAAGTTGTGGTTCCTAACGTTTCGCCAGCATCTGTGGCCAGCATCTTCAGAGGGCAGGAGCACAGATAGAAGCAAAATCTCTGTGCCCAGGTAGAGTGGCAATGTTCTATTTATAGAGCTAAATTATAGGAGATTAGGTGGGGTTTTTTGTTGTGCTGAAATGTTAATGAGTGGCTGATGAGCGTGATTAGCATGTTCATTATGAGAAGTATTCCCGTGTCCTGGTGGTTGGACTGAGTTCGTTGACCTTTTGCAGGCTGTGTTTTTCAGGACTGGTAGCCAGGTTTTGCTAATTTTTAAACTTTCTTCTTTTTTATTGTAACTGTGCTGGTGTTTGTGAATTTCAATGGCTTCTCTGTATAATCTGGTGTAGTGGCTTTTGGTGTTGTCCAGTATTTCTGTGTTTTCAAATAGGATTTTGTGTCCCGTTTGCTTGAGAGCATGTTCAGCTACTGAAGATTTTTCCCGTTGCTGTAGTTCTATTTAGCTCTATAAATAGAACATTGCCACTCTACCTGGGCACAGAGATTTTGCTTCTATCTGTGCTCCTGCCCTCTGAAGATGCTGGCCACAGATGCTGGCGAAACGTTAGGAACCACAACTTCCAGAACACGGCCACACAGCCCGGAAGACCCACAACAGCCATTGAACTCTGGCCGTGAAAGCCTTCGACAATACATTGAACGCCTCTACGGGGAGGAAACGTTCCGACAGACATGGAGACTGGAAACACTCCGGAACAGAAAAGCACACCTTCTCTGCTCCTTAACCTTCCTAGTGCGATGCAGAGATACCAGGACCATTCCAGCTTTTCTCAGAACAAAAAGGACCTTCAAATCGTCACAAGCCAGCCGCATTTACGACTGCCTTGGACAAGCCCTCCTGCGCGAGAGAATTCACACAACCCGCCGAAACCTTGCAATCACAGAAAAAGATCTATTCGACACACATATGAGCCTTAGTCACAAAATGAGAAGCCAGGATTGGGACAAGATTGATACCATATCCTACAGAAAAATGGAAAAGGACATCTTTGACTACACAAACAGACAAAAGCAAAAATTCAACAAATGCCAAAACAGTCAACCAAAACCGGCACTGGATACTTCACGCATTGTCATCAATTTGACAGAATGCCTGCTCTCTCCTGAAGAAACCTCCATCCTAAGCAAAGGAGGAAACTTTGCAATTACACCCACCAGAATTCCAGTGGAAGATATCATTGCCAATGTGGAATCAGCCATTCACCAACGTCCAGAGGAAGAAGCAGAAGAAATAAGGGGTGAAGTGGCAAGAATCCTAAGGAAAGCAAAGCCTCCCACCAGCAACATTACTAAGAAGGAGAGAAACGCCATAGAGACCCTCAATTCGGACCCAGACATCATCATCCTTCCAGCGGACAAAGGCAACGCCACGGTAATTATGAACATAGATGAATACAAAGACAAAATCAGAGAATTACTAGACCCCACCACATACAGAACAATAAGACGGGATCCGACCAGCAAAATCATGAAGCAAACCAACACACTGATAAAGAGCTCCTCCCTGCATCCCAACGTACTACAACGTATTTGCAAGACAGAAGCTCTCTCACCTAGACTATACGGACTCCCCAAAATCCACAAAGACTCGATCCCACTCAGACCCATTGTAAGTGCCATTGGCTCCCCGACATATGAATTATCCAAACATTTGGCAACCCTTTTACAGACCCACATCGGACCGACTCCATCCCACATCAAAGACTCAGGACACTTCATCAACAAAATCAGCACCCTTAAACTCAACCACACGGACAAACTGGTCAGCTTTGATGTGGTCTCCCTGTTTACCAAGGTGCCAGTAAGGGACACCCTGGCACTCATCAAGCAAATCTTCCCAGAAGACATTACAGCTTTATTTCAACACTGCCTAACAACTAGTTACTTTCAATGGGAGAATGAGTTCTACGAACAGATGGATGGCATTGCCATGGGAAGCCCCCTCAGCCCAGTCATAGCAAACTTTTACATGGAACACTTTGAAAAACAGGCTTTGGAATCGGCACCCATTATACCAACAGTCTGGTTCCGGTTCGTGGATGACACCTTCGCAATTTGGAGTCATACTGAAGAAGAACTGGAGAAATTTCTGGACCACCTAAACGGCATCCACCCCAATATACAATTCACCATGGAAAAAGAAACTGATGGCAAACTTCCATTTTTAGATACGCTGGTCATACGCAATCCGGACCTCAAACTAGGACACAAAGTATACAGAAAACCCACCCATACGGACCGATATCTACACAAAAATTCCAATCACCACCCACGACAAAAGAGAGGCATGATCAAAACCTTGGTGGATCGTGCTAATCGAAACTGTGAAACCCAATTTCTCAACAATGAACTTAACCATCTGAATTGGGTCCTACAGGCAAATGGCTATTCCAAGAATGAAATAAAAAGAGCCATCAAACCAAGAAAACAACATCCAACTGAAGAAAAACAGCCCCCCACAAACAAAGTATTCCTGCCCTACATCAAAGGAGTCACTGACCGCATGGGAAAACTGATGGAAAAACACAACTTTTAAACAGTCTTCAGACCCACCAGAAAAATACAACAAATGCTAAAATCAGCAAAAGACAAAAGGGACCCCCGCACCGCTGCAGGAGTATACCGCATACCATGCAGCTGTGGACAAGTATACATCGGAACCACAAAACGAAGCATTCACACCAGGATAAAAGAACATGAAAGACACTGCAGACTACAGCAACGGGAAAAATCTTCAGTAGCTGAACATGCTCTCAAGCAAACGGGACACAAAATCCTATTTGAAAACACAGAAATACTGGACAACACCAAAAGCCACTACACCAGATTATACAGAGAAGCCATTGAAATTCACAAACACCAGCACAGTTACAATAAAAAAGAAGAAAGTTTAAAAATTAGCAAAACCTGGCTACCAGTCCTGAAAAACACAGCCTGCAAAAGGTCAACGAACTCAGTCCAACCACCAGGACACGGGAATACTTCTCATAATGAACATGCTAATCACGCTCATCAGCCACTCATTAACATTTCAGCACAACAAAAAACCCCACCTAATCTCCTATAATTTAGCTCTATAAATAGAACATTGCCACTCTACCTGGGCACAGAGATTTTGCTTCTATCTGTGCTCCTGCCCTCTGAAGATGCTGGCCACAGATGCTGGCGAAACGTTAGGAACCACAACTTCCAGAACACGGCCACACAGCCCGGAAGACCCACAACAGCCATTGAACTCCGGCCGTGAAAGCCTTCGACAATATATTAACCTGTAAGCTTTGTTTTCTTTACGTATTTATTCATCTATTTATTTATTCCATTTATATCCCACCTTTCTGTTCAGACAAGCACTCAAGGGGGCTAAGGAACTTCAAACCAAGATCTCACACGCACACCAAAATGAAAACCTAAATATTTAATACTAAAATCAATTCACAGTGAAAAGTGTGGCCATAGAGATGGTTTTTTAAATGCTGAGAAGAAATGAGACCAGATGCAGCTCGTGAGGAATAGAGCATAGGAGTCATGGAGAAAACCAAAGAGACAACAGCAAGGGCATTTCAGAAGGTCCTCTCTGCAGAGCTTAATGGCCAGACAGGTTCATAATTTAATTTATTTATTTTTTTATTTATTTTATTTTTATCCCACCTTATTTTTATAAATAACTCAAGGCAGCGAACTTACCTAATACTCCTTCCTCCTCCTATTTTCCCCACAACAACAACCCTGTGAGGTGAGTTGGGCTGAGAGAGAGTGACTGGCCCAAGGTCACCCAGCTGGCTTTCATGCCTAAGGCAGGACTAGAACTCACAATCTCCTGGTTTCTAGCCCGTTGCCTTAACCACTAGACCAAATTGGCTATCCTGGGGGGTAGGTTCATTGTATAATCAGTCCTAAGCTGTTCAGTCTTTCAAAATCCATATCTTGCATTGATTTGATTTATCCATTCAGTCGTATCCAACCCTTGGCGATTCCATAAGCCAGCTCTCTCCATGATTTCCAACCTTGTACAGCTTCTTTCAGTTGCTTTAAATTTTGGCCTGTGTCTGCTCTGATTACATCCAACCAGCGCATTCTTTGGCATCCTCGTCGTCTTTTGCCACTGACCATTCCAAGCATAACGTCTTTCTCTAATGATGTTGATCTCATGACATGACCGAAGTAACTAAGTCTAAGTTTTGTTATTTTTCCTTCTAGTGACATGTCCGGTTTTATGCGCTTCAACACTTCTTTATTCGTTATCTTTGCAGTCCAAGGGATTCGCAAGAGCTTCCTCCAACACCATAGTTCAAAAGAATCAAATTTCCTTCTATCCAACTTTTTCATCGTCCAACTTTCACAGCCATAAGTACTTATGGGGAACATGATAGTGCGGACTAGTCTACACTTAGTCATCAAGCTGACATCCTTGCTTTTCCAAATTTGATTCATACTCATCATTGCTGTACGACCCAGCATGATTTGGCATTTAATTTCTTGGCTACATTTGACTCCAGGCTTGGCTGCCAGCTCGACCAGTCAGATTTCTCAGAACTGACTGAATTTCCCTTGCTTGCGTGGATTGCAGAAGTTGTGGTCCACTGAAGTTTTTTTCCCCTGGAGAAGGGGAGACCAGAAGATTACTCGTGGGGCCATTGGGATTGCCTACCCTTGTTTTTTCTGTAGTTTTCCACCGCGGGAGGAACAGGGTAAGTGCAAGGCAATGGCCGAGATATATCAGGCTCTCGCAGGGGAAACAAGTCTCTTTGAAGAGACACAAGAGCGCCCAGCCGCTTTTAGATCACTTTAGGAATGTTTTTTTTAGATTAAAATATTTTTGAAATCTAAGATCTATTTTTTGGACTTCGTTGAAAATGTTGGCTAACTTTGTGCTTTCTTTGCTATAACTGATTCTGGTGGAAGTTTGATGGACTCTATATTTGCAACATAATGAAACGTCTGCATTTTTTTTTTACTTCTCTTTTGTATTAGAGGGATTTAAGAGACTCTGTTTGTAATTCTTCGCTTGATAAACTAAATGACTATTCATTTTTTGAGAAACTCTTTGTTTGGATTAAGCAGCTTGCAGCTTGAAGAACGAAAGCTCGCAGTTTGAAGAATAAAAACACAGGGTAATGTGTTTTTTTCCTTGTCGTCTTTTTCTACATCCTCCCTGGTTGGATTTTGCTTCATTTGGAATATATTTTTTATTTCTCCTTCTATAAACTGTTTAAAATATTATTCTCTCCTGTATTTTGGATTATTGGAACTTTCTTTTTTCTTTTGACTTTAAAAAAAAAAAACAACAACAACGACGTTCTGCTTAATAGATTCTGCTGGTAGTTTTTCATGGACAGATTACATGATTATTGTTTTGACTAGAAGGGTTGTTGTTTTAATTTGAAGGACACAGGAAAGATGGCTTTCCAACTTGTACCTGAGGAGCTCAGAAGAGAGATTACTGAGGTTTTTTCAAATATTCAAAGGTCGTTGGAATTACTGTTCGTAACTCTGCAAAATAGAGAGAAAGAACAGAGAACAGAAACGGAGACAGAAAGGAAAAATGTTTTTCAAGTGGAGGAGAAACAGAAGGAGGAAATTTTGAGTATATTAGTTCAGAAGAACATTCTGAAGGCTTTACACTACAATCTTGGTATAGATATGTTGTGGCAGTGGAGACAGAGTGAAAATATGGGTGCACAGTTGGATGGATGTTGTGAAATATGTGGAAAGGGAGAGAAGGTTGCTCTGATATTCTATATGAGATATAGAAAAGAGCAGGCTGTATATTGCGAATCTCCCACAGTGTATTGTGATTTTGGCATAACCTAAACAGAAGATATGAGAAACTGTATGGATATAAAGGTTAATGAAAAAATATGGACTTGAATTGTTATGAGAAACTGTATGGATATATAAAAAGTGATATTCTAAATGTAAGATGCTAAATACAAACACAAGTTGATATTATAGAATATTGTTTTCCTTAGAGATATATTTATGAGAAGATAATGATATGATGGAATTAGAATGATGGTTACTACAGGATGATATATATCAATATGTATTGTATGAATATTATAAGAATTGATATATTAGCTATTAGGTTAAGTGATATGATAGATTATGCACTTAGTTTAAATGGACACTACTACAAGGAATGGAAATTACAGATGGATAATTGAGATTCAAGAATTCCTTTTTTATGGAGATATATATATATATTAGAATTAAATTATATAAATATATATGTATGAACACTATAAGAATTGCTAAATTATGTATTAAGTTACATAACATGTTAGGTTATGAGTCATAATATGAATAGAATATATTGTAGTTTATTAGAAGTAAATAAGGCTTTTATTTGTTATACTAATTGGTCTTTATTGAAGATATAAATATGTAGTAATGAACATTCAACATTTAACTACTACTTCAAGGAGTGGAAGCCAAAGATGGATTATTGGGAGACAGTAAGATGAAGGTTAGAAGATTGGATTAAAGAAATCAAAAGGCATATGACAAAGAAAAGTTCCTGTATACTGTATGAAGTACTAACATTTAAAATCAATTGTTGTACTTTAAGTTCAAAGATAGATTGGAGGACATCTATTTTCTATATTTTCTTTGCTTATTATTTCTTGACTTCACTTTTTCTTTATCTTTTTCTTATTTTGTATTTCTGTTTCTATTTCTTTTTCTACTTTAAATTTTATTATGTATTGTAAAACTTAATAAAATTTATTAAAAAAAAAAAAAATAATTTCTTGGCTACATTCACCATTTTGATTGACCACTGATCCTAAAAAGGTGAATTCTTCCACGCATTCCACCTCATCTCCATCAATTACTATTTTGATGTTTCCATTCTTTGCAGTTGTCATGAGTTTGGTCTTTTTGATATTCAGAAAGAGGCCAAACTTCTCGCTTTCTTCTTCGAGTCTCATGATTAGGTGCTTCAGGCCTTCCTGGGTTTCTGAGATGAGGGTTGTATCATCTGCGTATCTAAGGTTATTGATGTTTCTTCCACCAATTTTTACCCCAATTTCTGATTCGTCTAGCTCCAGTTTCCTGATGATCACGTCAGCGTACAAGTTGAATAAGAAAGGTGACAGAATGCAACCTTGTCGCACACCTTTCTCAATCTTGAACCAATCAGTGTCACCATATTGAGTTCATACAGTGGCTTCCTGATTTACATACAGTGACTTAATCAACTTCACTAAATGTAGTGGCACACCAAGGTCTGCTAGGGCTCTCCATAGATTGTCATGGTCAACACAATCAAAAGCTTTCCTGTAGTCGATGAAGCACATATAAATATTCTTTTGATATTCGTGACATTTTTCCATTATCCATTGAAGATTTGCAATGTGATCACGGGTGCCACGGCCCCGTCGGAAACCAGCTTGGACATCTGGCAGTTCCCTTTCGATGATTGGAGCCAGGCATTGTTGTATGATTTTCAGTAGAATCTTGCTAGCGTGAGATATGAGAGCAGCAGTGCGGTAGTTAGAACACTCCTTTGAATCCCCCTTTTCTGACAATGGAATAAACACTGATTATATTTATATCTTGCATTACATCCATTAATTGATAAATGGTGCAGATCTTTCAGGACAAGCATCATGTGATCCTGTAACTTTGCGGGGATCCCATGTTCATGTTTCTTGTTGTAAGTGGAAGAGGGTAAAACAATACAGTTTGAACAAGAAATCATATTCATATATTGAGGAAATAGATGCTGTTTCCTTGTCTTTATCTGAAATATTTTGTCCCCAGTTGTGGGAATAGAGGTGGGGGGGATGTGTCTGTAAGCTGAAATACTTCATGTGGTTGTAAGAGGCAAAATGATAGCAATGTAGATAATTCCCCTATCTCTCCTGCAGTCAGGTTGTTTGTGCAAGTCACTCTTTTTATAAACAGCACCCTTCCCCATAGTTCCATTCAGCAGAATTCTTTCTTGTCACTCTTAAAACTGCATAGCCACAGTGGAACAGCACACTCTATTAAAGAAGGCATGGTTATAGAGTATTTGCAGACAGTAACCAAGTGACCATATCATACAGGGTGAAGTGAGCAAGGCAGTTGTCAGTGAAGGGATTTTTATATATTCTTTAATTTCTTCCACTAAACACACTAAGAGGGACATTCTTTGTGCCAGATCTAGGGTCAGGGGGAAGAGGTCCATGAGCATAGGATAGGACTTCAATGTGATTGATCCTCCCTGTTGCTGAGCTTACGTTGTTCCATGGATGAAGCAGATGCATTGTTGATAACGTTCTACTAGCATATCTAAGTAGCTGCTGCAAGGTCAGCTGGGCTTCTGGTAGCCCTCAGCCATTGCATTCTACTTCTTGCATTTCAAAAACTAGCATGTCAGACCCTTGGAAATGACAGCTCTTCAAAATCATTTGCTTAAAGGGTAACTAAGGCGGTCCGCCACTAGTTGCATAAGGCTTGGATTTAAACTACAACGGTTCATGAAAGCAAGGCAGGTTAATAAAAGAATTAACAACAAAAAACTAATTCGAAAAACAAGGAGAATAGTGCCTGTAATAGCAGGACCAAGGAAGATGTTCCTTATTAACTGCATTCTACCTCCTCCACCCTGTTCTTTTAAGCCTTTTCTGGGAAAAATTATCCAGGAATAATATGATTTCATCCTCCTCTCCTCCCAGCTATCTATGATTAGTATCTTCCAGCCGTTTTTCATTGTACATGTAATTAGCTGCATAGAATTGTGTATTTCCTCTAATTGCTTTATCAATTAAATATTCAGTTTAAAATTGGGTTCATTAGTGACCCAGATGTTTCTTCTTCCCAAACATAATTGACATAGTTGATTTCTCTTTTTTGCATGCCTCAATACATTTCTTGCTCAGTTCAACTGTGTCGTTGTTATACAAACTGGGATGGATTTGTGTTCACTAACTCTACTAGGACTGTGCAGTCTGGATTTGCAAGGAGAAGATTATTTGGAAGATGTGGGTGAACTCATGTTGCCCGTGTCAGCAACTCCTTAAAGAAGCTGTGTCTTTTCCAGGGCTCACACCGCTCTTGCCAGGAACATACTGTATAGGTTTCACCTTAAAAGGTGCCAATATGTGTGTAATCTGAGCAACCCTGTGTATTCTGAATCCCCTTTTCTCCTTCAAGTCCAGATAAATGTATCCCTCAGTGCACATCACAAAACCTGCAAAGAGGGTGTCTGAGGGAATGCACACCCTATTCACATGGAAGATACCATGTATATATTATATGTCTAAGTTCTCTTTCTATAGCTTGCTGCATGGATGTTTAAGCCCACTTAAAATAGGAATTACTAGAATGTTAAACAAACTACATTAGTATGAATTTTCAAATTCCCACCTGTGAATAATAAGCAATAGGTATAGATTTCAAATTGTATTGTTTTTGTTTGACTTTTTGTAAATACAACATATTTCAGCTTAAGACAGTTCAAGACAAGTAGACACAGGATCCATTTTCTCCATCATAAAAGTTTCCAAAATCCAAACACCTCACAGTTTCACTATTGTTCAAATACTGTAGCTGATGTACAGATCCAAAGTAAAAATAGATGTCTTTTTGGAATATCCTTGTTTTTTCCTCATCCATTGGATGTTAGCAATGTAAATCTTGGGTTCCTGTGCTGCTTCTGAATTCAGCTTGTACATCTGGCAGTTCTTCTTCCATGTATTGTTGACATCTGGACTGCAAAATGTTGAGCATTATCTTCAGGTACTCTATTTATCAAATCTAAGGAAGTTACTTCAAAGATTCAAAGTTGAGTGGAAGTGGTTACAAATGTCCAGAAAGCCAACAAAGGTGACCTTCAGAGCCCTTGATAGGATTAAAATTAATCAAAACAAGTAAATCCTCACTTTGACATTGCAGCATTGTTGAAATTTCAGCACACTTGGATTTTATATTTAGAAAACTGCACCTTTCACTATCTCCATCTCCAACTTAATAGTAAGACTTGATCCTCATTCTGGGAATAGTACCACACAAGGTTTGGGTTTCTACATTAGGTTAAGCCATGGATTGTATCTATAGCCTGTGGTACAAGCAATAGAGGCCTAGTTCATAAAATATGTTAAACCATAAATGATTGTTAGCAAACCAGAATGGCTAGGTTTACGCAACATGTTTAAGCCAAAACCAAACAAATGATGAATAAACCCACCCATTGGCCACCTCAGGAGACAAAGGAATCACACCTTCAAATCTTTAGTCAGTTACTACTAACACTTGATAAACTTCAGTATGTCTTTAAGTCCTTCAGAGTCATGCTCATGAGAGAGAAACATGATATGCTTCTTCTCATTGAAAAATTATTCTGATCAATAATGATGAGCAAAATATAACAGCAGCTAGAACAAAAGCTGGTATTAAAAGCAGCTGAACCAAAGATAGCAATGTAAATTAATTTTCATTCAGTGCATGCTTGAACTGCATTACTGAGGGACAGAGTGGTGGGAAAGATTCTTCCCTTCCTTTTACATGATAATGTAGCTGCATTGAATAAAAAGCATGTTTTTGACAAGGGATTATTATAGATGAATAACCTTCTGTTGAGCTTTCTAACTCACTCGTGGCTATAGTGTTTATTTGTGTGTGTCCTGTCCTGTAGATATCTATTTTCACACATCATATGGATTAACACAAAAAAAATCCTTCTTTTGCCCTTGAATAAAAACAGCTTGATGGCTTTCTTTTATGTTTTAGAGATATCACCCCTGCTCCAGCAAAACAGACTCATTGACCCAAATCAGTTTCTTTCCAGAGTGGTCTGGATGGATTTCCAAATGAATGTCTTCAAAACAAAAGCCATCTTTTGGGTAGCCACCTTTTCCCCCTTAACGGATTATGGGTGTGCCTGAGAGAGAAAAGGATGATAGGACAAGAGAATATAATCTGGATTATTTACACATTTCTGTGCATGAGAGAGAGGAATTGAACATTAACAGGACTTTTCCTAAAAGCACAAGGAAGGAAAATCCTCTAAGTATGTCTATTATGGAAGGGTTTCTGCCAGTGATGCTGGCCAGGTTGGAAAATTCCTAAACAAGCATGCCCAGAAATTGAGGAGAAAACATGCAGCCTTGGCTGCTTTGCTTCCCCCTCATGCTGTGATGATAGGTTCATTTTCAAAGCATTGCCAAGGGAGATTCTGATTGTGCCACATTTGATGTAAGAATGTAAGAGAAGGGGAAAATAAAAGCACTGGATCACTCACGTACCACTGTAGGGTACAGTAACAGGTAAGTGACAGTTTTTTAAAAAAAAATAGCCCAGGATGGTAGTGCCCCCTCCCTCCCCCAACCCAAGGCCTGGGCTGATGCCTTAAATAGGTGCCTAGTATCACTACGGATCAACCCCGACTGCTTATTGGAAGGACAGATGCTGAAGCTGAAGCTCAAATACTTTGGCCACCTAATGCGAAGAGAGGACTCGCTGGAAAAGACCCTGATGCTGGGAAAGACTGAAGGCAAAAGGAGAAGGGGACGGCAGAGGATGAGATGGTTAGATAGCATCACCAATGTAACGAACATGAATTTGAGTAAACTCCAGGAGACAGTGGAGGACAGGAAGGCCTGGCGTGCTATGGTCCATGAGATCACGAAGAGTCGGACACGACTAAACGACTGAACAACAACAACAAAAATCACTACGGAAGTCTATGTTCTGAACAAGAGGCTTTGTATTATTTTATGTGTGTGTGTATCTGTGTTACCTTTATATCTTTTAATTTCTCCTGAACTCAAGAACATAGTATTCCCTTATCCAATTTCATCTACTGAACAACAACTCTGTGAAAACTTCAGAGGACTCTCACAAATTACCAAAGTCACCAGCTTCTTCCCAATCCTAATTCAACTTCTTACCATCGGCACTCCACCCTAATAATATTAGAAAAATATTGCTCAATGAATCTTGTTGTATCAATCCAACCTGGATCCTACTGCTAACATCATCTAGCCAGGTACTTCTGAGAAGCTTTAGAAAAAGGTCTCTCCCATTGTTGCTCCTGAGTGATTGATCGACTAATTGAGCAAATGATTATGTGCCATCAGGAAAGGTAAGAGCCAATGGGCTTAGAGTTCCTCTTCAATAAAGTCACCGTTAATTTGTCAAATCCTTTCATCTTCTATCCATCACCCTGCTTATCTAAAATGAGGATGATTTTTTTTGTTGATACTGGCTTTCTCCTTAGCAACCAAATGTTCCCCAGTGACAGCTGCTTCCCACATTGGCCATAATACTTAAAAAGGAACTCTTGTGTTTAAAGACAGAATAATTGTGAATACTAAGCTGGAAGAGACATTACATATGGCAGGTATGCAGTGCATTGACTACACACCACAAGTGCCTCATGTGCAGTATTTTTCTGGTTGCACATGTGAGCTCCTCACATATTGGTAACATATTTCACACACATACACACACACACACACACACACACAACATCATAACTGCAATCATGATATTTTGCTTTTTATCAGTGCTTATAAGTCCAAAAGTACCTACAAAAGGAATCTTGATCCACTTGGTATATAATTTTTAAAAAAATTAGAGATATGCACTAGCAGTGCGGAAGGAAAGAAGATATGAAGAAACTGGAACCAGTGGCAATTTACATAATGCACAGTGGTTTTGAAATTAAAATTAGAATTTGATATATGGGGAGTTCTTAATATATTTTCCCCTTTTTCAGAAACAAGACTTGAACATTCAGAACTTCAAAATTCATAAGCTTCCCTAGTTATACATACACGTTTATGATATATGTACAATTTATTCCAATTTAGGATTAGGGGGTAGCAGCAAAAATGGGAATCCTGGTCCCAAACACCCCTTATTCTTGACTGCTGGCTGTGTTGTCTGGAGTGGATAGAAGTTAGAGTATTACGAGATCTGGGTCACAGTCCCATGGATTGTGTTTCTTAAACAGTTAATGCTGATTTTCAGAAAAAGAAGCTTTCAAAACTGTTTATAACATGTCTTTATTAATGCATTTCTCTTCATTCTGTTTCAGTTGAAATTACCGCTGTAATGGGCATTGAGAAAATAATTAAAATTTTAGATTTCCCTTCTCTATATGACACACAAGTGAACAAAACTACAAGAAGGTTCACAAAACTCCCCTATTCCTCCGTATGTCTCTCTTGCAGAAGAGACCATGAGTAGCACCATCCCTTCAACTTTTGCTTCTGGGAGAAAGCCCCCGATCCAAAGGCAGCAAGGATGATGATGATGATGATGATGATGATGATGATGATGATTTTTCCTGAGGCCAGAGTGAAATAATGCTGAAGTGCTGATTGAAAAGGAGAAGTACCAAAGGGGATGGAGTGAAAAACCACTGGCTCCATTGTACATGTACAGTATGTCTGAAAAGACAAGAGGTCAACAAGATGCAAAATAAGTCCCCAAAGAAAAAAGGCCTCCAAGCCCAGTGTATGGACGGCAGTGCTGCACATAAAAGGAGACAGAACCAGGAAGGAACCAAGAAGCTTTGGGATGCAGACCTGACTTCTTCCAACCCCCTAGACTCTGTCTTGCCAACAGTAGTTGTAGGGGGCCATGATGAGAATAGTGCATGTTTGAGGAGCATAACTTTGCTTTGCTTTAACAAAGAAACTCTCAATTGTTCAAATAACCTCTCGGTATTCACTGGGAACCTTAATGTCAGGGGAGTATTTTACATGGAATCTCAGGAGCATGCTGAACGTGAGAATATATCTTTTCCAATAAATAAACCCACCGTACACCAGGACTAGGCATCTTTCATCTGGCTGCCACCTTCTGATCTTTGGCTGGGCAAAAGCCTGTGACTCTTGCAGTAAGGAAAGCAAGTGGAGAGTAGTTGGCACTCATGCCCCTACGGTCAGTGAATGGTGTATGAATGCCCATGAATGGGACAGGAAAAATATTTGTAACACTTTCAAAGAGTTTTGATTTTCACAATTATCATAGTTCATCACCTTTGGCATTTCTGGTTGAGACAGATTAGTCCCAAGGCAGACTTTCCTCCATCAGCATGCTAGCTTGTAACATGTGCACTGGCAGATAGTAACTGTCCTATTCTGAATTGTAAAATATGTTTTAAGAAAAACTCAGTTGTGTTCTCTTGCTTCATCAAATAATTATAAAAAGTGAAATAAGCAAACATAATTATTTTTAAATGTTGATGGACAAATTTTGATAGCAAACCTGGTATGTATGCTATAGACAGTATTATTTTCAGTTGTCCATCCTGCACATTCTGGTGACTGACCCAGGACAAAATATTACTAACTGATATTCAGAAAAAAATGAAATATGTAGTTTTGGTTTTGTTGGATGTGGAAAACGCCTTTGAGAGGTTGAAATTCAAAATCTGGGAGCACGTTTTGGCTAAAAATAGATTTCCTTCTTTTTTAATGAATTGGATTAAAGTATGCTATTCTAATTCTTTGGCCACAATTATTACAACTGGAGTTATTTCCTTACCTCTCAAGAGGTTTCATGGAACTCATCAAGAATGTCCATTATTGCCATTTATATTTAATTTGATACTGGATATATTTCTGTAGACAATTAAAGGGCATAAAGTGGTTATAATTATTTGCAAGAATGTCAGATAAAGAGTTGGAATACCCAAATTAACAAATCAATCATCTTTGGGCTGCCTTACTTCCCAAAGAATCTGGGCAGTGAACAATAAAACAACAACAATATAATTAAAATGAACAATTAATACAATAAAATTCCTAATAAAAACAAAAAAAACCCTGTAACAAATTATTAAGATTCTTGAAGAATATTAAGTACGATTGCTGTGACTTTAAGATGATATTAATTCAACAAAAGATTTTTTTTCATGCTTCCTGGACAATTCAGAGAATGTTTAAAAACATCTGTCAATCTAATTGTGTTGAAAGTGTAAAATGATGGCGGGAACACATGCATATAATTTGAGCTTGTCTCCCTATATCCCATTTTGGTTTAATATCCATAACATGTTTAATATGTCTGTGGCTTGAATCATGTCAACTGGATTTCTATTTTCTTAGTAGAAACGTTTCACTCCTTATCCAAGGAGCTTCTTCAGTCTGAGTAAAGTTAGTAAGGGAATCCTTAAATATGTTTCTAGGGTGGCTGTGTGACCTTGCACCTGGGGCTAGGTCATGGTTATTTTGAGATGTTTATTTCTAAGTCCCTTTATCATCTAAAGGAGGATCATTAAGATTACCCTGCTGCTGTTGAGCTTGCGAAATGGTCTTAATCTTCCTAGGAACAGAAGACAAAGCAGGAAGGAAGATAGGGGAAAGGTTGTGCCTGAGGCCCCCACCTCTATTCAAGGAAGGATTTTCCAAGTTGGCATAAATGGATTCCTTGACCCCTCTCTCAAACCACCTATCTTCTCTGTCTAAAATGTGAACATTAATGTCCTCAAATGAGTGTTCTTTTTCCTTTAGATGAAGATAAACTGCTGACTCTGGTCCTGTGGTGTTACTTCTCCTGTGTTGGGCCATCCTCCTGTACAAAGGTTGTTTGGTTTCTCCAATGTAGAGTTCAGAGCACTCCTCACTGCACTGGATTGCATACACTACATTGCTTTCCTTGTGTTTTGGAGTTTGATCTTTGGGGTGTACAAGCCTCTGTCTCAGTGTGTTGGTGGGTTTGAAATATACAGGTATGTGGTGTTTGCCAAATATCCGTTTTATCTTTTCAGACACGCCAGCCATGTAAGGAATGACCAGGTTCTTCTGTTTACTCTGAGTCTCAGCCCTATCTGTCGCTGTTTTAGGTCTGGTAGACTTAGATTTAGTGAAGGCCCAATTTGGATATCCACAGGCCTTCAGAGCTGTTCTCAGGTGCTGTTTTTCATTCTTTTTGGAATCCATGGAGGTGGGGATGGTTTCTGCTCTGTGTGATAATGTCCTGATGACTCCTAGTTTGTGCTGCAGTGGATGGTGGGAGTCAAACATCAGGTATTGATCTGTGTGTGTGGGTTTCCTGTAGATCCCTATTTCTAGATTGCCACCGGTCCCAATGAGGACTTCACAGTCTAGGAATGCCAGTCTGTTGTCCTTGGTGTCTTCTCTGGTGAAGCTAATGTTGGCATCTATAGTGTTTATATGGTCCGTGAAGGCCTGTACTTCCTGGGCCTTGATTTTGACCCATGTGTCATCCACATACCTAAACCAGTGGGTGGGCACCGTTCCCTGGAAAGTGTTGAGTGCTTTCTTCTCCACTTCTTCCATGTATAAATTGGCCACAATGGGTGACACAGGAGAACCCATGGCACAGCCGTGTTTTTGTCTGTAAAAGTCACCTCTGTATCAGAAATAAGTGGTGTTAAGACACAGGTCCAGAAGATGGCAGATCTGGTTTGGGTTGAGATGGTTTCTCCTTTTGAGGGTGCTGTCCTCTTCTAGTCTCTTCCTGACAGCGGATAGAGCATGAGTGGTGGGGATGCTGGTGAAAAGGGAGGACACATCGAAGGAGACCATAGTTTCATCTGTATCCAGTTTCAGGATCTTTGCTTTGGAAACAAATTCTTCCGAATTTCGGATGTGGTGTTCAGAGTGTCCAACTAGAGGTGCTAGTATGGTAGAGAGGTGTTTGGCAATGTTGTATGTTACCAAATTAATGCTGCTGACTATGGGTCGGAGGGGTGTTCCTTCCTTGTGGATCTTAGGAAGTCTGTAGATGCAAGGGATGGCTTCTCCAGGATACAGACGGTGGTAGATAATCCTATCGATGAAGCCATCATGTTCCAATTGTTTCAAACTGTCTATTACCTTTTTCTTGTAATTGCTGGTGGGGTCTCTTTTCAGTTTTTCATATGTATGGTGATCCTCCAAAAGTGAGGTAATTTTATTGTGGTAGTCTGCAGTGTTTAGAACCACTGTACATCTTCCTTTGTCAGCAGGTAAAATGGTGATGGTTTCATCTTTGCTGAGGGTTGTCAGGGCTCTCCTCTCTTGGACGGTAAGGTTGGGGGGAGGAGGCTGAACACTGGACAGAGCTGCAGATATTTTAAGCCGGAGTTGTTCCGCTTCCTCAAAAGGTAGGTGGTTGTTGTGGATGGCCGATTCTGTGGCTGTAATGAGCTCCACCACCGGAACTTGCTTGGGAGTGATGGCAAAATTAAGACCTTTGGCTAGGACATCTCTCTCTGGTTGGGTGAGTTCTCTGTCTGAGAGATTTTTCACCCACATGTTCTTTTTGTCCTCTGTGGTCCTGTTGTTGTTGTTCCTCCCAGCGGTTTCTCCAGTTAACATGTTTAATATGGTTTTCGGGAAGAGAAATACAGTTTAAATATATGAATGTGATTCAGAACCATGTACCCCAAATTTGGAATCTATTGTTATACGGAGAACTATGGATCAACTGAGCATCTTTTATGATGGAATGACAAGATTTACAGCCTTGGATTGATTATGTGTGCTCACTTTTTGCTTCTGAATTGATTTTCTTAATGTAATGGAAAGACTGATCAATATTCCTCCCGGTCATCAAGCTTAATGCTATTTAAAAACTGAGCTGTTTTCTGTATGGATAATAGTATATTTTTGTCTTTTATCTTTTCCCTTTGGTTTTCTTGTATTTGTTGTTGTTGTTTGATGTTGGTTGTTGTGTTTTCCTGTATATTAAAACAAATAATTACCATGGCATTGGGTTTGGCTGTTGCTCCTATGCATTGCTTATAATTGGTTGACTAAAGCAGTCCATAAATTCATAAATAAATAATAAAAGGCAAATTTAACTACTGTACTTTGCTTCGTGATGACTGTTGCATTTTATCTGACCTTGATTAAATGGTCTCGAAGAGAAATTTTCTCATTAAAAATAACTAAATAAAAGCAAAAATTGTACCAAGTCTATTATATTACATTTCTTTTAAATGCATTAATTGACCTGCAACACATCTCAGGTACAGTTACAGAAAGTTGTGCATTAGGAGAGGTCAAAACTGGCATTTGTAGTTGCTTGCACATTCTAAGCAAGCAGAAGCAAGGAACTGGTACAAATCCGCACCCCTGTAACAGTTTATCAGAAGCAACAGCGCAGGGAATGTTCTATCTCTGCTCCAGAAAATCCTTCAGTGAAAAACCCTGAAGCGAAATGGCCAGAAAAGCAAGGAGTGTCAAGTACTGAGCTTTCAAGTACCCTGGAAATAAAGTCATAAAGACCAAACCCTTATTCAGGCATTCTGCTCCATGCATTACTTTCTAGCTTTGTGCAAGATGACTTCAATTCATTAGGATGGATCACCTTTGCTAATGTGCTTCTCTATGTTAAGCAAAGACACAATGTGTCTCAACAAAGCACCTGATATCCCCTCAAAGCTTCCTCTGACTCCTACCTGTCACTTGTGCACAGGGATGGAACTAGGATCTGTGTCACCTGGGGCAAACATGGATTCCGCACACACACATACACCCATGGATTATTTTGTCATTTTGGCACACACCCCAGCGTGGCGCCCGGGGCACATGTCCCGCTTGTGCAAGCAGAAGAGGCATCTATGCAAGCAATGCACTTGCACAGAACCCCCTCCTCTCTTTTCATTAACCTAAAGTACATTGATCTGGTTAATTTCTAAAGGCTACCTGAAAACCACAGGTTTCCTTTTTATCGTTCTATGGAAAAGTCCTAGCTTTCTCCCTTAGCTCTATCCATTCACAGGCAGGGAGATCTTGACATGAAAGGGCATTCCAACATCTACCCCGCCTCCTTCATTCTGATCTCTTGTGATGCTTCCTGTAATGATGTCTTGATCTTATGAAGCATGTCATGGGGTTCTAAGCAGGCAGTCCTAGATGGAAATCGCATGCTCCAAGAGAGCTGCCAGGTCTGAAAGCAGCCACGGGCACAGTGCCCCTGCTCTGCCACCATGCAGGCCTCAGTCAGCCTACTCCAGTGCTTGGTTCCCACCCCCCACCCCCTTCTTCCAGTCTAGTTAACTAAAAAGGCACTCTTACCCTTTGTTTCTGCACCTTTAAAACTTTTCAGAGAAAAGTTGAGAGATGACACCACAGGTTTGCCCCACTGCCCTTTTAAGGAAAGAAAAGATTTTTAGCAACTGGCAGCAATCTTGGTATCCCTGTGCCTGATAGGATGTACGCTGGTTTAAAGGGAAAAATCAAGGCTTGAGAGTAAACAGACAAGAGACAGAGTGCAGCATTTCTGGCTAAAATATCTTTACTATAAATAAAAGCAGAGTTGTATATACAGTTACATCGTTGCAAAAAAGGTACAGACAAAGCAGAGTACATCTTCTCCAGTGTAGTGCTTCCACTGACAGACATAACAGACATGAAGGAGCACCATGGCTTCACTCACATAGCCAGGCATAACTCACACTTCCCAGTCCACAGGAACAAAACACGTGAAGAAGTACATGGCTAAAAGACACAAGAAGTCAAGAAGCATAGAACACCATTTTGCATGGTTAGATATTCTGTTCTTCCAGCTTTCTGATTGGCTGGACGTTAGGTGTGACACACACCAGGCCTAAAGCATAGGCCATAGCACATAGCATGACCTGCTAACTGGGTGGCAGTGCTGCATCTAAGCAAGCATGTGATCCCCCCCCCTCCCTTGCTCTACACAGAGCAAGGCTTCCCACAGAAGGAATCAGGAGGACTTGTTCCCATGCAAACTAGCCAAAACAATACACACCTGACAGTTGTTATCTGGCCACCTGCACTTCACGTCACCATGAGAAAACTGTGCTTTGTATAGAAAAACAATTTGCTAATTTCATACGAGAAATCTGACAGTGCCAGGAGCTTTTACCAGGCCGTGGTTCCAGCACTACTGCTTTTGAGTCAGCAGTAATAGTTAAAGTTGGGCTCCAGGAATAAAAAAAGCCCTTCTTGTTGCATTCTAATGTACACAAACTGATGATTATTGTCAAGAGGTTCGGGATATAGTAAATATATGGCTTCATACAGGACGTGTTTATTTAGTTCAATTAAGTGCCTCTGAAAATATAGCAATTAAATTCAAATTAGTGCAAAGTTGCCCTTTATCTTCATGCCTGTGCCTAAATGTACTGAATGGAGAACATCCTTCACCAAATTACAGCTTTATCACAGAAGAACAGAATGTGTCACAGAGACAGGCTCTCCTTCTAGGGGTGCGCGTTTTCTTGTAGCAGAAGGAAAGTCACATGGCGAAGGATGAGAACCATGGACATCTGACATGGTTGTGCAAGCCCTAAACTTTTTCCAAAATGATTATTTCCCCCTCTCCATGTTGAATCTTAACCTGCCACTATCCATCCTCCTTAGTAACTTTGATGCCTATAAATTCCCCCCACACACACACACACACAAACTACATTATTTAATATTATAATACCCAAGGCCCGTCTAGACCAACTAGCCTCCTTGGTGTCTTCCACTTTTGAATGCTTTGGCTTTCTTGTTTGCATTTCTATTCATTTCACAACCATGATGCATGCATTGCATATCTGATTTATCTCTGCCGATACGCATGGCTCTAACCAAGCCATGGAAAAGCAATTAAAAAAAATTGCTTCTGTTCGTGATAAGCTTATTGGAACATCTACCCTTTGAGACCTGGGAAATATGAGCATTAAGGAACTGAACAGGGGCCTGTCATTATGGGAATCGCTTTAAGGGACATTACAGCTTCACTTGTGAAAACGAACCATTTGTATCAGCTGAAGAGGGGTAGCTGAGAAAACAGTCTGAGAGGCTGATGCAGCTTGAAGCTGGTTGGTTTCCTCCCCACTCCTGGTTGTTTATCATAAATCTAGTCCCTTTCATTCTTCTGTATTTGACAAGGTCTTGCAGGCTTGGCATCCCTCCCTCTCTCTTCTTTCCCTGTGTCTCAAAGGCTAAGCCTGGCCCTCCTGCCTATAACTGGGGAACTCCCCACCCCACCCCCACCCCCAGACCAAGCTGCTATCTAAAGCACTGGAGCAAGCCAGTGCTTACTCTCATGGCAACCCCACCAAAAATTTGATATACGGTACCTCTCATAGCTTGGCAGGCACAGCCTTCAGTATTTAAGTGAATTCCTCTTTCCATCATTGCTGTATTATTCACAGGCAAGGGGAGGGGAAGCACCTCTGTTCACCCCAGAATAGTATTTGGCCTTGATCCACATTGCTTACGTACAGTATGTCGTTCTTAATCATTTAAGTCAACCTTCCCTCTCCTGGTCCCTTTCTGATAGGCTGAGTCTATAACCCAAAAATGTCCAGCCAGCATAGCCTTTGGGTCATCCCAGCACATTTTGTGGGCCCTACATTGGACTAGGCAGATTTTGGTAAGGGTAATGAACTTACTCAAGCTTTTGAGCTAAAGCATTATTTCTGGTGGTATCCTATGTAATAAATCAGCAATTTATAGCATAGGATACCACAAGTGGGAGACCAAGGTTGAGTGTTGGGATGTTCTTGTCTCACTCTATCACTTTTTTTATCCTCTCCCACTGTTACTTGCTCTCTGTCAGTAAATTCCGCTAGAAGCTTCTGATTGGTATTTTTCCCCCTATATTTTAAAAATTGCATGCTGCCTTTCAAAATCATTTTTTCCCAAAAGTGTCTTAGACAAAAATCAGCCACTCAAATTGTAAACAATTAAACTGTGCAATAAAACACAATCATTACAAGGCATCATTCTAATAAAGCTACAAAACATTAAAAGCAGCTGCCCGAATCAAACTACTCTAAACAGCCATTTCTGTACTTGCCGATGGGAAAAAAAATGTTCCTTTGGAAATATTTTCAGCTTTTATTTTTACTGTGTTACTATACAAAATGTTTCAATCCACAAGTAAACCTTCCATTTAAAACTTCTGCACAAAGGTCTTCACTGTATCCTAAAAAAAGAAGTCATATGGGCGCTGAAACTTAGCTTACAAAGCTGAAACTGTGCTAATAAAGATGGTGCAAAGAAAATACACTGCAATTTATCTAGACTTAATGGCCCAGACACAGCTTATTTCTGGACAGTCAGACACAGGAGCAGGGCAAAGAGGAAATAAGCATATTGAACAGAAGACATGAGTAAGCCTCTTGGATTTTAGCTCTTCTGAAAAATGTGATTGTTATATATACAGTGTGTGTGTGTGTGTGTGTGTGTGTGTGTGTGTGTGTGTGTGTGTATATATATATATATATATATATATATATATATATATATATATATATATATATAGCCATGTCTAAACTACAAAGCAATATAGCAGTTTGAGTCCCCCACGGGGGAGATGGGCGGTGGTAAATCTAATAAATAAATAAATAAATAAATAAATAAATAAAATATTTATTTATTTATTTATTTATTTATTAGATTTACCACCGCCCATCTCCCCCGAGGGGGACTCAAACTGCTATATTGCTTTGTAGTTTAGACATGGCCATTTATTATATGTTTGCCAGCCAGTATAAAACAGAAAAGGCCTCCAAAACGTAGCTTATCAATCTTCCCCAAAGGGCAAAGCAGGGTTTAATTGCTTTCTAAGAAATTAAATCAGCACCCCATGTAAGATTGGACTTCACTGCTGCAGTGTGACATTTGACTAATCTACGATGAAGCCAAATTACTCTTATTTACATTGTTTAATAACTGCAGCTAAATTGCCAAGGATGTTCGGCATTTCTGAGGCAATCCACAAGCGTTTATCAACCGGAAGGGGAGCATTTACCCCTTCAAATTAGGATTTCCCCTTTTTCTTGGCAAAGCATCGATTCTGTATGGTTTCATTGTTTTGTATCATCCAGAAATTCAAGAAGTATAGCTTCACCTGCTGTTGCATTTTGAAACTAAAAATGTTGAGCTTTTACCTGTCACGTGTACTGAAAAAGTATTGAAATGAGCCTGGTTAGATTCTTCCAGTTCATTCACTGGAGCCCAGATTTAGTAAAGCAAATATGTGGGAATAGAATTAAGCCCATGAGAGGAAACCTCTCAGGAGAACCTGTTGTCCTTTCTGAAGGACAACAGGGTTGGGGCCAGCTATGTCTGGGGGGGTGGGGGGAGTAGGGAGGCAGGCATCACAATGGAAAAGGCTTTGTCTCAGAAAAGGGACCCAAAGCAAAGTGTGCCCACCCTCTTGGAGTGTGTGAGATGGACACCGTCATGCAAAAATCAGCTGGTGATCTTGACTGTGTTCTTCTGGATTAGAAGTTCACCTGGCAGACAATCAAAACCACATCATGGGAAGGGGAAAATAACTATTTCTAGGGTGAATGGAAGTGGGATATTCATACACTGCACGTATGAACAATGAGTGGTGGCAAGAAAACCTACATGAGTAACCATGTCTTATTTTGCAAATAGCAGTTGTGAATAAAACATGGTCTTGGGTCACATAGCCCTAATATGTTTTACTTATAAAACCCTAATTGAATGCATGGGACATTGAGACTTTCCTATGGACTCCAGAGATGGTGCCAGGCCCAAGCAGTTGCTTCTGCGAGATCCACCCAGATCTCCCCTTTCAGGTCAAAGGATATGGATTTTAAATAACATCTCCTCTTTTTCCTCTTATTTAGGAGTGTCTGTAATCTTGGAATCTTCTGAATTGAGTGGGAATTCCTTTGTAGCACAAAACATACTAAACTCTCTGCTTTCTTAAGCACACAGCAGAGAAGGAGAGAGCCATTTAGGGCACATTCCATTCAGTTAGTAACTTTTGCCCAGGCTCTTCAAAGGGTTTCCGTTCCCTGCCTTGTACAGGTGGTCTGCTCAGCTCCAGCGGCCCATAGGAGATGAACAGGAAGAGCAAACATGACATTTTCTGTACAACTGCTTCAAGAGACCAAGATGGAGTAAATTTGTGCCTTTTTGTTTTGTTAGTAGTAATAGCGGTTGTAATTATTGAAGTTGTATATTACTCCTTGTTTGAAAAACGATCGAGTGGGCTAGGGAATTAAGATAACATCCCAGGCAAAGGGTTAAAACAATTCTGTCCAAATTGAGACAACAGCTTTATTCAACAAATGAAAGGTTTCCAACACAAATACTAGATGTCGAGTTTCCAAAACCTCTTCATGCGATAAAATGGTAGAGAGGAAGAGGAAGATCACACAGCCAGAAAGCACTTTGGCCATTTTACCATAAAAGAATTTATTTATTTATTTATTTATTTATTTATTTATTTATTTATTAAATTTAATATATATATTAAAGATCCCTGTTGCCTTGTAAACCTAGAAAAGTAATTAGCACACACATATGCACATGCACACGCACACCACCTCTAAATGGTCCAGCTTTTTCTTTTTTTTCTTTTCTGGACTTTGTATCAAAAATAGGAAGAAAAAAAATGCTGGCATAGAAGGTACACAAGAAAGTAGGCAGATAAAAGGAATGGGTTTATCTGGCCCCAGTCGTTCCTTGTTCAGACACATCTTTCTCATGGGAGGAGCTTCTCCTTCCTGGGATGATTTATTGGTCTTCTTTGATAAAGCCACCTCTCTAGAAGAAGCCAGCTAGTTTTAGAGAGCTTCTGGCCCCAAGCAAATAAGGAGCTTTATATTGCTACTTGTCATGGTCTTATCTCATCTCATTGAATTCTAAAGAGGAGGCCAAATTGACAGTAGAGATGCAAAGGAACATTCAAGCCAATCTAGTGCTTGTTATTGGCCCCCTTCCACAAAGGGCCATTGGACTGTGCAGGAACGTCGACATGTACAACTTGTACATTTCACTTTTTTTCTTTCTTCCTGCCTTCCCAGGCTACTCTTTCAAAGGATTAGCACCAGCTTAATTTCTATGCAGCAGAAGCAAGAAGCCTGCATGAAAATGTCCAGGTAATCTCAATTCATTAAATTGCAGGCACTTCACTGGTTATGTTTTCCTTTTGGAGCTTCTATTTTTGGTTCAGAATGTCTACTAACATGCATGTAATTATAACTGTCCATCTACAGTGCTGAGGCCACTGTTCAAAAAATTCCACTTAATGTTACAAGCTTTTAAATGTAATTTCAATGACCTTCTAAAATTATTAATATAAACATCCTGCCAGGCCATTTGCTATGCCCTGCTCAATCCCTCCCTCCCTCCCTCCCTCTCTCTTCGCATTGCCTTCTCCCAACCCCCAACACCAGTTTGCATTGGTCGAGACAGCGTGGCTTAATGCTTTTCTCACTCCAGAAGGATTTTCTTGTGGCATCAGAGGTATTATTGTAGAGGAAGGGTTCTTGGAGGACCAGTGGGAGGCAGCCATTTGTATGAAAAGAAGCCATATAAGAAGGCACTTGGGACTCATCTTCAACCACAAGGAATCCTCAAAACAGTCACAAACATAATCAAACCCATCTGTTTGCCCCACTTTCTGAAACAAGGATTGCGGCACAGCCTTTATGTCCAAAAGGATTCTCTCTCAGAATATATGTCTGATAATCAAAAGAGTACTCCAGACTTCTTCCACAACGTTTCTTCATTTCCCCAGCTTAACCAACAGTCCACCCTCCTCAGCCAACTCTGGCTGTTCTTAAAACAGCTCCATGTCCCATCAGACCAAGAGGCAAATGAGGTGAAAGGGGAGGAGATAAGAAGAAATGTGCATGAGGAACTTCATTCTCTTCAATGCTCCTGCAGTCTTGTGGAAATCCCTTTTCTGAGCTTGTATTTGCTTCTATCTCCTGGGATCCTGCACTGCAAAACAGCTGTCAACTTTTTTCATGCAGCTGAAGACTTAAGTCTTGGGGGATTCATTATCAACCCCTTTTAGATAAATAAAAGAATGTTCATTGCCTTAATGACAAAGGAGACGCTTCTACAGGAAGAGAAGAAGCAAGGGTGTCCACAGAAGCAGGGCCCCAAAAGCAAAAAAAGTCAAGATGGCTATCATGCAGTTGCAGCCACCATCTTGACTCTCCCCCAAAACCCCTGAAAGCAAAGGCCCCAAAGCAAACTGCATTGACTTCCATGATGAAGGGGAGGTAAATGTCAGGGTTCATGTCTATGAATCCTGCCATTGGGATTAATCAAGGCTTAGTGCTTGCATAGTAGTTGGGAGGGGGAATCATCACAGAAAGACTTGAATCCACAATCCAGTCGGTTTATCCTGAGGTTACAAGTGGTAACTCCATTTAGTGCCTCCTGAGTGAGAATCGGCTTGTCCAAGCAACTTCAGCATGGAAGAATCTATGGAATGTTTCCAGGCGGAGGAAGGGGAGCAACCAGGCCCCTCTTCAGGTTGGGAAGCGAATTCCAAGGAAGGGAAAAGTGCGGCTGCTGAACCAGAAGCAGCTAAGAAAAAAGCCTCTAAGAAGGTGTCTCGACGGAGTGGCGTAGAGACTACCGAGCTAGCCATGGCACGCACCCCTAGAGTGGGAGCGGAATGGTCTGTGGGAATTGGAGGCGGCATCCAGGCTGGGATGGGGAAACGCACGGCTAAGCCCAGAGTGACCCAGTCCCAGAGGATGGCTTCACTGGAAGCGAAGACTGCACGTATTGATTTTGAAATGGAGACTATTAGTCACCAACTACAAACCCTTATCCAATCCGTGCAACAACTGGCCCTGGCCCCAAAGCAGGAAGGGATTCCAGGGGTGGATTTACAACCTAAATTGATGACCACGGCAGCAGAGAGCGGCACGTCCAGTGGAGAGGAGGAGGAGGAGTTCTCTGGACCCGAAATGGAGGTGCCTCAACCGGCCGTAAGTGGATTAAAAAGGGGCCAACCTAGGGTGTTCGCCTTGAACAAATTGAAAACAAGATTTGATGGGGACCCAGGGAAATTGGCTTGCTTTATGACCCATGTCAGGGGTTTTATGGAGGAGTTTGAAGAGTCTTTCTTAACGGAAGAAGCCAAAGTAAGGTATGTCTCAAGTTTCTTAGAGGGAGAGGCTGCTTTATGGCTGGTGGCGTTGCATGACTCTAACTCTCCAGATTTATGGACTTTTAATGGCTTTATGCTAGCCTTACGACGCCGGTTTGAAGATACCCTCTCTAAAATGTCAGCCAAAGTGCAATTGCAGCAGCTACGCCAGGGGAACCGATCTGTTGCCGAATATGCAATGGAGTTTAAAAAGCTTATAGGAATGGTTCCAACCTGTCCTGAAGCTTTTCAGGTGGAATATTTCCAGATGGGGCTGAAACCAGAGATTTTAGAGTTGGCAGCAGGACGAGGTGATCCTGATACCCTAGAAGAATGGATTCAATTAGCCGGCAGGGCTGAGAGCACTCAATTGAGACTGAGATCGTACCGGAAGCTGCATAGCTCGGGGAAAACCCCTGTGGGACAGCCACCGGCTAAGAAGCTGGCTAGAGCCAATGCTTGGGAAGAGGAAAAGGAACGCAGAGCAAAAAGGGGCTTGTGTTTCAAATGTGGCAGAGAGGGGCATCGCATTAGTGACTGCCCTCAGAAACCCTCTACAGTAAAAGCAAAGCCAGACAGCCAGCTTTCCAAACCATCTAAGCTACAACCACGCAAGGGAACAGCCCATGCTCTGGATGAAAGCAAGACACGGGAATTGGTTGGGGGAGAGAACGACTCCTCTGACGAAGAATTCATGCAGCCGGCGGAAAACGAGCGATGTCTGGCTTGAAGTGCGCCGTGGGCCAGGCATTTGCAGATCGGCGCTCCGATCCGCTGGTGAGTGGAGATTGTCCTACCATGCAGGTTAAGATAAAGCTTGAAACTTTGGATGGGAGGGATCAGAACAATTTGATGGCAATGCTGGACTCGGGGTGCTCAAGATGTTTGATGCATCCTGCCATTGTTACAGGAATGAGACTTAAGTTGCATAAGTTAAAAGTTCCCATCATATTTTGTCAGTTGGATGGGTCAGATATGAAAGGGGGTCCAGTGGAATACTATACAGAAGCCCTGAAAATGACTATTGGGATGCATCAAGAGACTATTAGGTTCATTGTGGCTCCCATTTCCAATCAGCCCATAGTATTGGGGCTCAAATGGTTGAGGGAGCGTAACCCTCAGATTGACTGGGTTTCTGGAGAAATGGAATTTGCAGATGGCTCATATTTGGGAGTTGAGCGGGAAACTGCAGGACTCTGCGTGGTGCGGGAGCTAGCGCAAGCAGCGGTGGCACCCTCAGTGTATGAGGAGGAGGGGGAGATTTTTGTGGAGACAGAATCAGACCAGATGCCCCCTCATCGGAAAACAGACTGTTCTTTGCAATTGGAGCCTGGGGCAGTGTTGCCTAAACCCAAGTTGTATTCAATGACTCATAAGGAACTGCAGGAGCTGAGGAATTTTATAGATAAGAACCTAAAGCGGGGGTTTATTGAGCCTTCCACCTCACCCACGGCTGCTCCGGTATTGTTCCGGAAAAAGAAAGATGGCTCCTTAAGGCTTTGTACGGACTATAGGGGGTTGAATGCTATTTGTATTTCTAACCAATATCCGCTACCTTTGATGAAAGATATGCTGGCTCAACTGACTAAAGGGAAAATATTCACCAAGCTGGATTTGAGAGAAGCGTATTTTAGAGTACGCATAAAAGAAGGGGATGAGTGGAAGACCGCCTTCAATTGCCAATTAGGTTGTTTTCAATATAAAGTCATGCCGTTCGGATTAAGGGGCGGGCCTGGAGTCTTCATGAGCTTAATTAATGAGGTTCTGCATGAATTTCTGTACCAGGGGGTATTGGTATATTTGGATGACATCTTAATATACACAGAGACCATGGAGGAACATATAAAACTAGTAAAAGCCATGCTCAGAAAGCTTTTAGAAAACAAATTGTATGTTAAGTTGTCTAAATGTGAATTTCACAAAGAAAAACTGGATTTTCTAGGCTACAGAATATCCCATCAGGGCATAGAAATGGATCCCGCCAAAGTTAAAGATGTGTTGGCATGGGAAACCCCCAGAACAAAAAAGCAATTACAATCTTTTCTTGGATTTGCAAATTTTTATCGCCAGTTCATTCCCGGGTTCGCCAAGATTGCGTTACCATTAACCGATATGTTAAAAACCAAGAAATTGGCTGATGGCGTATTAGCAAATAAACCTCAACCGAAATTAAAATGGCCGCCGGCGTGCCAAACGGCTTTTGAACAACTGAAGCAGTTGTTCACTGCAGAACCCGTTTTAAAACATCCTGATCCAGAACGTCCCTTTGTGATCCAGACAGACGCGTCCAATTCTGTGGTTGGATGCATATTATTGCAAAAAGACAATAATGATCAGTTAAGGCCTTGTGCATATATTTCTCGTAAATTTACTGAGGCTGAACAACGTTGGTTGGTTTGGGAAAAGCTCTAGCTACATGGCGACACCTGCTGGAGGGTTCGCCTCATCCATTTGAAGTCTTTACTGACCATAAAAACTTGGAAGCACTTAAAACGCCTCGGAAATTAAATCCTAAACAAATCCGTTGGGCTGAATTTTTCAGTAGGTTTAATTTCACGCTAAAGTATTTGCCAGCTGGGAAAAACTTTTTAGCAGATGCTTTGTCTAGGTTACCACAACATGACACTCAAACAGAACTGGTGGTATCTACAGTAATGTCTCCGCAACAATTGGGATTATCCAACCAGGAGGAGCCTGGTCCTGGAAGTGCTACAGTACCCATGCCTGTACAATTGCAAGGGAATGTGAAGCAAGGCCAAAACACCGAAACCCCCATGTGAACCTTCTCTAGAGAAAGAACTTAGGGCCGCTATAGAGACTGATGATTGGTGGAAAGAGCACAAGCAAACTTTAACTGAGACGAATGGGGTGTGGTGGAACGGAGACAGATTATATGTTCCGGAGACTGTGAGAAAGGCTATTTTACAACGTTGTCATGATAGTAAAATTGCCGGACATTTCGGATTTGTAAAAACTTTACATTTGGTTAGAAGGCAATTTTGGTGGCCAACTTTGAGGAAAGATGTGAAACAATATGTTTTGTCATGTCATGTTTGTGCTTCCATGAAAAAAGTGCCCGGGAAACCGGTGGGACTGTTGCAAACCGTGGCTGAGCCAACAAGCCCATGGAAACAAATTTCAATGGATTTCATTGTGGACTTGCCAGAGAGTAAAGGCAAGACAGTCATATGGGTAGTGACTGATTTATTCTCTAAGCAAGCTCATTTCATCCCTTGTAAAGGACTACCCTCTGCTGTTCAACTGGCAAAATTATTCATCTTGCACATTTACCGAGCGCACGGCGCCCCCTCGCGGATTATCAGCGATCGCGGAAGTCAGTTTACCGCCAAATTTTGGAAATCATTTCTAAAATTGATTGGAACTGAGCAGGGTCTCACCTCTGGGCATCATCCGGAGGGTAATGGGGCTTGCGAACGACTTAACTCCATGTTGGAGCAGTATTTACGGTGTTACATTAGTCATCAGCAAGATAATTGGGTGGAGTTGTTACCCTTTGCTGAGGTGGCTTATAATAATGCCGTTCATCAGAGCACTGGGTTTTCCCCATTTAAAGTGGCTACTGGTCAAGATTTTGTACCTATTCCTGAACTACCTGACCCAGCCATGATTCAACAGACTGATCCTGTACTGGCAGATGAGTGGATTACAAAAATACGATCAAATTGGCCGATAATGTTGAATATATTGCAGGAGGCAAAAAATTCTTACAAAACGTTTGCTGATCGTAAACGGGCTCCAGAATGGCCTTTAGTGGTGGGAGAAAAGGTTTACCTGTCTACAAAACATTTGAAATCTACTCAGCCATCCAAGAAACTGGGGCCTAAGTTTATTGGCCCTTTTCCTATTGTGAAAGTGATCAACCTGGTGGCCACTCAGTTAGACTTGCCAAAGAACCTTCGTAGAGTACATCCTGTTTTCCACATCAGTTTATTGAAACCAGTTAAACCTGCTCATCAATGGCATCCGGATCCAGTGACACCTCCACCTATCATGGTGGGAGATAACGAACATTTCAAAATTGTGAACATCTTGGACTCCAGAATGCACAGAGGAAAATTACAGTATTTAGTGCAATGGAAACATTTGCCTGTGGGGTTTGAGGAGTGGGTTGATAAGATCCATGTTTCAGCGCCAAGGTTATTGAAGAAATTCCATGACCAATTTCCTACTAAACCTGGTTAACTTCACAATTGTTATTGTTTCTGTTTTTCAGATCTCAGTGCCTCCCATTGTATTGCAGCCTGAAGATTTCTGGAATTGTTCCATGTGCCTTTATGTATACTTGTATTTTTTAACCTTTCTTGTTCTTTGCATACTATTCTTTCTTTTGGAGGGTCGGCATGTCAGGGTTCATGTCTATGAATCCTGCCATTGGGATTAATCAAGGCTTAGTGCTTGCATAGTAGTTGGGAGGGGGAATGGCAGTTGAGTGTTATGTCTGCTGCTGGAAGCTAGAGACAGCTCGGCCAAGGTCACGCACCTGCAACGGAGTGGAGATGGGACCGTTTGCTTCATGAGATCATCGTTGGTGAATTGGCGCGCAAGGGGAAGGGTTAAGAGAGCTTAGTTTGGCGGGAATCAGTATTCAAGTCTTTAGGAGTGCTTCAATGAACATGTATCCTGAATAAAGCTTTATCTGCATTTCAATGAATTGCATGGAGAAGTGTTTATTGGGACATTGTTGTTGAGATCATCACAGTAAATTAGTCTGAGACTTTTTCTATTATCCACCACTCCAGCAATTAAATAAGGGTTTAAAGAAACTTGATTTATTAATATATCACTATATCTACCAATTCTGTATTACAATCTGTTATTTTTTGTAAAGCCAGGATGTTTACAAAGTTTAAACACAGTTTACAACATACATCTTTATCATGCATTTTTAGAATATTTGGGTAGTTGAACTTGAGATGGGTTTGACTGCCCTCACAACTACTGTTCCTACGTTTTATTCTATTTTTGCTTTTCCATTACTTGTGAATGATAAAATATTAACACTTGGGAGATTTCAAGATGTAAAAGACCATTATTGGCTAAGGGTTTTATTCTAATCAATGGGAAACATTGAATAATTCATATATACATCCATTCATCCCCATCATGTTCTTTCCTTTTGGGCTAAGCAACATCAGGTGGAGCACAGAAAAGAAGAAACAATAAATCAAATAAATTAAAAGCATAAGAAAAAGAAAAAGAAATAAATCTAATTTATATAAAATCATTCACTATACCTCTTTATGCTTTTCTATTCATCCAAACAATCCCTGCTTCTGTCACATCCATACTCCAGTTCATAATATTAAACCATCACAGAGAGAGATTTTGAAGCTCCAAACTGAAACAAGATGAACATGAAAAGTTTGACTTTCAGAAAATGTTGGGTTTTCTCTTTTTTCTTTAATAGGAATCATACTTTATGCTCGTCTTATGCTCTTCCCTTCTAGGTAGCCTTATGATTTCATTTTGCTGAGACCTGTCCCAAATGATATACAGAGTAGTCAAAGTGTCCAAGAACACTCAGAATTGAATCACTAGGTAAAAATGGAGCCACTGTCCAATTAGTGTTGAAATCTATCAATGTCTATAACAGCAATTAAGGTTCAGAAAGTAGACCAGTAAAGTACCATAAGCTCCAGCCAAACGTCAGGGCTTCTAAATAGTTGAGGCTTAAAATCCAGGCATAAAAGATCTCAGAATTTGTTCCAGTACTGTACTGCTTTCAAGTGGAGGCTTTTATGTTGGAGACTCCCAATTGTCACTCAAGTGTACCATGTACTGATCAGCCCTCATTGAAAAAATTGGCCTATCCAGAAGCATTTGGTCACACACCAGTAGGCTATCACTCCCAAGATGCTCTCCCAGGCAACCTATCACTCCTTAACTTCTCTCTCTTGAGGCTCCCTATGTGGTGTGGATCTCTACTGAGCTAGGCGATCAAGTCTCTATATTGGGGTAGATTCCATGGAGTAGAATCAGAAGCATCATTGCTTGGTTTTGCCATGTTTTGGGTGCTGTGCCTAAATTGTCAGAATCTGCTGAGTGCCTTGCCAGACCCTGGGTACCACATAACCCTCTCTTGATATTGACAATACTAATCTAAATACATCAATAGTCTAACAATATAAAACACCTTTCTGAGATCCCTGTACATATAGATTTTAAAGGTTAGAATCAATCCCTTGAGGCAATTCTGAAAGAATATTGAGGACTAACAAAATATTATTTATTTATTTATTTATTTATTTATTTATTTATTTATTTATTTATAAACATATTTATATCCCGCCCATCTCCCCCGCAAGGAGGGACCCTTCATATTCTCTTGCAGATGGGTGTGCTGGGTTTTTATTATTATTTTTTTGGTGCATATAGTGAGAAGTCACATCCTGAGGACCAGATTATACAATCTTTTAAACAATAAATGTCCAAACAAAATAGAGAACTGCATTACAGCTACAAAGGTGCAACCACTATTGAAGCAAATAGCTTTCAGTTTTCATTTCCAAATCTCCATGCTCAATAAGAGCTTTTCATTCAGCATTTAAGCACATGAACAGAAAAAGAGTCTTCCCCAACACTAAAGTTCAAAAGTATCAATACTCTTTTTCTCTGTTTCTTCAATGTCCAATTTTCAAATCCATAGAATATCACTAGAAAAACCATTGCCTGCACAATTCTGAACGTTGTTGATATATACATGTATATAATCATAGTCCTATTTTTTCAGTCTGTTCTTTGATTTTCATTACTAGAGCTTGCAGATCATTTGCATTTTCAGCTACCAAAGTAGTGTCATCCGCATAGTGCAGTTTATTTATATTTCTTCCTCTAGTTTTAAAAACACATTCATCTTCTTCTAACCCAGCTTCCCTCAATATATGTTTAGCATATAACTTGCATGAATGAGAACATATACAGCCTTGTCTCACTCTCTTGTTGACCTGGAGCCAGTCTGTTTTGCCATGTTCTGTCTGGACTATGGCTTCCTGCCCTATGTATAGGTTTCACATGAGTTGGTCTGGGATTCCCATTTTCCTAGAGGCATTCCATAGCTTGACATGGTTGACACAACTGAAGGCTTTTCTACAGTCAACGTAGCACATATTGATATCTTCGGGGTATTCTTTGGCTTTGTCTAATACCCATCATGCACCAGCAATAATGTTCCTTATTCCCTTTTTAAGGAACATCTGCCATTTCCCTTCCCATGTAGGGCCCTAACCTGGATTGAATGATCCTAACATTTATTTTGCTAGCATGTATAATTAAGGACATTGTGTAATACTTTTCACACTCTATTAAGTCTTTCTTTGGTATTGATATTGATATAGATATTGATATTGATATTGAATTGATCTCTTCCAATCTGTTGGCCACTGTGTCATTCATCAGATTTGCTGGAATAATCTGTTAGAAACTTTGCTGATTCTTCTGTTGCTTGCCATATTTGTGTAGATATTCCATCAATGATTGTCACTTTCCAATTTGGTACTGACCAGAATGCTGATCTAATTTCATCTTCTGGTACTTGAGGCTCTTGTGAATGGCAGAAACTGATAAGTTATTATCTTGCTTCACTCCTGTTTCCTAGGCCATCCAGTCCAACTATGTTTTCCTCCTAACTACTCCCAGCAAGGTCACCCAAGCTGTGAAGGTCATCCTAGCTGCTCAGCTAAAGCAATAAGGCATCTATATCAGACAGTACTGATACAGGAAGTACTGTAGGAAGAGTTAAGGATCTTTCAGAATATGAATGGTGTTTACAATGCAGCTAAATTAAAGCCTACTAGAAGTCTAGTTACTAATGTTGCCATGCAGGAAAATAAAATCCAAACTTACAAAGACAGAAGTAGAGTGGAACATAAGAACCATGAACACAGTAAAGCTCAACGCAGTGAAAGATGAAATGAAAGAACTACAAATTGATATCTTAGCTGAATTGAAATGGACTGGGATCAGACACTTTCAGGCAGAAGATCATCCTGTTTACTACTCAGGACATGAAAAAGAAAGAAGGAATGGGATTGCTTTTACAGTTAGGAAAGATATGGCAAGAACAGTACTTGGCTACAATGCAATCAGTGACTGAATGACATCAATTAGACTTCATGGACAATAATTTAATATGACTGTTATCCAAGCTGAAACTCCATCCACTTATGCAGAAAAAGAGGAGTTTAACGAATATCATAGTCAACTGGAATCAGAAATCAACAGAACGTGGAAACAAGATGCGCTGCTTGCAGTTGGAGACTGGAATTGGGGTGGTGTGGGGAAATGCTATATTTATTAAATATTAATATTTAGGGTTTCAGGGAATTATTGAGTTCCTGAGTTACCCTATAGGAAACAAGTGTTGGGAGCAAGGGAACTATATAGTCATTCCATGTTATTGTTATTAACCATATTCTTAGAAGCTCCCCACTTAGCATAATATTTTTAAAGATTATTTTAAAAAATAATAATTCCAGCCCCACACAATATGAATATTGATAGGGAACTTGTTAAGGTTATGAATGGATTGTTTGCCCAGCACATAATCTAGAGAAAGGCTTATATGAATGGACTTTTCCTACAAATTAAATTATGTGCATTTTTGTATAGAATATTTGAATTGAAAAGGATTATAAGATTGCTGCTGATGAATCTCATGAATTGTGGCACAACAGATTCCTTTTTTTGCAGTCACATCTTTTTGTTTCAAATTTATGAGGTATTTTTCCCCCAGCATCCCTATAGATAGTATGTTTAGGGTGACCATACGTCCCGTTTTGAACGGGACAGCCCCGTTATTTTAGCATTTTTCAACCGTCCCGTCGTTTTGATCAAAATCTCAATTTTGTCCCTTTTTTAAACCCGGCGGGAAGGAGGACAGGAAGACAGGAAGGAGGACTGGAGCCGGACTTGCCATTGGAGGCAGCCCGGAAGAGGCCCTATCAGTGCGGCAACTGGAAGCCCAGTTGCCATGTGTGAGCCCAGCAGCAGAAGCAGCACCACAGTCCAGGTTCCTGCCTCCTTACCTGATCCTGAGATTGTTTGCCCATCAGTGGTGAGGCCAGGGAAAGCAGGCACGGGAAGGTTGTGGAAAGAGGGTGCGTTCGTGTGTGTGTGTGTGTGTGCGCGCGCGTGCGTGCATGCAGATTACTTGCTCAGCGTAATCACGCGCACGCACACACACACAAGCACCCCACACCCTCTTTCTCCAGCCTCCCTGCAACAGGTGCGGGTGCATTTGTTCATGGGGAGGCTGGAGAAAGAGGGTGTGGGGTGCGTGTGTGTGTATGTGTGCGCATCTGATCGGGCTTGGCCGAGGGAGGAGAGTTGTCGGGCCGCCGAGCAGGAGAAGCCGGCTGCGCTCGGCTGCTTCAGCCACACAACTCCGCCCCTTGCTGCCCGCTGAAGCTCCCCAGGGTGGCCACTCCTGCTTCTCCTGCTCGGCGGCCCAACAACTCTCCTCCCTCGGCCAAGCCCGATCAGATGCACACACACACACACACTCAGAGGACAGACTGCCCTGGCAGGAGCTAGCCTTGCTGGGGGGCTTCCGCGGGTGGCGAGGGGCGGAGTGGTGTGGCTGAAGCCCCTCAGCACGGCCGGCTCCTGCCGAGGGCAGTCTGTCCTCTGAGTGTGTGAGTGTGTGTGTGTGCATCTGATCGGGCTTGGCCGAGGGAGGAGAGTTGTCGGGCCGCCGAGCAGGAGAAGCCGGCTGCGCTCGGCTGCTTCAGCCACACAACTCCGCCCCTTGCTGCCCGCTGAAGCTCCCCAGGGTGGCCACTCCTGCTTCTCCTGCTCGGCGGCCCGACAACTCTCCTCCCTCGGCCAAGCCCGATCAGATGCACACACACACACACACACTCAGAGGACAGACTGCCCTGGCAGGAGCTGGCCTTGCTGGGGGGCTTCCGCGGGTGGCGAGGGGCGGAGTGGTGTGGCTGAAGCCCCTCAGCGCGGCCGGCTCCTGCCGAGGGCAGTCTGTCCTCTGAGTGTGTGAGTGTGTGTGTGTGCATCTGATCGGGCTTGGCCGAGGGAGGAGAGTTGTTGCTGCTGCCACCGCCGAGCAGGTGAAGCAAGAGCCGGCTATGCTGGGGGGCTTCAGCCACACCACTCCGCCCCTTGCCACCCGCTGAAGCCCCCCAGCACGGCCGGCTCCTGCTCGGCGGCCCGACAACTCTCCTCGCTCGGCCAAGCCTAATCAGATACACACACACACACACACTCACAGGACAGACTGCCCTGGCAGGAGCTGGCCATGCTGGGGGGCTTCAGTGGGTGGCGAGGGGCGGAGTGGTGTGGCTGAAGCCTCCCAGCATGGCCGGCTCCTGCCGAGGGCAGTCTGTCCTGTGAGTGTGTGAGTGTGTGTATGTGCATCTGATCGGGCTTGGCTGAGGGAGGAGAGTTGTCGGGCCGCCGAGCAGGAGAAGCAGGAGCCGGCCACCCTGGGGAGCTTCAGCAGGCAGCAAGGGGCGGAGTGGTGTGGCTGAAGCCCCTCAGCGCGGCCGGCTCCTCCTGCTTCTCCTGCTCTGCGGCGGTGGCAGCAGCAGCGACTCTCCTCCCTCCCTCGGCCAAGCCCAAGGGGGATGGGGCAGTGGTGGGCCTCCATCCCCTCCATCCCCTCCCCTTGTTCCCCGGCCGATGACGGTGCTGTGTGCACAGTGTGTGTACTCCGGCCTCCCCCAAACACACCAGCTCTGCCACACCATTTACTGCTAGAAGGAAAAAAATACCTTTAAAAATAGGGGGGGAAAATTAAAATCCGAGCCAATCACGCTGATGGGGGCGGGGTTTGCAGGCAGGAGCCAATCGTGTGGGGTGGGGGCGGGGTGTGCAGGTGGGAGCCAATTGCGTGGACTGGGGGGCAGGGTTTGGAGGCCGGCATGGTGGCATAAGACCCTGTCCCGTTTTGCCATCCCAAAAGTCCCGTTTTTCTCTGAAGGAAATATGGTCAGCCTAAGTATGTTATAATAATCTAAAGGAGAGGCCAGTGTGAAGTGGTTGACATGCTGGAATAGGAATAGGGAGACCTGCGTTCTCGTCCTTCCTTAGGCACTTAGGGTGACTTTGGGCCAGTCACTCTTTCTCAGCCCTAGATTGGGAAATTGAAAAACATTTACCTACTAGACTAGGGCCCATAGCCTCCAGCAAAAAGGCATTTGTCCTGCAATGGATTGGTTTGGACTGATGATGATCATAATAATCTGAAGAAGAGATGATGGAATCATGGATTATTGTGGCCATCTTCTTTCACCAAAAAAGGGCAAAGCCAGTAAACTTGACAAAACTGGAAAAAGATATTCCTAGCTAGGAGCAGTGCAGGATCCAAAAGCATTCCAAGTAGGGATGTACAAGAATTTTGCCATGAATTTATCTGGAAAAGGATTTGGAATTGTTGCCTCAGCAGAATTGAGGGAAAAGTGGGTATCAGCTACAAGCAAAATCCAGCTAGTATTTGGCCTTCTCTCTCAGCAAAAGCTTCTTCCCTTTTCTAGCACCTCCTGGAATGACCATACAACAAAGCCTGTTTGTGTCATAAGCTCATTCCAGAGACATCATGGCAAAGAGGAAGTAGAAAAAAAGAAAAAAAACACTCCTGTAAGAACCCTGGGAAGCTTAAAAATTGAACAAAATTAGCAGGTATCATTCAATCGCCTCTTATTTAAAAAGATTCTCAGATCTGAAAATGAAAGTGTGCAGTAGAGCGAAGCAAATTTTTGAACATACACACAATGCTTTGCCCAAATTACTGATTTCTCAAATAACATACAAAAAAGGCTTTACCTCAAAATTCTATGAGTTGTTCACCCGCCTCTTGTCCTTCGTTCCATCAAGGACTTTCACTCTTTTGGCAGGAGCTGAAAAAGGGGAAGAGAGCTGTGTGAGACAGTGCAACCCCAAGGCAGTAAAGAGACAGAAGGAGATGGCATTGATGGCACCACAGCTGAGCCAGAAGAACCAACTGGAACAAAATTCAGAGAAAAAGAACACTGTGTTTAATGTTGTGCATAAACCATCAGATTAATCCAGCACTGCAGTAGACCAACAGATGCCCAAGCAATCAAATTCCCCAATAATCATGGCCCAAACTACCAACAGTACTAATAAAACTGTGCACAGACACACACACGCGCGCGCGCGCGCACACTGTAACACCTTGTGAGATAAACCTGACAAAACAAAAAGTCAACAGATCCCTTCTCCATTTCAAGAGACTTGTTAATCTGTCTGGGCCTAAAGCCAGATTCCAAACATTTCTCCAATGATGTCCTCTTTGTGAGAAAATTGCCACTGGTAAACACAAGCTTTTAGAAGGATGGAACCCAAAGGGACAGCTTAAAAGGTGATCCTCAACTGAGTACAGAGAAGATGGTGTTTTTATTTTATACATGCATATTATGCTGTGAATTAACAGGAACATGAGGCTGAGATTCTTATGGAAGTGTGCTCAAAAGTCTGGTAAACTAGAATATATTCTCTTTGGTACCAAGGACAGTCAGAAAGGTACTAGGGGAATAAGAGTCAATTATTTAAACCAATGTTTCTCAATCTCAGCAACTTTAAGATGCATGGACTTCCAAGCCCAGAATTCTTCAGCCAGTGTGCTAGGAAATTCTGGGAGTTGGGGTTGGGGAATTCTGAGAGTGGAAGTCCAAACGTCTTAAATTGCTGAGATTAAGAAACATTGGTTTAAACTATAGTTGCAATGATGTCTCCACCAGGAGTCCTTGTAGAAGTGGTTTTTTTTCTCTCTCTCTCCTTTTTTAAAAAAGAGATATATTTTATTCTTAAATATATATTTTATTCCCAAATTTATTTATTTATTTTATTTATTTATTGGATTTATCACTGCCCAACTCCCCCGAGGGGGACTCTGGGTGGTTTACAACAGAATTAAAACATTAATATACATTTATAAATAAAACAAAATACATAATAAATAATAATTTAAAATATAATGAATAAAATGGGATCCAAAGGCAGAGTATTCTTAAGTTTATAAAAAGGGCCCCTCAGAGCAAATCTAAGGTGCAAGCCATCTCCAGGTATCTCCAATCTCCTTCTGACCCCAAGCATAATGACACAACCAGGTTTTAAGTCTTTTTCGGAAGTCCAGGAGTGAGGGGGACTGTCTGATCTCCGGGGGCAGAATGTTCCAAAGGGCAGGGGCAACAGCAGAGAAAGCACGCTTCCGAGACCCCGCTAGGTGGAACTCCTTAACCGATGGGGTCCGTAGCATGCCCTCTCTGCATGCCCGGGTGGGACGGGATGAAGTGATGGGGATGAGACGATCCCTTAGGTATCCTGGTCCCATGCCATGTAGGGCTTTAAAGGTGATAACCAACACCTTGAATTGAACCCGGAAGCAAACTGGAACCCAGTGCAGCTCGCGCAGCAAAGGTGTTACGTGAGTCCTCTTTGGGACACCCAAAACTGTCTGCACGGCTGCATTCTGGATCATTTGTAGCTTCCAAATATTCTTCAAGGGTAGCCCCATGTAAAGCGCATTACAGTAGTCTATGTGGGAGATAACCAGGGCATGAGTGACTGTTCAAAGGGCCCCTTGTTCCAGGAAAGGGCGTAACTGACGCACAACCCGAAGTTGTGCAAAAGCTCTCCTGGCCACGACTGCCACCTGCTCTTCAAGCAGGAGTCGTGAGCCCAGGAGGACTCCCAAGTTACGCACCGGGTCTGTCTGGGGTAGTGCAACCCCATCCAGAATTAAAGATGATAATTTCCCAGAAGTCGAGGAGCCATTAATCCACAGCCACTCCGTCTTACTAGGGTTCAGCTGAAGCCTGTTTTTCCCCATCCAGGCCCCTACAGCCCCCAGGCACTTGGACAGGACGGTCACCGCATCACTTACTTCACCCGGGATGGAGATATACAACTGGGTATCATCGGCATATTGATGATACCTCACCCCATGTGTCGGATGATCTCTCCCAGCGGTTTCATGTAGATGTTAAAAAGGAGCGGAGAGAGTACCTAGCCCTGTGGGACCCCACAAAGAAGGGCCCGCGGACTGGATCTCTCGCTCCCAATCAACACCGACTGGGCCCGGCCTCGGAGGAAGGAGGCGAACCAGCGTAAAACCACGCCGCCCACCCCCAACTCCCTAAGCCGTTCCAGAAGGATACCGTGGTCGACAGTATCGAATGCCGCTGAGAGGTCAAGAAGAGCGAGAATGGATGCACTACCTCCATCTCGCTCCCACCAGAGATCATCCATAAGCGCGACCAATGCAGTTTCTGTCCCGTAACCCGGCCTGAAACCTGACTGAAAGGGGTCCAGGTAATCTGTTTCATCCAGAATTCTCTGGAGCTGCAACGCCACCAGCTTCTCAACCACCTTTCCCAAAAAGGGAAGGTGGGAGACTGGACGAAAATTATCCAGTATAGTAGGGTCCAGCGATGGCTTCTTGAGAAGGGGGCAAACCAGCGCCTCCTTAAAAGCCGCCGGGAACACACCCTCTCCCAAGGATGCATTCACCATCGCTTGGACCCAACTACAAGTCCCCTCCCAAGCTGCTTTCACCAGCCAGAAGGGGCATGGTGTTAAAGTTATTTGTTAAAGTTATTCTATGTAAGATTCAAACGAATGGATTTTCTTCACTATGAATCTCTAGCCTGGAAAGTGGAATTTTCCAAGTTCCTCTGCTGTAAGCATTTCCCATAACAAAAAGCAGTAAACAACAGATGTGCTTTTCTCTAGTCAAAACAAATGTGATAACAATCCTTTTCCCATGAGAACAGCGTCCCGAGGGAAAGCCAATATGCAACACCGCCATCCCACGGCGGTTTATAGTAAATACAACTGTTACTAAAATGTTAAGCTGAAAAATGGCCTAGCCAATCAGAATGTTGAACCATGGGTATAATTCAACTATGAACTATGGGTACTCATCTCACTCATGCATTTTCTATGCTTCTTTTGACTGCTATCTACATGTACTTTGTATCTGAACTGTAACTACACCTGGTCTTTGCACAGACCATGATGTTTTCTTTCCTCACTTCTGGTGATGGAACTCTGCGTATGCTTTGTTTTTTCCTTTTTGCAATAATGCACCATACATCCATTATTGCCTTATGCTATCAATAAAGATATTGTTAGCCTTAAAACACGTTGTTTGGATTACTCTGCGCCTGGAACCCCAATAGCCAGCAACACCCCACAGGTTATGGGATGCCCAGTCTGGATGGTCTGCTGCACTGGATCTGGCTGTAACAAAGGGGTTTGTTTTTGAGGCTGCATTTTGGAGTAAACGTGTTTTTCTTGAGTGGTCAGCATGGCTGCTGCAGGGCTAACTAGTCTGCCTTTTGAGCGTTTGAATGGCACAAACTATCGGACCTGGTGTGTGAAGATCAAGTCTTTCTTCCTAAAAGAAGGTTTGTGGAAGTATGTGAGAGACGCACCTGCAGCTGGTCCCGTTACTGATGAAGTGCAGTTGTGTTTGGATCGTGCTTATGGCAATTTGATTCTGGGACTGGAATCATCGCAGCTACTGCATATCAGCAATCTAGACACTGCACATGCATGTTGGGAGGCTCTCAAAGCCCTTTATTCCAAGCAAACCTCTGCTGCCATCGTTGGTCTATCACGTCAGCTTTACAACCTGAAGCTGCAGCCCGGTGGAAACGTGATGACCCACCTCCATAAACTCAAGACTTTGTTTCTTGAACTTGAGGAGCGGGATGTTGTGATCCCTGATACCCAGAGCTTGTGTCATCCTGTCAAGCCTGGACAAGAGCTTTGACATGCTCATCGAGGCAACTCAGACGTTGAGGCCCCAAGACCTAACTGTGGATTATCTTACAAATTGGCTGCAAGAAATCCAGCAAGCTCGTGACCTGGAGAAGATGCAGGGTAAGCCATCTGTTGCTGTTCCTGAGACTTCTGCACAGCGTTTTCCAGCTGGAACAGAGGCTGCGTGTGCTGTAAGAAGATGCTTCCAGTGCAACTCGAGTCAACACTTCATGAGAGATTGTGCCCAGTCTCCTCGCCCAGCCGGTAAGGCCAGCGGAAAGAGGTTCGTGCGAAAGAAGGGGAAACAACCGCCTAGACAACGTACCCAAGTGTCTGCTTTGCTCACGGCTGTGAGTAAACGTTCCCCAGAGACTTGGCTTTTGGACTCAGCTTGTAGCCAAATCATTGTAAACAATGAACAGTTGCTATTAACAAAGAACAGGCCTAAAATCCAACAAGTTGCTCTAGCTGATGGATCCATGGCTGATGTGTCTTTTCAGGGTGAAGTATACATTCCTTGTTTGAGGATAAGTGTACAAAATGTGTTGTGTGTTCCTACACTTGACTTTTCCCTCCTTAGCGTTCCAGCCCTGGTGAAATCTGGATATACTGTTGTGTTCAAGGGTACTGGATGTTCTATTGAAAAAGATGGAATTGAATGTGCTAGGGGGAAGTTAGTGAATCAATTGTATGAAATGCTTCCTAAACAGGGGATTGTGTCAGGAAATTGTATTTCCAATGTTCCCCCACATAACAAATGCATTCACTATTATCACAGAGTTCTGGGACATCCCGGGTGGGGAAGTTTGTCCCAAATGGCCAAGGTGAGGGAGATGGGCGGGGAATAAATTGAAATAATAAAAAAATAAAAATAAAAAAAATAACTGGGATCCAAAAAGTGTGATGACTTTCTTGATTGTACTGTGTGCAAACAATCTAAAATTAAGGCTGCGCCTGTTGCTAGGAAAAGTGGCAGGGTGTCAACTAGGCCTTTTCAGTTGGTTCATGGAGACTTAGCCGGCCCCAATGCTCCTAGTGAAGGGGGGGCACGTTTCATGTTTCTTTTGGTGGATGACCATACTCGCTTTACATTTTGTTATTTGCTCAAATCTAAAGCGGAAGCCCTTGCTCGCTTTAAGGAGTTTGTTGCAATGGTGGAGAGAAACTATGGCTATCAAGTAGGTCAGTTTCAATTGGATTGTGGAGGAGAGTTCCTAAGTCATGAGTTCCAAAATTGGCTTCGTAGAAAAGGAATCTCCCATAGACTTGCCAATGTTGGTGTTCCTGCTGAGAATGGAATAGCTGAAAGGAAGATTGGTGTTGTTAATACCATTAGAAATAGCCTGATGTTAGATGCCCAGGTGCCAGCCCGTTTCTGGGGTGAGGCTACCATGACTGCAGTGTATCTAACCAACAGGGTGTGGAATTCAGCTGTAAATGAAGCTCCTTACTTCCTTTTGTTTGGCAAGCGCCCTTCGCTGAAGCATCTGCGTGTTTTTGGAACATTTGCGTATGTTCACATCCCTAAGTCTCAGCGAAGGAAGAACCAGCCAAAAGCACAACGCTTAAGGTTTGTTGCTTACTCCTCTAGATCTAAGGGTTACCGTTTTTCTGCAGGCTATGGTCGTGTGGTAGTCTCCAGAAGTGCTAATTTTGAGCACCCTACTGGTTGGGATAGGTTGAATGCTAGTTCAGAGGTATTGTTGCAATCTAGTGCACAGCCAACTGTCCATGCTCCTGTGGCTGGACAACAACCAGTTCAGCTGCCTTCTGGTTCCCAGTCTCCTAGTGTGGTGAGAGGGTCCCCTCAGGTGAAGGAAGAGGAAATTTCACCTGAGCAGGTTCAGGACCTGAAGGGGGAATCAGGTAGTGAAAAGACAGAGGACAGTGATGAGGAAGAGGCAGTGGTAATTCCTCGTAGGTCTGCACGTTCCACAAAGGGTGTGAAGCCTGACAGGTTTGTGATTCAGCAGGTGAGAGTGTGTCAGATTACCTGTGAACCTCAGTCTTTCCAGGAGGTGTTGCTTCTGCCTGTTGAAGAGCAGGAGAAGTGGAACACAGCAATGGATAAGGAGTTTGAGGCATTAGTGAATCAAAAGGTGTTTGAAGTCACTGACTTGCCCCCATCCCAGAAAGCTGTTGGTTCCAGATGGGTTTTCAGAAAGAAGCTTCTTCCTGATAATACAGTGCAGTACAAAGCCAGGCTTGTTGCTCAGGGATTTTCACAAGAGAGGTTTTTGAACTATGATCTCACATATGCACCCACAGCTAGACCAGAGTCTTTACGTATGGTACTTTCTCTGGCTGCACAGTGTGAACTTGTTTTCCATCATTTTGATGTTGACACAGCATATCTGAATGCAGAGCTCCCTGAAACAGTGTACATGAAGCAGGCTCCTGGCTATGCTTGTAGCAATTCCCAGAAGGTGTACAGGCTGCGCAAGGCACTTTATGGATTAAAGCAGGCCGGTCGCTGTTGCCATCAATGTTTAGATAAGGTTTTGATGGAGCTAAAATTTAAAAAGTCAATTGCTGATCCTTGTGTGTATGTAAGAGGTTCTGGAAGTAGCTATACGGTGTTGCTAACATATGTTGATGATTTTTGCCTAGCAACTGGTTCTTTGCACCTTGTACAAGAGTTTGCAACACAATTAAGACAGTACTTTCAGTTAAAAGACCTAGGTGAGCTGAAATACTATCTAGGTGTTGAAGTCACTAGAGCTCAGAGTGGTGAATTCTATCTGAGTCAGAAGAGAAAATTGATCAATTGTTGAGTCAACTTGAAATGTCAAATGCAAAACCTACCAGAACACCAATGACTCTTGATTTCCTAAAGGGTGACACATGTGAGCAACCTTGTCCTCAACCTGAATTGTATCACTCTGCTGTAGGAAGCTTGCTACACTTAACACAATGGACACGTCCTGACTTAGCTTACTCAGTTGGAGTACTCAGTCGTAAGGTTGCCAAACCAACCATGAGAGATTGGCAAGGATTAAAAAGGGTCCTACGTTACCTTAAAGGCACAGCTGATTTTTGTCTTAAAGTATCAGCTACTAAAGCCGAAATGCCTATGATTTATGTTGACAGCTCTTTTGCAGAAGAGGGAGACAGAAAGTCTGTGAGTGGTTTTATTTGCTTATTTGCCAATACAGCCATCGCCTGGTGGGCGAGAAAGCAAAGTTCAATTGCCGTTTCAACCTGCGAGGCAGAATACAGCGCCCTCAGTGAGGCAATAAATGAGTTACACTGGTGTAAACAACTATTTGGAGATCTTTCCGTAGATATAACCTCACCAATTACAGTGTATGAAGACTCACAATCATGCATTTCGCTTGCTCTCTCTGAAAATGTGAAAGGCCGGACAAAATATGTCGATGTAAAATTAAAAAATGTAAGACATGCAATTCAGGAAGGGTTTATCCAGTTAGAATATTGTCCTTCTGAACTGAATGTGGCTGATATCTTCACGAAAGCTCTACCTCTTGATAAACATACTACCATGGTTACCAAGTTGGGACTAGAGCAAATGTGTTTGAAATAAAATCACTTGTGTCTCTATGTGCTTGTAAAAATGACAGTTTTCCCCACAGCCTTTCGAAATCCATCCGGAAGGGGTGTTAAAGTTATTTGTTAAAGTTATTCTATGTAAGATTCAAACGAATGGATTTTCTTCACTATGAATCTCTAGCCTGGAAAGTGGAATTTTCCAAGTTCCTCTGCTGTAAGCGTTTCCCATAACAAAAAGCAGTAAACAACAGATGTGCTTTTCTCTAGTCAAAACAAATGTGATAACAATCCTTTTCCCATGAGAACAGCATCCCGAGGGAAAGCCAATATGCAACACCGCCATCCCATGGCGGTTTATAGTAAATACAACTGTTACTAAAATGTTAAGCTGAAAAATGGCCTAGCCAATCAGAATGTTGAACCATGGGTATAATTCAACTATGAACTATGGGTACTCATCTCACTCATGCATTTTCTATGCTTCTTTTGACTGCTATCTACATGTACTTTGTATCTGAACTGTAACTACGCCTGGTCTTTGCACAGACCATGTTTTCTTTCCTCACTTCTGGTGATGGAACTCTGTGTATGCTTTGTTTTTTCCTTTTTGCAATAATGCACCATACATCCATTATTGCCTTATGCTATCAATAAAGATATTGTTAGCCTTAAAACACGTTGTTTGGATTACTCTGTGCCTGGAACTCCAATAGCCAGCAACACCCCACACATGGATCTAATTGACAGGTGGTGGCATTTACAGTCCGGAGAACTCTGTCCACTTCCTCAAGTCCAACAGGATCATACTATTCCCAGATAACAAAGTAAGAACGTTCCCTGGGTATCTCTCCAGACTCTGACTCACGCTCGGAATCCAACTTGGAGCGAATCCGAGCGATTTTATCCTGCAGATGCTTCGAAAATTCCTCAGCATGGCCCTGCAGATGGATTTCCGACTCCCCTTTTCCTAAAAGGGATCGGGTAATCTTAAACAGGGCCGTCGGGCGGCATTCTGCAGATGCAATAAGAGCGGAGAAATATTGACGTTTTGCCGCTCTTACCGCCACAAGGTAGGCCTTAATAGCGGCTCTAGATTGTGTTCGGTCAGATTCAGTCTTTGTTTTCCTCCAGCGGCGCTCTAGGCGTCTCTTAATCCTCTTCAAAACCCTCAACTCCTCCATAAACCAGGGGGAGTGTCGGGTTCGATTGGACAAGAGAGGCTGTATAGGCGCGATCCTGTCCAAGGCCCCAGCCGCCTCTCTATTCCAGGCAGCAGCCAGAGCCTCCGCTGGACCGTGCAGCAGATCTTCCGGTATAACCCCCAGCTCCCTCTGGAATCTTAACGGGTCCATCAGTCGCCGGGGACGGACCAATCAAATGCCCTGTGGAGGGGGGCAGCATAGGAGAATCTCAAGGTCACCAGGGCGTGATCTGACCATGACAAAGGGGAAAGATGTAATTCTCCCCTCAGGTCACATTGCCACTGCTCTGACAAGAAAACTAGATCCGGGGTGAGGCCACTGTCTCGAGTTGGGTCCTGGATGATCTGGAACAGGCCCATGGTCGCCATGGTGGTCATGAACTCCCATGCCGCTTCTGAGGTTCGTCCCAGGGAAGGCAAGTTGAAGTCCCCCAGAACCATAAGCCTAGGGAGCTCAACTGCCAACCCCGAGACGGCCTCTAGCAGCTCAGACAGGGAGGTTGCTACACAGCAGGGAGGCTGGTACACTAGCAACACTCCCAACTGTTCCCAAGAGCCCAACTTAAAGAACAGAGTCTCACACCCGGTCACTTGTGGAGCAGGGCCCCTGACGGCCATTAGAGATTCCCGGATGACAACAGCCACCCCTCTTCCCCTGCCCTGAAGTCTCGGCTGGTGCCAAACCCGAAACCCGACTGGGCATATCTCAGACAGAGGGACACCCCCCTCCGAGCCCAGCCAGGTTTCTGTAATACATATCAGGTTAAATAACATATCTGTTATTTAACAGATAAATTGGGAACAGAAGAAAACCCTGTTCTTAACGGAATGAAGTAAAGTAAGATAGTATCAATAATAAGCGATTCTAGGGGACAGTTCATTATTATTATTAGATTTATACCCTGTTTTTATTTAGTACAACACAAGGTGGTATACATAATGTTCCTGACACCTATTTTCCCCACAACAAAAACCCTGTGAGGTGGGTTGGGCTGAGAAAGAGTGACTGGCCCATAGTCACCTAATTAGGTTTCATGGCCGGGAGGGACGGGACGGACTAGAACACATGGACTCCTACCATCTAGTCCAGCACCTTAACCACTACACCAAACTGGCTCTAGTTCAAAGAGCTATAACACAATTCATTCTCAAAGTATGGCGTTTTATTCAAGTTTGTACTCTATAAGTGTAGAGCTACCTATCAAGCAGATGGATGGTATTACCAACAATTTGAAAAACTTTACAAGCATAATCTGGATAATATACAAGTAATTTGGAATAGAGAATAGAAATTTCCTGTAGAACAAAATCAGTGTAGCACACACTAAACATTGACATAACAAAATCTGTTATCTCTCAGCCCATGGATTGACTCCTTATCAGCAGAAAGGAATGACAATATCATTCTGTGTGGTCAAGGTTTAATTTGTTGCTTAAAAAGCCAAGCCTGTTAATGGTTATTTTATGATGATCAGCTGGCATGTGTTTTTATTTTATATGCATTATATTTGTTTTTATCTCTTTACCGAAGCCACCCAGAGTCATGCATGTGATATGAGCAGCTATATAAATCAAGTAAACAAACAAACAAATGGCCATTTTTATACAGATGTAATTATTGTATTTGTATTGTAGAAAAGATAATTCATTTTTTATTTTTCCTTTATCGTTTTTCTCTATTTTTATTTAACCACCTTCCCACTAGATGCCAGACCAACAAGCATATATGTGAATAACGTGTTTATGATACTATGAACTTCTTGGAAATTTCCTTAACTCTTGTTAAAGCACTAAAGAGACCGATTTCCTTGATTTCTTCTAGTACAGGAAGTGTTTAAAAAACAAAAAGTTCATTAGACTTTAATGTCATGTTGCTCATCAATTGTAAATATCAACAAAATAGATGAACTTGCCAGCCTATTAGAGGTATGACCCATGCAAATATGAAGCAGGCCAGTTCCTCATTTAATTTGGAAACGATGTCAGAGTAAAAAAATTCAGAGACATGACACTAATGTCTGAGCTTGGATTAGGGTTAGGGGATAGAAACCCAGTAATGGAAATAAGGCAAGCAAAGCAACAATGACATGCTGAGAATACGCAAACATACCCATCAATCTGTCCATCTTTTCTTCTTTAACCTTTTCTTCAGCCTGTTCATGGTATTGAGAAACAGTGTTTTTCAAAGTGTGAGTCCTGACCCCGGGTGAAGCCATGAGATAATTGATGAAGGGTTGCCAGAGGGCCTTGCTCGTGAATCCTGTCTCATCAGGCTTACCAACCGGATGCAACAGTATGTTGAAGGTACAGCAAGATGGCAGTTCCAGATCCCTGTATGAAGTCTCAGTGTTCTTTCTGATTTTTAGTACATCCCATTTGCCTTTCAAAGAATAAGTAATTGTGCCTGGAGTGGGTGAGGCTTCTGTGCAAAGTTCTGACCATCTGACCTGACAATCAGTACACAGTGAGAATTAGAACAGGTAAGAAGGCCAACAGGAAGTGCAAGAGTGGGGGGGGGATTTACAAGCACAAGGAAATAAGATGGGCTGTGATTATTATGTGGAGTCCTTGGTGCTCTCTGAGCCTTGTTGTTTCCTTGCAGACGTTTCATTGCCAGGCTAGGCAACATCTTCAGTGCGAAAAGGGAGTGGGACTTGCTCTCTGTTTATATACCCTGGCTTGATCTGCTTGTGTTGGTGGGGGTGTTGTTCTCTCCTTGGTAGTTCCTCGATTAGGCTGTAGTTTGCTGCATGGTTGATTGACTGACTTAATAGTTCCTTGATTAGGGTATATTGTGCTGTTTGATTTTTCCTCTGGTGCTAATCCTGGTGTTAATCTTTGCATATCTGGGTGTTGATTGCTGGCAAGGAGGTGTTCTGGTCTTCTGGCTTTTCTATTGTCTCTTATGAATGGTATGTAAATGGTATGTAAATGCCACGTGAAAACCTGGAAGCACTGATGGCGCACCACCGCTGCCGTGCATGCTGTAGTGCGCCATCAGCACTTCCAGGTTTTCATGCGACACACCTGGGCCCTGCAGGCGACACAGTACTGTGTCACGAAACACAGTTTGGAAAACTATGCACTAGAAGCACAGAGTTTGTCTCCTAGAGCAATCACCCATATGCTAATGAGGCATGCTGATTTGCTGGAACCTCCAATACTCCTTCTCAAATCTAGTCATGCATCATGCCTACACAAGATTTAACTTTCTTCATAGGCCTTGATAGACACCCCTTGTGAGTAACTTTGTCAGGATGTCTGCAATCATCCTCTCTGAGGGACAATACTCCAAATGTATTAATCCTGTCTCCTGTGCCTCTCTAATCATGTGGTTGTGAACATCCGTGTGCTTTGTCTGCCCTCCCACCTTCTTTGATAGAGAGAGTCTTATACAACTTTGGTTGTCCTCAAAGACTCTTATTGGAGCAGAATTACTAACCCCCAGATCCTCAAGTAAATACTTGAGCCATTGCACCTCTGCGCATGTCTCAGCTGCTGAGTTGCGACTAGCCCAGCTCACAGCCCCTCCCCCAAAGAAAAACACACTCCCACTAGTGGATTTACGATCAGTTGCTTTCTCTGCCCAATCTCCTTCGGTGTATCCCACTAGTTCAGGAGAATCAGTTGCTGGCAGCTTAAGCTTCAGGTCTGCAGTCCCCTTCAGGTATCTTGCCACCCGCTTAATGCCTGTCCAGTCCCTTTGGGTGGGTGCGTTGGTCTTTCTGCAGAGGATCCCCACTGCAGTTGAAATATCTGGCCTTGTTGTGGTTGACAGATATTACAGCTTCCCAATGGCCTCTCTCTATCCATTGTTCTGAGGCAATAGTTCACAAGTGTCCTTTACTTTGTGAAAGTCTGTTTCCATTGGAGTTGGTACTATGTTTACATCTTCCAGCCCCAGGCTCTCCAATAACTCTAGAATCTTTTGCCTCAGGCTGAGGAGAAAACTTCCATCCTCTTCTCTGTCAATTTGTATTCCAAAGTAGTAGCTTGCCTTCCCAAGACTTTTCACCTCTACTTCCATGTTCAAGTTGGATACAATTTCATTAATGTCCCTTTGATCCTCATAACAGAGAAGCAAATCATCCACATATGTCAGAATGAACATGTCTCTGCCATTCTTGTGTCATGTGTAAAGACAGGGATCAGCTTTGCCTTGAGTGAAACCTTGCTTTATTAGCATCTGGTTTAATTTCACATTCCAGGCCCTTGCTGCTTGTTTCAGCCCATAGATCCCCTTCTGAAGCTTACACACTAACTGCCTGTTCTTTGGATCAGTGAACCCTTCAGGTTGCTGCATGTACAACTCCTCCTGAATTTTACCATGCAAGAACGCTGTCTTGATGTCAGATGCTCTACTTGCATGTTCCTACTGGCTGCTAGACTTAAAAGAAGTCGAATTGTGGTGTGAGTCACAACAGGTGCAAAGGTTTGGTCATAGTTTTTGCCATACTTTTGTGAATAGCCCTTGGCTACCAGTTTAGCTTTGTACCTTTCGACTTCTCCCTTCTCATTCTGTTTGGCCTTGAAGACCCATTTGCAACCAATGGCCTTTTTGCCAACAGGTAACTTTGTGAGTGTCCAAGTGTTGTGTTGCAGCACCTCAAATTCCTCTTGTGCTGCTGCTTTCCATTTACCTGCTTCAGCTGGTGGCAGCTGTTGCACTTCCTTCCATGATACAGGCTTCCTCGGCAACACCATTCCTGTGAGGTCAGACAGTCGCTTGGCTGGAACTCCCTTCTTGGGTCACAATGAGCATCTCAGGTCTGGAACAGGACTTGGGTCTGGATCGTACTGCATCTCTGCCCCTTCTGTCCTTCCTGGATCCTCATCATCTGACACAGGCGCAGTCTCCATCTCAATGTCCTCTCTCTGGGCTTGCCTGCTCACTGCATCACAGTCCTTGATTTCGAAATTTCCTGCCAATTCATTTCTCTTCATTTGGAGAATTGCACTTGAATCCTCCTTTCTTCGGTGACTGGCCATGCACGACATGTCTGGCCTCTCACAATTGAGAAAAATTAGTCCTTGATATAGGAATCCTGTTAAAAAGATGCCTTTTTGATCCATTATTTCACAATTGTCACCTTTAAATCGAAGAGTATGGCCCTCTTCATGAGCACAGATGCACTAATCAGGTTCAAGCTTAAGCCTAGAACATATAAAGCGTTAGTTGCAATCAAATCCTTCTGGGTGGCGCCATTTCTGCATCTTAGGAGAGCATGACCCTCCCCCTCCACTGGGATTATTCTCCATCAGCCAAGGCAATCTCTTCTTTTGAACTTGGGTTCAATTCAATAAAGAGGCCTCGATCCTTCAGTATATGCATGCTACAACCACTGTCTATGATGGAGGAGCTACTTTTATCAATGGCTGAAAATTCAAGATGAGTTGCTTCTGGAGCTTTCTCTTTGTTTTTCTGATCTGCCTTTCTGGCCCAACAATTTTTATCTAGGTCCCCATTCTTGCCGCAAAAATGGCACTTGATGGGTTTCTTTGTTTTTGAATCGCTCTTCTGCTTCTGACCATCATCCTTGCCCTGAGGCACTTTTGTAAGATAGCCTGCCTCATGATGGCCCTGCTTCAAATTTCTAAAGGAGGCCTGTCTGCTATGCTCAGACCTTAATTCTTGAATCAAGTCTGATAGGTGTTGTCTGGATCCCCTATAGCTGGCAGCAAAACGTGAAAAATTCTGAGGTGGGGATCCCAATAGAAATCCTGCTTGGATCCTATTATCCAAAATCACATCATTGCAAGCAAGCTTGTGCAGTAATGATTGAATTTTGGAAATATGCTCATCAATGTCTCCGTTTGGCTGGAGTTTTTCATTGGATAACTGTCTCACTAGATTAACAACTTGGGAATCCCCTCCTTCCCCAAAGAGTTTAAACCAGAGCTTTCCAAACTCTGTGTCACGACACAAAAGTGTGTCGCCTGCGGGGCCCAGATGTGTCGCGTCAAAACCCAGAAGCGCTGATGGCGCGGGTTTTCCCGTGGCGACACACCAACAGCGGCACACGAAAATCCGAAAGCGCCACAGCCACGGCGGCGCACAAAAACCAAAAGCAGCAGCACCACTTCCAGTTTTTTGCGCACTGCCGCAACGGCGGCGCTCCCAGGTTTTCCCACGGCAACACACCAATGGCGGCGTGCAAAAATCGAAAGCGGCAGCAGCGCTTCTGGGTTTTTGTGCACTGCCACAGCGGCGACACTTCTGGGTTTTCCCGCGGCGACACACCAACAGCGGTTGGTGTGTCACCGCGGGAAAACTTTGGAAAGCCCTGGTTTAAACACTTCCTCCATTATTCCTTTTGCAGTTTCCCTGTGCTGGATTTGCACCATCATATGGCCATTCAAGGAATTCATAATTAGTCCTTGGAGCTTAAGGTCATTGGCTATCCAGTTTTCATAGCCTTCTGAATCTGAACTTGGAGTATCTTCCTCAAAATATTATGCAGATTCAAAATCCTTGCCTGCCTTCCCACCCAAATTTTCCAGGGATAAAACTCTCCGGGTTTTAGTTTAAAAATTACCAGATTGTGAGGCAGGTATACACTGGCCATCTTGTCTAAGCAAAAAGTTTAAAAATCACTTTAAAAAAAATTCTTCCCTTTATGCTTTCTGGCTATTTTTCTTGTGCAAGATCACCTCCTCGGCATTTAAACCAACTATTCTCTCAAAAAGCAACAATGCTCATGCAAAAAACAAAACAAGCCAAAAATGAAATTTTTTGCTGTTTATCTTTTTCTCTATTAAAAATAAATTCTCCTTCCGTAAAAACCTGGGCCCATAACCCAATGAAGACCATTAGTGGGCAGCTATTACCACTGAATGGAGAAGAGTGTATAACGGCAAAGAAACATGCACATACAGAAAGGAGTTTTTATCTTAATAGCATTAATGAGCATGCTAGAGAGATATAGGTTATTGATCTTAAGCACATAGCCCACCCAAGCATAAAGAATTACACGCTTAGACAACGTAGGTTACAAAGAGTTCTTACTGTTTATTTGGTCCAGTTATATTTTCATTCAGGAAAGATGACTTCTTATTCTTCTTTTGTCCCTAAACTTAACTTACCTTCACCCCTCATTGCTGGTGAAGGCTGCGTGGAGAAAAGGAGAAAATTCTGGAGTTGAGGCCTAGCACATGACCTCTCTATGGAAGGTGCTCAGGCACGTGCGTCCTACTCCTCTGGTGGAAGAAAGCAAGAGAGAGAAAGAGAGGAAGTGGGAGGGGCAACAAGCAGTTTCCTCAGAAGCACAGAGTTTGCCTCCTAGAGCAATCACCCATATGCTAATGACACATGCTGATTTGCTGGAACCTCCAACATGATTTTTGCCCCATGGAACTGAATGACTTCTGTAATGATATATTTCAAGAAAGGCAAGCAATCATAGAGAGCCAGTTTGGTTTAGTGGTTAAGGCACTGAGCTAGAAACCTGGAGACCGTGAGTTCTAGTCCCACCTTAGGTACGAAGCCAGGTGGGCGACCTTGGGCCAGTCACTGTCCCTCAGCCCTAGGAAGAAGGCAATAGCATACCACTTCTGAAACATCTTGCCAAGAAAACTGCAGGGACTTGTCAGGTAGTCACCAGGAGTCAACACTGACTCAAAGGCACCCAACCCCCCCCTCCCCAACATCATAAAATGTCTTCAAAGGAGTTTGGGCAAATTATGAAGACTTGACCATAAAAATAATTCATAAATGGTAGTAAAGTGTTCTCAAATTATATTATAGCTATTAAAACCTTTCTTAAATGTGCTGGATGAGCCATGACCTAATCAATACATAGTATCACCCCTGAGGGCAGTGCTCATTTTTTTATTCTTGTTCTCAAAGAACCTGAGAAAATTACTCAATGGCCTTCAATAATTAATGCTACCAAAGTTTATTGATTATATTTCCCAAGACTTATGAACCAGTGTAAAACCAAAAAATTAATTCTTGTTATGGTTGTTAACTGCCAGCTTTCCTAATGCGAAGTACTGGAAAATTAAAGTACATTTTCTTTGAATCAGTAGCATTATAAAATGTAGAAAATTGCATTGGCTGAAAGTTAATGCAACAGAAAATTATCTTGAAGTTGATGATTGTTTTATTTAAATTTGGTATTGATTCTTTAGCTTTCTTTTGTTAAGAAATTATCTTTGCCTAAAATGTAGCTTTCCTTGAAATTACATGTATTATATGTATTAATATATTGGTGTTCCATCACTTATAGTATTTTGGCCCTTATCTTGTTCCTCTTTCCTCTAATTATTGTTTCTATTTTTTAATATTGATATATGCATGTCATTTTTTAAAAAAATAATCTTTTTTGTATTCTGAAGTAAGCATACCTATGACTATAATTATGTGTAAGTTCTATTAACATAAAAATGCATAGGATTGCACTAAAACTGCAGGCTGAAGCCTACATACTTGGAAATGACATAGTCTGATCAATGGTTAAGAGTGCTAGAGATTGCAAACTTAGCATGTTAATGGATGTAACTAGATCTTTCTAAATGTTCATCATTTATTCATATATAAAATACTTTGGCAGACTCAAGGAACAATTCAATTTCAGATTCATAGCTACAAAATAAAAATGTCAGAAACTCATTACAAAAATAAATACATAGGGAAACTTTGATGGATAGCCTGAGAGTAGAGTAAAATGGTGTTACATTATGTTCTGAAAATTTGTCAGATGCTTAGAAATGAAGATAAGAGGTGCTTTTTAAAAAAAGGAAAATCCAAACCAGATAGGGAAATTTCACCTATATAGAACCAGATAGTCAATGGCATTCATTTAAAAATCAATGAATGCCATTGACTATCTGGTTCTATATAGGTGAAATTACCCATGCTGCAATAGCAGATAATGGTATCTAGGCAATCATAGCTAAGCCAAAAAAACAAAGTTAAACTTCATTAGAAACTGGATTGAAGTCCACCAGGAATCTCAGAACTGTGGGATAGATTGGGAAATCATTAAAGTGATCTGCAAGAAGGCTAAGACAAACCATTCCTGTATTGTTGTGAAGAAAGTTGGATGTGTCCACAGGGTCAAAAAGAATCAAGATCAATCATTATTGCTACTTGAACTGAACCTTAATTTCGAAGTTAACTGTTCCTATTAGAAACTTAACAAAAGTTGGATACTGTGCATTCCTGCAATTTAAGCAGAGAATAATGTTCATAGCCTTCATGAATCACAGACCAAATCAAAAGTTTGCTAAAATTTCAGACCGCCCAGAAAATGCACTTGTAAAACATGTATTGATGATCTTGTCTAGATATGAACAACCCTATAACCTCTGGAGATTTCAGATTACAATTCATATAATTCCCAACCTCTCGCCATGCCTGTTGGGTCAAAAATATATGGAGCCTATATCTAGATTGGATTATTTTGCAGATGGAAAATTAGCAATTTTATAGCAAGCATATGCTGTGATTCAAGTCAAGCTGCCTATTTATTTAACTATTTAGAAACACAGTACATACTTTGCTTAAGTTTTTATTTTTAACATCCTGGGAGGGTGGGAGGTTAGAGGTGCTTATTCACTTTCTTCCCAATAAGTTTGTATAATATTATCTGGCTTAAAAAAAAAGTTCTTTACAGACACAGAAGGCACGGAGTTCCACATTTTCCATCTATAGCAAAGAAATGTGCTGTTTCTCTTCAAACCACTGGTAGTTAAAACTGCACTGTTTGCCTGAGCATTCATTTGAGTATGCATTACACTGAGCATATCCATATGTGACCACCTTCTTGCAAATTACTTATTAAAAACACTGATTTTTCTCTCAATATACATAGTGAAATGCAGATTTTGTTATTTTTAAAATGATGGAAACTGCATCATAACTTTGCAGACATGCTAACTCCAGTGGATATCTAGAAGAGATGATGATGATGATGATGATGATGATGATGATGATGATGAACATTTTATTTGTTATTGCAATATTTCTGTACTGCCAACTCCAAATGGAATTGGCAAATAACAAATTTATCACACACTCCTACTTCTGAGAAATCGTGTACTTACAGGGGTTGTGTAAGGCATCAATTATGGCTAGTGCAGATTTTTCCACTTGTGAATGTCTAGTATTGACAAAAAGTAAAAAATGTTAAGCATTAGTCAAGGATTTCAAAAAATCAATAATGAAGATATATAGTTCAGTGGAGGGTTGATATTCAAGTTATGGTTGCATTGCACAAAACCCACATATTGTGTTTGATGTACCATTATAATACTTAAAATGTCAAGGAATCCAATCCACAACGGGAAATTCTGACTATTGCTGAATGATAACATTGAAATGTAGTTCCAAATGTTTCTAAAAAAAAAAAAATTAGAATCCATACATGTGGAAAACATAAGCACCCAATCCTCTATAGGGTTGCTTAAAAATAAATGCCACTGAATGCAGTTAACTCATAAGCTACTCTCATCCAAATTCCTCCTTCTGTTGCACAATTAAGCATCCTGTTCAACTCCACATTTGGTTATCCCCTATAATGTTATCATTCTGACACCAGGCACAAAAGTGCAAGCCAAAATCACAACGTTTCTTTCTGTAACAGTACTTGCAATTGTTTTTTAAAAAGCAAACTGTGACAGTTCTGTAAAATTGTTAATTCAACATTTCATTCTTGTTCAAGGTTTCCATTTCATACTCCTGTATGTGCTTTTTTATTATTTTGAAAGTGACTGTCTCCTTTTCTCCCTTCCAACCTATAATTTATGAAATGTAATTCTTGTTATTGTTCCTGGGATAAGTAGGTCAACATCAAAAGCATACTTAAACACACTTCAAGTATTTGTACAATAACCCTATTTTAAATTATCTGTATGGTCCCAACTTCATTTGCACACAATAGGGATCCTTTTAATAGCTTACAAATTACACTGAACATAAGATAAATACCAATCAAAACAGCTTGGCAACCTCCTTATTAACTTATCAGCATGAGAGTTTCACACTAAGCACATCTTCAAGAAAGCTAAGGAGGCCCAACAAAGAATGTGGTTATGGTTAAGAACGAAGGGGGGAAACCTATTAGCCCTAACAAGTTTCTATTTGTCATATGATTCCATAGAAATCCCACACAAATTGACACAGTTAACACAGGGTGTTTACAACAGGGTGTTTTACCAGTGTGAAAATATTTATATAGAAAGATCAACTTCACTATAATTCTTCACTTCCCATTCACTGAGATCATATGAGAAGGTTCACCTATAGTTGCCAAGGGCTTATCTCAACACTGACTCTTTTCTCTGGAGCCACCTCACTGATCTCTGGAATAGACTTCTTCGCAAGATTTACTTTGGGGCAGCTTCTTAAACACTTGGTAGTACAACAGATTAAATCAATACATGGAGCCTATGACATCATCTGCCCCAGGAATTCCTACTTGATCTGTTTGTGTCCAGATGGCACTGGGGGATTTTCTCCTGGAACGATGGAGCAGCTTCTTTGTATATGCTGATCCAAGTGGGTTCTTGGTTCTCTTGGTTCTCTGAGAAAGTTGAAACATTAGAAGAGATGCCTAGAGCATCACTGGAGGAAAACTAGGAGAGAATCCAACCAAACACTTATATGGGCCGCTATTAGAGCCTACATATTGGTGATAAATTTGGCAAAACCATTATTTTTCTGCCTTTATTATCTGCAGAATGCTACCTAACAGCTCTGGACCATGATAGGGGAGGAAAGACATAATGAACTTCTCATGGGGCCACTTGAGGAATATACTAGGTATCTCATGGATAAAGTCATTTGGATTTGTTCAGAGTTGGGCAGGCCCTAAGGATGTGACTGAAGAGGGATCTTGCTCTGTTATTTGGGAGGAGTTTGACTGTGAGTCTTAAGGAGATAGACAGGGTCCTTCAGGCTAAGAGATGTCACCTGTATGTTAGATCTTTGCCCTTTGGAGTTGGTCAAATTTCCCAGGAGGTGACCAGCAGCATAGTTCAAGAGGTGGTAAACTCATATTTAGGTGAACAGTTTGTCCCATCTTCCTTGAAGGAAGTGGTGGTCTGTCACTCCTCAAGAAGCCATCACTGGACCCAGCAGGAAGGAAGGCCTTGCTATGTAGTAAATATTGGGGGGGGGGTTTGATACAATTTTTTAACAGAAATCAATATTTATAATCAAAATAAAGCAGTTAGTTCTATTTATTTGCTCATCACTATTTCATTTGTGGCAGGACATGTATTCAAACCGATGTCAAAATGATGTCTAAAGGGTTTCTTTGTGTTTTACTTGAAAGGTAGTGTTTCTATTTCAGAGAGCTATCATTTTCTCTTCAAATTAAAATGGCTCTATTTTATCCTCAAAAATATTCTCCCACTCACTAGAAAAATCTTGTGCAAGCGTGAGTCATTACTTGAATGCCATCAATCCTTATTCATAATATTATATCACCGGTGACCCTTGCCAATAGTAAAAAAAAATCTAGCTTTTTTAAAAAATAAAAATATATCTGAATAGCACTTTAACATTCTATGAATGTTTGCTTAATCCTCTGAAAATTGTAATGTTATATTTGGTGACATTAAAACGTTGTTTTATTTGGTTTAAAAAGGATGGTAACAGGTTCCCACACACACATACTGTATATACACACATACACAAAAACACACTAAAAGTTCTATTTCCAATAACAGTGCCCCACCGCAGGAATTTGAATCTCTTACTTGCTTCCAAAGACATTGTAATATACCTTAATAATCTGGTTCTTTATATCTCCCCTTACTGATTAATTAGGTGCTGGCTTTTAAATAGAAATTTCTTTCTTCCTTTTTTTTATTTGCCTCTATTTTTATTCTCTCAAGTTAGTTTTAGAAGGTATGATTTTCTGATTTTAGATACCATGATTATTGATAGGATTTTATTATGAATCCAATAGGCAAAGGATTCCATATACTGTATGAAATATACTTTTGATTGGTTTATCTTTCATAGCATATAATAAAAAGAGAAAAAGCATAAAATGGCTTTCCGAGGTTCTCGTTATTTGTTAATTGGATTGATATTTTTAAACTGTGTTGGCTTCCCAGTCACAGTTACAAGATGCATCACCATATAAATTAAGCAAATAAATAAATAAAAATATGCCAATAGATTTTTAAAATGTACACCTGTCCTTGAATGAAGATTTATATGGGGATATATCCAACAAGGTCCAAAGCATGCTGGTTTGAGGCAGAGAGCATTTATCTCTGGATATGTGAATACAGCAGCTGTAAGCACCTCTACTTAGCTCATCAGCTACCTGGAAATCACCTTGCCTGAAAACTGAGATGAGATTACCCATCCTGCATGTAGGCTATGTGGAATGCAGGCAGCTAAGGTTTAGAAAACAGCTGCCAGGAACACATTCTGCTTTTTGAATTCTGAAATGTCATTAATTTTACTGAAATGCCTTTGCAGCCATGTTTCTTCAGTTGTGTGGGAGGCCTGTCAGTTTGGAAAGAAGAAGCTTTTCCTCTGTCCTTCAAGGAAAACTGACTCTGAAAATGTTATTAGGACTATTCAAAGATTCCATTTGGACATCTTCAACAGAGATCAGCCACTTGAATCAGATTTGGGAACTGAAAAGGGGATCTGATCCAATTCAACAGATTGAACTGGATGGCTCTAAATCTATCTGAATCTTTCTGAACTGATTTGGAGATTCTGGGGGCTTATTTGCTGCTCCTGAGATTGTAACAGACAATGCTGAATGCTGTATCTCCAGTCAGGGATGGAACTAGGATCTGTGTCACCCGGGGCAAACATGGATTCCGTGCCCCCCCCATGGGTTATTTTGTCATTTTGGAGCCCCCCCAGCGCGGCGCCCAGGGCACATGCCCCGCTTGCCCTCCCTAGTTGCGGCCCTGTCTCCAGTACTATATATGGCAAACACTAAGAGGGATTTGATGTTCTTTCTGACATTGGCCTGGTGGGTCAATAAACTCTGCCTATCGTGCTATGGCTCCTAGGTTTGTGTGTGTGCGTGTGTTCTAAAGATAAAAATGATCATGATTTGAATACGATGATGATTAGGCCTGTCATACCTGGGCTGTAAAATTATGCATGACCACTAGATGGCAGAAAAAATATACAGTATAGCAACTTCTAAACCAGTGCTTTCCAATCTGCCGCCATTGGCGACACACCAACGGTGGCTGTGGTGGCGGCGGCGGCACGGAGACACGCGCAGCAGCGGCGCGGGGGACGCGCATGGCAGCGTTGTGTATGGCGGCAGTGGCAGCGGCCTCCGCTAAAATGCAGAAGCGCTGATGGCGCGCCGCTGCCGCCGCCGCCATACACACCCCTGCCACCGCTTCCGGGTTGTGTGGCGACACACCAAACTGTGTGTTGCGACACACTAAAGTGTCGCAACACACAGTTTGGAAAGCTGTGTTCTAAACCTTTGCTGCCATCTAGTTGCCTGCCCAGAAAGGATACATATTGTTGTTGTTGTTGGCTGATCATACATGTCTCTCAACTCCAAATGCATAAGGGAGGAGATGGGCGGTGACAAATCTAATAAATAAATAAAATAAATAAATAAACAAGTGGTACAATATGGGGCAGATACCACTCTGACACCATTATTAATTCTAGGCCATATGATTTAACTTAGGCTGTATCAATTTCTCGACCAAATTTATGAACTGGGAGATCTAATTCCCAAAGTTCATCCCTGGGAATCGGGCAGGTAGGGGGACTATCTCAGGACTTCTCAATTTTGCATTTTCTTTTCACCAAAGAAAAGAGATTTTAAAAAGAGGCTCAATAAGCTCTTGAAAATTTTAAAAATAGAATTATAAAAGACATTTTCACTATTACATGAATGCCTGGAGTGGATTGGCCCCAAATGTGTTGTTAAGCAAAGGTATCAAGATGACATGTTACGTGTCTTTTTCTGTGTTGGTCTTGCTGGCACAAGTGGGAGGTCAGTTCAACCCTCAGCACTCTGAATATGGGCTTGTACTCACCATGTTCACTCTTGGGTCAAACCTTATTTTATACATTGCATGATTGGGACAGGCTGGTATCTCTCCACATTATAGTGGGACGGGTGGAGGAAGGAAGGAAGGATTTTGCCAAGCAAGGAGAGAGGAGAGGAGAGGAGAGGAGACCAAAGCAAAGAAAGATCTCTTAGCTCTACAAGGAGAGATAACAAGAAAAAGCAGGAGTTGGGCAGCTCTTACTGGAAACTGTTTCCTAGATTATACACCCAGAGATATGGTCTTGAAAAAATATTATGGAACCGAATAATACAACCAAATATTGATGTTCTAAACAATTTTAAAAAATACTGCAAGGGCAAAATGGCTCTTTTGAAGCTTTGATTGACAAGCAACTCCATTTTGTAGTCAAGATTTTTTATGTTTTTTATATTTCAGGATACTCTTCATTTTCTTCATTTTTTAAACTTCATTGCAAACGTCTGTATCAATCTACAAATGTTTATATCAAGGTTAAAGTGTGCGTAGCCCTTGGGCTAAAGAACAGCCTTCCTGAAGAACTTGTGTCTATTTGAGTCTGAGACCCTGCATTAGACAATGTGGAGGCTTATGGTGTTGTCCTTCCTCAGCCCTGCCCTCTCTGCCCTCAAAGAATTTTGAGAAATTTGGGGAATTTTTCCAAGACTGACTGAGGTAAAATCTTAAAAAGCCCTCTGGCTGAAACTTAGCCAGATTCGTGTTGTTGAAAAGGGCTACCCTCCCTGCTATTTTTATTCCTTCCAGCCAAGAAATGAAGCATTTTTAAAACCTCAGATGCTTTGAAGTATCCCATTGTAGTGAAGAGTTAGTTTTCTGCATTTCTTTGCTGCCATATAGTGGCTATCTGGATTTTTGCAGACCCAAGAATACCACTGGCAGCCAAGAAAACAAACAAATGGATCACTGAACAAATCAACTCAGAGTTCTCACTCAAGGAACAAATAAGCAGGCTCAAATTATCCTACTTCAGACACATTACAGGTAGTCCTCGCTTAACAACTACAATTGGGACTGGCAACTCTGTTGCTAAGCGATGTGCTTGTTAAGTGAGACATCACGTAACTGCGACTTGCAATTTTACTACCGGCTTCTCCATTGACTCTGCTTGTCGGAAGCCAGCTATGACAGTCGTAAATGCCCACCAGTTGTGAAGTGCCCAAATCTCAATCACGTGACTGCGGGGATGCTGTGACGGTCGTAAGTGTGAGGACTGGTCATAAAGTTATTTTTTCAGTGCTGATGTAACTTCAAATGGTTGCTAAACAGGGCAGTCGTTAAGCAAGGACTACCTGTATGTGAAGACTTAGCTCTCTGGAGAAGGCTCTAATGCTGGGAAAGGTGGAAAGAAAGGGAAGAAGAGGATGGTAGATACAGTACATTCAAGGTGGATAGATTCAGTTACAGTGGCAACAGGTGCACCATTGGAAAACCTGAAAGACCAGGTTAGGGATAGATTGTCATGGAGAAAATCTATCTATATGGTTTCTAGGAGTTGAAAATTACTTGATGGCACATAATCAATCAATAATCAACATAGTGGCCCTATAATAGTCTATGGAGAGATTGTTTCTCATATCAAATCTATAACCTCATGTCAGATTGAACTGAATCAGGTTGCTGACAAATCTAGAACCTCACACTGAATCAAGCCCTCTTGGACGCTTGAACCTCCAATTTGATTTAATCAAAGCTTATTCACATGGGCCTAAAAAATGTTCCAGACTTCCCACCATTCAAAGGAAGAAAACAGAAAGCATGCATTTCCCAACTACCTCATTGTAACTCTTTCCTTTTGTGTTAGTCTTCTGTTGCCCAGCAACCTGTTTTAGTCATCTGAGTAAGCAGTCATGATACCTGCCCAAACAGTTTTCTTCCTCTTTAAAGATGATCTTTCCCCCCTTTCTTAATCATGATATGCATATGTCATGAAGAGGAATGCATCATATTGTAGCTTTCCCACTGAGTAGATGTGTAGGATGTAGGCTTTCCCTCAGGAAACCAGCTGGTTTGAAAATATGTTGGATGTCAAACTGATGCTAGTGTTAGATTTGTTCTTTTGAAGTCAAAGGGATAAGCAGAATGGTAATACAGTATATACATATGCAGTCTTGGATGACTAAGGCTTGTACTTTCAAGCTATTACCTTCTGCCCATTTTCAATAGCCCCAGAGGGATATCATGGTATTTAGCCTGCACATGTCTAGTTATCAAGATGACATACAAATGATGTTAATGTGAGTCAATTAATCTAAGAATGTACAGAAATGAATACATTCCCTTCTCGTTTTCAGTATATGACTTTTTTTTAAAAAAAAGGAACAGATAATAGATTGAATGTTTATGCCTGATACAAACATGTCCACACACACATGCAAATTCAGCTTTATATCCGGCTTTGTCAACTGGCACTCAACATCTTGTGGGTACCAAGCATGCTAAATCATCAATTTTCTGTACAGGGACTGGATGTTAAAAATAAGTTTTGGGCTTTATGGTTTAACTGATCATGCCAACAACTCCCCTCGGTTTTCAAAAGGCCTCATTTTTACTTCATTTCTATTGTTGCAATCCTTGAGAACAGTAGGAGTTATACCAGGAGTTGGGGCTTTTCTGATTCTATTGAACTACAGCCCATAATAGCCCCATTTAGCATGGCCAATGCTGGGAGCTGAATTTCTTATTTATCCTCTGTATTCAAGAATCTGTTACTGTTGCCATATAATATCCATTCAAATTTTCTACCAAGCAAATTACGTCTTAGAATGTGCAAAAACCTAGCTAGAAAGAGGCGCTATGGAATGAGCTGCCATAGGAGAGAAAGTTCAGTGCAAAACTTTCTATGAATAAGTCGATGAAGGTTCTCAGTCATCCAGGTGGAACAGTCTGTAGCTTGAATCATGTCAACTGGATTTCTATTTTCTCAGTAGAAACGTTTCACTCCTTATCCAAGGAGCTTCTTCAGTCTGAAGAATGAATTATTTATTCATTCTTATTTCTATGAATAAGATTCTGTTCAAGCTAGAGATCTTCATCCATGTCCTTTGCATCAACCCACAAGTTCCACCTTCACACACATGACTCCCAGGAATACTAAACAATTAGATACCTAAAGGATAGGCAGGTTTCCAGAATCCAAATGAAGTTCTCTTTTTCTATCTTCCAGTGTCCTGTAAGAGATGGCTATGATAAAGTTTGTAACCATAAATATCACACTAGAGTCTGGATCATACCCTTTAAGAGCCATAAACACAATAACATTTATGATCTATGGAGCTTCTACAATCTTTCCTGGAGTTAAAAATCACCACATAAAATGTTAAACATACCTGTATTGGAAATAGTCTAAATATAGAAAGGCCCCACTTGATTAATGGTAGGAGATGACTTACTTTTCTGTGGGTAATCCTTACTCACTGCATAACTCTAAATCATCTCCATAAAAATTTGATTGAACTTAATGATGTGAATAAAAAAAGAACTGCAAATCCATCATTTTTTTTCATTATCCAAATATAGTTCCACTTGAGATATTGTGCCTAAGGGAATCCTGGCAGCCAAGGTCCTATACTGAAATACCACACGACCTCCTCCTCCTCCTGAAGAATCAACCAGAGGCCGTAGCAAAGAGATTAAAGAAAACTTTTAATTGGAATGAGTATTAGAATCAAAACATTTTCCTCAGTTGTAATTTCTGGACCTTTCATACATATTAACCTGAATGATTTATTAATGACTGAATAATTTAGCTCTAGGAGAAAAAATAGAGGCAATTGATTGATTTTATTTTCAGTGGTTGATAACAATACTTAGTGCTTATAAGTGTGAGAGAAATATTTTTAAGGTCACATATTGACTCCAGGCCTTTGATTTTCTCTATCATGTTCAATGTGAATTGAGGATTGGTTTTAGAAGGAAAAAAGCTATCATGGTCATTCCTCAGGAAGATCTGTACTGGGATAGAAATAGGAAGAAGTGGTTTAGTTGGTTCTCTAAAATGTCTTCACATCTGTGACCAATCTAATTGACCATGGTATCCTTCTGGATAGGTTGTGTGAATTAAGATGTCAAGACACTGAATTGCAATGGTTCCTCTTCTACTTGGATCAGGAGGTGATGCTGAATAATTATTATTATTCCCCATGGCAATTGTACTATGGCATTCCTCAGAGGTCTACTTTATTCTTGTTATTTTCAAATCTACATCAAATTCCTGATTGAACAGGAATTTCTGGGATGTGAGTTATCACCAATTTGATGATAACAGTTCTACTTTCCTTTTAATTTAATACTGGTGAAATAGTTGGTGTTTTATTCCTGTGTCTGATCGCAGTAATTAATTGATATTGGCCAATAAACTGGGACTCACTCCAGACAACATGGAGAGGTTGGTGGTGGGTTGTTTGTCTGATTAAATGGTATTCACCTTATCTTTGGTGTGACAGTAGCTTGTCACCTGCTTGGTATGCCAATTCCTATCTAAACCAATGTGCTGCTTTCAACCTTTAAAGCCCTATATAACTTCTGGCCAGATTATCTGAAGCAGCAGATCCCCTTCTATTTGTTTGCTTAGACACTAAAATCGCTGGTCCTATTGCAGATCTCCTTTCTTAAATGAACTCAGCTGTAGAGCTGTAAAACAGAAGGCTTTCCTGAGTGATAGAACCCTATCTGGGGCATGACCTCCCCAGAGAGTCTCATCTGGCCTACCTTGTTACTTTTTCAGGACCAAGAAAAAAACCTTTTGACTTTTGCAGCATTTCATAGTCTTTTCAGGACTTTCAGATCTTTATCTTATTGTGGAGTCCTTGGTGCTCTCTGAGCTTTGTTGTTTTCTTGCTTTATCTTATTTTTGTTTTGCTGCTGATTTTACTTTTGACTGTATGTCTGGCATTGTTTTAATCCCTGACTGCTGATTTTATTTGTGCTCTATTATGTGCTTTTATAACATTGTTTGATGAATCTGTATGTTGTTTTTTAATCTACTACCCAGATAACTTCAAGTACAGGACCATATCAATGTGTAACAAGTATATAAACAAATATATCAATATTATTTTTCCCAGGGTACTAGCTTATATTTTAGATTTTTCTGGCTGAGAAACTTTACCATCTGGCAAAAATCTAGAGAAATGAAAGCCATTGTGCTTAAAGTGTATAGCTACCAATTCAAGTTTTAAAAAACTAAAACCTGCAAATAAATAAGGCTATAAATCTAAACTCTATAAACGATTTGTTACATTTTATGCTGGTCTATGACTGTAATAAAGATTTGATTTGATTTGATTTGATTTGATTTGATTTGATTTGATTTGATCTGATCTGATCTGATCTGATCTGATCTGATCTGATCTGAACTGAACTGAATTGATTTAATCTGTTAAACACAGCGATATAAAATCTCTATATTATTGTGTTGCTTATTTCAAGGCACCCAATACAAACAAAATAAGAATTAAATGATGCTCCCCTGTCAGTCACCGGCTGATAGGAAAGCTAATCTAGATATTGTCTCCTGGCAAACTCTTCATGGAATCGCGCAAAGTTTTGCCACATTATATGTGAGAGAATCATTCTGTTCTGACAGAAATAAAGAAGTGTAAAATTGTTTTGAAGAGCCTGGGAATTGCAGCAAAAGAGTGTAATATACTGAGCCTGGCACTCTTGGTCAGAGGTAGAGTATAGTAAAACATGCATAACATTCTCTATTGATCCTAATCCACAAGAACAGAGACACTCCTTATACAGGATATTACTAAATCTGCCCTGTAATCCTGTGGATGGAAGCAAATCAATTCTTGTGTTTGTGAATGTCCTTCTGCATTTTGGGAGTGGATGTGAGAGGAGGCATCTGGCATGTTTCCCTCCAAGATGGATAAATCTCTATTTGACTTCCTCTTTTCAGAGCGTAATCCTTGTGGGTGATCGTGGAAGGAGGAAACAGTGGGCTCATGGCCAGCCCTTGTGCTCCATCCTTTCTCTCCCTTTTGGTGGTTTTCCCCAGTGGCAGGAAGTTGGCCGGTTTCGAAGCCCTGGGGAAGGAGGAGCTCAGAGGAAGGAGGGCCAGCAGGCGGACCCACAGAGAGAAGCCCCATAGAAAGGGCTACCCCAGAGAGAAAAAAAGAAACAGAGACATAAAGGAACAACCTGGGGGTGAAGACTTTTCCTCAGCCCTGGGGGATCCAGCAGCATTAAAGAGCAATAAGAAAGAAGAAGGCCAGAAGGAGAGCTGAAGCCACACTGGGAAGAAACAACTTGGGAAATTGGGACTTGGACAGAAAGAAGAGTGTTTGTGACAAAAATTAGTGACAAACAGGCAGCAGCAAGTGCAGTAACACTTGCCATCTGCCATTATAATGCCAGCAATATTTTGACTGGCTTCAGGACTCCTGCAGGCCAGAAGGGGATAGTGAACCGCAGGAAGGGGAAGAATTGGGTAGGGGGAGTCCTGAGGAGGTCACAGCCATCAATGGTCATGAAAGCTAAATCTAAATCTGACAGCAGCTACAGTCTTCAAGAAGCAAGGAAGCAGAGCATACCAACCTCCACTCGGTACCCAACCGAATGAAGCTCTGCATGTAACCATGGGCAGAATGGATGGGAAGGACTGGGGCAAGTTAAAGGGGTCAAGAGAAGTAAGTCAGAGTGAAAAGAGAAAATAGCTTGCAGTAGGTGGATAGTATGATGTTAAATACATAGGTAGGTGATTAGACAGACAGACAGAGAGACAGAGACAGACAGATATTGTCTTAGGAATGTAGAGCCATTATAAGCAGATGTATAATGGTAATTAAGTAGAATTGGATAAAGAGTGGGAAATAACAACACAGAACAAAAATAAGAATAACACTTGGGAATAAGAAAAACAAAACATCTTTGTATTCTAGAAAAATCTTTATTTTGAAGCATATTTTTGTAACAAAATCCTTGATCAGCCTGTTGTCTGGTGTGGAACCATCTCCCCAGAAGAACCCATGACAGTGATCTATATCCTGAATTCACTGCCTCTTTGCCACTCCAGCTTGCTCATAATCCAAGGAGAGTAAATATTCAGGGAGAGACTAAGGGAATGCAAATGTAAAGCTATAGCCTGCTACTCCTGGATGGAAAATTATCATGAAATATATAAGGAAGTAATCCCACTGGGAAACATTTATTTTCCAGACAGTAATATTGGTGTTTTAAATATTTCAGAAGCGCTTAGCAATTGAGAGATCAATAAAGAGACAAAAAACTTTTTTATAGCAAACATTATATATTAATAAAACAGAACTACAAATTTTTTTCTCTCTTCTGACATAATCACAGAGAGATAGCTTCAGTTACAAGCAGAGAATAAAAGAACAAAGGCAAAGCAGGCAGACAGGCACTTTACAACACAACAGATATGTTAATATATACTCTTTTACATATAGGTTAGAACAATTAGCTACCATGGTAACCATACTTATCAGTTTGAAAACACACAAAGATTGAACTCTTAATGGTTGTTGTGGGTTTTCCGGGCTGTGTGGCCGTGTTCTTGCAGTTTTTGTTCCTAACGTTTCGCCAGTAGCTGTGGCTGGCATCTTCAGAGGACAGGAGCACAGCTAGAAGATTCTCTCTGTGCCCAAGTGGAGGGTGTGTGTTCCTGCTGGTGTTTATAACTGCTGAGAGGTCATTTGCATGAGATTGGGAGAATCACTCAGAAACAAGAAAGATTGGGAGAATCACTAAGAAACAAGAAAGCACACCTACTATGCTCCCTAACTTTTCTACTACGATGCAGAAACACTAAGACCATTCCAGCCTTCCTCAAAACAAAAAGGACTTTCGAATCTCCACAAGCCAGCTGCATTTACGACCGCCTGGAACAAGCCCTCCTCCGCGAAATAATTCACACAACACGCAGAAAACTGGCCAGAACAGACAAGGAACTGCTATCAGTGCAAATCGACGTCAGCCAAAAAATGAAAAACCAAGATTGGGACAAAATTGATGCTCTCACCTACAGGAAAATGGGAAAGGACATTGCGGACCACACAGCCAGACAAAAGCAAAAATTCGACAAATACCAAAAAAAGGCAACCAAAACTGGCACTAGAGACCTCACGCATCATCATCAATCTGACTGAACGCCAACTCTCCCCTGAGGAAACCTCCATCTTAGCCAAGGGAGGAAACTTTGCAGTCACACCCACCAGAATTCCTGTAGAAGATATCATTGGCAATGTAGAATCTGCCATTCACCATCTTCCAGAAGAGGAAGCAGAAGAAATAAGAGGAGAAATGGCAAGGATCCTATGGAAAGCCAAGCCACCCACAAGCAACATAACGAAGAAGGAGAGAAATGCCATCGAGACCCTCAATCGAGATCCTGACATCATCTTTCACTTCCGTGCATTGATTGGAGTGCAGCGAAGAACCAAGGCTCTTAGCCTTGATTCCGCAGTTAGCTGTCTGCGGCGATTTGGAAGAAGAAAAATTGCCGAAAAATCACCCTCGAAGAGAGGGTGATCAGAAGATAAACCACAAGGGTCGCTGAAGTAGCTGCTCTCCCCCGACCCCCGTATTTCCACCACGGGGGATGGGAGATTGAAGCAGCGAAAGGTGACTGGAAGAGGAACGAAGCTCTACAGCAGCTGTGAATCTGGAAAAGATAAGTAGCTGCCCGATCAGCCTTTTAGACACTTTTTTTTTTACTTTTAAACAATAATCTTCCTATTAAGTGCTAAGATTTGTCTCTGGACTTGATTTATATTTGCTGGTGTGTTACTCCCTTCTTGTTAAAGGATGATTAAATGGTGGGAAAATAAGGTTAATTGACTTTGCTAAAAATGAAAGTGACTTTCGTTATTACCTGCAGTTTGGTCTGAATTTCCTACCTATGGACAATTGTTGGTATTTTTCTTTTCGTTTTGTGGAATTATTATACCAAATTTTGGACATAAATGGAGTGATTAATACTATGTTTTTTATGACTTTTATGTTGGGACTGCTGCCTGAAAGAAGAAAACCCTATTACTTTTTTTATATATATAAGTTTCTCTTTTTTCTTTGAACTTTGAATTCTGTTTGGACTTGCTTTTTTGGAAGAAGATAAGTTGTTTAACGTTCAACTTGGATTATTATTTGGAATGTAGAGGGGTTTTTTTATATGTTTCTGGTAACATCTTCCCTTTGTGACTTGTGGTTGGATTGAAGAATTACAAGTGGGAAGGTGAAACCTGGGAATATTTACTATTCTTATCTTTGATTTTGACTTCAGGAGAACAAAAAGTCCCTACTGGCTTATTTATTTTGGGTGTTTGAAATACCGTGGATTTATATATTTACTTGGATTTTGACTTTATATGGATAATTAACATTTGGCATTTTAAGTTTTTTTTTGGTGATTACTACTGGGAAAGAATTTACCCCTCCTTTTTTTATAAGCTTCTTTTAAATTTTTATACTTTGTTTGGACTCTTTTTATATAGAAATTTGATTGTTCAATATGTACTTTGGGTTAAGAAGTTATTTAGATTATTGCAGCTTCTCTTTACATATTTTATAAAAAAATTCTTTTTTTTTTTGCTTCTTTTTCTCTTCAGTTACTTTTGGCTGGATTGAAGAGCTATAAGTGGGCGTGAGAAACCTTGCTACTGCCTATCGTTTTTATTATTATTTTGACTATAGTGGGGGGGGGGAGTTTCCATCTGCCTTTTTATTTTTTGTTCCTGATTTCACATGGACTTACATATCTAAGGGATTATTTACATATCTAATGGATTACAAACGAATTATGATGTCAATTATTTTTAAAGGACTGTTTTTGACTTTTGTATGGATTACAATCCTGGTGTTATGACAACTATTTTTTAAAGGATTGTTTTTATTTTTGGTATTTTTCTTACTCTCTCATTTTTGTAAATAATTATTGCAACAATTATTATCTCTTTTTTCCTTTTTTTATCCCCCCCTCTTCTCCCCCCTTTTTTTCTTTTTACAGGAATATTATCTACATTATGATGAATATGGCATTGAGGATGAAGAGAGACAAAGAGAAAAAAAAAGGAACTGGAAGTGCAACTATGGAAACTCCACCTGCAGAAGAAGAAAGAATTATGGATGCAATCCTGGATGCAATTACTGTATTAAATAAAAAAATGGATGACTTGGGCCAACTAATCAACAAGCGGATAGAAAATTTATTTACTTTAGAAAAAAAGATGGACAAAAAGATGGATTTATTGGGACAACAAATAGTTAAGAAGAAGGAAGAGACGAAAGAAGATCCAACCCAGGAAATAGAACAAGAATTTGAAAAAGATGAGCAAATAGTTAAGGAAGTGGTTAATAACTTATCATGGGAATTTAAAGAGATGCAAGGTCAGATGCAGAAATTAGAGGTCAACTCAGAAAGTTTTATTAAAGAAGTTGAATACAACTCAGATATTATTGTCCTTGTAGAAATGATAGAAAAGGTACATATTAGGAGATTGAGTGCATCCCTAGAACAACTAAATGAAAAAGCAAGAGAAAGGACTATCTCTGAATTAGTTAAATTTCTAGAAATAAGAGAACAAGATGTGGATTTGGAAATAGATAAAACTTTTAGAGTTAATCCATGGCATGCTAGAGAAAAAAAAGTGTTTAAAGGATACAAGACAGATATGAGGGATGCACCAGGAGAACGTAAGAAGCATTTCATAGATAGAAGTAAGAAATAGAGGTAAATGACCTATAAGGACTTCTTAAAAATTGGGAAAATTGGATTTGATCAAGGATATAAGATTGCATGTAAACTACCGATGGACTATTTGCGACATACGGGGGGGGGGGGGGGGGTAAAGCCTATATGGGGTTATGAAGACTAAAATATATACTATTATTTTCTTAATGAGTGGAAATTATTAATAGACTGTTTGCAAAATGCAGGAGGGGCAAAGCTTGTATGAGGATTGGAAGATCAAAATATATATAAATGGATATACTTATTAGACAAAAAATGTTTTTTAATATTATATATAGACCTAGCAAGTAAGATAAATTCTTTATATAACCATGACCAGAGATAAGTCGGAAGTTGACTATTTTTTATGTTTCATCTTTTTCTTTTTTTCTTTGCTTTACTACACTTTTTTTCTTCTCTCTTTGATTTGTATTTCTATTTCTTTTTCTGTTTCTAAATTTTAACTGTGTATAATCAAAATTCAATAAAATTTATAAAAAAAAAGAGAGATCCTGACATCATCATCCTACCAGCGGACAAAGGCAATGCCACGGTAATTATGAAAACAAATGAGTACAAGGATAAAATTAGAGAACTTCTAGACCCCATCACATACAGAAAACTAAGAAGGGACCCAACAAGCAAAATCACGAAACAAACAAACACACTGATCAAGAGCTCCTCCCTCCCCCTCAACGTACTTCAACGTACCTGCAAAACAGAAGTTCTATCACCAAGACTATATGGACTCCCCAAAATCCACAAAGACGCAATCCCACTCAGACCCATCGTAAATGCCATCACGTTTCCAACATATGAATTATCAAAACATTTGGCTACTCTTCTACAGACCCACTGTGAGACTTCATGTGAGACTTCATCTCACATAAAAGACTGAAGATACTTCATAAACAAAATTGGCACCCATAAACCCATGGACAAATTAATCAGCTTTGATGCGATCTCCCTGTTCACCAAGGTTCCAATAAAAGACACCATGGCACTCATCGAACAGATCTTCCCAAAGACATCACGGCTCTATTCCAACATTGCCTGACGACCAGCTACTTTCAATGGGATAAGGGTTTCTACGAACAAACAGATGGAGTTGTCATGGGAAGCCCCCTCAGCCTGGTTATAGCGAACTTCTACATGGAACATTTAAAAAAACAGGCTTTAGAATCGGCACCCCTCACACCAATAGTCTGGTACCGGTTCGTGGACGACACCTTCACCATTTGGAGTCATGAGGAAGAAGAATTAGAGAAATTCCTGAACCACTTCAACAGCATCCACCCAAATATACAATTCACCATGGAAAAAGAAATGGAAGGCAAACTACCATTTTTAGATGTCATGGTCATACACAAACCGGACCTGCAATTAGGACACAAAATCTACAGAAAACCCACCCACACAGACCAGTATCTACACAAACATTCCAATCACCACCCACGACAAAAAAGAGGCATCATCAAAACACTAGTGGATCGCGCAAATCAGAACTGTGAAGCTCAATTTCTCAATTATGAACTCAACCATTTGGATTGGTCCCTACAGGTGAATGGCTACTCCAAGAATGAAATCAGGAGAGCTATCAAACCAAAAAAACAGGACTCAACTGAAGAAAAACAGCCCCCCACAAGCAAAATATTTCTGCCCTACATTAAAGGAGTCACAGACCGCATGGAAAAACTAATGAAAAAACATAACCTCCAAACAGTCTTCAAACCCACCAGAAAAATACAAATGTTAAAATCAGGAAAAGACAAAAGGGACCCCCTCACTGCTACAGGAGTTTACCGCATACCCTGCAGCTGTGGACAAGTATACATTGGGACCACAAAATGTAGCATCCACACCAGGATAAAAGAACACGAAAGACACTGCAGACTACAGCAACCTGAAAAATCTGCAATAGCTGAACATGCTCTCAAACAAACTGGTCACCAAATCTTATTTGAAAACACAGAAATACTGGACAACACCAACAGCCACTATGTTAAACTATACAGAGAAGCCATTGAAATACATAAATACCAACACAGTTTCAATAAAAAAGAAGAAAGCATAAAGATCAGCAAAACCTGGCTGCCAGTCCTGAAAAACACAGCTTGCAAAAGGTCAACGAACTCTACTCAACCACAGAAATATACAAGCAACTCACACAATAGATGTGCTAATCCCACACACAACAGCACCACACCCCCTAATCACCACAAAAAACCCTCTCCCAATCTCTTGTAAATGAACTCTTAGCAGCTATAAACACCAGCAGGAACACACACCCCCCACTTGGGCTCAGAGAGAATCTTCTAGCTGTGCTCCTGTCCTCTGAAGATGCCAGCCACAGCTACTGGCGTAACGTTAGGAACAAAAACTGCCAGAACACGGCCACACAGCCCGGAAAACCCACAACAACCATCGGATTCCGGCCGTGAAAGCCTTCGACTATACAATGAACTCTTAACCCAGCCGACACTTAAGAAAAACAATTAGGATGCCTTGGAATGCCAGACTTGCTGGCACCAATGATTTCTTTGTAATCCAAACTAGCAGAATATCTTCTGACCCAAATTCTTATTTCCAGCTAGCAGGATATCTTTTGATTCAAATTCTATTAAATCATAAAACCATAACAAGTAATTGGTAATTGCTACCCATACGTTGGTTTCTACTATGTGTAGAACAATCTCTAGCTATAAGGTTGCTTTGGGGATACATCTAGGAAGCTTTAAGATTGCTCCTAGGAATTTAGTTTGTACCATTTCAAGCACTCCATAGTTAGGATAGGGGCCCAGTTGTACGCCATATAAAAGCTGTGCTGATGATTTTGTCTCAAATAATTTAATAGCAGCAGCTATCAGCCCATCCTCTTGTGTATAAGAGAAATTACAGAATGGCTGCTGAACCTGTCTGAACTATCAATGTTGCATAACCCATTTGCACTGTGGAGTGAAATACCACCATCAACAATCCAGTTATGCAACTTGGGCCATTTGGCAGGGACAATTACCTTGGGCTTTTGATAATTTATTTGTAAGTGTCATTGTAATACAGGGAAAGAGACTTCAAAGCCTCCCAAGACTTATTATGGTTTGTGACAAATGCACGTTGTCAGCATACAGTAACATTGGAAAGTTCCACTCTGCCAACCTAGGTGGATCTTGATGCACTTTCTGCAGAGTCTTCGGTAGTGCATAGTGTGTTTATGTAGTGTGTTTATATAGAAGATGAAGAGTAAGGGTTCCAGTGGTTGACAACTCTTTGCACAGAAAATTGGATCTGAAACTAAGCTGCTTGGATAGTATCTAACTCGCAAATAACTTTTGGAATATACTGTAATATGCTGTCTAGGCATGATTTCCATAATGTCTAAGTTCTTCCCCAAAACACAAATGTTGCCACTTCTATAGTGACCTGGCAGTTCAGTTATTTGATTTTCCTCTTCAATAATGGCCATCATAATTCAATGTGGCATCATGTGCGTGTGCATGTTCAATTCTAAGAAAATCAATGCATTGTATAAAACAAAAATCACTTGAACATGACCTTCAAGACAAAGTCAGAAGCAATGGCAATTCTATAACTCTAGCATAGGAGTGCCCAGCAAACCGATATTTCATCAAAATGGTGACATACATGTAGTGATGACAGAACACAAACTCTGCATGTGTGTCCTAAAATCTGATACAAGTATGTAAGTCATAGTTTTTGCATCATGACATCAAGACACATGATTCATCATTTGCACGCACACCCTCACAGAAACCTGTGAACTCTCATGTGGGATAATGCCAGTAGAACTTAGTTATCTGCTCAAAGTGGAAGAGCCAGAAGGCATGCTGATGTAAACAATCTGGATAAAATGACTGGGCTGTTATTTTTAAAGAACAACAGCAATAATGCAATGTTTTGATGCCAACAAAATCTTGCCATTTATCAACAACTAGGCTAGTAATCAGTCTTGCTTATAAAACAAAGATTGCCATGGGATTTGTTTGTGCTCTCATTTTCTACTATCTGTATTCTTGCTTTATTCACAAATGCACTCAGTTCACACATTCTGTTATGCCACCATATGGTTGGTTGGTTTGTGGCTTAGCTTTAAGTGAGAACCAGATAACTATGGCTTACTCCACAAACCACAGCTGTAAAACTCTTAGCTTAGGTGGTTACATGAACTCGTTTCTTCAGATTCAAATGGTCAACTTTGTAATGGTATACAGGTAGTCCTCGTTTAGCAACCACAATTGGAACTGGCAACTCAGTCATTAAGCGAAGCAGTTGCTAAGTGAAACTGTGACTGTGCTTATTATCTTACTTCAGCTTTCCTTTGCTTTATAGACCTGTGAAGGTCATAAATGCAAGGTTTGGTCACAAAGTTACTTTTTCATCACCACTGTTAACTGAACGGTCACTGTAAGAGGCAGTCACTAAACAAAGACTACCTGTAACACCCATTTCCTATTTTACCCACCATCTCCAGTGGCAAATGGAAGCAACTGTGTCTCATAAAAATCAGCACCAAATGTAATCAATGAAAAGTGCAAAAAAAAAAAATCAATGTATGACTATTACATTTGGAATTATCCCTTTCCCCAATTATTTGAACAAAATTGCAGATCCAATGATACCGGCACTACATAGCATCAGGAGATGCCAATCATTGCTAACTGCAAAGCGGAGCTCTCAAAATCTCAACAGAACCATCCCTGTCTAAAATAAAGGGATTTGACCATATGGGTGTCTGCAGGACAGGCAAGCAGGGACAAGTGACATAATGTGTATCACAGTGTTCGCACACAAATGATGTGACAACTGACACAAATTACATAATTCAAGCTATTTGCACAATGACAACATGATGCCTGTGACAACATTGCAAGTTCTACCAGAGGCCTATGGTCAAACCATGCCTCCTTTTTGAAATACATTCTCCAGTCTCATACTCTTTTTTCTCTCTTACACACGTACTCCCACATGTCCACGCAGAGATTTCATTTGGCACTACTAAATCAGTTGTGAAATAAGCAGAAAGCTACACACAATTTTAGGTGACCATGTTGAATACACTTACTTGGTAGTAAGCCCTATTGAAAAAAACAGAGGATCTACTTTTATGAGAACATGCAAAGTACATGGATTGTGGCCAGAATCTTCAATATCAGCAAGTCAGTTTCATTTATTTATTTAATTGATTAATTAATTAATTAATTAATTTCTATCCCGCCTTTATTATTTTTATAAATAACTCAAAGCGACGAACATACCTAATACTCCTTCCTCCTCCTATTTTCCCCACAACAAAAATCCTGTGAGGTGAGTTGGGCTGAGAGAAAGTGACTGGCCCAAGGTCGCCCAGCCGGTTTTCATGCCTAAAGCGGGACTAGAACTCACAGACTCCTGGATTCTAGCCCAGCACCTTAACCACTAGACCAAACTGGCTCTATTTATGACTGCCTGGCAAGATACCTCTGAAACTGTATAAAAAACTAGTGAAAGAAATCATAGCAATTCTTTACCACAAATTCCTGCTTCTCTGTATATATAAGGTTTGTAATCAGTGGGGGACTGAGAATGTTAATTGTCCTATGGACCAGAGACCTTGATTTTGCCCTGCATTGGCATTCCCATCCTGACCAGTGCTTTACTTTTGCTCATCCATCATTTACTCCTGTGGTGAGAAATATGTGGCTCTCCAGATGCTGTGGATTGACATCTCTGTTTTCCTCATTGTTGGCCATGCTGACCGGGGCTGCTGGGAGTTGTACTAAATCAATATCTGGAGGGCCACAGCTTTCCCAGCCTTGGGGTAGAAGAAGAGCATGCTGTAGAGCAGTGTTTCTCAACCATGGCAACTTTAAGATGTCAGCATGGGGAAGTTGGAGTCCAGACATCTTAAAGTTGCCAAGGTTGAGAAACACTGCTCTAGCGAGATAGCAAGTAAAAAGTGTGTGGAATCTTGATTCGATAAGAAAACATCTGAACCACTAAACCACAGTGGCTCTCTAAGTGGTAAATGTAGAACTATTTCTGGATATAAAAGACATAGATGTATTCCTTTATTTTTCATGCCAGTATTTTTAATCATCCCTTGCCAAATTAGCTGTGTGGAGTTAATTGCCTGCTAGGCACTAAGGAAGGAGTTCTTCCACAAACTGGCATCATTTTGAAGCTCTATCCCATCTCTGATTTACTTGAGTGGTTTTTCTGGCATCAGGCTTATAGGATTCCTGTGCCGTCTAGTTTGAATATTTTGCTCAGGGAAAGTATTTCAGGACTCTTAAAATAGATTAAGCTGTCTGCATAGAAGATACGGAGAGAAGCAGATGAAGGGCAATCTCCAAAATCTAATTTTATAGTACACAAGTTAATAGTCAGATGTTGGCTGCTCCTGCCTTCCTCTCTGCAGTCTGTTCTTTTTCGTGAACAAGTAAGCCAGGGATCTGCAATGCAGCAGAGTTGCTTTCTCCAGCCTGCAATTTCCTCCACAATCGGTTTCTTACACTCTTAGTACAGCACTGGATTTTGTCAAAGCAAAAAGAGTTCCACTTAGTGAGGCAAAAAGGTTTCTGAAAGCACCCATGCTTATCTTTTTTTAATGATATTGAAACTCTCCCCCCACCTTCCCCAACACACACACATGCCCAAACATAGAGCGTTGGTATCTTTAAAACAAAACACAATAGGGTCCCCATTGGCTTCATCTGATGTGATCCCAGAAGTCAGGGTGAATTCCTTGAAAGCCTCCACCAGGAAAATAGAGAAGAAACAGTGTTACCGCTCTCCCAAGAATCTGCATGTTCCCCTAAAAGAAATGATCCAGGATATTCACCGGTTCTCTGGCACAGACTAGAAATATGAGCCTGCATGGAGGAGAAGCAGAAGAAGATACAGTCTCCTTTGATTGAGCTTTGGTGGCAACATGGACAAATCCATGTAATTTTCTTCACAAAAATACTTGATTTTACAAGTGGTTTGCTATTGCTTTTCTTCAGGATGTTTTTTTTTCACCTTTTCCAGTCTAGTCCATAGACTTGGTGGTCTTCACATCCAACCCTACTTAGTTTTCGAGATCATCCGCTATGATAGAGAAGCAGAAGGAAAAGTTAAATTCTGCAAGCAGAAGGCCGCTCATACAGTATTGAAGCAATGTGGTGATACTGTTATCTTCCTTCTTCTTCTTCTTCTTGGCGATCACTCGTAGCCGAGTAAGATTGTCTTCCAGGGGTAAAATCTTAACAGTGGATCCGTAAGTGGCTGTAAAGGCCAATTCTGGATCCGCACAACCTCCCACAATGAGGGCATAGGTTTCCAGGTGGAAGACGGTCACGATGAGGGTTTGCTTGACATGCCTTCCTCTTAGCTCGTTTCTCCCTTTCGCCCTGTACTTGTGCTTCTTCAAAGTCCGTAGCACCTTTATATCACAAAAGCTTTGAATATGTAGTAACATTATGGAGATTGTGCAGAATAAGGACAGGAAGTGTTGCCCTCATTTTGAGTTTCCTGAGAGGGTATACAACTTATCAGATTTGGCTAGATGATGATGATTGAAATCCAAATCCAAATGAGGGCTGGGCCACGTCCTCTGAATTTATTTTGACTTTAATACAGATAAACCCCTTTATTCACTTTTGTAGCTGTCCTTGAAAACCCACTGAAGTCAGGGTCACTTCACCAAATTCTTTTTTTTAATAAGAATTTTATTAAGTTTAAAACAAAGATAAAAACTACAAAAAAGAAAAAAACTACAAAAAATAAAAAATTAAAAGGTGTGAAATACAAGAAAAAAGAATTTTGAAGGTTACATAAAGAAATGACTTTCAACAAGAATATACAGCAATTTCCATATTCAATCCCTTACTCTGTATCAAACCAAGATCACACTATTTCTATAAATCCTTCCATTAGCACATATACAAACCACTAATACAATTGCTCCTTCCCCTTATATAAAAAAGAAACAAATATATAAATCTCTAAATCAACTTCCCTCCCCCAAAAGACAACATTAATTTGATTATTTCCTTCCTACCACTTCACCAAATTCTTGTGTGATTTAAAAATACATACTTTGCAGATCTAATTGAGGGAGAGATTATTACATACTTTTCATATTTTTGTCTTCAAATGTTAATACTTAATGTCCAAACTGACCTTAACATTCATGAAGAGACTGTAAAAGTGAGTTGGTAAATAATTTATTTTGTTAAAATCACCATGTATCCTAGTGATTTCAAAATTATTGTCATTCTTCTAGTGTCTCCTAAAAGCTGTCAAGACATGTCTGATAGCATTGCCAAGCAGCTTTTGCTATTGAAATACTGAACAGACATGGTCTTGACAATTTGCACCTAAGGTAATAATTTATACTACAATAGGCATGTTTCACTATTGTAATTAATGTTGGTCTATTTGATGCAGAATGTATTTCCATTTATTTCTGTAACAAAAGAAGGAAATAAAAGTCAATTGCTTTACACATTAGATTCAAAGAGAAATTTAGTCTCTTTAGTCCCTGGAGGGATCAGATTGTATTTATATTTAATCATAATTTTATCCCACCTAATCTACACCAATCAAGAGCAGTTTTCATGAAGAAATGGGCATGACAGAAGCCAAATATAACTGAACCCAGAACACTGGCCGATGAATATGTTCCATGAAGTTTATGGGAGCTACAATCCAATGCCTCTGGAAGGTTCTTGGTTAGGGAATGTTGCTATGGAAAAGCTACTTGGAAGTTTCTTGGATGAGATGGAGATAGCTTCACCTTGAAAATAACTGATCCCTGAAGAAACCAGCTTTATGGCTCAAAGGATCCGTGTCTCATTTGCCTCCTGCTCCGCCTCTTAGAAGCACACCACCCTCTCTGAGAGCCCAAAGCCTCCTATTTATCATCTATTACAATATTGAAAGTTCATAGGGCTTTTACCTTAGCCTGGCTTGAAGCACTGCCCCCATCAGTCCTCTTTGGACACTGTTAAGAATACACCAAAGAAAGAGCTAAAGGCTGAGAAGGAGAATAGTTATGATTCACGGGAGGTTTGACCTCACTGACTTTCTCCAAACTTTCTCCTCAGTATTGTTGGCTAGGAAGTCCAAGTGGCCTACCCAGCTCTCCCTCCTCCAATTTTCCCCACAAGAACAAACCAGGGAGTTAGAGAGAGAATGACTTGTAATGGTAAGTGGGAAAGACCTTGGGAGACAGGGCAAAGAGACGCTGCCCAGGGAACGGACAGATAAGAGAGAGCATAGCCCGCAGCTGGATAGTGGGCGGGGCAAGAGGCTCAGAAGGGACCCTCCCTAGTTTCTCAGGCTCTAAAGGAGACGGCAGGAGAATTGTCCTTTCTGACTTGCAAGATTCTGTTAATGTAGCTTTACAGTAAAGTAAAGTTAGCTTATCTGGTCGTGTTTCCTGTCTGGTCTACCTGGTCTGAAATTATATGGTCTGAGGATGGACCCAAACCTGACTCTGCCTGGTCCTAATCTCATGCCTGAACCCTTATACCACACTAGTTCTTTGTAGGACAAACTCATTTATCTTTTCCTCTCCTACGAAACAGTGGGGATCTCAAGGGCACAGAGGTCATTTCATAGACAAGAGAGCTGTGTAAACTAAAGCAGATACATTGTTCTTCCCATTAATTCCAGTGGAAAAGGTAATTCCAACTATGGAAATATGTAACTCATAAACATTGAACTCCCCCATCCTACCATGACCATCTTGAAGGGAATGAGAAAAGACTTCAGATAATTTTTAAAAAATCATATTGAGAAAATCATATTTAGAGTTAGAACCCTATATCATACTGTTTTTAAAACTTATTTTTATAATGGTAATCTTTGAAAGCAATTCATTCATATGGCTGAAGCTGCTAACGTTTACATACTTTTTTATGGAGCTTCGCCTTGCATTTCATTCTTTTTTCCTTGACATTTCCACAGGGCTTTTTCAGTTTCTTTTTCAGTCTAAAATAAAAAAAAGTGCGTGCATAAAAATTCATGGGCTTTCAGTACATAACGTTGAATCTTTGACTTTTTTTTTTTTAGAGCAGACAATGGGCTCTGTAAATATCAAAAGCCAGAGCCTAGCCGAATAATGCCATGATTTCAAAATTAAGACCTGGCTTTACATTTGAAAAGCAAATACCATCAATGCTGAATGGCAATGGAGACAGATATAAAATGTAGACAAATGTCACCTCTGATTGAAGGGGTGATGGAAGAGCTAATGAACCTCTCTTCAATACTTCCTAAAATGTTGAAGGTAATCTACAAACATTAAATTAGCCCTGCATAAAAATTCTTTTTAAGGATGAGGGGGAAAGGAGTTTATTCTAAAGTCCAATAAAGATAGCTCAGCTTATAGATGTGTGCATGTGTGTATATATACTGTATATACACACATACACATACAAACACAGAGATATCCATGTGTACATACCATTCGATTTCTTTCCCATTAGGGAAACTAAAGAAAAGATAAGTGGAGTAATATTGCTCTGTACTCTAGGTATTTGGTGAGATTTTGCAGGAAATCTTCATAACTGGTTTTCTCTTGAATTGTACAGATGCATTTGCTCTAATTCTTGTTTGTGGAAAAGATCTTAGTTGCGAAATTGCTGGCATTTTTTGTTTTGCATTGACTGTGACTGTTTCTTTTCTTATGTATACCAAGTTAGTTTGGTTCTACTCTGAAAGGGAGCTTAATTATTATTCTAAATAAATGAAAGAACTAATTCAGTACACCATTTCTATTTCCCCTTCTTTAAAAAAAAATAGGCTTATTTGGAAGAATATCCCATTATATGCAGACTTACTGAATATGTAGATGTTTGCACTCTGACTCATTCGCTTTCTAATTTGACTTCAGTACGTGCAGATGTTTGAAGGACAAACGTGTGTCTTTTCAGGCCCTTGTGAGTTTTCATCAGTCAAGGTTGCATTGGTAATAGTAAAGTAATTAAGGGATAAACCCATTCTTATCTGTTGTACATGACATATTTCAGTTTCTCATGAATGACTGTGCAATTCAACCCATGCCTGTTCAAAAAAACATCCCTATTCACTGCCATATTAATCAAATTAAGGCAAATATTGTTAACTCAGATTTTCCACTAAGGAATGAAGTCCAATTCTGCTTTCAGAAGCACATGGCTTTTGTTTCATGGACATGCTGAAGTAGTAATGAGGGAATTCGACTATTTTGGTTTCTCATTTGCACATTTTTAAATTCAGTTTGTCCCACTCCCATATATTTGAAAAAAATTTTAAAGAACATGTTTTCACTTAAAGGTGTATATGGAAGTTTGTGATTGATTGATTGATTGAATGATTGATTGATTGATTGATTATGTTCCATCAGGTTGTTTTTGACTCCTAGTGACCACATACAATAGACAGATTTTCTCCATAACAATCTATCCCTAACCTGGTCTTTCAGGTCTCCCAATGGTGCACTTATTGCCGTTGTAACTGAGTCCATCAGTCTTGCTCTGGTCATCCTCTTCTTTTCTTTCCTTCCACCTTTCCCAGCATTAGAGCCTTTTCCAGAGAGCCAGGTCTTCACATAATGTGTACGAAGTTGAGCCTGGTCATTTGTACCTTGAGTGAGAACTCTGGGTTGATTTATTTGATGATCCATTGGTTTGTCTTCTTGCATGTCCATGGTATTTTCAGGAGTCTTCTCCAACACCAAAGTTCAAAGGTGTCAATACTCTCCCTGTCCTGCTTCTTCAAATGCAACTTTCGCTTCCATAGAGTGTCACAGGGAATACCATGGCTTGCAAGATTCTGATAGGTAGGTAGATAGGTTTAGACACATCATGGCATTCAAATATCTTTTCCAAGGCCTTTATGGCTGCTCTACCAAGTGCTAGTCTACAACATATTTCTCCAAACATTTGCATTTCTGCTTACTATGTATAGTTTTTTTCAAACACTTTTCACTAAGGCTTTTTTCTACTTTATTTTTGTTACTATTTATGGAAATGTGAATTTGAAACGATGATTAAAATTTGGTTTAACAATATGAAAGTAGACATGTTTACATCCAAATGCAAACTAAAATAATGTATCTCCCATTTCTACAATAAAATTATTTTCTTGGTAAATACTCCCCACTTTCAGTGTTTCCTTCCACCCCTGCACTTCATTCTGAAAATGGCAATCCCCTAGCAGGTTACACACTATAAGAAGTCAAAGGTTATGTTTTCCCCACTGAGTCAAAAGATGGGAGTTCTGGTGAATCATGTGTTATAACCCTTTAAAGAGCAAAAGGTCTTTCTTACTGAAGTCTGCTAAAACACAGAGACACTAAGGTGTGATGTTATCCTTACCCTTACTCAGCTACTAAATACTGTATAGAAGAATAGATGAATGGCTTGATGTAAGTCTGTGGCTTGAATCATGTCAACTGGATTTCTATTTTCTCAGTAGAAACGTTTCACTCCTTATCCAAGGAGCTTCTTCAGATGACTGAAGAAGCTCCTTGGATAAGGAGTGAAACGTTTCTACTGAGAAAATAGAAATCCAGTTGACATGATTCAAGCCACAGACTGTTCCACCTGGATGACTGAGAACCTTCATCGACAGCTTGATGTAAGCGTTTGTTGGGGAAAAGACTGAGACACACTGAAGGGCAGGGCTTAAACTGAGATTAATCTGAAGGGTTTTGAAAAAAAGAATAATATGAACGGTTAATTGGTATACTTGAAAGCTTGGAATTAAATTGCCAGAATTGGAATGGATTGTCTGGAGCATAGCTTTCCAAACTGTGTGTCACGACACTTTAGTGTGTCGCAACACACAGTTTAGTGTGTCGCAAAGCGGTGGCACGGGGGCACGCGTGGCGGCGTGGGGGCGCGCACGGTGGCGGTATTGTGTACAGCTGCGGCGGCAGCGGCACGCCATTAGCGCTTCTGCATTTTAGTGAGGCCGCTGCTGCCGCGCGCCCCTCCACGCTGCCGCCGTCCGCACACACACCCCGTGCTGCTGCCGCCGTTGGTGTATCACCAACGGCGGCACTTTGGAAAGCACTGGTCTGGAGTCTCAGTCCATGGGTGAACTGGTGGTATTGAGGGAAATGGTTTAGGTTGTCAGGCACTGGCAAACATTGGGAGACAAGCTGAGCTTAGAAATAAATCTGTTCATCTTGAACATAATGCAACCTAGCTAGAGTTACTTCATATTTAACTGTTCGTAAAGCATTTTTTAAACTGACTGCAAGGGAACAGCCTACAGGAGCTGAAGAGCACCTGGTTCAGGATGAATTATCCCAAAGAAGTTAATTGAAGTCCACACATCTTCAAGCTGCCAAGGTTGAGAAACACCGAACTAGAGGCTATTTACAACCTCAAACTGATGCCAGCATCAATAAAACTGGAAGAAGAATGTGAAGAGACCTTCCAATTGTCCAAGAGTATAAATAAAATGACCACATGAGATGTGTCTTAAAACATGACAACTAATATATTACATCCAAGTATAAAGAAGCACTGGAATTTACTCCAGAACTTTTCATGATCTCATTTCACTTTCAGAAAAACTAGGAATGTAAGGGACCTATTAATTAAAGACTATTTCTATTATAAAGCCATTCCATCATGGGACAATTCCAGATTCTGAACCATCACAACTTTCCCTGCCCTCAGGTTCATTTCCCCTGCTAGGATTGTGTATGCATCCAAGTGCTTCTGAATAATTTTTGAAGCATGCACAGTCTTACTGATACAGTACTCATATAAGGCCAGGAAATAGAGGGTTCTCTCTTTCATGCAATTGGTTATATGAATGCTTTGAAAATCATCTGTGGTCCAGGATCTTGTTTTTTTCCCTGCTTTATACGCTACCCATTGTTATGCAGCCTCCCTAGTTGTGCCAATATCAGATGTGAAAACACCCCCTTGGAGAAATTCTGTTAACTGATGCATAGGAATCCAAGTGGTCTGCAGATTGGGGGGGGGGGGAAATCCTCACGTGCAGCCTTAGATTATTAAAATGCAGGAAATGGAGGGTTCTCCTTCTCTGTAGATCATCTTATTTATATTATAGCGCTCAGGACCACAACTAGGGTCTGTGTCACCTGGGGCAAACATGGATTCCACGCCCCTCCCCCATGGGTTGGTGAGGGAGGTGTTGTAATTTCGGCACCCCCCCTAGTTGCAGCCCTGATAGCGCTAACACTTTGTCATGTATCCGTGGGAGGAGAGTACGCCTTGTAAATAATCTTTCTGTCCCCCACCCCTTCACTTTTTCTTAGCATTATATTAATATAATCCTCCACTTCTTCATGAAGGGACAAAAGATAAATGGGAGATAATTCAATTTGATGCCAAATGAAGAAACACAAAATACATTATTTATCTTGCTCTGGTAGATAACTGACTGCTAAACAGAACCCATCCAAGATGCTCCAAGTGGCATATCAGAGAAAAAATAACTGGGTTTAGTTTAAACTTTGTTAGAAGACCAGGATAAGCAAACTGCAAACAATCAGTAGAAGTGAAGGATTCCTTTTGTAAGTGGGATGTGGAGAATTAATCTCGGAAGAATTATCTGATCTGAGAAATATGTATAGTAGAAATTATGTGGGAAGATGTTCTCCTGTCATAGAGCTAAAATGCACTTTGATATCAGTATTTTTATAGAAGCATATGAACAGGCAGGATACCAATCATTGTAATAAATACCTAAATAAATATTTTTAAATAAAAATTATTTTAGTTTCAGCTTTTAATAGCAACAACAAGACCTTTTTGTATATCTGGAAAGAAAAACATGCTCTTAAAAATGACGTTGTTTCATGCATTATAGATTTTATTATTTATAGCTCCACGGTGTATGTCATATATATAATTTCATAGTATATATTCAATTAAACCATTAGTTCTATGAAGTGTGTGCTATCTCTGTTCCCTTGAAAAAGGGTCCTTGGGTTGGAAATGCATTGGGCCACACAATAGATATTGCGGGGACCCTTTAAGGACCACATTTGTCTTTGTTTGTGCTTTTGGTACCTATCCACTTGCATTTGATTCCTATGGTCATCACTTCTTTATATTTCTTTCATTATATTTAGTGCTAGTATAGTTGGGCTACAAAAGTCCAGACACCCATGAGATGGCATAAAGCAATAAGGTCGGCAGTTCGAATCCACGTGGCGGGGTGAGCTCCCGTCACTAGCCCCAGCTCCAGCCCACCCAGCTGATCGAAAGCCACCGGCAAGTAGATGAATGGGGACCACTCACGTGGGCCAATTTGCTGGCGTCCTTCTCGGAGGGTCGCCCTCGGACCAAGAAGAAAGCTGGTCCCCGTGGATGGCGGCGGAGGACGGCAGAGGACGGCGGATCCTGAAAAACGACAACTTCCTGGACGTCAGCAGCCGGCTCAGAAGCAAAGGTTCTTGGGACATGTAGTCCGACCTGCGATTGAAGAGCCGGTTCCCTCACCCCCTCCCTAATCGCGCGGGTAATATAATATGATTGTATAATTGAATGTACATGATTGTAAGCCGCCTAGAGCCCTCCATTAGGGAGGGGATAGGCAGGGTATAAATAAGATAAAATAATAAATAAATAAAATACAGTAAAAGCTAGTCTTTTCAGTCTTCCAATGGATGTCCAGATTTCTGCAGTCCAGGTATGGTTGCCCTATTATATTTATCTCTAATGTTAGAATGTTATTTTGCCTCTCGGCAAAATGATATTAAGATTATAAAGAAGGTCCTCAAGAGGAAACATCAATGGCTCCCCTGCAGATATGCTATTTCAAGTTCCATAGACTTGTGAGCAAAGGTGTTTCAGCTGGGAAGAGAAAGAGCTGTCAAGGTTCAAAAATCTACTTTTGTGTTTGAGGTGGAGGCTGCAATTCTACCACCACTTTTTAATATGAGTCATTAACTTCAGCATCATTTATTCCTGAATGGTAATTAGTAGGATTTTACAGTAATTCATCAAAAAGTGCAAAAAGTTCTTAGAATGTACATTGGTGGACTTCCGGTGGGGACATGGTGGATTGAACAGCTGTGCCCGCGGGCTCAGCGGGCAGAACTGACAATGGGGCAGTTTTTTCTGGCTCAGGCAGGTTTTTCCTGAAGCCCAGGAGTGTTTTTCTGGAAAAGGGAAAACACCTGGAATCACCCCATCTGTCCTCCGGATGGCTGCTTGCAGCCAAAAGATCGCAAACAGTGTTCGCGCTCAACTGGTAAGAGCTAGCCGGGAAGCTGGGTTGTCACCATTTCCAAGCCGCCCTGTAGCCTTAAAGGGACACTAAGACCAGCCACCCCATTTCTAAATCACCCAATTTATATTTCTTTTAAGTACGCATACCCTAAGAGAGGCTTTCTACAACAAGGAGAAGCGGCTTCTCTTGGTGCTTATAGTTATTTTTGGGATCAATTTTTAAAAAAAATATTTTTAAGTTTTGGACTTTGTTTTCCATCCAAATATTAAGGAGGATTGAGAGTAAATAATTGTCTCCCTGTTATTATTTTTGTACTAAATTTGAAGATATTAGCATTTTCCTACACATTGAATCGGCTGTTTCGAACTTTTAGTTTTCTGCTTCTACTTTCCCTGGGGAATTGTCTGCATATCTCACTTTCACTTATGTAAACACACTCAGCAATTCTTTCATATCCTTGACTTTCACTAGTTAAGCTCCTAGGGGGCATCATAATCTGCTTGTGATATGGAGGATTTTAAACAGACTTTCTCTGACTTCCACCAAGATTTTAAACAGATTCTTTCTGATTCCTACCAGGTTTTTATGCAAGGCATTCAGGACATTGGGGAAAATATGAAGTCTAAAATGTGTCATCTGGTTGGGGATGTTGTGGATGAAACAGGAATTTAACAGTGACAGAAATGTCTCTTCTAAGAGTGAGATTGGGACTTCTGTTGAAATGTTGGATGAAGATCGGATAGTTAAGTTGAAGAAATTAAAGGGAGAGATCAAGTTGCAAGCCATAAGTGAAATTGATCTTCTGATGGAACACCATGGAAAAAAAGGGGTTATTATGTATGGGAGGTCTCCTGAAGAGAAGTCTGAGTTTTTGAGGGGGGCAGTTGGGCTGTTTGATTTCTTTAAGAAAAAAGCTCTGTATGTATTGTGGGGATATGTAAATGCTCTGGTTTATTTTGAAGTGGGATAAGGGTTTAAGAATAATTATCTGGATGGCTTTTAGAGTTTGGCTGATTTCATTTATCTTTAACGATTTGGATTAAGCTTATTAAGATATAATAAAAAATAATAAATGTCTGGTTTTGGGTTTAATATGATTAAGGTTATTAAAGTTGTTGTATTATCAAGTACAATGGCAGACAATTTATATGTTTTTTAGTTTGATCTTTATTATAGTAGACAGGAATGTATAGAATAGTAGTAGGAAGGAAATAATTAAATAAATGTTATATTGGGAGGGACGTTAATTAGGATATATATATATATATATATATATATATATATACACACACACACACACACACACACACACATACATATATACATACATACACACACACACATATACATACACACACAGTATGTATGTATGTATGTATGTGTGTGTGTGTATATGTGTGTGTGTGTGTGTGTGTGTGTGTATGTGTATGTGTATGTGTATGTGTATGTGTATGTGTATGTGTATGTGTATATGTATATGTATATGTATATGTATATGTATATGTATATGTATTTAATATAAGGGGAGGGAGCAACTGTATTTAGTGATTTTTATAATGTGCCAATGGAATGATTTATAGAAATAATGTGATTTTGGTTTAATATAGAGTAAGGGATTGATTATGGAAAATTGTTGTATATCCTTGCTGTTAAAAATCAGAAGTCACCTCTTTTTGTAATTTGGAAAAATTTTCTCTTGTGTTTCTACACTTTTTTAGTTTTTTCTTTTTTTCTTTGTAGTTTTTTGTTTTTATGTAGCTTTTATCTTTGCCTGAAACTTAATAAAATTCTTATATATAAAAAAAAGAATGTACATTGGCTTCCAAATATCTAGCTGTAGCGATAGAAAGCCATTTTTTCCTTATTCAATACTTGCACACCCAGAAAAGCCTTTCCTGAAGGAAGGGAGATTACTTGACATTGTAGATTGTATTGTACAGAGTTGCAGTTGGAGAGAGAAATTTTGAACTAGGAATGCTCTGTTCATGCAAAGCTCCTCTCTTTAATTTTAGGTGAACTCCCTTTCTACTACCGCCACAAATCAAACAACCCACCTGTAATGTGACCTCTCAGAAATGAATGGTTCCAAAAAGATTAAATTGCACAACCCGCCACCCCCACCCCACCCGCAGCTGGATATACTCTTAAGGGGAAAGGGGGCTAAAAGAGGGGGGAATAAAATGAGCAGGATTAGGTACAAAAGCTTGTGCTGGGTACATCACAATGTCCAATATTTATTCAAACCCACACTGCATAGATCAGTGACCAAAATGTCAGGAGTGCTGTAGCAAGATACAGGGCCAAAAGTATTGTGATGTTCTGTGTGCTGGATTGTGTCTAATGGAGTAAAGTGAAGTGCCATTTCCCCTTACTTGGCTGATATGATAGGAGGATGTCAATGATACACCACAGTGGGACTACTACCAACTAGAATCACACAAATTATTACCATTGTTATTAAATGGTTTAAAATGAAACTGATTCCCCTTCAACTATTCTGTTGGACATGGACAGGATACCAACTATCATTTATCTGGGCTGTTGGGATCATAGATTGTAAGATTACACAATGGATCATAAATAACAGCACATCGTTTTTATGTCCATTGGAACTTGATCTCTACTGATATTCTTGAAAACCTTCTTTACTGTCTTACTGAAGTTGCACTAGAGCTGTAAAGTTTAGCTGGCCATCTTGTCCATGGCTTCAGCATATCAACAACACTGGAGTGAAACCTCGTTGTGTGATTTTGTTGTTCTGTCGTTTCCCAAATGCTTTTATACTGTTGAGGGACATCTCAATACAAGCCTGTCATTTGTATGTCATTTATGTTGCTTTGCTTCTCCAATGAAGTTCCACATCTAGAATTCTGTCAGATGACACCACAGTACAAGTCCCAGATGGATCCAATCTGTTCTGGTTCCTCATCCAAGGATGGATATAATTGGCTAACATTCCTGCTCAGATGAGATTATTAAACATTAGACTAGCATAGCCAACTGGGATTTCACAGTTCTTTGGTTGGGGTAGCTTCTGCATCTCCATTTAAAATGCAGATATGCATTAGGGTGTATTGTATTGGGTTCAAACAAACATTGTTTATCTGTTACTATGAAATTTCCTTTCAAAAACAAATAACTATATCATCCAATCTAGGCTTAAGTAGAAGGAAAAGACAGTAGTAGAAAGTGTGGGAGCAACAAATGGAAAACAGCAGCAACAACGGTATGCTTCAGGATGAGATGAAGGAAAAACGCCTAAAAAAGATATTACGGATACAGGACTGAAGCTTAAATGTCTTTGTTAAAAACAATGTCAGGCCACAATTCTCTTCTTTGTTTTTTTTCAATTTTTCACAGTTAATTTAATGTGAAAATTAAATTAAATTAAATTAAATTAAATTAAATTAAATTAAATTAAATTAAATTAAATTAAATTAAATAATTAAATTAAATTTTCACATAAATAAAATGAAATTTATATTTTCATTTATCTTAAGAAGAAAAATATGTAGATGCAATTGTCATGGTCAGGATGTAACCTTCTTGAATTTGTGGAGTCCTTGGTGCTCTCTGAGCCTTGTTGTTTTCTTGCAGATGTTTCATTGCCAGGCTAGGCAACATCTTCAGTGCGAAAAGGGAGTGGGACTTGCTCTCTGTTTATATACCCTGGCTTGTCCTGCTTGTGTTGGTGGGGGTGTTGTTCTTCTTGAATTTTCCTAAATGACAAACTGAGCAAAGGATATAGGGAAATGTCCTATGATCCTCTCTTCCACAGTCTGCAGCAACCTGACTTCCCATCTATCAGTCAACTGCATTTCTCGCAAGGGGCTTTTTCGGATCAGATATCAGCGCAGCACAGATCAGGTTCCTGCAGAGCAGGCTGCAGAACAATGGGCAGGATGTATAGCAGAAGAAAATAACAAGAAAAGCACCTTCCGCCTCTTTGCAATAATAAGTGCCTGGATAAATTTCATCCTTGAGAATGGGGGAATGCCTGGGGGAAGAATGTTTGCAGAAGATGCAAACATTCAGGAAAATGGACAATTATTTCCAAAGCGTTCATATAACAAAGGGGTGTATGGGATGTCCAGGGAAGGGGAGCACTTCTGGTGGAGAGGCCTGCCGTGCCCTTTCTAGGGCTGCTCGTTCACCTTTGGTTGCCACCTGGCGCTCAGCTCTCACAGCAGCCACACCCCAGTAAACTGTCTTGGCAGATGGGCCAAACCAGGTGAGGGTAGCCGACGGGTCTTTGACTCTCAGTGAGATAGGGGATTTGTTTATCCCAGCGTGTGAAGTCTGACCTTGGCAGATTGAGTGGAGGAGACTGACCAAGGGTCCAACGGTCAAGAAGGCAGGCCCAGCAGGCGTTGTGGAGCACTAAGAGCATGACAAGACACTTAGGCGTCCTGGTTGTCCACTGCAGCAGGAGACAACTCCAGCTGTAATGGTTCTCCGTGCCACTGGACTAAGGTCATTGTGCAATGGCTGTTCCACTTAAAACTCCATCATGCACAGGTTTCTGTAGTGCAATTCATCTTCATCTACAGCTCATCTGCAAATCATCTTCCAAACCTAATTCATTGAGCCCTGCGGACCACCTGTGTCCGCAGATGAACTGCACAACAGGGTGTCTTCTTCGAACCCAAAGGACTACCAACATAGAACAAAGTGCATGAGGAAAACGAGGTCTGCTTCCAGATGACTCTCTACTATCATCAAGATATTCAACAAGAAGAAAGGATCCCAACTGTTTAATGCTCTGTTCAAGTTGTATTCATCTGCTGCCTCCTTTGTAAAACTTTTGGCCTCTGGGGCTGGAGGGACTTATATAATATCTAAGAGGGAGGAGGGACCATAAAATTGTAACTATCTGTTGAAAAGAATTTCTTAACTTTAGGGAGGTTTTTTCCTTCTCTTTTTCTGTTTCTCTCTCTCTCTCTCTCTTTTGATTTGTCTTGTGCTCTGATTTTTTTTTAATAAATATAAATAAATAAAACTTTGGGCTTCTGGTTAAAGCCATTTTATTTGCCCAACTTTTTAATAAACCCTTTGATCAATTTTAGTCTGGTTTGAGATCTTAATGTTATTCTCAGTTCTGCATAATATTTAACCATTTTATTGTATGTTAACGATGTTTTGGTGTTTTCCCTCTGCAATTGCCTAGACGAAAATTAAATTTAAATGCAGGATATCAAGGAAATAAATAATTAAATGAAGAAACAAGATCATTAGCTTCAAAAACTAAAATATCATAAATAGAGATTGCCATCCTGAACATACTTACCAGGCAGAAAGTCTTAGTGAATTGAATGAGGCTTACTTCAAATGGAAGATGTGTAGAAATGTACTGTAGATATGTGATGTGAGGATCCACAGGGTATCAGAATCCAATGAATAATTCTAACAGTCCTGTATACAGTATGTAAGTTCTCTTTCTTTTAAATGAGATCTTATGCTAACTCTGGACAACTTCATCTGTAGGCCCAAGACTACATGCAGTCCTTGCCTTAATTTCATGAAGATATTAGTTTTATTTGCACACTCCTCTGCAGTCAAGTGTTTCAATCCTTTGGCAAGAATGAGCCATTCTTTCTCTGATCGTCCGCAGTGTTGTGAGGGGGGGAAAGAAGAGAAGATATTAGAGAGAAGGAAGATGTCAGAGTGAGAAAAAAGAGTGCTATAGGGAGACGGTGGGAAGTTCCCCCAGGCACTTTGGACCCTGCCCCAACTTGTGGTTTCTGCAGCTTCACCCACAAATTGGCATGCAGCCCCCTTGGGAATATAGCCCTCATTAGTGGTCTGTCTCTGCCTAGTACAGTTTCATGAATCAAATGACTCCATCTGAGTGTACTGATCCTGGAATTCCTGTGAATGCTGTGAAGACTGAATCAGTGAATCGCCTAATATCCAATACTAGTCACCTAGCATTTGGAACTAAGCCTGATGGAAAACAGGCCAACATCAAGAAATACCTCAAAGAGTAGATTGATATGCATGTTCTTAATCAATAGAGACGTATTTGCACATTATGGCATTATGCTGAATGATTGATGTTTAATTAATAATACAGTGACAATTTTTAGAATATATATCAGTGCCGATTTATGGGTGGTTAGAAGCACGTTGCAAACTCTTTGAGCTTCACAAGCAACATTATGGTTGCTCCAGTTATAACTTTTTTATTTATTTATTTATTTATGTTTCAATTTATATACCGCTCCATCTCCCCACAAGGGAACTCTGGGCGGTTTACAAAACACAAAAATTAAAATCCGACAATTAAAACAACCCAATAAAACACTCTAATATATTAAAATTAAGTATAAAAATCCAAGATGCGGTGGTATGATGTTTGGATGTTTAAAAGGGCCCTATGGCACCAGCCATCCCCAAGAGGAACTGTTCCCCCCCTCCCCCCACGCAAGGCGGCAGAACCAGGTCTTTAAGTTCTTTCTGAAGGCCGGGAGCGATGAGGCCTGCCTCACCTCCGGGGGTAGCATATTCCAAAGGGTGGGCGCCGTTACCGAGAAGGCACGCCTCCTAGACCCCGTCAGGTGACATTCCTTTACGGACGGGATCCGTAGCATGCCCTCTCTGAATGACCGAGTGGGACGGTTCGACGTTATGGGGATGAGACGGTCCCTCCCTTTTCTGGTGTCACTCTGTAATTACCTCTAGTGTGCTTAATGAAATGTCTTTTCACCAAAAAAAAAAATGAGTGGCAAGCATCTCTAGCATGTCACTTCTTGCTAATGAATTAGACAGCCTTTTCTTCCATTGATAAGCAGTTAATTAGGACATGAATCTGAAGTCCAAAAGGATTTTCTTTAATTCTTTAAATTAATTTACATTAACTTTTATAAATAAAGTATTGTCTGAATGCATAGCTGGCTATAAAACTGATCGATGTGGAACCAAAGCAACAGAACATTTTTTAATTATACACAGTAAGAAATCAGCATCAGCTTGATAATATTTTATAAATAAGTCCTGGGTCCCCCACCCCCACCCCCTGAAATTTTGCTTCTGTATTGTCAGTTAAGAGATACAGGAATATAGATTAGATTAAACTGAAGAACTTATTTTAATCTATCTGTATACATGATGGGTTATTCTGTATTCTTAAATGAGTATCCCTTACATAAGGACTCTTGACTTTTGATTATTTATTTATTATCAAATTTATCACCGCCCAACTCCCCCAAGGGGGACTCTGGGCGGTTTACAACAAAATCAAAATCACTAATATACAATTATAAATAGATTAAAATATACAGTAAATAACAATTTAAAATATAATGAATATAATAAAATCCAATGGCAGAATCTTCTTAAGTTCGTAAAAAGGGCACTCCAGAACTAATATAAGGTGCTAGCCATCTCCAGGTATATACATTCTCCTTCCCACCCCAAGCATTCTGACAGAACCAGGTTTTGAGTTTTTTCCGGAAGTCCAGGAGTGAGGGGGACTGTCTGATCTCTGGAGGAAGAATGATTAAAGAAATAGAAGCTATATCCTGAGCAGAATTGTGCTAATAGTGTGAAAAAATGTATTGTATTATGCATTGTTATCTGATGGCTGTTGTGGGTCTTCCGGGCTGTGTGGCCATGTTCTGGAAGTTGTGGTTCATTAGGAACCACAACTTCCAGAACACGGCCACACAGCCCGGAAGACCCACAACAGCCATCAAACTCCGGCCGTGAAAGCCTTCGACAATACATTGTTACAGTATCTCCTTTGTTGTCAGCTGATCTGAGCTGTAAAAATCCTCATAATAATTACAAGGTTTTTCAATCTTTTTTATCTTTTTATCTATATCTTGAAAATATAATCAAGTTGTTTTTTAAAAAAATAATCACAAGGCTTTTAATGCACATGGTTTTTGTGACACTGTAGTGTTCAGTGGAAGGGTGTGTGTGTGTGTGTGTGTGTGTGTGTGTGTGTGTGTGTTTAGAGGGGGAAACATTAACCAGCCTGCTAACATTAGTTGAAATAGCTTGGAGGTTGAGATTTCCCCCCATCTTGCATTCAAGTTCTTGGATACATTAGTTGTCCTTTATCTTCACCAGTTTGCCTTCTAGAAAATGGGCATTTTGTTCTGTATAGCAGTAGATGTGCAAACTCCAAATTTTCTCAGTGCCCCACAAAATTGGAAGTGGGGTGGAGACCCTAATGCTAGCTGTATTTAAGTTGCCTACCAGTGGCCCAAAGGAAAAAAAAATCTTACAAATTTTGATGCTATAGAAAACTAGCATGGGTCACAAGCTGGCCTTTGTAAACAGAGGACAAAATCAAACCCAGTTATTATTTTACATAGCCTCCACTTGTTCTGCTGATAAGGAAATAAATGGATGCTGGGGTCTCCTTTGGTTTTCACACATTAAGTATGAAGATAAAAATGGATACCTTTAGAATTAGGAGTCAGATGCTATAGAAAGACTCTCTTGGTACTCGCTAATTATGTTGATAATGCTAATATGAAGTATATTGTGTTTCTCAGTATATAGTACTTATACATCAAAGGCATGCAACTTGATTTGCAACTTGGCAGCATCTGAAAACCTCTGATCAAATTTATTCTGGAATTCAGTGTACCCCTTCCCCCCAAAAGGATAAGACAGAATTTCCTCCTCTAATCTGACAGCACATTGACAAATACATTCTGTAATGTGGCAGTATAAGAATTAGCATCTCGATGTGGGAAAATTGTCCTCTAACAGGCCATCGAATTTACAAACTTTAAATTCATAAACAGTGAATGAAGCAATGAGCCCAATAATGTTATTCTTTTGTAAGTGTTATTATGTTGGTCAAACCCCAGAATAAACATAATTGTACAGTGAGTTTTATTTGCTCTCTTCTCTTAGTTCTAGCCAATCAGATCTTACTTGGGTAATAGGGAAAAATCATTGTAGAGGGAATGATTATTGGGCATTGTAATGCTGCAGTCTGCTTCAGGATCTTCCTTTGGGGTGACCTTTTCTATTCAAATGCTATTTCATAGTCTGCTGGCATTCAGTAGAAGAAACTTACTGTAATAAACAATTCAATTCATGATCCATTGACATGAACTGGCATCTCTCTATGAGCCTTCCATTGTTCTGCTGGCTGTGTATCTTCTCTCACACTAGAGCACAAGAAAAATGTAGTTTAGTCTTAGGAACATTACTGACAGTGACCAGTCCTTTTATGAAGGAATATTTCAAAAGCTTTCTTAACTGGGAGAATGTGTTTATTTATCCTGGCCTCCTTTAGAAGTGTAGCACATTCAGTACAGAATTTTTCCTTTCCTTTCACAGGATTGCTCATTGTTTGACTTCAAAAATATAATTTGATTCCAACCCATGGAGATATAGATAAAGGTAACGGGCAAATTTTCAAACTTACACTCACATACTATAAAGCACTGAACTTCCCTTTGTTCATATTCATCAGGATAAAGATGTTGTGACTCTATGTAATAAATTCTCTCTCAAGTTTTATCAGGGCAACAAATTAAAATTGCAGGGAAAAGAATGAAAAAGGGACAATCTGCTCTTGTTATGCTGCATGAATTTTTAATACACAATTCTCAATTCTCTTTTTGAAATGTATCTGGTAGCACCTTATAACTGTGTACTTTATCAGGTTTACTATTAATAATAATCAATATGCCACCAATAATAAAGCCGATAATGCCGGCTGGGTGACTTTGGGCCAGTCACTCTCTCTCAGCCCAACTCTTTAACAATTCTGATCTTTGTTGTCATATAAATAGGCTTTATTTCTTATATGTTTGTCATTGTCTCCTTATTTAGGATTAATCTCCTCTTTACTTCACTAGCACACTGTCCATTTTTATCTATTCCCAAGTCAAGAAAATAAAAAGCAATGGCTTTTCCAGTGGTAATGTACGACAGAGAAAGCTGGATGTTGAAAAAGAAGACAAACAGCTTTAAATTCTGAATTTGGAGATGCTTGCTAAGAGTGCCACACAAGAAGCAGCAGCTAGTCAGTCCTGGACACAATAAAGGCTGATCACTCCCTTCAGGTGGTAAGCACACAGAAGCTTACATACTTTGAGCATGTGATGAGAGTGGATGATGGACTAGAAACAATAACTGTGCGTGGCAAGGTTGAGGGAAGTAGAAGTAGTGGAAGACAGGTGGGTCAGTGATAATTAAGCAAGGGTTGGTCAAGATGGCAGGCCTTTGTACATAGTCTCCAGGTCTCCATAGTCTTTGTACATAGGCTCAACTGAATGGCACCTATTTTACCTTTTTCAGGCTACGTGGATAAAATCAACTTTCCTATCACACACTCTTTGAAAATCATCCACCTGATTATTCTATATCTGAATAAATATGATTATGAATACAGACTTCTGAAATTTAATGTAAATTTAAATTTAACCCTTTTGGTTCAGAGCCAGAGTCCATCAGAAGAAAGTTGCCCTTTTACAGTGGTAAAAAGTACCGTAAAGTAAAACCACATTGAAGAAAGTACTAATGCATCTTCTGTGCTGATTTTATTATCTGAGGGATACTTGGGTGGGAGTAATTATCTGCTAGGCCCTCCTCAGCAGCTGTCACTTTAGCCTTATCAAAGAATGCAGATGTCATATGAAATATAAATGTGCCTCTTTAAAAAAAAACTCCCATTAGAGGAGAAAATGAAATATGCTTATAATTTGGTAGAAAGCAGAGTTGATACATGTGATGTCTGTTATCTTCCATTTGTCCTTGTTTTGATGAATTACAATGTCCATGGCTAGCATACGAATGTATTAATTGGTGTCTGACATGAGAAAGTGATGTCACTAATTTTTATCCATACAGAAAGATGTCATATGCACCTCAGAAGCTTTGAAATCTTGATTTGATAATGATACAGAAGGTGACAATTTCATTGTAGTGCAGTTGGCTGTGTCCTGTATTTGCTGAGAGGAACTGAATGTATACATTGTTTATTTTGTGGTTAAAATGCCCATCCTGTTATTTGCTGTCAGCTTCTGAGCTACAAACTAGGTATCTGAAATCAAAGCAAGGATAGTTCAGAAATGTTTTGGGTGAAATGGGAGAGAAAAAGAGAGAAGGGGGGGGAGACATAAAATGATTCTTCTTCTTCTTCTTCTTCTTCTTCTTCTTCTTCTTCTTCTTCTTCTTCTTCTTCTTCTTCTTCTTTTAACTATGTTATACTAATAATATTAATTACTCATTATGCATAAGTGCTATGGGGCTACCAAAAAGAAAACTGGATTGCTATAATGAAACAAATAGGAAATAACTAATTATCCATACTTCTGATGGAATGGTTCAGACTGACAGAATAATTTTTCATGTTGTCCACACCTATACATGACCTGTGAAAATCTTTGGATAGCTGATTAAGGATGATGTACCTTCTTGGGCTGAGGATCACACTTGACCTTGAATTGCATGTCAAAAGTCATAGTTCAAACTGTGGGTAGGAACAGGGCAAAGAAGGGGGAACCAAGATAAAACCTAAATTTGATTATCATAATTAAAAGAAAATAATGCACAATTAATATTCCTTTGCATTTACAAATGTTGCTCTTCTGTAATTAAAACCATAATTCAGCAGCAATTTTAGTTCTAAGGGTGCAACCAAGGCTTGATGGAATTGCATACAGCTATGCAATCATTTATGCAGTCCTGAAGTAGATGCTAGTGAAAGGCTTGGAATGAACATAAATTCTGGAACATTGTTCTCACAGACAAATTTTGAAATCATAAATTAAAAATATTGCAGTATGGGAATGAAACATTTCAAAAATGTAGTTTTCAAAATTAAGGTGCAAAATTAAGTAGTGGAGAACTAATTGTTTGGGGAATGGTCAACAATAATAAATAACAAAGACTGAGAGAAAGAAAGAAAGAAAGAAAGAAAGAAAGAAAGAAAGAAAGAAAGAAAGAAAGAAAGAAAGGAAGGAAGGAAGGAAGGAAGGAAGGAAGGAAGGAAGGAAGGAAGGAAGGAAGGATTTTAATTTAATTTAATTTAATTTAATTTAATTTAATTTAATTTAATTTAATTTAATTTAATTTAATTATTCTATTCTATTCTATTCTATTCTATTCTATTCTATTCTATTCTATTCATATTTGCTGTACTTCCCTTTTATGATTGGCTTTGGACTGTAAATAAACAAACCAACAAATAGATCTGTCTTTCCATTTTGTCAGTAAAGGTCTAATTCAAAGGTGGATATTGAACACATTCCTTCAATCCATGATTTTATGTCCAGAGTGGTAATATATTTCCAACCACACAAAAGTATTTGTTTTGCTATACTCCAAGCCCAAAAAATCCAGAGTTTTTCATAAATCAATATATTCCAAGATTTTGGTATATGTTTTGATATCACATTAACACATATAAATGTTATTTCTCTTCGCAAAACAATATTACAGTAACAACAATGTAAATATTGAACCAAAACAGAACAACCAGAGAATGAGCCCAAATTATATCTGTCCAAGTCCCCTCAAATATTTAACATCTCTAGCATAAAAGAACTGATATACGATTTTTCCTAAACATCTGCTGTCCAATAAACACCAAAAAAAACATACATTGGTAAATTAAACTCATCTTAAAATCGTAAGAAACATACTTAACATTCTCAATAGGATATTTCAACTCTATTCCAAAGTTCTCACATTACCAATATCCATCTTCAGCTTTTTTAAAAAAAAATAAAATGTGGCTTTCAAAACACTTTCTGATTCAACAATTAATTTGGGAGTTTTAGAAGCTGCTATAGTACAGGTACAAACCAGAAAATAAAAATATATTTTCATTGAGTAAATTGCCATTGTGTAGTTTTAGACAGGCCAAATGCCTCTTGCAGTACATCGAATGTTTTACAATAAGATAGTCTGGAATGTTTTTCTGCCCGAGTACTCCTCCTCCTCCTCCTCCTCCTCCTCATCATCATCATCATCATCTACCTACAGTGTTTAAATTGGGATTATTCCTAATTGTCAATTTCTCCTGTGGACAGGAATCAATGTTCAGCTTCCATCCCAGAATCTTTGAAATATGCCTTGCAGCCTTTCATATGAGAAAATCAACTGGATTTCTGCCAAAATAAGAACTTAGCCCCTGCAAACTATCAAAATCAGATAATAACTTTCTAGTCATGCCCATAATGGTGTTGGAATAAATCATTTGGACTCCAAAACAAAACAGAAGAAAAGATATAAACTCAATGATAAAACTGACAGGTTGTTCTATTTTGATGGGTATAAGGGATAAAATGTTTGTCTTAAATCCTGCAGAGGTTTAAAGTACTCATGGTGCCCCTTTCAAGCACAAAAGGGAATTAATTGGGCTCTTAAAAGTGTGAAAGCCCTAAATTCACCTTGTAAACCTCTCCCACTAACTTCCAAATGAAAAATGGGCCTCAACATTTTACCCCTTCCCACCAAGGTGATGTCCCAATGTCACCAGCCATAGTCTCTTTGACCCCCAGGGTGAGCCTAAAGTGTAGCCCACAGGCTGGAAAAGTTTGTCCACCCCTATGCTAAACTAAAGTAATTACTAAGCCTGAGGATGTAATATTTTAGGGATTTTTTCATCCAACAATCCCTACAGAATAGGAAGATCCTTTTTTAGGAAATCAGTCTATTGTAGTAGAAGACAACTTGAACTTTCCAGATGTTTTGGATTGCAACTCCCATCTACTTCAATCCCTGAGAGAATGATGGGAACTCTAGTCTAAACTTTTTGAATGTCACCAGCAACACTGTCCCTAATCATACACAAAATATATTGAAACTGTACTTTTTATAAATTTTATAGGGTTTTGAACTTCTCAGCCAGATTCAGCCAGCATCTCTTTCTTTTTTTAGGTAAACAATTTATAAGTTTATTTAAAAATTAAATAATGACATGAATAAACTGGAATTGAAAGTCCTCCAAACTGCAGTAGAAGCAGAAATAACTCTTTCTCCAAAGTTTAGTACAAGGACAAGAACAGCAGGGACATTTTTTCTGCAACAAATTCAATAGCATAGTAAATATCTATTATGTTTTATGACTATGCATCCCATGACTGGTCTCCAGAAATTTATTTTTGTCTTTTTGACAGTACTTTCATGAAGATTAAAATGTCGCCCTTTTAAGCAGGTTTTGGAGACCTTCTGAAATCTTTATCAGGGGTGGAATTGTCTCCTTCCCAGGGGTATACACAAAGAGAAGGGGGATATCAGAACCTGCAAGATGGCAGGATGCTGCAGCCACCATCTTGCAAATTTTGACACACACAGAATCCGGCAGATCATGGATGCCACTGCTCCTTCCCAGATTTTGTTTCAGTGGTCAACAGTAGTGTCCATTTCCTGTATTATAGGCAGTTGGGTTAGCAAATGCCTCTGTAGGTTTATATTTCAATATTTTGAAATTCAAAGTTTCAGAGAGTAATGTATACCAAAGTTCATTTTTAGGCAAATAAAACATACAATACAGGCAGCTGGAACAATAAACTCATTATGATTAATATTGCACATAGTTTGTTTCTGAGAAACCTCTGCATGCATATTAAGCATATTCTATCATCCTATTAGGAATTTTCCATGGCAACAAGTCACAAATAGACATTAAGCTGTATTGTCAAAAACATTAGGCCTAGTTTTGGTAACTGCAGCAACGTTATCTATATTCCAGATATACTGTCTGCCAGAAATAGCCTTTGCAAAGCTAAAATATAAATTATACTTCTAACATAAAGGAATGTATATGCTTCATATATTCACAGCTCAATATAAATGGATTTGTATGCCATTCATGCATACTGAATTATTTCTTCACTTTCCAATTAATGTCTCCCCTTCAATTCTTTTCTTGAATTAATGGCAGGGTAAGTTTTCCTACATGACAGGGAGGACGTCAGATGGCGGAGAAGGAGAGGGGACATAATTCCTCAGGAACATCATTAGGCCTCTACGGCTTCTTGGTCTACAATATCTTACTCTGAAAAAGGACTTCTCAAACTGAGGTACTGAAGAGGAAGTTTGTCTGTATTGCCATGACTTGGGAGGGGAGGGTCAAATATGGTGATCCAATTTTGGGTAAACAATAGCTTTGTTTGGGGGATTTAAACTGTGTTTGAAAATATAGCTTAACGTCTATTTGTGTATTCAGGTTGCTAGGGAAATTCCTGATAGGATTTAATGTAATGTAAATGTAATGAATGTAAATGTAGATAATGTAAATTTTCTTTTCTTCCTTTATCAAAATTGATTCCAGTGTACAAGTATAGATATAAACAAAACCTCAAGCAAAAGATGACCCAAACAAATGAAAGTATGTCAGCCATACTTAAAAGGCCTGAGCAAAGAAAGTGAGTTTTGTCTAGCAGCTAAAAGTAATATTGGTGCTAGGTGCATTTCCTAGGGGACGGTACTTTATAAGTACTCTAGAGTTTGATAAGTAGTAGGATATAAGTACTGGAAAACAAATAAACAAATAAGATACTTCCTCAAATTTATGTACATTCATACCTACAATTATATGCACAAAATATTTATGAACATCCATAGGATACGACTCAGGGGACATACTGGTGACTGAACCAGCCCTTTGGACCTGTGAGACCACTCCAATTTCTCCATGCATTTTTTAAACATTTGCAGGGGACCATGCATGTCCTCCATTTGTAACCTTCTACTTAGAAGAAAGGCATGTTCTCCTTTCTGGAAGGGAGATGACATCTTTCTCAAGGATGCAGAGGAGGACGCTGCCTTCACAGTTCAAGACCAAGTTGCTTGGGCTCAAACTTAGAACAATATTTTGAATGCCCCTGAGTTTCTTCATAAAGCATTGGAATGACTGCTACCATTGAGGTAGTTGTAATACTGAATCAAGAGTTACAGTAGATGTAAAGGAAGCGTGTCCTGCTGTATAATCATTTGGGCTACATAACTTTGCAAATCATATTTTATCTCTGTATGTATAATTTCAGTATATATGAGTTTTAAGCTAAGCCATTTGACTGTAGCAATGTCAAGTGTTCCAGCAAGTACATCTCTGATCAGAAAAATAAGTACCCACTGAAGTAGAAGTAGAAACCAGGAGATTGAGAGTATTAGTCCTGCCTTAGGCATGAAAGCCGGCTGGGTGACCTTGGGACAGTCCCTCTCTCAGCCCAGCTCACCTCACAGGGTTGTTGTTGTGGGGAAAATAGGGGGAGGAAGGAGTATTAGGTACGTTCGCCGCCTTGAGTTATTTATAAAAATAATAAAGGCAGGATAGAAAATAAATAAATAAATAAAGTTTGTGTTTAAATTAGGACTTAGTAACTGGACCTTCAAAGACTTATGGTTGTGTTATATTCTGGGAATCTGAAGTCTGAGCTTGTCCACAAGATTTGGCAAAGCTAGCAGTGGGATGTAAGTGCTTTCCAGAGTCCATCAGTTCCTCTTAACCTACTTTATCTGTCATACTTACTTCTTTATTGACTTGATTTATATGCTGCCTTTCTCTTCAAAAATGACCCTCAATGCTGTTTTCAATTTAAAATAACACATGGAGAGGCCAATAAAAAAATAAAAATATATATTTTTAATTGTAACTTTATTGTTATGGTCCACAACCTGCTCAAAAAATATTATAGCCATAATACAACATAGACCTAAAATAAAAATGCAAACCATGTACACTAAACTCATAGTCAGTGTTCCCCGAATAACAACTGATGAGCTGATACGATGATTACGCAGAACCTGGCTACAGCCGGAAATCAGATCTTGTTGGGCTGACAGCAGATAAATAGCATGACCTTCCTCAGCTCTACTTGACATTTGAGCTAATAAGAGTCTTATATAAGTATGGCAGGCTCCCCATAAAGCTGGCAGTGCAGTAATCTATAGCCACTGATGCTACTTGCTCTACTTGAAGCTTGGTGGGCTTCAAAAAAGAGTTGGGCCAATTCATGGAAGTCATTGGGGATCTATGGCTATTAGCTGTAATGGCAGGGTGACTGCCTCTGAAGGCCGTCTGTCAGACGACTACTGGGCTTCCTTGTGCAGTCGGTTGGACGCTGTAAGAACAGACAGCTGGATTAGATGGGCCAGGAGTCCAGTCCAGCAGGGCACTGCTTATGTTCTTATGACACAAAGAAGCACATTCAGCACTGGGGGTATTACAGCATTTTTGGCCTGTGCAAAACCTATAGTTCTAGGGATGGAACGTTCTGGGTAACACCAGAATATTCTGTTTTCCTTCCAGAATATGTCAGTCTGGCCATCAGAGGGATGGTTCAGTTTTCTGGAAATAAATTGACCAGAATAATACATAGTTCCTGGTATCTTGAAGCTGGACCAAATCCAGAACACCATGACCACTTCCTGTTAGACCAGTATTAAATCAGCCAGATTGATATGGTCCAGAATAAAAACTTTATAGAATGATAAGTTTTGCACACAACTAGTATTTTCTACTCAATAGCACCATTGAAATGAGCTAGAGTGGAAGCTCTCCTAGGATTTGTCTGGTTCATGTTAAAGAAAAAACAGGCAGGGATATGCCAAACTCCCACAAGAACAAAAATCTTAGTTGGATCTGAATGATAAAATAATTGACTTATGTTGAAAGAGGTGCATCAATTTTCTCAAGGCAGTGGGAATGGCAGCCAAGCACAGCTCCACGCACTTGACACACATGATGGGGAAAAGGCCATCTCTCAGGGGCGGGGCACATGCATTGTTCTGCATGCCTAAGGTCACAGGCTCAATCCTTGGAAGCTCCTGATCTCTCTGAAACTCTTCAGCCAGTGCCAGAACATTGAGCTAGATAGGCCCAAAGCCTGACTCAATAAGAGGCATAATTGTCAGTTCCCATGAATTAAACTAAAAATAGTGGGCACATTGTTCAGATGTGTTATTCTGGAGTGCTGGTGGCATATTTATTCATTCATGTATTTGATTTATTGACTGATGCATCTTCTGTCTTTATTGTTTACAAGTCAAGGAACCATACATAATGTTCCTTCTCCCATTTTCCCTACAACCACCACCCCTGTGAGATGGGTTGAGCTGAAAGAGGTTGACTGGCCCAAAGTCACCTATCCAGTTTCCATGCCTAAAGGGGAACTACGTAGAACTCACAGTCTATATTGCAACACTTCTCTCAATGCTATACATTATTTGAAGAAGGATTCATTTGCAAAAGATACCTCTGAAGAAGGCATATATCCACTCTGTCTGAAAAATATAAAAAATATAAGGGGCGTGGTGGCTCAGCAGGTAAGACACTAGGCTTGTCGATCAGAAGATCGCAAGTTCAGAGGTTCGGATCCCTAGTCCCGCATGACGGAGTGAGCTCCCGCACTCGCCCCAGCTCTTGCCAACCTAGCAATTCGAAAGCATGCAAATGTAAGTAGATTAATAGGTACCACTTCAGTGGGAAGGTAACAGCGTTCTGCGTGCGTCATGCCAGCCACATGACCATGGAAGCATCTTTGGACAGCGCTGGCTCTTTGGCTAACAAATGGAGATGAGCACCGGCCCCTAGAGTTGGACACGACTGCACAAATGTGCAGGGGGAACCTTTACCTTTACTTACTGAAAAATATATACACTGAGAGTGCTGAAGAAATGTACATTAAAAACTTAAGGAACTATACATCTAAACTTTACCCCACTTGTTCCACTTTTTCTAGGGAATTTATAGCTGACAAATGAATATAAGTGTATAGTGATTTTTATGCTGTCAAAAAAACTGTAAGAGATATTAGCATCTACAAATGTATAATAGTAGCATGACTTGGATTTACACTGTTCTATGCATGGCTAAATAAGCACATTGAGGGGCAGGGGGTGGGGAAGAGTGAGGGAGGGAAGGAAGGAGAGACCTTCAAGACATCCACACAATGTTTCCCTGAAAGAAAATACATATAAGGGCCAGCATTTATCAGTGACAGTTACAAGAAAACAATCATAAATAAGAGACAGTTGGAGCAAAAGGTTGCATTACAACAATAGGGTGACAATGCCGCACTATTTAAGTATCATTGCTCTGTTGCTCCCATTCCTTACCAGCGTCTCTCTAACAAGTGAGGAAGGCATGAGTGGTGTAGAAGGTTTGCTACAGCACAGAAGAGTGTCTGCAGCTCAGAGGAACATTCAAATGATTATCTGCTTTCAGAGCTTGAAAAATGGAAATGCTGTTTCTATGGATACACCAAAATGCCTCCACTGACTTCCCTGTCATCCTCAGTGTTAGTATGTATGTCTGAGAAAGTGGGCATGATGAGTTTTGAGGACACATTTTGGATCAAGAGATAAACACTGCCAAGTATTGCTGGCTTAACAACATCATAGCATGTCACTCCATGGGTCACTCCATTGACTGTCCCAATGTTCATCTTCTGGTTTTGTTTGTGTGATATTATCAATGGAAATAGCCACCTTTCTCCTTTTTCTCTTTTGCCTCCTTTTTCTTACTCTTCTTTATCTAATACACATTATCATTTAAAGCCAATTCACCAAGGGTTAATGGTTGTTATTGGTTATTGGTTAAAGCAAAGTCATCAAGGGTTATCTGGTTATTGCAGCTCCTCTGCCCAGCTCTTTAGCACAGGGAAAAGAAAGTGACTCCCATGCTTTGTGTATCATCGATCAAGGCTCCCCCCTCCCTTCCCCAAAAGGCAAATATTTTGCCAAGCTAATGCATCTCAGCCGCTCCCAAAAAGTTGGGCCTAAAATAAGCAATTAATGGAGAACAGTCTACAGTAAAGCTGGGCGGTGTGAATCTGCCCAGAACTGCCTGATTTCATTCAGAAGTCATTCAAGTGTAATTCACAACTTTATTAAATGGGATATTAATTCATCCTGTTGCTAATCTCTCAAATAAATAATATAGCTGAGCCTCAAATCTTGGGTCTTACATTCTTATTCTTTGGTCAATATAAAATCCTGGCCAATGCCGTGAACCAGGAGGGTAGGGTAGTTCAGCCAGGCAATATCCTATATATTTTGATTCCCATGATAGTACACAGTTTAGCATCTTCCCAAAGAAATATAAATCAAAAAGATTTAGGCTATACTCTGAGGGACAATGTTTTACATCCTGTGTTGGTATGACTTCTTTGATTACTGACTGTTCCATTCTAAGCCCATCTTCTTCCCAGTCATGTAACCAAAAGCAGGATATATGCAGTCCACTTTGGGCTTCCCAATGCACACATATAAAGAAAATCACACAGACACAACACAGGGGAATGGCAGAAATATACACACCCAAAGATGCAAAGAAAAATTACTGCATCACACAGAAGAAAACAGACTTTTCAAGCTCTGTGCGCTTCCTCTATTTTTGGGGGGTGGGGAGAGCTTTGCAGTCTTTGAGGACTTTCTCTTGCCTTGTCCCCAGACAGAAGATGCTAGCACTAGTGTCTCCATGCCTTATAATTTCTAGAAAATTGGTTGCTGTAGTCAAACAGGAAAGCACAGATTTGGGACATGGGGGTGTTTTATAACTGAGTAAGAGTTGGCACAGAGGGTGACTGCCTTGCCTGGAAGCTGTAACACTCGCTCTGTCAGCTCTTAATCAGAAGAGCCAGTGGCATAAATAAATGAACTGAAAGGTCTCCAGTATACTGGGTGGATTATGCTTGGGGGGAAATGGGCTCATTCACTCTTGTAGTTTTGTTTTGTTTTGAACAGCATTCTCAAGGGCAACTGCCGCAGAAGCCAGGAGGGTTAGGGTGAAGCAGGCAGCACTGTGGCATTTGACGCACATTCTGCCACTTTTCTGTGTGTCTCGCGATGACACATGCATGCTTCAAAGAGGTGGAGCTTGCAACACAGCAGCCAGAGTCGGCTGCATAACGGTCACATTTCATGGATTGCCCACTTCGGCCTGAAATATGAAATGACATTTTTCAATGACACCTAGCTAGTATGACTATACTATTAATATGTAGAACTCTGTGCTACATGGAATACTAATGTTCATGGAAAGGTATTAACAGCTTCAAGTAACTTCAAAATTAATCACAATAAAAAGGGGGAAAGGGGGGTTATGATATGATGATATGATATGATATGATATATGATATGATATTTATTCGGCCGCCCATCTCACAAAACCTGACTCTGGCTAGTGTACAATTTAAAAAACTATAAAATGACAATATAAAAAACAGTTGACAATTAAAACATTGATATTATAATTAAAAGGCAAGGAGAGAGCATCAGATATTACAGACAATGGAGCCCCCTCATCAGCTTATATATTGCTGATATATTGCTCTTAATATGATATATTTATATTATATTATAATTATGATACATATTATAAAAGAGAGCTGTGCAAAAGTAGCTTCAGAGGATGTAGAGTGCTAACACACCTGTCCGCAGCTCTTTAAAGCAGCCGCATCCTTTCCACAACTGCCCTGTGGTCATAGGGAAAGGCACTTTTGGATTAAAGAGTTGCCATCAGGGTTACCATCACCGTCCAAAGCATATTGTTGCTTTTGTATCCAAAGAATTGCACAGAGCTGTGATCAACTGTAGTATAAACAGATCTACTTCAAAGAAGTTCACCATATTGCTCAAAGGCAATCTTCTTTACTTCTTTGTGAAACAAAATAAAACCAGTTTGTCGTGTTGACAAATAACACACATCAATAATCCATGGCTGCAACTCAGGTATAGATTGCTGCTTCCAATGTTGTATAAAAGTTTCTTTAGTCACTCTGCACACCCCAAAAGGCCACAATTCATTTTGTCTTCATGGATTCCAAAGAGTAGCGATCTAGCCAAGAACATACAGTATACATCTTTAACACATAGCGATCGATCTGTAGTCATATTAATAAACCTATTGATTTCAGCTCCAAATGAAAATATGGTGGTGAGGGGTGTTTTGTTTCAACATTTTTATTTTTTCCGCTGCCTTGGCTTGAAAAAGAAGGCCTTTAAAGACAGGATATACATGACTAAAGAACAAAATATAAATAACATGGGAAGCACAGGGAAACTTTCACAGGGTTTTTTTAGAGTGATTTTCAATGTTAAGGTTGTGGCGACGTGAGAAAAAAGAAATGTTGTAAAAGCACATGGGGAAGTCTGTAGCTTGAATCATGTCAACTGGATTTCTATTTTCTCAGTGGAAACGTTTCACTCCTTATCCAAGAAGCTTCTTCAGTCTGAGCAAAGTTTGTAAGGGAATCCTTAAATATGTTTCTAGGGTGGCTGTGTGACCTTGCACCTGGGGCTAGGTCATGGTTATTTGAGATGTTTATTTCTAAGTCCCTTTATCATCCAAAGGAGGATCGTTAAGATTACCATGCTGCTGTTGAGCTTGTGAAATGGTCTTAATTTTCCTAGGCACAGAAGACAAAGCAGGAAGGAAAATAGGGGAAAGATTGTGCATGAGGCCCCCACCTTTATTCAAAGAAGGATTTTCCAAGTTGGCATAAATGGATTCCTTGACCCCTCTTTCAAACCACTTATCTTCCCTGTCTAAAATGCGAACATTAATGTCCTCAAATGAGTGTCCTTTTTCCTTTAGATGAAGGTAAACTGCTGACTCTGGTCCTGTGGTGTTGCTCCTCCTGTGTTGGGCCATCCTCCTGTCCAAAGGTTGTTTGGTTTGGTCACACAGCCACCCTAGAAACATATTTAAGGATTCCCTTACAAACTTTGCTCAGACTGAAGAAGCTTCTTGGATAAGGAGCGAAACGTTTCCACTGAGAAAATAGAAATCCAGTTGACATGATTCAAGCTACAGACAATTCCACCTGGGTGACTGAGAACCTTCATCGACACATGGGGAAGGTTAACATCCAAAAGCAGGATAATGTAAACAGTGTAATGTTGGCTCAGCTCAGAGGCCTATGTCAACCAGCATCCTGTCACTACAGTGACCATCAAGATGCCAATGGGTGGTCCAGAAGTGGCAAATCAATGCCAGTCACTCTCTCTCAGCCCAACTCACCTCACAGGGTTGTTGTTGTGGGGGAAATAGGAGGAGGAAGGAGTATTAGGTATGTTTGCCGCCTTGAGTTATTTATAAAAAATAATAAAGGCAGGATAGAAAATCAATCAATAAATAAATAAATGCTGGTCTGCCCCTGCTCCTACTTCCAAGCAACTAGTATTCACACTAGTGACAGTTGTAGCTACTCTGCCAATGATATTAAAGACAATATCTAAGCCATGGATATCATGGCTAGTTACTAATGACATTGTACCCCAGAAACTTGTACAGACTTTTTACTTCAGTCCCAATTGGTGGCCAGCACTACATGTTGTAGAACAGAAAGCATAACTGAACTTACTTCAGATGAGAATACATACAATTGTATTGTCAGCCTTTTCATTTGGATCTACTCCATGGTATTTCTTTCAGATACTAAAAGGAAGAAAGAGTTGGGATGGAAATTACTGTTTGGATTTGGATTACTGCAATGTGCTTTACATGGGGCTACCCTTGAAGACCGCTCGGAAGCTACAACTGATCCAGAACGCAGCAGTGCAGCCAGTATTGGGTGTTCCTACGTTTGTCCATGTCACACCTCTGTTGCGTGAGCTGCACTGGCTCCCAGTTTCCTTCCAAGTGCAATTCAAGGTGCTGGTTATCACCTTTAAGGCCCTACATGGGATGGGACCAGGTTATTTGCAGAACCGCCTCTCCCTATCTGCCCATCCTACCAGATCGGATAGGGTAGGCACCCTTCAGGTCCCTCCCCTGACATCTTGCCATCTAGTGGGACCTTGGAAGCGTGCCTTTTCCATGGCTGCCCCTACCCTTTGGAACATTCTCCCCCTGGTGATTTGGCAGGCCCCCACCCTTTTAGCCTTTCAGAAGGCCATCAAGACCTGGCTTTTTACCCAGGTGCTGGGATAGAATGAGCATATCTGGAGCTGGTTGTGGGGCATCCCAAGGGGATGACTGAGGCACTGGGTTTTTTGTTTTTGTTTTATTTTATGGTTTAATGGTTTATAATTTCACAGATATTGGTTTTATTGTTGTGAGTGAGCTACCCAGAGTTGTGTTTAAGACGGGTGGCCATACAAATCTTTTAAATAAATAAATAAATTACAGGAATGGTTTTATATTGTTTGCATGAGTGCAAAAAAAATGAAGAATCTCTTGATTATTTTTATTTTATTATTTTTATTCATTTTATTTTCTATCCCGCCTTCATTATTTTTATAAATAACTCAAGGCGGCGAACATACCAAATACTCCTTCCTCCTCCTATTTTCCCCACAACAACAACCCTGTGAGGTGAGTTGGGCTGAGAGAGAGTGACTGGCCCAAAGTCACCCAATTGGCTTTCATGCCTAAGGCGGGACTAGAACTCTCAGTCTCCTGGTTTCTAGCCCGTTGCCTTAACCACTAGACCAAACTGGTTTACTGCCCTTATTAACAGATATAAGGAAAATTATATTGTATTGTATACTTTTTAAAGGTAAATTGGAGAGGTGATAGTTTCAGCTTTGAAGAGGAATTAGCATAACCAATCCTAATGAATCAAATGGCAAAAATATATGAAATATCTTCAGTACCAATCGAAGAGAATATTTGTAGCTCAGGGTTGATCTGTGGAGTCCTTGTTGCTCTCTGAGCCTTGTTGTTTTCTTGCAGACATTTCATTGCCAGACTAGGCAACATCTTCAGTGCGAAAAGGGAGTGGGACTTGCTCTCTTTTATATACCATGGCTTGTCCTGCTTGTGTTGGTGGGGGTGTTGTTCTCTCCTTAGGAGTTCCTTGATTGTGCTGTTGTTTGCTGCTTGGTTGATTGACTGAGTTAATAGTTCCTTGATTAGGGTATATTGTGCTGTTTGAGTGTTCCTCTGGTGCTAATCCTGGTGTTAATCTTTGCATATCTGGGTGTTGATTGCTGGCAAAGAGGTGTTCTGGTCTTTTGGCTTTTCTATTGTCTATTATGAATGGTATGTAAATGTTGTTTATGTGTCTGTTGATGGCTGCTTTGTCTGAGTGCCAAGCTTCCAGGAATTCTCTAGCATTTTTGGATTTGGCTTGGTTTAAGATGCTCACAGTTTCCCAGTTGAAAGTATGGTTGAGTCTGTATCTTCAGTACATAGAACTCACTTCATCATATACTGAGTAGGCAATTTTGACCTTAAATTACTTTGTATATACTATTCATTTCAGCTTTGATCTTTCAATATGAAGTGACATTATTCCCCTGAGCAAAGAGACCAAATCTATGGTTTTGAATTAAGATGAAATATATTCACTTGGTAAGTTATGTAAGAACTAGCTGAACATAAAAGTGACAATATGTCTATGAAGGTTCTCAGTCATCCAGGTGGAATTGTCTGTAGCTTGAATCATGTCAACTGGATTTCTATTTTCTTAGTGGAAACGTTTCACTCCTTATCCAAGGAGCTTCTTCAGTCTGAGTAAAGTTAGTAAGGGAATCCTTAAATATGCTTCTAGGCTGGCTGTGTGACCTTGCACCTGGGGCTAGGTCATGGTTATTTTGAGATGTTTGTTTCTAAGTCCCTTTATCATCTAAAGGAGGATCGTTAAGATTACCCTGCTGCTGTTGAGCTTGTGAAATGGTCTTAATCTTCCTAGGCACAGAAGACAAAGCAGGAAGGAAGATAGGGGAAAGGTTATGCCTGAGGCCCCCACCTCTATTCAAGGAAGGATTTTCCAAGTTGGCATGAATGGATTCCTTGACCCCTCTCTCAAACCACCTATCTTCTCTGTCTAAAATGTGAACATTAATGTCCTCAAATGAGTGTCCTTTTTCCTTTAGATGAAGATAAACTGCTGACTCTGGTCCTGTGGTGTTACTTCTCCTGTGTTGGGCCATCCTCCTGTACAAAGGTTGTTTGGTTTCTCCAATGTAGAGTTCAGAGCACTCCTCACTGCACTGGATTGCATACACTACATTGCTTTCCTTGTGTTTTGGAGTTTGATCTTTGGGGTGTACAAGATGTTGGAGTTTGATCTTTGGGATGTACAAGAGCAGAAACCATCCCCACCTCCATGGATTCCAAAAAGAATGAAAAGCAGCATCTGAGAACAGCTCTGCAGGCCTGTGGATATCCAAATTGGGCCTTCACTAAATCTAAGTCTACCAGACCTAAAACAGCGACAGATAGGGCTGAGACTCAGAGTAAACGGAAGAACCTGGTCATTCCTTACATGGCTGGCGTGTCTGAAAAGATAAAACGGATATTTGGCAAACACCACATACCTGTATATTTCAAACCCACCAACACACTGAGACAGAGGCTTGTACACCCCAAAGAGATGTTATTTAAAAAAAAAATAACCATGACCTAGCCCCAGGTGCAAGGTCACACAGCCACCTAGAAACATATTTAAGGATTCCCTTACTAACTTTGCTCAGACTGAAGAAGCTCCTTGGATAAGGAGCGAAAGGTTTCCACTGGGAAAATAGAAATCCAGTTGACATGATTCAAGCTACAGACAACTCCACCTGGATGACTGAGAACCTTCATAGTCAATATGCCAACAAATTTGGAAAACTCAACAATGGCCACAGGATTGGAAAAGATCAGTTTACGTTCCAATTCCAAAGAAGGACAATGCCAAAGAATGTTCAAACTACCGTACAATTGCGCTCATTTCACATGCTAGCAAGGTTATGCTCAAAATCCTACAAGCTAGGCTTCAGCAGTATGTGAACCGAGAACTACCAGAAGTGCAAGCTGGGTTTCGAAGAGGCAGAGGAACTAGAGATCAGATTGCCAACATTCGCTGGATCATGGAAAAAGCAAGAGAGTTCCAGAAAAACATCTACTTCTGCTTCATTGACTACGCTAAAGCCTTTAATTGTGTGGATCACAACAAACTGTGGCAAATTCTTAAAGAGATGGGAGTACCAGACCACCTTACCTGTCTCCTGAGAAACCTGTATGCGGGTCAAGAAGCAACAGTTAGAACCGGACATGGAACAACCGACTGGTTCAAAATTGGGAAAGGAGTACGACAAGGCTGTATATTATCACCCTGCTTATTTAACTTATATGCAGAGTACATCATGAGAAATGCCGGGCTGGATGAATCACAAGCCGGAGTTAAGATTGCCGGGAGAAATATCAACAACCTCAGATATGCAGACGATACCACCCTAATGGCAGAAAGTGAAGAGGAACTAAAGAGCCTCTTGATGAGGGTGAAAGAGGAGAGTGCAAAAGCTGGCTTGAAACTCAACATTAAAAAAACTCAGATCATGGCATCTGGTCCCATCACTTCCTGGCAAATAGAAGGGGAAGAAATGGAAGCAGTGACAGATTTTATTTTCTTGGGCTCCAAGATCACTGCAGACGGTGACTGCAGCCATGAAATTAAAAGACGCTTGCTCCTTGGGAGGAAAGCTATGGCAAACCTAGACAGCATATTAAAAGGCAGAGACATCACCTTGCCGACAAAGGTCCGTATAGTTAAAGCTATGGTTTTTCCAGTAGTAATGTATGGCTGTGAGAGTTGGACCACAAGGAAGGCTGAGCACCGAAGAATTGATGCTTTCGAACTGTGGTGCTGGAGAAGACTCTTAAGAGTCCCTTGGACTGCAAGGAGGTCAAATCAGTCAATCCTAAAGGAAATCAACCCTGACTGCTCATTGGAAGGACAGATGCTGAAGCTGAAGCTCAAATACTTTGGCCACCTAATGTGAAGAGAGGACTCACTGGAAAAGACCCTGATGCTGGGAAAGACTGAAGGCAAAAGGAGAAGGGGACGGCAGAGGATGAGATGGTTAGATAGCATCACCGATGTAATGAACATGAATTTGAGTAAACTCCGGGTGACAGTGGAGGACAGGAAGGCCTGGCGTGCTCTGGTCCATGAGGTCATGAAGTGTCGGACACAACTAAACAACTGAACAACAAAAAGTCTCAGCTCTCTACTTACATCCACATGTGCTGTCTTACCCACTCATATTCTCTTTGTGGATCCCTCACATTAATTCCAATTCAAATGTACTTGATCCACATCTGAACAAATGCTTCTGAATAGCTTTGCAATATTATCAGAATATTTGATACTGTAATCTAATCTAGGGATTAAGAATATGACAAATTTGATGATGTTTTAGAAGTAAAGAAGGCTGAAAAAAAATCCAATGCTTCAAAGATTTCCAACAAAATACTCAGCATTACCCAATGTAATGGGTAATGTACAAACTGCACTATTTTAAACAGAATCCCAAGCATGTCGATGAAGATTCTCAGTCATCCAGGTGGGATTGTTTGTAGGTTGAGTCATGGTAACTGGAACTCTTTCTTTTGGTTGAAACATTTCACTGCTTATCCAAGTACTGAAGAAGCTACTTGGATAAGCAGCAAAACGTTTCAACCAAAAGAAAGAAATCCAGTTGTCATGACTCAACCTACAGAATCCCAAGCAAATTTCCTTGATTCTTCCTGACTGCTGTGATCTCCCAGGATGAGTTTTAATTAGTCTGCCCTCTGGAAGATCTTTGCCATTGATTTTTAAGGCTGCAACTGCAAGGGCAGATAAATCCCCTTTGTGATCCTCTGGCCAGTAATATTCCAACCCTAATATCTATCCAAATATATTTGAGAGACGTATTTAAATATGCCTTTAGAAAAGTGAGTTTTGAGAGAAGGAGGGAGTATATATTTTTATTTTGAGAGGAAATCATCCAAAATAATTTTGAATTTCTATTTTAAATAATTAAATATATAAGTTTTAAAGTAATATAGATCAATGCAGAAGCAATTCGGGGGAGAAATTTGCATTTGCAACAGTGACATGAGCCAGAGAGAGATCCATCTTTAGGGACCCTTTTGACTCCTAGAATCTCCCCCACCCACACATGCTTTGCATGGGGACGGTCCCTGATTCTGTCTTCAGAACAGTGCTTGGAACCCTGAGAATGCTGCTGCCAGCCTGGGTTAACAATACTGGGGTAGCTGGAATGATGGCCTGGCTCAAGGGATGGCATCTGCTTCTGTTCTTGTCAATAACCTGGATTCTGGCTGGGCCTCTGTGTCTAATCTTATTGTATCTGTATGCAAACAGAAGTCTGCAAAAACAACTGGTTGGGTTTTTTTTTTCCCTGAAGGACAAAACTAACATAAGCACAGTAGAAACTCTTTTTAAAACATATACAAGTAACTTCAAATAAAAGAAAGTGAAGGGCATTTTTCGTTTGGTCAGGATCCTTGCAATTCCATGCATTTTCTTCTCCTAGAATAAAATTGCCTTTCCTTGACTGGCCCGCCACATGCTATACAAAATAGAGCCAGAAATTCTGAAGCTATGAAGTACTGTATATCATGTTAAGCTTCTAAAAAAACGGATTAACAATCAGAATGGAGAAGATTAAAATCAAATAATTCCATTTGAATTCCATTTGAACACTGTGGTTGCTCAGGCATTGTAATTGGGAGTGGTATAAAACAACTGAAACAATTTTTTCTTGCCATAGTTGAGCAATAATGGTCATATTCCAAAGCATGGAATAATGATCTACTCTGTATAGAAATTGAAGTATTATTTCAGAATTTTCTATAGTTTGAACACATCCCTGACTCCAGTGACCTGCATGTATAAATTAACTATCACTGCCCACAATCACATATAATAGATACGTATATAGAAAAGTTGTATTGGTGTCTATCGTCCAAGTCAGCCATTTCAATGGGATCATTTGCATTCTCAGTTATAAAGTCAAAATCAACATTTTTGCACAGTTGCCAGGGGCTCATGCAACTCAGCACAGGACTGGAAAAGCAAGAAGAAACCCTTTAGATCCAGCCCAATAGATTTTCTTCTCTCCTATGATGAAACTAATTCTGGGTTGTTGGTTTTTTTCTCTCCCTTATTCATGTAAGTCTTACCTTAAGGCTGTGCACAGTAATCCTCTGTTTCTTTACTTTATGCTAGGGTTCCACGAGAGTCACTAGGGGTTCCCTGGGAGATCACGATTTATTTTAAAAATTATTTCAAATTTGGGCAACTTCACATTAAAGAGGTAAGTTCCATTCTTATTTTTAGTTTAAGAACACTGTTAATGCACATATATAGGCCTACACATGAAACAAATATAATAATTTTGTAACTTCTGGCCTATATTTGAGCCTGAATGTGCAGGGGTTCCCCAAGGCCTGAAAAATATTTCAAGGGTTCCTCCAGAGTCAAAGGTTGAGAAAGGCTGATCTAAAGGATGTCCCACTATGCTTATTTGAGTATTATTATTATTATTATTATTATTATTATTATTATTATTTAGATTTTAATAATAATTTTCCCCTAATTGCATTTCTCCTAATGTAATCTGCAGATATGCATGAATGTTCCATGTATTTTCATGCTTCCCTTGTGTTCTGTTAGTGATCATTCTGATTTATTTATTTATTTATTTATTTATTTATTTATTTATTTATATTTCAAATTGTACCATATTAGAGGAAATCAGAAATTCTCTTTTTGAGGAGAAAATACCTTAAAATCCATACTTACAAGCCTTCTTTTATAATGCAAATTATTAAATATGAAATATGAAAACAGGATACATCTCAAATTAATACTGAAATTATGTTTTATACATTTTTATTTTGAAATGTGTTTTTTTTTAAAAATGACTCCCCAGCTAGAAACTTATTCCTAGTTGAATACAGTTTATTTATGCCCTTCTCCCAGCCTATTGCCTAATTCATAAACATTAATTTAGATTTCAAGGGCTAGAATAAAAATTCATACATTATGCTGTACTGCTGACATTCCTTCAAAGAAGAAGCATTTTTCTTTGGAGAAATGGTTCAAATTATTCAAGATACAATGTAGTACATATTAATAAAATGTATATGAGAACAAAATATCCATCTAGATATTAGCTAATATTCAAGCTAGTGCCCACAAATGTGTTAGGACTGCATTTCCCAGAATTCCTAAGCAGCCATTTTGTCAGAGAATTTTTGGAGTTGCATTTTCAACACATCTGGAACTGCCGTATTTGGGTAGGCTGTCAAATATATAAATGAATGAGAAGACTGTTTTTTCCCTCTGTCATGTCCCCAAATGTCCAAACTATACAAGACTAGTTCTTGAGCACATGAAGAGTAATTTAAAAAAAAGCCAGAAAACAGGAAAGAACAGAAAAGTCTGTTCCTTTCTAACTGTACTCTGACACTCAAGAGATGAAAGCTCTGCAAAATTAAAGTAGAATTTGGGAAGATTAGAATGCAGACTCATAAAGACATGGATCAGCCAAAAAGCAGAATCTATAGGCACTTCCACACTACCATGTTTTCACCACCATTTCCACTCCCCAATTTCTCAGAAGCATAGTGAAGCTAACTTGCCATTAACTTCACTCCTGCAAATTTTGAAAGCTGAGAACAATCCTACAGTGAGAGAAAGGAAGTAAGGGTTCTCAGCAGCAAGAACAAAAGTTGGGTAAATCAGAGTTCTCTTCAGCGGTAGAACTGATCCCCCAGAAGCTCTGCAGAAATGCGGCACGTGTATGAGCAAGGAAATATAGCCTTGCTATCATTTCAAAGGCATCACAGCACCAGCAATAGACCAGTTCAGCTGTCAGACAAAATCAATGTCATGAGAACAGGCAAATCAGGAACTGGTTTTGAACTGCTGCTAAGGGCCCATGTGGAACTGCCCAAATCTGTAAGGAAATGAATTTATCCAAAGGGAATATACATTTGATGACTCGGAACAACAGAAGGATGGGGATGGGGATCCATGGGGTAGAGCAGGGCTTTCCAAACTGTGTGTCGCAACACAGTACTGTGTTGCCTGGGGGCCCCAGGTGTGTTGCGCGACAACCCGGAAGCACTGATGGCTCACCACCGCCATGCGCAACAGCGCGGGCGGCGGTGGCGATGGCGGGCCATCAGCGCTTCCGGGTTGTTGCACGACATACCAGGACGCCGACGCCGCCACGGCGTGCAAAAAACAGAAAGTGCAGCTGCGGCAGCCCGGAAGTGCCAGTGGCGGCACTTCCGGGGTTTTGCACGGCGGACATTGGTGTATCGCCAACGGCAAAAGTTTGGAAAGCCCTGGGGTAGAGAATATTATTCAGTGCATTTCCTCCCTCCTTTTATCCTGCTAGATTTTTATTTATTTATTTATTGTTCAATTTATATCACCGCCCATCTCCCCCCACAAGGGGACTCTTGATTCATGTGTTGGAGGTAAGTATATTCTATTATGCCAAAAACATCTCGGTGTATATTGTTCAATGTTTATGAAGGATTCCATCTGTTCATTGAAACTGTTTACCATCCAAATGTTCCTTCAAATATGTTTGTCATCTACCGAGTTTCTGAAAGACGTGTGTCTTGCCCTGCTCTAGTGTCAGAAATGAGAACATGTAAAAACTTAACCAATGTGCAAGGGTTTACTTACTATGCACATTTCATCCACAGTATACTAATCTACTTTTATACTAAATATGTTTCCTAATGTTCAATTCCTATATGCACACACATATGGAAATAAAAATATTTTCATCAAGCAACATGACACTATTAATTTTATTTGAGATCAGAGATTTAGAAGCTTGCAATGAGAAAAATCAAAAAAGTAACTAGTCTTTTGCAATAAAAATAAAGTTACATTTATTCAAAAAAACAAGAACCATATCTACAATCTGTTTAAACCTGCAAGAGGTACAGCTAGCAAAACATCTTCATTTGAATAGTAAAAGAAACAAGAAGGGGGCAGGCTAAACAAAGAATGTTACCTTTATACATTTAACTTCTTGTTCACTGGCAATAAATCACCATAGTAACCAATTAGCATGTGACCTCTCAACACTCAGCCCACTCAAACAAGAATACCGTATATGGTAACAAAACACCTTGAGAGTACAAAGAGATTCCTTATGTGGTAACAGTAACCTGAATTCCAGCAGACTTTGTGGCTCCAGTGAGTGAGAGAAAAAAATACCTTAGCTTGTCTTTTTAAACAATAACTTGTGACCCAGATTCTTTTAGATCACAAAATAAAAAAATACAACAGACACTCCTACAGGGAAGGGAGGCAAATATTGCTATTCCAATAGTAGGGAATATCTGTAGCTCAGGATTGATATCTGATGGGTTCTTGTTTCTACACTAGGTTGTTTTCCTGCAGATGTTTCATTAGCAGGCTAGGTGACCTCATCAAACAGCTCTTGGCTGTTTGTCTCCTTCGACTTTTCTTATAACTTTTTTTTAAACTACATAGATGGGGTTTATCTCTATGTGTCTGTTGATGGCTGATTTGGCTGAACTCCAGGCTTTCAGGAATTCCCTGGCACATTTGGATTTGGCTTGGCTCATAACAGGGATTCCTAAACTTTTTGCCATCATGCCTCCCTTTAGTGTGATCTTAATGTACACATCTCCCCTAAAAATCCAAACACCAAAATGGACACAACGGAACAATGAAAACAATACAATGAAACTTTGGGAAAGGTGGACTTATTGTATCAATGTAACTAAAAGGTTCTTCATACCTCCCCTGGACTCTGTCTGCACCTCCCCAAGGGAGGGACACCTCACAGTTTGGGAAACCCTGGTTTAGAATGTCAACAGTTTCCCAGTTGAAATTGTGGTTGAATTTATCTATGTATAAAGAGACTAAGGAATTCTCATCATCTCTTCTGACTGCCGCTTGGTGTTTGTGGGTGTGTTCTTTGGTTATGGGGCCTTGCTTAAGATGTTTTGGAAGGATTTGGTTGGTTTGTGTGCTCCAGTGATGCCAAGAAGGTGTAGTAGTCAAGGAAGGGTTAGTGTTAAAGAAGGAAACAGCCGAGAGAGCACATCCTCCCTAACAACCAGCATGCAAATAAGCAGGAAACAGCACCTGATAAATCTCACTCTTAGAAGAGACATTTTTGTCACTGTTAAATTCCTCAGTTTCATCCACAACATCCCCAACCAGATGACACATTTTAGACCTCATATTTTCCACAATGTCCTGAATGCCTTGCATAATAACTTGGTAGGAATCAGAAAGAATCTGCTTAAAATCTCGGTGGAAGTCAGAGAAAGTCTGTTTAAAATCCTCCATGTCTCAAGCAGTAGATTATGGCGTCCCCTAGGCGCTTAACCAGCAAAAGTCAAAGATATGAAGGAATGTGTTTACTTAAGTGAAAGTGAGATATGCAGACAGTTCCCCAGGGAAAGTAGAAGCAGAAAACTGTAAGTTCAAAACAGCCGATTCAACGTGTAGGAAAATGCTAATATCTTCAAATTTAGTGCAAAAATAATAATAGGGATACAATTATTTACTCTCAATCCTCCTTAATATTTGGATGGAAAACAAAGTCCAAAACTTAAAAAGAATTTTTTTAAAAAAAATAATCCCAAAAATAACGATAAGCACCAAGGTCATTCCTGTGCTTCTTGCTGCAGGCAAGGGAAGAAGTCTAGCCTATAACCTTGAAATCTCTGGGTGGTTTCCCATCCTAGGTATTTACCAAGTCCAACCCTGCTTAATTTCTTGAGATCAACCATGGTTGGGTGCTGCCATCTAGATTGGGTGGGGTAACAATGATGATGGTTTCCTGCCGGCACAACTTTTTCACAAGCAATCCAAGACCCCATCAAAATCCCAGCCAGAAATGGTGCAGTAGAAATAAACAATAATCACAACTAAGCTCTCATGGCTGTGCAAAAGGCTAAGCCAATTTATTTTTGTTCTGGAAGAAAAACTTTTTCTATTCAATATCCAAGGTTTTCCTTTAATTGAATTATTGATCTTTTGACCAGGCTGAAACACACTAAGCTGTCATCAGCTTTTCGGCTGGACTCCCCCATTCTTTGCTCACCGTTTATCAAAAGAAAAAGGTCAAGTCCATACGTTTGCTCATTTCTACTCTATTCTATTTGTTAGAAGTAGACTTTGTACTAATGCCTGACCTGATGCCTACATATGTTAAATGACAGTTCCTGTGATCCACATGTTTGGCTGAGTATGACATGGCAGGTATAATGAGCACATCTGGGGGATGTCCATTTTGATAAGGCTGCTTTAATGCAATTGACCCTTTGTTCCAGCTTCTTTTTTAGGATTTTTCATTCCTTATTTGTAACAATATTATTTTCCCACTTTTTTCCCCCTCGTGTCACTTTTCTCAAGCAACTGAAGGGCAAAAACTAATCAAGCAGATACCTCTGGGTTTTCCTTTGTGGTTTCTCCTTTGTGTAGTTTAAAAATGGCCCTTCTTTACAAGCTTGCGTGCATTTTAATCAAAAGCTACAGCAAGAATCATCAATCTTTTCAGGCTTCAATGCTCTTCCTTCATTTCTTCTGCTGCTGCAGGATTTATAACTGCCATTTCTCCTAAAGACAGGTGGGCCTTTCTCTGCCCCTGGAGACCATGTCAATGCCTTTCTGAACTCTCTCTCTCACACCCACACCCACTACAACTTTCTGAATCTACCCAGTGATGTAGATTTTCTGTTCTGAAATTCTTTCCCATTAAAATGGGAGTGGTGTTTATTTCGTTTTTGCCTTCTAACCACAGTTAATAGTGTTGACAGATTTCTTTTGATCTTTTTTTTTAGGAAAGGGAAGCACATTCTTGAATGTTTAACGCAAGTATCAACTATCACTACCAACAACAAAAAAATAGCCATTTTTCTGGACCCAAATTTGTGAGAATTCTCTCCACCTTTTAAAAGTATTATTTTCAGGCCAAATCTGTACTTACCCATGCAAAATTTAGAATACCCCCATAAGTAAGACCATAATTAATGTGTACCACTTCATAAAAATAAAAATGTTGCTTTTTAAAATTATTCATGAATAATAGAATGTTTAGGACTGGAATAGGAAAATGTTAAAACTGTTCCACTTTTATATAAGATTGCTCCTTCTTTAATAATACTTCTGTGGCTTCACCTTTAAATAATGACTATTGTCATGATAAAATGTTACACTTCCAATTTCCACTACAGGGCCACCAGACCCCAAGCTAATAATTTTATATTGCTGACAAATAAAAGAAGCTGCTAGAATGAATTGACCCATTTTTTCACTAGTTGTTCAGCTTGACCTAGCTGACTGTGGGGATAAGGAAAAAACAAAATGTAATCAACATTGTATATCTAGTCAAAGTACCCGATAAATAAAATTGCCTGGCTGTTTGGGCTGAATAACAATGACCTCAGAGAGAAAACGGATATTAAATATTAAATATGTGCCTTTAAAGCTAAGCCTCCCAAACAACATTTAAGTGGTTTATTAAATCCAGATTTATTGGATTAAGAAGAGGTAAAAAAATCAAAGGAAAGTTCTAAAGGTAGCCTTAAGTTTTCTCACAGTGATAAGAAATCAAATTAATGACACTGAAAAGGAGGTGAAACTCAATTTCACTTGGTTGAACTACCCTAAATTCTTTCATGGCAGGTTCTGACTCAAATTAATCTTGCGCTTGTAGAGTAGGAATCTTTTTCCAGCATTTCTTAACAATATCCTTCAGTGTTATGATGGGCAAAGTCCTCTCAGTAAGATTTGGAATTTGTTTTTAATTAGAATTAGTGGAGAAAACTTTTAAAAAGAGTAAGAAGAGAGAGACAGAGAAAAAGTTTTAGAGTTCTAAACTAGCAAAACCTTTTTTGCACATTCATACTTCATTTCCAAGACATGACCATCTTATCTAGTGCAATTTGGAAATCACAATATGGGTGCAGATTGTGTGACCAGGGCCAGCCAGCTCTAGGCTAAGGCTGAGTGGGAACCAGCTTAGGGGTGCAATGATTTGGGGGTGCTACAATGCGATTTCAAAAGCACTTGTCTGCGCATACGTTAGTTTCCGCTCCAGTTGACTCCCGACGCTCCTGTTACAGTGTGCAACCAGAGGGCTAGGGAAGTGGATGGCTTTCATGTCTTTCCAGATATTTTGATTTGTAAAAAAATATATGGATTCTCATATCTGGTGATCACCATAACCATCGCACGCTACCATTTTTTTTTCTTCCTAGCATTTTTCCCACAGGTGCAGGGTCCACTTTTTTTTTGGATGAACCAAATGCTGATCCATTGGTTGTGACAGGAATTGACCAACCGGCTTGTCACCTGACCTGACGTCATGGGCTGAGAGAGAGGGACTGGCCCAGCCGGCTTTCAGGCCTAAGGCGGGACGAGATCTCACAGTCTCCTGGAATCTAGCCTGGGGCCTTAACCGCTAGGCCAAACTGGCTCTCTAACCGTCACGCACTACAATAATTACCTGAATTTTTAAAAATTGCTATGTATGTGAATCATTTTGGAAATTTTTGTAATATAATACATAAACTTGTGAATTATAGGCAAATTTCTCAGAGGGGATGGAGGGGGCACCATCAATGTGGTCTAGGGGTGCCATATACACTTGAGCCGTCCCTGTGTGTGACCATAGCAACAATGCCAGTGGCAGGTAGATGGGAATGCCTGCATCCTGGATTCCCAGAAGGTGCTCAGAGACATCAATACACCTACAGGTACCTCTCTTGGCACCTGCAAGACTGTTTGTTTGTTTGTCTGTTTGTTTGTTTAAAAAGGGGTATTAGAATACTGCAATGTAAAGCAAAAGCACTAAAAATTAAGAAAAGCTCAAATTACTGAGCTAGAGGGCTGGAGGGAATAACTTCACCAGATTGCCACTTGAGAATTGGGTGTTTTGTGATTGGCCATGCCTATAACAGCTACAATGTGAGAGTACCCTTAACATGCTCATAAAGTTCCAAGTGTGCCCACCGGTCCCTAATGAGTAGAGATCTTTAGCCTAATATTCCATTTCATATCAGTCTTCTGAAATGCAAATGGAGCCAGTTAATATAAAATTGGATGTTGTGAAAAGAAATTAAATGTCATAGTATATCATAGCAGAATGTAAGAGCACCTCTTGTTAGATCAAGCTAACGATGCAAGATGACAGATAGGATTATCATCCTCATCAAATTTAATAATACACATCAGGAGTAAACAATTATTTTCCTGATTGAGTGGCACAAAACTGGTGATGGAAAAAGGTGAAGATGCAGATATTAGTGAAATTTCATCAGTCAACACTCAGCTAAACCTCTTGCTGGGGGACATCGTCTTACACGATTCCCTCTCCAGCAAAATCAGCTTTTCAGGAAAGAGCTGCTGACCTAATTACAGGAAAATGAAGTTGGCAAGAGCAAGTTCAGAACAGTGAGACTTGAGAGCAATCCATCAAAGAAGATTTGTGATAATGCAGTAAATGGAAGAAGTGTAGCTGAATACCTTTAATGATACATGAAAGGAGGAGGAGGAGGAGGAGGAGGAGGAGGAGGAGGAGGAGGAGGAGGAAGAGGAGGAGGAGGAGGAGGAGGAGGAGGAGGAGGAGGAGGAGGAGGAGGAGGAGGAGGAGGAGGAGGAGGAGGAGGAGGAAAGAATGAGGCAGCAGTTCTTTGGAAAGTAGCCAGAGCAGTCTCTCTCTGACTTTATTACATAAAATCAGAGGGACAATTGCACCAGACCCTACATGGAAGAGATTCATCAAATGATGGCTTCATATTTGAAATGAATAGCTGGATTATTTTCAATTAAAGCCCTAAAACTAATGTTAAAAGATGATCCCAAGAATTATTTCAATATTTATTTATTTATTTATTTATTTATTTATTTATTTATTTTATCCCCGCCCATCTCCCCACATAGGGGACTCTATGTGATAATATGTGAGGTTTTCCTGCATCCATCTGTCTATTGGGTCATGCCTTTAGGGAACCAAGAACAATTTTAAAAATGCATTAACTTAAGATGCAATTAGAAGAAAAGGGATGCAAATGAAAGTCTCTGTGGGGAATCATGATGGCAGGATACAACCAGTAACTTCAACTGGCAGATTGCATTCTCTCATCTTTTGGATCCAAGCTTTGGCATTCTCCAAAAGGTTTATTCCAAAGACCAACACATCTGGCTAGGACTTTGACTTACTTAAGTGTATTATGCACGCCCAGCCATTCTGACATTCTAGATCAGTGTTTCTCAACCTCAATAACTTTAAAATGTTGGGACTTCAAATCCCAGAATTCCCAAGCCAGCCATGCTGGCTAGGAATTCTGGGAGTTGAAGTCCATACCTATTAAAGTTGCTGAGGTCAATAAACACTGTTCTAGATGATACAGCAAAAATTATTCAGAAGGCAAAATATGACCATGTCTAAGTTGATGAAGTAATCATGGGTCTGTGAGCTGTAAGTTAAATTAAAGGGTCACATGTGGTATTCAGTGGTCAAAAGATGGCTGTAAAGAAGAATGGGGATAACAGTGAGATTAAGAAGAAGCCTCCTACTACAATGCTGACATTTACCAGTGAGATGGAGAAAATAACTGTGCTACTCAAAAGGATCTTTCCTCTACAACTGAGATCTTAATTTTGAAAGGGACCTTTTCATTATTCCAATCTGTCTTCACATGAGGCTGTTCTCTAATCCTCATTGCATTATCTCTGGATTGTGGGACTTAGTCAGTGTCCCACAGTGGGTAACGTTTGTTATTTTCCTTACTGTTACTATGTTTTCTAGATTAGCATTTTCTTGCTGCTTTTCCAGGCTAACTATGTATTTATTATTTATTTGTTAGTTTGTCATTCATTGAATTTCTAGGTTGCTAGATTTTGGAAAATTCTGGGTTTACTGCTTCACTGTAAAAGAACAGGTAATAACAATATAAATTTTTTTTTAAAAAAATCTAATGGAGGGAACAAATCCAAAAATACTTACCCCATCCCCAATTTAAAGAGGCCTGACCACACACTAACCAAAGGCTTGTGGAAAAAGCCAGGTTTTTTAGGCTCATTTAAAAATAGGTGGCGTGAGGGCCATACAAATCTCCAGGGAGATGCTGTTCCAAAGGGCAGATGCAACAACAATGTACTGGATAGTGTGGCTATTCCCCAGACATAATGGTACATTGGTGGTCTAGGTGTAAAGAGAGTTGGGAATACTCTATAAGTCTGCAATCCTTTCCAGGAGAAAAATCTGATACAGTTCAGTGAGACCTACTTCTGAGGAAAAGTGGGTGGGAACTACGTTGGGCCCCATCCATCCATCCATCCATCCATCCATCCATCCATTCATTCAATTTATATGGCCACCCATCTCATCTAAGTGACTCTTAGCCACTTTTGTGACACTTACTGTTTTCAGCTGAAGTTGCTCAGAGAAGATCATTGTAATGCATGTATGTGAACCATGACATCTGGAGTCCTTCATAGCTTCAGATTTGCATAGGTTCACATTTAAAATGGCTTCAATAAACAAAAATAAACCTTGCTAGTTATGTACCTGCAAATCTCTTCTCCCAGGAGAGCCTGTACCTCAGCTCTTTGCTTATGAGCAATTATTTTTAAAATTAAATAAGTTTAATCAATTAAAAATTAAATTAAGACCAGCAGAAGCTGTATTCTCTTCAGATGTTGCTGAATTTCAATTTCTAATCTCTCACCATTGGCAAGCTGAGGCTTCTGGGACTTGTAATTCAGCAATATCTGTAGGATCAAAGTCATTTGAGGATCTCAAATTTCTCGGCTCTCCCCCAAAGTCAGCAGAATCCTTAGCAACCAGTATTATCTTTTGCATTTTTTTCCTTTATATTTAATCATTCTGGCTGTCAAGCTAAGCAAGAGTGCAGTAAGGGAGTAAGATTTTTTTAAAGGCTCTTGAGACTCTTTACCTGTGAGGTCTTCAACTTCCAAAATTCTCAGCAATGCCTGTACTGGCAGAGGAACGCTGTGAGTTGATATCTACATTTCTGGAGGTCAATGAAGTTGGGAAACTAAGGAATAATTAAAAATGGTCTCTGAAATAGCTTCAGTGGAGAAAACTATCAGTTTTCAGGAAAACATGAGTTCCTTCATATGGTGAAGGTGTTGGGCTAAGGCCAAGGAAACTCAGGTTCAAGTCCAACCTCAGCCCTGGAAGTTCACTGGGTGACCTTGGGCCAGTCATTTTCTCTCATCCATGTGTCTATGAAGGTTCTCAGTCATCCAGGTGGAATTGTCTGTAGCTTGAATCATGTTAGACAGAGAAGATAGGTGGTTTGAGAGAGGGGTCAAGGAATCCATTTATGCCAACTTGGAAAATCCTTCCTTGAATAGAGGTGGGGGCCTCAGGCACAATCTTTCCCCTATTTTCCTTCCTGCTTTGTCTTCTGTTCCTAGGAAGATTAAGACCATTTCGCAAGCTCAACAGCAGCATGGTGATCTTAACGATCCTCCTTTAGATGATAAAGAGACTTAGAAATAACATCTCAAAATAACCATGACCTAGCCCCAGGTGCAAGGTCACACAGCCACCCTAGAAACATATTTAAGGATTCCCTTACTAACTTTGCTCAGACTGAAGAAGCTCCTTGGATAAGGAGCGAAACGTTTCCACTGAGAAAATAGAAATCCAGTTGACATGATTCAAGCTACAGATGGGTCTCTCATCCATGCTTCTTGTGGGCAGAAAATGAAGGGGAGAGTGCTATGTTTGCCACCTCAAGCCCCCTGGGGGAAAGACAGTATTTGTTGTTGTTGTTTATTCGTTCAGTCGTCTCCGACTCCTCGTGATCTCATGGACAACTCTCATGAGTAAACATAAATAAGATTGCATTGCATGTTTATCAGTTTTATTGTAAACCGCCCAGAGTTCCCCGTTGGGGGAGATGGGCGGTCATATAAGTTAAATATAAATAAACAAATAAACAAATAAACAAATAAACAAATAAACAAATAAACAAATCCAAGGATTCACTTTGGAGACCTTATAGGCAGGGTGAAAAATTCATAACAAAACATAAGACTAATAGTTGAACAAAACCAGCAAGTAAGCTTGACCAGAAACTTGAGTTTATCCCATCTGGTCTTCCTGACTGTGCTCAACTGTGAGTTGTTGTTTATTCATTCAGTCGCTTCCGACTCTTCGTGACTTCATGGACCAGCCCACGCCAGAGCTTCCTGTTGGCCGTCACCACCCCCAGCTCCCCCAAGGTCGAGTCCGTCACCTCCAGAATACCATCCATCCATCTTGCCCTTGGTCGGCCCCTCTTCCTTTTGCCTTCCACTTTCCCCAGCATCAGCTTCTTCTCCAGGGTATCCTGTCTTCTCATTATGTGGCCAAAGTACTTCAGTTTTGCCTTTAATATCATTCCCTCAAGTGAGCAGTCTGGCTTTATTTCCTGCAGTATGGACTGGTTTGATCTTCTTGCAGTCCAAGGCACTCTCAGAATTTTCCTCCAACACCACAGTTCAAAAGCATCTATCTTTCTTCGCTCAGCCTTCCTTATGGTCCAGCTCTCGCAGCCATAGGTTACTACAGGGAATACCATTGCTTTAACTATGCGGACCTTTGTTGTCAGTGTGATGTCTCTGCTCTTAACTATTTTATCAAGATTTGCCATTGCTCTCCTCCCAAGAAGTAGACGTCTTCTGATTTCCTGGCTGCAGTCAGCGTCTGCAGTAATCTTTGCGCTTAGAAATACAAAGTCTGTCACTGCCTCCACTTTTTCTCCCTCTATTTGCCAGTCATCAATCAAGCTGGTTGCCATAATCTTGGTTTTTTTGAGGTTTAACTGCAACCCAGCTTTTGCACTTTCTTCTTTCACCTTCGTCATAAGGCTCCTCAGCTCCTCCTCGCTTTCAGCCATCAAAGTGGTATCATCTGCATATCTGAGATTGTTAACGTTTCTTCCAGCGATTTTAACTCCAGCCTTGGATTCCTCAAGCCCAGCACGTTGCATGATGTGTTCTGCATACAGGTTGAATAGGTAGGGTGAGAGTATACAACCCTGCCGTTCCCAATCTTAAACCAGTCCGTTGTTCCATGCTCTGTTCTTACCGTTGCTACTTGGTTGTGATACAGATTCCTCAGGAGGCAGACAAGATGACTTGGTATCCCCATACCACCAAGAACTTGCCACAATTTGTTATGATCCACACAGTCAAAGGCTTTAGAATAGTCAATAAAACAGAAATAGATGTTTTTCTGAAATTCCATGGCTTTCTCCATTAGAACAACAAAAATATGAGAGGAAGTGATTCCTGAGTGCAGACCTGTTCTAAGACATTTGCTCTTTGAGACAGGATAGTTCTCCATCCAGCTTATGTAGAAAATACTGATAATGTGACAGAGCCCTCTGCTATTTTATTTATTTTATTTATTTATTATTTAAATTTATATCGCCACCCATCTCCCCCAACCGGGGGACTCTGGGTGGTTTACAATAAAATCAAAGTTATTCCTGTTGGCAGCAGGTTAATTTAATGGGTTCAGGTGATACTCTGTAGCACATCTCTCCAACCTGATTCCCAGCTAAATCTGCATAAGCTTGCAGGATAAGCAGAATGAGAGAAGTATAGAAGAAGTGAGGAAAGTAAGGGCAGACCAGATTTGCACATGATGCTTAGAAGTAATGTTCTATTTCTTTGTTGTTGGTGTGTTCTGGAGCATGTGCAGAGTTCCAGAAGTGTTTTAGCATTAGAGAGACAAGAAATGATGCCAGGCATTCAGCAAAACATAAATGTATTAATATAACAGAGAACATAAAACAGTATCATCCAGATCCCTGGAGTTAAGTCTTCAATGAAAATACAAACAGCATATTTACATCTCACCATACATCGAGCTGAGGTGAGCTGACAGGCATGTCTGCTTGTATGCAAGCAAGAACAAAAGACATATCCTATATACTTTGTTATCTAGGTCACGGGATAGTTAACCTTCTGACCTTTTTATCTTTACAACCTGGGAAACAATAGAAGTTTAAACTCTTGACTCTGCCGACAGTTAACTGGCGCCCTTGTGACTTGTCTTGTGACTTAATTCCTTTGAGCAATAAAAACACCAACGCTCCTCTATTTTATGCTAAGGGATAAGGAAACAAGCCTATTTTTTCAGTTAACTCCTTGTGTTTCACTGCAACAAGAGGTTTTGTCAAAAAATCAGCAATCATGTCCTTTGAGTCACAATATTTTAAAAATATCTCACCTTTGACTATGAAATCCTTGATGAAATAGTATGTCTATGTGCTTTGTTCTATTTCTACAACCTTCAGATTGTGCCATATGAATACAACCTTGATTATCTTCATAAACAGTTATCGGTTGGTGTAATTCCATACCTATGTCCTTTAAGAGCTGTTTAAACAAAACAATTTCATTACAGATTTGTGCTAAACTGTAGAATTCAGCTTCAGCCATTGACAGAGCTACAATAGTTTGCTTTCTAGAATACCAAGCTATTGTTGACCCAGCAAACTGAATTATAGCTCCAGAAGTAGACTTACGATCAGTGAGGTCTCCCCCCCCCCCCCGCAATCTGCATCAGCATATGCCTCTAATGTTTCTCCTTTCTCAGAAGCAGACAGCCTCAGACAATAATCCTTTGTGCCTTGCAAATATCGAAAAAGCCTTTTTAGGCCTGCTTTTGCAGTAGATGTTGGTTTTTCTACATGTCTACTCAAAATTGACACAACATTTGAAATATCTGGGTGAGAATGATTTGCAATGTATAATAAACTTCCAATTGCAGATCTAAACCCATCTGCATCAGATAACTCAGTCTCTCCCTCCTCCTTCTGGAATTCAGGAAGCATGGGAGTTGAGACTTATCTACATTCCTGCATTTTAAATTCCCCGGGCTCCATCATTGTGATCTTTGCAATGCTAGTTGAAGAATTTTTGTATTGACTAATCAATCACTCTCTCCTAGAGAACTTCCATGTGGGATTTTGGTGCACCCCCTTGTTTCCATGCTGGCCTCATCACTGGACAAGAGAGACCACTTCCTTCTAGCTTTTCTGTCCAACATCTCAAATCACACAATATATTGTATGCTGAACAGTTTGAAACCCTTGAACAATGCAGGGCTTGGGGGAAGGCAGCTTCCCCCCCACCCTCATTGCCTGCCTCCAGGCTCCCTGGATCTCTCCTTCCCCTTAGTTGCAACAATGCCAGAGTGGCATAGTCCTACAACCTGGGCATTAGGTAGCAAGTTCAGTTCTTTCCCTAATCCCTCACAACAGACTAATACAGGGAGACAAGGATGGGTGCTGGCCAGAGCCAATTTCTATATTTGTTTTTGGCTCAGATGGATAGAGAACAGACTTATTCTGGCCACTCTCACAATGGCTGCAGTGAGATAATTGGTGAGAGCGTTTCCTGGAATTGCATTTTCCATACCATATTGCATTTTCCAAAACTGCCAGTTACTCTAGGGAGGACAGTATATCATTTCTTATTCCCATACACAAGGCACAGACAGACAGAAGGACAAATGAACCGAGTTCTGAGATGGACATAATTTCTTTCCAACATTCTGTTGGGTTGGGAAAAAATAGATAACGGGGCTCCTCTTAGTAATTATAGATCTATGAAGCTTTTAAATATAATTAATAAGGATATACTAGACATTTAAATTGAAATCTCAGGACTGGCTGGATCAGGAAAATATCTTAGAGGGAGAACAAGCTGTTTGTAGGGTTGACCAGGGACAAGTATTATAGCAGCTGGTCAAAAAATATCCCATCAGGCCCAAGGCCTCATGGCCTTTGTTGATTTCAGGGCTGCTTTTGATTCCATTTCAAGAAAAAAAATTATGGGAAACACTCAAGGTCTTGTCAACCGATAGGTGTTTGTTCTTATTCATGTATAAATTACATGGGAACAGAAACATGAAATTTAGATATAATCTGCAAGGTCAGCTTTCTAACCCAGTTCCAGCACAGAGAAGTGTTAAATCGAGCCGTATATTAATATCCTCATTTGTTCATTTTCATTTTATATTTATAATTACATATAATTTTATTTTTATATTCATTCACTAGTTTAGTGTCTTGAAGTCTCTAAACTGGTTGAGAAGCATCTGCCAATTTTTACTGGATGCTCATAATGACTCTACCAGTTTACAGTTGCCCTAGAAAAGCCTTAAGTGCCCTTAAGCAATGTGGTCCATTTCTAACAGAAAACAAAGATTATGGTCTTTGCTAAAGGATCAACTATGTATAAATGGAGTGCTGATGGTACCAGGACTGAAGAATGGAAGCCAGTTTGGTCTAGTAGTTAAGGCACCAGACTAGAAACCAGGAGACTGAGAGTTCTAGTCCCGCCTTAGGCATGAAAGCCGGCTGGGTGAACTTGGGCCAGTCCCTGTCTCTCAGCCCTAGGAAGGAGCCAATAGCAAACCAGGAGACTGAGAGTTCTAGTCCCGCCTTAGGCATGGAAGCCGGCTGGGTGACCTTGGGCCAGTCTCTCTCTCTCAGCCCAACTCACCTCACAGGGTCACTGTTGTGGGGAAAATCGGAGGAGGAAGGAGTAATAGGGATGTTCCCCGCCTTGAGTTATTTATAAAAATAATAAAGGGATAGAAAATAAATTAAATAAATAAAATAAAATAAACAGTCAAATAGGTCAAGTGTTTTAACAACCTAGGTGTGGTATTTCATGTCTGAGGAAGAAATAAACCTAAACCTGAACATGTGAACCTGTTGATGCACAGGACTGCAGTAGCTGTTCCGTTTTTTTCCTTCAAAAAGAGGCGGCATTGTTCCAGCAGCTATAATGTTATTCACAGCATAAGCACTAACCCAACTTTTATAAAGAGCCCATCCTTTAGTTTTGCCATGTGTGAGAGAATAGAAAATCTAAATTTCTAACAACCCCCTTTCAAGCTCTTAGATATGTTCCTAATGCAACCCTTAGCTTGAAAATTGGATTGCTGAGGGCTAAAGGCAGAGTTTTGCTTACTTAATGATTAAAACCTCTCCCAATGGGGCTGACTCCCATAATGCTCACCAATCATTTTAAATCTAACCAGATGAAGGTTTTCTAAGGAAATTGCTGTCAAATGGTCATTCACCAGAATTCCCACCACCTCTGGGTTATGACAAAGCTAGAGAGGCATCTTGTTTTATTTATTTTATTTATTTATTTGTCACATTTATCACCGCCCATCTCTACGAAGTAGACTCTAAGGGGAAGAACATCAGCATGACTTAGGCAGAATACCTGAAAAATTAAATTCCTGGAGGGAGAACCCCAGCTGGGAACCAGGCTACTCCTTTACCTTTTTAACTGTGCCTAAATACCTCAGAACATTTTCCAGGGCTTGGTAAAATACCCATCCATCTGCTTTGTTATATGGTAGATTTAACAACCCCCTTTTTAATTAATGTATTTAATCCTGTGGCTTTGGAACCATTGTAACAGCTGGTCATGTTTTTCTTTATTGTGTGTTTTCACAAGACAAATATATAGTGAATTAATCTTGCCTCATTTATTATCTTTTCCTAGTTGTTCAGATTATTTTGATGTTCCTTACAGTTTTGGGGATACTAGTCTTACAAGGCAACTGCATTTTGCATGCTAGCTTATAAATCCTCCAAGAAATTATCAGGGATTCATTTATTATTTGTAAATGGGCTTTAAATTCTATTGTTACACTTCCTGCATTTTATGTCTGGATAATTATATTCCTGATCTTAGACTCTTGCAAAGTAAAAATAGCTTGAGGATCTCAACCTGTTCACTTTAAATTTTAGTTGTGTTTTAGCCTGTAATTTTTAAAATCATTGATGTTGCCTTTTGTTGGTGTTTTTCTTTTGAGAGCCTCCTTCATTTGCCTAACAGCCTAACGCCTACCCTTATATAAGTCCAATTTTGTGCGGTAAGACTTATTCTCTCATAAAGCTGTTAAAACTGCAGACCTGATTCTCACACAGAGCAGCACAGCAGTCCTGAAATAAAGACAATAAGAACTGGAAGGCTCCGCTGGCCACAAAGATATGCTGAAGGGAAAGTTCATATGTGGTTCTGCAGCAGTTTGCAGTAAGGACTTGCATACATAAACAAGTACCTGAGTGACTGGTCCCCCAGGTGAAAGAATCCTACTCAGGCAGGTGGTTATGCTGCCATCGCCTGTTTTCAAATGTGGAGATGCTCTTCATAGCTGAAATCTAGATGGGCAAGAACAAGAAATCTTGCTTCTCTGGGTATAAGCTTTTTTTAATGGTTCTAGTTTTCCCTTTTAACCAAGGTTACTAGGTCCAAGCAATTCTGGGGTGCATGGTGCTGGATTATAAACCAAATACTGGAATAATCAAGAGCTTGAGATTTAGTGGGACTGGCAGAAACCATTGGGGTTTCTGAGAAATGGTGGACTGCAAATTCCTTCATTGAAGGTATCTCTTTCTCAATCCTTAGAGCAGTGTTTCTCAACCTTGGCAACTTTAAGACATGTGGACCTTAATTCATGCTGGCTGGGGAATTCTGGGAGTTAAAGTCCACGCGTCTTAAAGTTGCCAAGGTTGAGAAACACTGCCTTAGATGAAAGTCATTACAGTTTAAAATATTAACGTTATAAATGCTGGTCAAATGGATATTACCATAGAGTTGCCAAAAGTTTCATTAAAAAATATAGGCTGGATTGAGGGGGGAACCTGAAGATTATTGGTGTGCTGAAAAATAATTCCAGGCATACAAGGCACCCACAGCAAAAGCAAAATTGGGTTCAGCACCATCTGCAACAAACCACTATGACATCATCATACAAATAACTTAATCTCTGGTGCAGGTAATTTGCAGCATTTGTGTCATGATGTCATTTGCCTTTTCCTTTGCCCCTCTCCCCCTCCACAGATGCCTATGTTTGGGATTCCTTCCCAGGCAAAGCATTTGAGGGATTTTAAGGAATGCCGGAACAGCTTGGAAAACACAAGTATAATTATGCAATAGAGGAGTGCATATGCTTGAAAACATTTCCCATTAAAATTTTAAGGTGTACTGTGTTAAAGTTTTATTATCTGGCCTCAGGTACCACCTGCTTCTCAAGTAGGAATTGTGCGTTCAAGAAGACCCCCAGATTGTGCACCATTCTCAAACATGGAACCACATCTAGGTGTTCCAAATACCCACAGCCACTTGGTTTTGTCAGGGTTGAGCTTGAGCCTGTTCCTCCTCAACCAGAACCATGCAGCCTCCAGATCCTGGGACAAAATCTTGGCAGCATCACTTGCTTGGCTTGGAGTATTGGTGATACCTGACTCCAAATTAATGGATGACCTCACCCAGTAGCCTCATGGAGATATTAAACTGGAGGGGCAAGAGCCTCAAGCCTTGAGGCACCCCACATGTCTCTAGATTGATCTCTTCCCCCTGCCAACACTAATGCCCTTGAAAATCACCCAGAAATTACAACTGTTTCAGAATGCAGCAGAATGAGCAGTGTTGGACACCCGTAGGTTTGCCCATGTTACACCTCTGTTGTGTGAGCTTCATTGGCTCCCAGTTTTTTTAAAGGTGTGGTTACCACCTTTAAATCCCTACATAGCACGGGGTCAGGTTATTTGTGAGATCACCTGTCCCTGAGGTTATCTGCCCATTGCACCAGATTGGATAGAGTGGGCACACTACAGGTCCCTTCCCTTAAATAATGCCACCTAGTGGATCTAGGAAGCATGCCTTTTCCATAGCAGCCCCAGCCCTGTGGAACACCCTTCCCCTTGAGATCCAGCAGTTCTCCACCCTCTTAAACTTCCAGAAGGCTGTAAAGAGCTGGCTCTTCCCCCAAGCGCTGGGATAGGGTGAAATGGGAGCCTGAACATGGTGGTGTTGGTTGCCTCAGAGAATATTGGTTGTGGCACCAGGTTTTTGCCTATTGCTTTTATTGCCTATTGCTTTTATTGTTTTGTATGGTGATATGATTTTGTCCCACTGCTGTGATCCACCCAGAGTTACGTCTTTTAAGATGGGCAGCTGTATAAGTCAAATAAATAAATGGGACCCAACCACAAAGAAAGAAGCCTCCCACTCCTAATCCCCATTGGTGGTCCAGAAGGATAGCATGGTCAATAGTATTGAAAGCTGCTGAAAGATCAAGCAGAACCAGGATGGTTGCACAACCCCCATCCCAGCTCCACCAGAAGTCATCAGAAAATGCAACCAATGCTATCTCAGTGCCTCTGGTCTGAAACCTGACTGAAAGGGGTATAGATAACCCATATTTTCCAGGACTCTCTGAAGCCATAGCCCAACCACCTTTTCAATAACCTTCCCCCCAAAGGTAAGATTGGAGTATGGATTAAAATTGTCTAGGATTGTTGGGTCTGACAAAGGCTACTCAAGAAGGGGGTGCACCACCACTTCCTTCAAGGCAGGTGATACCACCCCTTCCCTCAGCAAAGCAAATGTTATCACATGGACACAACCACATGTCGTCGTCGTCCCCCCCCCCGCCCAGGTGGCCTTCATCAGCCAGAAGGGGCATGGATCTAATAAACAGGTGGCTGGATTAATAGACCCAAGGACCCTATCTCCTTCCTCAGCAGTCATAGGCTCAAACTTGTCTCAGGTAAATACAAGAACTTGTTTCTATCACCTTGACAGGACTTGACCAGTCAGAGTCCAGCTCTGAGAAAATCAGTGCATCCGTTTTTGAGAGAACCTGCGCATTTGTTGTTGTGAACTGCCCAGACTTGCTTAAGATGGGCGGCCATATAAATCTTATAAATAAATAAATAAATAAATAAATAAATAAATAAATAAATAAATAAATAAATAAATCTTTGCACCAGATGCCTAGAATATTCCTCACAGTGATCCTCCAGATCAGAGCTTTCCAAACTGTGTGTCGCGACACAAAAGTGTGTCGCCACACACAGTGTGGTGTGTCGCCACACCACCCGGAAGCGGCGGCGTGCGCGTGCACGGTGGCAGTGGCAGCCGCTGCCGCCATGCACACACGCGCCACCACACGCCCCCCTGCGCCGCTGCACGCCCCCCTGCGCTGCTGCCGTGCGCGTGCGTGCCGCCGCACGCCCCACACACACACACCCGCGCTGCTGTATGCCCGCCATGTCGCCGCCGCGCGCGCGCCGCTGCATGCTGTTCTGTGACGCCGCTGCGCGCGCGCGCGCACCCCCACACCACCGCCGTGCTGCCGCCGCCGCACCGCCACTGGCATGTCGCCAGCGGCGGCACTTTGGAAAGCCCTGCTCCAGATGATCCTGTAGCTCATTGATGAGAGTGGAAAAAATAATTTGCTGGACCTGGAAACAAATATAAATTGATAAAAATATACAGTATAAGAAATCAGGGATTACATAAAGAAACACTGTCAAAAAGATGGTACAGTGAATCTCAAATTCATATATCGTATTATATAAAAATCCTATTCAGGTCAATACACTTGAGAATAATCTGCTTTCAGCAAATTCAAGAACAGCATATGCAGATTGTAGAAGTAACAGCAGAAATTATATACTGTAAGCACATTGCAAGCATTTCCTCAACAATTTACATTAATAACGCAAAACAATTAAAATGAAAACTGTTCATTGACTTCTTTCCAAATTTCTTTTATTTTATGCAGAGTTTTGTGCTTGAGCCATTTACATTTTGACAATGTCATATCCTATAGCAAAAAAAGCGGGGTGGGTGGGAACGGGCTGTGTAAAATATTAGATGCTGCAACATAGAGAACATCCAATTGTATGGGGAAAACCTCAGGGAAATCATTTTTAAAAAAAGTTATTGTAGACAGAAGATCTTAGGTCACATCTGCACATACATGAATATTATTTAAAAAGGTAAAGGTTCCCCCGCACATTTGTGCAGTCGTGTCCGACTCTAGGGGCTGGTGCTCATCTCCGTTTGTTAGCCGAAGAGCCAGCATTGTCCAAAGATGCTTCCACGGTCATGTGGCCGGCATGACGCACACGGAATTCTGTTACCTTCCCACTGAAGTGGTACCTATTAATCTACTTGCATTTGCATGCTTTTGAATTGCTAGGTTGGCAAGAGCTGGGGCGAGTGCGGGAGTTCACTCCGCACGCAGGGCTAGGGATTCGAACCTCCGAACTTGCGATCTTCTGATCGACAAGCCTGGCGTCTTACCCACTGAGCCACCACGCCCCTATGAATATTATTTAAGTTAACTATAATACAGTATCCCAGGTAAGTACTTAATGTTAAGGTCATTGAACGGTACTGAAAACTGTAAGTTATTGAATGTGTAAATTACTTCTGCTGAAGATCATTGTATTTGAGGAGATCTTAAAGTTCAATCTATTGTATCAGATTTATGAAAGTTTTCAGCCATGTAATTTCTGATTAGATGTTGCAATTGTCAAGTGAAGCACAAACCAATATAATCCAGCTTTCAATTAACTATTTAAGCTTACAATTTATTGGAACTTAGTGGGAGTTTCTTCTGATTAGATATGTATAAAATTACACAAGCTGCATTCATACATAATGCCAGACCATTATTTCAAAAATTGTGTTCACTGAACAAGCCATAATGACCTGATTCATACATGCTGTAATGCCATAATGAGTACGTTTACCCTTGCTAAGCCAGAAACAGAAAGCCACATTCTCTGATTTAGTATTATGTCCAAACCAGTATTTAGTATTATAATTTCTTCCACCATTTCTTTTCAATTACTCCCTTTCACACTTCAAACCATCATTTCCAGTACTAGTTTGGAGGGGAAACTATGGATTGTTCAACCAGGAAATGATGCAGGGGATCAGAATATGTGATAGGAGGAAGAAGAGCACTAGAGCTAAGGCATATTTGTAAGATATTTATGGGTTAACTCTGACCACAGTCTGTGAAGAAATTATTGAACACAGAGGAATTTAATACTATGTAAATAAGTAGATGGCAGTATCGCAAACTGCATAAAAGATAAAACCTTGGCAGCTGTTCACACTTGAGAGGAAGGGATTAAAATTAAGAATGTCATAAGCAATTAATCAGGAGAGTTGACAAATGTTAATATCTATGATTGATTGTTCCAAAGGATGGCTGGTGAAAACATAACCCTGTTTATAGGAGGCAAATCAGGACTGGTTTCAGCCTGAGCTCCAAACCTTCTTAATTGCTCCTTTGTTATTCCTGAGAAACATATTGGGAAGTGAAAAACAGTGGGAGTGGAGGCAGAAGGCACTCTACATACTGAGAATGCACAGAATGTCTACCTTTGCTGGGCAGTTACTGAGTAAGCACTACTGATTGATGGATTATGCGCCTTCAGGTCATTTTCAACTCCTAGAGACCACATAGATAGATCTTCTCCATGATGATCTACCCCTAACCTGTTCTTTCAAGTCTCCCAACGGCACGCTCATCGCCACTGTAACTGAGTCCATCCACCTTGCTGCTGGTCGTCCTCTTCCCTTGCCTTCCACCTTTCGCAGCATTAGAGCCTTCTCCAGAGAGCTGGGTCTTTGCATAATAATAACCGCCCAGAGTCCCCTTTGGGGGAGATGGTGCGGTGATAGAAGTTGACAAGTAAATAAATAAATAAATAATGTCTCCAAAGTAGGATAATTGGAGCCTGGTCATTTGTGCCTTGAGTGAGAACTCTGGGTTGATTTAGTGACCATGAACTCCTGAGCCATCACTGACCCCAGAGAGTAAAGGTTCAAATTGCCCAGAACTAACAACCTTGGTGAATCTATAACCACCCCAACAATGAGCTGAGAAGGAATATGGCTATGTAGCTGGGATATAGGCAGCAACCCTTGCCTATCCTCTAGCCCAGCCTTTCTCAACCTTTTGACCCTGGAGGAACCCTTGAAATATTTTTCAGGCCTTGGGGAACCCCTGCATATTATATAGGCCAGAAGTTACAAAATTATTATATTTGTTTCATGTGTAGGCCTGTATATATGCACTAACAGTGTTCTTAAACTAAAAATAAAGAATGAAACTTACCTCTTTAATGTGAAGTTTGTTTATTAATTTATTTATTTTCTATCCCACCTTTATTATTTTTATAAATAACTCAAGGTGGCGAACATACCTAATACTCCTTCCTCCTCCTAATTTCCCCATAACAACAACCCCTGTGAGGTGAGCTGGGCTGAATGAGAGTGACTGGCCCAAGGTCACCCAGCCGGCTTTCATGCCTAAGGCGGGACTAGAACTCTCAGTCTCCTGGTTTGCTATTGGCTTCTTCCTAGGGCTGAGAGACAGGGACCGCCCCAAGGTCACCCAGCCGGCTTTCATGCCTAAGGCGGGACTAGAACTCTCAGTCTCCTGGATTCTAGCCCGTTGCCTTAACCACTAGACCAACTGTTGCCCGAATTTGAAATAATTTTTTTAATAAATCGTGATCTCCCAGGGAACCCCTAATGACCTCTCGCAGAACCCTGGCTGAGAAACCCTGCTCTAGTCCAACCTTGCACGATTGCCGCTCCTCCTTCCCTGCCGTGGGGTTATGGCTGACACAATAACTGAAATGCAGCTAGACCAATCTCAGCAAGGAGAGAGCCCACCTTCATCCAGCCAAGCCCCAGTGATACATGCCAGATCTGCCTTCTCATCTATAATCAAATGGATACGTGTGAGGTTCTGTCAGAAAAGACCATTCTCAAAGTTTAGAAGATTGTCATGACAGCCAGGTAGATTTTACAGCAAAATTCAGGATAATTTTGCCATTGCATTTGAAACCCTACAGTCTTGGAAGGTGGCAAGCAGGCAAAGCAAAGGGCTCACTTTCCGTAACCCACATTCCATGCTGAGAATAGGACTAAGGTGGACACAGCTTTGGTGACATTCTACTGCAACCAGGAATGAATCCATCCCAGACCTGCAATTTGCTTATGCCAAGGACAAGAAGCATCCCTTGGAACAACTGAAACCAGAGACAAAGGCCAGCATGCCCAACTGCTGTTGGACGTAGGACCAAAGTGGCAGATCCCTAGCCCAGATCATCACAGTGCAAACCCCATGTGAAATCTGTGGTTTGACTGCTTCCTGCACCCTTTCTGCTACCTACATCTTCTTCTTCTTCAAGGAAAACAAAAGTGGAAGCAAGTAGCAGGCAGTGGCTTAAAGCAGAGCAAACCAAGATTCAAATGACGTTTGGTGCATTGTTTTCTGCTGGGAAATGGGGGTCGAGAAAGATCATTTTCCCTGCTATTAATCTCTTCTCCCTCCCGCGAAGTGAAGGACCAAGGAACAGTGGAGAAAGATTGCAAGGATCAGCCTTTTTGAACGGAGGTGTTTGTACCATGAACATCCCTTTTTTAAATGCTGTATTTACCTAAAATACAGTAATTGAGATAATTTTTCCATCTCAAGTTCCTTTTATTGGGGGGGGGGGGTGTCCACTGCCTTCTTTTTCAAGTAAATATAATGTTGTTCCCAACTCTAGAATCTACATGGATCTTTTCTCCAGCCTTTGGAACAAAAGATCCAAGAACTGATGTGTTACCAAGATGGCCCTGATAGGAATACTGCAACATGATTCATTGAAATATAGGAAGGGTCATAGCATTTACTTTGCAGAAGGTCTCCAGGTAGTCTAAGAAAGATGTCAGTTTGAAACTCTGAAGAGCTATTGCCAGTCATAGTTAACAATATTAGCCTGGATGGACCCATGGTCTGATTTGGAATGAGGCAGCTTTCTATGTCCCTTCAGTAGAACTTATCAGAAGAAAAAGCTTCTATGCAGTTTCAGGTGTGCATGAGGCAGGATGCAGGATGCAGTCCAACCACAGATACTTATTTTGAACAATGCAGTTGATTGCACCCGAAAGAGTCCGGTGTGAACAGACACTGGAAATCAACTGTACTTTGCAACCTGGATTGCTGGTACGGTTAGAAAGAGCCTAGACTATTCTTCGATATGAATTCATCATAGAAAAAAAATACTAACTAATGAATATAAATTGCAAGGATTAATCATAAGTTTATTATTGTTATCATTCAGTTTATTATGGCTTACATAGAAACTCACTGTGCAGGCTTTATCTTCTCTTTCTCATTTAGCATTAAGTCCTCAACAAAAGTGCTGTGGCTTAGTTCTTTGTCCAAATTTTTTTTTTTTAATTTTATTGGATTTTAAATATACAAAGCTAAAAGTTAAGAATGAAATGAAAATAGAACTACAAATTAAGAGAAAAAGAAAGGAAAAGTGCAGTAAAGGAAAAAAAAAGAAAGAAAAACACAGACAAAGAAATTGGATGACCTCCGATCCAACTATGGTCATAAGAATAAAATAGATAGTTTGTTTTTACATGCTGGTTATTCATATAACATTCATATACTTTTCTTGTCTATTATACTATATACTATTTATATATAATCTAATCATCAAATCCCCATGTTAGCTTTACTCCTCCTGCTTTTTGCAAATAGTCCATCAATGGTTTCCACTCTTTAAGAAAGTAACAATTTGAATTATCTTTTAATAAGCAAGTCAATTTATCATTTTCTGCCATCTCTAATAATTTCAACATCCAATCCTGTATTGTTGGAACACTTTGATTTTTCCAGTTTTGTGCATATAAGAGTCTTGCTGCTGTGATCATATACTGTATTATTCTAAAGAAATGTTTTTCTATTTGTTCCTCCCAAATTCCAAGTAAAAAAAATTCTGGTTTAAATGGTATTCGTATCTGTAGTATATTTTGCATCAATGAATGTATCTCAGTCCAAAATTCTTTTGCAATGTTACAAGTCCACCACATATGGTAAAAAGACCCCTCTTGTTTTATACATTTCCAACGTAAGTTGGATATGTTCCCGTACATTTTTGAAAGTTTTTGTGGGGTCATATACCATCGATACATCATCTTATAAAAATTTTCTTTTAAGTTGTAGCATAAGGTGAATTTTAATCCTTTAGTCCACATATCTTCCCATTGATGAAGTTGTATATTGTGGCCAATATTTTTCGCCCATTGAATCATACAATCTTTAACTTGTTCCTCTACCATTTCTCCTTTTAACAATAATTTATACATTCTAGCAATTAAACGTTCATCATTTTCACATAATTGTATTTCAAATTCTGATTTAATTTGGTCAAATTCTAATTTTTTTTTATCTAATTTAAATTTCTCTATAAGTTGCCTATAGGAGAGCCATTGAAAGGTATAACCTTCTTGGGCAAGTTCTTCTTTTGATTTTATCACATAGTGTCCTTGTTCTTTTTTTAATAAGTCCTTATATGTCAACCACTTATCTTTATTTCTTACTTCTGTTCTATAAAAGGCTTCTTGCGTGGAAATCCATAAAGGTCTCTTATGACATAAAATTGATTTATATTTATTCCAAATTCTCAACAGGGATCTTCTAATATAATGATTTTTAAAGTCCACATTTATTTTAGCCTTATCATACCACAGATATCCATGCCATCCAAATCTTAATTCATGACCTTCCAGATTTAATAATTTTTCATTTCTCAAAACAATCCATTCTTTAAGCCATACCAGACCACAAGCTGCATGGTATAGTCTCAAATTTGGGAGTCCTAAACCACCTCTTTCTTTTGAATCTTGCAAGACTTTATATTTTATTCTTGGTTTTTTCCCTTGCCAAATGAACTTAGAAATGTCTTTCTGCCACTGTTTAAATGGTTCCTCTGATGTCAGTATAGGTATTGTTTGAAAGAGATATAGAATTCTTGGTAATATATTCATTTTAATCGCTGATATTCTCCCCAATAATGATAATTGTAGTTTCCCCCAACGGTCTAAATCTTTTTTAATATCAATCCAAAGCGGGATATAGTTATTTTGAAATAATTTAACATTTTTCGATATTAAATAAACTCCCAAATATTTTACTTTTTTCTCCAAAGAATATCCTGTAATTTCTCTCAATTTCTCTTGTTGGTGATAATTCATGTTCTTAGTCAAAACTTTTGTTTTCTGTAAGTTAATTTTGAGCCCTGCTAACGACCCAAAGTCCTTCAATTTCTGCATCAATAATTCAATTCCATCCAGTGGATTCTCTAATGTAATGATTAGGTCGTCTGCAAAGGCTCTTAATTTGTAAACTTCTTTTTTAACTCTGATACCATGAATACCATCATCTTGTCTAATATCTCTAAGTAGAACTTCTAAGATCAATATGAACAAAAGCGGAGATAAAGGACAGCCTTGTCTTGTGCCTTTTTGTATTTCACAAGGTTTACTAAATTCTCCATTGACAATTATTTTTGCAGATTGGGGTGTATAAATTGATTTAATCCACTTAATAAAATTCCCACCAAAGTTAATAATCTCCAATACTTTAAACATAAAGGACCAATTTAAATTATCAAATGCTTTTTCAGCATCTATGAATATCAAGGCGGCTTGTTTTTCATTATGTTGTTCTAGATACTCTAATACATCCAAAACATTTCTGATATTATCTCTAATTTGTCTTTTGGGTAGAAAACCTGCTTGATCTTGATGAATAAAATTTCCAAGAGTATTTTTCAATCTTTCCGCTTAGACTGTCGTAAATATCTTATAATCATTATTCAATAATGATATTGGTCTATAATTCTTTGTTGAGTTCAAATTTAGTTGTTCTTTCGGAATCAAAGTAATATGAGCCTCTTTCCATGTTTCTGGCATAATTCCTGTTTCCAAAATTGAATTTATAGTTTTTTGGAGAGGAATACTCAATTCATCTTCAAAGTATTTGTAGTAGGCTGCCGATAGTCCATCCGGACCTGGTGCTTTTCCACTTTTAATTTTCTTAAAAGCCATTAACATTTCTTCTTTTGTTATAGGATTATTAAGTAATGTTCTTTGTTCATCATTTAAAACAGTTAATCTTTGCTTACTCATATATTCATCAATTTCAGCTATATTAACATCCTGTTTTTTATACAATGCTGTATAGTAAGAATGAAATGCTTCTTGTATTTCCACATTATTCGCTAGAATTTTCCCTTTATGTTGTATATTGGAAATTATATTTTTTTGTCTTTGTTTTCTTAACTTATGAGCTAACCATCTTCCTGGTTTATTTGCAAATTCAAAATATTTCTGTTTTGTAAATTTCATTTGAGTTTCTATTTCCTGTACCAAAATCATCGAAATTTGTTTTTGTAGAAATTTAATTTGAGTTATCAATGTATTATCCATCGGTTTGGCCCTCAGACATTTCTCTTTATTTTTAATTTCATCCAAAATCAATTGAATTTTTTCTTGTTTCTTTTTCCGCATTTGAGCATTATATTGAATAAAATAACCCCTCATATACGCTTTACTTGCATCTCAAATTACTTGTGTACTGGTATCCTTATTTGAGTTAAGTAGAAAGTATTCTCTTAGTCTTTTCTTACATATGTCAACAACATCTTCTTTCCGGAAAATTGACTCATTTAGCCTCCATCGAAATGCATTCCTTTTTCCTTTGATAGTTAATAAAACAGGGTTATGATCTGATATAATTTTAGGTAGAATTTCAGCTTTATTTACATTCATCATTAAAGTTTTAGAGATCAAGAACATATCTATTCTGGAAAATGATCTGTATCTTTCTGAGTAATATGTATATTCTTTAGAGTTTCCATTCATAAGTCTCCAAATGTCTTGTAAGTCCAACATATCTTTTAAATCAAAGAAAGTTTGGGGTAGTTTTCCCTGTGTAGGTTTCACTTTTTTTTGCGAATGTCTATCTTCCATTGGGCTAATCACCCCATTCCAGTCCCCCATAAAACACCAATTCTCATATGATAAATCCAAAAGTTTGTCCATTAAGTTCTTATAAAATAATCCTTTATCAAAATTTGGAGCGTAGATCCCAACTATCAATGTTTTAATCCCCTGTATATTTACTTCCACTGCAATATATCTTCCTTCATCATCAGTCAATATTAATTTTGGATTAAGTTTTTGTTGTATATACAGGACTACCCCCTTAGTTTTTTTTAATCCAGCTGAAATAAATTCTTCTCCTAGTTGTTTCTGAATCAAATACTTAATGTCTTTTTTACAAATGTGAGTCTCTTGTAGGCAAATTACATCCAATTTTATTTTTTTCAAAAAATGAAAAATTTTCTTTCTCTTTTGGGGAGAATTTGCCCCATTGATATTCCATGTTAGATATTTAAAGTCCATGATATTTAGATATTTAAAAGCTCTTTTTTAAATCCACTCCGGTAGCTCCCATCTCCGATAAGTCCTCACTCTTTTCCTTATCTTTAAATGTCTCTTTCATTTCTTCCAGAACATTAGATACTTCACTCATATCTGTCATATATTTCTCTATGAAGGCCTTTGCTTTCAAAATGGAATTTATTTTAAATCTTTGTTCTTTAAAAGTGAAAGATACTCCTTCTATTCTTTCCCATCTAAATAATATGTTATTTTGCTTTAATTTATCTGTAAAGAAGGAGTATTCTTTTCTTTTTCTTAATATTCTTAATGGGACTTCTTTTAAGACAATTATCTCTTTCCCTGCTATATTTAATCTGTCACTGTAGTGCTTCTTCAAAATTTGTTCTTTTGTAACTTTCCTCACAAAATATATCAATATGTCTCTTGGCACTTTTTTCTCTCTAGCGTAACGTGAGTTAATTCTAAAGATTTTATCTATTTCTGAATCCAGATCTTCTTCTTCTATCTGTAAGTATTGAGCTAAAGCACCAACTATATATTCTCTCGTATTCTCATCTGACTTTTCTGGAACTCCTCTCAATCTCAATATGAATTCTTTTTCTCTCATTTATGCTAAAGCGATGGCATCTAAATTGTATTCCATATCTTTAATAATAGATTCTGATTTAATCTCTAATTTCTTTACTTGTTCTTGTGTCTCTTTAGATTCCCCTGATAAGGTATTTACTACCTCTTTAATATTTTGTGTTTCTTTTCTAAATTCTTCTTTTAAGTCTTCTTTCATCGCTTCCATTTTTTTATCTACTTGTTGACCTAAATTGTTGATTTTTTTTTCCATTTTTATATCTAAGGAGGTAATTGAATCATCCATCTTTTTCAGGGTAGCAGTTGAGTCATCAATTTTTTGGTTCAGTGCTGCAATCGCATCCAATATTTTTTTCATGTCTGATGCTGGTACTTCAGAAGATGACGCGATGGAATCAGTAGGCATTCTCCCTGTTTCTTTCTCCTTTTCCTTATCTCTGTCTCTCTTCACTCTTGCAGACAGAGTGGCCATATTGCGTGAAGTATTCCTGTAAAAAAGAGAGAGAGAAAAATAACGGAAGACAAAAGGGAACAGCAACAGACAACAACAAAAAAGGAAGGAAGGAAAAAAAGGGAGGTGAAAGAGGGAGGATAAAAAAAATTATTCAAAAATTCAAAAGTAAAAGGTGAATAGGAAAAGGAAAAGAAAAAAAAATTCAATATACAGTAAAAATTAAAAAGTAAAAATAATACTGCCTTTTCTTAAAAGTTGTTGCATAAAAAAAAGGACAGAGTGTACTTTGGTAAAATCAACAATTCTCATATAGAAAAAATAAAAGATAAAAGTACAATGGGTATTTCCTTTAACTGTAGTCAAAATATCCTTGAAGAATTTTAATAACAATCCAGTTCTCAGGCAAACTTATAATCAGAAGTCTCAAAGAGGAGAGAGGGAAAAAATCAAAAAAAAAAAAAAAAAAAAAGGGGGGGAAAGGAGAGCTTCAGCTCTAGATGTCTCTCTCCAGGATAAAATATAATGAATAAGTCTATTAAAATCCCATATAGTAAGGAAATTCATAAAACTGTTCAAGGCAAAAGAACTCCAAAAATACCCTTTATAATCCAAATAATCCAAATAATATCCAAGCACATTGCAGGAGAAAAAAAGAGAAAAAAGCCATATCAAGATGAAAAACAGAAATAAAATAAAATAAAAGGCAGACCATTAATCCATTTGAATTCAAAATCCAAAGAGGAAAATAGATTAGTCCCACATAAGTAGATAAGCCATTTGTCAATAGTCAATGTCACTCAATATCACTTAGCTCCGAGTAAAGTCATTATTCTTTAAACTCCCACCATTTTCTCAAGTCGTCTTGGCAAGAAGGTTACACAAGCACCAGCAATATCAATCAATCATGTCCATAGAAGGATCTTAGCAAATAATACGTAAAACTAAAATAAACACAAATATAAATCAGTGACTAAAAGTGCTGAATTTAGGTGTTACTTATCTGAAAAGATTTCGCGGTTTCCTGTAGAGCAAAAACGATGATTCTTCCAGTCGCCTTCGCTGCTACAATTTCCTTTTTCCCGTGGTGGAAAGACGGGAATTGGGAAAGAGCAGTGATTCAGCGACCCTTGTGGTTTATCTTCTGATCCCCTTCTCTTCAAAGGGGAGATTTCAGCAGTTTCTGTCTCTTTAAGAACTGCTGCAGCCAGGCAAACCGCGGAGCCGAGACAGGAGCGCTCGGTTCAACACACCGACATCTTCAGCACCCGGAAGCGATCTCAGTTCTTTGTCCAAATTAGAGCATCTTTGCAGATTATACTGTATTATTATTATTATTATTATTATTATTATTATTATTATTATTATTTAATTTGTACCACAGTATAAATGTCTGAAGCATGAGTTGTCCAATCACCAAACTTCACACATCTCATTCCAGGAATTCTCCCTTCAGATATATCATGATGCAAAAATAAAATAATTTAAAAATGAATGAGTGAGTGAGTGAGTCTCTCATCTATTCATCATTGCTATATTTATACCTCTTTGCTTTTGTTATACAGGAAGCCAGAAACTTCAGACTAAAAAGAATTTTATTTATGCCAAGAGCTCCTCAGAAGCTCTTATCTTTCTGATCCTGTGGGCGTAATACACATCTGTTTCTACAAAAACTTCCTTAATCTCTGAGCTCTGGGGTTATTTTCATCTGCCTTAACCAAGATGAGGCATTATAAGATCATTTTTCCCAGGCCTCAAAACTTTTCCTGCTGCAGGAATGGAACCACTATGGTGTCAGGATGGCAATGGCATCCTGCCATGGATAGATGGGGTTTGTAGTTATTAGGTAGATGGGGTTTGTAGGTATTAGTTAGATGGGCAGTAATTAGTTAGCATGCTGGCAAGGTGTTAGGGATAGGCAAGGAATGCAGGCCATTGGAATGTGGGGGGAGAGAGACGAACCAGACTTCAAGGCCATTCAGCCAGGAGCATCAAAGGAGTAACAGTTTAGAGTTATGGGAACTGAGTCAGTAGGGGAGGGGTTGGTGAGGAGTAAGTGGGAACTGGCATGTTTAAAGTTGTGAATGCGCGCACTTTCACTCAATCTGCTCATTGCATCGATTATATTCACTTGTATTGATTAAAGATCTTTTTCATATCCTACCATGGCTTGTCTCCAGCAAAGGAGATTGTTACCTTGTCATGGTGCTGGAGCTTGAGCACCTCAATGAAACCATGAGCTAAACCGTGAAGGGACACCCAAGACGGGAAGGTTGTGGCAGAGAGGTCAGACTAAATACGATCCCTGGGGAAGGTAATGGCAACCCACCCCAGTATTCTTGCCGTGAAAACTAAATGGATCAGTACAACCAGAGATATGTCGGTATACCATCAGAAGATGGGACTCCCAGGTCGGAAGATGGTCAAAATGCTACTGGGGAGGAACAGAGGATACGTTCAACTAGCCCCAGATGTGATGACGCAGCTAGCTCAAAGCCGAAAGGACGGCTAGCGGCCGACGGTGCTGGTGGTGAACGACGAATCCCATGTTCTAAAGATCAACACACCATAGGAACCTGGAATGTAAGATCTATGAGCCAGGGCAAATTGGATGTGGTTATTGGTGAGATGTCAAGATTAAATATAGACATTTTAGGTGTCAGTGAACTGAAATGGACTGGAATGGGCCACTTCACATCAGATGACCACCAGATCTACTACTGTGGACAAGAGGACCACAGAAGAAATGGAGTAGCCTTCATAATTAATAATAAAGTGGCTAAAGCAGTTCTTGGATACAATCCAAAAAACGATAGAATGATCTCAATTCGAATTCAGGGTAAGCCATTTAACATCACAGTGATCCAAATATACGCCCCAACCACAGATGCTGAAGAAGCAGAAGTAGATCAGTTCTATGAGGATCTGCAGCACCTACTGGATAATACACTAAAAAGAGATGTTATTTTCATTACAGGAGACTGGAACGCTAAGGTGGGTAGTCAGACGACACCTGGAATTACAGGCAAGCATGGTCTGGGAGAACAAAATGAAGCAGGACATAGGCTGATAGAATTTTGCCAAGACAACTCACTGTGCATAACAAACACTCTCTTCCAACAACCTAAAAGACGACTTTATACATGGACTTCACCAGATGGTCGACACCGAAATCAGATTGACTACATCCTTTGCAGCCAAAGGTGGCGGACATCTATACAGTCGGTAAAAACAAGACCTGGAGCTGACTGTAGTTCAGATCACGAACTTCTTATTGCAAAATTTAGAATCAGACTAAAGAGAATAGGGAAGACCCACAGATCAGTTAGATATGAGCTCACTAATATTCCTAAGGAATATGCAGTGGAGGTGAAGAATAGATTTAAGGGACTAGATTTAGTAGATAGGGTCCCGGAAGAACTATGGACAGAAGTTTGCAACATTGTTCAAGAGGCGGCAACAAAAAACGTCCCAAAGAAAAAGAAAACCAAGAAGGCAAGATGGCTGTCTGCTGAGACACTGGAAATAGCCTAAGAAAGAAGGAAAGCAAAAGGCAACAGTGATAGGGGGAGATATGCCCAATTAAATTCAAAATTCCAGAGGTTAGCCAGAAGAGATGAGGAATTATTTTTAAACAAGCAATGTGTGGAAGTGGAAGAAGACAATAGAATAGGAAGGACAAGAGACCTCTTCCAGAAAATTAGAAACATTGGAGGTAAATTCCAGGCAAAAATGGGTATGATCAAAAACAAAGATGGTAAGGACCTAACAGAAGCAGAAGAGATCAAGAAAAGGTGGCAAGAATATACGGAAGATTTGTATAGGAACGATAATAATATTGGAGATAGCTTTGACGGTGTGGTCAGTGAGTTCGAGCGAGACATCCTGAAGAGTGAGGTTGAATGGGCCTTAAGAAGCATTGCTAATAACAAGGCAGCAGGAGATGACGGTATCCCAGCTGAACTGTTTAAAATCTTGCAAGATGATGCTATCAAGGTGATGCATGCCATATGCCAGCAAATTTGTAAAACACAAGAATGGCCATCAGATTGGAAAAAAACAACTTATATCCCCATACCAAAAAAGGGAAGCACTGAAGAATGTTCAAACTATCGAACAGTGGCACTTATTTCACATGCCAGTAAGGTAATGCTCAAGATCTTGCAAGGTAGACTCCAGCAATTCATGGAGCGAGAATTGCCAGATGTACAAGCTGGGTTTAGAAAAGGCAGAGGAACTAGAGACCAAATTGCCAATATCCGCTGGATAATGGAGAAAGCCAGGGAGTTTCAGAAAAACATCTATTTCTGTTTTATTGACTATTCTAAAGCCTTTGAGTGTGTGGATCATAACAAATTGTGGCAAGTTCTTGGTGGTATGGGGATACCAAGTCATCTTGTCTGCCTCCTGAGGAATCTGTATAACAACCAAGTAGCAACGGTAAGAACAGAGCACGGAACAACGGACTGGTTTAAGATTGGGAAAGGAGTACGGCAGGGCTGTATACTCTCACCCTACCTATTCAACCTGTACGCAGAACACATCATGCGACGTGCTGGGCTTGAGGAATCCAAGGCTAGAGTTAAAATCACTGGAAGAAACATTAACAATCTTAGATATGCAGATGATACCACTTTGATGCTGAAAGCGAGGAGGAGTTGAGGAGCCTTATGACGAAGGTGAAAGAAGAAAGTGCAAAAGCTGGTTTGCAGTTAAACCTCAAAAAAACCAAGATTATGGCAACCAGCTTGATTGATAACTGGAAAATAGAGGGAGAAAAAGTGGAGGCAGTGACAGACTTTGTATTTCTAGGCGCAAAGATTACTGCAGATGCTGACTGCAGCCAGGAAATCAGAAGACGTCTACTTCTTGGGAGGAGAGCAATGGCAAATCTTGATAAAATAGTTAAGAGCAGAGACATCACACTGACAACAAAGGTCCGCATAGTTAAAGCAATGGTATTCCCTGTAGTAACCTATGGCTGTGAGAGCTGGACCATAAGGATGGCTGAGCGAAGGAAGATAGATGCTTTTGAACTGTGGTGTTGGAGGAAAATTCTGAGAGTGCTTTGGACTGCAAGAAGATCAAACCAGTCCATACTCCAGGAAATAAAGCCAGACTGCTCACTTGAGGGAATGATATTAAAGGCAAAACTGAAGTACTTTGGCCACATAATGAGAAGGCAGGATACCCTGGAGAAGAAGCTGATGCTAGGGAAAGTGGAAGGCAAAAGGAAGAGGGGCCGACCAAGGGCAAGATGGATGGATGGTATTCTGGAGGTGACAGACTCAACCATGGGGGAGCTGGGGATGGTGACGGCCGACAGGAAGCTCTGGCGTGGGCTGGTCCATGAAGTCACGAAGAGTCGGAAGCGACTGAACGAATAAACAACAAACCATGGCTTGTGATGAGAGTTTCTAAATCAATATCAAAGGAGTGGAATGTCACATATGGTCTGCATGCCAGATGTGTCCCACAAAGCTTCTTCCAATTTGTGGCCTCTTTTCTTAAGTTTTGTTCCCTTCAGCCATGAGGCTTGATAACAAATGTACTCAATTGGAGCTAATGGGAGACTTTTTTTTTTACTCTCAATTAAAATGAGTCATTTAACACTCTTTGCATATTATCACCCTCCCCAATACCCTTTTAGTAACTAGGAGGGGAGGTTTGGGGGCTCAGTGGGGCTCAGAGCTAAATAAAAATAAAATGAAATATAAAATGAAATATAAAATGAAATAAATAAAATAAAATAAAGCATCATGTTTGGACCTGAAAAAAAGATAACGTGTCATTTGGTGTAAAGGAATATACGCATTTCCCTATCTATGAATGCTTCTCTGCTAGCATAGGTATCCGTGAAAGCAGGTTTCAGATGGCTTTGCCTCATGGATACCTGAATTTTTCCAGTCCCTGAGTAGGCAGAAAAGGGTGCTGCTACAAATTGAACTGCCCCAGAGACCAGCCTCTAAACTGCATCAATAATGAGGCTTACCACGGATGCTCCCTTTACAAACTCTGTGTTGGACAAATGAAGAGCAACATCTGGTGGCTTCCCCTCTTTCATTTCCATTCCAACCCAGCAGGAGTTGGACCGAAGCTGCAGGAGATTCCCATGCAGATATAGTTCACAGTTTGGGAAACTGCTATAGACATCAGCTTTCCACATGATAGTTTGGATACGTGTTCTGTGGCGATATACTGCTGCATGGGGCGGGGGTACATCTAAGGTTACATCCTTAACATCTGCAGTATCTCTCCAGGAGTTGGTTTCTTCTGTCAGTCTCCAATTATAAATAATATTGGAAGGGACTATATTAAGATGCCACACGTATTGTCTGGAATTTTTTGCTAGGAGTCAAATACAGATAAGCCTGTCTTATCCCACTGCCCCGCTGTGTGACTCTGCTGTATATATGTGTTAGGTTTGCTGCAATGCAGTTTTCTGTCTAGTGTCTAAGAAAAATGCTTTGCTTAATGTCTAAGAACAAAGCTAAAGGAAAGCACTGAACAGCCACAGAGAAAGTGGGGGGGAGTCAGTTCTTGAAATAATACATGCTAGATGGCTGGGACATGAATAAAAGAATCAGAGGGACAGACCCAACTATGTATTCAAAAGCTGGCCAAACTAGATTGGCTCTCCATCAAAGAAGGCTACCCTCCTATGGGTCATTCCTTAATGCTAGCAATTAGCCAAGCATCCTGGACAGGAAGATTTGGAATATGATTAATTTCATTCTAGTAGGTTCCAACTGGGATATAGGGTGATAATGGTAACCCTTCCATCCATGATTTGAGAAATTGGTCCTGGATCCAGGGCCTCGCTGTTTGGGAAACCATTCACTTACATTGAACAGCTGCCTTCAGTGGTGAAACTGAATAGAAAGGGGGGCTGTCAATCAAACACAGACATGAAATACATTAGTGACTGGAAACCTTTTCCGAAGCCATTTCTATCACTCTGTGCAATAGCAGAGGCCAAGCTTTTTTTTCCTAACTAAAGTGGCTGAAATCACACATGAGCTTTTCCATCACTGAGTTTGTGATCTTGCTTGAGAATGATGAATCCTCCGTTTGGGGGAGATGGGCGGTCATATAAATTTGAATAATAAATAAATAAAATAAATAAATAAATTCCATACATTCTTACTTGAAATCTCATGAGATGTCATGTGAAAACGCTTAACTCTCATGAGTTTTTACAATCTAGCAAGATATGGATGTTAAAAAAAATCTTTAAAATAACATTGGAGTATCATATAGGTGCCATATAGGACTGCCATGGATATCCAGGCACAGATGACCAATCTTTGAAGTGAAAGAATGAGCTGTTTCAGTTGAAGCCTGTTTGTTTGTTTTTTGGTTAGAATTCTTTCCTCCTGTTCAGAAGCTCTCGGTGGTATTCTATAGTGCTCCCTCCTCCCATTTTCCCCTGCAACAACAACCCAGTGAGGTAGTGGTGCTGAGAGTGACTGGCCCGAAGTCATCTACTCAACTTTGGTGCCAGAAGGTGGATTAGAACCTGCCAGTCCAACACCTTACCTACTACACCACAGTGGCTCTGTTTTTGGAGTACCAATGTGAGATTTCATACTATGTTTTACTCTGGCTTAACTGTTTCTCATCAGTTCTCTATTTTGCCCTGGAGCAAGATGGGGATTATACTGTATAAAAGAAGAAGAAAATTAAGTGTGTGCATGGGGGGAAGAGCAAGAATACCAAGAATCAGTGAGATAGAAAGATAGAGAGATGGGAGAGAGAGAGAAAGAGAAAGAGAAAGAGAAAGAGACAGAGACAGAGACAGAGACAGAGACAGATGATATAGATATATAGATATAGATATAGATATAGATATAGATATAGATATAGATATAGATATAGATATAGATATAGATATAGATATAGATATAGATATAGATATAGATATAATGCATTATAACTGTTTTCTTCACACAGACAGTTGTCTAAATGAAAATACAGGTCTGCAGTGCAGGTCAGGGAGGGTGCGCGAGGGTGCAAGGGAGGCACGGTGAGGGTCAGGGAGGGTGCGCGAGGGAGCACGGGTGTGTGTGAATGGCCAGCAGTGCAAGCACAGAGGCGCTGGGGGAGGGTGTGCAGGGGTGGGGACACACCCCAGAGACTTGCGACATTCCCTGCCGGCTTCCCCATTGACTGTCTGGGGAAGCTGGCAGGGAAGGTCGCAAATGGGAATCACGTGATTGCAGGGCGCTGCAACCAGTCATAAGTGCAGACCAGTTGCCAAGCGCTCAGATCGTGATCATGGGACTGGGGGGTGCTGGGACCACCGGAACTCTGAGGACCGGTCGTAACCTCCATTTGTTCAGTGCCATCGTAACTTTGAATGGTCACCGAATGAATGGCTATAGGTCAAGGACTACCTGTAATTTAAAAACCCAAATACTTGGTTTAGGAATTTAGCCAAAATGCTCCTTCTTACAAGCTGTGATCTTTAAATAGCCCAAAGTGAAAAACAAACATTCAGGAACTGAGATCAGTAACAAAGAGAAGGCTTGCCTCTTTCTGGGGTTAGCATGCCTTCCCTGGCAGTCTCTTCTGGTACGTTTCATGTTTTAGCAAAGCTGGGGAAAGCAAGTGGGAACTGGTGCTTTCCCCTGAAGGTAGAGCCCCCACCTTATTGCTGCACTCCCATTGGCCTGGCTCCCATTCTAGGGTTCTAGCCAGCACTGCCCTGATTGGCTGGTTACTTGGAAGCCACAGCCTGATTAGCTGCCTCCCTTCCATCCAGATCAGCTGTTGGGCTTCTGGTCCTTGCTGGGCTGCAGTCTCTTCACCCAGCTGTCAAAAGAGAGGTCTAGGGGTTGACTTGGATGTTTTCCCTTCTCCTGCTCCTGTTGTCTGCCTAGCTACAACTGACATGGGTGCTGAGAGGTATAACTAATATAAGGGGGGAAAAAACCACCTCTCCTCATTTGCCACGTTGTTCTTCTACACCAGCCTCTCTCAACCTTTCGCCCCTGGAGGAGCCCTTGAAATATTTTTCAGGCTTTGGGGAACCCCTGCACATCCAGGCTCAAATATGGGCCAGAAGTTACAAAATTATTATATTCGTTCCATGGGTAGGCCTGTCTATATGCATTAACAGTGTTCTTAAACTAAAAATAAAGAATGAAACTTACCTCTTTAATGTGAAGTTGCCCAAATTTGAAATAATTTTTTAAATAAATCGTGATCTCCCAGGGAACCCCTAGGGACCTCGCGTGGAACCCTGGTTGAGAAACCCTGCTCTAAACTGTTCTCATTGTTCTATTCAAAGTAAGGCACCTGCCTTAGTTACAAGGTGTCTACATCTGTCCCTGCTTTCCTACCTTGCTTGCTACAATCCCCACCCCAACTTCTCACACTTTAATTACATCCCAAAACTAGAGATCGGGAAGCAGGGCAGACACAGGGGCCACAAAAAGATGGAAAACAAGACTAAAGTCACCCTCTGCCGATATCACCTCACCTCTCTATTGTGGCCTTTGGCTGCCGATGTTTTTACTGTTTTTAAAAAAAGAGCACCCCACCTCGTGTTAAGGCCTATCCACCCAGATAACGAAAATTTGCAACTTGACTTACAGTATTTCCTCTTCATATGCCTTTTAAAAGTCGCTGGGGAGTAGGCTCTTTCAGGAAGAGGAGGGAAGAACTCAGCTATCAGAGGTGGCTCCCACTCACCAATTGGCACTGCTGATGGCAGCAATCCAGGTGACTAGAACATATTTTTATATGTTAAAAAAATATATTTTTATTATTTATTATTTAAAATTTTAGAGAGCCAGTTTGGTGTAGTGGTTAAGGCATCAGGCTAGAAACCAGGAGACCATGAGTTTTATTTATTTATTTAATTTATTTATTGGATTTATATTACCGCCCATCTCCTCCATAGGGAGAACTCTGGGTGGTTCACAACCAAAGTTCTAGTCCCGCCTTAGGCACAAAGCCAGCTGGGTGACCTTGGGCCAGTCACTCTCTCCCAGCCCTAGGAAGGGGGCAGTGGCAAACCACTTCCGAAAAACCTTGCCAAGAAAACTGCAGGGACTTGTTCAGGCAGTCTCCGAGAATTGGACATGATTGAACGGATATGTATGTATGTAATGTGTGTGTGTGTAATTTTTATTAAGAGTTTTTACATAGATAATAGACAAATATAAAAGGAAGGAAGGAAGGAAGGAAGGAAGGAAGGAAGGAAGGAAGGAAGGAAGGAAGGAAGGAAGGAAGGAAGGAAGGAAGGAAGGAAAAACAGATAATTAAAGAAACAAGAATCAGAAAAAAATAAGTGACTTTCAACCTTCTTTTCAACAGTTACAAGCAAACTCATTGTCCCTCCTCCCTCTTAAGTGTTACAAAAATCCCTTCAGCCCCTTATTCAATCCAAGTGACTAGAACATAAAGGAAAATATGATGCTCCTGTTCCCTAATCCAGTTCGGGTCCAAATAAGCGATACAGGCTAGATTGGGAAATTAAAGACAAAGCCCCCCCTCAGATAAAAGCAATGGCAAATCATCTCCATACTGTTGCCAGTTATCCCATCCAAATTCTAGTCAAGTCCAACCCCGCTTAGCCTTATCAAAATCAGCCATACCTGCTGCAAGCAGTTATAACTGACGATATGAAAACATGTCAGCAATAATATTTTCTTAATTTCCAGCTATTTTCATATTTCACTACTACTAATGAATAAAGCATATATTTTTTTAAAAATAAACATTTTTGCTGGCCAGATGGGGGGGGAAAGGGTGAAAAACTTTAGGGAGCAAGTTATCTAGATTTTTTTTTAAATGCCATGCACATGGATGAATCTGAGTGCACCCTTTGATATCTATCAATCTATCAATCTATCAATCATCAATCTATCTTCTTTCTTTCTTTCTTTCTTTCTTTCTTTCTTTCTTTCTTTCTTTCTTTCTTTCTTTCTTTCTTTCTTTCTTTCTTTCTTTCTATGAAAATTGCTGCCAAACACTTAAAGAATGGATTAACATTTCCCAGGTGGGTTACACATGCGTGGTGACATTTCACATAATATCCTTTTAACCCTGTGGTTCTATAGTCATATTTACTTTTAGCATTTCAACCTACAGTATATTCACTACCACATTCTATAATATTGATAGCCAGTTTGGTGCATGGGAAGATGGACTATACTGGCTACCAGGAGAGCCAGGTTGGTGTAGTGGTTAAGGCACCAGGCTAGAAACTGAGAGACTCTGAGTTCTAGGCCTGCCTTGGCATAAAGCCAGTGGGGTGACCTTGGGTGACTCCCTCTCTCTCAGCCCTAGGAAGCAGGCAAGGGCAAGCCACTTCTGAAATCTTGCCAAGAAGACTGCAGGGACTTGTCCAGGCAGTTGCCAGTAGTCAAGAGTGACTTGAAGGCACCAAAAAACAAAAACAAGACCCTATAGTATTAGATATTTTTCTTTGCCTAGAAAGATGGGGAAATTTATTTATTTATTTATTTTATTTTATTTCTATAACCGCCCGTCTCCCCCCATGGGGAACTCTGGGCGGTTCACAATAAACAAGTTAAAACAAGGTTTAAAATCTCAATTATACAATAAATATAAATTGAATTGAAAATCCAGATGGTAATGGAATAGTTAAAAGAAGGACAGTTATAAAATTAGGGGATTAGCCACCCCCATGAGGAACTATCCCTTCCTCCTTCCCATGCCAGGCGGCAGAACCAGGTCTTCAGCTCTTTCCTAAAGGTCGGGAGGGAGGAGATCTGTCTCAACTCTGGGGGCAAGATGTTCCGCAGTGTGGGTGCCACTACAGAGAAGGCCCGCCTCCTAGACCCCATCAGATGGCATTCTCTAATTGATGGGGTTCGTAGCAGGCCCTCTCTGGATGACCGGGTGGGGCGGGTCGATAACATGGGGATGAGACGTTCCCTCAGGTAACCTGGTCCCATGCCATGTAGGGCTTTAAAGGTGATAACCAACACCTTGAATTGTACCCGGGAGCAAACCGGCACCCAATGCAGCTCGCGGAGCAGCGGTGTTACATGTGCGAATCTTGACGCACCCAAAACTGCCCGTGCGGCCGCATTCTGCACCAGCTGTAGCTTCCGGATAGTCTTCAAGGGTAGCCCCATGTAGAGCGCATTGCAATAATCTACATGGGAGATGACGAGAGCATGAGTGACTGTACGGAGGGCGTCGCGATCCAGGAATGGGCGTAACTGGCGCACTAACCAAAGTTGTGCAAAAGCCCTCCTAGCCACGACTACCACCTGCTCTTCGAGCAGGAGTCGTGAGTCTAGAAGGACCCCCAGATTACGCACCGGTTCCGAACGGGGTAGTGCTACCCCATTGAGAACCAAAGATGATAATTTCCCAGAAGACGCTAAGCCATCAATCCACAGCCACTCGGTCTTACCAGGGTTCAATTGAAGCCTGTTGTTCCCCATCCAGGCCCTCACAGCCCCCAGGCACTGGGACAGGGTGGACACTGCATCAGTTACCTCACCAGGGATGGAGATATACAATTGAGTATCATCCGCATACTGATGATACCTCATCCCATGGTGTCAGATGACCTCGCCCAGCAGTTTCATGTAGCTGTTAAATAGGAGAGGAGAGAGAACCGACCCCTGCGGCACCCCACATAGAAGTGGTCGCGGGCCGGATCTCTCCTCTCCTATCAGCACCGACTGGGAGCGGCCCTGGAGGAAGGAGGTGAACCAGCGCAAAACTACGCCGCCCACCCCCAACTCCCTAAGCCGCCCCAAAAGGATACCATGGTCGATGGTATTGAAAGCCGCTGAAAGATCTAAGAGAGCCAGGATGGATGCACTACCTCCATCCCGCTCCCGCCAGAGATCATCCGTAAGCGCGACCAATGCAGTCTCCGTCCCATGTCCTGGTCTGAAACCTGACTAAAAAGGGTCTAGATAATCCGCTTCATCCAAGGTCCTTTGAAGTTGCAACGCCACCACTTTCTCAACCACCTTTCCCAAAAAGGGAAGGTGGGAGACTGGACGTAAATTGTCCAGGATGGTAGGGTCCAGGGACGGCTTCTTGAGGAGGGGGTGTACCAATGCCTCCTTGAAGGCAGTTGGAACCACCCTCTCCAACAAGGATGTGTTAATCATAGCCTGGACCCATCCACATGTCACCTCCCTGGCCGATTTTACCAGCCAGGAAGGGCAGGGATCTAAATGACATGTGGTGGAATTAACAATTCAAAGGATCCTGTCCACTTCCTTAGGTCCAACAGGATCGAATCGTTCCCAGATAACAGGGCAAGACCGCTCTCCCGGCATCTCCCCAGACTGCATTCCACGCATGGAGTCCAACTTAGACCGAATCCGAGCGATTTTATCCTGCAGATGCTCAGAAAATTCTTCCGCATGGCCCTGCAGGTGGGTGGTCACTACCACCCTACCTAAGAGGGATCGAGTAATCTTAAACAGGGCCGTCGGACGGCATTCTGCGGACGCAATAAGAGCGGAGAAATAATCACGTTTCGCCGCTCTTACCGCCACAAGGTAGGCCCTAATAGCGGCTCTAGATTGTGTTTGGTCGAGTTCTGTCTTCGTCTTTCTCCAGTGGCGCTCTAGATGTCTCTTCACCCTCTTCAAGACCCTCAACTCCTCCGTAAACCACGGGGAGTGACGGGTCGAATGGGGCTGGAGAGGTCACATCGGCGCGATCCTGTCCAAGGCACCGGCCGCTTCCTTATTCCAGATTGTGGCCAATGCCTCCGCTGGACCGTGCAGCAGATCCCCGGGTATTACCCCCAGCTCCCTCTGAAACCTCAGTGGGTCCATAAGTCGCCGGGGGTGGACCAATTGAATATATCCTGTCTCCCTGCGGAGTGGGGCGGCATAAGAGAATCCTAGGGATATCAGGACGTGATCTGACCATGACAACGGGGATAGTTCTAACTTTCCCCTCAGGTCACTTTGCCATTGCTCTGACAAGAAAACCAAATCCGGAGTGAGTCCACTGTCTCGAGTCTGGTCCCGAATAATCTGGGACAGGCCCATGGCTGCCATGGTAGCCATGAACTCCCGAGCCACTTCCGAGGCACGTTCCAGGGACGGCAGGTTAAAATCCCCCAAGACCATAAGCCAGGGGAACTCCACCGCCAACCCTGAGACGGCCTCCAGCAGCTCAGGCAGGGAGGTTGCTACGCAGCAGGGAGGCTGGTACAATAGCAACACTCGCAACTGTTCTCGGGCACCCAACTTGAAAAACAGGGTCTCACATCCGGACACTTGTGGAGCAAGGCCCCTGAAAGCCACCAGAGACTCTCTGATGATAACTGCCACCCCTCCTCCCCTACCCCGGTCTCTCGGCTGGTGCCACACCTGAAATCCGGCCGGGCACATCTCTGAGACGGCTACCCCTCCCTCTGGGCCCAGCCAGGTCTCAGTAATGCACGCCAGGTCAGCCCCTCTCTCCGTGATTAATTCACTTATGAGAGGGGCTTTGTTGTTTACTGACCTGGCGTTAAGTAGCAGCAGCCGGAAACCAGGGCCCTCAAGGATCTGCTGTCCAGAACCTGGGATTGAACTCGGAGGGCCGGAACGCACCACCGGTATCAAACACCGGGTGCGCCTTCCCCGAAGATGGCCTGTCCTCCGGTTCCCATCACAGTATCTCCTGCCCGTCACCACCTCGATCGGGTTGCCCACATTATAGTCCCCAGAGTTTCCTGATCTGGTCGCCTCCACTCCCGAATCCCTCGAAAACCTGGAACTAGGCAGGGGTCTCTTCAATGCATCCATCCTTCCACTCTCAATCCTCCTGGGCAGTCGTAGGCCACCAGCGCAACCAACCGAAGCTCTCGGTGCTGGTAAGCCCCAACCACCCCTTCCATTCATCATCCAATCACTATGCCCCCTGTGGCCTCTCTCACTAGCCACAGAGGGGCAAACAGTCACTCCTACCTACCCTGTCTCTCACTCAGGGATAGGTACTCTCTCACACACATACAATCCTAGGCCCCCCACCTGTGCCTCCCACTCACGGGGGGGAACCACACTCACACAAGAGACCCCGCGATTTCTGCCGCCCTGACAACAGCGGTGTTCGTCCTTCAAATGGCTCACAAGCAGTAACTATTGAACGATCTTGGTTTCAATAGTGGAGTCCAGATAACAATAAAATAAAACGAGTCTGTCTTTTTTTGGGGCACCCCAATTCCAGGGCCAGATTTCATGCCCACCGCCAGTTCCAGTTCCAGCCGGCCTCCAATGGTCTCTATAGGCCTCCACAGGTAGGTAAATGGTAGTCTGAATATTTTTTTTATAAATTTAATATTGCTGCATGTAAGAAATGGCAAAAAGAAAACCTTCTTAGGTTGAGTGATAAAAATTATGCATGTTATGGAGAAAGTAGATACGGAGAACTTCATCTTTCCTCATTCTAGAACTTGGAAGTCAGCCAATGAAACTAGTGATCAGAACACTGCTAAATGGAACACTCAATCCCAAACTCAGAACACTCAATCCCAAACTATATTTCTAATACACATAATTAATTTAAACTTCCTATCATAAGACATGATGGTGCCTTTGGCTCAGATGGTTTTAAAAAGAGGATTACTGTATATAAATTCCTAGAGGAAGCTTATTAGACAGGATCTCCAAGAGCATATCCACACTTACCATTTAAGCTTTTCCTGTCTTGTGCTCATGCCGGCTTGGCCGAAGCCATTTTAAGAAAATGCTGATCAGACTGAGATACCTTGGCAACGGCTTGCACATTATTCAGTTGAAACTACAGGCACATCTTCCCACTGGACAATTTCCCTACTGCTGCGCCCTCCCACCTTTCTTTTCAATAAAGCAATTGCCAATCACTTTTCTTCTTGTAAGTGGGGTCTTTCAGGACATATATTCTTTAATATGAGTGTGTACACACACACACACACACACACACACAAACATCAAGTTAAATTGCTTTATATACAAACCTTAAAGCATCAAAAGGCATATACATGGAGGCACAACTAGCAGCTTAAAAAAACTTTCTTACTATCCTACTCCTTTCTAATATCTTAACATGAGTGCTGTGAAGTACAGTGTCTATAGTTCTTCTCTTGTAAAGAGAAGGTTGCTGGTTCAAATCCTGACAGGTTTTTTTAATTACTTTTTTTTATTTCACTGAACATTCTGCTTTTTCCAGTGCTGTTTCGGTTTTGGTTTAAGTCCGGTGGTGGCTATTCCACCATTTTTTGAGTCATCTTGTACAAGGGTTTCATCCTCAGCTCCCAAATAGCACACAGGCTGCTGACAAGACAGCCAATGTGACCCAGGGTTGAAGGGTTGGGCTGGACGTGGAAGATCCAGGATCAGTTCCGCCAGTGATGGAAACTAACAGTCTCATAGGTTTGTTGTTGTGAGGAAAGCCATTGCCTTGTGCTCCTGGAGGAAATCTAGGATATACTTTCATGGATATTTCGTTATTTAAAGTACCAATCAAAGAGAAGAGAGTTATTTAAAGTTTCCACTGTTGGACTTTAAGATGGAAATTCTATTCATAAAAAATGCTGCAAAAGCCTTCCCCAATTTGGTATCCTCCAGGCCTGTTGGAATGCAAGTCTCAGCTGGGAATTTTGGAAGACATGATCTAACATAGTTTTATTTATTTATTTGTTTAATGAATTTATATGGCTGCCCATCTCAATGACATGGCTCTGAGTGGCTAACAGTTAATAACAGAATAAAAACACTAAACGTTTCTTTTAAAATCTTTTTTAAAATTTGTTTTATTAGATATTTAGAGAAACACACTCAAGAAAAATAAAGTATAAAAAGCTTATAGTGAATAGGATTTACAAGCATTATGAAATTAAATAAAACTAAGTAAAAAAATAAAAATAACATTAGTTCTATGTATTCAAGTATCTTATAACCGTTTAAATCTTCAGATCAAAATGTTAAAATCAAGATAATATGCAGCAAATTAATGACCATAATCATTAATAAATTAAGAAAAAATATAATAAGTTCTCTCTAATCTAAAAAAAAACCCTAACCTTGTGCTGCATCCAGAAAACCAAACTTTGGATGCAGCATAAGGCCATATGTAAAATTATAATCCAAGAATGAACTGAATTTTGTATCAGATTTGTTTTTCAATTACAAGGTTATTTTTTAAAATCAGTGCATACTTCCACAATTTAATTTTCCATTCTTCTACGAAAGATACTATATGTAATTTCCAAGAAAAGAATTCTGGCAGCTGTTACCATATACAAAGCCAGTTTGGTATATTTTGTGGGAATATGAGATTCAGTCATTTTAACAGAAAAACAGCAAGTTGGAAGGAGTAGACCATGTCTCAGATGTAGGGCCAGCCAGCAAAGGAGTGAAGAAAGAATTGTCCTAGCTCTATTATTATTTAATTAATACATTAATTCAATAGTGGGGTATTTAAATTTAAAAGAATATCATCCCCCCAAATTAACATGTCATCTGCATAAAGTTGCTTATGCAGATGACACATTAATTTTATTGCAGATACCACTTGGACTGGGAAGGGCCATGGGATAACGGATCACTTCTTGCAAATCAATTATGAGAAAACTAAGATCATATGCTTTGCAAGGGACTATAAACAATGACCTGAAGTCTTCATAGGAAACTCATTGAACAGGTATCTTGGGGTTTTTTATTTGGGATACGAGCTGCAATACACAGCTCAGCAGCTTTTTCCCCCCTCTTTTTCCTTCTCTAGAGGCCCAGTTTATCCCAGCTGTACTGTGTCTATTTATGGCCAGACTGTTGGCCCAGCTCCTATATGGGACTCAGCTAATCCAGGCATCAGTGATCTTAAACTTGAAAGAGTAGAAACTAATTTCATACAAAAGGTGTTCCAGGTAGCAAGATGTGTCCCTAACGCAACCCTATGGTGGGAGGCAGGGCTGATACCAGCCCTTTGAGGTAGTCCAGACAAGAAACCCAAACCATGAGTACTAACACTACCTTTATTGTAAGGTTACAGTAACAGAATCTTGCAAGTCTGAAAGCACATCTCTCCCCCCTTGCCTTTACTTCCCAGAGAACTAGGGAGGGTCCCTTCTGAGATGCTTTTTCCACCCCTATTCCTTCTGTGGGCTGAGATATCTCTTTTTTTATATATATACAATTAATTTTTTTTTAAAGTTTTATTATTTAAAATATTTACACATCACATCAATAGCTACATTTACAAAGATTTACAACATATACACAACATAATTACATAAAACACATAACACAAAACAAAGACAACATACATAGTTACATATAGAACAGAATGACTTCCTGTTTCTTTTACAAAAAAACTTTTATAATATATATTTAACAAAACTATTTCCTTTGTATCTTTCCTTCCTTTTTGATATTTTGTCTTTATATTAGTATTTTATCTCTTTTATTGATTTCATTTTCATCCTTCTCTTTTATCTTTAATCTTTTTTATCTTACAAAATTTGTTTTATATTATAGTTATTTTGTATGAAATTTAAAAAGGGGTTCCATGTTGATTCATAATTTCCAATTTCTTTACCTTTTACCAAGTTCGTTAATCTGTCCATTTGTGCTAATTCCATTGTTTTAAAAATCCATTCTTCTATTGATGGAGTCTGTTCTTCTTTCCAATGTTTCGCTAGGGTTATCCTTGCTGCAGCGATCAGATGTAATAGTAAATTTTTACAGTCTTTAGTCCACTTTGTATCCATAAGTCCCAATAAGTAAAATTCTGGTTTCTTTTCCATATTAATTCCAATGATTTTACAAATACAATTGTGGATTTTTTCCCAAAATTTTTTTGTTTTTTTACAAGACCACCATAAATGATAATAAGATCCCACTTTTATTTTACACTTCCAACATATATTTGATCCTAAACATTTCATTTTATATAATTTCTCAGGAGTCATATACCATCTGAAAATCATCTTATAATTGTTTTCTTTTAAGTTATTACTTAAAGTAAATTTAGTGTTTTTAGTCCAAATGGTTTGCCAATCTTCGTAACTGATCTCTTTGCCCAAATTCTCTTCCCATTTTATCATATAATTTTTAGTTATTATACCATTAGTTTTTAGTTCTAATAATTTTTTATATAATTTTGAAATCAAATGGTCATTCTCTTTCCATAATATATTATCCCAGTTTTCTGTTGATTTCAGAAATTTGAACGTTTTTTGATCTAATTTGAATTGTTCTTTTAATTGGAAATATATGAACCATTGACATTTGTAACCCTCTTTTTCTAATTCTTCTCTTGTTTTAAATTCATAATTATTTCCACTAAATTTAAGCAAATCTTTATACCTTAACCATTTTTTATCATTTGAACTTTCTTTTCTGGCATATGCCTCCTGAGATGATGTTCACAGTGGAAGTGAAGGTAATAAAGAATTTTTGTATCTGCTCCATATTCTTAATAATGATTTCCTAATTATATGATTATTGAATGCTTTGTTAACTTTACTTTTATTGTACCACATATAACCGTGCCAACCAAATCTATTGTCATGTCCTTCTAAATTTAGTATATTTGTATTTTCCAATATTATCCATTCTTTTAGCCAGACCATACCACAAGTTTCATAATATAATTTTAAATTTGGTAATCCCAATCCTCCTCTTTCTTTATTATCTTGTAAATATTTTAATTTTATTCTGGGTTTTTTCCCTTGCCATATGAATTTTGTTATATCTCTTTGCCATTTTATAAAGGTCTGGTCTGTTATTGTTATAGGGATCGTCTGGAACAGATACAAAATTCTAGGTAATATATTCATCTTTATTGTCGCTATTCTACCCAACAGCGACAATTGTAGAGGTTCCCATTTTTCCAGATCATTCTTGATTTCTTTCCATATTTTAACATAATTATTTTTAAATAAGTCTATATTTTTAGCAGTTATCTGTATTCCTAAATATTTAATTTGTTTAACATTTTGGAATCCTGATTTTTGTTCCAATTTTTCTCGCTCTTCTTTTGTCATATTCAAATTTATCATTTTAGTTTTTTGGTTATTTATTTTAAAACCTGCTACCTCTCCAAATTCTTGCAACTTTTTGTTTAAGTTTTCTATTGAATCTAGTGGGTTTTGTAAAATTATCACCAAGTCATCTGCAAAGGCTTTTAATTTGTAAGTTTCTTTTTTAATATTGACGCCTTCAATATTATCGTCTTTTCTAATTTTTTGCAATAAACCCTCCAGTACTAATATAAATATTAACGGAGATAATGGACAACCTTGACGTGTACCTTTTTCTATATTAATTTCTTGCGTTTCTTCTTCATTCACTATAATTTTGGCTTTCTGTAATTTGTAAATTGCCTGAATTGCTTTTATAAATTTATCCCCAAAATTTCTATGTTCTAGTGTTTTAATTATGAAATCCCAATTTACATTGTCAAATGCTTTTTCTGCGTCTAGAAATAGTAGCATTATAGATTTTTCATTATGTACATTTGCATATTCTATCAGATTTATTATTGTACGTAAATGTCGTGTGTAGATGCAGAAATAACACGCCGAGGCCTGGAATCTAGTCTCTAGTGTTTATTGCATACCTACAAGCAGAAATCCTGCTAAACTAACAGTGCCTGAAGATTCCCAAGTATATCAGCTCAACCTAGGGTGGAGCTTTCTTCTGACGTTTGGGGAAATAGGCTAGGCTCTCTGAGCTGCGTGCTCGCTTCTTATCCAGTGCTCCGCCCTCCAGTCTGCTTTCCCCGACACCACCCCCCTCCCCATCCAAAAACTCCATAGCAACTCCCTCCCCCTGTTCGTCCTTGGTGTCGGGCAGGATCCCGTGTGAAAAAGTGTCTATCTGCTCTTCTTCCTGGGAGCTGGGCAGTGAAGGGAGGTCATCCAGGAAAGGAATGTCGGGGGAAGGCTCGCGTCTCTCTGTTTGATCTGATAGTCCGGGTGCAGCTGGCCCCTCCTGAAAAACAGCTAAATCGTTAGAAAGGTTCTCCCTCCCCCCTCCTGGGAGCTGGCAACCAGAGGTGGAGGGATGCGAATCCTCCTCCTCCCCCCTCGCTGGTTCTGACAGGGGGAGCAGGAATGGCTGCTGGTAACTCACGAAATCCTCAGGCTGGTCGGCTTCCTCGTCTTCAGCTGGGGGCTGTAGCTCTGGGAGTCGCGCTGGCCGTGGCTTGTGAGGGAAAATCTGATGAAACCTATGCACTAGGCAGGGTGCGTGAACATCTTTGGCATTTTCCCAGGAGCGCTCTGTCTGAGAATACCCCTTCCAGTGTATTAAATATTGAATCCCCCTGCCCCTCCTTCTGGAGTCCAAAATCTCTTGCACTTCGTACTCCGGTTCCCCTTGGACAAGTACCGGAGGTGGGGGGTGGTATGCGACCGCAAGGCACTTGGAGGGGAATCCTTGACTAACAAGGACTTGTGAAACACCGGGTGAATCCTCATGGAATTTGGAAGCTGCAAACGATAAGCCACAGGATTTATTTGCTGTATCACCTGAAAGGGGCCAATAAACTTAGAGTCCAGCTTCTTGCAAGGTCTGTTAGTGGGCAGAAACTTAGTAGAGAGCCAGACCTTGTCTCCTGGTGATATGGGGGGTCCTTCCTGTCTGCGTTCATCTGCGTTCCGTTTATAGGCTGCCTTTGCCAGCTCTAGCTGCTCTGCTAACAGGTGATGGGCTGCCTGTCTTTCTGCCAGGAAATCCGTGGCTGCAGGCACAGCTGTTTGTTGTGAGGAAAGGGGCAACACTCTCGGGTTTGTGCCATAGAAAGCCTGGAAAGGGGACATCTTGGTTGAGGAATGAACTGCATTGTTGTAAGCGAACTCTGCCATGGGGAGAAGTTCTGGCCAATTGTCCTGCCGGTAGTTAATGTAACATCTGAGATATTGCTGCAATAACTGGTTAGTTTTCTCTGCTTCGCCATTACTGGAAGGATGATTCGCAGAGGACAAGTGTATTTTGACCCCCAACGTCTGGAAAAGCGCCCCCCAGAACCTGGAAGTAAATTGCGAACCGCGATCTGAGATTAAGTGGTTAACCATACCTCTGTATCGGAAGACATTGTCCAAAAAGAGCTGTGCTGTAACTTGTGCTGTTGGTAGGCCCTTGCAGGGAATGAAGTGCGCCATTTTCGTAAAGCAGTCTACCACTACCAGGATGGAAGTGAAACCCTGTGCCTGTGGCAAGTCAGTGATAAAATCCATGGAGACAGTGTCCCAAGGTTGGGGGTGTGTGGGCAGGGGCTGCAAAAGGCCTGCTGGTCTCCCTGCAACCGTTTTAGCGCGTCTACACACATGGCAAGAGGCCACTTAAGTCTTGATGTGTGCTGCCATCTTGGGCCACCAGTAGTCTCTGAGTGTTCTGTGCAGCGTTTTGAACACCCCCCCGTGTCCTGCCGTTGGGCTATCATGACAGAACTGTAATACTTCTTCCCTCAGGGTCTTGGGAACATAAAGCCGCCCACTATGCCAAAGTGTCCCTGCCTCCGCTGTGAAAGGGGACAGTGTACCCTGCTGGGCCCCCTGGAGGTCATCCAGCCTAGCCCGTGCGTAGGGGTCTTGTTGCTGCTGCGCCTTGATTCTTACAAGGAGATCTTCTACTAGTCTGACTGCTGCCAAGTTCTCTACTTGGACCCCTTCGGGAGGCTTCTCAAAATTTTGAGGGTGCAAGATCGTGGCTTTGGTGGCTTGGTCAGGTTCTGCAATGTCCTGCGGCTGCCTAGACAACGCGTCAGCCAGCTTGTTTTGTTTGCCTGGCAAATACGAGATGACGAAATCGAAGCGTGAAAAAAATTGACTCCATCTGACCTGACGGGGGTTGAGGGATCCCGAGCTCTGCAACAGTGCTAAGTTTTTATGGTCTGTGTAAACCTTGATTGGCAAAGCTGCTCCCTCTAACCAATGCCTCCATTCTTGAAAGGCTGATTTTATGGCAAGCAGTTCCTTGTTAAAAACATCGTAATTCCTCTCTGCTGGTGACAGCGTGCGAGAGAAATAGGCACAGGGTAATAAATCTTCCCCCCTTTCGTCCGCCGCTTGGAGTAAAATGGCGGCGACGGCAAAGTTAGAGGCGTCGCACTGGACGTGGAACTGTTTTGAAGGGTTCGGGTGCCTCAGGAGTGGTGGGGAGGTAAACAGCTGTTTAAATTCTTGAAAGGCCGCTTGCTGCTGTTCCCCCCAGCAAAAACGTCTGTTTTTCTTTAACAGCTGAGTAAGGGGACGCGCTTTCTCCGCATATGAGGCAATAAACTTGTGAAGAAAATTTGCATACCCCAGAAATTGTTGGAGCTCCTTGACGTTACGGGGAGGTTTCCATGACATAATTGCTTGGACCTTTGCAGGATCCACGGCTACACCTTCTGTGGAAATCCTGTATCCCAGATAGTCTAATTGCGTTAAGTCAAAAGCGCACTTTTCTAATTTCGCAAACAGCTTGTTCTCTCTTAATCTCTGCAGAACATTACGCACATGGGTAATGTGGGAGGTGGGGTCCTCAGAATAAATCAGAATGTCATCCAGATACACAATGACATATTTATCTAACAAGTCTGAGAAAATGTGGTTCATGAACCTGGAAAATACTGCCCCACAATTACTTAGTCCAAAAGGCATGACTAAATACTCAAACTTACCATATCTGGTGTTAAAAGCCATTAAGTATTCATGGCCTGGCTTTATTCTGATCAAATTGTAGGCATTCCTGAGGTCTAGCTTGGTAAAAATGCGAGCCTTTTGCAGGCGATCTAGCAACTCCGATATCACTGGAAGAGGGTAGTGGTCTCTAACGGTGACTGCGTTGAGTGCACTGTAGTCATGCACCGTGCGCATGGGGGGTCCCTTATCGCCAGCCTGTGCTGCCGGGGCGAAAGGATCGGGCTTTTTAGGCACGAAGAAGGTAGGGGCAGATGCCGGTGATGTCGATGGCCGAATGAAACCCTTTTTTAGGTTGGTATCCAAATATTCCTTCAGTATAGCTAGCTCCTTTGGGGACATTGTGTAATGCCGTGCCGCTGGGATCTTGGCCCCAGGCTTCAAATCTATGGTACAGTCAAAAGATCTATTGGGGGGCAACACTGTGGCCTCTTGCTCTCCGAAGATGTCTGCAAAATCTCCATACTTTGTTGGTAGTGGAGCCTTCCCTGCTTCCCGGCTTGCAGCTGCCGGCAGGGCTTGGGTAATGCCCTGCAATTTGTGGTGCCGACAGTCTTGAGAGGGAAAGGAAACTGCTCCAGTCATCCAGTCCAAATTGGGGTTGTGAAGTCTCAACCAAGGTGCCCCGAGAATGACTGGGACTTGCAAGGAGGCAGTAACGTACAGTTGGATCCACTCCGAGTGATCTGCGATGTTTAGCTGAATTGGCAGGGTGCAACGTTCGATCGCGCCGGCCTTGAGAGGTTGCCCGTCGATGGTTTCAACCTGCATGGGGCTTGGTAGTGCAATAGTTGAAATATGAAACTTTTCCACCGCTTTCCCATCTATAAAATTGGTTGTCGCCCCGGAATCAATCATAACATTTACCGGTAATAGTTGCTTGGAATCTGTAGTCAGCATGGCTGGAACAATATAAAAATCTTGGCTGTGATCTGCCGCCTGAGCCCTTCTTAATTGCTGGATGGCCGCCCTGCGGGGCTCTGATGAGGGGGGCCGTTGGAGTTTAACTGCTGAGAAGAAGCGGCTGGAATGTGGGCCTGCTCCGTGCCTTGGGTTGTAAATCTTACCGGGGCTGCCTGGCGTCTGGTCGGGCACACCCTTGCAATGTGCCCTGGCCCCCCGCAATAAAAACAAAGTGCACTGTCCCTTCTCCTTTGCCTCTCGGCTTCAGAGAGCCCCCTTCTTATGGCCCCTATCTGCATGGGTTCTTCCGCGCTCAGGGGAACAAACGTGTTAGAGGGGGTAGCAAAACCTGGAAAAGCCGGTCGGGTTCCTGCCCTGTTTCTCCCTGGCCGAAGCTGCTTTAACTCCTCCAATCGAGCATCTATGACGACTGTTAACTGGTACAGGTCTTCCAATGTCGCTGGAGTGCCCTGCCGCACTAACTCCGTCTTAATCTCTTCGTCCAGTCCTTGTTTAAACTGATCCTTCAATGCCACCTCATTCCAGCCCAAATCTCCTGCCAGCAGTTTGAAATCTGCGATGTACGCTCCTACTCTCCTGTTCCCCTGTCGGAGCAGCCGGATCTCTCTGCTGGCAGTGACCTCTCTGATTGGATCATCAAAATGGGCTCTGAAACGGGCCATAAAGTTCTGGTAGTTGTCCAGAATTGGGTCGTTAGCTTCCACCATGGGGATGGACCATCTTGCGGCTGAGCCTTTCAGCAAACTTAAAATGAACGTGACTCTGGACCTCTCCGTCGGGAACTCGGCTGGTCTGCTGTCGAAAAACATGGTGCACTGGGCGACGAAGGTCCTGAGCTGTGCCGTCTCTCCCCCAAATTTCTCTGGTAAACACCCTGGGGATCGCAGAACGACTGGTGGGGGTGCAGCCACTGGTGCCGGCTGCTGGACGACCGGGGCTGGTTGTTGGATCTGCTGAAGCATCGCCGCCTGTAAGTTATTAATCTGGTCGTCGACCTGCTGCTGATGTTGTGTCAAGGCCGCTGCTAATTGGATTATGGCCTGCTGCAATTCCTGTGTCTGAGAAGCCATTCTCCTGGTTTATGTGTTCCTCCCTCTTTCGATGGGAGTTTAGGTTTAGCAGGATTGATGTCGTGTGTAGATGCAGAAATAACACGCCGAGGCCTGGAATCTAGTCTCTAGTGTTTATTGCATACCTACAAGCAGAAATCCTGCTAAACTAACCGTGCCTGAAGATTCCCAAGTATATCAGCTCAACCTAGGGTGGAGCTTTCTTCTGACGTTTGGGGAAATAGGCTAGGCTCTCTGAGCTGCGTGCTCGCTTCTTATCCAGTGCTCCGCCCTCCAGTCTGCTTTCCCCGACAGTAAATTCTCATTAATTTGTCTATTTGGTAAAAATCCATTCTGATCACGATTTATCAAATTTTGTAGAATTTTTTTTAATCTTTCAGCCAAAATGCTAGTGAATAATTTATAATCGTTATTTAATAAAGAAATTGGTCTGTAATTTTGACATTTTGTTAAGTCTTGGTTTTCTTTGGAAATTAAAGTAATTTTAGCTTCTGTCCATGATTTTGGTATCTCATTGCCCTCGAGAATTGAATTAAATAATTTTTAAGTGGTTCTGTTAATTGTTCTTTAAAATATTTATAATATCCCGCAGATAGCCCATCGGGTCCTGGGGTTTTACCTATTTTCAGTCTTGTAATTGCTTCTGTTATTTCTTGTGATGTGATCAAATTATTTGTAATATCTTTTTGTTCATTTGTTAATTTTTCTAAGTCACATTCCTGAACATATTGTTCAATTTTGTCCAATGGTGTTTTTTGTTTTTTGTATAATTTTGTATAGTAAGTATGGAAGGCATTTTTAATTTTTTCATTTTGAATTAAATCCATATCATTTTCTCTAATTTTTAAAATTATTCGTTTTCCTCTTTCTTTTCTTAATTTATATGCCAACCATCTACCTGGTTTGTTCGCATGTTCAAAATTTCTCTGTCTAGTATATTTTAATTTTCTATCAATCTCTTCTGTCATTAAAAATTTTACTTGTAATTGTAATAATTTAATCTGGTTTAAAATTTCTTCCTTTTTTTTATTATTTTGTATTTCTTTTTCTTTTTCTTTTATTTGGTCCAAAATTGTTTGTAATTTTTTATTACTATTTTTCTTTTGGTAATTATTCACCGATATGAAGTGTCCTCTCATGAAGGCCTTGCTTGCATCCCAGACTGTTTCTAATTTAACTACTGTATCCAAATTCCAAATGAAAAATTCTTGTACTTTCTTTTTTAGATCATCTAAATTTTTCTTATTTTTCAAGATATTTTCATTTAGTCTCCATCTATAATTTTTTGAATTTATCTTCAGAGTTATTTGTACAGGGTTATGGTCTGATAAAGTCTTCGGTAGAATTGTACATTCTTTGATTTTATTTTCCATATTTTTTGATGTCCATATCATGTCAATTCTTGAGAATGATTTATATCTATTTGAATAAAAGGTAAATTCTCTGGCGTTTCCATTTTGGCTTCTCCAGGCATCAATTAGAGATAATTTTTTTGTCATATCAAAAAATTCCTTAGGTAATTTGCCTTGGTAATCTTTAATTTGACAATGTGATTTCCTATCTAATTTTGGCATGATTACTCCATTTAAATCCCCCATTACTAGCCAATTGTTTTGTGTATATTCTGTAAAATTATTTAATAATTCTTTGTAAAAAAAAATTTGATTTTTAGTAGGGGCATATATTCCAATTATTAATATTTTAGAATTTTGAATTTCAATTTCAATGATAATATACCTTCCATTTTCATCTTTTTGTATTAATTTGGGCTTTAAATAGGGTTTTACATATATTACTATTCCATTTTTTTTTCATTTGCTGTAATAAATTCTATTCCTAGTTTTTTATTGATTAAGTATTTTGTATCTATTTTTTTGATATGCGTTTCCTGGAGGCATGTAATATCAAGTTTTAATTTACTTAGTAGTTGGAACAATCGTTTTCTTTTAACAGGACAATTGGCCCCATTAATATTCCAAGTGATGGCCTTTAATTCACTCATTTACTAGAAGCGAAACAAATTCTTTAGAGTTTGATGCTCCTTTTTCTTTTGAAAACTGGAGTGTCTCTTTCTCCCTTATTCTCTGATCCCCTGGATTAACTATCTCTTTTTCAAATCTTTTCAGAAAATCCTTTGCTTTTGGTATTGAGTTTAATTTGAATCTTTGGTTTTTAAACGTCAAACTTAAACCCTCTGGTATTTCCCACCTATAATTTATATTGTTTTTTCCCAAAAGATCTGTTAGAAATCTATATTCTTTTCTTGAGATGAGATATCTGAGATATCTCTTGTCTGACCATTGCCTAGGCTGTGGCTCCTCTTGCTGTCTTCCAAGGTCATTCTCATAGCCCATTACAGCTGCTGAGGGTTGAGACAAAGGAATGGCTAAATATTTTCAAACACTGGCTAAAGATTAATCTCCAGTTCCAAACGTTGACATCTCTTATCTTGCTAGACAAATTCCAATCCAACCAGAAACAGCAAATTGGAGAAATGGTTCCAAATTTGGGGTTTTGCACCGAAGATACTGTTGACCCTGGGACATGAACAGGCTATGGCTTTTCTTAGACAAAGAAGCCTGGTTATAGAGTTGCAAACTGAATACAGCAAAGTGCCAGCTGGAATACAATCAGGACATGGTACATGGACATAATTCCATTTTAAATTGGCTCAGTATCTTAACCAACTTACAGTTAATAATTTTTATAGGACCTTTACTCTGCTACACTTTGGCATCCTGCCATCAGCTGTACAGAAGGGCAAGTTTCAGAAACCCACCTATGCAGAAAGGACTATCAGTCTAGGACAGTGTTTCTCAACTTTGGCAACTTAAGAGCCACAGTTGAGAAACACTGGTCTAGGAAAATCAAGTCATTGGCTGATGTGTTACTCTATTGTAACTTCTATAGAGATCTGCATAAACACCTCTTGGCATCCTTCATTAGGCATTCCCTGGATGACCAGATTAATTTTATGTAAATCTCCTTTTGGCAGACAAAGATCCTAAGATAACACAAGCCATTGCTAAATTTGCATCTGCAGCCTGCAGGATTTGCACTTTGCTAATGGCAAATTAATTCTGGATTGATCTTGGGCTACTCTTTGTAAAACAGAGTACTGTGAAGAGCTTTAGAGTGCTGCATTGTTCTTTTACTGTATCTCAGTTTTTCATTATTGTCCATTTTCTTATTTTACTGTATTTTATATTTTCAATTTTATTCTGATATGCTTGGTAGCTTGTAATAAAGTATTCAAGTAATAAATAAGTTCCAGCAAATGTTCCGTGTTCCGAGTTTTCCAAGTCGGGTCCCTAAATTGTTTTTGTAATTCCTTTAAAACTATACTGCTTATTTGAAGATATTGAGCTGATGAGGTTATTCTGACCGTTCTGAAGAGAGAATATCAAGAATATAATCTTTTCTTATTAACAGGAAAATCTTGCAGTCTGTAGAAATTTCCACATCTATAAGCTTGGTTAGGAATGAGCTAGAAATCAAGGACATATCTATTCTTGAGTAAGGTTTATGGTAAATTCTTTCTCTATATAGTATTTAAATCCCCGTGCACCTAAAAGTGGCAACAATGACATATAATCTAATACAGGGTTTCTCAACCAGGGTTCTGTGGAACCCTAGGGTTCCGTGAGAGGTCACTAGGGGTTCCCTGGAAGATCATGATTTATTTAAATAATTATTTTAAATTTGGGCAACTTCACATTAAAGAGGTAAGTTTCATTCTTTATTTTTAGTTTAAGAACACTGTTAATGCATACTGTAGATTGAAACAATTGTTCTCCTACATTCAATCTGAAACCATAGTATTATAAATCTTCCGTCTTTGTCTTCAATTTGTCTTTCCAGATTCCATGTTAAATTTTTGACACACATGAGTGCTCCATTTTTTTGTCTGCCCACCAATTTTTAACCAAAAAATTAACATTGTATTTTTTTAACACATGAGTATCCTGAAGGCATATGTATAATATGTGCATTTTCCTTTAACTCCAGAAAAAAATCATTTTCTTTTTTAAATGAACAATTCAATCCATTAATATTAGTTGAAAATATTTTAATTTGTTCCATAGTATCAGTCTAACATATTTGGAAGGTGTCATGTTGGTCATGGTTAACTATAACCAGTTTGGTCTAGTGGTTAAGGTGCTCGGCTAGAAACCAGGAGACTGTAAGTTAAAGTCCCGCCTTAGGCAGGAAAGCCGGCTGGGTGACCTTGGGCCAGTCACTCACTCTCAGCCCTGGGAAGGAGCCAATAGCAAACCAGGAGACTGAGAGTTCTAGTCCCGCCTTAGGCAGGAAAGCCGGCTGGGTGACCTTGGGCCAGTCACTCTCTCTCAGCCTAACTCACCTCACAGGGTTGTTGTTGTGGGGAAAATAGGAGGAGGAAGGAGTATTAGGTATGTTCGCCACCTTGAGTTATTTATAAAAATAATAAAGGCGGGATAAGAATTAAATAAATAAATAAGAAGAGCCTATTAAATAGGTCTGCTTCTAAAAACAAAAATGAATTTTTCTTTGAGCTTCATAAATGACTTTTCGGGGGATAAACAGGTGTGCAGTAGCAATGGAGACTGAAAAGTCCTGAGATACATTCTTTTCACAATCCTGTAAAATACACTCCCCATAATTATTTTTAGCATAATTTTGCTTCTGGAAATGAATTTTTGATCAAGTTGCCCATTTGAGGAGATAGGAGTTGCAGATTGGAGATGAGTATGAAACCTAGGGAACAAAATAATTGTGCTGGCATTGCACTGTAGCAGTGTTTGGGACCTTTAAGGAAATGAACCGGCACAAGTAGCTATAGAGATAATGTCCTCAGGATCCCTAGCACATTGGCAGAAATACACTCTGTTCTGAAATACAGATTCAATTCTTCCATCTGCCTCCTAAGGAAGAAAAATGCAGCATTTTCTGAGGCTTTCTAGACAGAGACGTAACTCAAAGCCATTGGTCTTCAAGACTTAGAAAACCAGAGAACGGGAACCAGGGCAGAATATCTAAAGTAGGATGTGATCTGCCCCCTGGTGGAATAAGAACTTTTTCCTCTACGCAATAATCCTGCCTGGCTGCTTTTCATCATGGTCTCATATATGTAGGTTTACTCCAGAATCATTCTTATTGAGGACAGAAAGAAAGTTCCCTAAATATCTGTACATCCAGGCAGTGGTATCTGAAGCATCTGATTATGGCAAAATGATGGCTCGCATGTCTTAATGTTTTTTTTATGTTTTTTTAAATTAAGACTGACATAAAATACAATCAGGAAAAATTACCCTTATTTCAATAATGACACTAAAACTAGATAAAATAAAAGGTAACTAAAAGCTATGATTGCTAACACAATACTATAAGATAACTCTATAAAAATTCTTAATACTAAGTCTATGTACTAAAAGGGGGCCCTGAAGGCCACAAAAAGCATGTAAAAACAGATAAACATTAAAAAATTAGATTAAGGAGAAATACTAGGTAAGTTTACCCATACCTTGTACACTTAATAATTTGTCTGCAAATTTTAATTGCTGCCAGGGAAAATCTAGCAATGTTGTATATAATGAGAGTAAGATTAGGTATAAGAACAACTTTGGTTTTTTTAAAAAAAAAAATGGATTCTGAGGGAAAACCTAGAAGCAATGTGATGAAGGGGCTCACCTGTCTTAATGTTAAAAAAGAGTTAAAATCTTTAACTAGATTTAACTATTTATTTTGAAATTTGTTTTGCACACCACTTCAAAAGTCCTCTGTATGGAAAGATGTACATAAAATGATTGAATGTATGCAACCAAAAGCAGCTAACTGCCTCCACTATCACCCCACCCCATGGTAGAGTCTATATTTCTTGTAGGGAGAAGTAAAGGCTTAAGACCTTCTTCCTCCCTCATCACATGTACTGTATACAGTAAGGTAAGCTTCTTCTGCAGCAGCCTATCTATCAGAAGCCAAGGACAGGACTTCTTATTGCATGCTTGCTTGGATAAAAACAAGGACAAAGATTGGTTGTCTTTCCTAGAGAGGAGCTGTTTGATATATCTGCAATATGAAGTAATCTTCAGTGCGGCATAATGGCCCAAGCTAGCAGTGCTTAGGAACATATTCCATCATAAAGATGAATAAAGGCACCACTAGAAAAAAAGAAAGCATTCTACATTAACCTCCAATGCACTGCTTTTGAAAAATTATATTAAATTTCTCTCCTGGAGAGCTTTGGAGGAATAACATCATTACACTTGCTTTCACTCCCCCTTTTTAAAAAAGCCCACCTGAGAGGGTTACCCACTTTCCCTTTTTTTAAAAAATAACTTTTATTACAAGTTTTGAAGAGAACATAAAAACAAACACGAAGGGTTACCCACTTTCCTGATTAGCTCCTTCTCACCGATTTTCCAGCGCTTCTGTTCTGTCTACTCATTATTTAGTTTGACAGGTCAAACTTTCTCTTGAAATGGAATTTCCCCACATTTGCTACGTATCACTTAAAAAAAAAAGACTTCAAAGTATTGCATTCAACCATAGGACCATGCTTAAGGAATATGCACCCTTTTCTCCTATATGCAGGCTGTATGTGGACAAGTTGTGTATGTGCACACATTTCTGTATCTGATGACACTGCTATGTACAAACAGCTGCTTCAGCTATTAGAGCGCAAAGCTATAATTCAGCTGCTAGAACTCGCCCAAGGGATGATGGATAGATACCACAATGCTTTCTATTCTTGGCATGTATAGCTTGACTGAATTATAGGAATTCACTCCTGTAAAGTGACACCCAACTTTAAAAAAAAAATCTGAAAGGGAATCACAAGCACACTGTGCCCCGTAGAACGGAGATATGCTCCTCTTCCTTGAACACCCCAATTTTTATCATGCTCAACTGAACACAGCTGAATATCAAGGCCCATTAAAAATGGCAAACAGCCATGCCTCTGCTTAATGATGTTCTGGGAGCTCTTGAGAGAGGGATGGCACAAACCCTTTTGAGCACAACCTTGTCCGATGACACCAGCATTGGAGACAGGTTGGATTGAGCATTTGCAATGAACTTATAATTTGCTAACTGCCTTTGCACGGATCAGGTTCACAAGTCTCACCTTCAGGGGCCTTCAGAGACGCTGAGAACAGAATCCAGGCTGGTGGGAAGCTGTTCTCTTGTTTGTCACAGCATTTGCTCAGTAAGTGATCGGCACTGCATTTGTGGGAACAAGCATCCTCTTTTCTTTTAACTCTTCTCCAATGATATTCTCCCCCACATCATTTTCTAGTGCTGTGAGGTACAGACCACTTCTCTGAAGTACCTTTCAGTGATTCAGAAAGGAATAAAGGGTCTCAAGAATAGCTGTGATCAGAAATGGAGTAACCTTCGGTATGCATCCTTTCATAACAAGTGGACACTTCCCTGGTACAGCCATGATAGTGGAAGAGATGAATCAGACTGCAATTCAAATCTAGAATGAGAGCTGAACTAGCCAGTGAGCAACAACTCAAGCTTCTGAACACAGATACACTGTATGTGTATGTGTGTGTGTGTGATCTCTCTCGGTCATTCTCTCTCAGCCCTAGGAAGCAGGCAAGGGCAAACCGCTTCTGAAACCTTGCCAAGAAAACAGGGACTAGTCCAGGCAGTCATCAGGAGTCAACACTGACTCAAAGGCACACATTATCTATCCTATCTCTCTCTCTCTCTCTCTCATCTCTCATCTCTCATCTCTCATCTATCTATCGTCTATCGTCTATCGTCTATCGTCTATCGTCTATCGTCTATCGTCTATCGTCTATCGTCTATCGTCTATCGTCTATCATCTATCATCTATCACAGGCCTCTGAAAGTGGTCAGCTTAACTGAGTACAATAGAAGAAAACCTTCTCAGGTTTTCAAGTTAATCACAAATAGAAAGATATCATTGTACCAAAAATATACTTACCTCATAACAAGTTTTGAAAAAATCCAAACCTTTCATAATAGTAATATTAAATGTTCATTTTATTACATGACTTGGGATTTGTCTCTTTACAAAATAATATATTCAGTGAATAGCCTGGCAATGAAACGTCTGCATGAAAACAACAAGGCTCAGAGAGCACCAAAGACTCCCCAGTTCAACCCTGAGCTACATATATTCTCTTCGATTGATAATATATTCACCCTTTCAAAATTCTCATTTGGAAATCTGCTTTAGAAATCTAGCAAAAGCAAATGGCTGAGGAGTCGAGTAGCCCTAAAGAACTCCACACCCATCAAGTATTAGGAGATTATGATATACTGTAACTTCGTCAATCAATGGCCATACCCCATTCTATGGCATGATTTTCCCCCTAGCCATAGATACTCTCCTGAAACAAAATTTCCTAACAGCTGAAGATTCCTTTACCAACATACTATTCCCATCGTTAAACTGGGCTACAATCGTCAAAATGGATTGCATGCTTTTCTCCTGCCTTTTATGAGCTTGTTGTCCTTGAACCATTAAGAGGACATCTATATCACTCTGGCATACTGCACATGTCCTTCCTTCCTTCCTTCCTTCCTTCCGACTCTACAAGGCTTTAGGGCTACAGCTAAGTAACTTGAAACTCTGAATTTATTATTTTATTTTACTTTATTTTACTTTATTTTACTTTATTTTACTTTATTATTTTATTTTATTTCATTTATTTTATTTCATTTATTTTATTTTATTTTATTTTATTTTATTTTATTTTATTTTATTTTATTTTATTTTATTTTATTTTATTTTATTTTATTTTATTATTTTATTTTATTTTATTATTTTATTTTATGCCACCCACTCCAAGTGACTCTGGGAGGCTCACAATACACCAAATGATAAAAACAATATGATAAGAACCAAGATTCAACAAAAACCAAACCAGAAAAGAAGAAAAGGAACAAGAGGGCAGTCAACCCAAAACAGCTCATCAACATCTAACATCCAAAGAAAGGGGCTGCAGCAATCCTAGCCCAAAGCCTGGAAAAACAGCCAGGTCTTTATGGGCCTCCAGAATGCCAACAGGGTGGGAGCCATCTTAATGACCTTCTTGGCCCTTTGGATCATCATTACAATTGCTTCATTTATTTCAACCTTTTATCAGCCATTCTGGCTGCACTCAGGATCTTTCCTGCACATTCTGTTGAAGGGGTCTTGGAGATGTACCCCAAAAGTCCCACCCTAAATGTACCATTTATCTTCCACTATCATGCTCTCTTGTCTCCCTTCCATCTTCTACTGTTCCTGATCTGTGCATCTCAGGGATAAAGAGTATTGCTTGCCAGCTGTTATAGAATCATAAAATGTTGTCTTTAGTTTTGCCTCAGGTTGGTACTTTTGCGGGGGGGGGGGTAAAGTCCACATTTCTTTACTTTAGAATTCATTTCAAGCACACATTCAAAAATAACACAGTTTGGTATCATGTAGTGCACAGATCATTTGTTTGGGTACAGCTTAGAACAATGTACGAACCTATCGTTTGTGGTTTATAAACTATGGATTATGGCTTAGTATTAGGTGTGAACTAGGACACTTTGGCTTGACCAATAAATTGTAGTTAAAATAAACCAGGACTTAGTGTGATGTGTGACACGTATTTCCTAACAATATAGTCATACCACAGAGTGGCCTATTTTGTGGGGTTGCACTTTCCTAAAGATTAGAGCATTTTGAATGAAATTTCCCCATTGCCTTTCTAAAAGCTTAGAACTCATCTATATGTGAATTGAATATCCTCCCCTGCAAAAGAAAAGGAGAAAAATATTAAATCTTAAATTCTGTTTTGGAGAAGGAATAAAAGTTATAGCTCCTTGTAATATGAAATGTCAAATTATAACATACAGGGGAGTCCTAAAAATAATGACACAAAGCTACAAAAATATCCCATCATTCCACCAACAAGAACTGTAGTTTTCATCCTGGATCAGATCTTTCCTCTCACAGCTGTGGTTGAGATCTCCACTGCAGCTGGAGCCTTTGTTTATTCTGTGGAGAGCAGGCAATACATAAGAACCCGGGGCCCAAGATAGAGCAGAATGGATTTTTTAAACGTTCATTTAATATTACAGAGATGTCTATATCACTTCCCTTCTCTGTCTCAAAGTGACTTGAAGCAACGACAAAGAATGCATACAGATGCATTAAAACACACTAACTCTTATAAATGAAATTAAACCTTAAAAGATTTGCCTCTAACTTTATTACCATTGCATGCATTGAAATTAAGTATACAGAGAGCTTGCAGGTAAAACACAGGTGCAAAGGCAAATGGCCAACCTGCTTGCAACAGAGCTCTGCCTCTGAGCAAGGGTTCTTGTGGGCTCACAATCTCTGTAAAGGCAAAGGGGTGCATAAATGGAGTGCCACAGCAGGCCTTCACTTTGGAAATGTTCCCAGGCATACAATGGGAGAATCCTTACTGAGGTAAAACACCTGCCCAATTGTGACATGGCCACAGAGAATGAGTGGCAGTGCGGGGGAGGGAGGAATTACCCTTGGTTCTCAAAAAGAACCACTCCACAACTTGCCTGACTAGAACCCACCACACTTATTTATTATTTTATTATTAAACAGATTTATAAGGCCGCCCAACTCACACACTTAAGGAGGTGGGCAGGACGAGAAGATTGAACAGTGTTCTGAGAACTGCGCTCCAACTCTTGCAGCTGAGGTAACTCCCTTCCTTCCCAATCACCAAGATAGTATAGCTTAAGAACCAGTCTTGAGGTGACTTTGACACAACCTTCTTAGAAAAGTCCACCCAATGCATTCAGCTGTTTGGTTTTCACCAACAACACAATATTATCAACCCTGTGCTCTTGGCTCAAACCTGGTTAATAATGTCTTGCCCTGTTTTAGTTTTATCATCAGGTAGGGGAGGGGGAGGAGAGGAGTGGAAGATATAAATTAGAGATAGGATAACTGGAGGGACCTCAGAAGCATCCCTCACATCTAAATAGGACATTATCAGAATATTTTGTTTTCAGTTATTTTTCAATGGAAATCCCAGGAAAAGGATATAAAGTTGGTTTTCCTCACAGGTGAATAGAGGCATCTGCACTACCGCCAATGAATTCAATTAACATAATTTGTTTCCCAGATTTTTTTTAAAATTAAGTAATCTAAACAGAGGATGGCATGCATGTGTGTGTGTGTGTGTGTGTGTATACACACACACACATACACATACACATACACATACACACACACTTTTCATTGCCAGCAAAAAACAAGTCAGCAGCAACTCTTGTCTTGGTAGGTAATTGGCAATTACTGGCAGAGGACAGCTGGCCTGTTTTTTGATGGCAAGCAAGAAACAAGATGTCCTTTCACAGTATCTGAGCATCTGCAGTGATATCCCTACACCAGTCCCACCCTGCACCACATCACAATTCAGACACATAAAGGAGGGGCTTGTGCAATGACATCACTGAGGAGGGTGCCATAATTTGTCCCACTTTGCTACAGACACCTTTGCAGGCACATGTCATGAAGAAACATGAGGTCACACTCCATATGTTTATATTTCAGGCTTGATCTCTTTTCTTTCCTGCACTTTAAATATTTAATGCATTCACAGCTCTTATTTTCCCCTTCAGCTTCCTCCAGTAACTGAAGGTACCACTCACTTCAGTAGCATGCAATACAGTTTAAACCAGTCTGGCTACATTTCCAAAACTAATCCCTGTATGAGTTGATAAGAGTTTGCTGATACGCTTTTTCCTCTGCTTTCCACCCCTTGGTCTGAGAGGCACAGAAATCTTTCAACATAGAATTGTCACTCACCAAAAAGATTTGCACATGATTCGAGGATTTATTTCCAGTAAAATTAGGGAAGGAGGAATTTAATTTCTTTCATTGATTATGGATCAGATATCAAGGTCCTCATTTATCAAGGTACATAGAGAACAAGCATGATGAATCATGAGCTAATTGCAGGAGAAATCTTGATTGACATTATATAACGGCACTTTGTTATTCTGAGGCTCAATTAATTTAACATGTCCATCCCTATTTCCTGCAGGATCTCGTTTAGCAGTATCTAGGAAACAGTTGCTTTTGGATGCAAATATTCTGTTACTCACCCCTTTTCAGTTCTGTGGATAGGACTTTTCAAATTTAAATAAGATTAACTTAGGTATCATCAAACCTATTCCAAAAGCTGAAAAAAAAACATCTAGATTAATTCTATGTATTATGCATTGAATTAGATATAAATATGAAGTGTATTAATGACCTACTTTGCACATCAAGCTCCAGATAGTATAGTGAGAGTATTATATATGAATTTGTATACATGTGTGAAAAGAAAGGTGCAGCAAGGGAAATGCCCATTGAGAGGATGTGGTAGGATTTTCTAAAATGGCTTACAGTCAAGCCAACATGACTTGCACAGGACAGGTAAGTGCAGATATGCTCTAAGTTAAAGAGGGTTCAGATTGCATACAGAACATTGTTTATTTACTATAACAATGAGTAACGACTGAAATCGAGTTGACTTTGAGGGTTTATGTATGTACATTGTACACAGCCAAAGTGTGGATTGGGGCAAATTTAGGTAATTTTTCCTGCAATATGTGTCTGAAGGAGGCTTCCTTTTTAAGCATTTAAAGATCCATATGTAGTAATTTAAACAGTTTATGGGTATGAGCCAAACCAAACAAAAATACCTAGAGACAGATGTTTACGGTCCAGAAGGAGAAGTAAAGATTATTATGAGAGCTACTGTAGGTGTGCTAATTAAAAGCTTGTCTTTCTAAGCTTTCTGTCCACAGGGTGGAGGGGAAAATGTGCTGATTTCTTCCTGTAGGACGCAGGCTGAAGGGGAGAGTCTGATCAGTCTTTCAAACAAGGAAAGCAGAGCAGGAACAAAAACAGGAATCAGAAGGGAGTCTCTTGCTTGCTGCCTTTACTCCTAATGCCATGGGATCAAAGATGCAAAGGATCTGGGGTTTCACCTTCAGCATCTGTGCTTCCAAGGTGTGCTACTGTTTTCAGTACCCATCCGGTCTACACTACTGGTTTCAGCATCCCACACTGCTCGTCATGCTGATTCAGACTGATGGCTCCTGCCCACTCCTTCAGATCACTGAAATTCACATGATCAAATCACAATCTATTTCCAGATACTACGTGGGGTTTGAGTATCCTACAAGATTAGATATGAACACATCTAAAGAGGAATCCACCCTCTTATTTCTTCAGATCAATGCAAGATTGAGCCATGCACCGCTAACCTCGAAACAAAATAGGTTTCCTTTCTGTAATAGAATTACTTGATTGAGAAGCATACAAATGCTGGGAGTTAATTAATTTATTGGTTAATTGTGAAAACACATGAACTGGGAAATATATTTGCTTCTTTTTCAGTTTAGGTGATTGGTTCATACTGCTTTAAGTTTTTAACTCATTTAAAGAGACAAATTCCACAATCGAGCCCACCGAATTTCTGAGGTGGTATTGCAAAGATTAGAGCTCTGTATTACTGAGTGCCTTAGCCATGAAATTAAAAGACGCTTGCTCCTTGGGAGGAAAGCTATGGCAAACCTAGACAGCATATTAAAAAGCAGAGACATCACCTTGCCAACAAAGGTCCGTATAATTAAAGCTATGGTTTTCCCAGTAGTAATGTATGGCTGTGAGAGTTGGACCATAAGGAAGGCTGAGCACCGAAGAATTGATGCTTTCGAGCTGTGGTGCTGGAGAAGACTCTTGAGAGTCCCTTGGACTGCAAGGAGGTCAAATCAGTCAGTCCTAAAGGAAATCAACCCTGACTGCTCATTGGAAGGACAGATGCTGAAGCTGAAGCTCAAATACTTTGGCCACCTAATGCGAAGAGAGGACTCCCTGGAAAAGACCCTGATGCTGGGAAAGACTGAAGGCAAAAGGAGAAGGGGACGGCAGAGGATGAGATGGTTAGATAGCATCACCGATGTAATGAACATGAATTTGAGTAAACTCCGGGTGACAGTGGAGGACAGGAAGGCCTGGCGTGCTATGGTCCATGAGGTCACGAAGAGTCGGACACAACTAAACGACTGAACAACAACAATTACTGAGTGCTCAGTTAAGTATCTGCAGATATCCACAGCTTTAAAATGTGCATGACTGCAAAGAAAGTAAATTAATGGAAAAGGCAAAGTTCAGGAAGGCTGTTTGCATCATATATCATAAAAGATCCATTAGGAAGTTTGATTTTCTTCTTTTTTTAAAAAAAAAGGCAAGGCAAGGCAAGGCACAGTTTTCCTAGACATCATCTGCTTAAATTGCTTACTTTAACTAAACACATAATTTTTTATGCCTTGTATCCAAAGGTGTCCTTGCATGAGTTGAAAGCATTCTTCAGTTGCACCAGGCAAAACCACTTTCTTTTCTTATCTCTCTCCATTCACTGAAGCCTCCCAAACCCTACATCTTGCGGTAGTGGAGGACTGTGGTAGGTAAAGGGAATGGGTGAATATTGGGAGCAGTGCCTTATGCAAGCAGAAATGCTTTCTTCTATTCACACAAGAAGCATCTTTTGATACAGACCACTGTACTTGACTTATAGGCCTTTTCATAAACAATAATATTTATTCTTATATCTGGGTAGAAATTGGTCTATGTCAAGGGTCGGCAAACTTTTTGAGCCGAGAGCCATTTTGGTATGCTCGTGCACATTTTTAAGTGCTCGAGAGCCAGGGGGCGGGGTTTGCGGGCGGGGGCCAATCGCGTGGAAGGGGGCGAGGTTTGCGGGCAGGAGCCAATCGCGTGGAAGGGGGCGGGGTTTGGGGGCGGGATCCAATCGCGTGGAAGGGGGCGGGGTTTGGGGGCGGGATCCAATCGTGTGGAAGGGCTGCGCTGCGCTTGGCCGGCCGCCCCGGCCCTCGCTCACCTTCCATGGCCGGTCCTCGTTGCACTCTCCAAGGCCGGGGCCACCCGCAGCCAACCACACCTCGCGCACAGCCCGCGGGGCTCTCTGCCGCTCCCTTCGACGGAGGAGGGACTGGCGTGCCTTGGGAGCTGCTGCTGGCGGCATGTCTGGGCGAGGCGCGCGGGCAGAGCTGCCCGTCTGGCACTCTGGCACTTGGGCGCTCCCGAGCCTCTTCCCTTCTCCCTCGCCACGTTCGGGCGTTGAGGCCAGGCAAAGCCGGGCGGTCGCGCAGGGGCGAGGCGAGGAGTCCCGCTACTCCGCCTACCGCCACATCCGTCCATTCCCGGCCTCGTGGATCCCTTCGAGGGGCCGCGGGGCTTCCCCGCTTTCCTCCCAAGGAGGCCTCGACGGCGCACCCTCCCGCCCCATCAATCCCCCCACCCCGCCGTTCGGCGTCCTCTCCCCCCGCTAACCCAAGCCCTGCGGCGGCAGATACTCCACAGCGCGGTTGGAGTTTTCGGAACCGGGTACCCCGGGGCCACCCCCCGCTCCCCCGTCCATGGAGAGCGAGAGGAAAAGGGGCGCTCGGGTGCTTTGCGCTGCGCCCGGCGCCCGGCGCCTTCGGCTCCCGATTGCTGCAAAGGGCACCACCCCACGCCAGCTACAGACCCGACCCGCGGCCCGCAGAGGGCTGCAGGGCTACGGCCACCATCCTGCCTGCGGGAGTCCGAGCAGGAGAGCAGGAAGAGGGGGAGGGGGAGGAGTCGTCGCCGCTTTTACTGCTGCTGCCGCCTGCCTGCCTGCCTGCTCCAGCCCCGAGCAAGCCGCCCGCTCCTTCGGCTCCTGCCTTCACTGCAGAGGCACTGCGCACTACGAGCGCACCGCCCGGCAAGCCCCGGGCGAGCCTCAGCCCAGCGGGAGGGGGCAGAACGCAGAGGGAAGGGAGACGGCAGAGAGGGCAAGGAGCGTGAGGCCTGCTGAGCTTTTGCCGGCGGACCCGCGCTGTGGCGAGCTCTCCTCTCCCCCCGCTAACTCGAGCCCTGTGGCGGCCGGGGGAAGCCGAGCCAGGCGGGGGTGCAGCGGGGCCCAGCGGCGCGCTGTGGGCGAAGAGCCGCCTGCTCTCCCCTTGGCTGCCTCCGGTCGCTACAGTCGCCCCGCCGGAACGGAGCCTGGCTTGGCTCCCCCGGCCACCGCAGGGCTCGGGTTAGCGGGGGGAGAGAACGCCGAACGGCAGGGTGGGGGGATTGATGGGGCGGGAGGGTGCACCCAGCGGGCCTCCCGCGGCCGCTTAGAAGCAGAAAAAATACTTTGCACGTGATCAAGGGCACTCCTGCCATGTTTTAAAAGGAGGACGGTTCCACAGGGAAGAGGAGGGCGCTTGGGCAACCCCAAGGCTCTGGCTTCTTGCCCTGCCTGTCCCCCGCTCCCCCGGAAACCCTCCAGATCTCCTTGGGTGTACACTTGGACTTCCCGGATTGGCGAGTTGTGTGAAGCGGCCTTTCTCCCACCTCCTCTGGGTTTCCAGGGGAGGAGCGCCTGGCAATTAAGCAATAGGGAAGGAGGAACGAAATGGGGCGTGTGGCTTGTGTGTAGCGATTCCGCCCATCCCGCGAGGTTTCTCCAACTTGAATGGCCTTCTGTCATTAAGGGCAGCTTCTCCCTTTAACGCAAGACTGAAACTGCGCTTTTCCGGCCTTCCTTTTTCAAAGAGGGAGAAGTGCGGGCAGGGGGAAGGGGGTTAAGCAGATTTTAAAATGCACTCGCTCAGTAAGCGACTGCCGTTTGCGCTGCAAGCTGGCCTCCCAGGTGGGAAAGGGGGCGGCATTAACGCGACACAGACCGGGGATAGGCCGGACTCGGTCCCGATGTAACCCCGCCGTTAGGTCTCAAAAGCATCTGCTCGGCCCAGCAGCAACTCGTCCGCTGCAAGCAGAACTCCGGCCGGCCTCCTTCCAGAGGACCCGCCCGCCCGCGCTGTCTGTGGGGAGAGAAAAGCAGCCACCGCATAGGCCCGCTTAAAAAACAACCACCCCGAAACCGCTTTCAAGCCGCCTCTCCGGAGGGTCCCTGCGGTCCCGTCGGGTGCACCCTCCTGCCCCATCAATCCCCCCACCCCGCCGTTCGGCGTCCTCTCCCCCCGCTAACCCGAGCCCTGCGGTGGCCGGGGGAGCCAAGCCAGGCTCCGTTCCGGCGGGGCGACTGTAGCGACCGGAGGCGGCCAAGGGGAGAGCAGGCGGCTCTTCGCCCGCAGTGCGCCGCTGGGCCCCGCTGCACCCCCGCCTGGCTCGGCTTCCCCCGGCCGCCGCAGGGCTCGAGTTAGCGGGGGGAGAGGAGAGCTCGCCACAGCGCGGGTCCGCCGGCAAAAGCTCAGCAGGCCTCACGCTCCTTGCCCTCTCTGCCGTCTCCCTTCCCTCTGCGTTCTGCCCCCTCCCGCTGGGCTGAGGCTCGCCCGGGGCTTGCCGGGCGGTGCGCTCGTAGTGCGCAGTGCCTCTGCAGCGAAGGCAGGAGCCGAAGGAGCGGGCGGCTCGCTCGGGGCTGGAGCAGGCAGGCAGGCAGGCAGGCGGCAGCAGCAGTAAAAGCGGCGACGACTCCTCCCCCTCCCCCTCCCCCTGCTCTCCTGCTCGGACTCCCGCAGGCAGGATGGTGGCCGTAGCCCTGCAGCCCTCTGCGGGCCGCGGGTCGGGTCTGTAGCTGGCGTGGGGTGGTGCCCTTTGCAGCAATCGGGAGCCGAAGGCGCCGGGCGCAGCGCAAAGCGCCCGAGCGCCCCTTTTCCTCTCGCTCTCCATGGACGGGGGAGCGGGGGGTGGCCCCGGGGTACCCGGTTCCGAAAACCCCAACCGCGCTGTGGAGTATCTGCCGCTGCAGGGCTTGGGTTAGCGGGGGGAGAGGATGCCGAACGGCGGGGTGGGGGGATTGATGGGGCGGGAGGGTGCACCCGGCGGGCCTCCCGCGGCCGCTTCTCCAGGAGCACCAAGGCGGGTTGCTCGCGTCCCGGGCCCGCGCCCTTGCCCAGCGCCTGGATGCCTCGGCCAGCCAGCGCGCCAGCCGCTCCGGCGAACTCTGGTGCCGCCATTGCTCGCCGGCTGGACCCTCCTCCCCAAAGGTGGCGGTCCGCAGGCCCCGCTTTCCAGGGCCGTTCCTGCCACATCCTTTCAGCCTTTCCATTCTTCCTTTCCCCCTTCCGAAGCTGCCTGCTCTCCCCTTGGCCGCCTCCGGTCACTACAGTCGCCCCACCAGAACGGAGCCTGGGTCGGGTCCCCTGGCCACCGCAGGGCTTGGGTTAGCGGGGGGAGAGGACGCCGAACGGCGGGGTGGGGGGATTGATGGGGCGGGAGGGTGCGCCGTCAAGGCCTCCTTGGGAGGAAAGCGGGGAAGCCCCGCGGCCCCTCGAAGGGATCCACGAGGCCGGGAATGGACGGATGTGGCGGTAGGCGGAGTAGCGGGACTCCTCGCCTCACCCCTGCGCGACCGCCCGGCTTTGCCTGGCCTCAACGCCCGAACGTGGCGAGGGAGAAGGGAAGAGGCTCGGGAGCGCCCAAGTGCCAGACGGGCAGCTCCGCCCGCGCGCCTCGCCCAGACATGCCGCCAGCAGCAGCTCCCAAGGCACGCCGGTCCCTCCTCCGTCGAAGGGAGCGGCAGAGAGCCCCGCGGGCTGTGCGCGAGGTGTGGGCGGCTGCGGGTGGCCCCAGCCTTGGAGAGCGAGAGCGCGCGTAAGAGCGTAAGAGTTTGGGGGCGGGATCCAATCGCGTGGAAGGGGCGGGGGTGAGTTCAGCTGCGGAAGAGCCACACTCAAGGGGCCAAAGAGCCGCATGTGGCTCGCGAGCCGCCATTTCCGACCCTTGGTCTATGTTGACAAGTAAGATTTTGGACATTATTTTTTTAATGGCTCAAAACCTAAACTCTAAGTAGCAAAATATAATTCCAGAACCTGCCCTGAACAGTGTGGGTACTTTGTAGACTCTATAAAGGAAACATGCACATTTCATATTCATGAATAGCTTATGCTTCATTCTATGACTCGTTTGCATTGTAGGAGGTCAAATACATAACTTTCTTACATGGGACTCTAATAGACTAATAATAAGAATGTCTCTGAGAATCGGACATGATTGAATGGATTAAAAAAAAATACACACAAACCTAGGCTGACCATATTTCCTTGGGGGGAAAACGGGACCCTAACTTACCCATGGCTCACCAGTTAAAGTGGGCATGCGTGAGGGCGCGCGGGAACTTTCAAAAACAGGACAAAATGGATATTTTTCTGAAAACAACGGGACGGTCAGGAATTGGTTAAAAAACAGGACTGTCCCGTTCAAAACGGGACGTATGATCAGCCTACACAAACCCTACTTTAATATTGTGGGCTGAACATTGATATAGGCAAGGAGAGGAATGTTTTCCCTTATAGACAGCCTTGTGTGTCATGCTTAGCTAATATTTCTGTTAGGCTTCTGCAGAAATGGAAGGAACAGCAAAACCTCAGCAATAAAGATTCAAAATAGCATTTTGCTCTAATCTATCTCAGACATTTGCAGAGATTAAAGACATCAAGCATGAGATAAAAGTCAATATAGGTCTAGGATAACCCAAATAAAGAAGCAGTATGAGACATTATCTCAAGAATAAGTTACAAAGGGGTTTTACGGGAAACTGAATGACTTGCACTGACTCAGGAACAGTCAATGAATATTAATATGCTTTCGTGTTTAATAAGACTATGGGAGGTCAAGGGCTGGAAAGCCAATCACAACATGGTATTTCAACTGCATTCATATATCATGATGAACCTTCCAGAGAATAAAGGAAGTTCTTTGGTTTTGGAGGGCTGGGGAATTTTTGAGATCTTGGGAGTGTTGTAGAGAAATTGTGGTTTTTGGGAAAGGCTTGGCTTTGATATTCCTGAGGATCCAAACCACATATCAATAAGCTTGGCTTGAGGGAAAATTGAAACAAGTACTGGGTAGCTTAATTATATGTAGGTTTAAATCAATATACATATCTACTTTAGCTTATTTGTGTCTCAGTCATTTCATGCAATGTTCAAGTGCATTAGACAATCCAACTGCAGCCTGTAAGACAGTATTGTAGGAGTCTGTCTGAAATTTGATTTTCCATCCTAAATTTGTCTCCTATAGTGTTAGCTTTCATAGTATGCACTTTAGTAACTGTGAATTTATTATGGTTATTCTCTGAATATGCTGTCTTTACAAGCAGGTAAACCCTACTGCATATTTACTGTGTTGGCATTCAAACAAGCAAAGGAGATCGTTACCTTGTCGTGGTGCTGGAGCTTGAGCACCTCAATGAAACCGTGAGCTAAACCGTGAAGGGACACCCAAGACGGGAAGGTCGTGGCAGAGAGGTCAGACTAAATACGATCCCTGGGGAAGGTAATGGCAACCCACCCCAGTATTCTTGCCATGAAAACTAAATGGATCAGTACAACCAAAGATATGTCGGTATACCATCGGAAGATGGGACTCCCAGGTCGGAAGATGGTCAAAATGCTACTGGGGAGGAACAGAGGATACGTTCAACTAGCCCCAGATGTGATGACGCAGCTAGCTCAAAGCCGAAAGGACGGCTAGCGGCCGACGGTGCTGGTGGTGAACGACGAATCCGATGTTCTAAAGATCAACACAACATAGGAACCTGGAATGTAATATCTATGAGCCAGGGCAAATTGGATGTGGTTATTGGTGAGATGTCAAGATTAAATATAGACATTTTAGGTGTCAGTGAACTGAAATGGACTGGGATGGGCCACTTCACATCAGATGACCACCAGATCTACTACTGTGGACAAGAGGACCACAGAAGAAATGGAGTAGCCTTCATAATTAATAATAAAGTGGCTAAAGCAGTGCTTGGATACAATCCAAAAAACGATAGAATGATCTCAATTCGAATTCAGGGTAAGCCATTTAACATCACAGTGATCCAAATATACGCCCCAACCACAGATGCTGAAGAAGCAGAAGTAGATCAGTTCTATGAGGATCTGCAGCACCTACTAGATAATACACCAAAAAGAGATGTTATTTTCATTACAGGAGACTGGAATGCTAAGGTGGGTAGTCAGACGACACCTGGAATTACAGGCAAGCATGGTCTGGGAGAACAAAATGAAGCAGGACATAGGCTGATAGAATTTTGCCAAGACAACTCACTGTGCATAACAAACACTCTCTTCCAACAACCTAAAAGACGACTTTATACATGGACTTCACCAGATGGTCGACACCGAAATCAGATTGACTACATCCTTTGCAGCCAAAGGTGGCGGACATCTATACAGTCGGTAAAAACAAGACCTGGAGCTGACTGTAGTTCAGATCACGAACTTCTTATTGCAAAATTTAGAATCAGACTAAAGAGAATAGGGAAGACCCACAGATCAGTTAGATATGAGCTCACTAATATTCCTAAGGAATATGCAGTGGAGGTGAAGAATAGATTTAAGGGACTAGATTTAGTAGATAGGGTCCCAGAAGAACTATGGACAGAAGTTCGCAACATTGTTCAGGAGGCGGCAACAAAAAACGTCCCAAAGAAAAAGAAAACCAAGAAGGCAAGATGGCTGTCTGCTGAAACACTGGAAGTAGCCCAAGAAAGAAGGAAAGCAAAAGGCAACAGTGATAGGGGGAGATATGCCCAATTAAATGCAAAATTCCAGAGGTTAGCCAGAAGAGATAAGGAATTATTTTTAAACAAGCAATGTGTGGAAGTAGAAGAAGACAATAGAATAGGAAGGACAAGAGACCTCTTCCAGAAAATTAGAAACATCGGAGGTAAATTCCAGGCAAAAATGGGTATGATCAAAAACAAAGATGGTAAGGACCTAACAGAAGCAGAAGAGATCAAGAAAAGGTGGCAAGAATATACGGAAGATCTGTATAGGAAGGATAATAATATTGGAGATAGCTTTGACGGTGTGGTCAGTGAGTTAGAGCCAGACATCCTGAAGAGTGAGGTTGAATGGGCCTTAAGAAGCATTGCTAATAACAAGGCAGCAGGAGATGACGGTATCCCAGCTGAACTGTTTAAAATCTTGCAAGATGATGCTGTCAAGGTGATGCATGCCATATGCCAGCAAATTTGGAAAACACAAGAATGGCCATCAGATTGGAAAAAATCAACTTATATCCCCATACCAAAAAAGGGAAGCACTAAAGAATGTTCAAACTATCGAACAGTGGCACTTATTTCACATGCCAGTAAGGTAATGCTCAAGATCTTGCAAGGTAGACTCCAGCAATTCATGGAGCGAGAATTGCCAGATGTACAAGCTGGGTTTAGAAAAGGCAGAGGAACTAGAGACCAAATTGCCAATATCCGCTGGATAATGGAGAAAGCCAGGGAATTTCAGAAAAACATCTATTTCTGTTTTATTGACTATTCTAAAGCCTTTGACTGTGTGGATCATAACAAATTGTGGCAAGTTCTTGGTGGTATGGGGATACCAAGTCATCTTGTCTTCCTCCTGAGGAATCTGTATAACGACCAAGTAGCAACGGTAAGAACAGAGCACGGAACAACGGACTGGTTTAAGATTGGGAAAGGAGTACGGCAGGGTTGTATACTCTCACCCTACCTATTCAACCTGTACGCAGAACACATCATGCGACATGCTGGGCTTGAGGAATCCAAGGCTGGAGTTAAAATCGCTGGAAGAAACATTAACAATCTCAGATATGCAGATGATACCACTTTGATGGCTGAAAGCGAGGAGGAGTTGAGGAGCCTTATGACGAAGGTGAAAGAAGAATGTGCAAAAGCTGGGTTGCAGTTAAACCTCAAAAAAACCAAGATTATGGCAACAAGCTTGATTGATGACTGGCAAATAGAGGGAGAAAAAGTGGAGGCAGTGACAGACTTTGTATTTCTAGGCGCAAAGATTACTGCAGACGCTGACTGCAGCCAGGAAATCAGAAGACGTCTACTTCTTGGGAGGAGAGCAATGGCAAATCTTGATAAAATAGTTAAGAGCAGAGACATCACACTGACAACAAAGGTCCGCATAGTTAAAGCAATGGTATTCCCTGTAGTAACCTATGGCTGCGAGAGCTGGACCATAAGGAAGGCTGAGCGAAGGAAGATAGATGCTTTTGAACTGTGGTGTTGGAGGAAAATTCTGAGAGTGCCTTGGACTGCAAGAAGATCAAACCAGTCCATACTCCAGGAAATCAAGCCAGACTGCTCACTTGAGGGAATGATATTAAAGGCAAAACTGAAGTACTTTGGCCACATAATGAGAAGACAGGATACCCTGGAGAAGAAGCTGATGCTAGGAAAAGTGGAAGGCAAAAGGAAGAGGGGCCGACCAAGGGCAAGATGGATGGATGGTATTCTGGAGGTGACGGACTCAACCATTGGGGAGCTGGGGATGGTGACAGCCGACAGAAAGCTCTGGCGTGGACTGGTCCATGAAGTCACGAAGAGTCGGAAACGACTGAACGAATAAACAACAAATTCAAACAATTTATGTAATCTTGTTAAATTAATGTTTTCACTGAATAACCATAGATGGTACAATTATTTATACTTGTTTTGAAGTAGGGTTATATTTTTTCACATAACTTCCTTATTTCATGTATTTCATACTGCTTTTAAAAGCAAAATCAATTTATTATTTGTTTATTTGCTCTTATCCTTTACTCATTTGCAGATTTATTCAAAAGCATTTTGCTCACTGGTAGTCATGTTCATTCCTTTCCTTATTCTCAGCCTCCTTCATTCCCCCTCCCCCCTACTTCTCCTGAAATCTCCTAGATATTCTCCTTAGCTTAAATCATCATCATCATCATCATCTATTGCCTAATCATATACGTAATGACTAGGAAAGTAATGCATATATTACTACATGACATGACATGACATGACATGACATGACATGACATGACAATATGGATGCTGGATCTCTAATAACACTAAATCTCAATTTTGAGAAAACATAAAATGATAAAAAAAAAGTATCTCTCCATTTAAATATCAGCCAATCAAATGGGCCAGGCTGAACTTCTAAAGGAGCCTGAACATATTTTAGTCAGAATTTAATCACTGTGGATATTACTGGTGTTAGCCACATCTAGCAGAGGGCCAGTTAAAAACTAAAGCTGTGCTTTAGCTAATACAGAGTCTTCATTAGATTAATAGGGATTGGAATGGGGAAGAGGGACAAACATTTGATTTAAATATTTTTATCTAATATAAAAAAGATAGAGATCCAGTTTGGTGTAGTGGTTAAGGCACCAGTCTAGAAACCAGGAGACTGAGTTCTAGTCCCGCCTGAGGCACGAAACCAGGTGGGTGATCTCTCTCTGTCATTCTCTCTCAGACTTAGGAAGCAGGCAAGGGCAAACCACTTCTGAAATCTTGCCAAGAAAACTGCAGGGGCTAGTCCAGGTACTGTAGTTGCCAGGAGTCAGCACTGAGTAAAAGGTAAACACACACAAAAAGAATACCATGCTTCTCTCCTTACTCTATACAGTATATTTTAATCAGATTTAAATTTTGTTTCATATTTTCAAATGCAGATTATATATATTTTTCGTATCATATTAAGGCTGTAGTCTTAAAACCGTTTATCTGAAAATAAGCCTCAATGAATTCAGTGCATCTTCCTTTTGGAGAAAAACAGAGCTGCCTATAGCTCAGTAAAAGTTTAGCATCTCTCTGAACAGCCGGGCCACATCCTATTCCTTTAAATATTAAATTGGATTTAATAAAATTGTGTAACCAATATCCTCTCTCTTTTTGTTTCTCTTTCTCATTGACCATAAGGAAAACTATTAAACTTGCACAACATAGCCAATTTTAAAAAGGTATTAATTTTGGCCTAAATAGGATATTGTCCTTGCCCTAATGCACTATTGAACATACTGCAGCTGGCAAGATGAGGAAAATCACCTAGGAACCAAAATTAAAATGAAGCATATATGATTTTTTTAAGCCCATGAGCTTCTATTTTTCATATATATAACTGCAGATAAATTTCCTATAGAGCTATTACTGTTAATGGCCAAGAAGCAGAAGTTGGATAATCAGTCAGAACCTCATTAGCCCTTCTTTTGATGTAATGGATAAAATGAATGCAAGGATGAAAAATAAGATGAAAGTGCCAAAATGAAAGCATTAACTAAAGCCTTGGGTGATTGGAATGAGTAGAATGAAAGACCTGGTTTACACAGATCTGTTCTAGAAACTCCATTATATAAACTCAGAAAAATTTAAAATGGAGTGATGAGATATAAAAATTGTCCAGCCTTGACAAGAAGGGAATATAGGTCAAGTTACATGGGTCTTTTAGGCAAAGATGAATGGAAAACTGAAAATAAAGTATGCTATTATTGCTTTAAACAGAAAGCTTATAGTAGGAAATCTGGGGATAGATTGCAGAGGAATCTGAATCTACCCAATTGATGTAGTGGCTAAGGTGTTGGGCTAGAAACCAAGAGACTGTGAGCTCTAGGCCTCCCATAGACATGAAAGCCAGCTGGATGACTTTGGGCCAGTCACTTTGTCTCAGCACAACCCACACCATAGGGTTGTTGTTGTGGGGAAAATAGGAGGTGGGAGTATTAGGTATGTATGCTGCCTTGAGTTGATAAACAATAAAGGCAGGATAAATCAAATCAAACCAATCAATCAATCAATAAACATGGGTCTCCATTCATAAGATGCATATAAAATGTATCTATTGGGAAAAGTTGGAATCAGAAATGTGTATATTAGTCCAAATAATGTATATTATATCTGAGAACACTACTTGCAAAAATGTCTATATTAATGTATCCAAATATACTGTATATATGGATTTTATACAAGGTTTTTTTAATTTATAACTTGACACAAGAAATAATAAACCCAAGTTTGTAAAAATAAAGAAAACTGAGATAAACTAAAATGGTTAAATTCATTTATTCATAGTACAAACTTTAAGTATACCGAAATCACCACCCTGTTCAGTGAAGGCTGTCAGATTCTTCTGCTTGAGAAAAAAACCTGCATAATAGCTGTTTCAGGCAACACATTTCTTTAATGCAGGACTGTCACAGGAGCCATTTCTATGTCAGAAATCTGTATCTATTAAGCAGATGGCTTCCTTCTTGAAGAAAAACAATGGTTCACATGGCAACTTGGATATTGGATATTCCGTTTCAGTACCATGGACAAGGACATTGCACTAAAAAGAATACAGACACTTTCGCTCCTTCACAGCAAAAAGGATGGTTAAGATGGATTTAATAAGTATTGCATTGTGCATTATTTTAGCTGTACAGTACTTGTATAAAATGTGGTACTCTTAATAATTACATAATATAAAAATACATCTACAATTCCATTCAGAATGTTTATCAAAAAGATCCTCTTGAAAAACTCAGGTTTGCTGTTTTGAACAACCAAGTGTTCAATTTCATCAGATGATCCTGCATTCTAGCATTGTATGAGATCTTACTCGCTTTTGCTATGTAATGCATAATTTTATAACAGTTATTTAAACTATGCTTTACTTCAAAAAAATTAAAAGGTCTACAATCCTATAACCATTTCCCTGAGTGAAAGCACCTCAAGCATAGGTAGGATTGCACTGAAAGATACAAAGCTGTGAAGGGGATTACCCCAGAAGGTAGGCTCCAGATTCAGAAGGATCTTGATAGACTTGAACATTAGGGTCTATGCAACTAAACATTGTTCAGTGGTGAGAAATGTAAGGTTCTGCGTTTAGGCAGGGAAAACCAGATGTACGGGTACAAGACAGATGGTACCTGGCTTAGTGGTAGTACTTGCAAGAAGGATCTGGGTGTCTTGGTAGGCCACGAATAAAGCATGAGCTGGCAATCTGCCACAGCTGCCAAAGAACCCAAAGGTAAGGCAATAACCAGTGGGTGGAAGCTTTACAGTGAGAGATTTAAACCTGAAATAAGGTAAATTTCCTGACTGTGACAGCCATTAAGTAATGGAACAATCTGTCTCCTGAAACTGTGGGTACTCCATCATTTGAAGTTTTCAATAAAAGATTGGACAGCCACTTATCCAGGATGGTCTGAGGATTCCTGCACTGGCAGGGGGTTGGACTAGAAGACCTCCAGGGTTCCTTCCAACTCTATGATTCTCTGAGATGAAGCATCCTATTCTTTTATTACCACTCTTGAAAGATAATTCCATCTAATACTTTTACATTACTCTGTTAATTAAGATACATGCATATAAAGCAGGGGTCCCCAACCTTTTTGGCGCCAGGGACCAGTTTCAAAAGACAATTTTTCCGCAGACCGGGGGGCGAGGTTTCTGGGATTTCCTTGGACCGGGGGGCGGGGTTTGCAGGCGGGAGCCAATCACGCAGAAGGGGGCAGGGTTTGTGGGCGGGAGCCCTGCAACCCAGTTACTAACAGGCCGCGGCCCACTAGTGGGACCCCAGATATAAAGATTTACCTTTATTGCCATACACGGTTTTTTCTAAAGTGCATTTCTATATACAACTTAGGGTATTTTTTTTCTAAAATATGCTTTGTATGTATTTAAGTAACCAAGAATTTCATTGCAAAATTGCAAAAAACTCAATGCAAAATTGCAAAACCTCAAAAAAAAATTAATTCAGAAAGAGAACCACACTCCACTCTGTATATTATTCCTCAAAATCCCAATTAGGTTAGTTCACTAAAAATGAATGGACTATAAAATCCTATAGATGTCTACTTAGTAGCAAATCCTATTGAGACCAATGGGATTTCTAGGTAGGTCTTTATAGCAGTGTAATCAACCCAGCTCCTGCAGGCTGCACAAAGCTTCCAACACTTTTCTGTGATTCCTGGAGCTCCCCACAGATTGTGCTGCTAAAATTTGGCAGCAAAATGGTATGTGGGGCATTTTCAACATGAAACAAAAACTAAAATAGATGTGTGAAACATCTCCTAAGCTTCCCACACTTACTCTGCCTTAAACAATCAAACAAAACACCATAACCTTGAAAAATGTAAGAAAAGGGTAGGAAAAAAATGTCCCTGCTATACCCAGGTACATCAATGTGACACTCTTAGAGCCTGAAAAATTAGGGAGGGGAGGGAAGGTATGGCCCCAGGCCAAAAAGTTTGCTTATCTGGTTTATTGCAACTTTAGGCTTAAATAGTAAACCAGGCACGATATAACCAAAGCTGAGCCAGGTTTTATATTCATTGATTTTAGGAGATAGTTACATAAAAAATATCAGTAAGATTTTAAAAGGCTTGATATGATTTGTGTGTGTGTGTTTCTGTTTAAAGCTGAACTGGTATAAAATGTGTCCTGAGCCTTTAGAATGAGCTTTTCTATGCATCTAAATAAATATCCATGAGAGCCAGTTTGGTGTAGTGGTTAAGGCACCGGGCTAGAAACCAGGAGACCGGGAGTTCTAATCCCGCCTTAGGCACAAAGCCAGGTGGGTGACCATGGGCCAGTCGCTCTCTCTCAGTCCTAGGAAGAAGACAAGGGCAAACCACTTCTGAAAATCTTGCCATGAAAACTGCAGGGATTTGTCCAGGCAGTCTGTGAGAATCGACATGATTGAACAGATTAAATATGTCTGTCTGTCTGTCTATCTCCAGGCATCACAATGCAAAGTGTAACACCTGCCATGCAAAGTACAGTCTGATGTTCTCTAACCCTTTGAGTGATCTTACTGTGTGACTTATTACAGTTCCAGTTGGCCTGGCAACTCAATAAATGTATTTGTGCCTAGTATATAAAGGAGAAACAGTAAAAACAATCTTCTTTACCAAATATTATTTAATCTGTAATCCAAACTATAATAGAGGTGATAGGATGACCTATTCTTTATGCTGTGAAATGGCTTTTCTAGTGGCTTGATATATTTGATCTTCTAGTGTGACAACTTTTCTTTTGAAACATCTGTAATGTCTGTTGAATCTGTGCTTGCTCTCTGTATTTATTGGCTACATTATTTCCAAGTAGTCACTTTCCTGCTTATTCTAAACCCATTGCATTGTAAATCCATGGTATTCCACAGCCTAGACAATATTTAAATTCCTACTTGGGGTCTTCCATCCCAGCCAAGGCTTTTTGGAAACAGGTTGACTGGTCCTACTTGGGCTAGAAGGGAAATTGGCAGAATTCTTGTCAACCTCATCCCAGCTCCCAAATCACTAAGTCATACCTTTACAAACTGTGTGTCGCGACACACTGCTGTGTCGCGTCCAGGGCCCAGGTTTGTCGTGGGGGAACCTGGAAGAGGAGGCCATGCACCACGTGGAATCCCGCCCAGACCTTGCCACGCTGCCGGTCCCTGCTCCATGCCCAGCTCTTGCCGCAGAACCCAGGTAAGGTGCCAGCCCAGCAGGGCCGCAACTGTGGGGGCAGGGATGCGACTAGGCTGCTGCGCTGGGGGGTGGGGGGCAGGGACACGACTAGGCCACCGCACTGGGGGGTGGGGGGGTCAGGGATGCAACTAGGATCCCATGCAGGCGGGAGCCAATCATGTGGGCCAGGGGCAGGGTTTGGAGCCGGGAGCAAATTGTGTGGGCTCGGGGCGGGGTTTGGAGCCGGGAGCCAATTGTGTGGGCTGGGGGCGGGGTTTGGAGCCGGGAGCCAATTGCGTGGACCGGGGGCAGGGTTTTGAGCTGAGAGCCAATCATGTGGGCCAGGGTGGGGTTTGGAGCCGGGAGCCAATTGTGTGGGCCAGGGGGCAGGGACCCCTCATTACTGTGTCACAAAATTATGCATGGCTAAAAGGCATGTCACCAACATGAAAAGTTTGGAAAGCCCTGCAGTAAGTGATCCAAAGGACTGGTAGTGCCAGCTGTGAGTGGTTACAGTTAGCAGTACTTGGGATTAGGCCAAATGGCACTGGAAGAGTGAAAATGTCACTCTTCCATGAATCAACACAAGCAATAGAAAGGATGGCCTTGTGAGAGCAGATGGGGCAAAAAACCTGTAATCCACTTATTTGGGACAGAACCAGCAACATATCTATTTCCCAGTTTAATTCAACCAGTAGGCCACTTTCTTTTTTTACATACATATCTTCTACTCTTTGAAAAGACCACTGAAGACTTATTTAATAACAGGTCTAGCAGTATTCCAAAAGACCGGAATACCAATGTCATTAGAAGGCTAAATAATGCCTGAATAGTTCTTGTGACATATGAATCAGGCATTACACAGGCAGAAGCCTCCATAGAAACAAGGGTACAGTTTCTTCTGTAACACATGGAAGGAGTACCTTGTGGTTGGAGGGGAACTGGGTATGCTTCTAGCAGCTCAACTGGCCAACAGGACCTTGCTAGATGCCAACCCCTGACCACATCATGAGATAAAAGCTGTGACCTGAGGACAATTCTTCTTAAAACAGTGAGAATTGTGGGGCCAGGTTTACCAAGACATGAAGATAAGCCCCACGAGAGACAGTCAAGCATAGAAGGTAGAACAGGAGCTTACCTTGGGATGGTTCTCTCATAAAATACAGCTGGACCTTTAAAGACCTGATGAGATTGAATTATGCTCAGATAAGGGGATGTATTCCAATTCAGGTGGCACAGTTGGGGTGGTTCTGGTTTATACAGTTCCATTTCAACCTGTTGGCCATAAACTTGTACAGTATGTGGGAATACAGCTACTACAACTTTAAGTAGGTCAGTCTGTTTATCAAAGAATATTTTTTTCACAGTAAGCACTAAAATAGGTTTATGAGAAAAAGTTATGCCTTCCCCATTCTATGCAAACTTCATTTTACAGCAAACAGCAGATCAACCAACTGATTACCCTCCCACTGTGCAATTACCATGGTTTTGCTTTAAGGCTTAGAACCACAAGGTTACCCTTGTCATTTTATACTGATGAAATATCTGGCTGAAAAAGCCCAGTGTCCTTCCATGTTGCTATAATTATTGCTGCATTTATATTCTTCATGTTTATGTTTGTTTATTATATCATTCATGCCATTATGTTTTCTTGGAGAAGACTCTTCTATCAAAAATTATTATTATTATTATTATCATTACTGCTGTAAGACATCAAATTATTTGAGAGATGAGAAGCCATTAGAGAGATATATGGCACAACAGAGCTGAGAACAAAAGTCATTGCTGATTGTTTTGGAACAGAAAAGCAAGGAATAATTAAAATATACATTATAATGCATGCAATCCAGGCAGCTCTGTCATGAATAGACTTGGTTCTTAAGAAGCTTCCTCCTCTCTGTTATTAATTAAGTAATGTTTAAGCAATCATGTCATAGCAAATAGCAATTACATTCATCTTTAGCAAAACAACTGGCTTGCTTTTTCAAAGGGAGCATGTATAGCTCAACATTCTCTCTAGACGCATGTTCCCCTTGGCTAGGCTTCCTGGGAATTCTGGAATAGCGCACCTGCAGAGCATTGGGAGGTGGGAGAGAGGGAGAGAAAATGGCTGCCCTTGAGTATTTATGAAGCAAGAACAGTATCACTGCTGCATCCCTGTGGTTATTCATTTATTTGCTCCCCTAACACATCTTCCTGCTTTCAGATGCAAAGCCAAACACACTTGTATAGACATTACAAATGAATACCGGCCTTGAGAGGGGACAATAATTCAGCAGTCTGGTTGACTCACTCCGCTTACCATTGAGATTGAATTAAGGAAAGCTATTCACTTAATTTCACACCAATTGTGATGGATCAAATTCATTGCAGAACACTCAAAGAGTTCTGTTTCTTGTTTACCTTCCTAAATTGGCTATTCTTTCCTCATAAATTTTCATAATGAGTATTTATAGTTATAATTAGTTCATGAATTACTTCATCACCATTGCTGCTAGGGTCATAATCTGTATGAATGAGGTCCCTTCCACACCTTCACCATTTTCATTCCCCAAACCCTCAAAGGAAGTTTTTTTTATTAAAGAATTTTATTAAGTATAGAGCATAAATAAAAACTACAATAAAAAATAAAAAAACTACAAAAAAAGAAAAAAGTGAAAAAGTGAAAAAGTGAAAAACACAAGAAAAATTTTTTTTAATTACATAAGAAGTGACTTCCAACTTTCAACAACAAGAATATATAGCAATTCCCATAATTAATCCCTTTCTCCAAATTTAACCAAAATCACATTGTTTCTAGAAAACATTCCATGGACATTATGTAACTCAATAAAAGCAAATGCTTCTTCCCCTTATATATATATAAAAAATAAACAAATATATAAGCCTTCAAATCAACTTCTCCCTCCCATATAAACTCATTTATAAAATGTTTCCCTCCTATCACTATTCTATATATTTCTGGCCACTATGTTAACAATCAAATTATTATAATCGTTTTTTAAAAAATAACATTTAATTATCTACTTTTATACTTAATACTACAATCTTACCCCATTAAACCTTAAAAATCAAACTTTAAATCATTAAAAAAAATAGAATCATACAACCTTATACTGTTATTTCAATCTTACCCCTATTAAACCTTAAAAAACAAACTTTAAATCATTACAAGAAACTTTAAGTCATTACAGAAAAATAAAATCATAGAGCCTTAAAATCAATCTATCTACAGTACTTATTCTTAATTTTAACAATCAAATTGTAAAAACATTTTAAAAAACATTTAAATTAACTACTTTTATACTTAATACTATTATTTCAATCTTACCCCTATTGAACCTTAAAAAACAAACTTTAAATCATTACAAGAAACTTTACTTATTCTTAATTTTTATCCCACCTCAAAATAAACCAAAGCATTTATTTGTCTCCATATTATACACAAGAGTTTTTTTTATAGACAGACAAAAAAAAAAACCCCAGCTATCTCCCCTACAGAGTCAACAAAAAATTTCCCAGATGACTGAGCTATCTCAATTTCCAAACAAACCCCGTAATAAACAAGCAATTTTTCTTCTTGAAAGCTGAATTGTAACTCCTTCATGTCTGTCATTTCTTCACCATCTGGATTCTTGCAGCCAGGAGGGATACTTCTTCCTTGATGAATCTCTTCCTCTCCCTTCAGAAAATCCTCAATCTATTGATACATTTTAAAAGCAATATCCTGTACTTCTTGTAAAGTAGCTTGAACAATTTCATGGAAAATCTTGTTAAAGTCAGCAGACTGCTCGGCTCGGAGCTCTAGGGTTGTTTTTTTAAGGCCGTCCATAATTCAAACAGTAAAGTCTGGCACCTTCTGCTGATGTGTATAAACTAGTGGGTTAATAAAAGGCTTCCAGAGGCTAAAATACAGCATCCAAGGCAAGTGAACAGAAAACTGAAAGCTAAAAACATCAAATTAAATGTGTAGGAAAATATAAAGTCCTTCAAACTAGATAGAAAAATAATAACGGAGAGATGATTATTTATTCTCAGTCCTCCTTAAATTTGAATGGAAAGCAAGCTAGCAGCTAGAAAAAAAAATTTAAACCTCCTCCAGAAACAACATTATTCAGCACCAAGAGATTCGTATCTTCTTGTTGTTAAAAACCTCTCTTGGGGTCCAAGAACTTAAAAATATACAAACTAGGTGATTTAGAAATGAAAAAGGCTCAACCTAATGTCCCAAAGGGGCTGCAGCGTGGTCTGGAAATGATGGCATCCCCGACTCCCGTCTCCTCTTACCGGAATAATGCCAACGCTGTTGACGATCTTCAGGCTACAAGGTGACGTTATGAAGTGCAAATGGGATGATTCCGAGTGTTTTCTGTCCATGAAAACACTCTAGGGCAACAGGAAAAACCTGCCTGTGCCTCCAAAAAGAATCCATGCTGTTAGGTCTGCCCGCTGATCTTGCGAGCAGTGTTCAGTCGGCCATCTTTTCACTGGAAGTCCAAACCCTCAAAAGAAGTTTGAAGATCCTGCACAATCTTAACTTCTGCCAATCTCCATGTCAGGATGGAGGTTGAGTCCGAGGTGAAGGAGGGGGAGCCGACCATTGAAAAGGCAGGGAAGGTGCGAAAATTGAACCACGGGATGGAGCAGCACAGAGCTTTGGGTGGCAAGGTCCTTAGCCGCCGATTGGTGGAAGCCAGGGGGTGGATTCACCGCCACCTATCAGTGCACAAGAAAGGAGGGCGGAGAGATGGGCCGAGCAGCGAGAGGCGCGATTGGCCCCTTCACATAAACGGCGGGAAAATCGAAGGGTTAAAAGGTGCCAGAAACCAGACCAGGTTGCCGGAGACAACAGTTCACGCAGCCCTACGCTGACGCCTGTTCCCGCCAAGACCCCGAGCCCTGCCTTGCTGCCATGCCAGACCACACCTCTAAGCCTTGCCTTGCTGCCATGCAGGACCACATCTCCGCACCTTGTCCCATTGCCGCACCGGATCCCGTTTCCAAGCCTTGCCTTGCTGCCATGCTGGACTGCTTCTCCACACCTCTTGTTGCCGTGCCGGCTTCCACTTCCAAGCCTTGCCTTGCAGCCGCGCAGGACTTCCCTTCCATGCCTTGCCTTGTTGCCACGTCGGACTCTGATTCTAAGCTCTGCCTGGTGGCCGCCCCGGCCTCACTCCGGATTTCACCTCACCGCCACGTGGACCGCCTTTCCGCACCATGCCTGTCGCTGCCCATTGCTACGACTACGTGTGAGTGAGTTATCAGCCAGCGTGAATTTGTTGTATATTTTGCTGATTAATAAAAGGATTGTTTATTCATCACTTCCTGTGTCGAGTCTTAGTCAGAACAGGACACTCCACAAGCTCTGCCTCTGGTATCTTCCTATATCGCTGCTGCCCAATATAGAGGCCTGCTTGTTTTAGCTGGGCAGCTGGGATGACCACGCCTTGGGTGACCTTGCTGGGAGTATATAGAAAGGAGGACGGAGAGATGGGCCAAGCAGCGAGAGGTATATACTCCCAATGTTCTTCGCTCAACCCTCCCAGGAACACCCCAGCCTGCCATGATGAGGCAGCACAGCAGGACTTGGGGGGTGGCCTTAGACACCCATTAATCCCACCTGGCAGGGCAATAGCAAAGGATTACAGAAGTTTGAGTCAAACACATCTACAGAGTACCAGGTTGCCTATCCCTGTTCCAAGGTCAGGCTCTATTACCTTCACATATTTCTGGCCTACTGATTTCATCTCACCCTCTTCTAGATAACCTTGCAATATTGCTCTGGATAATTAATCCATTAGTCAGTGGCAGTTTTGGAGTACATGCAGCTGACATGTATCAGTTCCTCCTCTTATGATAATGCAGAAAAGGAATACAAAAGGAAGAACAAATTGCACAATCCAGTCAGCTGACAGATGGTGGGAAATGGTTGCTTAGTGAATCCATGATGAGGCATAAATCTGATTATGTGGGATCTTCTAGAAATAAATTGTGCTCATATATATAGAAAGAACAGCTCATGATTTCTATTTTGGTAGTGCTTTACTTTTGGTTGCCCAAGAAATAAATGTGATGATATTGCTATCAATGGAGTTGGGGCTTTCCTCGATTTCTTACTACGCATTGGGGTTAGCTTTGGGCTTACTTTGGGCTTACAGTTACAAGCAGAAAGTGCATATTTTGCATCAACTAGATAGGAGCAAAGCAGGAATTTTGACATACTGCTTTGGGTCTGTACAACTTTTACAAAATTTTCTTCACAAAAGTAATTTCATTTGCACAGAAAAATTCACCTTTATGTCTTTCTTTCTAATCTAGTCTGATAAGGATTCTTGAAAGTATGTGGAAAGAATGACAAAATAACAGTGAAAAAACTTTCTTAATAGCTGCATGACGTTTTCATTTCAACTTTGAAACTGTCATGAAACAAAACAGATTAAAAATAAAAAATACTGAATGAATTTTCTCAGAGGTTAGCAGTCCATGGCAATATCCATGTACAGATCTATACTCTTCTCCATGCTGGTTTGTGAAGGATCATTGCATCTGTGCTAAATTAGTAACTGAACATTTGTTATCCTAAAACAGAAACAGCTAGAACAATTTTAAATGCATTTTAACACAAATGGAGCCCTCCCCTCAAACATTTTTTTGACAAGGTAGTCCTTGCTTAACGACCACAATTGTAACTAGCAACTCCATCGCTAAGCAACATGGTTATTAAGTGAGACATCACGTGACTGTAATGGACTTACAACCTCACTTCCACCACGGTCATTAAGTGAATCACTGTGGTCGTTAAATGATTCATCACATGACCGCAAATTACAATTTTACTGCCAGCTTCTCCACTGACTCTGCTTGTCAGAAGCCAGCTGTGAAGTGTGCAAATGGTGATCATGTGACTGTGGGATGCTTTGATGGTTGTAAACGCCTGCCAGCTGCAAAGCGCCCAAATCTCGATCACATGATTGCAGTGACACTGCAAGTGTGAGGATCAGTCATGAAGTTACTTTTTCAGCACCATCAAAACTTCAAATAGTCACTAAACAGGGCAGTTGTTAAGCGAGGACTACCTGGTACCTGTAATTTCCATTATGTTCCTGCTTTATACTGATCTAAGTCAATTAAAAATTACTAATGTATTCAGTATAAACACCTAATGTTTTTACTTACATGGAGGAGGTCACTTAATGACATCAGTGACAATATTAGACTTTAGCCTTCCAAAATAGCCTCTGTCTGATATATATTTGTTTTGCCTTTATTTATTTAATAATAATCATTCTTAAGTCTTCAATCTCTCCATATAGGAGTTAACTTCTAGTCTACTGATCATGCTGATTACCCTTCTCTGAATCTGTTTCTCTGAATCCTTCTTAAAAGTGTGGTGCCGAGTTGGACAAAATATTCAAGGAGTCTGACCAAAGAAGAATAAAGTGGAACTATTACTTTCTGTGATTTGGAAACTACAGTATATTTCTGCTGTTGCAACCTCAAACTGCATTTGTATTTGTTTTTTGCAATCTCACAATATTCAAAGACAACACATCAACGTTGGGCCAGACCGTCACTTAGTCCTTTTAGTAACCTAGGATGCAATTCAACTGGCTCTGGAGATTTAAACCTTTTCAGAGTAAAGATTCTGTCTCTTCCTCCTGCTCTTTAGAATTTCCTATGGAACACATACTTTCTTGTTGAAAACAACCAAAATAGGAGTAGCCCAGCTTTTTCTTTGCATTTTGCTTCTTCACTGAGAAGTTGGTATACCAGTTCTTATCTTTTCCTTTAACATATCAAAAGGAAGCCCTTTTTACTGTTTGTGGAATGCTTCACCAACCTATGCTCACTGGAGCAGTATCATTGCTAGAGTGCTGGGCAATCTGTCTGTATTCTTCTTTGATGACTTGAACTACTTTCAATCTCCTATATGCATCTTCTGTGATTTTCAAATTTTTAATTCTTCACTAAGCTTTTGGTGTAGCTTAATTAGCTGACCTCCATGTGGAATTGTTTGCAATTGTCCCTTTAGTATGTTCTCTCTCTCTCTCTCTCTCTCTCTCTCTCTCTCTCTCTCTCTCTCTCTCCGCCCCTCCTTTTCTCACATATATAATCACTTCCCCAATACTCCTGCTATTTCCACTCTTCAAATAAGTCTTCCCTATTGGCTCATATCAAGTCAAGGATAGCTGTTACCTTCTCCACTGTCTCAGAAAGAAAGTTGTCAGCAAGACAGTTCAGGAATTCCTGCAAGGAACATGTTTGGTAAAGTTTATCTCTCATTACAAGTGGTAGAACAAAGACATTCTCCAGAAGTACACATCTGTATGTTCTGTGTCTTTCTCCCTCTCTTTTTAAAATAATAATTTTATTATTAAATAAAAATAATAATTTAATTTTTTACAATTAAAAAGAGAAGAACTAATACAAACTAAAAAAATAAAAATAGAAAAGAAATAAAAAAGAAAAATATAGGAAAGAAAAAGAAAATAAATATATAAATGACTTCACCCTTCATCATAACAAGTATAAACAATTTTAGTAACATCACCTTCTCTTAAAATACAACAAATGATCTCTTCTTCCCTTTTACCCTTCTGCTGTTTATTCCACACACACAAAAAAGATTTTTTAAAATTCTTACACTTGTAATTTAAAGCTTCTTTCGCTAAGGATTGAAGGAAACTCACCCAGCGCTCTAGCACTTGTTGTTGCGAAGGTTCCTAATAGCTAAAAAGCCGTTAAGAAGCAATTTCCGAAAGTGATTAAGAAATTAGGCTTGGCGAACCTTATGTCCATATAGGCTATATTAGGGCTGTGAGCTTGGTTGAAATCCCTCAACTCCCAGCCGCTCGATTCACAAGTTGACCACAAAAACCTCAGTTCTGCAGTCTACTCATGAGAAGTAGCTGTCCAGAGTATATGTGGGTGATCTCACAATCTCTCCTTTTTCCGGAGAGACTTCGCTGGCCAGAAAACACTGTCTGGCCACCAATCTTCACCACAATCCTGTCCCCAATCCTTCAGGGACGTCTGGTTCACCACGAATCCTCACCGGAAGTGCTTCTGTGTCCTTCTCTTCCTGATGCCCTAAGTCTTATACCCAGAGTTTCCTGGCAAACGTTCTAATGGGAAACATGAGCTATAATAGAATGCCATGTGCACAGAGATTTTAGGGGACAGTTTTATTCTTCTGTTTCAAAGAGAATGTTGTTATGGTAATGCTATTCAGATCGAAAGGAAACATACTGCCAAGGTCCAGTGATTCAAAAATAGCCTATTATCACATTTGTCTAATGCAGCTGGTGTGATATTGCCTAATCCAATTTTCTAACTAATATTGGTCATCTGCAATTAAAGGGATGCATATAATTTCAAGCATATATTAATCAAATACTTCTTTTTAGAAGGCAAGATGAAGATAACTGTTTTTCTTTTTAAAATGCTTTATTTAACCTTCCGTTTCATAATAAACTACTCTATTTAGTGACCTCTCTTTCAGAAGTGAGACAATCTATCTGAAGAAAAATGGTTAATATATTTTTAAAGATTTAAACACTATACTCACAACAAATATCTATACTGAATACTTGTAACTTTATTCCAGCATATAGCTTCATCCAAGTTCAAATTAATGTAATAACTAAATTCAATTCTTACAAAAGAGTTTTACAACAACTCTAAATGTTTTATGTTGAATGATTCATAATTCAGAAATCACATGAATATCTTACAGAGTTTAATGCAGGTATTTATTAACTCACTTGCAAGTTTTCTGTTATCTCCATGTGTTTTGATTGGGTTACAGATGTTAATTTTCTATAGTTAAAGGAAAAACCTGAAGCAAGTCCAACTCAAGTTTATTTCTTCCAAATAAATATGTATCATTTAGCACTCAGTAAATTTTAGTAAGAGTTACTTCAGAATAAACAGGTATAAATTTGTGCTATCGCATAAATAGTTTTAGCTAAACTGTACTATTTCTCTCATTCATACCTAGTAAATATATTGTTATTTACTTAGGTCCAGCTGCTTTTAGGTCTTAGAACTAATTTTACAGATCTGACTCATGGGATTATTATTAATCACAAAAGTTGAATATTTTGGAGTTAGTCTATAGGTAGAAAGAAGATGTCTACTATGTTTATGGAATTTGCCACAGCTGGAAAGGTGAAAAGAATAAAATACTACAGAAATGTTGACTGTTTGTACAAAGCAAGAGTTTTTTTAATTTATTGTTAGCTCTGACAATTAATTTTAATTTAATTTAATTTAAATCATTAATTTAATAATTTAAATACAATTAATCACATAACTAAACATGTGATCCTTAATATAGGCATTGAGGCATTAAAACAATGTTGTTAACATTTTGTTCCACTGTCTAATTTGTCATATATCATTGACACCAAACTGTTTTTTAAAACTCTACATTACAATAATCCACATTAACTGACAAAGTTGAACATACAAACATTTTAATTCTTATAAAATAAGGGAATGGTTGAAAAATATAGCTAAAATGAATTCTTGCTTTCAGTTAATAAATGCCAGATTAGGATTATAGCCAACCTGAAGAGCTTTATCAATTAGCTCTAATAATATAGAAATCTATATACAAACAGAACTTTTTATTAGCTCTATATTCACCTTAACTGAATTTTGGCACACAAATATTTCCAACCTTACAGAAGCAACTTGCCACAGAAAATGGATAAAATGGATAAAAACCATCCACATCTAAGACTTGGGAGCTAGAGCATGATAAAATATGATGGATTGGTCCAGAACAGTACTCCATAAGCGGTTAGTCATCCTATCAACTTTGACAGAACTGATCATCTGTTCAGAAGGGTGGAGAATGAAAGCACACACCTCAGCAATATGTTAGCTCTGTGTATAGTAGGTACTCATGCATAGATCCTCCTATGAGCACTTGTGCATGAGGCTAAATATTTCACATGAATATCCACGGAGGAAAAAATAATTTTAATCTTAAGAATATTATAATGAAAGCAGTACCATTAAATTATTGCTCAGAACATTCCATATGTATGTACAACATGGCAGGTTATTTATTAAACTGCTGTATGACATAGCAGTACACCAATTTTACATGTTGATAATAAATGTAAAATGTAATAAATGAAAATAACTTAAGAGTATTTATGTATTTTGGATTTCTATGCATTTCAGTTTTATTACATATGACAATATTGTATATACATTTAACAGAATACTTTTATCAGCAGATGTTAATTTCAAAATCACAGTAAGTTTATAGGCTAGTGCTTTACATATTAAAGTATTAATAAAATATTTTAATTATGAATGCGATAACCATTTTAAACATTTTATACAAAATAATGTTTGCTTCAAATATTGGTAATAGTGAACTATTTTAAATACGGATGAAGTTGCTTGAGTTTAGCTTTCCTTGACAATCCAACTCTTAAAGGACCGCAACATGTTTTGAGAGGCTGTACTCTTATAATTCCACTGAGTAAATAATTTCCTGTATTAAAAGAAACAACATCTTGAAACCATATTATATCATGTATGAGTGTATTTTTCATTATCTCTTATCAAACAAGTTTGATGGTGATCTTGTACAACCCAAGATAAATTTCTAGAACTGCAACCATGACAAAGGCAATGTTGATGTATTTACTGCTGAACATAAAACATGAGAAGTAACTCTTCTCATCCTTAGCCAAGCACAGTTGTAATTGTTTTTCAGACAAATCTTTTAGAATGTGGAGAGACATATAGGAATGCTTTCCTTTACAAAAAATGAACTTTTATCTTTTAGAAACAGTAAAAGTGGGTACTACAGAATCTGCTTTGTCTGTTTAGTGTGATCTGATTCTCTTATGATATGCTCAGTTCCAGGTGACTTTGTGGACAACTCCTTGTAGTTTCCTTGACAAGATGGAAATGATTAGTCACTGCCCTCTTCTGGGTTATTTGGATTTCCTAGGTCAGGGGTCAGCAAACTTTTTTATGCCAGGAGCCATTTTGACATTTATAAAATTTATAATATCACTCAAGGGCCAGGGGGCGGGGTTTGAGGGTGGGAGCCAATCATGTGGAAGGGGGTGGGGTTTGCGGGCGGGGGCCAATCGCATGGAAGGGGCGGGGTTTGCGGGCGGGGGCCAATCACGTGGAAGGGGATGGGGTTTGCGGACGGGAGCCAATCGCGTGGAAGGGGGTGGGGTTTGTGGGTGGGAGCCAATCGCGCACACTTAGGGCCTGCTGCCGCCATGCCCGCCGCCACGCACACCATGCCCCGCGCCTGCCCCCGCCACGCCCGCTGCCACGTCTGCCCCTGCCACGCCTGCCCCCGCCACGCCTGCCTGGGGAAGAGCCACACTCAAGGGGCCAAAGAGCCGCATGTGGCTCGCGAGCCGCGGTTTGCCGACCCCTGTCCTAGGTACTCCCATTCAATTATTTCCCAGGTCCAACCCTGCTTAGGTTTTCAAAGGAGTTAGAGATAACCAAAAAATAAAAAGAGACAATATGCTTTTCCAACACCTAGGAGAAAAACTTCTACTCTTCTATTTGTCCTGTTATCAAGCTACCAAGGCTCAGCTATTTGTCATTCACTGAAAAAGCTGCAGCTGAGAATGGCTGCCATCATGGTGAAGTGCTATGTGTATTAAAAATATTTTTATCTAAAGCAGCTATATGCCTTTGCTCAGATTTAAATTATGCAGAATGCTACTTCCTTAGTGACATCTTTTTTACATCTAAAATTTAGCTAACAGTATGATTAGCCATGCCTCAGCAGTTGCTTTTGATGATAAAGCCAACATTGAAGCAGGAATGGCTTTACCTTTAGGAAAAAATGGGGTGGTTGGGCCAGGCCAAATATGCTAGGAGCATGAACAGAGGTGAGGTTAGAGCTATGTCAGACAGCATTCCCTGCATTTTATTATCAGATTTGGCTCACCTATCAATCCAGCTGGCTTCAGAACATGGAATGGAGAGGGGAGATTATTTTGTACATGATAAGTTAATAAAATGTCTCTGGTTCCACTGCACTGAAATTAAAATCATCAGTGACAACTGGTATGAAGGAGAAGTTGAATTTTAAAACCTTTTTCCTTGTTTTCCATGAAATTTATACCTCAAGTTGTTTTTACCCTTGGGGAAAAATATCTATATTTATCCCCACCCAAAAGCAGTTGAAGGAAGTGATTAGAAATGCAGGTATGGCAGGTAAAATCATCAAGAAGAGGGCTTTAATGTTTTCCTGGCTTGCCACTGCCACTTGTTACTTTACAAGAAATAACATTGGAGAAAAATTGTGTATGTGATTAGTGTTTGCTTTGGCACAAAGGTAAAAAGTGAATGAAAGTCTTCTTCCTCCTGCATTTCTCTTCATGTCCTCTGCATCTGATCTGGAGGATCTTTCCATCCTCAAGAGTAGATCTGTGGATGTGTTGTCAGTGGTTTTCTTATTTACAGTTATTAGAAAGATTTAAAGTAGACAAAAGATTTTATGGTTTTGAACATTATAAGACTGAGTTTGAAATAGAATTATGTACAAATAATGAACATGTAATTGCTAAAAAGTATAAACTTTTATTGAAATTTGAAACAGAAGAACAAATGAAAGAATGTATGATAAAGTGGGCTAAAAGTTTGGTTATAATATACAGGTGGAACAATGGGGAAATATGTGGCTGAAAGGATTGAAATTTACATTATGTTATAATCTTAAAGAGAATTTTTATAAAATGATGTACAGTACTGTTGGTACAGTATATGTCACCAGAGAATTGTCTACAATGTATAAAGGCACTTCAATTTTATGTTGGAAATGTGAACAACAAAAAGGGGCATTTTATCAAGTTTGATGGATGTGTAAAAAAGCTAGAAAATTTTGGATTCAAATACACGCACTGATTCAGAGGATTTTAAAGATTAATATACAATTGAGACCAGAGGTTTTTCTTTTGGGATTGATGGGCAAGCAGTTGGGAAAAAGTCATGGAACTTTGTTTTTGTGTATGATAACTGCAGTGAGATTATTGTATGCACAAAGATGGAAAGATTTGGCATTACACTACATTATTGGAAAAATGGGACTGTAACAGCACAATTGAGAAACTGCTGAACTCACATATCTCAAAAGCTTTCAGGTAATTTCAGGAGGTTTCAACATAGACAATGATGTTTTAACACATTACAACTGTTAATTGATAAGGTACTTGTAATCTGTCTTACATGTAACCTGTCTTCTCCTTCCTTCCCCCCCCCCACCTCATCCAATTTGGATTCTGTATCAGTCCAACCACTCTATGTATCTGATGAAGTGAGCTCAACTTACAAAAGCTTATGCCTTTTAATAAAATTAATTAATCTGAAAAGATGCTACCAGATCCCTGAATTTCTGCGACCATAAACTAACACAGCTTTCATCCTACAATCCCAGAAGAAGGTAAGAGCAAACCATTTCTGTGTTATGAACAAGATAACTAGATGGGTGAGTATATGAAGTCACAAGACTTGAACCTGATTCAAGAGTGTTTTTACCATCTTTTAATCACTGAGAATTATTAAAATGTTGTTTGAGTTAAAATGATATTCATATTAAAGTGTTTGAATTCAAAGCTCAGTAGTAATAAACTCAACTTAGAACTCCAACAACTCAACCACAAATCCACATATAATTGGAAAATGTTTACTGCAGAAATTAAACTGAAATATAAATATGGAAAAATGAAATACCTTTGAATGCTGAATTATTATAAAAGACATAATTTACCTCTTTCTGTTGTTAAGTTATAGCTTCCTTCTTTCATGAGTGTTTGAGATATGAATGCAGGGTTCCAAGGGAAAGATTGTTTACAATGAGCACGTTCTTAAATTTGAAAAACAAATTCACAATAAGCATTATAGTTATCAATAGATCAACTTGTATTTTACTATATACTATATACTTGGTCTACAATATAGCAACTATGTAGTAAAATATGTTCTAGATTTAGTACAAATATAGTAGTTTTGATATATAAATATACAATATAGATTTTATATATTATATACTTGAATGTATTTTATCTAAAATATAGCAACTACACTACAAAAAAGTCTGATGGTTTATTACAGCTTTTCCAGTTATAGTGTTGATGTATTAGCTCTTACCAATCTCAATCAACTGCTACGAATTAATGTCCCTAGCAGGACTCATACTAATGGTTTGCACTGGATCCCCTATTCTTTCTTTTTCTGCCAAAGGGATCTGAACAACACCATGCAGCTAAGTAAGTAAAGGTAAAGGTTTTCCCCTGCACAGTCGTGTCCGACTCTAGGGGGCAGTGCTCATCTCCGTTTCTTAGCCTAAGAGCTAGCGCTGTCCGAAGACGCTTCTGCGGTCATATGGCCAGCATGACACACACGGAACACTGTTACCCTCCCACCAAAGCAGTACCTATTCATCTACTTGCATTTGCATGCTTTCAAATTGCTAGGTTGGCAAGAGCTGGGGTGAGTGCGGGAGCTCACTCCGTCACGTGGCGCTCGGGTCTCGAACCGCCGACCTTCTGATCAACAAGCCTGGCGTCTTAACCGCTGAGCCATCGCGCCCCATCATGCAGCTGAATCTAGCTGCAATTTTAATATTTACAATACTTCCAGTGGTGTGTTGCTTTGGGACATTGTGAGAAATGTTAATATCACCATTCAACGACCCAATGCTTCTGTTACTGATGAAGAGTAGCACTCATGGCCAACCCTAAATTAGACCCACTCCTACCAACTTCTTCACAAATACATTTATAACAGACATTTAGAAAGAGCGCTGTGCATCTTTTTTTATATAGTAGTAAAGGTAAAGGTACCCCCCGCACATTTGTGCAGTCGTGTCCGACTCTAGGGGCCGGTGCTCATCTCCGTTTGTTAGCCAAAGAGCCAGCGTTGTCCGAAGACGCTTCCACGGTCATGTGGCCGCATGACACGCGCGGAACGCTGTTACCTACCCACCGAAGTGGTACCTATTAATCTACTTGCATTTGCATGCTTTCGAATTGCTAGGTTGGCAAGAGCTGGAGCTAGTGCAGGAGCTCACTCTGCACGCAGGGCTAGGGATTCGAACCTCCGAACTTGCAATCTTCCGATCAACAAGCCTGGCGTCTTACCCGCTGAGCCACCACGCCCCTACATTTTTTATATAGTACACTATAATAAAAATCTATATTTTATTATAAAAATTATTTATAATAAAAATAAAAATCCAGTTCTATTACATACAATCATCAAATTTGTTGCATATTTTTGTAACTAATTTATTTACCTTCAGAAGATGAACAGAACAATTCTTCATCTGATGTACTTGAAGACCAGTAGTCGTGGAGTATCTCTTGCTCTCCAGATTGTATGATCTGCTTAAATAAACTTTTTTTATACCTATTTTGCTTTACTCCAGAAGCACAACTCATACTAATACCAGTTGTGGAAATGACTGAATTTTGATGAATATTTCTGTTAACTTGATCTGGTATGTTGTCAGAACAATTTAGTACAAGAGGTTCTTTCTCAAGAATATTTATTTCTGCTTGTGATAGGCTATTTTCATTTTCCTTACTAATTTCATTGAACATACGAAGCTCTTCCAATACTAAATCAAATTGATCTCTTCTGTTAATTTCTGAAGAAAAATGCCCTTCTCTTGAATCTTCAAAACTTTTTTTTGTTGAACATGAAGCTACTGTTAATTTGTCCAGAGAATTAACAGACTTCATACACTCTTCTTTGAAATATAGCTCACATAAATTCTGATATTGATTTCTTTTGTTTGTATAGCCCTGCTCAGCAATGGCATTTTTTGTCTTATTTACATCCTCAGCAGTTTGGTTCACAGATAATAATTCTGGCATAAGTGTGCCACTGAACAAAATATTCTTACCATCTGAAAAGTTCACATTTCCTATTTTTTTAGCCTTGGGTGCCTTGGAGACTTTTGAAATCCATGTAGTTTGATATTGGTATTGTAAAACACTCTTAAGTCTTTCAAATTCAAAGCAACTTTGTTTTGCTCTTTTTCCACACAGGGAAGTCTTATTCTGTTTTGCTTCTACACTGATTGCTATATTTTGGTTTAGACAAAGGTTATGAAACATGTCTGGATACTGGTTAACATCCAAGGAATGTTTAAGCAGTCTTCTGGAATTAATTGGGAAAAGTTTACCACTAATTTCTTGTTTTAGCCATTGGCTGTCTTTGAAATATTGGGACTTCTTACTTTTGCTTTCTTGTTTTAAAAGAGAGCTATAATTTGTACATAACTTGAGTGGAACACAAATGTAAGTTAATGGTTCAAAGTAACTGCAAGTGAATCTTTTATCAGCAATTATGCATCCTTTGCTATATTTTTCATCAGTAATTATTACATTCCCCAGGACTGAAATGTGTTCTATTTCCTCTGAATAAGAATTGAGGCAAATTTTTTTATATGTTTCAAAATGAGATTTTCTATCAACAAAGTCATATGGATTATTTTGGCCTTGTTTATAATTACCATAATGAGTTTTGTTCATTCTATATTTGCTACATGTTTCTATATATTTTTGGACATATTTTTGGTTACTTGTACAATTAATGCTATTTCTGAATCTTCTATTTTCACATTTGTTGTGTGCTCTCAAAACAAAATAAGAAGATTTAATTTTTTTAAAAGAGAAATCATTGGTTTTATTGCAGGCTTTTCTCTTTTTCTTTTGTATAAATTGTTTCATAGTAATCATTTCAAGTTTTAAATGTTTAATATTTGACTTTTCAAACATGATTGGAATTGAAATCAAATAACTTAATAATCTAAAGTTATCTGCCAAATTATGCATTGTTTTAGGAATATACAAGCTTCTTTCCCATAAAATAATACTGAAATTTTTATCCTGTAAAATTTGGTTATTATAAAGTATTATATAAAGTATTATTTGGCTTGCTATATGTTCTTTTCCATAGCAAACTATTGAAAATATATCATCTTCCCTAATATCTGTAGGACATAAGAGACATTCTTGAGTACCTTCTTCGTTAGATTTTTCAGTTTGTTGGTGATTAAGTTGAATTATGTGGTTGAGTACTGGAATACCATTTTCTGTTACAGTGCTATAATGATGTGTTCTTTTACTTTGTAAAAATAGCTCAAAAACAGTATCTTTTGCTAATTTAGGATTTAAATTTCCACGATTTCTTGAATAAGGTGTATATATGTGCTGAAATACTTTGTTTTTTCTGAAATTATTCTTTCCAGAGAACCTTTTTCGCTTTTTGCAGGATAAAATATCGCTATTCTTATGTAAAACATTTTTATATTTATAGATCAAAGATCCAGAGTCTGACTTTTTTCTATTCATAAAATTCGTAACTGGCAAACAGAACTTTAAGACTTCTTCACTGCTGTTTTCATCACTCTTAACTGGTTTCGAAATAAGATATTTTTCTTCTGACCTTAACATGTTACATACAGGACAACAACTTGGGCCATTTTCATTATTTTGAAATTCTGACACATCTCCAAATAAAGATTCTATTCTTGCAATAAACTTTTCTGCCAAGATAATACAAAAAATTATACCTCTTGTTGGCCACTCATTTGCCTTTGAAATATTAGCAGTCTTTGTCCCAGTTTCACTTTCTTTTGCATATGAGACCAAAGGTTCAAGTTTTATGAGATCTGAATTATTTTTCTTAAACTCCCAATTAGCATTCCTAATAGTAGTACAGCTATTAGGACGCCATTTGCCAATGTATGGAATATTTCCTAACAATCTGGATTGTAAATTGGCATTCATATACATCTTAAAATGTGCATGTTGTCTTTCACTGGTTTTTAAGTTTGTACTGCTTTGCTCTTGTAACTCCAAATTATGCTGACTAAAATTCCATAATGTTTTAGGAAAACAGAGAAATTTGTTTGCTGACTTTTTACTTTCACAGCGTATTTCCAATAACTGCTGCTGTCCCTTCTCAAAGGTCACTTGATTGCTATCAATTTTTAATTTCTTTGGCCATGGTTCTTCTGTTTCTTCTGGTGCAGCTAAAAGTGTTTTTAAACTAGAGTTTTCCATGGTGATTTGTCTAAAACAAAACTTGGAAGTCCTCTGTTCTGTAATGTTAAAAACTGACACAAGAAATTAATGCATTAGCATTACACATTCTAAAGGAATGTACTGTATGTTCCTACCAGAACTTAATGTCATATTTCAAAGACCTGTTTTGGGTGCCTTTCTGTGCTGAGCTACAGGAGTGGCTATCTGGGAGCAGGCCTCTGTAGTGACAGCCCCCCAACTTTTGAATGTCCTCCCCAGTGAGGTACAACTACTGCCTGAAAGGCCCCCCTAATCAAAACTCATCAATAAATCCAGGATCTCTTGATACTTCACAAGTTAGCTTGCCTATTCAGCTTAACTAGACAGTAGACTCTCTGCTAGGTTTGGTTAAATTAGAATCTGTGTTACAGACAAGAATGTAAATCATTCTCTGTTCCCAGGCTTGGAGTTAATATGTTTATTGATAACTTTGTGGGGGCCCTGTCATATCTGTATGGTTTATTATTTGGGCCAGTGTTTCTCAACCTCAGGAACTTTAAGAGGTGTGGACTTCAACTCTCAGAATTCTCCAGCCAACATGGCTGGCTGGGGAATTCTGGGAGTTGAAGTCCACATCTCTTAAAGTTTCTGAGGTTGAGAAACACTGATTTGGGTTGTTTTAGTCTGGGCTGCCTGTTTATGTGTGGTTATGTGTGTTTAATTGCTTATATCGTTTCTGGATTTTGTAAACCGCCCAAAGTCTAATAGAGTGGGCATCTGTAAAAAATTATATATTAAATTAAATTAAATTAAATTAAATTAAATTAAATTAAATTAAATTAAATTAAATTAAATTAAATTAAATTAAATTAAGTGTTCTTATTTTAAAATATTGTTTCTCACTGTAATTTAATGTAAACCTCTTGGAGATTTCTATTAATGGGAAGCACTATATAAATATTTTAGATAAAAACATAAGTAATATAGTAAAATGCAATGTATATTAACAATATGCATATTATATAATATTGGACTTTCATTCTCCCTTCTCAGGAATTATGTTTAAGATTAGCTATAAATCAAAATATTAATAAGCAATAATTAATCATGTATTAATCTATAATAGTTTTTGTAAAATATTTATATTATTGGACTGATTTCTGAATCATCAGATTTACATTGAAAGCAAACTATGCATTTTAGAAAATAAAAATAGTATTACTGTATCAGGAACTTATCTATATAAAGTTAGGCTTTTTAACCAAATCAATAAAATGTACTTGCTAACATATATGTTTAGGATCAGATTGACATCAAATTCAAATCAGAATGCTCTCATTCAGGTCTCTGATTACATCAGAAAATTATTTCTTTTTATCCAAAATCCAGTCAAAAGACCTTACATTCATTTTATTATTAGATTTTTATCCTGCGTTTTTTAAAAAGAAAATTGGTCATCTCAAGGCATCAAACATACCTAATACTCCCTCCTCCTCCTATTTTCCCCACAACAACAACCCTGTGAGGTGGGTTGGGCTGAGAGAGAGGGACTGGCCCAAAGTCACTCAGCTGGCTTTCATGCCTAAATCAGGACTAGAACTCATAGTCTCTTGGTTTCTAGCCTGATGCCTTAACCACTACACCAAACTTTAATTTAATTTAATTTAATTTTAATTTAATTTAATTGATATGAGATTATTATGTCAGATACAAAGAGCAGCTAATTTTTAACACTTTCAATTTGTTTCTTATCCACATTACAGTGAAAGAATTACCTTACAAAGTTAAAGTACTACAAATAAAAGCTGAAAACAATTCTGGAAACTTAATGTTTCTACTTTGGAAAAGAAATGTTTGAGGATTTTTTTTCTTGCTGCTTTAGAAACTAGAAACCATTGAAAGAAAATCTTAGGACATCCCAAAAACATAAATAAAAAATTTCACTTAGGGTTATTATATACATATTCTCTGTACATAAATATTTGTGCAAGGTTGCACAGAAAGCCTCACTAGAGGATGGATATATATCCAAATGTCTCTGATAAACCATGGGGCTATCTACAATATAACATTGTTGTTGTTTTAAAGTTAAAGAGATGCTGTATCATGATCAGCTGGGAAAGCTTTTCAAATTATTCAGTCTTCTGCCTTAAAGTACTCCCAACACTTAGGAATTGCTCACATGCTAAGAATTCAAGCCTAAGATCTTTATTTTACCTAGTAACATGCTATGCTTTTCTCCTCAGAACAGTGTCATCATATATCCATAGGCTAGTGCTGAGATCCCAGGGCTTAATTCAGTTGCCTGACTAGGTAAGCTCTTTCCGTTTTTTTTAATTCCAACCAGGCCTTTTGAATAGTTATGTCTAGCTGCCATATTAAATCTAACAGCCCTCCAGGCATCACAGCAACCAGACAAATGTACCTGGCTGTTTAGTGCCAGGTACACAAGGGAAATTCCCTCCACTTCATTTTCACCTCATTTTCAGGCCCCTCAAATCTGGAACCAGTCCAGACGATCTGATACCCTAATGCATAGCTTTCCAAAGTGTGTGTCGCGAGACACTACTGTGTCGCCTGCGGTGTCCTGGTGTTTTGCGCAAAAACCCAGAAGCGCTGATGGGGGAACCGAAAGAAGTGGCTTCTTTCAGTTCCTTCCATCAGCGCTTCCGGGTTTTTTGAGCGACAGACCAGGCCACCGGCTGTGCCGCCACCGCCATTGGTGTGTGTCGCCAACGTGAAAGGTTTGGGAAGCCCTGCCCTAAGGCAAAATTTCTCAACTTCAGCAACTTTAAGATGTGTGGACTTCAACTCCCAGAATTCCCCAGCCAGCATGCTGGCTAGGGAATTCTAGGAATTGAAATCCACACATTTTAAAGTTGATAAGGTTGAGCAACACTGCCCTAGTGTTCTCTATCAACACCTATGAGGAGATAAAAAGGCTGTTTCCAGCTGTTTTTGTTTTCTATGTTTTATAGGGCAATTTTCATTTCCTTTAGATCTAAAAAAGATCTAAACTTTTGGAATTCTCCAAGTTCCTGACTTGGATCCTATTTTTGAACTGAAAAAGGGTGGAAACTATTTTTGAGCTGTAAAAGGGTTGAGGTTCTTATTTTAAGATTGTTGGGAGACTGAACTCCCCTTTAATATGGGGATCATGAAATTCCAATGGAAGAAAAGTAATAAAAGAAGAACTGGAAGGATAACCCTTGAGCCAAAAAGAAATACCTTACCACAGGAATTGTTTAACTCACACTTAAAATGTCAAGGGAATCTTTCTAATATGAGCTATTGTTCTGATAGTTTGACACTAAAAAGAAGCCATTATCCTGCTCAGTTGAGAGCCAGTTTGGTGTAGTGGTTAAGCATCAGGCTAGAAACTGGGAGACTGTGAGTTGTAGTCCCGCCTTAGGCACAAAGCCAGCTGGGTGACCTTGGGCCAGTCACACTCTCTCAGCCCTAGGAAGGAGGCAATGGCAAACCATTCTGAAAAACTTTGCCAAGAAATCTGCAGGGACTTGTCCAGGCAGTCTCTGAGAACCAGACACGATTGAACGGATAATTTTTTTAAAAAAAAATCCTGCTCAGTAAACTGTTCAGGGCCTGTTCTGTGTTGCTGTGCTTCAATGCTATCATATTCACCAGATCCATTCACGTGGCATTTCTCTAAAAATGGAAGTTAAATTACAAGTAATCCTAGCCCACCTTTCTGGCTGTTTTATTTATTATTGACTGTCCTAATGTGGAAAACTGAAGAGGTTATTTCTTCCCAGAAAGAGAGAAAGACTCAGCATGGCTTCCTTCTCTCATTTGTTTGCACCTGAACTACTGGGTGACGGTGCTGCCTTTTATTTTTCTCACACTTAAAGCCAGAACCTCAGAAGAAGGGAGACACCCTTGCCCAGGGGAAATGAGTGGGGTTGGGCTTCAATATTAATATATGGCTCTTGCCATTTTCCACTCCATATCTAATACAGGTAGTCCTCGTTTAGCAACTGCCTGGTACAGCAACCATTTCAAGTTATGACAGTGATGAAAAAGTAACTTTGCGACCAATCCTCACATTTACAACCTTCGCAGGTCTGTAAGGCAAAGGAAAGCTGAAGTCAGATCGTAAGCAGTCACTGTTTCACTTAGCGACCGCTTCACTTAAGGACTGAGTTGCATGTCCCAACTGTGGTCGCTAAACAAGGACTAGCTGTATGTAAAAGGGAGAGCTGGCTGCTCAGGTATGAAGAGAGAGCTTGCTAGCTAGTGGCCTCCTTCTCCAACGTTGCTATTCTCTCTCTGTGGGACTCTTAGGGGCAAAGTCACATTGCTGAGGTAATTGTTCTGAGGTAAAAAAAAAAAAAAAGCAGTAAGGAAGAGTCTCTTGGGAGCTGTTGAGGAAATTACTTAAACCAGCTTCAGTTTCCTGGGCACTCTGGGGCTCCTAGATGAATTACATGGCCAGCCAGATACCTGCCGGCACTATGCCATTTTTTTCTTTCTATTAAGTCAAAGATACATGATTATCAGACAACAAAAATGCATAAATCCAATCCTCCCTGAGCTGGAGAACGTGAGGGGAATTTGACCCTGCGATGCGCAGGGAGGGTGGAGAAACACCCACATTGGAAAGTCATGTCTATGTTTCTCCCCACTTGAGGCAGACCTTCTCCCGTGGGCTGCTCCTGCCCTTCCTCCGCCACACAATACCCGCAGCTTCTTTCTGATCTCCTTTTTAACCACAGGCTGCCTATAGATTTACGCAGTGAAGTAGAAGTGGGCGGGGGGATCCCGCTTCCACCTCCCTCCAGCGCCACGTACCGACCAGCAGCAATTATTGGGCAGCAAAATTGCCTGCCCGGGGGCGGGGGGGACAGGAAATTTCTTTTTAACTGAGACCTTCTACAGAAACGGTACAATAGCCTCAACCTTCCCCAAGGTGGCGCCTTGCGGATTGTCGTCTTCAAATTATAATTTGTATAATCCGGCCATCGCCTTCTCCATTCAAAGTACAGAAGCAACGCCCTTCTGCCCTCCAAGGAAAGCAAAATGATCCGGGCAGTATTGGGGAAAGGGGGATTTTTCGCTAGAAAAACAAGGGTATTTTTTAAAATAAAACTATTTTTCACATGAAGATCGTTCTTTCCAAATGAGAAAGAACGGTTACATGAACTAGCCTCTTGTTTCTAAATAGGCGCTCATACTGACATGTAATCAGGGCTAAGGCAAAGACCTGAACTAGGCCACTGGTTTGTATGGGTGGGAGGAGAGGGAAAACGGGACTGAAGGAATGCAAAAGCTTCGTCCAAGCGAGGGAACGAGACACTTGCAGAGTCTCTTCCCAGCTTTTCTAGCCTGTGGCGCGAGACTGACCGGCGGGGATCGTTCCGAATGGGAAGCAACCGGCCTGCAGCCCTGTGGGCAAATCAGTCTCTGCAAAAGCGCGGAGCAAAATGAGCTGCTAAAGACTGCAATCCTATCGACACTGACCTCGAAGGAGGCCGCACGGACCCCAGTGGGCTTTACTTCTGAGAAGGCTCGTTTAGCAACGGGCAAGACGCGGTGATTCAGTCTTTTCTCGCCCAACGGAACCACCGTAAAGAGACTTCCTTTGCTTGGAAGTTTGGTAGGTTTTTTTCCAAGAAGACGTATAGCACATTGCAATTGCAATGGATTTATTTATATTATCTATAAGCGCCGCAGTCGGGAGACTCTTCGATTGCATTTGCCTGCCCGCGAATATTTTTTTGTATGTTTACACTAGTCGGCATGTTCGCTTGTTTTCTTTTTTAAAAAATAGTTTGCTTTCTTCTGCCTTCGGAGAAAACTGTTGGGGTGAAAAATGGCAAGGGCTTCAATAAACCTATCTGTGTACACTTACTTGGCCGTATGTCTCATTGCGCCTCAGTGGGACTTAAATCCGAGAAATGCACAGGATTAGATTGACTGAAGAATTGGAGTCATTATTTAATACGCTAGCTCGATTGAACCTGAAGAGAAAATAATCAGAAAGCCCACTCCATGAACAGTAGGTGTTTTGCGGGTGTTTGAAAAAAAAAAGGAGGGGTGGAGCGGGTCTCTAAGGTAGTTAATAATGCTCTTTTTTTATTCTGCAAGGACACAAATCACAGAAGTATGGTGTGCCGGAACTGTTTGAGGGTACATTTTTAATTGAAAAAGCATAAATGAGGAATAATAAAAAAATTGGAGAATATCATTTCATCCAAGTCTGTATTTACTACACTCTTAACCGAGCTTTTATACAAAGGAAGGGGCTAAGATAAATGACCTGGGAAAACTGGTATTATGCCATCTCTGAATGATCGGGAAAGTCCCCCCCCTCGCGCTAATTACAGCAGGTACATACAAGTAAGTCACACTTCATAGAGATTTACTCCCAAGTGAATGTGAGGGTTGTAGCCTTAAGATTGTGTCAAAAATAGTGTGTTGTTTATTTAAAATATTCTAAAGTCTGTTCTCCCTCAGTTGTTTCCTGCATGAGATAGAACTGTAAATTCTATAACTGTAAATACCTCTCCACTGCTAGTAATCTCCTGCTCCTTCACAGTCATCTTTTTAAATTCCTCTCCATTCCCTTTTCCAAGGTGCCTCAGATCAAGGTGTCTCAGATTTTCACACACAATATCAGTGTATTTGCAAACATCCTAGTGAAGAGAAATCATAAACTAAATCAGCAGTGGTCAGACTCCACCTTGAGTACTGTACCTAGTTCTAGGAATCACACTTGAAGAAGGATTAAGACAAACAGGTTCAGAGAAGGGCAATGAGGGTGATTAATAGACAAGAAGTTATGTCCTATAAAGAAAAATTGAAAGAATTGGGATGTTCAGTCTTGAGAAGATCATGATCATAGGGTGGGGGGTAAGATATGGTAAAGGTAAAGGTTTCCCCCGCACATTTTGCAGTCGTGTCCGACTCTAGGGGCCGGTGCTCATCTCCGTTTGTTAGCCAAAGAGCCAGCGTTGTCCAAAGACACTTCCACGGTCATGTGGCTGGCATGATGCACACGGAACGCTGTTACCTACCCACCGAAGTGGTACCTATTCATCTACTTGCATCTGCATGCTTTCGAATTGCTAGGTTGGCAAGAGCTGGGGCGAGTGCGGGAGCTCACTCCGCACGCTAGGGATTCGAACCTCCGAACCTGCGATCTTCCGATTGACAAGCCTGGCGTCTTACCCGCTGAGCCACCACGCACTTAATGTAAGATGGTGGCACTCTTCAAATACCTAAAAAAATGTCATACAGAAGGTTAAGATTTGTTCTCCCCCTTTTCAAATGGGGTCATGTTAGAGGAAGGCAAATTCCTGCCGAATGTTAGAAGAAAGTTCCTGACAGTAAGAGCAACAGTGAAACCAATTATTTAGAGAAGGGTGAGCTCCCCTTTGCTGGATGTGTCTAAGTGAAAAGTTAACAGCCATCTGGGATGTTTTAATTTAGATTCCTGCACTGAGCAGGAACTTGGACTTAGTGGCATTGAGTAGTCCCTTCTAAGTTATGATTAACCATTGCTATGTAAGTCCAATTGTGTGAGTTAAGCAGATACTTTATTATTATATATAGTACTAATTCTTCAACTTTGAAAAAGATATTCAAATACCATGATGTGCCTACTTAAGAAAGATCAAAATCGTGTAAGCAATGGTATTCATGTGACACTAGGGAAACGAAAGTTGGACTTTGAAGAAGCAGTATAGGAAGATTATTGGCACTTTTGAACATTGGTGTTGGAGAAGACTCCTGGAAATACTATGAATAGCCAAGAAAACAAACAAATGGTTCATCGAACAAGTCAACCCAGAGTTCTCAATCAAGGCACAAATGACCTGGCTCAAATTATCAGACACATTATGCAATGAGCTAGCTCCTTAGAGAAGGCTCTAATGCTGGAAAGATAGAAGAAAAGAAAAAAAGAGGATGACCAGCAGCGAGGTTGATGTCAGTTACGATGGCAATGGCTGTGCTGTTGGAGAAACTGAGGGACCAGGTTGGGGACAGATGGGCATGGAGAAAATCTATGTGATTGCTAAGAGTCAACAATGACTTGATGGCACAAAATCAATCAGTTTTTCAACAATATAAATGAAATGTGTACAGAATTTACAGACTTGTTATGTAAGCACTGTGATCTTCATACACTGCACTGCATGTTAGATTTAGATTTTTTTTTCATCCAATTTGTAAATTATGTAATATAGGAATATTAGAAAGAAAGTAAACCAACATGAAATGCCATCCTATGGAAGTGTAAATCACACTGATGGTAACAAAATATTTCAATTTTGCAACCAAAGCTAAAAACAAGGCAGCTAAATCAACTTGACAGTGAAAAATTATCTGTAAAAGCCTACAACAGTTAATTATAATACTTCGTATGTACAGTAATATAGGAAGTTGTTAACAGAAATTTACATTTGCATATGCTTGTATTCGGTGATGTTTATCTACTAACAGGACATAGCTATGGAATGGATCTCCTGTGTCCTGCAAATCTTCTGCAGTAGAATTCTGTAGGAGGAGGAAGCATTTAGTAGGAGAGAAAGTTAAGTTGTGGAGTGTGAATGTAATTTGCATCTTTTCTAAATTTTAAACTACTGTAACTTTAATTATACTGTAGAAATACCTTAATATTCATTTTTGCTGTGCTCTTACGGAATCAATTTTCCCACACAAACAGTGAGTTAGGCAGAGCTTTGAAAGTAGATTTTGGAATTTAGATTGGAGCCCATTGAACAGCCAGATTCTTTAATTTAATTTAATTTCAAATATGCATATACTGCCATTCTTGAATTTTAGGATAATAATTTTTTTTAATTAAATTTCTATGACTGCCCATCTCCCCCTCAAGGAGGGACTCTGGGCGGTTCACAGCCACAATAACATCATTAAAATACAATAAAAACACAAAAATATATAAATTTTCTGTATTAATTTGTAATACAGAAAACCACAGTCAGAGTAAAAGCATCAAATAAAATGCTAAAACATGTAGAATTAATAGGATTTGATCCTGTGGCTGCAGGTCTTCAAAGGAAATCTCACATTCAGGCTTCTATGGCCAATGTAATGGATAAATAGATAACTCATTTACATACTCCTTGATATTTTAGTACTGTATTAGAATTTATATTGATAATTGTGAAATGTTTTTATTCCGTGCGCGTCATGCCGGCCACATGACCGCGGAAGCGTCTTCGGACAACGCTGGCTCTTCGGCTAACAAACGGAGATGAGCACCGGCCCCTAGAGTCGGACACGACTGCACAAATGTGCGGGGGGAACCTTTACCTTTACCTTTTATTCTGAAGCTGTTTGTGGTTTGTTGTGATCTATAGAAAAAACAATGAAATGTTGCTAAATACAGCAAAATGAGTAAGTACCTCAGTGAATAAAAATAGCATCTGGCGAAACTCCTTTGGGCAGGAAACATTCCAGAACTTACGGCTTCATGGACACATCCATGCAGTGTTCTTGGCAACATTACGGAAGTGGTTTGTCGCTGCCCTCTTTGGGGCTATTTTTCTACTTCTCAGTGTAATCAACCATCCTGAGATTTACCAGTGGTCTCCCATTCAAATACTAACCAGGCTGGGCTCTGTTTAATTTCTGAGATCAGACAATAATATCAGCTCGGTGTTGCCACCTTTTGAGAAAGAACCGGAACTACAACGCCTCCTCTCCTCTCCCTACCCAAAAGTCTACCTCATCTCCAAGGAGGTAGGAGACAGATATGTAGAGAAGAATTTGTGTAGGCGATAACTAATACATTAATATACTTATACAGTTCACACTTCTTGAGACAACTAAAAAATATTTTTCTGTTATGTAATGATGAGCCTCTACTATTTCCTCAGTATTTTCTAAAAGAATGAACTCTGTCCAACAAAATGGGGGTGGGTGGAAAGAAAGAAAGTCTTTTTTCATTCACACAGTACTTTCATGGCAATTTACTGTATCAAATGGTCCTGAAAATTAAAATTCATGGATCATATAGGCCAAGAGTGTTGTTAAAAAGTTTGGGAAGAGCTCTAATATTATCATTTATTACCAGTTTTAAGTCAAAGGCCTATCCTGAGATGAGCTCCTTATTTTAGGATAGTGTAATCTGTTTCTTACTACTAATTTTTATATAAGCTGCTCAAAAAAATAAAGGGAACACTGAAATAAGACATCCTAGATCTGAATGAATGAAATATTTGTATTAATTACTTTGTTCATTACATAGTTGAATGTGCTGACAACAAAATCACACAAAAAGCAATGGAAATCAAATGTAAGCAACCCCTGGAGGTCTGGATGTGGAGTTACACTCAAAAATTAAAGTGGAAAAGAACACTACAGGCTGAGCCAACGTTGATGTAATGTCCTTAAAACAAGTCAAAATGAGGCTCAGTAGTGTGTGTGGCCTCCACATGCCTGTATGACCTCCCTACAACGCCTGGGCATGCTCCTGATGAGGTGGCGGATGGTCTCCTGAGGGATCTCCTCCCACACCTGGACGAAAGCATCCCCCAACTCCTGGACAGTCTGTGGTGCAACGTGGCGTTGGTGGATGGAGCGAGACATGATGTCCCAGATGTGCTCAATTGGATTCAGGTCTGGGGAACGGGCGGGCCAGTCCATAGCATCAATGCCTTCGTCTTGCAGGAACTGCTGGCACACTCCAGCCACATGAGGTCTAGCATTGTCTTGCATTAGGAGGAACCCAGGGCCAACAGCACCAGCATATGGTCTCACAAGGGGTCTGAGGATCTCATCTCGGTACCTAATGGCAGTCAGGCTACCTCTGGCGAGCACATGGAGGGCTGTGCGGCCCCCTAAAGAAATGCCACCCCACACCATTACTGACCCACTGCCAAACCGGTCATGCTGGAGGATGTTGCAGGCAGCAGAACGTTCTCCACGGCGTCTCCAGACCCTGTCACGTCTGTCACATGTGCTCAGTGTGAACCTGCTTTCATCTGTGAAGAGCACAGGGCGCCAGTGGCGAAGTTGCCAATCTTGTGTTCTCTGGCAAATGCCAAACGTCCTGCACGGTGTTGGGCTGTAAGCACAACCCCCACCTGTGGACGTCGGGCCCTCATACCACCCTCATGGAGTCTGTTTCTGACCATTTGAGCAGCCACACGCACATTTGTGGCCCACTGGAGGTCATTTTGCAGGGCTCTGGCAGTGCTCCTCCTGTCCCTCTTTGCACAAAGGCGGAGGTAGCGGTCCTGCTGCTGGGTTGTTGCCCTCCTACGGCCTCCTCCATGTCTCCTGATGTACTGACCTGTCTCCTGGTAGCGCCTCCATGCTCTGGACACTACGCTGACAGACACAGCAAACCTTCTTGCCACAGCTCGCATTGATGTGCCATCCTGGATGAGCTGCACTACCTGAGCCACTTGTGTGGGTTGTAGACTCCGTCTCATGCTACCACTAGAGTGGAAGCACCGCCAGCATTCAAAAGTGACCAAACCATCAGCCAGAAAGCATAGGAACTGAGAAGTCTGTGGTCACCACCTGCAGATCTACTCCTTTATTGGGGATGTCTTGCTAACTGCCCATGCTTTCCGCCTGTTGTCTATTCCATGTGCACAACAGCATGTGAAATTGATTGTCAATCAGTGTTGCTACCTAAGTGGACAGTTTGATTTCACAGAAGTGTGATTGACTTGGACTTACATTGTGTTGTTTCAGTGTTCCCTTTATTTTTTTGAGCAGTGTATATATATATATTGTGTGTGTGTGTGTATGTGTGTGTGTATATATATATGTGTGTGTATGTATGTATGTGTGTATGTGTATGTGTATGTGTATATCCCGTTCAGTTGTGTCCAATTCTCAGAGACTGCTTGGACAAGTCCCTGCAGTTTTCTTGGCAAGGTTTTTCAGAAGTGTTTGCCATTGCCTCCTTCCTAAAGACACATTTACAGCATATCAAATGCAAATAACTGGTAAACAAGTAATAAATACGAATCTGTATAGATTCACATGTAGAAATCAGTTGAAACAAATTTCAACTATTTAAAACTTACATTCTTTAAAATCAGAACATATGCAAACAACATATTTTATAAATGATACTTACTTTAATCTGAAATTGTATGGCATTTGGTATTTCAGTGTTTGCCTTCAGCTATGAAGCCCTTGTTTCTTTTTTTAAATAGCAATACAACTTACATTAATAATTCAGACCAAAACCAGTTGATTATACAATCTTATTTAATATGAAAGCTAGGGCAAATGTCAAAATTACAGTATAAAAAATCATTTTAATCTAATCTTCAAGCATGAAAGCCGGCTGGGTGACCTTGGGCCAGTCACTCTCTCTCAGCCCAACTCACCTCACAGGGTTGCTGTTGTGGGGAAAATAGGAGGAGAAAGGAGTATTAGGTATGTTCGCCACCTTGAGTTATTTATAAGAATAATAAAGGCGGGATAAAAATTAAATAAATTAAATAAATAAATAAAATGGTTATATGTGTACTACAACAATAATTGTGAGAAACATTGTTTAATTACTACGATCACATCCACTATTTTAAAAAATGTCAATTTTATTGGAACAGTTCCCCAATATAAAATAAAGGAATTGTATGATTTGAATTGTGTGGAATCCAGTTCAATTACCATTATTATAGTTTCTGACCTGCATTTTACGCAGTTTCATAAAGGGTTACGGAGCTCAAGTTAAGATGAATAAAAAAACATTTTTTTAGATAGCTGATAGAATAAAATGGATTAAATTAAAATACATTGTAAATACTGTACAAGTCACAGGTTACTGAAAAATCAGTCTCCGAATGTAGCTTCTTAATAGTTCCATGCCTTATTAAGAAAGGTGTAGAATTGAGAGAGAAAGAGAGGAATTGCCTCTTGGTATGGGAAATAGAAGGGGCGTGGTGGTTCAGCGGGTAAGACGACAGGCTTGTCGATGCCGGCCACATGACCGCGGAAGCGTCTTCGGACAACACTCGCTCTTCGGCGAACAAACGGAGATGAGCACCGCCCCCTAGAGTCAGACACGACTGCACAAATGGGCGGGGGGAACCTTTACCTTTACTATGGGAAATAACCATGTGCTTGGAAGGGTTGTAAAATTTTCCTGGTATATTTTAATTTTAGTAACCACATTTAGTAATGTGTATGGTGGCAGACATCCTTCAGCAATATGCAGTTAGATTAGTTACCAGAATTCTGCCAGCTGGAGCTAAATAGTATTGCACATGTTTAAAATAATCTTTGCAGAGAATACTTTTGTAGTTCCCATTTTAAAAAAAGACTCAGAGAAAATAGCAAATTTGCAATATGCACATACATGCTTTTTGAAGCTTTCCATGCTCTTGTTCTGGTAACTGATTAAATTCTCCTTCAACCGTTAAAATTCTGGCCAGCAGGCCATTAAAGAGCAATGATTTTTTAATTCCAAACTGGTGCTGTTCTGACCATTCTGGAAGTGTTTTGAGTTTGAAACAATTCTGTTTTAAGTGTGAAACAAAACACGCTCAAACAAAACATTTTGAACTCCACACTTCCAGAATGGTTGGAACAGTATCTGAATACTGCTATTAAGGTTGGAATAGCTGTTCCAGTGTTTAGAACCCAAAATGTTTTGAAACACTCTGCATACCTGTAATGGTATGTGGGAAAGACCTTGGGAGACGGGGCAAAGAGATGCTGCCCAGAGAACGGTCAGATAAGAGAGAGCATAGCCCACAGCTGGATAGTAGGTGGGGCAAGAGGCTCAGAAGGGAGACGGCGGGAGAATTGTCCTTTCTGACTTGAAAGATTTTGTTAACGTAGCTTTACAATAAAGTAGAATTAGCTTATCTGGTTGTGTTTCCTATCTGGTCAACCTGGTAAAGCTGACAATACCACTACTGGCAAACTTAAAATTACTGTATTTTAATGACTCACTACCATCCCATTACAATTTTATTTATATTAGGTGCAACAGTGTATCATTTGTTACAACCTTACCTTCCTTTACTCTCCCATTTCCAAACTATTGCTGATTCTACATAATTTATATAAGGGATTTGCTAGGGAAAAGGAAGTCCCCAATTGTTTGAACTGGATTAGGAATTCCAAGATTATATAATATATGCCCACTAGCTCCTTTCTCCTATTGCTTAGAAAAGCTAGGATTGTGTGGATTAGAAACTCCACACATTTAATGTTGAGGCTTCTTGACTCATTTGTCTTACCTTTCCCACCACATCTGTCAGCAGGGAGGTAAAAAAGTTAAGATGGCAGTTGATCAAGGTTCTTCATCTTTGTATGTCTTTTCAACATCAACATCAGTTGAAATAAATAAGAGTTAGATATAAAAGCACTTGTTTCACTCAGTGTGCTTTATTAATTTACCATTATCAGCTCTACTTCTATCCTCATTACTTTAACAATCCTTCATGGAGCAAAATTTTTGAACTGATATTTATCATTAGAGTAATTAGTGTCTAGATCAGTGTTTCCCTACCTTGGCAACTTTCAGATGCGTAGACTTCAATTTCCAGAATTCCCCAGCCAGCCATGGTGGCTGAGGAATTCTGGGAGTTGAAGTCCACACATCTGAAAGTTGCCAAGGTTGAGAAACACTAGTCTAGACTTGCTTTACAATTCCAAATTGCATATGCTATATTAGAATGAAGATGTTTTCAGGTAAACAGACAATTGGATTTGTGTTGTAAGAATATGTTACATGTGGTTTGGAAGATGTCAAAAAATGTGTGTAGTTTGAAATATCCAAATACCTAACCATTATAATCCAAAATCCAGAACAATGTTCTTGTTTTGAAATACAAACAGAAAATTATGCTTTCCTCTTCCTGAAAGATCTGCATTTGACAGACTGTGTTTTATTCCAGATTTTTTTCTAATCCTTATTGCCTTAATTTAGACATCCCAGATCGATGGTATTTACAGAAATACACAGTAGGAATGAATAAATTACCTAGCGGCATAGTGTTGCTAAACTAAATTATTTACAAAGTCTCTTTGATACAGTGTTTTTTTAATTAATTTCAGAATCCCATGAGAAATAAGTATTTTGTATGGGTAGATTTTCTTGATTTTTTCTCTTCATCAATCCATAGTGAAACAGCTGCTTACCCTATCTTTGCACAAAGCAGTAATAGTTAATGCAGTTCTAAGTCCAACTGCCAACAATTTTACTTGTAAAGTAAGACACAATAACTGAGACTACATGACTTCAGAATTAGGTAATTTCTGTAAATTTTGCACATTTTTTTGCAAAAATATTTATTAAATTTATATCCCACCATTTTTCCAGGAATCAAGGCAATTTACATGGTTTTCCTTCATTTTAACCCTACAACTTTGTGAAACAAGTTCAATGGGCTCAAAGTTGCCCAGTAAGTTTCCATGCCTATGGTTGGTCTTGAATCTGAGTCTTCCCAGACTTAGCCCAACAACTTAACCACCAAAACCACTAAACCATGCTGAATCTCAGTGTGAATTCAAAAGTGTCTGCAGCAAATTGAGATTGCTTCAGAATAATGCCATTTGAATGTTGACATCATGATGTACCTTACCTACTTGGGTCCTGACATCTAACACAAGTATAAGTCATAGTTTTTATCATGGTGCAAGTTTCATAACTCTCCACCCACCCACCCTGCACACACTTGCTTTTAGGTTCATTGATATTGGCACTTAATTGCAAGCTGAATGGAATATAGCCAAAAGAGAACATTTATTGGTGCTGGACAGGGGTGGCAAGGGGTGGGTAGATGGGCTGCCTGGCAAAGTGGGAAAGGCCCTACTGCAGAGCTTTCCAAACTGTGTGTCATGACACGTTATTGTGTTGGCTGCAGTGTCTGGGTGTGTCGCGGCTGCTGCTGCCTCCGAGCCCTGCCAGGATTCCGCGCAGGTCCTAGTGCCTGCCTTGTGCCTTGCTGCCTCCAAACCTGCCCTGCCAGGATTCCGCGCAGGTCCTAGTGCCTGCCTTGTGCCTTGCTGCCTCCAAACCTGCCCTGCCAGGATTCCGCGCAGGTCCTAGTGCCTGCCTTGTGCCTTGCTGCCTCCAAACCTGCCCTGCCAGGATTCCGCGCAGGTCCTAGTGCCTGCCTTGTGCCCTGCTGCCTCCAAACCTGCTGTGATTCCGCGCAGGTCCTAGTGCCTGCCTTGTGCCCTGCTGTAAGAGTGTGTCACAAAATGATGCATGTCTAAAAAGTGTGTCACCAACATGAAAAGTTTGGAAAGCTCTGCCCTACTGCTTTACTAGCCAGCCTTCCCATCCCACCAATCAGCTATCCAGCAGGCTTATTTTGTGTGTGGGTTTAGCACTCTTAAAAAGTGCACTAAACCCACTGTCAAAATTAGCCTGGTAGATAGCTGATTGATTGAGAGGAGTGGATTTTTTAAAGCTGCATTTGAAATAAGATTAACAGGTGATTGGCCAAGCAGGGGCTGCCTAATTAAGTAGAAGAGCCAGATCTCTCAACACCCAGCAACAGGCCCGGCTTACTCTGAAGCTCCTCAGCCCTTCCAATAAGCTATTTATCCATACCTCAACAGCTTGCAGCTTTACCTGCTGTTTCTTCCGCCCACTGAAAAAAATGGGGTCAACCCAAAATGATCAATCCTGCTCATCTTGCCTCCTACAGGTAACCTGACTGCCACTACTAACATGGGCAGACAAATATGACGCATTAGCAAAAGGGAAAAGAAGTAATTCTAGGAAGCATTCTAATTAATTACGATAATAGTATCATTTAAGCCAGAGAAGTGAAGACTATTTTGGGCCTGAGGCTCCTACTTGAATCACTGTCACTGAGTCATTATCACTGTCAACATAATGTCCAAAAATCTATTATGGGCAAGTGGGGATTGTTGATCGGTTCCAGGCACTTATAGATGGGTTATAAGAGAGATGGAGAAGTTGTGCTTATTTGAGGCCAACCTGCCTTCCCTGGATGGCTTTGAAGAGGGTAAAACAAAGGGAACAAGCTCTATTTGTGCAATATTGCTGTCACAGGGGACTGAGTATCCTGAACTCAGGATGCATATGGCTTACCATGGTTCAATCAAAGAAAGGTAGGGCAAAATAAATTCTATGCCACTTTTACGTTGTGGCTGGGAACTATAGATGCATGGTAGGAAGAGAAAAAATTAAAGGAGAACAGATGTGTCTTGACTTTTTTTTTCTCCTGCAAATACTTTTTTTACCAATTTTATTAAGCACTTGAGAATTCCAAACATAGCTTATGATTATTTATAAATAGGCTTTGTTTCTTTAAAAAATGAAGTCTGTTTTTTGGGCAAGGAAAGTACTTTATTTCTGCTGGGAGTTGGAAATACAGTCTCCCTATACCTTTGTCCTGATCACTTTGATTGGAATCAATATCTCTCGAACAGCCCGCCTGATTTTATCAGAATAGGTCTTGGTTTCCTGACATTAATCTAGGAAAGAAGCAGGCAATAAAAGAATGGAGTCCTTGAAAGAGTCCAGCCTAGCATAAGGCTGTTGGCTGCAGATCCAAATGCTGGGCCCTGAGGCATAGATAAGAGAACTGAAGCTTTTCAACTTCTCCCGTGGGGGACCCGCAGCTGTGCTACCATCTCCCAAACTCTAAACCCCATGGAAAGAAGCCCAAGGGAAGCCATCTGTTCCAAGCCAGGCTTGTTAAAATTAATTCCTATGATCAAAATGTTACATGCTATTGCTTTGGGATGTTCTGGCCCAAGGGCTTTTGCAAAGTCATTAACAATCCAAGGTTGGATTTGGTGGAGCTGTTCACCTTGTAACTGAATGGCAAAGACTTAGTCCTAGTCCAAGATTCAAGGTGCACCAGGTTCATTACCAGTGTCAGAGGTTTATTTATTTATCTGCAGTCTCCTGCTGCAGTCTCCTGGCTCTTGGCAGAGTTCAAGGTATGAAAAGAAAAAAATTAAAACATCCGCAGTGGGAGTAAAACACAGAGCATAAAAAAGAATAAAAATAAATTAACAATTGCATACGTTGTAATGCTGAAAGTAAAAAAGTAAAATACGGTACAGTGCATGTGTGTGCCTTTGAGTCAGTTTTTAACTCCTGGCAACTGCCAGGACAAGTCCCTGCAGTTTTCTTGATAAGGTTTTTCAGAAGTGGTTTGCCCTTGCCTCCTTCCTAGGGCTGAGAGAAAGTGACTGTCCCAAGGTCACCCAGCTGGCTTTGTGCCTAAGGTGGGACTAGAACTCACAGCTCCTGGTTTCTAACCTGGCGCCTTAACCACTACACCAAAGTGGCTCTCTTATGCTGCAGTAAAATGAGTAAAGATAACTGGAACACTTTCCCTGTCAGCCTTACCAGGTTGACCAGATAGGAAACACAACCAGATAAGCTAATTCTACTTTATTGTAAAGCTACGTTAACAGAATCTTGCAAGTCAGAAAGTACAATTCTCCTGCCGTCTCCTTTACAGCCTGAGAAACTAGGGAGGGTCCCTTCTGAGCCTCTTGCCCTGCCCACTAGCCAGCTGCGGGCTATGCTCTCTCTTATCTGTCCGTTCCCTGGGCAGCATCTCTTTGCCCCGTCTCCCAAGGTCTTTCCCACATACCATTACAGGTATGCAGAGTGTTTCAAAACATTTTGGGTTCTAAACACTGGAACAGCTATTCCAACCTTAATAGCAGTATTCAGATACTGTTCCAACCATTCTGGAAGTGTGGAGTTCAAAATGTTTTGTTTGAGCGTGTTTTGTTTCACACTTAAAACAGAATTGTTTCAAACTCAAAACACTTCCAGAATGGTCAGAACAGCACCAGTTTGGAATTAAAAAATCTTTGCTCTTTAATGGCCTGCTGGCCAGAATTTTAACAGTTGAAGGAGAATTTAATCAGTTACCAGAACAAGAGCATGGAAAGCTTCAAAAAGCATGTATGTGCATATTGCAAATTTGCTATTTTCTCTGAGTCTTTTTTTAAAATGGGAACTACAAAAGTATTCTCTGCAAAGATTATTTTAAACATGTGCAATACTATTTAGCTCCAGCTGGCAGAATTCTGGTAACTAATCTAACTGCATATTGCTGAAGGATGTCTGCCACCATACACATTACTAAATGTGGTTACTAAAATTAAAATATACCAGGAAAATTTTACAACCCTTCCAAGCACATGGTTATTTCCCATAGTAAAGGTAAAGGTTCCCCCCGCCCATTTGTGCAGTCGTGTCTGACTCTAGGGGGCGGTGCTCATCTCCGTTTGTTCGCCGAAGAGCGAGTGTTGTCCGAAGACGCTTCCGCGGTCATGTGGCCGGCATCGACAAGCCTGTCGTCTTACCCGCTGAACCACCACGCCCCTTCTATTTCCCATACCAAGAGGCAATTCCTCTCTTTCTCTCTCAATTCTACACCTTTCTTAATAAGGCATGGAACTATTAAGAAGCTACATTCGGAGACTGATTTTTCAGTAACCTGCGACTTGTACAGTATTTACAATGTATTTTAATTTAATCCATTTTATTCTATCAGCTATCTAAAAAAATGTTTTTTTATTCATCTTAACTTGAGCTCCGTAACCCTTTATGAAACTGCGTAAAATGCAGGTCAGAAACTATAATAATGGTAATTGAACTGGATTCCACACAATTCAAATCATACAATTCCTTTATTTTATATTGGGGAACTGTTCCAATAAAATTGACATTTTTTAAAATAGTGGATGTGATCGTAGTAATTAAACAATGTTTCTCACAATTATTGTTGTAGTACACATATAACCATTTTATTTATTTATTTAATTTATTTAATTTTTATCCCGCCTTTATTATTTTTATAAATAACTCAAGGCGGCGAACATACCTAATACTCCTTCCTCCTCCTATTTTCCCCACAACAGCAACCCTGTGAGGTGAGTTGGGCTGAGAGAGAGTGACTGGCTTCCCAGAGAAGCTCAGGTTTTAGTTACCCTCTGAAAGCCACCAAGGAGGGGGCTAGCTGATCTCTGCAGGGAGACGTCCACAACACCAGCATTGCCCCTGAGAGGCAATTGCACCTTCTAGCCTCAGCTTCATTCACTCCTGAATGAAGTCTGAGGCCACTTGAGAAAGGCTGGCCTAAAGTGTGTCCTGGTATAAACCCAGGTTAAATTCTACATTGGTAGGATTTCATGATTGCATCAGGAGTACAGAGGCCCTAGTGGGCTGCCGTGTACTCACATGAGCTTAATTTCCAACCTGTGGCCTGATTAATCAATACTTTACAGTATAAAATATACAACAGTGTGTCAGGCAATTTTCAGGCAATGCTCTTAGACTCCTCATTTTCCTGTGACCACCCCTAAATAGCAACCCGTCATTACTGTTTGAATGTTTTACTTCATCTCTTTCCATCCTCAATCATGACATGTCCTACTCAAGGCTGAAAGCCCCTGCTGCAGTTTGCAGGGTCAGAGGGCAGAATTAACACACAGCAATCTATAAATAGTCTAGAATCAAAGCCAGGAGGCCTCATGAGCGGAGGAGATGATATCCAGACCAAGAACAGTTCAGGGTTGAAGTACAAAAGAATAGTCAAAAGAGCAACCCCACATTTCTTTTATCTCCTGCCTTAAAAATTTTTACATAGTATTTCTTACTCATTGTCTGCACTTTGCATAGTGTGGCCTACCCCAAAAGCATGATGAATGTATAACTTTGTTAAATTTAGCTGCCCAGAACATATGATTGCAGCAACCAATAACTCTTGTGAAATAAATAAATGTAAAATTGATTTAATGCATACATTGTATTGAAGATGAGCTTCTGGAATTTACAAAAAAGCACTACTATTTTCATGTCTAGTGAAACAATGATTTATTTGGACTAGGGTGAAAAAGTGAAAACAGAATGACAATTTAAATCAGTTTCCATTATCTTTAATAAGCTAATGTTGTTGTTATTCAGTCATTTAGTTGTATCCGACTCTTCGTGACCTCATGGACCATAGCACGCCAGGCCTTCCTGTCCTCCACTGTCTCCCGGAGTTTATTCAAATTCATGTTCATTACATCGGTGATGCTATCTAACCATCTCATCCTCTGCCGTCCCCTTCTCCTTTTGCTTTCAGTAAGCTAATACCAATCCCATTATTAATAAGCTAATACCAATCCCATTATTTGTACTATAAATTTCCAAAATTTAATTGCATTTTTAAGTAATTTATTTGGGTAACAGTTCTAATTAATGTAATTCCTCTTATATAATTTATCTCTTTTTTTCTGGCTAATAGTAATAATAATAATAATTTATTACATTTATATGTTGCCCAATTCCCAGCGACTCGGCTTGGAATAGCCCTTGATATAAGTCCCATTCTCTATAAAGAGAGAGATACTAATGTGTCAAAACTTTAGATTAGGCCAAAGGTCGGAAATGGCGGCTCGCGAGCCAAATGCGGCTCTTTGGCCCCTTGAGTGTGGCTCTTCCGCAGGCAGGCGCGGCGGGCGTGGCGCGGCAGCCAGTGTGGCGGGGCAGGCGCGGCAGCGGGTATGGTGTGCGTTGCTGTGGGCATACCCCTGGCAACCTGGCAGCCGTCTCCGGCAGCCATCTTGACGACGGGCAGGGCTTTCCAAACTGTGTGTCGCGTGACAAGCCGGAAGCGCTGAAGGGAGTGGAAATTCTCCGCGCCAATCAGCTGTGCGTCGGGAAGCCCGGCAGCCTGCACGCACGATTTTTGCCTCCCTGCCGGAACCGAGGGCATTTTCGGGGTCCCCGGAGCCTGCCCTTTCGAAGGGGCAGCGGCAGCAGCAGCTGCAGTGCTGCCCCTTCGAAAGGGCAGGCTCCGGGGACCCCGAAAATGCCCTCAGTTTAGGCAGGGAGGCTTCGCGCAAGCTGCCTCAGCTGTTCTGCGGGGAGAATTTCCACCCCAGGGCAGCGTGTGCGTGTGGAGAGGGGAGGTTTCTGCCTCCCTGCCGGAACCGAGGGCATTTTCGGGGTCCCTGGAGCCTGCCCTTTCGAAGGGGCAGCGGCAGCAGCAGCTGCAGTGCTGCCCCTTCGAAAGGGCAGGCTCCGGGGACCCCGAAAATGCCCTCGGTTCCGGCAGGGAGGCTGCGCGCAAGCTGCCTCAGCTGTTCTGCGGGGAGAATTGCCACCCCAGGGCAGCGTGTGCATGTGGAGAGGGGAGGTTTCTGCCTCCCTGCCGGAACCGAGGGCATTTTCGGGGTCCCCGGAGCCTGCCCTTTCTTTTTTTTTTTTATTGAATTTTATTAAGTTTTACAATACATAATAAAGGTTAGAATAGAAAAAAGAAATAGAAGCAGAAATACAAAATAAGAAAAAGATAAAGAAAAAGTGAAGTCAAGAAATAATAAGCAAAGAAAATATAGAAAATAGATGTCCTCCAATCTATCTTTGAACTTAAAGTACAATAATTGATTTTAAATGTTAGTCCTTCATATAGTATACAGGAATTTTTCTTTGTCATATGCCTTTTGATTTCTTTAATCCAATCTTCTAATCTTCATATAGGTTTCACCTTTCTTACTGTCTCCCAATAATCCATCTTTGGCTTCCACTCCTTGAAGTAGTAGTTAAATGTTGAATGTTCATTACAACATATTTATATCTTCAATAAAGTCCAATTAGTATAACAAATAAAAGCCTTATTTACTTCTAATAAACTACAATATATTCTGTTCATATTATGACTCATAACCTAACATATTATGTAACTTAATACATAATTTAGCAATTCTTATAATGTTCATACATATATGTTTCTATAATTTAATTCTAATATATATATATATCTCCATAAAAAAGGAATTCTTATAAGAAACCTCCCCTCTCCACATGCACACGCTGCCCTGGGGTGGCAATTCTCCCCGCAGAACAGCTGAGGCAGCTTGCGCGCAGCCTCCCTGCCTAAACTGAGGGCATTTTCGGGGTCCCCGGAGCCTGCCCTTTCGAAGGGGCAGCACTGCAGCTGCTGCTGCCGCCGCCCCTTCGAAAGGGCAGGCTCCGGGGACCCCGAAAATGCCCTCGGTTCCGGCAGGGAGGCAGAAACCTCCCCTCTCCACATGCACACGCTGCCCTGGGGTGGCAATTCTCCCCGCAGAACAGCTGAGGCAGCTTGCGCGCAGCCTCCCTGCCTAAACTGAGGGCATTTTCGGGGTCCCCGGAGCCTGCCCTTTCGAAGGGGCAGCACTGCAGCTGCTGCTGCCGCTGCCCCTTCGAAAGGGCAGGCTCCGGGGACCCCGAAAATGCCCTCGGTTCCGGCAGGGAGGCAGAAACCTCCCCTCTCCACATGCACACGCTGCCCTGGGGTGGCAATTCTCCCCGCAGAACAGCTGAGGCAGCTTGCGCACAGCCTCCCTGCCTAAACTGAGGGCATTTTCGGGGTCCCCGGAGCCTGCCCTTTCGAAGGGGCAGCACTGCAGCTGCTGCTGCCGCTGCCCCTTCGAAAGGCAGGCTCCAGGGACCCCGAAAATGCCCTCGGTTCCGGCAGGGAGGCAGAAACCTCCCCTCTCCACACGCACATGCTGCCCTGGGGTGGAAATTCTCCCCGCAGAACAGCTGAGGCAGCTTGCGCGCAGCCTCCCTGCCTAAACTGAGGGCATTTTCGGGGTCCCCGGAGCCTGCCCTTTCGAAGGGGCAGCACTGCAGCTGCTGCTGCCGCTGCCCCTTCGAAAGGGCAGGCTCCGGGGACCCCGAAAATGCCCTCGGTTCCGGCAGGGAGGCAGAAACCTCCCCTCTCCACATGCACACGCTGCCCTGGGGTGGCAATTCTCCCCGCAGAACAGCTGAGGCAGCTTGCGCGAAGCCTCCCTGCCTAAACTGAGGGCATTTTCGGGGTCCCCGGAGCCTGCCCTTTCGAACGGGCAGCCGTTGCCACCGCAGCGACAACCTGGAAGCGCCGCCGCCAAAGCAGTCGAGCCTCTCTTTCCCTTCTTCTTCCAAACCTCCCCGCCCCCTTCCACGCGATTGGCTCCCGCCCGCAAAACCCGCCCCCTTCCACGCGATTGGCTCCCGCCCGCAAACCCCGCCCCCTTCCACATGATTGGCCCGCGCCCGCAAACCCCGCCCCCTGGCTCTCGAGCACTTCAAAATGTGCACGAGCATGTCAAAATGGCTCCTGGCAAAAAAAGTTTGCCGACCCCTGGATTAGGCTGTAAGGTAACACAGATGAAAGTCTCTATTATACATATCAGGCTAATTTAGATGATCCATTAAATATACAGGATTTTATTTTTAAATTACCCTCAAGTTAAACTCAACTCCTAGTTACTACATCCAGAATAGTAACTTAAGGAAGGGGTAAAACTTTTCCTGGGATCAAAATGGAAGAGAAAATATTAATCCTATGCCTATGCAGGTTAGCTCAACTGTTTTCTTATACTCCTCCATGCTTTCATTAAGCCAGAACATGGAACAAAATGACTTTAGTGCCTATTGAGTCCTTAGCATCTCATCCCTACTCAAGCCAACACAGCGTAATTAAACTGGAAGTAAGTCATTCAGGATGAGTGAGGTTCTGCTTGCCAGACTGTGTGAATGTGAGTAGCAGAGATAGAAACAGAAGGAGTAGGCAGCACACTGTTAAATCTAGAATCCAGTGAACAGAGATGTACTGTAGCAGTCAGCAGTTACGGTGAATTATGATTTTGGATGAATGTATCTTTATGTTTGTGAGTACCTCTTGCTAATTTTTAAAAATCTACTTCTTAGCATCATAAGATAATGTGTTGATGTTCCATGAACACTTTGGTTTTTTTTGTTTTGCTTTTTTGAACTTTATTCAACCCCCTACCCCAAGGGTCGGAAATGGCGGCTCGCGAGCCAGATGCGGCTCTTTGGCCCCTTGAGTGTGGCTCTTCCACAGCTGAACTCACCCCCGCCCCTTCCACGTGATAGGCCCCCGCCCGCAAACCCCGCCCCCTGGCTCTCGCACTGAGCGAGGCCCGGCGCGGCAGGGAGGCAGCGCCATCTCCAGCCGCAGCAGCCCCTGCGCGGAGAGAGGCAAGCAGGCAGATAAGCGGGCAGGCCTCGTTTCCCGCCCCCATCATCATCTTCGCTCAAAGCGGGCGGGCGGAAGCAGCCGAGGGGGGCGGGCCCGGCGGCGGAGGCCAGGGCTGCCCGCTTACCTGCCTGCCTGCTTCTCTCCGCGAGGCCCCCGATCCGGCTTGGACCCTGGGAAGGCAGCGGGGGGCCTCGCGGAGGGAGGCAAGCAGGCAGGTAAGCGGGCAGGCCTCGTTTCCCACCCTCCATCGTCTTCTTTCTTCCACGCGGGCGGGCGGAAGCGGCCGAGGGGGGCGGGCCCGGCGACGGAGGCCAGGGCTGCCCGCTTACCTGCCTGCCTGCTTCTCTCCGCGAGGCCCCCGATCCGGCTTGGACCCTGGGAAGGCAGCGGGGGGCCTCGCGGAGGGAGGCAAGCAGGCAGGTAAGCGGGCAGGCCTCGTTTCCCACCCTCCATCGTCTTCTTTCTTCCACACGGGCGGGCGGAAGCGGCCGAGGGGGGCGGGCCCGGCGACGGAGGCCAGGGCTGCCCGCTTACCTGCCTGTCTGCTTCTCTCCGCGAGGCCCCCGATCCAGCTTGGACCCTGGGAAGGCAGCGGGGGGCCTCGCGGAGGGAGGCAAGCAGGCAGGTAAGCGGGCAGGCCTCGTTTCCCGCCCCCATCATCATCTTCGCTCAACGCGGGTGGGCGGAAGCGGCCGAGGGGGGCGGGCCCGGCGACGGAGGCCAGGGCTGCCCGCTTACCTGCCTGCCTGCTTCTCTCCGCGAGGCCCCCGATCCGGCTTGGACCCTGGGAAGGCAGCAGGGGGCCTCGCGGAGGGAGGCAAGCAGGCAGGTAAGCGGGCAGGCCTCGTTTCCCACCCTCCATCGTCTTCTTTCTTCCACGCAGGCGGGCGGAAGCGGCCGAGGGGGGCGGGCCCGGCGACGGAGGCCAGGGCTGCCTGCTTACCTGCCTGCCTGCTTCTCTCCGCGAGGCCCCCGATCCGGCTTGGACCCTGGGAAGGCAGCGGGGGGCCTCGCGGAGGGAGTCAAGCAGGCAGGTAAGCGGGCAGGCCTCGTTTCCCACCCTCCATCGTCTTCTTTCTTCCACGCGGGCGGGCGGAATCGGCCGAGGGGGGCGGGCCCGGCGGCGGAGGCCAGGGCTGCCCGCTTACCTGCCTGCCTGCTTCTCTCCGCGAGGCCCCCGATCCGGCTTGGACCCTGGGAAGGCAGCGGGGGGCCTCGCGGAGGGAGGCAAGCAGGCAGGTAAGCGGGCAGGCCTCGTTTCCCACCCTCCATTGTCTTCTTTCTTCCACGCGGGCGGGCGGAAGCGGCCGAGGGGGGCGGGCCCGGCGACGGAGGCCAGGGCTGCCCGCTTACCTGCCTGCCTGCTTCTCTCCGCGAGGCCCCCGATCCGGCTTGGACCCTGGGAAGGCAGCGGGGGGCCTCGCGGAGGGAGGCAAGCAGGCAGGTAAGCGGGCAGGCCTCGTTTCCCACCCTCCATCGTCTTCTTTCTTCCACGCGGGCGGGCGGAAGCGGCCGAGGGGGGCGGGCCCGGCGACGGAGGCCAGGGCTGCCCGCTTACCTGCCTGCCTGCTTCTCTCCGCGAGGCCCCCGATCCGGCTTGGACCCTGGGAAGGCAGCGGGGGGCCTCGCGGAGGGAGGCAAGCAGGCAGGTAAGCGGGCAGGCCTCGTTTCCCACCCTCCATCGTCTTCTTTCTTCCACGCGGGCGGGCGGAAGCGGCCGAGGGGGGCGGGCCTGGCGGCGGAGGCCAGGGCTGCCCGCTTACCTGCCTGCCTGCTTCTCTCTGCGAGGCCCCCGATCCGGCTTGGACCCCGGGAAGGCAGCGGAGGGCCTCGCGGAGGGAGGCAAGCAGGCAGGTAAGCGGGCAGGCCTCGTTTCCCACCCTCCATCGTCTTCTTTGTTCAACGCGTGCGGGCGAAGAGCGGCTTTCAGCACTGGAAGGCGGCCTCCTTCCAGCGCTGAAAGCCTGAAGCGTGTCGTTTGTCGTCGCCGCCCCCCCCCATGGCCGCTCTTCGCCACAGATCCCGCCGGAGCTGATCTCCCTGGACCCCGGGCAGCTGGGCTGGGTGGACGCCCTCTCCCGCCCGCAAACCCCGCCCCCTTCCATGTGATTGGCCCCCGCCCGCAAACCTCGCCCCCTTCCATGCGAATGGCCCCCGCCCGCAAACCCCACCCCCTTCCACGTGATTGGCCCCCGCCCGCAAACCCCGCCCCCTGGCTCTCTAGCATTTCAAAATGTGCACGAGCATGTAAAAATGGCTCCCGGCATAAAAAGTTTGCCGACCCCTGCCCTACCCCTTTCTCTGGTACTCACTTAAATTGCTTTCTTATGCAAAACATTCCTGTTGAAACAGAGAAAATTGATTTCTATTATGTGGCTTTCCCTTTCCACTTTGGTTTGCACTTAAAATCTTGAATTTAAGGGCACTTCTTCTTAGTAATAAGGCCAGGAAGTCATGCTGCCTAACACATGTTATGTTAATGCAGGGCATGTTAAAGAAAGCAATTGGTGGATTCCCCTGGCTTCATTTGCCCTCCCACCAAAAGTCACAGCCAGTGGAAAAATCATCTCCCAATCTCTCTCCATAATATGGCATGGAGCTGGGGCTAGAGAAGGGGTGAGTTATATTTAATATTAGTATTTTTATTTGATGTACTGTATGCAACAAGCAAAACAATAAAAATATAGCATAGTTGTTGGAGTCTGGAAGGTTAGAAAAACACTCCAAGGAGCTAACGACAATCTTGCAGAGTAGAAGCGCCCAGAAAAGACTTGGACATACAGCTTAATTAATGTTCAGAAATAAAACAGTCTTCACACATTAGTTAGTTGAAGAAAAATAAAGATAGCTTACATGTTTATTCAGTAGATCTTGGTTACAAGCAGTTTCATGGTAGAAAGGCTTAATCATCTCCGGTCTGCATGCAAGCGAGTTATTTCGGACGAGACCCACATAGCCATGTGGCCCTCCTGTGTGCACGTGTACTTAGGAAAAAGGGAAGATGGAGAATGGCCCCGAAAGACCCAAGAAGGAGCAGGAAACAGGAAGTCAGGTGACCCAGGCACCTCCCACAAACACAGTAGAGATACGCTTGCATAGAAAAGTCCTCCCTTATGTTTGTGAGACAATGCTGAGTTGACTTCCAATAATCCTAACAACAGTATAAGCCAGTTTCAACAGTATAACCATATAATAATCAGTTTCAATATTTTCTAATCCCAGCACTACCATAAATTATTATCAAGTACTCTCACTGCAATGAAAGGTTCTGCCAGCTTCATAAGGTCCTGGAAAAAGAAACGTGTTAAAGACTTTTTTAAACCTCAGGAGATTGGACTCTAAACATTGTTCAAGAGGAGTTGATGCCAAAGAGTAGGAGATAAAGGGGAGAAAGTGCTGAATTGTGAGTTGGCCATTCTGACCAGCAGGTTTAGCCGTAGTCAAAATTTGCTCTGATTTTGCACAAACATTGTGCATCAGTGTGTCCAAAGAGTACCTAACTGCCACCTGATAGTGGTATTCCAGAATATTGCTAAACCCATGTTTATAATTAACCCAATTATCGGCTAATAGTCAGGCTTGCTTTGAATGCACCCTTGGAAAATATGCTAACCCTAACCTTGTTGTTTGTGTATTGTATTTGTGGTTGATAAAAAGACAGCCCCCCCCCCCTCACTCCCAGATTCTGCTGCCAGGGCTTGGACAGATTTCTTTTTTCCCCCTTGCCCCCCTCTTCTCTGTGTAAGCTAACATGAAAATCTAAAATTCACCCATTGCCTGGTAAATTTCAAACAGCGGGCAATCTTCTGTCTGAAAGGGGAATTGCTTTCAAATCCATGCTGTGAAAAGGGGGAAGATAGCAATAGGGAAGGGAAAACATTCACTTTAAGCTCTGCTAGTGCCTGCAGAGCCAGTCTGGTGTAGTGGTTAAGGCATCAGACTAGAAACCAGGAGACTGAGAGTTCTAGTCCCACCTTAGGCATGAAAGCCGGCTGGGTGACCTTGGGCCAGTCCCTGTCTCTCAGCCCTGGGAAGGAGCCAATAGCAAACCAGGAGACTGAGAGTTCTAGTCCCGCCTTAGGCATGAAAGCCAGCTGGGTGACCTTGGGCCAGTCCCTCTCTCTCAGCCCTGGGAAGGAGCCAATAGCAAACCAGGAGACTGTGATTTCTAGTCCCGCCTTAGGCACAAAGCCAGCTGGGTGACTTTGGGACAGTCCCTTTCTCTCAGCCCTAGGAAAGAAGCAATGGCAAACCACTTCCAAAAAACCTTGCCAAGAAAACTGCAGGGACTAGTCCAGGCAGTCACCAGGAGTCAACGCTGACTCAAAGGCACACACACACAAAAAGTGCCTGCAAAAGAATTAGGGTTAGGTTTAAAAGAGGATCCTTGAAGTATTTGTTTGAATTACTGTAAGTTCTGGGAATTTGAATTCTCCAGGCTCTGTGCCCAAGCGGGAGAGGATCTGGAAATAGTCACACTCCTTTTGAAAACTGCCTTGGTTCTGAAATGGATAATTTGTTCACTCCAAACAGTTAGAGTCATAGCCGCTGAAAAATAAATAATGCCAACTGTCACCAATTGAAATCAAGCATGCTGCTGGGGGCTTAATTTTTAACCCTGCCATCCAAGTAAGTACTTACTGGGGCGTTAACCCCGTTCAGTTCCATGGAGGACAGGCTTCAGCAGTACAAATATCCCAGAGCTGCGGGGGGCAAAATCCCAATGTCCCCACCTTACAGGGGTGACTGCCTTCGTATTGTGAGCCCTGATTGGCCTTGAAAGGGCCGGAAGCACTATACTTCAGCACAAGAAACAAAATAGGCTGGTATTCTGTTTTTAAAAACCAAACTTCCTTTTGCTTGAAAAGCCAAAAACCAAAGTTAGATTATAAAGGGAAATACAGTAGGATAGAACAGCTTTGCTTAACATCTTTAACAATCTTGGGGTTGTTTTCCATTCCAAAGGCATTGCTACCATAGCTACCATTGCCCAATTTTCTAGATGGAAAAATGAAAATGTCTTTGATTCAAGCTCAGGGTAGAGCACTGTTTTTCACCCTAGAGATTCAGAACAGATAAAGTGGTAGTCCGTGCTGAAGCCACCTATAGAAATGTAAGTCAAAACAGGGTTGTTGTTGTTTTAATTACATTTTCCTAGGAAACAACTTGAAACAACCATTTTTAGAATGCCTTTTTTCCCAGCCTCCTGACACAAACAACCACAGAAATCGATCAGAGAGCAACATAGAAAATGATTCACTTTAATGTTGCCTATGAACAGCAGCAACAGCAAAAAAAAAAAAAAAAAACCACTTCTCTGCAATTGGCTTGGAATTGGACTTTCTCCTTAATGCACAGGGTAATGCACACTTCTGCATTTGGCAAGCTGCCAGCGCGTTCAAAGTAAAATAACACAGTATTTGCATTTAATATGCTGCCTAAACCTCACAATCACTCAGAGCATGCCCAGGATGCACCCACCAAAGCTCAATAAGGAAAGAAAAACAGCAGTCTTTGCATTTTACAACTTCCAGCCTGAAACCCTCATCTGCAATACATATGCAATACACAGTGAACAGAACACTGTTCTATTTACTTAATAGCTACACAAGACACACAACACAAGCTATGAATTCTAATTTCCTGATAGTAAAGATTATTGTTAAATCAGTGAACTTAGGCAAGGAAGCAGTGGTGGCTGTGTGTGTGTGTGTGTGTAGGGTAGGGTGCAGAATGACAAAAGTAGCATCACGTTGGCGCAATACAAGCCCTGCCCCTTTTGAATGTGTTATGACATATGTGTACAGTATATGCTTTTGACAAAAGCAACAAGTTCCTGTGGAAGCACACAGAGAGAGGCAATTAAGAGTAGCCTTCGCCAGTTTTTATGTTTGACCATCCAGAGTTATCCCTGAATTTCGATGTAGCACCCTATCTTACTCAAATGAATCAAGGATGGCATCTCTCAGGACTGTAATAGAATGGCTTGAGCATGCTTCTTCTTCCCCCTCCCCTCCCCTTTTCCCCCTCAATCTTGTCTGGACCAATAGCAGCAGGGGCAAAACTGATCTCTGCTACTTTATTGGCTGTCCTGGAAAAACAATTGAAACCAAGCCAAGTGCAATTTATAAAAGAAGGCGGGCACAGAACATGAGACTCTTGGAACACTCAAAATGATGCCGTTTGAAATGGTCTTATTTTGTTTAAGCTTGGAACAAATCCAATGTTCCTTGTTCTGAGGTTGAGATAACACAGGAGTTTTGTTCTCAATTCAAGCAATCAATTTAATTTATTTCAATCAAAGATCAGGAACAGACCAAAAAACCAAAGATGAAATGACATTTAAATACCAACAATGTAATTCATCTACTTGCATTTGCATGCTTTCAAATTGCTACGTTGGCAAGAGCTGAGGCGAGTGCGGGAGCTTACTCCGTCACATGGTGCTAGGGATTCGAACCTCTGACCTTGTGATCTACAAGCCTGGCGTCTTACCCGCTGAGCCACCATGCCCCCCTCAACAATGTAATATTACTCAATAAACTCTGAGATCATTTGTGTTTTTAAAACAGGTAGTCCTCACTTACCAACCGCATAGTGGTTAAGGTACCAGGCTAGAAACCAGGAGCCTGAGAGTTCTAGTCCCGCCTTAGGCATGAAAGCCGGCTGGGTGACCTTGGGCCCGTCACTCTCTCTCAGCCCAACTTATCTCACAGGGTTGTTGTTGTGGGGAAAATAGGAGGAGGGAGGAGTATTAGTTATGTTCCCAGCCTTGAGTTATTTATAAAAATAATAGAAGCGGGATAAAAAATCTAAAAAAAACCCCCCTCTGTTGCTAAGCAGCACAGTCGTTAAGCGCAATGTCATGTGACCATGCCTGACTTACGGCATCAGTTCCAGTTGCGGTCATTAAGCGAATCACCGCAGGTCATTAAGCACAACATCACATGACTGTGACTTGCAACTTCCTGCTGGCTTCCCCATTGACTTTGCTTTTGAGAAGCCAGCTGTGAGGGTTGCAAATGGCATTCATGTGACCCCTGGGACACTGCGATGGCCACAGGTTCAAGCACTGGTCATAATTCTCTATTTTCAGCATTGTCATAAGTTTGAACAGTCACTGAACAAGTGGTCAGTAAGCGAGGACTACCTCTATTGACTGCTGCCATGCAAAACTTTGGAGCATTGTGTGTTACGAAAGTTTTCTTACCTGATAAAAGAAAGAGAAAGAACATATAATAGAAATAAAAATGTTTCACGTATTCTGCATCTAGGAAAAATGCATTTGCAATAAAAACACAAAGTGATGTAATTCATAATACAGTATTAATTATCTTTTATAAAAATAATGATAAGCATATTAATTGTCTCTCAGTGTTCAACATCTTCCTGAAAAGTTTTTTCTCCCTTTCATAAATTTAAAATAAACATTTCAGCATAAGAGGATGAAGCAATATTTAAAGGCATACAGAAGGCTAAATAAAGCAGTGTATGATTTGTTTGTAGCAACACAGACAGAAGAGCGCTATAGTCAAATTCTCTACCAGGTGGAGCAAAACCAAAGATGTCAGTTTCAATCAGGTATTTCTGGTTTGAAGTGAGAATTCTCACATATATGAAGCATGTAAGGACAGGAAATACTTTCATCAACTTGGTGAGTCACAGAAAAGTTCCTATAAAAACTATAGCTGCTAGGTAAACAGTAATAATCATGACCAAACTATATCTTCAGTAGATTACGTTTTGGCAACATCAGTTGAAGGTATAGTAAATAACTATAGTCTAGATTCTCACCACAATGGAGATAAAATGTTAATTCTCCTACATAAAGGTCCCAATCTAACTCAAATCCACTGCATTTCACTTGAATAAGAAGTCATATAACTGCTAGTTACGTATTTAAATTAATGTGTAGTTTAATGTCTACATTCTTAGCAGCGATCCATTCTAAGCACTCTCAAGAAATTCTTCCTTGCCCCCACCTGCAGAGATGAAATTATTCACTATGTAATTTCAGTAAATTCTGAAAGCTTTATTATTACAGTTTATTATTTTCCTCCACCAATTTAATTTCATGTAAGAAAAATGGTGCATTTGAGAGAGAGCAAAAAGTAGAACAAATCTCACATTATAAGGAAATTATATGCAATGAAGTTCTGTCAGGTTTTTTTTTAATTAAAAGGGATTTATAGCAGAATGGGGGAGGGTATTTGTTGTTTTCTTTAGTTTTATATCTCCAGAAGCTCAAGGCAGTATATATCATACTTCCTCCTCCATTTGTCCCCACCACAATAACTCTGCAAGGGAAGTTGGGCTGAGATGGAGGGACTAGTCCAAAGTCATCCTGTGAAGGCTGTTGTGGGTCTTCCGGGCTGTGTGGCCATGTTCTGGAAGTTGTGGTTCCTAACGTTTCGCCAGCATCTGTGGCCAGCATCTTCAGAGGGCAGGAGCACAGACAGAAGCGAAATCTCTGTGCCAGGTAGAGTGGCAATGTTTTGTTTGTTTTCTATTTATAGAGCTAAGTTATAGGAGATTAGGTGGGGTTTTTTGTTGTGTTGAAATGTTAACGAGTGGCTGATGAGTAAAAAGTTCACCCTGTGAACTTTCATGTCTGAGGCTGGACTTTCCAGTCCTAATCCTACACCTTAACCACTGTTTCATTCTGGATCCCCAAATTAATTAGCCCATTTTTCAGCCAGCTTTCTTTTCCTTCAAAATATATAATTTTTCCACCTGGAATACCCAGATATATATTCATAAGTGTATTTTTTTTTATTTGGAAGACTGCAGGGGAAAACATGATGGGCACTGTAGTCCAAGCCTTAGATACGGTGCAAGTAAGTGTTACCCTACCTCTGACTTGCATTACTATCTTAAAATGTCTTGTTGCACCATTCAGTCACACATTTTTGTCCTAATCTACTCATTTCAGAAGTTTCACTCTGCTTTAGGGCAGAACTAATATTGGGAGTGAGATTCTGAATACAAAAATAGGCAGCAGGAAGTTCAGTCTTTCTTCTCTGTCCCCCGTTCAAAAACAGAACCCAAGACAGCACTTTATGTTAAGAAAAGAAACCACAGACCTTGTCACGTGTATTTGTCATGTCAGTTTGCACACTTCAAAATGAATTTTCTCAGCACAGTAAACATTTTGTAGCATATAATGCTTTTGTTTATTATATGTATAGATTTAGAATGTAAAATTATCATGAACTGATGAAAGAACACTAAATGTTCACAAAGGGTCCAAGATATGAGAAGGGGGGGGGAGAGAGAGAGGGAGGGAGGGAGGGAGGGAGGGAGAGAGAGAGAGAGAGAGAGAGAGGGAGAGGGAGAGGGAGAGGGAGAGAGAGAGAGATGGATGCACTCTATATACCACATTTGTTTAGCATTACCAAGAAATGCTGACTCCAGCCATGGGAATCCAACTGAAAGCCCATGACTATGAGGAAGAAAAAATTAGGAAAAACTTCAGAAGTCTTTGAGGGTCCTTATGAAAACTTTCCTTATGTCAAATTAATTTTTGAAGTTTGGCAGATTGTGATTGCAAGGGAAAAAATTGTTTATAGTCACAGTGACAAAGATAAGATTCCAGTTTTAGGTATGACCTTGACAGGGACCCCCAAATTTTTTCAGCTAGTAATCACATTTGCCATAAGGGCAAAGGGTCACAAGATATGAGAAGGGGGGTGGGGAGAGAGAGAGAGAGAGAGAGAGAGAAATAATGGCTGCCTTCCTGGGCATCCGCCAATTTTTTTAAACTAAACTTTGTACTAAAAATTAATCCAAAATGAAGTATTTATTTACCACTTAAAACACTTTATATATTCCATGCGTAGGGCTGTCCTTGAAGATCACCCAGAACCTTTAACTGGTACAAAATGCAATGCATCCTGTGTGCTAATGGGATAGTCTTGTCCATGCCATGCAACACTCAAGCTGCAGGAGATGTGCTGGCTATTGATTTGTTTCCAATGCAAATCAAGGTGCTGGTTATAAAGCCCTACATGGCTGAGGGCCTTGATACCTATCAAAAATGCGGTGGTGACGACGGACCCGGATGTGACAGCTACAGGACGTCAGCAGCCGGCTCAAGGCATACTGGGAATTGTAGTCCAGAGCCTAGTAGAGTCGGTTCCCTCTCCCCCCTCCCTTCACGAGCGGTGAACTGTATATCTGAAATTTGGTGTATTGTATAATTGAACTGTATATATGATTGTAAGCCGCCTAGAGTCCTCCACTAGGGAGGGGATAGGCGGGGTATAAATATCACTATAAATAAATAAATAAATAAATAAATAAATAAATGAGACCATTTTATCTCAGATGGTTTCCGCTCACCCAGTCCAAACCAACACAGAATGCATACTTATGGTCCTGAGCAGTATTAGAGGGAGGACCTGAAAGTGAGATCCTCTGTGGAAGTTCCCCTCCTCTAAAAGAGCTTGTCCCTAGAGGCCAAGGTCGGCACCCACTCTTTTGGCAGCTGATAAAAACATGACTGTTCTAAAAAGCTATTGGTCCTGATGCTAAGACTCATCAGCACTAGATGTGTAGATCTGCTATAATAATGTAAATTGATATTATAGTATTTTTGTATCTATTTCTGCACTGGCCTATTGCCTTGTTTTTTGTGCAGTTCTTAGAGTCTTTTAAAACTGAGGTGGTTTGGAAATGTTATAAAACTGAATTTTGATTACACAGAATCTTCTTCCCTGAAAATAGCGTAAGAATTCTGGGCTACTTAGCAGGCTTGGCATAGCTCACTATCTTTTCTTGTAAAGTGTAGATAACAATGGTGGGCTTTATATGCATTGCCAGAACATCTTTTTTAGAAATTTAGATATATTTTTTAAAAAAGTAATCTTTTATAAAGTCTGAGATACAGATATTACAAACTTCTGTTGCTGTGCTTTGCCTTTTTGCTTTTCAAAGGTGCAGTACTGTCCAATCAGAATGACTCCAAAATCTCGATTGCATTTTAGGAGACATGTCTTGACCATCTCCATCCACAACAGGATTTACAGAACAAATAGAACATGCTCTGGAACTCTGCTCTTGCTCTCGTGACCAGGAAGGAGGGCTGCTTAAGAATGGAGCAGTTGGCCCTAATATTCTTTAGTACTATACAGGTAAAAAGGTAAAGGTTCCCCCTGCACATTTGTGCAGTCGTGTCCAAGTCTAGGGGCCGGTGCTCATCTCCGTTTGTTAGCCGAAGAGCCAGCGTTGTTCGAAGACGCTTCCATGGTCATGTGGCTGGCATGACGCACGCAGAACGCTGTTACCTACCCACCAAAGTGGTAGCTATTGATCTACTTGCATTTGCATGCTTTCGAATTGCTAGGTTGGCAAGAGCGGGGGCGAGTGTGGGAGCTCACTCCGTCACGCAGGGCTAGGGATTCGAACCTCTGAACTTGCGACCTTCCGATCAACAAGCCTGGCGTCTTACCCACTGAGCCACCACACCCCTCTGAGCCACCACGCCCTATACTATACAGGTAGTCCTCACCTAATGTTCATTTAGCAACCGTCCAGAGTTACGACGGTGCTGAAAAAACCCACTTACTATCGTTCCTTGCACTTATGACCGTTGCAGCATCCCCGTGGTCACATGATCGCAATTCAGACGCTTGGCAACCGTTGTGTATTTAAGATGGTTGCAGTGTGCCATGGTCACGTGATTGCCATTTTTCGACTTTCCCAGCCAGCTTCCGATAAGCAAAATCAATAGGGAATTGCATGATTCGCTTAACAGCTGCGGTGATTCACTTAACGAACACCTCAAAAATGTTTGTGAAATTGGGTCCGGATTCACTTAACGACAGCATCGCTTAGCAAATTCCAGTCCCAATTGTGGTTGTTAAGCGAGGACTATCTGTAGTAGAGCTATAGTACATCTTTTCTTGAGTTCAATCAGTAGCTGCACAGATGCATGAAATACTCATTTGAGAACAAGAGGTATTACAGAGGCAGCAAGAAGGTGTTGCTACTTCCTTAATGCCTTCATGTACAGTATTTTCCTGAGCCCACACAACTACAATGTGAGCCCTGGAAAAGATGCATCTGTTTTAAGGAGCAGCACACACATTCAGAAAGAGTGCCCAGGTCAGATCAAAAGCACCTTGCCCAGCAGCAACTGGCAAGGGGTTGTCAAAGGAAGATAGGATGGCAGTTGCAGTAGTGTGAAGCCCCACCCTTTGTTTGTGTGTGCAGTGTTGACATTTGTACAAAAAGGGTGGGGCTTTGATTGTGGTGCTGCAACTTCCATCTTGATTTTTTTGATCCTCCTAAGGACACTGCTCAACTTGTCTGTTCATTTCTGAATAGTCCACAGCTGTGATGGCAGCTCATTCTGTCACAACAGCATAGACGGGGGTCTGCTATGGTTCATTGCCATGGAAGAAGGCAGAAAACTGAAGAGGTAAGAAGCATCTATTGAGTACAAGAACCTCCACAGAAATCTAATGCAGAAACAGAGATGGTTGATGTATGATTCCAACATGTATAATGCAGGAGCAATAATTGAATGGTATAACCTCCAGTTAATGTGCAATCTATATATAAATATAAATACAAATGCAGTCTATGCATTTGGGCTGTGCATGCTTTGAAAACAATTTAGAAAAAGTTCTTTGGGACTTTCCTGAGCACAGCACCTCTCTGTTGCACATTGAAGCAACTGCTTTTAATAATCACATTAACTTTATGAGTAGATTCTTTGAAGCAGCTACTTCTTTTTTCACACCCATGCAGAAGCCTAAAAAGAAAGAGACAAACTGCTTTAAGCAATAGCAGAGAGATGCTATGCTTGCCCTTGCATGAAGCCCAAATAACTTATTTTGAATAATTTTTTAAGTATGTCAGGGTTGCGCATATATCACATTGTGGTGTTCCGTGAGTATGCAAATAATTGACAGCACACAGTCTGTTATAGTCAAACTGTACACAGACCTTTTACTGTACAATATTTACAGAACTTACAAGACATTGATCATCAGCTACAACTCCAACCACCAGCCACACCCACAACCCAGGGTGCACTTCTTTATATAGAGTTGGTTGTGCTGAGTCATGTAACCACGCCCTCCAGGTGTGTGCACTGAGCAAGCTGATCTAATCACTAATACAGCTCAGCTGTGCTCAGTCCTCTCCATATTCATACTGATAAAATTCTACTTCAGGGTAAAATCCTGACATGCACAGTCCTAATGCATATGTTACAAATCATCCTACGAATTCAGTGATCTAATACAAAGGAAATCAAAATCCCTAGAGTTGCACTACTTAATGATTTGGGATGTGCAAGCATAAAAATATGATTGTGCTACTGTAGATAGAATTGGTTATGGGGAAAAAATGGAAAAACAGTCAAAACCTAGAGGCAGGAAATGGTTTAGGAAATGATGAGATAATTCTGCATAAATTAATTTGTACTCAGAATATTTCCACAGGATTGGAAATGATTGACAGTTTTGGAATGCTAAGCAAACGTCAGTGACTTTCCATCCTTTTGTTTTTATAAAGGTGATTCCTTAAAATACATAGAATGTATTTCATTCTTGACATATATGCCAAATGTCCTATCTATATTAGCTAATATGATATTGTATATATTTCTTGATCTAAAATTTGGAGCTGTAAAAGGAGAGAAAGTGAAAATCTCAACATAATTGGATCTCATATAGATGGGAAAATTGACATGTTCTGTAGAAAGGAAAGCTATTAGGTGATGGACAGTTTTGAGAATACTGTCAAATAGAAAATGTTGAGGAGGAAATATAAGGCATCTGCTCTTGGATTAGCCCCACCCTTCTGTGATGCCACAGTAACATCTCCACAGAGCAGGTTGAGCCAATTTATTTTCAGTTCAGATACAGATCAAGAGAAACCACTCCTATGATGGCTTTGGATTTGCACTGGAGCTCTGCAGAATTTGGGGGTGGATCAGTTTCCCACAGATGAAAATGCTAGTTTCAGCCTACTTCCTGGCTCATGAGCTGTTCCCATTCCCGATAGAGCAGAGCTTTCCAAACTTTTCATGTTGGTGACACACTTTTTAGACTTTTACAGCAGGGCATCATTTCACGACACACTCTTACAACAGGGCACAAGGCAGGCACTAGGACCTGTGTGGAATCACAGCATGTTTGCAGGCAGCCAGGCACAAGGCAGGCACTAGGACCTGCGTGGAATCCTGGCAGGGCTCGGAGGCAGCAGCAGCCGCAACACACCCAGACACTGCAGCCGACACACTAACGTGTCACGACACACAGTTTGGAAAGCTCTGCCATAGAGGCTAATCTGCCTCGTCACCATATTAACCTTTCATTGGTCTTCCTAACTGGAAGGCTTTGCTATTCCTTTTCACAGCAACCACTTGGATTTTTCCAAAGGCCAACAAACAAGCACAATGAATTACAAATGTGAGGTGTGCTGGGATCCTGTTTGGATGCCAATTTCTATACATTAACTGAGCAGTTTGAGGATTTTGATAATAAAAGACACTGACAATGAAGACATTCAGGCAACGAATAATTCTGTTAAGGAAAAAAGGAGCTGTGTTATTTATAGAGCATGTGCAAGATGGGCTACATTATGCCTCCTTTCTTGAGTCATATGCCAGCCTCTCCTTATCCTAGAACAAGAATAAGCATATCCAGGGTGTAAGTAAACAATGGGAGACTTTCAGAGAGCAGGACCTGAGTTCATTCTCCAGCTTGCAGTAAAGGTATAGAGAAATACTACTCCGAAAAAAGCTTTCCTTACTACAGCTTGGACTCCTAATTTTCGCCATGACTAAACTACTTTATGGGGGGCATTGTTAACTACTGTGGGCTGGTTTGGGGAGGACGGTGGATGCTCTAAATGAGGTAAATGCCGAAGTGTATGTTGCATTACATGCATGACCTCATTCAACATGTATGCATTTTTCAAAATAGCATTGCAGGGAGCTCCCCAGACCCAAGGCTAAGGTGTGTGTGGTGGGGTCACCTTTTCCCTGTTCCAATTAAAATTGCTCTCTTCAAGCTGCTGTTTGCTGCAGGAATAGAATTGCCTGGTTGTTTCTTCCTCTCTCTTGTGAGGGTAATCAAGCTGCTACTCAAGTGGAGAAAGGAAAAGGAAAACAGCATGTGTTAAAAGAGTAATAGACAGAAGTGCAAGCACATTAGTTGCTTCCTTTCCCATTCCTGATGGCAGCAGGAAAGCATAATGGAAAAACCAGTTATGAAGCCTCTGTTTTTGTGTGCAGAAGGTCCCAGGTTCAGTCCCCAATGCCCCCCGGATAGGTCTTGGAAAGTATCTGATCTATAACACTGCGGTGTCACTGGACTATTCCTCATGGCTTTGTTCTTCAAGGCAATCTTGAATGCCAATAGTTCCTCTTGGGAGTGGCTGGTGCCATGAAACCCGCCTTATTATTAACATCTTTCTATTTGGATTTTATATGTAAGTTATTGTTGCTGTAATTTTTATATTTTTAACTTGTTGTTGTGAACTGCCCAGAGTTCCCTGGTATAGAGGAGATGGGCGGTGATACAAATTTAAATAATAAATAAAAATAAAACAAATAAATCTTCCAGTCTTTGAGGCAGCAGAAAGGTTTGTCAGCATACTTTGCACTGTCCTCATTGCTGAGCTGTATTCTGCCTCACTAACCAGGCCAGGGAGTGGTCCTCTCCTGACAGTTTTAACATGGGCCAACTTAAGGGGAACCATTGCTGGATTTCTCTGACTTTATTTGTCCTCCCACCAAATGTCACCAGCTCACTGAACAAACATCAGCCAATTTATTTAAGGTGGGCTCGGCAGGGGAAGGGATAAGTTTTCACAGAAGGCTAGACTGTCATGTTAATTCATCTGTCAAAACTTGCTCTGTTTTTGCACAAGGGTTTAAGGTGGGTGTGTTTAAAGGGTTTTGATCATGAGTTTAGTGCAATTCTGGAGTAGCACTAAACGCAAGCTCAAAAGGAGCCCAAACAGCAGCTTGTTGGGCTCCTTTAAATTTACCAGTGCAAAATATGTTAGCCCTAATCTGGATTTTCTGTTGTGTTGTTTGATGGGAGACAGCTCCTCCCACTTGCCCCCCTCTCTCATACTCTCCTGCTGGATCAAGCCTCTTAGAAATCTGTGGAGGGCATGTTTCAGCGGTAGAATTAAGGGCAAGACTCCAGGTTTGCAACAACTGCAAGCCAACCTTTTTAACACTACCACTCAAATAAGCATTTATTCCAGAATAAGTCTCTTTGGATTCCATGGAGGACAGGTTTTGGCAGTAGGAACATACCCTGGGCTTCAGAATCATAATATTAATAGGCAAATTTTCCCCAATCCTGTTCATGACTGCTCAGAACTCAACTAAGCTTGTTGGAGCTTTTTTATCTGTTTAACAAAGAGTTATCCCAGGCTGCTTCTCTCCCTCCCCCAAATAGCCTCTAGGGAAGCCTGGTGTCTGTTCCCTCCTACAGACCAGGCCAAAATGGCATGGAGAGCAGTGACTGGAGGGGAAATGCATGCCCATAACCCCCTATCCCAGCCAACGGGAGTTGGAGAGATCCCAACCCAACTGCACCATCACCAACATTGTTGAGGAGGCATTGTATATTGTTTGTAGAGAAAGGCTTGAGTTGAGAGAAAAGGGAAAACACTACTCTAAACTGGGACAGCTAAATTTAAATGCCTGCTGCTTCCACAGTGGGCTGGGACACCAATGGCATCATGGGGATGTGACCTTTATAAACATTTAGTGAAGCATCTCCATGCTGTGGTTAGCAGGGTGTGAGGATGGGCTGACTACCAATCAGCCAAAGCAATGGCTGATGGACAGTGGACTGGCTTGGCATAGGACAGGTGTCTACATCCCTGTGTTAGATTTTGACTGAGGAAATGTGCAATTAAGTTACCAATTACTTATGAAGCTCCCCAGCCAAGATATATTCTGGACTCTCTCAGCCGAATGTATTTTATATGCTGGTGATGCCAATGGCAGTACAATGAAGGGCATAGCTCTGTACAAATGCCCCAAGGCTCTTAAAAGCTAGAATAAAAACTATAAAAAATAAGTACAGTAAGCACTCTTGTATTATGTGGAGTCCTTGGTGCTCTCTGAGCCTTGTTGTTTTCTTGCAGACGTTTCATTGCCAGGCTAGGCAACATCTTCAGTGCGAAAAGGGAATGGGACTTGCTCTCTGTTTATATACCCTGGCTTGTCCTGCCTGTGTTGGTGGGGGTGTTGTACTCTCCTTGGTAGTACCTTGATTGGGTTGTTTTAATTATAGTCTTGTATTAATTATAGGGATATTCTTCACCCCTGAGATAAAGTTTTCCCCTTTTCCCACAAAGCAAAGGGAAAGGACAATACATATGTTGATAAAAATGGGAAATAGGGGGGGGAAACCTTTGCTCTCCTCCCCTTGTATTTTATTTTTGGATCAAATCTTATCCTTTTTCTTTATAACACATTGGAAGATGTAGCTGCTTTATTACTGAGCAATGACAACAGGATGTAAAGAACACATGAGGGAAATTCTGGGAGCTGTGGTAGATGGGAGAAGCCCCAGGGAAAATCATTTGAAATATAAACAACAATGTATTACTTCAGGGAAATTTGTCATTGTGAATGCTGGAATGCAAATTAATTTTGTCTGAACTCTTATCTCCGAAGGAACAATTTATAAGAAGTGTGTTTGTGTGTGTGTGTGTGTGCACAATTTCTCTATCTCTTCTCTGTTGTTGCACCTGTCCTTGGCAACAGCATTTCTCCAGAGGTCTGCTTGGCCCTGGCCCTGTTGGCCTTTTACAAGGCATTAAAGACCTGATTGTTCCCACAGGCATTTGGGCTGTGAGATTTAGTGAGCCCCATTGGTTGGTTGTTAGTTGTGGCTTTAGCAACTGAAGTGCAACATGTCGGCCCTTGCAGGTAGTCCAGACAAGAAGCACAAACCATGAGTGCTAACACTACATTTAGTGTAAGGTTCAGAATCGTGCAAGTCTGAAAGCCCTTCTCCACTCCATTACTTTTACTTTCCAGAAAACTAGGGAGGGCCCCTTCTAAGACGCTTCCCACACCCTTCTGTTTCTGAGGGCTGAGATACCTTTTACATGACGGTTATCTAGGCCAGCCTTTCTCAACTTTTTGACCCTGGAGGAACCCTTGAAGTATTTTTCAGGCCTCGGGGAACCCCTGCACATTCAGGCTCAAATATAGGCCACAAGTTACAAAATTATTATATTTGTTTCATGTGTAGGCCTGTATATATGCATGAACAGTGTTCTTTATAAAAATAAAGAATGAAACTTACCTCTTTAATGTGCAGTTACCCAAATTTGAAATATTTTTTTAAATAAATTGTGATTTCCCAGGGAACCCTTTCGTGACCTTTTGCGGAACCCTAGGGTTCCACGGAACCTTGGTTGAGAAACCCTGATCTAGGCTGTGGCTCTTCCTCCTGTCTCCCAAGGTCATTCCCACAGACCATTACCCAACATTTTTGTTTTTTTGACTGCAGGCATGTGGAATATTATAGGTGATTTTGTATATTATTTACATTACGTTCTGTTTCTGGTTTTAATTTTCTGTAAGCCGCCTAGAGTCACTATAGTGAGATGGGAAGCTACATATATTGTTTAAATAAATAAAAATTAATTAATCAATTTCGGTGGCTAATGTAAGAATAAATCTCAACAAATATTTAGCGGAGTATCTGAAGAGGTAGAAGAGAAGCTATTGGTACCATATATGAAGATTAGATTATTTTTTAATCTATCCATTTAAGCTTAGACTTAGGTTTTTAGGTCCAAATAAAAAGTTCAGTAAAAGTCTAATTTGAAACATCTTCTGATATACAGTAAATCTGGAATATGATCAATTAACTGACAATTCCATTTTGTTTGAATAGTGTTGATAACCCAATAAACATAGATCTTTAATATAATGATCTTTGGAGATGTTGGTTATTGGGGCAGGCTCTTTTAATTCATTGTTAGAAGCACAATCTTTTAGATCAGGGGTGGGGAACCTTTTTTTCTGCCAAGGGCCATTTGGATATTTATAACTGGGGGATGGGGGGGCGGGGTTTCTGGGATTTCCGCGGATCGGGGGCCGGAGTTTGCGGGCGGGAGCCAATCACAAGCACTGGGGGCGGGGTTTGCAGGCGGGAGCCAATCACATGGAAGGGGCGGGGTTTGTGGGTGGGAGCCCCGCAGGCCTTAGGTGGGAGCCCCGCGGGCCGTATACGGCCCGTGGGCCTGACATTGCCCACCCGTTTTAGATGAATAAACATTAAGCAGAGTCGAATCTCAAGATATAAGGATAATGGCCCCCTTCCATGCCTCTCTTGTACATATTTAGAATTAATTGGAGTGGGAGTGTATTCTAGATTTTGTGTACCCTTGGTTTTTTTTTAATACCATTGGGGATATTTCTATCTCAGATAAAATGCTTTGATGACTGGGTTTTAGTTGTTATTATTTCTGTATTATGTATCTTTGACCCTTTAGCATGTGTTCAAATGTTTACTTATTTCTAAAATTTAGAAGACCACAGAGTAGCAGTCACTCATTTAAATTAGCACAAAATAGGCACATTGACATGGGTGGGAAAAAGGAGAGTGCATTTTTCTAATTATTTTTACAGGTAAGTTTTACTGTTGAAATGCCAACAGTATGATACAGATCACTGAAGTCAGTTCTAAAATATTGTCTTTTCTTTTGAGCAAATCCTCTGTCACAAACAAAGGTGCCATCAATACTGAAATGTAGTTTAACATTTCTGGAGGATACTAGATTGTGGATCACTGACTGAGGACCTAACTCCATGATGAATGCCTAACTCTGTAGGTGCTCACCACGGAGCCTAAGGATCTTTAAAATTGTATTGTTGGATCTGAAGTTCAAACCAGGAAGATCTTTGGTTAAGAAAAGCACCTAATCTTCATGTGGCAAGAGATGAGGCTGGAACTGATAGTCTCGATTATTTGGGTATAAAAGGACAGACCAAAGCATTTATCTGATTTATCAATGATTTGTTTATCATTGCTTCCTTTTCCTTAGGCTGGCAACTGTTTTCTTCAGAAATGCCATCTGTGCAACCTAGACTTGAATGAGGTATTGATCTGGAAAATCTTGTACAAGCCTGGCCAACAGTGAGATCACTGCAGCAAACATCAAACAGCTAGGAATCCTAATTTAGCTGGGCTGTCCTTTTGGGGGGCTCAGTAATGCTTTAGACTGATCTGTCAATACAGTATTGGATTTTTGTGTTAGTTACTTGTTGGTGAATTAGAATGGCTTTAGTGTATAAAATAAAAGAGAGGAATTGCACCTACTGTACATGTTATAATAGAGTCAATACTCAAGGTAATGGTACTCAGAAAAGATACTAGGTAATATATTTATAGTACTGGGTATTAATTCATGGAGAGAATCTATCTATGTGATTGCTAAGAGTTAACACTGACTTGATGCACATAATCATCTGTCATTTGGTATTATAGCACCCAAGAACAACAACAACAAAAAGGAAACAGTTGGGATTAGGGGTTAAAGGAGGATTTTAAAAAATGAGAAGCTGAATGAATTCTGTGTCAATTCTCTGCCATAGATATACCCATGAGCGCAGGGGGACAAGTGACAAAACATGCATCATGATGCAAATACCCCAACTTACATACTTGCATCGGACACTGGGACACAAATATGTAAGGTGGGATTTGCACCATGACATCCCTGCACCCATGTTAACATTTTTGAGTGATTGTGGCTCGCTGCCAATGGATATACCCATCCCTCAGTTGGTATTTTCTGGAGGAAAGTCTGAGGAGCTGAAGCAGATAATGGTTTTAAACAAATCATAAGTCCAGAAGGGTTAGTAAAGTCTTTCAAATTGAGCTGGACTCCTAGTTGACTGATGGACACGTCTATGTGGTTTTCTTGGTGATATGAAAGTGGTTTTCAGTGATTAATACATTTTGATTGACTTGCTGAAAAAAACTAATATTTTAACTTTTTCCTCTTGACTTGATAATGTCTTTCATGTCTCTCTTGCCATATGCCTAAATTGTCATCTTGATTCTCTGACTTGAACATGTTGCTATCACCTTGTTTTTCAGCAGCATCTGTTTGTTTTCGTCCTGTTGGTACTTACTATCTCAGGGGTGATTTTTGAGTTGAATTATCACTGTAATAGCAAAACAAACTTTTTTCAGGTCAGAAACACTAATTTAGACTCTCCCTTTTTTCTCCTCAAGAGCAACAAGCTTTCAGGCTGCTGTTCATTCACTCTCAACCTTGGTTAATCACAGTATCTGGAAGAAGCAAACTCTGCTGGCCGAGCTATACAGCAGCATTTCTATTTTCATTTTGCTGCACAATGACAAGTGAAACATTGGCCCTTAAAAAAAAGAGATGGCCAGATGGAATGAAATCAATTCAGGATATAGTTTCCTGTAAGTGCCACCTATGCTTTTGGAAATCTGTATTTGAAAGTATTTTTACTCAAAATTTCTTCTTAGAGAAGAACCTCAACATATGTAATGAAATATGTAACAGACCTCAGGAATACAGAGGAGGCAACAGGGCAGTTAAAGGAGGAAATAGGAGCATTATAGAAGAGATTCTTGTCCAGGGGAGGGGAAAGCATGAGAAAGAGACTCAAAATAACTCCACCGTAATTACATTACTCTAAGTTGAGCTGGAGAACTGCTTTGGCAGACTTTCAAGATTCTGTTACATTACCTTACTAGCAATAAAGCACTTTCCAGAAATCCGTTTACCTGAGTTTGACCACCTTGTGGGGCTTCACAACATATGATCATATCATAGAACATATATTGACCCTTTTACTAGGAAAATGTACTATATTTTCATGCAGTGGAGTTAATTCTACCTTATTAAAAAAATATTCCTCCTTTGAAAGGAAAAGTGGTAAGATAATGATAATAGTAGCAATAATAATGTTTTCTAAACACAGTAAAATCTAACAAACAAGATGGAATCAGACTGCAGATAGAATCCCAGGATCCTTTTGCAAGTCCTTATGCATGGAGCTTTTAACTGAGGGTGACAGCAGAGTTACGTGCATAGGTTGGGAGATGGAAAAGAAGTTTAAAAAAATTAAGAATCCTGCCACTGGAAAAAAGTTGGCATCAGAAATTTTCCTTCCACCTTTTAACTATTAAGGATTTATTTATTTATTTTATTAGATTTATATTACCGCCCATCTCCCCCAACGGGGACCCTGGGCGGTGCACAAGGATGCAATCAAAAAAGCATAAAACAATTATTGATGCAATTATAGAAGATAATGTTTAGAAAAGGTAGTTTCTATAATTTTCAATAAGTTTTCTGAACCGGCTATCGTGTATTTTCCTGTATAATTGTCCACAACAAAATATAGTTTCATGTATGTTTCCAATTTAATTAATGTATTTAAAATATTTATATTCTGACTATCATGTTTGCAATTCCAGGCAGATGTTTGCTTTAGGCCTTTTCCCACAATGCCTATTCTCCCTGCTCTACCAAGGCCATCTTCGGATAGATCCCAGGGTGTTAGCCCAATTTCCAATGGACAACACTAGGATTGGAAAGCATGTATAAGAGGTTGTTTTGCAATCTGGGATCCAGAGCTTCTCATATTATCCTGAGTGATGCAAGAAGAAACTCTGCAACAGTGGTACCCACACCCTTAGCATAATCTGAGAATAGGACCATTAACTATCAACAGCATCCATTATCTAAGTTACATGTCTTTATATTTGGGATGCTTTATGACTAATATATTCCAGCCTGGCATCCATGAGGTTGAAGAACTTTCTAATACAAATGTTTAATAAATAAATTATACCAAAACAGGAATAATCTTAGAAAAACAATTTCCTATCCTCTTGTGCAGGAGATAAAGTCTGTTTAAAGATTGTGCTTATTAACTGCAGTATTTTGCTTTTATTAAAATATATATTGTATGTTGTTGTTGTTCAGTCGTTTAGTCGTGTCCGACTCTTCGTGACCCCATGGACCATAGCACGCCAGGCCTTCCTGTCCTCCACTGTCTCCCGGAGTTTACTCAAATTCATGTTCATTACATCGGTGATGCTATCTAACCATCTCATCCTCTGCCGTCCCCTTCTCTTTTTGCCTTCAGTCTTTCCCAGCATCAGGGTCTTTTCCAGTGAGTCCTCCCTTCGCATTTGGTGGCCAAAGTATTTGAGCTTCAACTTCAGTATCTGTCCTTCCAATGAGCAGTCAGGGTTGATTTCCTTTAGGATTGACTGATTTGACCTCCTTGCAGTCCAAGGGACTCTCAAGAGTCTTCTCCAGCACCACAGCTTGAAAGCATCAATTCTTCGGCGCTCAGCCTTCCTTATGGTCCAACTCTCACAGCCATACATTACTACTGGAAAAACCATAGCTTTAATTATACGGACCTTTGTCAGCAAGGTGATGTCTCTGCTTTTTAATATGCTGTCTAGGTTTGCCATAGCTTTCCTCCCAAGGAGCAAGCGACTTTTAATTTCATGGCTGCAGTCACCGTCTGCGGTGATCTTGGAGCCCAAGAAAATAAAATCTGTCACTGCTTCCATTTCTTCCCCTTCTATTTGCCAGGAAGTGATGGAACCAGATGCCATGATCTGAGTTTTTTTAATGTTGAGTTTCAAGCCAGCTTTTACACTCTCCTCTTTCACCCTCATCAAGAGGCTCTTTAGTTCCTCTTCACTTTCTGCCATTAGGGTGGTATCGTCTGCATATCTGAGGTTGTTGATATTTCTCCCGGCAATCTTAACTCCGGCTTGTGATTCATCCAGCCCGGCCTTTCTCATGATGTACTCTGCATATAAGTTAAATAAGCAGTTAATAGGAGATATAGTACTGTTCAATAAAAGTAAAAGCAATTGATTTAACTGATTACGTGTTGCTTCTTTATTTAGTTTGATTTCTACCAAAGCCTTTTCTGCAAATGTATATAGGGTATGAATAGCATGGCAGCCATTTTGTGACTGGCACCCATTACACCTTCTCAGTATTTTATTTATTTATTTGTAAAATTTGTCTGACTGCCTGAAACCAGCTGGATTCTTACATAAGGCAGCTTACATAATTTAGGCAGTCCAAAAATGATTGGAGACCCCTGCCTTAAAACAAGTTAATTAAGATATTTGGACCAGAAATACCCAATTATATTTATGTTTTTGGTTTCACAATTTCTTTTGATCCTGCATTAAATCTATTTTTAAAACCAGTTGAGGATGTATCTCTGAATAGATAATTAATACTTACCAGGGAAAACAGTCTTCCCTGCAAGGATGGGAAAAATGCCTACTCCTCTGCTCAGACACTAGAAATACAATTCATGGATATTAGTATTCATTGAATTGCTTTGAGGGTCATATTACCAATAGTATGCAAAGAACTGTGTAGATAAAAGTAATTTATGATAATATCAAGAATGCACTGAGTTCAGTGAAAAATATTCTTTAACAAAGGTAATTATCATAACAAAACCTTTGTGTTTCTTCTACATAATTAATTATCAATGAAAATCTCTCACAGCATTAAAGCTCTAACAGGGTTTCAATTAGACAAAAGAGAGAGCAAAACCTTTCATTTGGACCCCTGCTTTCTTCTATGTGGAAAATTCTGAAAAATGCATTTAATTACCTTTAAAGGAAAAAAAATGGAAAAGAAAATTCTAGGCCTTTTGCTCCCTGTTAATAGTCTCTTTTTTGTGTGTTTTCAAGTCAGTGTTGACTCCTGGCAACTGCCTGGACAAGTCTCTGCAGTTTTCTTTGCAAGGTTTTTTGGAAGTGATTTGCTCTTGCTAGCTTCCTAGGGCTGGAAGAGCGGGACTGGCCCAAGGTCACCCAGCTGGCTTTGTTCCTAAGGTGGGACTCAAATTCACAGTCTCCTGGTTTCTAGCCTGGTGCCTTAACTACTACCCCAAACTGGCTCTCTTAAATATATGTATTACATTTATTCAAAGCTTGAAATGAGTCTTTGCCCCCCCCCAGTTATTTATATTTTAATCAAGCTCCAAAAATGGAATTTAAATCAGTTGAGTCTTCTTTGCACCATGGATTTTAATGGGACCAGCAAAACAAACTTTATTTACACTGAGCTTATGCCCTCATGCTTACTTTCTCATATCCTGTGCAACTGAAGGAGCAAATAATTCTTAAGCACCATTTCACTAAAAATGAAGTAAAAAAAGGTAAAGGTTCCCCCCGCACATTTGTGCAGTCGTGTCCGACTCTAGGGGCCGGTGCTCATCTCCGTTTGTTAGCTGAAGAGCCAGCGTTGTCCGAAGACACTTCCACGGTCATGTGGCCTCATGACACGCGCGGAACGCTGTTACCTACCCACCGAAGTGGTCCCTATTCATCTACTTGCATTTGCATGCTTTCGAATTGCTAGGTTGGCAAGAGCTGGAGCTAGTGCGGGAGCTCACTCCGCACGCAGGGCTAGGGATTCGAACCTCCGAACTTGCGATCTTCCAATCGACAAGCCTGGCGTCTTACCCGCTGAGCCACCATGCCCCAGTAGATGTGCTCAAATAACACTGATTTTCAGCTTAGATAATCATACAAAGAACTCATTGTATTCAGTAGGTATGCAACCTCAATGCAGAAGTCTAAATTTAAGACTGTACTTTAGTTGTAGTACAATATGGAATTATGGGACAAATCAGTACTTGATATAAAAGTAGACCAGTGTTTTTCAAACTTGGGAACTTTAAGATGTGTGGACTTCCACTCCCAGAGTTCCCCAGCCAGCACTGGCTGGGGAATTCTGGGTGTTGAAGTCCTCACATCTTTAAAGTTCTGAAGTTTGAAAAACACTGGAATAGACATTTAAGTGTCAGCACACGGCAGTACCTGGCTGAGTCAGAAGCTAGTCAGGATCAGACCCAGAGACTACCAGGGAATATAGGATTGTAGGCTACACTGGGAAGTCAAAAAACATCCTGAAAGGCAACCATGGCAAATGACACCTGTACTGTTGCTAAGATAGCTTGGTTGTACCCATGTGTGAAAGAACAGGCTGTAAGGAACATTACAGGCACCTGTGATTGCTTCCTCCCCTCTACTTGAAACCTTCTATCAGCATTGGAACAGTGGTCCGGCAGATAAAAGGTGTGGTTTGGAACAGCTGGGGAAGGAGGAGGAGAGAGTGAGCAGGATGAGGTGGAGAGCTGGTGTGTGTTTGGATTTTGCAGCTGGCAGCCAGAACGGGAAATAAAGCAACAAAGAGCAAAAAGGCATTTGTTTCCCACAGAGACTTGGAAAGTCCAGAGGAAAAGACAAGCAGAAGAAAAGTCTTGCAGCAAACGTCTGGAGAGGGGCAAGTATGTAAAGCTGCCCTCTTAATGAGCTCTGTGAACTAGATATAGTAGCAGCAGCAGTGGTAGTTTATAGTAGTAATAGTAATATAAGTATAGTGAGCTGCATACATGTATTAGATTAGATAAGGATAGAAATAGTTGTTTAGTATAAGTCCATTAGGAATATAGGTTAGTTATAAGCTAGGATTGTATTAGTTAATCGCATAGTTAAATAGAACACACTTTTATACTGTAAATAGTTGTTTCAAGTAAAATACCCCCCCAAACCTATAACGGGAGATCTAAAATCTTTATGTGTGCGGTGCTTTATTGGGGGACCTTTGTTTGAGTCTGGATAAACAACCTTGGGTACAAAAAAAAAAAACTGTGACACCATGGAGTCAGCAGGAGACAAGCTTAATTTGAAAGAGGCTTTACCTTTAAGAAAGCTTATGCTCCTAAACGCATCAAGCTCCAGATTTCCATTTATTACTGTAATGTCACCTTAGGGCAAATCATGTGGATTTGGATAAAATGGAATGAGAACCTGGGGGTGGGGGTGGACCCTTCACCTTTAGACAGGTAAGGTGGGGAGAAAAACGTAGAATCATTTTCTCCATCCACCCTGAGGGAAAATGAATCACATGGTGATAATCGTTTTCACCAGCACCACTGCAGCCTCTTCAGACGACTCACGATCGGTCTTAAAAGATTCCCCATCACTTCGCGCCCTTTCCCTACGACGCCCTCCATACAGCCCTTCCCAAAGCTTCTGCCGGTGCCTCAAAGCAAACATCCCGCCCACATCGGTCGCTTCGTGGAAAGCACCCCCATCCCTCCATAGCACTTCCTCCCTAAATGGATCGCTGCTCGTCCCCCGCGTTAGCTCTCGGCGCGTTGTCAACCACCCTGAGCTGCGTGGGCAAGCGCTCGAGTCGAAGCGTTTTCCGAGAGCGAGTTGGATCGTCAACTGGCCCGACTGCGCCTGCTCAGTTTTAAATGAGCATGCTCAGTCACTGCGAAGCCGCGGATGCTTTGGGCAGCCGATTTCAACCTTACACCGGCCCGGGTTTGTTGGCAAGCGCCTGCGCACGGGAGCTCTATCCTGCAAGGGATCCTTGAATTTCTTCGGAATTCCTGATCTGCAGTGCAGAGCAAAGCGGGGGAACGTGTGGCAGCTGCTTCTGGGGTTGCAGAAGCGATCCAAACAGGATTTAAACGGCAGGCAGATATAGGAAGAGGCAAGCGAGGACCAATTCACTCCTGACTCTAAGCCAACCTGCGCTATTATTATTTCGCCAAACCAGAAACCTGTGCCGTTGAGTTTCATCCTTCGCTGCGGAAGACCGCGCACGCCGCAAGCTGTAAGTGTTCTCTGCGCTCCTGGAGGTTAAACGCTGTCAAAACTGCCGCGGTTTTTCTTTTCACAACTTCAAAAGCGGTGCAGTGAAATTATAATAGAGCTCCATTGGCACCGCGCATCGCCTTGCTTTCGAATAAGAATAAAGATGGAAAGGGGGCGAGCAGCTTGAGGCGGTGACAAAAAATAGGACTTGTGGGCTTTTGGCGGTGCGAAGATTCCTGTACACAGGAGGGAGAGAACGAGAAAGAGGTGGAAAAAAAGGGAGGAGATAATTGAAGGGGGTTCCAAAAAATCTTTAAATGGTGGGAGGGAGTGTCTCCCATATGAGCACCGATCTCTATATGGTGCATACCCGGCAGAGTTGCTGTTTAGGTGTTTGCCAGGGCGACGGCGTCAGTCAGATGCCTACCCATTCCCTCCACCCCTCCGTCCAAAGCATTTGGAAATGAGGGGAGTAATTGGAGATTTCGTGCGTTTCTGGGCCACATGTTGGTACTTGGAAACTAACATAATATGCTTAGGTTGTCACTATCCGTTCTTCTCTCTGGAGCGTCTTAACAAAGTTGAATACGAGCCGCGTTGTCGGTGGTGTAGTTTTGTATGCGAGCGCTGATTGATTTTGTGTTTGTTGCCCAATTGTGAGCAAAGCGTCTCCCTCTCCAGAGCGAAAACGCAGCGTTGCGATGAGAACTTCTTTGCGTGGGGCTTTTTGGCTTAGAAAACCGTAATACGAAAATAAACAAAAACCGCCATAACTCTTCGGGTGAGGACATTAAAAGCGAATATTGATTTCTAGCTTAATCATTTGCGTTTGACTTAAAAAAAAAGATGACAGGTTAAAGCCCCTGACATTTCAATTCACTTTTTAAGAACCAAAGAAAGGTGGTCATGTTTTCCAGAGTAAAGAGATCCCATGACTCATGCTTATCCCCAAGGTCATACAATCCATTTTGACTGTCCCCCTTCCCCAAAGCTGACTGCGACCTTACTTTCTCGAGTTAAAGTAATGGATGTTCATGCTTTGTAGGAATCCCGGGTGAACCCACGTGCAACATTTAAAGGAAGAGCGCATAGTATTTTTATGTGCGGTTCTAGGTGTGTGGACGTACGTGTATAGATATAAGCGGTGCTTCTCTGCGTGTGAAGCCTGAGCGCGGGAGATTTTTCCCACTGCACGCCCTCCCTTGCTCGGTGGTTGTCCACCTACCCGAGGGGGGGGGGGGATGGAGATCGCCGAAGACCAAGTCTGCAAAAGACGCGAGCGGGAGATTTCGGGAGTCTGATTCTGAGGGAAAGATCAAAACAATGGGGAAGCGGGTTGAGGCAGATCTGAAAAGGGACTCGCGCGGAAAGCGAAGCTTTCTACTCAGAGACGGTTCGGCCAATCAGGATGCGCCGGGACGCCTCCGGAAGGTGGGGACTCTCCACCAGTTCGGTTCGCTGCAGTGTCACACCAGATTAAGACTGCGGTTCTAGGCGCCGTACCTGGAAGTCAACCTCCCGGGAACTCCTAGGAGCTTACTTCTAAGAAAATGTTATGTTGGACTTCGGTCTTCGCCTGACTGTACAGGGTCAAAAGGATATTATCTTTATTGAGGGAGGGAGCGTTGTTGCTGTAGAATAAACACTGAACACCCAAGTAGTGGATTTCTGTAGAATAAGTCGTTTTAAACAAGTACCCCAATAGGGGAGCTGCAGTCTTCTGCCAAAATTGGGAAAACCTAGGAAATATCTACATTCCCCCCATTTGGGATTTGAAGAGTCCTCGTCTGAGATGGACAGTCATGGAATTTGTTTATGAATAAAAAACATTAAAAGCTGTTCCATGTTGCTTCGTTTTTTATTCAACCCAGAAAAATCCAAAACCAAAAAGGATTGGAGGAAGAGGTTTAAAAATAAGGAGGTGGGGACTAGAAAGGGGGGAAAAAGCCATGTTGGAAAAGCCCACAGACATTCTGGCCAGCAGGATTTAGGTGGAGGATGTTACTGGACAAACCCATTGACAGATGGATTCTGGGCTCAATTAAGCCAAATGGTTAGGATTTGAATAAATCAAGTACTTTGCTGGCATTTTAGTGTTTCAGGCTTCCACATCTAAGCCAAAATAAAACCAATCAAACAATAATGCATACACACCCTGCATAATTCCCCTGCATTCCCTTTCCAGATCATTGATTTTACTCTATACTTGCCAGATTCCACTGTCTGTTTCGCTTCTTACACGTGGTGGTGTTTTTTAAACCTGAAGGGATCTTGAGCACCCGTTGCATGCACATACCCATTTTTTAAACAGATCATTCTGCATATATGGCTGCAACCCTCTGGAGTGCACAGATCCTCTCACACTTTGTTAATACATACTATATTTCCTTGCAGCCTTTTTATCTGTATAGATCGAATATCCTGCTGCTGCTGCTGCTGCTAATTCAAGCTTGCCTTTTTTTTGTATGTGCGCACTCTACTGCAGCACCTAGGGTGGGAGACCCGGTTTCACTGATTCATTTAATTCTTTCTTTTGCTAGAAACATCTAGTAAATACAAACTATTCCTTTCATCCAGCAGAAATTGTGTTTGTCCACCCCACCTGGCTCCCAAATCTGGCATCCAGTATGTTTTCCTACCATGCTTGTTTAGAATTCAGTAGTCCATTCACATCCTATGATTCACACTGCATAATTTCTATAGATAATAAACTCTTTGATTCCTGCAACTGGGGTAATGATTCCCTAATCACAAAATACCACACCAGATGAGATGAGGAACCAAAAGTGGCAGGAAACAGTTATGTAATTGCAGTAAGATAACTGTTGGAGCAACCTGACCTGAAGATGAAGGGATGGGATGGCAAAATGAAAAAGATGGCTGGGCAGATTGGGGAGCTGTTTATAGTTACGAAGAATGTGTGGTTACCCAAACAAAACTTTCTACTTGATTAAATTCATTATTAAAACACCTCTTTTAATAAAGTCACATCAAAGCTGCTGCTGCTGCAAACCCAGCTGATTGTAATATTATCTCCAGGGTTGACCAAGTTGACCTTGCTTTTAACTATGGCTTTCTGTTCCCTTGAGGCCATAAACATCCAGTGGTCTGGCAGAACTTTCTGCCCTTGTTTTTTGATACAGATGGGGACTGGGAGAAATGGATTTGGACTGCATTCATTCAAGTCTCCCTTAGAGACACTATCTTATTTTATTTTATTTTAAGTGGAAAGCCATTGCTTGGGTCAGGCAAGGGAGTGGACTCCAATCACCCATCTTTTTGCATGGTTTAAAAACAAGTTCAGATCTAAGGTATAAAAGGCTGTGTCAGTTTGACTTTTCCACTTCAGGTATGGAAGTATCTGTAGCCAGCCTTGATGAAGAGATGGAACTTCTCCAGTCATTTCTCAACCTCCTGCAAAGGGAAGCTGCCTCTGTAGTTTGGAACAGCAGAGTCTTCTCCTTTGGCCACCATGATGGCAGTTATTGTTCTTCTCTCATGGCAGCCATGGTGTATGCACACGGGGCAGCCTCTTAACAGCAGCTGCTGCTGCTGTTGCTGCTGCATTGAAGAATTGACATCCTCTGCAGTATTTTTTTTTAAGAAAGTTGCTCCCCTTTGTGATGGTTCACTCTGCTAGATGCACACTTTATCTGGAAGACCTCTTTCAATAGTTTCTCCTTAAGTCGACAAAGGGGTCCTCGGGAATTAGACGGATCTGTATGCAAAGACTTAATAAAAAGAGCTATAAGTATTCAATCTCCCTGCTCAGCCCTTCTGCCAATGCTGTGAGGAAGACAAGTGGAAGGGTTCCCTCTTTATTTAGTAATGATAAGCATTATTCTCTGAATAAGGAGTTGTTATAAGTAGAGGTATAGGTAAAGAAATCATTAAGGAAAACAGTTAAATTTCATTCAACATACTCTTCAGAATGCAAGGGGGGGAATCCTTTTTTTAAAAAAATCTAGGATATATTTAAGAATTCCAATATCTGTTCTTTATAGAGGGTTGTTAATGAAAATTATCAGTTATTCTGTTCTAGCATTCCAAGGTAAGCATTGCAATATTTTATTTTGCAACTTAATAACAGAACAGTTGACAAAGTGAGAACACTGAGCTTCTTTCATTGTAAAATGAATTGCAGTTGGTCAGAGAAATTACGTGTTTTGTAATACAGCCAATTTCCATTTGCAGCCAAGCCTGAGTTACATAACAATCCTTGCCATCCTAGGATGGGGACAGCTTCTTATTTTGTCTGAATTGCACTCTGCTTTGTATCAAAGGATCATTCTCTTTTGATAAGTTGTGTTTTTAAAAATGAACTATGATGGGAAAGGCTTTAACTAAGACATTATGTATTTATTTACCATAGTAATGTAAGATTCTATTGGATTTCATCGCCACTCATAATGTATCATATTTAAATGTTACTGGTACAAGGGGAAAACAGCAAATCTTTCACTAAACATTTGGTCATTTTCACAGATGTCCTATTGTTTGTTTAACTAAGCTCATCTTTTCACCCCCCTAAGCATAACACAAACATGCTATTTTTTTGTGCTGTGTCCTCATGATGTTTCTTTCATCTCATCTGCAGCCCACAGCTGAGACAGCTTAAAATCATCTTTAGCTGTTCCTGTTTTAATGTAGTCTTTTCTCTCTTTTCCCAATACCAACTCAAGCATGCCTCATCAATGCTATGGTTGGTAATGCGGTAAGGGATTGGGATCTGTCCAGCTCATATTGGTCATTTTCAGCTACTGTGGGCATAGCCCTTCCTTGCTAGCTATTAGGCATTTTCCTCCATGGCCATTGGCTTGGTCTGCAGGAGAGACCAGACACCTGGCTTCTGCGGAGTCATTTCCTGTGTAATGTCTGGCTGATGCTTTCAGAAGTGCTTGTCAGATCTTAAGAAGGCTCTGTATATACATGGGTTTAGGGCTCTTCTGAAAGAAGACTAGACCTGTGTTTAAAAAATACAGGACTAGTGCTTTCTTGAGAGAGCCCTACTCCTCTGCTACAAAGAAGGTCAATATAAACCAGGAAAGAGCTGGGTTCTGTTAGCTGTGTATTCCTGAATCTGTCACCAGTGACCAGAGACTTTCCACTGCTGCTGTGGACAAGGGCTTTCACATGGCCATCCTTTCTATTGTTTTTATTAGTTTGGTGATAGGGGCTTTCTGCCTACTTGTATGCCATTTTACCTACTATGTTGGGTTTTTTCCTGGCTGTTGTTGGCCACTCACCTGCTGCCAGAACACCATTCTCTTGCAGCACTAGTCAAGGATGCAGCTGCTTGTTATTGATTGCTCCCTCCCATTTCCCCCAAGCCCTTCTTCCATGTCTGTGATCTGTCAGCTGGCCTATTTTTGAATAAGGGTTTAACACCCTTTCAGAAGAATGCTAGACCTGTGTTCAGCAATAACCAAAATGACAGGAAACAGGCATAGAATGCCTCCATGTCAGCAACCTGTTAGATGAGCAGCTTCACAGGTAAGTAAATCAACTGTGTCAAACACCCACTTACAGTTGCTTATATCAGACCCCTCAGTGTTAAGGAGAATGATTTGTGGTTGTTTTTCCAATCAGCAGGTGATGCTCAGTGGGAGGGAAAATGAAGCAAGGGGTGGTGGTGCTGTAATTGCTTTCCTTAGTTTATCATGCATTCAAGCAGGAAGGATTGAACCACCGGCTGGCCTTGTCACTGAGGCAGAATAGGGAGCGGCAATGAAGGCAGCACAATTTATACAGGCAAACTTCTTTTCATTAATGAAGATATGTCAGAACATTTGAATAGTTCAATGACATATTGCTTAGAGTTGTTAGGAAATCTTATAATTTGAGAAGCAGGTTAAGCACTATGAATTTGTTAAGATGTTTAACATTTCTTCTGTTACACATTTGCATAACTTCATAGCTGGAACTGTCAGAGATATCTGATAATATAAACATAGAGAAGACACATTGTCTTGTATCTCTGATGCTCATTTCATCCCAATATTTATCTTTATGTCTCCTTGTATATATACATCCAGTCTATCAGATGGGGCATACATAGTTTTTGCTTTAGAACAATATGGCTTGGAACCTATCTTTCCAACCAGGCAGACTTATTTTCTTGGTTGATTTTCCCATTTCCAATCATTTTCAAGGCATTTTTGGATTAATTGCAATTAATATGTTTGGTCTTTCAGATCACAATGGCTAACTTAAAACTTTGCTACCCTTCGGTACCTTTTACACACAATTCTTTCTCTTTTAGGCTAAGCCCCACGTTATAGGCCATTTCTTCCCATCCCCCTCCCGTTCCTCTTATTCTACTCTCCCTTAGAACCCTAAATTTCAACCCACATTCTGTTTTGTTTTACTTCTTTCTGTTGTCCTCCCTCCTGGACCAAACATCTCTTCTCTTCCTTTTCTTCTCTTCCATCTTATTTGTCAAGAGTTTTCTGCTCAGGTTCCTGGGCTCCATTAAGTGTTGTTACAGTTTCCACCCTTGGACTCTCTTATTGATAACTTCCTTCACAGAGGCATTAAAATATCTGTGAATATTCCAGGACATTATTGTAGTATTGTTTTCACTACTCCATTTCATGCCATGTACATGCTGGTAGACTTCACTTCCTGCAATGACTCCCCTAAAAAAAATAAATCAAAGGATAGACCTGGACTGCACTGCATGGCAGAATTACATGGTGAATTAGTACATCAAATGTTATAGCTATGTTTGCACTTTCATGAGAAATATATTGTGGGCAAACTGTTAATGAACTTATAAGAGGAAGAATCAAGTAACACAGAAACAACCTCTCATATCTTTTACCACTTCAGGCTGCAAATTTTTTTGGGGGGGGGGAATTTGGATGGTGAACCAAGGTGAAATACAGTTGTAATCAAAATTATTCAACCCCCGTTGCAAATCAGGTTTATTGTCAAAGTTTACAGACTTTCAGCTGTTTGCAATGAACAAATCAAACAAAAGCAATTGAAATAGCTCAACACAACGAATGCTTCAAGTGGTGTCCCCAAATTCAACTGAAAATGCAACTTATAATGACTTCTCCAGTCTCAAAATTATTCAACCCCCTGAATAGAATCTGTTACAACAGCACACATCAAGGGCTTCATTAGTTGCACCAGGTGTGCTTGAGCTGGAACACATGAAATACCTGAACTGGCTAGGGGTTTGTTGAGTGTCACATTTGACTGCATGTTAGAAATATGGCTAAGTCAAAAGAATGGTCCAAAAAGGTAAAAGAAGAGATCATCGCCCTTCACAAACAAGGAACAGGATACAAAAATATAGCAAAGGCACTGAATGTTCCTAGAGCAGGGCTTTCCAAACTTTTGCCGTTGGCGACACACCAACGGCCAGCCCACAAAAACCCGGAAGTTCCAGCGGCGCAAAAACCGGAAGTGCCGGCGGCGGTGCTTCCGGGTTGCCACCACGGCAGCAGCGGCTGCCCCTTCAAAAGGGCAGTCTCCGGGGGACCCCGAAAATGCCCTTGGTTCTGGCAGGGAGGCAAAAGCCTCCCCTCCCCTTGCCGCACGCACACGCTGCCCTGGAGCTGGGGTGGAAATTCTCCCCGCAAAACAGCTGAGTGCCACTCGGCAACATGCGCACATGCAGGGAGGCTTTTCACCTCCCTGCCTGAACCGAGGGCATTTTTGCGGTCCCCGGAGCCTGCCTTTTCGAAGGGGCAGTCGCTGCGGCTGCGCGGCAACCCGGAAGCACCGCCGCCGGTGCTTCTGGGGTTGTCACGCGACACACTTGGGGCTCCCAGGCGACACAGTATTGTGTCGCGACACGCAGTTTGGAAAGCTCTGTCCTAGAGACACAGTTGGAAGCATAGTTCGCAAGTTCAAAGTTCGCAAGTTCAAACAGTGGTTACACTACCTGGACAGGGCAGAAAAAGGAAGCTGACAATGGCTGCAACCAGATTTCTGAGAAGGCAGGTTGAGAGAAACCCTTGAGTGACTGCAAAAGACCTGCAGCAAGACTTGGTGGCAGCAGGCATTGAGGTTTCAGTGAGCACAGTAAGGCGCGTACTAAACACAGAAGGTTTCCCTGCCAGAACTCCAAGTCGTACACCACTACTGACCCAAAGGCACAAGAAAAGTCGGCTCCAATATGCTCACAATCATATAAATAAGCCACAGAAGTTTTGGGATTCTGTTCTGTGGAGCGATGAAACAAAACTGGAACTTTTTGGCCCGATGGCTGAAAGTCTGTAAATTTTGACAATAAACCTGATTTGCAATGGGGGTTGAATAATTTTGATTACAACTGTATATCCTCCAGATGTTTTGGACTTAAACTCCCAGATTCCTGTGACAGCTTAGCTGTTTCTGTAAAATCTGAGTTGAGTACATACATCTGTAGGGCGCTCACATTGGGGAAGGTTGATCTAAGCTCAAACTTTTCCCCAACTGATTAGTTTTCTATATGCAAGAATGTGGATTTTTCATTGTTTGTGATGACTTTAAGCAGGTACCTCCCTCGTAAGTTAGAATCTTTGTAGTTTAAGGCAAGCTTTATCAGTTGATTCTGTTGTGCTGTAATGTAGTCTGCAAAATGCCAATTGACTTACTGTAAGTTCAGTTACAGATCTGGTAGTCTGTATTCAGAATGGAACAGAGTATGAATGAAGAGTAAAGCTGGAGATTCTTGTTTATCGAACACAACATGCATCTTAGCATTCATAAGCATTCTTAGTATTAGTAGTCTTTAGTATTAATAAGCATTCCTTAGTGTTCCTTAAGGATTTAGATGTGTTCGCTGAAGCAGTATTTGTAATTGCTATACTGCTTTTTGTAGTCCTAGATATAACACTATCCATCACTAGCCCTATAATGGCATGACTTTTCTGTTTGTCACACAAAATTGCTAATTGAAAAGAATGATCTCTGAATTCTTGCAGCTTCAAATCTACCAATGAACCTCAGGTTAGTTTCCTTTCTTTCATGTCCTCACCCACAGCATGCTTTAGATGCCTGAAATTATTTGCTGGTTCGGTGCTGTTTGTGCCATTACTGTTTTTTTAATGAAGTTTTAGTTGTGTTTTTTAAAATGTTCAGTATTAGTTGTCCTGAGCACCAGTTCATGAAAAAGAAGGACATCAGTTAAATACTGTAAATAACAGTAGTTTTTTAATTAAAAATAGTGGTCTTGTTCCTTATAAAAAGCTGGATGACCTTTAGTAGATACAGTAATTCTGAGAACAATCAGTTGGAAACTTGAGGAATTTATATTTACATTAACATTTGGGGATGAACATGACATTCAGTATATATAAACATACTGTATTGGATTAGAGCAGGGATGGGGAACCTTTTTTTTGCCAAGGGCCATTTGGATATTTATAACTGGGGACCGGGGGGGGTGGGGGGCGGGGTTTCTGAGATTTCCGCGGACCGGGGGCCGGAGTTTGCGGGCGGGAGCCAATCACAAACACTGCTGGGTGGGGTTTGCAGGCGGGAGCCAATCACGTGGAAGGGACGGGGTTTGCGGGCGGGAGCCCCGCGGGCCTTAGGCAGGAGCCCTGCTGGCCTTATACGGCCCGCGGGCCTGACGTTGCCCACCCCTGGATTAGAGCATAGCTTTCCAAACTGTGTGTCGCAACACTTTCGTGTGTCACAACACACAGTTTAGTGTGTCACGAACCCGCTGTGCGGGGGCGTGCGCGGCGGTGGCGGTGTGCACGGTGGTGGCGGCGTGCCATCAGCGCTTGCGTGTTTTAGCGAGGCCGCCGCCGCCATGCACACCACCGCTGCACGCCCCCCTGTGCCGCCACCGTGCGTGCGCCGCTGCCGCTGTTGGTGTGTCGCCAACGGCGGCAGTTTGGAAAGCACTGGATTAGAGTATTAACACATTCCACAACTTTTGTCCTAAGTGGTAGCAATCGGATATAGGTTAGGCAAGATGTAACCTAACCTTAGTCTCTACCCACATTGCAGAAATCAGGAATATATACACATAAGCTTTCAGGAGTTGTTTCGTTATTTAATTCCACCCTGATTTTCTAAGTGTTCTCCGTATAATGCGGAGTGGCTTGAATTTTCCTAAAATAAATAATGAAAATTTAAAAAGGACTGGAAGGGTAGAAGAGAGGCAACAATTACATCCTTGAAAACAAGAATAATTTAGAGGGATTATAATAAAGTTAGGAGAAGAGAACTGAAAATAGCATCAGGAAACAACTGGTGCCTGTCTGCAACAGAGTAGGATTGGTGCTACAGTGATACAGTATATGAAATCTAAGGTTAGAAATGTACTTTATAACTCTTTAGTAAAAGTGAAGTTATAAAGGCATCTCTATATGTTTCAGTTCTGAGTTATAGATATGGACAGATGACTTTTCCTTTTGGCCCCCATTTTGGGTTTTTCGGGACACCTTTTTAGTTTTCATAACAGAGAAAGCATATTTTATATCATGTTTGTTTCTAAAAGTATACAGTATATTGCCCTAGGAAGGGAGTTCAACAAACACACCATCAAAAGCAGCTTGCTTAGAATGGGTACCCCATCAAGAAATGGCTTGTCCTTTGCTGCCACCACCCCATTTGTGATGGCAAGGATATTTGGAGAAGGGCATTTGCATATGATATCTGTCCACAGCCAATTTAATAAGGGAGCAGGGAATCTTGTAAGAGTGTAACTCTGTCTCTTCCAATACAGAAGAGAAACCATGTATGTCTCATTTGCCCAAATTGATTAGTGACAAGCAAATCTAGCCAATGAATTCAAACATATTGGAACTGACAAATACAAATATTTGTATTTAAGTTTTTTAAAATATTAAAATATTTGTATTTAAAAGCAGGTGTCCTTACATGCTATTGAAGTTACAGTTTCTATCTGTCTTGACTGTTGGCTCACCTGGTTATTTAAAAGCTAAGTGCTTTTTAAATATGGTAGCACATCTTCCCTAGTTGTCTCCTTGGTTCTGAATGACATTCCTCAGAAATTTGTTTTAGTGCTTGACTAGCCCTTCTGATAAAAATGTATTTAACTTTTATTAATAATAATAACTGAACCACTGATGCCTGGAGTATTGTTTTAATTAAACTTAAGCAAATTGTTATGTAGAGTTTCTTCTAAAAGATCTATGTCAGTGCTTCCAGTATTCTGTGACATAATTTTTGCCTTGATCGAAAGAAAGGTCTATATTAAGCAGTACCTATTATATCTAAAAGGATTTCTCCTGTAAGTAATAGGTCTGAGAGAATATATTTTCATTTAAAGAATATTTTATCCTCAGCCCAATTAATTTAAAATGAGAACATCTCGTTCATAAAAGTTCACGATTAAGAACATGGGTTGCTAGCAATCTGTTGAGGTTTGCTCCCAAGAAGAGTTGAAAATAAAAGCTGCTGCTTGAGACCTTCTCAAATTATTTGCAAAATCAACAATAATGGTTAGATAGATGATAACTCCTTGCATCAATGTCTGTTTTAGCCCATACTGGGTACAACTATTAGCTAGATTTCACAATTAAAAAACATCCACACCTCCTGTAATAAGCACATATTTCATTTTATCAGGCAACAGTATTGTAAAAATTACATTCTTATTGTGACAGGATATAAATTTGATTAATAACTAAGTAAAATGTTGATTTGCAGCTGATGAAGTCATGATGCCTATCCAGAGTGTAGATCTGCCCACTAAAGCAGAAAGAGAAGTGGATCTTCTTCGCCATATACTTTAGTGGAAAATCTTCTCGGGTCATTTTCCCATTAGCAGTTTAGAGCAACACCCAGCTACTGTTGTGGCAGTATAAACCCTGACATCATTACGGTTATATCGATACAGCATTGGTTGTTGGATAATGCCATTGGATGCTATAAATCCCTAGAGAGGAAATGCCTTTAATGCAGTAACAGCTGGAGGAAACGTTTGTGTTTCTGATCAGGTGGAGACCAGATGTAAGAGCTTTCTCTGAGCATAGGGATTGGGATTTTTTTTTGGGGGGGGGGGGAGAAGAGGGTAGGGAATCAAAATCTGGGAAAGGGAAGACGAGTTTTCAGGGAGAGCTGGAATTCCAAAGAGGTAAATAAAGGAGTCCAAACAGCTTTGGGGTCAGATAGGAAGCCTCGGCAGGCCAGAAAACCCGTGTTTGATACAGAAGAACTAGTTGATGAAATTCTGTTATTCCAATTATAGATGAAGCCAAGATAAATTAAAAATGAAAGGATCACTAGGGGAAACATACGGGGGAAAGATTAGCAACATTAGACTTAGATGCACAGTGTCATGATTGTTATAGGAAGGCCCTTTTTCCTCAAAGTGTTAGTGCCGAATTAGGAATACATGAAGGACAAACCAGGGAAGCATTTCACACAGATAATTTGCTTTTTGAATTCATTATCCTAACATGTAGCAACTGGCACATTTTGGGTTTTGCTTTGGAGGCCGTGATAACACTTTACTTTTTAAGAAGGTTTATAATAAACTAACAGATACCATTGGCTACCATTATTATTAATGTTATACTTATATGGGTAATTAATAGCCTTTGACTATGCCATCCTAATGCCTAATACAATTGCAAAAAAATCAGCCTGTGTAAATCTGTGGCCAATTGTGTTTATTTATTTATTTATTCCAACTTATATCACCGCCCATCTCCCCCCACAAAGGGGACTCTGGGCGGTTACTGCCAGCAGCAGGTCCTAACAAAGTATTCTGGAGCTACTGAGATATAGGATCCAACACCCCTTTTTTCTTTCTACGACAGCAAGTTTTCAGTATGCTGGTGATCCACCACTCCATCCAATAACCCCATTTAGGATTAATTGACTTTCAGATTGGTCAAATCAGTCCAGAGAAGTTAATCAGTTAAACCCTTGTAACAGCTAAAATTTGAATTAATGCCATATATTTATATAAATGACACTTTTGACATTTTACTGTGTTACAATTTGAGGAATAAAAAATTCCCTTTAGTCCAAAGAATTAATTAAAGCTTATTAAATTTTGACATATCAGTATCTCTTCTGAGCTATTTGAAATATAAAATGCTGTAAAATATAAAGTGCGTCTGTAACTCAGCTGAAAAACTATCAACTAAAAAAGAGTTTGTTTAGTTCATTACTTACCTTTTAACCAGTTATTTAATTGATTAATTGATTGAAATGCCAATGATGAATAACTACAAAGCTTTAGCAATTTGGTTTCATCCCCACTCAGCCATAAATCTCATTGAGTGTCCTCAGGGTACTTACTTTCAGCATGCCGAATCTCAGTGGGTTAACTGGATTAATAAGCAAGGAGACAATAATTGAATGCCACGTGATATCCTAGGACAAGGGTCGGAAATGGCGGCTCGCGAGCCAGATGCGGCTCTTTGGCCCCTTGAGTGTGGCTCTTCCGCAGCTGAACTCACCCCCGCCCCTCCCACGCGATTGGCCCCCGCCCGCAAACCCCGCCCCCTGGCTCTCGCACTGAGCGAGGCCCGGCGCGGCAGGGAGGCGCTGCTGGCCCGGGACGCGGCGCTGTCGGAGGCGGCGCAGGAGCGGCTACAGGGGCTGCTGCGGCTGGAGATGGCGCTGCTCCGCGGCATCCAGGTGCTGGGCGCGGGCCCGGGACGCGAGCGGCAAGGCGGCGCAGGGGGCCTGGCTGGGGCGGTGGCCAGGTTTTGAGCCGGGCAGAGCGGAGAAGTTGCCCGCGGCAGCCGCTCTAGGAGCCGGCCAACCTCCACCGCTGGTTCCCAGCGCTTCCCCTTGGACAGGGAGTTCCCTCCCGCCGCCCCCCTCGGAGAGACAGGCCTGAAGGGGCGCAGAGGCCGGAGAGGGAGCCCCTCCGTCTCCCCTTCTCTCCCTGCCTCGCCCGCCCGCAGGGAAGGAGACGCGGTCCCGCCCGGTGAAGAGGGCGCAGCCTTCCGCTCTCCCGCGCCCCAGGTTTTGAGCCGGACAGAGCAGAGAAGTTGCCCGCGGCAGCCGCTCTAGGAGCCGGCCAACCTCCGCCGCTGGTTCCCAGCGCTTCCCCTTGGCGCGGGTCCCGCCCGGTGAAGAGGGCGCAGCCTTCCGCTCTCCCGCGCCCCAGGTTTTGAGCCGGGCAGAGCAGAGAAGTTGCCCGCGGCAGCCGCTCTAGGAGCCGGCCAACCTCCGCCGCTGGTTCCCAGCGCTTCCCCTTGGACAGGGAGTTCCCTCACGCCGCCCCCCTCGGAGAGACGGGCCTGAAGGGGCGCAGAGGCCGGAGAGGGAGCCCCTCCGTCTCCCCTTCTGTCCCTGCCTCGCCCGCCCGCAGGGAAGGTCCCGCCCGGTGAAGAGGGCGCAGCCTTCCGCTCTCCCGCGCCCCAGATTTTGAGCCGGACAGAGTAGAGAAGTTGCCCGCGGCAGCCGCTCTAGGAGCCGGCCAACCTCCGCCGCTGGTTCCCAGCGCTTCCCCTTGGTGCAGGTCCCGCCCGGTGAAGAGGGCGCAGCCTTCCGCTCTCCCGCGCCCCAGGTTTTGAGCCGGGCAGAGCAGAGAAGTTGCCCGCGGCAGCCGCTCTAGGAGCCGGCCAACCTCCGCCGCTGGTTCCCAGCGCTTCCCCTTGGACAGGGAGTTCCCTCCCGCCGCCCCCCTCGGAGAGACGGGCCTGAAGGGGCGCAGAGGCCGGAGAGGGAGCCCCTCCGTCTCCCCTTCTGTCCCTGCCTCGCCCGCCCGCAGGGAAGGTCCCGCCCGGTGAAGAGGGCGCAGCCTTCCGCTCTCCCGCGCCCCAGATTTTGAGCCGGACAGAGTAGAGAAGTTGCCCGCGGCAGCCGCTCTAGGAGCCGGCCAACCTCCGCCGCTGGTTCCCAGCGCTTCCCCTTGGCGCGGGTCCCGCCCGGTGGAGAGGGCGCAGCCTTCCGCTCTCCCGCACCCGTCCTGCCGGCCGGAGGGTGGCAGCTCTTTCTCCGCCACTCCCGGTGGGGCGGCCGGGCTGGGTTCGCGGTGCTGCTGGCTGCGCTCCCTCCCTCCGTGAGCCCTCCGTGAGCCCCCCGCCCCCTTCCACGTGATTGGCTCCCGCCCGCAAACCCCGCCCCCTTCCACGCGATTGGTCACGCCCGCAAACCCCGCCCCCTTCAATGCGATTGGCCCCCGCCCGCAAACCCCGCCCCCTGGCTCTCGAGCATTTCAAAATGTGCACGAGCATGCCAAAATGGCTCCCGGCGTAAAAAGTTTGCCGACCCCTGTCCTAGGAGGAGTCACAAAATGCACACATATTAAATAAACCAGTTAAGAGATGCTCTAACGCAAGACATGCAGAGATACGAAAAGGGTCATAACATGTTGAGCCTTGTTTGGAAATAGAAGTCTCATTCCATAGTTGTAGTCACAATGTATTACCTAGTAATTTTCCATAGTTTCTGATTTTATATGCAAGCCATCTTCCTCAAAGTCTTCAGGAGAAGGCAGTCTTGCCAGTGAGCATCTGTGTCAATTCCTTCTGATGCTAATACATTTGTTCAGTAAGAACAAAGCCCAATTCAATATCATTATTTTCCCATATTCTTTAAAAGCAATTATTTAACAATATCATCCAAAAGATTCATATATATGAACATGTTTTTAATATGTAAATGTTGTATAGTACAACTGTTGTGAAAAGTAGCAGCTTAAATGAGATAAGGCACTTTGTGTTTTCTGAGATAAAAATTAAAGAACCACTTAGTGGAACGGAAATACTGTGAGTATGCCCAATTAATTGAATTATTCTGAAATAGTTTTCATTCCCAAGAGCCAAATTAGACATGATCCGTGATCAGAGTCTGAAAATTCTTCAGGGACCCAGGAAAAAACAGAGAAAGTATTAAGTATAAAAACACAGTTTTATTAACATTATTTTAGTTGAAACAGGTACAGTATATTGTGTGAAGACTGCCTAAACAGTTCCAGCTTATAATAGAAAAGTGAGTCCTGAATAAAAACAGGACTAATCCAAATTCTAATCCATTAAAATTATCATTAGAAGATATTTTTCCCCTGCTTTGGAAGGGAACAGAACAAAGGCCATCTGTACAAAATTGCCATGAAAAATTGGTTTTTATATTGATTGATTATGAGCCATCAAATCAGTACATAATCTTAGCAACCACGTAGATAGATTTTCTCCAGGATGATCTGTCCCAAACTGGTCCATCTGGTGTACCACAGTGTGTCCATTATTGCTGTATCCACCTTGCTACTGGTCATCCTCCTCTTCTCTTTCCTTCCACCTTTCCCAGCATTATAGACTTCTCCAGACAGCTAGGTCTTCACATAATGTGTCCAAAATATGATAATTGAAAAATTGGTTACCATGCATTAAAGGAGATATTAAATTCCATTAAAGAAGTGGCGTGAGTGTACTGTATATGAGAGACAAGAAGGTACAGATAAAACAAGTATATGTGTGTGAGAGAGACTTCATAGCAGGATTGGTGACATAAAATCCACAAGTACCATTGTGCCCATGAAATCCTTAAATGACATCAGCAGATTCCACAAATTAAATTAAAATTACAAATTTAATAATAGCCTCAAATCAAATCAAATCTAACAAAACTTTGGTATTTTCTCATGAGAGCTCACACAGTTTTTAGCAAGAATAGCAAAAACTGATGAGATGTTGGGATTCTCACATAATCTTATAAGAGATGGAGTGAGATTTCAGGGATGAAATTGCTGAAGTCTGGCAAAATTTGGTGATCTTCACTTATGCAGTCATATGTCATCATGCAGTGGTATCTGAAAAAGTTGCTGATCCCTTCCTAACAGACTTACGATCCAGTAAGGTATTTAAGTAAAAGAGATTTTTTTGATAGTGTTACTGAATTTCAAGGAAAAATCACATGCAAGGAATTTTGCCAGACTTCAACATGAACGGTGCTTACTCAATATTCTGTTCAGGCTCAGGTTCACAGTCTTGAGTTAAATTGGCAAAGCTTGAGGAGCATGTATTCGAGCCATATATGAATTACCTAAATAGCTAAATTATCATCTGATCATTTGAAATCTGTCATGCTAAATCTGTCATAAGCTATTTTTGTTTCCCTGAGTACTCCTCCCCATGCAGAATGGCTCTATAGATTGTGGCTTGGAGACTATTATGAGTGAAATGTGGGTTCATTTTCACGTTCTGTAGGAACCATGCTGGAGCTGTGGCAAGGGAAGGCACCCTGATGACTATACCTCTAAGACAGATCTGTTTTGCCCCTTCTCATTTTTATTACTTTCAGTGGAACATAAAGAATATCTCAGGTGTGCTTCTAAAGGATGAACTGTGTTCATTTGGCCTTGGAAGTGAATAAACTGAAATGTAGGTTTAAGTCCGATGGAGTTCCTGATTATTGAAGAATAGCTAAAGAGGTAGGATTGTACTCTTGTAGAGCCCAAACAGCTTTGACGAGGATGTTTTCATTCATTTGAGGTCAGATACATGGCTGTCATGTTTTTCATACATGTTTTGTCATGTCGCGTGACGGAGTGAGCTCCCGCACTAGCTCCAGCTCTTGCCAACCTAGCAATTCGAAAGCATGCAAATGCAAGTAGATGAATAGGTACCACTTCGGTGGGTAGGTAACAGCGTTCCACGCGCGTCATGCGGCCACATGACCGTGGAAGCGTCTTCAGACAACGCTGGCTCTTCGGCCAACAAACAGAGATGAGCACCGGCCCCTAGAGTCGGACACGACTGCACAAATGTGCGGGGGGAACCTTTACCTTTTTACATGGCTGTCAGCCTCACCAGATAGACAGGACCAAGAATTATCTCCACAGGAAGGCTAAGACTACTTTGGTTAAAAAGTAGCTGTAATAACAGAATCTTGTATGTCTGATTGTGCTGTACCTCTTCCCCTTCTATACCCATGTGAAAGAGAGGTATCTGTCTGAGCTGCTTCCGCATAATCTCTGCTTGTTTTGGACTTAAAATATGCTTATTCCCTCATTGCTTTGGTAATGGAGCTTGCATATCTCCATCAAGGTATGCAAGATATCAGATATTCTTACTTTCTACAATGGCTGATACTTCCTCTTGGGATCTTGAGGTGGTTATTGTCTCTCAGTAACAATCAGATTCATGCAGTCTTGCAGCACTCTCCAACCTAGTGCTGGTTGGGAATTATGGGAGTTGTATTCCCAATATGACTGGAGGGCACTAGGTTGGGGAAGCTGCCATACTGCTCTCTCTGTAAGGCTGATGAAGGACATCGACTGGAAATCTCTGTAGACACAGAGCTGATTTGTTGACTTAGGGTGGACAGATAGATGATCAAGAATAGATAGTATTCTCTAGATGCATTAAGTTTTGGGGTAGTTTGTAAGATGCAATTTATAAAGCCCCAGATTGCTTGAATCTGGTAAGGAATATTTTTCTCATATAATTCTCTCTGCTTAGTGGGGAGGCTTTGTTCTGTGTTTTATGGCCTAGGAAGAATGATAAGAGGGCCCGATTGCTTGAGATCTGCTATAACGGAGATGAGATTCCCAAAATTTCCTTGTTCATTCAAAAGGCATAGATTGGATTTGAAGTGTAATATCAAATGTCTGTGCCATGTCCTCAATCAGAAGTGTCTTCCTAAAATAATGAGGGTAAGAGTTAATCCCTTGTTGTTTTTAGCTCCAACCTCCGATCATAACTTCCCTATGCCTCATTAGCTTGGCACTAAGAATGCAGGAAAATATCTCACTTTCATCAAAATTATACAATTTTGGACATAATGTTATTAGAAGCCTACCAGGAAGGTTCAGTTTATAGATCCCAGTACCAAGGGAGGATTTTAAAATATAAGGTTATTAATTATTTTAGCCTTTTTAATTATCATTGGCTTTTATCTGGCTTTGCTCCAATTGTTGCTTTATTGTTGGAAAAGCTTTTAACGTCATAATGCATTATTTTAACTACAGGATTAGTAGTTTTCCACAAATGATGTTAATGTCTGTTTTGCTCCACATGTAGCGTTTTTAATATCACCTTTTAATTATTTCACGCACAATTTGGATATTCTTTGTCAGAAAAAGCAGTTAAGAAATGGCACAAAAATGAGTATTGAGAAAATGGGAAATAATAATAAAATAAAGAAGAAATGGATACTCAGTAACTGTGGATTATTAACTTTTGGAAGGTGAAAATGGAGAAAGGAAGGAAAGAAAGGAGCTCATTATAGGCTGCTTAAAGAAATGTAGAGATCAAATTCAATTCCTTATGAATGAAAAAGTTTGGGAAAAGGCCACCTACTTTCAATAAGACTTATTTTACTAATCTGTCTGGATAAAGACAGAATACTTGATTTGAAACGTGTTCGCTTAATATTGCTCAAAATTTGTGATAATTGCTGCCTATTTGAATATGAATCCTTTTGTGAAAAAACAGTTCATAATTTCACAGGCAGTAGGTGTGTGCAATATATCAACACATTAATTGTGTTGCAAAATCTACTTGTGTTATGACTATTTCTTGACTCTATGGAGAGAGTTTTCTTGGGATACGTAAGATAACTGGGAAAAGAAGGGAAATGGAGAGTTCAATTATGTGAATTGCTTTCTGTTCATGCAGACATTGATATTTATTTATTCTTTTTTTAGTACACATCAATAACAATACATCATAATACAATATTGCATATTACAAAATAATTCATTGAACTTTGCAACTTATCAATGTTATTATTAAGCATCCACTGTACAATACTGTACAAGCAACTCTATATTCATACATATATTAGAAATTATGTTTAACATTGATATACATTTTCTGTTTTGAAAGGTTTAATTTACTTTAATCATCTCAACATTAACGGCTTCCAGTTTCTATTGTATAGACACTGCTGTACAAAACTAATTTGTATTCTACAATGCATTATTTGTATTCTATAATAAAACAATTTGGAAAAAATAATATTCATTCATTCATTCATTCATTCAATTTGTATCCTGCTTTTCATCATTAAAAACAATAGCAAAGCAGATTATAACTCATTAAAAGCAATTAATTAAAACAATTAAAGCAAAATTATAATTCAGTAAATGTTCTTTAAAATGTTAATAACTTAAATAGCTATATGAGTCTAGCACCTGGGACAATAAGACCAGATGAGAAAGGTACAGGGTCACTCTGTTAGATATCTAGTTGTTCTTAAGTTGTACAGTGATTTTTGTGTACCACAGAGTACAAGTACCACCACAAACTTTGATAATAAACTGGTCACCAGCAGACTACCTTCTGAACAGATGAAATATGTTTGTGGTAGACTTTCCCAATCTTCAATCTAGCCACAGTATTTTTCACTATCTGAAGCTTCTAGGACAGGAATAATCTCATGTATAACACAGTACAGTATGGTAGTCTAGCCTGTCAAATTTCCTACCCCTTGCTTAGAATCACATTCACAGGCAACAATTCTGTAAGCCAGAATTAATAAATAATGCATAATTTCCTTAAGGTTTAAAAATATATATAGGCATACCTCTTCAAAAGGCCATTCCTTACTTGTAATTAATACTGGGGACAATTCAAAAGTGGGGGCACCATTCAGAGAACAGTAATCTGGTGTCACATACCCCATTGGCTCTTCAGATTTGTGTCTTGAACAGCGGTCCTTCTGACTGAAATAAAGCTATCTTTCTGTTTGATAAGTAATTTGTAATGCAGCATACAAATATGCCATTGGAAGAAAGAAAGCCAAAAGGTCCAGTGGCATTGTGTCCCTTGGGGCTGTACAAAGTGGTAGCATTTTTAATTGTTGCAACAGTCTTTTTAAAAAGTTACTTGCATTTTATTAAAGGATGCACTAATAATTCTACTACCAGTTCGAAGAACATTAAAGCCAAAACAACTGCAAGGTGCATTTCACTTATCAGTCATGTTTTGAAATATAACATCCCTGAATGTTTGTCAAACATCAGGATCCATGATACTTACAAGATACAGAGCATAATGTTTCATGCAAAACTGTTCTAAACAGTGAAGAGTTTAGCCTTCTGTTGCAGGGACATGTTGAGAAAATTAATGCTGAGTCTGTGGCTGGACTTTGTACAGCACACATTACAAGGAATGATTTTAAAGATTTTGATTTTGATTTTACTGTCATGTTTTACATATGTGACTCAGAGGGTAATACGCCAAGGCTTGTCGATCGGAAGATCGCATGTTCGGAGGTTCGAATCCCTAGCCCCGCGTGACGGAGTGAGCTCCCGCACTCACCCCAGCTCTTGCCAACCTAGCAATTCAAAAGCATGCAAATGCAAGTAGATTAATAGGTACCACTTCGGTGGGTAGGTAACAGTGTTCTGCGTGCGTCATGCCGGCCACATGACCGCGGAAGCGTCTTCGGACAACGCTGGCTCTTCGGCTAACAAATGGAGATGAGCACCGGCCCCTAGAGTTGGACACGACTGCACAAATCTGCAGGGGGAACCTTTACCTTTTTTTACCTTTTACATATTGTATTTTATTTTGATTATTGTAAGTATTCTTGAGTGATTATATATGCAGAAAGGTGGAATATGCATTTAATAATAAAATAAATGTGTATAATTTTTAATAGCATCCTTTTTTTCCATCATTAAACTCATATTATTGTGCTATTTCTGTGTTTGACTAGTAGTAAAAACAGGGCTCAGCAACCTTTTCATGTTATGGGTAGCATTCTGGTAAATGAAGCAAAACATTTTTAAAAGCCAGGCTCAGATCTCATAGAATCATAGAATGTAAGCATTGGAAGGGACATTGGAGATAATCTAATCCAAATTCCTGCACAATGCAGGAATCCCCCTGCTACAGTGTCTGTGACAGATAGCCATCCAGCCTCTGTTTAAACATCTCCAGTGAAGGAAAGTCCACCACCCACCAAGACAGTCTGTTCCATTATTGAATAGCTCTTACCATTAGGACATTTTCCTGACGTCCTATCAAAATCTGCTTCCTTGTAATTTAAGCCTGACCTCTGGAACATCTGTGAACAATCCTGCCTCATTATCTAGAGTGGAGCCCTTGTTCTTGAAGGCAGCTGTCATATCTCTCCACAGCCTTCTCTATTCCAGGCTAAACATACCCATATCTGTAGTACTCAAAGTGGGATGTGACCAGAACAGAATACGGTGGATCTATTATTTTCAGCGATTTGGAAACTATACTTCTATTGATACTGCCTAAAATTTAATAGAGACAAGTGCAAAACTTTTCACTGAAATAAATCAAGAAAGGCTGAATCACCAAACTTTGTGAGATCCCGGCGATCTTACCACTGAGATCTCATGAAACTCTATGAAAGAATGCAAATCTTATGAAATATGGTTGACTCAAGATAATGGCCATTTAAAACTTTTAAACAAACACATACAAACATATTTTGGGTGTATTTATTTATTTATTCAATTTGTATGGCTGCCCATCTCAAACAAGTGACTCTGGGCAGCGAACAATCATAAAATCAATTAAAAGCCGATTACAATCACAATACAAAAATAAAAAATGGTGCATATGTGTTTTATTTTGTGGTTGTGTTTACAGGCCTTAAAAGACTTATATGGGATCTAATATGTTTACATATTCCCTTTCTCCCTCTGCTAAACAATGATCATATGCCCGCTTCCTCACATATAGTGCTAATTATGCTAGAGATGCACTTTTCACTTCTTAATTTCCTTCCCTAACAGGAAAGAAGGTCAAAGCATATTGCACTGTTAGGAGATGTCTCCTGTAAATTTTTGCTTACAGCTCTGTGTTGTGATCACAACTCTTCCCAGTTTATTTTCTTTAATAATGCTGAAGTTTAGCTATGTCTGGGCCGTCTGATACTGTCAGACGTGGTGCCTAAAGCAGGTATGATTATTCATAAAATGGAAGGTAAACATCTGACATTGCTAATGCTGAGAGCTTCGACGCTACAGTAATGAAAAATAGCATTGATTTGCTTAATATTTATATTTCATGTAATTATGGGTAAGCAGTAGACAAAGTTGTATTTATAGTGATTACTATTTCCCCACCAAAAATTATTCAGCTAACCAGGCTTATCTCGGTATTATCTATATCTTCTTTAGTGACTTCCAAAAGGAATGGATACATTAAAAAAAAAAAACCTCTCTCCCCAAAGATTTTTTTGAGCCTGCATATTCAACAGGCTGATATGAAAAATTCTCGGAGGTTATTTCAGCCTGTGTAGGGTTTAGTATGCTGCACACTCTGCCCATTTGTAGCTAAGACATGAATAAAAAACTGTCAGCCATTTGGGGGGGAAAGGAAATTAATAATCTTGTCTCTGTGAGTAAGAGATGCAGTCTTGATCTTCTATTTTCAATAATAGGCAAAGGGTCCAAACATAATGATGGGGGGGGGGGAGGGCAAATCAAGATTGTAATATAGTCTCTCTCCCACACATGCATACCACAATCCATGCCATACATTCAGTATTATGCATTGTAAAGAGTTTCTATTTTAATTCTAAATTTACATTTTCTACATTCCCGAAATTACATGGTGGCACATTTCAGCCATGCCCTCAAATGCTGGCTTTTTTCTATTTATTTTCTATTTATTTTATTTAGAGTAACATCCACCCTGAAGCTTTGAATATTATTGTGTTTAATTTTAGTTGGTCTTAGAAAAGCATACTTTTTCAAGGCTTTTTAAGGCTCAAGCAAAATCAGGCTGCTTAAAAGAATAGCGGAGAGATGCAATGTTTGCATAAAGTGTGAAATGCTTCTTCCAGATCATTTTCAAAGCATATTAAATAAAATATTATCAATATTGGGGTTTTTCCTTTGTTCTAATGGGCCAATGTAGCTGCAAATATGTTTTAAATTAACTAACTTAAAGCTCGCTCTTTTCCTAATTTTCCTCATTGCAAAAACATGAATAGTCTGTAATGTTTTTAGGTCCTAAGCCTGGACTGTTGAAAAAAATATGAAACAGGCAATGTAGCAGTTCTCCTTTCTGTACATTTTGTTTTGAATCGGAAGTGCTACTGCCAACATTATCAGTTTGTCTTTTGAAATGATGACACTGAAATAGTGTGATGGATTTTGCTGTTCTTGTTCATCTTTCACTTCCACAGCATGTTTTTTCCATCTCTTGCCCAAATTGAATGCAGGACCATTCGGAACTCTTGAATTTTGGGTGCAGCCCTCAGAGACCTGCAAAATTGCTCCTAAATAGTTTTTATTGGGGGATTGTATTGCATTTTATTTAATGCATGACTGGAGAATAATCCTAATAGCTATATTTAATTTTATTTATGCTTAGCTGCCAACAAAATGAAGCCAAATTCAATTTTTGTCTTGAGCCACTTTTTGAAGTATGGCCCTGACACATCACTTAAAAGCCAAGTTAGAATATTCCTCAGCCAGTTCCAATAGCACCTGGTATATTTTACAAAAAAACTCCTACCTTTGTTTAGCCCTTGTGTGTAGAAACTTTTGGAATTAAGGAGTTAAGCAAAAATCTTCATAGAAAACTAGATCAAAGGAGGGATTTGAAAAGAGAATTGGTGCCACTTAGGTGTTCTAGAACAGTGTTTCTCAACCTCAGCAACATTAAGCTGTGTGGACTTCAACTCCCAGAATTCCCTAGCCAGCATGCTTAAACACAACTTAAAGTTGCTGAGTTGGGAAACACTGTTCTAGAAGAGATTTATCAGCATGGAGAATAGGAAGAGAGACTGGGAAATAAAATTATAAGTAGCTGTCAGGTGACTATCAGTAGTAGCAAGTGGCCATCAACAGCAATTTCATTTCAGTTATTTGCCAAGTACAGCTTCTGGGGGTGGGCTGTGGGACTGTGAGGAAAGGGAGACAGCAGCATCCCCTTCCTTTAATACTGTGTATGTGACTGGAGTATGTATGACTACTATACACCAACACATGGATGTCTGCATTGGGAAAGCTCATTTATGAGCATCTACTTATACATTCCATCTCTGGGTGAGTGAGGGCAATGCTACATTTGACACAGAGCTATCATAGAGTTCATAGCTGAAGGCATAAGGAAATAATTGAAGGAAGGTAAGGACAATGAGCTCATAGAGTTGAAGGCATGAGGACAATATGCAGTCATAGCAGTTGATGGAGACACAAAGTGAAAGAAGTTACTGTGGAAATGGTTGAAGATGAGGGTAAGGAGTGTTTGCTGGAATGGGATGCAAATCAGTAAGGTGACCACCAGTATCACATGAGTGTATGATGAATTATGAGTCAGTAGTTCTCAGTGAGGAAGACAGATATGGAAATAAATTATGATTCTGATTACAGAGTTCTGAAAAATTGTGAAACGGCTAAAATATGGCATGGAAATGACACAGTGAAGAAGACTACAGTTATCCTCGGCTCCAACTTCTCTGCTGTTGGCTTTTTCTTTTTCTGCAGTGGAAGCTGTTGTGGGTTAAGACTTATCTTCATATTCTTAAAACATTGTATATGTGTGGACGGTCTTAATTCTCTTATTGAACTTATCCATACTTACGGCTTGTTTGTTGCTGTAAATGTTTTCTGTTTTGTGTATTAAATGAGAAGTATTCAACTATACCATACAGAGATTAGTAGAAGTAAAAGAGAATGCTGGAGATGTTCGCAATATAGCTTTGGTATGGGATGAGTGTTCAGTTGGTCCTTGGGGTTTTAATATAGGCCTCTGCATAGGGTTCCTGTATTTCTAGCTATACATTTATTAACTGCAGTCAACAATATACTGCAAATAAGGCAGTCAACTTTCAATCCATTAGTTTGTAAAAAGGGGAGATTTGCTTTTCCAATATTACAGGATCAGTCACTTTGGCTATCCAAAGTGCAGTCTGTCTGTCTTTAACTGTTCAGTCGTGTCCGACTCTTGGCGATTTTATGGATGAGAACTCTCCATGCTGCCCTATCAAGCACGGCTTCTTTCAGTTGCTGGATGTTCATCTTGGTATCTGTTTTGATGGTGTCAAGCCAGCGTATTCTTGGCCTGCCCCTTCTTCTTCTTGTTCCACTAACAATTCCTAGCATCACCGACTTCTCTAGTGAGTTTGCACGCATGACATGGGCAAAGTAGGTCAGCCGTAGTCTTACAATTTTGGCTTCTAATGATGTATCTGGTTTTATACGGTCCAGTACTTCTCTGTTGGTTACTCTGGCTGTCCATGGTAAACGTAACAATTTACGCCAGCACCACAATTCAAATGCGTCAATTCTTCTTCAGTCATCCATTCTTATTGTCCAACTCTCACACCCATTCGTCTTATAGGAAAGACTATTGCTCTAACTAGTCTGCCTTTTGTATTTAGGGTGATATCTTTGCTCTTCCAGATCTTATTCATGCTGACCATTGCAGTGTGGCCTAAAGTTATCCTGCGTTTGATTTCAGGTGTGGATTTGCCATCGTGAACAATTTGTGTGCACAGAGGAACCATTTCTGATAGTGTTCCAGCAATGCTGTATAATGCCTTTTGATTTGTTTTACTACTAGCCAAACCATGCCATAAATATATTCCCAGTGATACTGCCAAAAAGTCATAATTCTAAATGACAAACAGAAATATAAGATAATTTAACACAACTACAGTACATAATGCTTCACACTGTTCATGTTTCATATTAAAAGAATTGGCCCATTACATTACTTGTACCCATTGTAAAAAAACTATGTTTCCAAGTTTCAAAACTGTATTTCTTTTAATGTATAATGTAACGTTTAATTTATTTCATTATTTATTCCACTTATTTATTCCATTTATTTATTTCAAAAAGCAGATTATGACTCTTGCTCCCAAAAACAAAACATTCTGCATGGGGTTAATTGTCTCAAGGCATGTTATTAACACTTACTACTATCAACAAAGAAATAGTCTTCAGCTAATTTTAACCTTTTTACTTGTGATTCTAGTCCTTCCTTTTCATGTAGTACAATGTGCTCCCCCTTTTTCTTTTCTTTTCTTTTTTAAGGCATTGAAGGGAACTATAGGAAGATATACAAGGACAGTGTGAGCCTAGCTCATTGTTGAAGAAACAAATTTCTTTGAATCATTATAGACAAAGCATTTTAATACAGGCCTCTGCGTAGGGTTCCTGTATTTCTAGCTATACATTTATTAACTGCAATACGTGGTGGCTCAGAAGGTAAGATGCCAGGCTTGTCGATCGGAAGATCATAAGTTCGGAGGTTCGAATCCCTAGCCCCGCGTGACGGAGTGAGCTCCCGCACTCGCCCCAGCTCTTGCCAACCTAGCAATTCGAAAGCATGCAAATGCAAGTAGATGAATAGGTACCACTTCGGTGGGTAGGTAACAGCATTCTGCGCACGTCATGCCGGCCACATGACCGTGGAAGCGTCTTCGGACAACGCTGGCTCTTCGGCTAACAAACGGAGATGAGCACTGGCCCCTAGAGTCAGACACAACTGCACAAATGTGCGGGGGGAACCTTTACCTTTACTCATTTCTTCCACCCAGCTATGTTCCTTAGCCATATAACAGTCTTCAAATTCAGAAGGTCTTTACTCCTGGCCAGATTTAATGCCCTCCCAACAGCTATTACTGAGAGGAAATACCAGAACATCCCATTTGAGTAGAGCTTATACCCTGCAGTGGAGGAATAGTTGAAACATTGGATCACGTTGCATTGCATTGCTCGTTTTATGCTGATGCTCAGCAGGAGTTGTTATCTCCATTTTTAGTCAAACACTCTGGTCGTTTTGACTCCTTTACCCCCAGCTGTTACTATCAGATCAATCTAACTCTATTTTGTTAAATATTGCTCTGGTGACTGTACAATAAATCACAATCTTTCTCTAAGTAGCTCTTAGATATTTCTCATCAGGTTTTGTTAATCACCCATTTTAGTTATAGTTGTTTATTCAATCAGTTATATTTATGCATTAGATTATATGCACTTTTACTGATTTTTATTAACCTGTTTGTTTGGGGGAGTTGTATTACTCTTTGGAATGTGCTCATGCAAAGCTATGACCATATTAAACCATTCTTTGATTCATTATTATTATTTTGGTGGGGGAAAAGAGCGAGACGAGGAGGAAAAAGTGGGCAGGGTAAAGAGGTGGAGAGATGGAGGAAAGAGAGCAAGACAAGAGAGACAGAATGGGGTACACCAATAACACAAAGGAGGTTGATAGTGAGAAATTTCCCCACACTTCTATTTAGATTATATTTTGACCTCCACATGGCCAATGTACTGTATATTAGCAACACAAAGGACACGATCCACTAAATTACAACAAACCTCCACATATGTCAAACTTTCTGGGAAATATATTTAGATAGCATCACCGATGTAATGAACATGAATTTGAGTAAACTCCAGGAGACAGTGGAGGACTGGAAGGCCTGGCGTGCTATGGTCCATGAGGTCACGAAGAGTCGGACATGACTAAACGACTGAACAACAACAAAAGGAGCATTAATAGGTACATCACTGCCCATGAGTAACAGGTTGCCTATCCCTGCTATAGGTATTTATGATTGTTATACATTTGGTTTGGATCACAGTATGTATTTCTAATTCATTCATTATGCTTTTCAAGCCCCATTCAGGATTTATCATTATTAAAACTGGAGTGCTCACCATGTGACTCACCCCTATCAACATTGCTTGAAGTCATTCTTCTCTTACAAATAATTGTGCATGCAGTTTGCCTCTGTGCAACCCAGGACTCTGGATTGTTAGAGGCGTGACAAATCACAGAGGAACTAACATGTCTACAATGGGGCACACAAGGGCTTTGCTCCTGCAGGGAGTTGTTTGAACACACTGTGCTTGCAAGACTTCAGCAGCATTTAAGCAATGTGAGTGGGGTGGGTGGAACTGATTCAGAGCACAGATCCAGTGAGCAGTCCTGTTTAATAAGGTCTGAATAGGACTTCTCTGTAACTATGATGAAGCACAAACAACAGGCATTTTGGGGGGGGGGGAAGTAATCTCACAATCAGACCCAATTAGGTTTGTCTTACAAAGTTAACTGGAATTTGTGGAACATGGTCCATTTATCTATGTCCAAAGGATTCAATGAAGACATGCTGTAATGTCTGTATTTGCAAGAAGTGAATGCCCTGTATCAGAAGCAAATTCACACTTACTCAGCATCTTCATATTTGTTTTCACATCTCTTATCATGAGTCTGTAATGTGTATGTGTGTGTGCACATGCACAAGTACCAAGAGTTTTAATCTGTCCATCTCCTAAGGAGCTCCATGAAGAATTGAATGTGACCAGTGAGCAAACAAGCCCCTATAGATCCCAAAACTATAAAAGGTAAAAGATTGCTTGCCTGGTCCTATGGACATCAATTTAATCCTTTGCAATGCTTAATTTCAGTTTTAATAAGAAAATTAATTAGAGGAGTATTCTAGCAAACACGTGGATTTTGAGCATATGCCATGCAGAGTTAACATTGCTAAGCACTGTAAGTCAACTGGACACCAAATTCTTATGAGTACATGATGTCTTCTTGGATCCCTTTTTTTTTGTCTCGGTCTGCACAGAAAAAATATGCAGTGTAAAAGAGAAGAGACATGATACTTCTGGATTTTATTTCCTGAAGCTATTTCTGGATTGATTTAAGTTAACTTCTGCTTGGACTGTCTCTTCATATTGACCTTGCACATTATTTGTCCTCTTCCCCCAATTCATGGAAAGAAAATGCTTCTATTTCCATTCAGTTTCTTCCCATTGGCTCAGAACAATTTCCAGGGGAATAGCCATGTTAGTCTATGCTACTGTAGTTAAAGCAGCAGTCCTGTTTAGTTAAAGACTAACATACATGAACATTTGCAAAATAGACCCCATTTTGTCAGATGTATGGCATAATTCCATAATAATCCCATATAGATTATTGTAATGCGCTCTACATGGGGCTACCCTTGAAGAGTATCCGGAAGCTTCAGCTGGTTCAGAATGCAGCAGCGCGGGCAGTTATGAGTGCTATAAGATCAGCACATGTGACACCTCTGCTGTGCGAGCTGCATTGGGTACCAGTTTGCTTCCGGGTCCAATTCAAGGTGTTGGTGATCACCTTTAAAGCCCTACATGGCATGGGGCCAGGGTATCTGAGGGACCGTCTCATCCCGATAACATCGACCCGCCCCACCCGTTCATGCAGAGAGGGCATGCTTCGGACCCCTTCAACAAGAGAATTTCATCTAGCGGGGTCCAGGAGGCGTGCCTTCTCTGCGATAGTGCCCGCATTATGGAACATCTTGCCCCCGGAGGTGAGGCTGGCCCCTTCACTCCTGACCTTCCGGAAGTCTCTTAAGACCTGGCTCTGCCGCCTTGCCTGGGACGACGGAGGTGGTAGTGCCTCTTGGAGGTGGCTGGCCCCGTAGTGCCTTGATCTTGATAGTGGATTTTAACCATCTTTTGGATTTTACTTATTCCCTCTATTTATTGTTTTATAGTAATTTTTTGTATAGATTTTAACTTCTGTTATTTTGTAAACCACCCAGAGTCCCCTATTCGGGGAGATGGGTGGGGATAAATTAAATTAATAAATAATAAATAATAAATAATTACCCTAAAAGCGGAAAGCACGCACATTTGCCCATCCTTTTGGAAGGAGGGGGAATTATTCTGGGATCAGAATCATAAGGAAATAAAATTCTCCCCAAAGCAGCATAGCAAACTTAACCAAATGAGACAATCTTGCCTATTAGACTTCTCTGAGTGTTAGACTTCAACACTCATTCTCAAACTGGACTTGCCACTTATTGTTTCTGATTCGTTGCAGTGTAATAACTGTTAGAATGTGTTTGGATTTTCTCCAAAAATCTTTTTTCATTTTCTACCTTTTCACGTTTTTCTTTTTTGTAGTTTTTTTTTTGTAGTTTTTATCTTCGTTTTAAACTTAATAAAAATTCTTATTACAGAAAAAGAATGTGTTTGGATTTTGTTCACTTTCTTTTGTTTATCCTTCAGTGATCATCTCTCCCTCCCTGAACCATACAATTCATGGCAGGACTGGTTTTTTAACCAATTGTCAGAAAAGTATAATTAGATGGATCTTTGATCAATTCTGTACTTTGTTTCTCTTGTATATGCTGCCCCATCATACAGATACTTTGCTAAGAAGTTGTATTGAATTCAATAGGATTGCTTCCAGAGAATGTGTTTTAAGATTGTGTATGGTTTATTTTGCTTGATTATTCTACCATTTATATTTCAGCTACATTTTTTTCAACCTCCCACCTTTAATATTCTTTGCTGTATTTAATGACTTTCTGCCAACTGCACCCCATAAATAAGAAATCTACTCCATTATATCATGAAAAATAAATGTTGTTATGGCTACAATTGAGAAGGTAGAGCAGGGTAGAATGGCATTCAATGTACGTATATGTACTGTATTTTTCAAGCATACTATTGCAGCTTGCATTCAACTCTTAATTTGCTAGCCTATTTTCTTTCATTTCAAAGCCTAACAATGTGGAATATGTTTTTCCTGTTTTTGATCATTAATATCATCCTTAATTATACCCAAATATCACTGGACTTGACAGAGGAAGAATGGGCTGAAATGCAAGCATCTGTGATAGTAAATGATTCCTTGTATTATCCAAAGCTGCTAATCCTCAGACTACTTTCTAGAAGTGCTACTAAAGCAAAAGGACCACAGGGGACTTAGTGGAAAAAGTGTTAAACAGATTCCATTTACACCTGCTGCAATCTGTACAATACAACGGGCCTCATTAACAATTTGCTTTACTATTATTTCTATGCTCCACAGTGTTATCTGTAGATCAGCCTCTCCAGTCTGATGCCCTCTTGAAGCTATATTACAAGGTCAGGAAAAAAAGACATCGGACTTTGATTTCTTCTGTAGCCATGAAGCTCATTGGGTGAATTTGGGAGTATTACAGACTGGTTCCACTCACTGCACCAAGCCACAGTTAATTGACTGGGTTTGCACATCACAGTAAGCCATAAACTATGATTTGCAAACCACCATAGTTTGCAAGGTTCACATAACACTAAGTCCAAACTGAGCAAACCTCACTGTGGTTTAGTGTGATGTGTAAACCCAGTCACCCTCTATAAGACTATACTCTCTATGTATTGGAAAAACAAGAACAAATATAGGTAATCAGTATAATTTAGGAGGTAGTTATGAATGCATCATGGGGGAAGACACAGAAGTCTGGCAGGAATGCAGGGATAGAAAATTTAACTGCAGGCAAGAAGGAAGTACTCTTAATTGAGGAACTGCTGTTCTAGATAGAGACTTCATCCCCTCTTCCAAAAAAATCAGGCACCAATGCCATACTTAGCTTTATACAATTCAAGCATCCTTATGTTTATTACCATTTTCGAAATTACATTTAACATTGATATAAACTTTTTTCTCCTCATCTTTAAAGGTTTAACTTATTTAAACCATCATAGTGTTAACAATTTCTGGTTTCTGTCACAGAAATACCACTGTACACAGCTGTTGCTGTTTTTTGTGCCTTCGAGTCAGTGTTGACTCCTGGCGACTGCCTGGACAAGTCCCTGCAGTCTTCCTGGCAGGATTTTGGAAGTGGTTTGCCCTTGCCTGCTTCCTAGAGCTGAGAGAGAGGGACTGGCCCAAGGTCACCCAGCTGGCTTTGTGCCTAAGCGGCAGTCTCCTGGTTTCTAGCCTGATGCCTTAACCAAACTGGCCCTCGTACCCAGCTAATATCTGTATTTTATAATGTTTTATTCACATCTTATAATACAATAAAACAATTATTTGAAAAAAAAATCAGGTAGTCAAGTTAGGGTTGCTTGCCAGCCTACTGTTTGATATCAGTAACTGGGAATAGCCTTGAGTAGTCTAGATTATCTTGACAGCTGAGACCATATCTGGAAAAAGCAGACCTCAATTCCTTGCATTTTTATTCTATGCACAGGATATATCCAGCCTCAGCTGCTGTATGCCTTGTGATATATCTTAATCTTCAGCTAGTTCAAAACTCAAGCGCCAGAATGCTTTTGTAGATTGGGATTTTTTTCCCCTTGCATCAGATAAATTATTTATCCACTTATTTTCAGACTTAATTCCCTGCATAGTCTGGAGCCAGGATATGTAAAGCCCTGAATGGTCCAAGGCTGCTATCTGAGCTCACATTTCAAGTTTAGCTTTACTTATTAAATATGTGTAGCCATAGGCTATTATATGCATTAATGTTACTAAATTTTAAAATACAATGAAAACAGAAGACTGAATTTGAAACTGGCCCTATCGTTTAACTTCCACATGATTCAATTAAAGCTTTGGGGCGACTAATGCAAATAGGGCTATACTCTGTGATATAATCTCATTAAAATCAGATACAGGAAAACTTTTTTTTCTTCATCCAAATTGAGCTGATAGCCCACCTCTTCTCAGTACATTTTTTCACAGTCTGTTAAGTGCAATGTGCAATATAAAAGATAATTGGAGAAATCTTCAATCTGAGAACGTTCACCCCAAGGGCAAAACTTGCTGATATCTACTCTCTGTAACAAGTTAATGCATAATTTGCAATCTTCAAATTGTGATTGCTTGCTAGGTTGCTTAGGTTATATTAACTTAATACTTAGCTTGTTTATGATCCAGTTTCAATGTTATACCAAGGTGAGAACCTAGTTGCCACCATAAGGTTCTTATTTCTCCTAGCTGCCAAATTATATAACTCCCACAGCTCCTTAGATTCGAAAGGATTTGTTGGTATTGAGAGTGAATGCTTACCTTGATTATGTGCCATCAAGTTGTGGTTGACTCTTAGCAACCACATAGATAGATTTTCTCCATGATGATCTATCTGTCCCTAACCTGTCTTTCAGGTCTTCCAGTGATGTACCTATCACCACGGTAACTGAGTCCATCTACCTTGCTGCTGGTCGTCCTCTTTTCTTTCCTTCCACCTTTTCCAGCATTAGAGCCTTCTCCAGAGGAATACTTATCTTACAATGCAGATTTCCCACCACTTTGTCTCCAACCACATTTATTTCCAAACTCAGTTTAAGGTAGTAGCCATAGAGATATCTGAAGCTTTATTGGCAGATTACAAAGCCAGCCTTTTCAGTAGCAGCTGAATATCTGTAGAATTCGTTCTTTCCAGAATTCTGCTTGACCCTCTTTCTTGTAGAATTTACTTCATAATAAGTAAAAATAAGTTTTTTACTCCATAAAGCTATTTTAAACAACGTTAGGGTTATTTCCCTACATATATTTTATCTGATACTGTATTTAATTATATATTTGTTCAATAGTTGTCTTTCTATGATTTTTATTGTAAATAAAAATAAAAAAACCATCTTGTGATGGTTTGTCCAAAAAGTTGGGTTAAAAAAATCAACATTTAGAACCTATGTGCCATCGGGCCTCCTCACAGAAACCTACATGGAACCTAAAATTCTATTCCAGGACATACTGTGGTTAGAAGATTACAATTACCATCTATTCTGTTCACATTGAAAGATTCACTGAATTTAGTAAGACTTATTCTCAAAAAATTGTGCCTGGACTACCTTATCACAACCAAATTATCAGATTCTAAAACCAGCTTAATATATTAAATCCCTAATATGTCAATTGTTAAAAAGTATAACATTTAGAAAGTTATTTTTTTAAAAGATACAGAAATAAAGTCAAGTAGATGTTTATTGAATGTTGAGCATGGGCCTTTTCCTTCATCACAGACAATTTCTTCAGAAGGCTCCTAGAATTGCTCTGAAGGAGGAGAAATGGATGTCTGGCTGTTGCATCCATCACACCGTTTCCTGCTACTACAAGATTATTTTATTTATTTTATTATTTTATTTTATTTTATTTTATTTTATTTTATTTTATTTTATTTTATTATTTTATTTTATTTTATTTTATTTTATTTTATTTTATTTTATTATTTTATTTTATTTTATTTTATTTTATTTTATTTTATTTTATTATTTTATTTATTTTATTTATTTTATTTATTTTATTTATTTTATTTTATTTTATTTTATTTTATTTTATTTTATTTATTTTTATTATTTTATTTATTTATTTATTTATTTTCTATCCCGCCTTTATTATTTTTATAAATAACTCAAGGCAGTGAACATACCTAATACTCCTTCCTCCTCCTATTTTCCCCACAACAACAACCCTGTGAGGTGAGTTGGGCTGAGAGATGGGGACTGGCCCAAGGTCACCCAGCCAGCTTTCATGCCTAACGCGGGACTAGAACTCTCAGTCTCTCCTGGTTTCTAGCCCGTTGCCTTAACCACTAGACCAAACATGTTATGTTTTTAGACGTACAGAGGACACACCAAGGCAGAGAAACCTTCAGTAGAATTTACCAAATTATGAACTTTTTATTAGGAAGGTTATGCAAATTATTATTACAATTACCTAGAGATGGATTACTTTGAATTGCATGCTTTCTGATCTCAGAGCATTCTTCTGCTCCAGTAGTTCTTTGTTAGCAAATGTTTTTTTTCCTTGAATAATTTTAGTCTCATTTATATAGAACAGCATATTGCTGAAGAAAGAAGCAACTGAGAATCAGAGCTACCAAACCGAATTACAGAAATCTCTATAGGCTTCTTTGGGCATTTAGCTGGAACAAGGTATTCACTGATGCATAAGAGGGATGAGGCTGCACATCTGGCCCTCAGACCTTCAGTCTCTAGCTTGTCTTGGTGAACAAGGCTTCAAGCTGTGTTCTGCATCCATTTGCTTGAGTGTAAGGAGTGCTTTCTGCATGGCTTCAAGGTGGCCCCAGTTGCATAGAGTTCTGTTCATGTGCTGTGCAGGTTTCAGACCTGACACAGTGTGACACAGTGAAGGACTGAGGTTGGGCAGGCAAGTCTGGGTATGGCCAATATGTGCAGCTCCAGTTGTCTTAGACATAAGCAAATACTGTAGCCTCTTGAAGCTGAATACCTGAAAAAGACTTGTATGGCTAACATATTAGAAGAGACTAAAGGGACATATTATATACATGAACGCATGCTTTGTACTTCAACCCATATACACTGAATGGGACAACTATTCCTTTAATCTCTGTGGTGCAGGTACTAAATCTCTCTGTAGTGGTAAGAAGGAATTGTGATCCTGGATAAGGAGTTCCAATATTTCAGAATGAGTAAAACAATCATGTCTGTGATTACCAGGAGCCATGTTCCCAATTTAGTGTCTCCCAGTGTGGTTTGACAAAAGAGATGGCTATTGGACACTGGTCTGTTAGCATCACATATCTGGTGGGAACCAAGATGGGGAAAATTGCTCTATATCAGGGATCCCCAAACTTCAGCTCATTGTCCCCTTCATGAAGTTTCAGATTGTTCATCTACCCCCAAACATTTATTATATGAAAACAATTTAATAAATAATACTTTAGCTAATAGTACTACAAATGAAAATACTAATAACAAGAACCACAATAATGGATAGTCCCATCGACCCTAAGGGGTCGATATTGATCACTTTGGGAAACCCTGCTTTATATTATCATATATTTAATTTTTATATGTCACAGGGGAGGTGATCTGACGGTTTGGGATGAGGTATCATCAAAATGCTGATGATACCCAGCTTTATATCTCCACCCTGGGCAGCCTGAGTGATGCCGTGGATGTCCTGTCCCAGAGCCTCGAGTCTGTAAGGGCCTGGATGGTGTGCAATGGGCTTCAACTCAACCCAAGCAAGACTGAGTGGCTTTGGGTATGTGGGCCTTCCATTGACAAGGTTTTTCCATCGTTGGTCCTGGATGGGGTTGCACTGCCCCAGATGGACCCAGTGCGCAATCTGGGGGTGCTTGTAGACTCACGGCTCCTGCTTGAAGAGCAGGTGGCAGCCGTGGCTAGGAGGGCCTTTGCACACCTTCGGGTTGTACGCCAGTTGTGCCCATTCCTAGACCGAGAGGCTTTACTCACAGTCACTCATGCCCTCGTGACCTCCCATCTGGATTACTGCAATGCACTCTACATGGGGCTGCCCTTGAAGAGCATTCGGAAGCTTCAATTGGTACAGAATGCAGCTGCACAGGTAGTAAATGGTGTCGGATATTCGACATATGTAACACCACTACTACGTGAGCTGCATTGGTTGCCAGTGTGCTTCCAACTGCAATTCAAGGTGCTGGTTGTCACCTTTAAAGCCCTTCATGGCTTGGGACCGGGTTACCTAAGGGACTGTCTTCTCCCAGTTGTTTCTACCTGTCCAATTCGGACTGGTAGGTTGGGTGTGCTACGGGTCCCGTCAGCCAAGGAATGTCTGTTGGTGGGGACTAGAAGGCACGCCTTCTCTGCCGTAGTGCCTGCCCTCTGGAATATTCTCCCTTCAGAGATCAGGATGTCCCCGACCCTGTTGGCCTTTCGTAAGGCCACGAAGACCTGGTTATGTGCCCGGGCATGGGGCCCCGAGTGTGTTAATGGCCCTGCTTCTTGGCTATATTAACATCCATGCATTGCTTACTTGGCAACCATATATATTTTGTACTTTTAATTGTTTTAATTATTTTAACTGTTTTATAATTTTTATGATTGTAAGCCGCCCAGAGTCACTTGTTGAGATGGGCGGTTATAGAAAATAAATAAATAAATAAATAAATAAATAAATAAATAAATATTCTTTTATATGTTCACGTATATGTATCGTTGATTGTAATAAAGAATGTACAGTATGTGTGTATATGCATGCTAAGGTAGGATCTTGTGGCAATAGCCAAGGCATGTTCCCTTTGGAAGGGAGCCCATTAAATCATGGCTTAGCTCATGATCCAAGAAATCGGAAATAGGCTCAATCAAAGCTTCAGCCCATGTAAAATCTGATCAGTTGACTCCTCTCTCAAACGTTGTGTGAATCAGCCTCTTTAGAGGGAGATGACTGTGGGTGGAAAGGCAGGAAATAACAATGTTTCCTACTCATCAGGTGAAATGATAGGTAATAATGATCTATTTGCAACAGAGACAATAACTGCGCACAGAGAACTGACCTTCACAATAATTGTTCATTTATATTTTAGAGAGACAGAGAATACATTTTGAGCTGAAACTTGCATCTGCCAACTCATTTCCCTACTTAACACCCATTAAAAAAAAGAATTAGAAAAAGAAAGATGTGAATTTTTTTTTTAAAGATCCTCACATGGGCATTCTGGCTGCAGCTGAAGATCTGTGTGTTATCATACTTTCGTTATCCTGGAAGGCAATTGTTCCTTTTTTCCCCCCAGACTTTTTTTCAGGGGGGAAAACGTGGGGAATATTAACCATGCTTGATATTAACGTACACCAGAATATAAATCTAGTTAAGCTTTTCTCATCCCACCCTCAACTTATTGAAGTTAGCTTTTTTTCCTGGATGAATCATGTGTTGACTCACTTAGCTGACTAACTGCTTTGACGGTCGTCAGTGCCTGACTCTGAAGCAGAAATCCATTATTTTTGTTCTCTTGGCTTATGATTCATTTTTTTTTATAATAACATTTCCACAGCAGCACTGAATATTACAAAAGGTATTCAAGGAGTAGAGTTTTGATGACTGATTAATAACGAGCCGCTTGAAAGAAGGATTTACCTTGGGAGCAATAGTGATAACAACACTGAAGCTTTGTTTAATATTTAAAAGCTTTCTTTAAAAATATTTAAAAGCATTAAAACACATTGTGGTGTTCATTTCCATTGCTCTCTGTTGCAAATAGTTATCTGATAGTTATGTGTTCGATGGTTGTTGTGGGTTTTCCGGGCTGTGTGGCCGTGTTCTGGCAGTTTTTGGTTCCTAACGTTTCGCCAGTAGCTGTGGCTGGCATCTTCAGAGGACAGGAGCACAGCTAGAAGATTCTCTCTGTGCCCAAGTGGAGGGTGTGTGTTCCTGCTGGTGTTTATAGCTGCTGAGAGGGTGTGTGTCTTCTGTGGGTCATTTACAAGAGATTGGGAGAGGGTTCTTTCTGGTGATTAGTTATGTGTTCATTTGCTACAAGTGGTAAAATCAAACTTTTAGGTTCCAGGAATGAATCTGCTGGGAATTCACATACTGTATAAATTGCTGGTTTATTTCTAGAAACTATCATCAGAATTGTTCAGGACTAAAAATACAAATATAGTACCTTTAGTGTTCAATTCACAGGTGATGCTAACATTGTTTGATCCTTGCTATTCTATGCTTTCTAATAGGGTACATATTTTGGACAGGTTCTTTGGGCCTTGCACAAGCATAGCCCCTCTGCTAGTTATTAAAGCAGCCACATCTTTTTTTCAAGCCCTGGCGTCAACCAATTAAAGAATTTATTTGCTCAGAAGCCTGAAAAAAGCAGGATGAGTCCTTTGTAATCCTGCATGAATCTGTCAGGCTTCTTATCTTGAGGCAGCATGAGACTTGGCGTTCATCCTTATGCCATGCAGGCTACAGCACAAATATGCCTTATTAACCATTTTTGAGGAACCTAGCCTCACAAGGTCGCCTGCATCTCCATCTCATCTCCAGCCTGCTGCTGAGACAGTCCAGAGTAGGCTTTAGTTGTTTTGAATGGAAATCATGTTTTCTTTCTTCTCCCAACACAAAGCTTGCCATAACTGTGGTTCTTCGGTGACAAGTTTAGGAATGATGCACTCAGGAGCTGGAAACTGCATTGACCCTGTTTATTTCTTTATTCAATGTGGTGCCATCCAATCCCAAACTACTCTGGGCGGCTCACAGTACACCAGACAATATAAAAACAATATGGGCCCGTCACTGTCTCTCAGCCCAACTCACCTCACAGGGTTGTGGTTGTGGGGAAAATAGGAGGAGGAAGGAGTATTAGGTATGTTCACTGCCTTGAGTTATTTATAAAAAATAATTAAGGGGGATAAAAATAAAATAAAGAAGAAGCAACAAACCAAACTAGAACAAGAGAACAAGAAAGAAGGACAAGATGATGAACCCTGCAGACACCCCCAAGTATCCCACTAACATCTAACATCCAGTGGTGATGTTGCTGTTGTAGTCTCCTCACCCTTCCTGCAATTTGTCTTGACACTGAGAGAGAAACAAAGATATAAGGGAAAGTTGTGAAAGATCATCTAACTGTAGAACCACAGAGTGTGCCAAATGGGACTACAGGTAGTTCTTGACTTATGACCATTAGTTTAGCGACCATTCGAAGTTACGGTGGTGTTGAACCAAGGGACTTATGACTGGTCCCCAAAGTTACAGCCGTTGCAGCACTCCTGCAGTCATGTGATCAAAATTCAGGTGCTTGGCAGCCCACTCGCACGTACGACCGCAGGGGCACTTCAACTCCCCCCCCCCACCTATCTTCCCCCCCATCTATGCCCTTTTGGCCCCCTGCACTTCACAGCCCCTGCCACCCCAGCTGACCATCACCATCTTTTTGCTCCCGCTGCTGACGACCATGCCCGGCCTGGCCCTTCGCAAGGCAGCTGCTGGCCACACGAGGCTTTCTTCCCAAGGTCACGCACGGTGGTTTCTTCACAAGGCCTGGGGAAGATGGGCTCACGTTGCTAGCAGCTGCCTCATGAAGGGGCAGGGTGGGCATGCCTCAGCAGCAGCAGGAGCAAGAAGACAGCAAAAATCAGCTGGGGCAGTGGAGCGCAGGGTGGCGAGGGCGACTGGAGCTGGGACTGGGCTGGGGTGGCTGGGGCTTCCCAGGATGCAGCTGCCTTGCACCATGCTGTTGGGGCTTCCGGGGGAACGGCAGCTTTGCGCTGCACTGCTGTGGCGGCTGAGACTTCCAAGGGTGGCTGCGGCTTCACGCCGCAGCTCAGCCTTTTCCCACTTAATGACCTTCATGTCTTGGGGTTACGATGGCAACCAGGACTGCCCGTGATTGCTGTCACTAAGCAATACGGTCACGTGTCATCGCGCTTTATGGAAGCATCCCTTCGCGATGGAAATTCCAATTGTGGTCATAAGTCGAGGACTACCTGTAAAGAGTTAAGGATAAAGACTAAAGAGTTAAGAATAAAGGGGGAGGGGGGAAAAGCCTCTCCTTTAATTTTATATACAAAGAATTCTAAAGACTAACATTCAGGTGAAACCAGAAATGTTTTTACTGGGACTTATGGATAACCAATTAGAAAAGACCTATGGAAGATTGGTTTTGTATATGGTAACTGCAGTAAGACTATTGTATGCACAAAGATAGAAAAATACTAAAATACCCACAACAGAGGAATGGATTGTAAAGATGATGGAACTCGTGGAAATGGCAAAATTGACCTGTCTAATCAGGGATAAGACAACAAGTACTTTTATTAAAGACTGGAAACCTCTTATGGACTTTTTGCTGAGAATGGAAAAAAATGAACTGGTGATTTACGGATTTGCTGATTAAAAAGGGTTTATTATGGGAAGAAGAGAATAATAATGCAATTTTAATGAGGGAGGAGAGAGAATAAGTTTGTAACTACTGTAAAGAAGATCGGAAGTTGTTTCTTTATATATCTTTTCTTTTTTTCTCTTTGTATTTCCTTTCATACTTCTCTTTTTTACTTCTCATCACTCTTTTCTCTTTTTCTTTTCTTTAAACTTACTTCATATTGTTCCAATAAAAAATTATTTAAAAAAAAGATGGCAGTTGCAACCATGAAAGCTCTGGCCATTTTGGATTGCTCACATGTACAAAGGAGCAGGGCTTCAATCACATTGTTGCAACCATTTGACCTTTTTTGACACCCCTTCCCCCCATTGCAGATGCTCCTACCCCCTACCCCAGCCTGCCACACATTCAGAACTGTGAATACTGTTGGTTTTCCCAGCAGACAGGGTGAGAAATGTGGCAGGGAAGCTACTGATGACTGTATTTTCTTGGAAAAAATAAAGGACAAACCTGAAAGGGGAAAATCTGAAAGAGGTTCATAAGGATAAAAAAACACAATTGTTGATGTTTATACAGTAACTTTGCTTTACAAAGGAAAATTCAAGAGCAAAACCAAGAAAATAAACTAAATAAATCTAAAGGACAGCTTTCTGAAATAAAGGACTACCCTATATAATAAAGGGCATATGGTCACTGTACTAATCATGGCCCTCAAACTTTCCCGCCAAAAATAACACTGCCAGGGTTCACTGCTGAGGTGCAGAAAAGCTCAACCATGGGGCACTCCATTCATACTGACTTCTCTTCCTGTCTTCTCAATTCAAGGACAGAAAGGAATATGGATGAGTCCTCAGACAGTATATGTTATATGCTAATGTCAGCAACCTATGGCAGCCTCAGGAACTATTCAATCATGCTTGTCTTCCAAAAGAGAGAAAAAGGGGGAGGGAGTGCATTGGCAGAAGAAGGAGAGCACAATCCATTTACTGGCCACTATTATGCTTCCTTTTTGAAAGAAATAGACTGATCATTTACGACGGGATGGACAACCTACAGTAGGCCCTCCAGATGTTATGGCAGTAAAGCTTCCACTGTCCTTTAGGAGTGACTATGATGGCTGGGGCTATTGAGAACTGTAGTTTAGCAATAACCACAGGGCTATTATAACCCCCAGTGTTTTTATTTTTATTTATTTATCATATTTATACCCCGCCTATCCCCTCCCTATCGGAGGACTCTAGGCGGCTTACAATTTCATATATTATACAGACATTATTATCGCGCGCTAAGGGGGAGGGGTAAGGGAACCGACTCTTCTTCCGTAGGTATTGGACTACATGTCCCAGCATACCTCGCTTCCGAGTCGGCTGCTGACGTCCTGGATGATACCGATCGGGTTCCATCGTCCTCTGCCGCCATTCACGGGATTCCCAGGATCATCTTCCGCTCCGAGGGCGACCCCTGACAGGACGCCGGCAAATTCTCCCACTTTAACGTGGTACCCATTTATCTACGTTTTCCTTTTTGCAAATTTGGTTAAATGAACTATCCTTATTTATTGCAGTGGATTGTAGGCCATTTGCTTCAAAAAAAAAAAGTGCCACATATTGGTAAACAAAAGGCATTGTAAGAGGAGAGCCGTGTTAGTTTATGGCAGCCAAAATTCAGGAGGAGTCCTGTAGCACCTTTTCAGAATAACACATTTTATTGCAAGACGTAAGCATTTGTGAACAGCAGCTCGTTTCATCAGATTCCTGTTTTGTTATTTTGCTACACAAAAGGCAGGAAAGGAATAAGTAATTTAAGTTACTTTGGAGTCCTTGGTGCTCTCTGAGCCTAGTTGTTTTCTTGTAGACGTTTCATTGCCAGGCTAGGCAACATCTTCAGTGCGAAACGGGAGTGGGACTTGCTCTCTGTTTATATACGGTGGCTTCTCCTGGTTATGTTGGTGGGGGTGGTGTTCTCTCCTTGGTAGGTCCTTGATTGGGCTGTTGTTTGCTGCTTGGTTGATTGACTGAGTTAATAGTTCCTTGATTAGGGTATATTGTGCTGTTTGATTGTTCCTCTGGTGCTAATCCTGGTGTTAATCTTTGCATATATGGGTGTTGATTGCTGGCAAGGAGGCGTTCTGGTCTTTTGGCTTTTCTATTGTCTCTTATGAATGGTATGTAAATGTTGTTTACCTCTATGTGTCTGTTGATGGCTGCTTTGTCTAAGTGCCAAGCTTCCAGGAATTCTCTAGCGGTTTTGGATTTGGCTTGGTTTAAGATGCTCACAGTTTCCCAGTTGAAAGTGTGGTTGATTCTGTCCATGTGTTGTGAGATTAAGGAGTTTTCATCGTGGCTTCTGACTGCTAGTTGGTGTTCGTGGATGCGTTCTGCTAGTCTTCTGCCAGTCTGTCCTACATAGTGGCTGCTACAGTCCTTACACTGTATGTTGTAGATAATTCCTGTTTTTTCTTCTTGAGATACTGTGTCTTTTGGGTTACTTAAGTTGTTCTGAAGGGTTTTGGTTGGTTTATGTGCTACGGTGATGCCATGTGGTTGTAACAGTCTATTAGTAGTTTCTGAGATGTTTCTGATGTATGGCAGTGTAATCCTTTTCATAGCTTCTGTTGGTTTTGCTGTGGTGGGTTGAGTGGTCAGGGACTTTTTGATAAAGTTTCGTGGGTATCCATTTTGCTGGAAAATGCTATATAAGTGGTCTGTTTCCTTTTTCTGGTGTTCTGGGTTGCTGCAGTGCGTTTGTGCTCGTCTGAATAGTGTTCTTACATGGCTCCTTGTGGGAGGTTGGGTTATTGCTTTGGTAGTGGAGCACTTGGTTAGTGTGGGTAGATTTCCGGTGGACTTGTGTTTCTAGAATACTATCATTTCCTCTACTGATGAGGATGTCCAAGAAGGGTAGTGTGTTGTTGTTTTCTTCTTCCCTTGTGAATTGTATTCCTTTGAAGATATTGTTGATGGTTTCATGTGTTTCCTCCAGTTGTCCCTTCTTTATTATGATGAAGGTGTCATCTACATACCAGATTCATACTTTGAGTTGTATGCGTGGGAGTGCTATCCTTTCTAGACATTGCATTCTCTGCTATGAATCTTGAGAGTGATGATCCCATGGGTGTTCCTTTGACTTGTTGGTATATTTGTCCATCAAACTGAAAGTAGGTGGTGAGGCAGAGGTTGATGAGGTCCATGATTCTGGGTATTTTGATCTTGGTGTATCTAGTTAGGTCAGGTGTGTTGCGTAGAACTGCTGCCATGGATTCAATCGGTAGTGCATGGTCTATGGATGTAAAGAATGTAGTGACATCAAATGACACCATAATTTCATCTTCATCTATTTTTAGGTCTTTGATTTTCTGGAGGCACTGTAGTAGAGAGTTGATAGAGTATTCACTCTCCTCTGTGAGATGCCCAAGTTTTCTTGTAAGTTCTTTAGCTATGTTGTATGTGGGGGTCCCTGGTAACAATACAATTGGACGGAGCGGTATGTCGGGCTTGTGTATTTTGGGGCGTCTGTAGAACTGTGGGATGATGGGTCCGCTGCTTTTCATCCACCTCTGTTCTTCTTTTGTGATTTGACCTTTCTTGGTTAGGTCGTTGAGGATTCTTTTGACCTGGTTGTCCAGTTTCTGTATGGGATTGGTGTTTACTGGGGTGTAGGTTTCTTTGTCCTCAAGTAAGTATTTGGCTTTTTCTATATATTGCGATTTGTCCATAATGACGGTGGTGTGGCCTTTGTCTGCTGGGAGGCTGATGATAATTTGGTCCATCTTTAGGTTTTTGAGGGCTGCTCTGTCCTCTGCTTTCAGTTGGTTCTGTTTCCATGTCCTTCTGGTTTGTGGTATGGTTATCTGTCTTACATTCTCTTGGGTTTCTGTAGTAAGTCCTGTAGTTTTCAATGCTGCTTCTAAAGCTGCAAAGAATTCTAATTTATTCGCATCCTCTGTGTTGTAATTGAGGCCTCTCTGTAGGATATTGTGTTCTGCAGTGGATAATGGGTGGCTGGACATGTTGACCACCCATTCTGGTTCTGGTACTTCTTTGTTTCTGGGGTTTAACTTAACTAGCTTAGTTTGGAGTTTAGCTTTCCTTTTTTCTGCTTGCCTCAGTGATGTGGTCTTGATGGTAGTAGTCAGCATGTTGTTTGTTCAGGGGTCATAGTCTGTTCTAGTTGTTTCTTGAGGCTGTCTATTGTGTGTTGATTTTTGTTTAATCTGAGGTGGGCATCCATGATAATTAGCCGTATCATTTTTCACCCACTTTGTTGCGCTATCTTCCATCCAGCTATGCAGTTGATTGGAGGTTTGTATCTGACACTGGCGGGCAGGGCATGTTGTTGTAGGCCAGAGCTTTCCAAACTTTTCATGTTGGTGACACACTTTTTAGACATGCATCATTTTGCGACACACTCTTACAGCAGGGCATCATTTCGCGACACACTCTTACAGCAGGGCACAAGGCAGGCACTAGGACCTGCGCGGAATCACAGCAGGTTTGGAGGCAGTAAGGCACAACGCAGGCACTAGGACCTGCGCAGAATCCTGGCAGGGCAGGTTTGGAGGCAGCAAGGCACAAGGCAGGCACTAGGACCTGTGTGGAATCCTGGCAGGACTCGGAGGCAGCAGCAGCCGTGACACACCCAGACACTGCAGCCGACACACTAACATGTCCCGACACACAGTTTGGAAAGCTCTGTTGTAGGCGTTCCTGCAGAAAGAACAGCTGTTCTTTGGTGGAAGTTTGCCTACGTGCAAATTTCTCCCATTTGCATGCTATCTGGGGCGTTTGATGCCCATATGTGGTACCAGTCAAAGAGAATATTTGTAGCTCAGGGTTGAACTGTGGAGTCCTTGGTGCTCTCTGAGTCTTGTTGTTTTCTTGCAGACATTTCATTGCCAGGCTAGGCAACATCTTCAGTGCGAAAAGGGAGTGGGTCTTGCTCTCTGTTTATATACCATGGCTTGTCCTGCTTGTGTTGGTGGGGGTGTTGTTCTCTCCTTGGTAGTTCCTTGATTGGGCTGTTGTTTGCTGCTTGGTTGATTGACTGAGTTAATAGTTCCTTGATTAGGGTATATTGTGCTGTTTGATTGTTCCTCTGGTGCTAATCCTGGTGTTAATCTTTGCATATATGGGTGTTGATTGCTGGCAAGGAAGTGTTCTGATCTTCTGGCTTTTTTTTTCTTTTTAAATAGCCTTTATTTACTAAAATACATTACAATATGAAAATACAACAACTATAGTAAATATATACTGCACATATAAAAAAGAAGTATAGAAGAAAAAAGAAAGAAGGAAAAGAGAAAAAAATTCTATTAAAAGAAAAGGTTTCCAACTATCACAACTATAGATATACTTATAATGACTTTTTAATAATCTCTTATCTCTATTTTTCCTTATATTACCATTATTTCTATTTAAACAATTCATTAATATATAAAACCCACAGTCATAACTTCATTTTTTTCGGTTACAATCAGGTATTCAAGAAGTGGCTGCCATAATTCCTTATATCGAGATATTTTTATCTTTCATCAAGACCGTTAATTTTGCCATTTGTTCTAAATCTAATAATTTAGTCATCCATTCTTCTATTGTTGGTATATGTCTTCTGGCTTTTCTATTGTCTCTTATGAATGGTATGTAAATGTTGTTTACCTCTACAGTATGTGTGTGTTGATGGCTGCTTTGTCTGAGTGCCAAGCTTCCAGGAATTCTCTAGCATTTTTAAGTTACTTTATTTTAATCAAAATAGAAGTGGTAAAACTAATGTGAGTGTACCCTTAAATATACTTTATACATTCCACATTTTAGAAAAGTTTTTAGAACACAGAATAAGTGTTGACTTGATTATTTTTTAAATTTGTTATTAGTAACACAACTTTTTCATAAAAATAATCTAAGCCAGCTAGCAATGACAACATCCACATAAGAGAAGAAATGACACTGTAAAAGCATATAAAAATCTGATGACAGCTGACAAAAAGGTGTCAGCCCAGTTAAAAACCCAATTAAATTAAAATATATATTAAGATTCTGAGCAGCAGAAAAAAGCAAATCATCCCACTGTTGGAAGGATTCAAGCTACCCCCCTCCTTCTCTTTCAAACTGCCATTTTCAAACCACGTTTTCCCCAAACTGATGCTTCCCGCCAAAAACATTTCCCCAAACCGGATAAGAAGATGGAAACTCAGGGCAAAAGACTAAGACAGAAGGGAAACGATTTAAACATGAAAAGATCGCAATAGAATAATAGGAGAAAACCAACACGAGCCGTAAAAGAACCTCCCAACGACCTAATCCCCGCAAGCCGATCAGGTCAGGAAACTGTGGGGACAAAGGCGGAGAGGCAACACCTTAGCATAAGTAAAGGAAAAGGGGCTTCCCCTCAGAATAACAATAGTCTAAACCCAACGGGCAAAAGCCACAACCCGGCAGAGAGCTTAATTGATCAAAGAACAAGAAAACCACAAAACAGTAGGGGGCGCGACCGCAGGAATGCCTCTGTTCTTTGACCAATTAACGCTCTCTCAGAATTCTTAGAAAATCCCTTCCAAGAACCTATTAAGCGCGATCTAGCCAAGACAGCAGAAGTAGATCAGTTCTATGAGGATCTGCAGCACCTACTGGATAATACACCAAAAAGAGATGTTATTTTCATTACAGGAGACTGGAATGCTAAGGTGGGTAGTCAAACGACACCTGGAATTACAGGGAAGCATGGTCTGGGAGAACAAAATGAAGCAGGACATAGGCTGATAGAATTTTGCCAAGACAACTCACTGTGCATAACAAACACTCTCTTCCAACAACCTAAAAGACAACTTTATACATGGACTTCACCAGATGGTCGACACCGAAATCAGATTGACTACATCCTTTGCAGCCAAAGGTGGCGGACATCTATACAGTCGGTAAAAACAAGACCTGGAGCTGACTGTAGTTCAGATCACGAACTTCTTATTGCAAAATTTAGAATCAGACTAAAGAGAATAGGGAAGACCCACAGATCAGTTAGATATGAGCTCACTAATATTCCTAAGGAATATGCAGTGGAGGTGAAGAATAGATTTAAGGGACTAGATTTAGTAGATAGGGTCCCAGAAGAACTATGGACAGAAGTTCGCAACATTGTTCAGGAGGCAGCAACAAAAAACGTCCCAAAGAAAAAGAAAACCAGGAAGGCAAGATGGCTGTCTGTTGAGACACTGGAAGTAGCCCAAGAAAGAAGGAAAGCAAAAGGCAACAGTGATAGGGGGAGATATGCTCAATTAAATGCAAAATTCCAGAGGTTAGCCAGAAGAGATAAGGAATTATTTTTAAACAAGCAATGTGCGGAAGTGGAAGAAGACAATAGAATAGGAAGGACAAGAGACCTCTTCCAGAAAATTAGAAACATCGGAGGTAAATTCCAGGGAAAAATGGGTGTGATAAAAAATAAAGATGGTAAGGACCTAACTGAAGCAGAAGAGATCAAGAAAAGGTGGCAAGAATATACGGAAGATCTGTATAGGAAGGATAATAATATCGGGGATAGCTTTGACGGTGTGGTCAGTGAGTTAGAGCCAGACATCCTGAAGAGTGAGGTTGAATGGGCCTTAAGAAGCATTGCTAATAACAAGGCAGCAGGAGATGACGGTATCCCAGCTGAACTGTTTAAAATCTTGCAGGATGATGCTGTCAAGGTGATGCATGCCATGTGCCAGCAAATTTGGAAAACACAAGAATGGCCATCAGATTGGAAAAAATCAACTTATATCCCCATACCAAAAAAGGGAAGCACTAAAGAATGTTCAAACTATCGAACAGTGGCACTTCACATGCCAGTAAGGTAATGCTCAAGATCTTGCAAGGTAGACTCCAGCAATTCATGGAGCGAGAATTGCCAGATGTACAAGCTGGGTTTAGAAAAGGCAGAGGAACTAGAGACCAAATTGCCAATATCCGCTGGATAATGGAGAAAGGGGCATGGTGGCTTAGTGGGTAAGACACCAGGCTTATCGATCGGAAGATTGCAAGTTCAGAGGTTCGAATCCCTAGCCCTGTGTGCGGAGTGAGCTCCCGCACTAGCTCCAGCTCTTGCCAACCTAGCAATTCGAAAGCATGCAAATGCAGGTAGATTAATAGGTACCACTTCGGTGGGTAGGTAACAGCGTTCCGCGCGCGTCATGCGGCCACATGACCGTGGAAGCATCTTTGGACAACGCTGGCTCTTCGGCTAACAAACGGAGAAGAGCACCGGCCCCTAGAGTCGGACACAACTGCACAAATGTGCGGGGGGAACCTTTAAAAATGGAGAAAGCCAGGGAGTTTCAGAAAAACATCTATTTCTGTTTTATTGACTATTCTAAAGCCTTTGACTGTGTGGGTCATAAAAAATTGTGGCAAGTTCTTGGTGGTATGGGGATACCAAGTCATCTTGTCTGCCTCCTGAGGAATCTGTATAACGACCAAGTAGCAACTGCAAGAACAGAGCATGGAACAACGGACTGGTTGGGAAAGGAGTACGGCAGGGTTGTATACTCTCACCCTACCTATTCAACCTGTACGCAGAACACATCATGCGACGTGCTGGGCTTGATGAATCCAAGGCTGGAGTTAAAATCGCTGGAAGAAACATTAACAATCTCAGATATGCAGATGATACCACTTTGATGGCTGAAAGCGAGGAGGAGTTGAGGAGCCTTATGACGAAGGTGAAAGAAGAAAGTGCAAAAGCTGGGTTGCAGTTAAACCTCAAAAAAACCAAGATTATGGCAACCAGCTTGATTGATAACTGGCAAATAGAGGGAGAAAACGTGGAGGCAGTGACAGACTTTGTATTTCTAGGCGCAAAGATTACTGCAGACGCTGACTGCAGCCAGGAAATCAGAAGACGTCTACTTCTTGGGAGGAGAGCAATGGCAAATCTTGATAAAATAGTTAAGAGCAGAGACATCACACTGACAACAAAGGTCCGCATAGTCAAAGCAATGGTATTCCCTGTAGTAACCTATGGCTGTGAGAGCTGGACCATAAGGATGGCTGAGCGAAGGAAGATAGATGCTTTTGAACTGTGGTGTTGGAGGAAAATTCTGAGAGTGTCTTGGACTGCAAGAAGATCAAACCAGTCCATCCTCCAGGAAATAAAGCCAGACTGCTCACTTGAGGGAATGATATTAAAGGCAAAACTGAAGTACTTTGGCCACATAACGAGAAGGCAGGATATCCTGGAGAAGAAGCTGATGCTAGGGAAAGGGGAAGGCAAAAGGAAGAGGGGCCGACCAAGGGCAAGATGGATGGATGATATTCTGGAGGTGACGGACTCAACCATGGGGGAGCTGGGGATGGTGACGGCCGACAGGAAGCTCTGGCGTGGGCTGGTCCATGAAGTCACGAAGAGTCGGAAGCGACTGAACGAATAAACAACAAAGCCAAGACAAACACCATCTTTCGTGCTCTTTTCCTAACACAAAACCCACATTTCTATATAAGGGGGTGGTGGTGGGAATACAATTGTGGCCACCTCCAACCAGCATACTCTGTACATGCTCTTGGAAAATAAAAGAAACACCTCTGTTCAAGCAACTGCCTGCGTTTCTTCATTCCCGGCTTGGAACGGACCCTGGTAAGATTTCCTTCCAACACCACAAAGCCAAACATGCTTTTAAAACACAACCTGCCTTCCAACAGCACTTTCTTCCCCCACATATTTAGCTGCTTATTTATTGCATTTATTTATTTAATAAATTATTAATAGCTGCTTATTTATTGCATTACTTCTTACCATATTTAGAACGTATTATCACCGTAGTACACCATGCAATATGTATTCTTCCTTGCTGAAGAGATCTCACTCCTCAATGTTATTTCAGCAGCACTAAGGCAGCCTAAATGCTGTTTCTGATAAAAAGGTTAGATTAGAGCCAGGAAAATGTCACCATGGAAAACAAGCTTATTACCAAGATAATTACCAATGCAGAGAATACAGTGCCCAAACCCAGCAAGCTGGTACATGGCTATTAAATCTCATTAGCATGTTTGTATTGGATGCATTTCTGTGTCAGTGCTGCTCAGCATATTGCTACTTCTGTTTAGAAGTCTGTAAGCGAGAGCCACGCCTCAGTGTCGTCAAAAATCTCCACCCCTAACAGAACTAACAGAAGCTTTGCCTTCCTCCAAGATACTTTAAACTAATTCCTCTACCCGGCCAATTCACACCCATCTTCTGTTGTGCTTTACCAGTTGTTTTCTTACTGCTTTTGAAGGCAGGCTGGGAACGTGTAAGCCAGGGCTTTCCAAACTGTGTGTCGCGACACAATACTGTGTCGCCTGGGGGCCTGAAGTGTGTCACGTGACAACCCGGAACCGCTGATGAAAATGCCCTCGGTTCCGGCAGGGAGGCGAAAATTGTGTACGCACACAACCTGGCTTCCCGGCGCACAGCTGATTGGCGCGGAGAATTTCCACCCCGTCCCCCTGCGCCGATCAGCTGTGTGCTGGGAAGCCAGGTTGTGTGCGCGCGCAGTGAGGCTTTTCACCTCCCTGCTGGAACCGAGGGCATTTTCAGGGTCCCCGGAGCTTGCCCTTTCGAAGGGGCAGCTGCTGCCGCGGCGGCGGCAACCTGGAAGCACCACCACTGGCGCTTCCGGGTTTTTGTGGGCCGGCCGTTGGTGTGTCGCCAACGGCAAAAGTTTGGAAAGCCCTGGTGTAAGGAAAAGGTGAGCTGAATCCACCTGAAAGCTCCACCAGCACCACCACCCTTGCACTTTATTCTTCCTGCTAGTTTAGGAGAAGTGTGCAAAGCAGGCAAGGCTTTGCAACTCTGTCTTTGGTCAAGGTCACAGTGATTCTTGCTTAACTAATTGTCTTGCTAGACTATGGATGCATTTGCTATTCCCTGCTCCTTTCATAATCTCCTTTGTTCCTTTTGACTTCCCATATGCACAGTCTCACTGTTTTATGAGAGGGGTTTTTTTTTTTTAAAAAAAAGGGTTGCATTACCCTTACAATTTTAAATTTTTTTATAATCTTTGGCAAAATTTGGGGTTCCCCAAAGCATGCAAACTATTCCATCTTTTTCTTTAGTGGCTCTTAGTTCTAATCCTGAGCTACCCGGGAGGAGTGATTAAGTGGTTAAGGTGCTGGATTAGGACTGGATTGTGTCAGATTCAAGTCCACACTCAGTCATAAAAACTCACTAGATGTGAATTATTGTGGACAGGCCATCCTTTTCAAGAAAGCGTTGCAGCCGTTGGATCAGTCTAGGCTGTGAAAATGTACTTCAAGCCACTTATGCCATCTGTACTTCAAGTGACAAGCAATAGTCCAAACTGCTCACCTGCTTCTTTAGAGGGAATGCAACCCTATCCAGATTTAGAGACCTATTCAGTTTCTGGACATAAAAGATCACAAGCCACAGGGCATTCATCTTGCCAGGTATGTTGGCTATTGTCCAAACCATTACAGCATCCAGAACCTATTGCGACATTTATATTGACTCACCTGACAGATGACAGGGAGAAATAGAGCTAGATATCCTCAGCTTAATGATGAAATCCAGTCTCAATCTCCAAATGACCTCATCCAGCACCTTCATATAGCTATAAAACTAGGGTGTCGGAATGAACTGCTGTGAGATGCCCCCAGCCCAGCAGCCACAGGGCCAAGCATAAACCTTTTAAACTCACATCTAGTGGGAGGAGCAGAAGAACAATATTTCTTTATTCCAGCGCAAGATTAACCTGCATCCTGGTGCAGATAGGTTGGCGCAATACTAAAATTGTGTGTGTGTTGATTTATTTATTGCCTTTGAGTCAAACTTGACTCCTGGAGAGAAGTCCATGCAGTTTTCTTTGCAGCATTTTCAGAAGTGGTTTGCCCTTGCCTCCTTCCTAGGGCTGAGAGAAAGTGACTGGCCCAAAATCATCCAGCTGGCTTTGTGCCTCAGGCAAAACTAGAATATAGATCTCCCTGCTCCTACTCCAGTGCCTTAGCCATCAGACTAAGCTGGTATACCAAATTGTTTACTCAGAAGTGAATCCCAGTGAGTTTGGGAGGCTTACTCCCAAGTAGATGGATCTACGGCTGTTAGAACCCTTGCTGCCCCGTTATTGGAAACTGTAATGGCTCCTTCAAGATAATAGTGAATTGCTGTTCTTTTGGTGAAGAAGCTCCATTTTTTTAATAAGAATTTTATTACGTTTAAGCAAAGATAAAAAACTACAAAAAGAAACTACAAAAAAAGGGGGGAAAAGAAAGTGAAAAAACAGAAAAAAATATTTTTTAAGATTACAAGATGACTTCCGACTTTCAACAACAAGAATATACAGCAAATTCCATAATTAATCCCTTACTCTATATCTAACCAAAATCACATTATTTCTATAAATCAATCCATTAACACATTATAAAACTATAAAAGCAATTGTCTATGGAGGTTCTCAGTCATCCAGGTGGAATTGTCTGTAGCTTGAATCATGTCAACTGGATTTCTATTTTCTTAGTGGACAATAGAAAATAGAAATCCAGTTGACATGATTCAAGCTACATATAAAAGCAATTGCTCTTTCCCCTTATATAGACCCAAGTAAGCAGATCCTCGAGGGCCCTGGTCTCCGACTGCTGCTGCTTAACGCCAGGTCGGTGAACAACAAGGCCCCCCTTATAGGTGACTTGATCACAGAGGAGGGGGCTGACCTGGCGTGTATTACTTAGACCTGGCTGGGCCCAGAGGGAGGGGTAGCCCTCTCGGAAATGTGCCCAGCCGGGTTTCAGGTGTGGCATCAGCCAAGACACCGGGGCAGGGGAGGAGGTGTGGCAGTTGTCATCTGAGAGTCTCTTGTGGCCTTCAGGGGCGCTGCTACACATGTGGCTGGTTGTGAGACCCTGTTTTTCAAGTTGGGCTCTCAAGAACCTTTGGGGGTGTTGCTGCTGTACCAGCCTCCCTGCTGCGTGGCAACCTCCCTGCCTGAGCTGCTTGAGGCCGTCTCGGGGTTGGCAGTGGAGTTCCCCAGACTTATGGTTCTGGGGGACTTCAATCTGCCATCTCTGGGACGGGCCTCGGAAGCGGCCCGGGAGTTCATGGCTACCATGGCAGCCATGGGCCTGTCCCAGATTATTTGGGACCCGACTCGAGACAGTGGTCTCACCCCGGACTTAGTTTTCTTGTCTGAGCAGTGGCAATGTGATCTGAGGGGAGAGCTATACCTATCCCCATTGTCATGGTCAGACCACGCCCTGGTGACCCTGAGGCTCTCTTGTGCTGCCCCACTCTGCAGGGAGGCGGGACCCATTCGACTGGTCCGCCCCCGGTGACTGATGGACCCAGTGAGGTTTCAGAAGGAGCTGGGGGTTATACCTGAGGATCTGCTACACGGTCCAGTGGAGGTCCTGGCCGCAGCCTGGAATAAGAAAGCGGTTGGAGCCCTGGACAAGATCGCACCTGTGCGACCTCTCCTGCTCCGCTCGGCCCGTCACTCTCCGTGGTTTACGGAAGAGTTGAGGGCTTTGAAGAGGGTTAAGAGACGTCTAGAGTGCCGCTGGAGAAAGACGAAGACTGAATCTGACCGAACACAATCTAGAGCTGCAGTTAAGGCCTACCTTGTGGCGGTAAGAGCGGCAAAACGTGAATATTTCTCTGCTCTTATTGCATCCGCAGAATGCCGTCCGACGGCCCTGTTTAAGATTACTAGATCTCTTTTGGGTCGGGTAGAGTCGGTGACCCACTTACAGGGCCGGTCGGAAGAGTTTTCTGAACATCTGCAGGATAAAATCACTCAGATTCATTCCAAGTTGGACTCTAAGCGTGAGACAAGATCTGGGGAGATGCCAGAGGAATGTACTTACCCTGTTATCTGGGAACGGTTTGATCCTGTTGGGTCTGATGAAGTAGACAGGATCCTCCTGATTGTAAATGCCATCACATGTCAGCTTGACCTGTGTCCCTCCTGGTTGGCTAAGTCCAGGCAATGATTAATACATCCTTGAGTGAGGGGGTGTTCCCGGCTGCCTTTAAGGAGACGCTGGTGCACCCGCTCCTCAAGAAACCATCCCTGGACCCCACCATCTTGGGCAATTTTCATCCAGTCTCCCACCTTCCCTGTTTGGGAAAGGTGGTTGAGAAGGTGGTGGCGTTGCAACTCCAGAGGATCCTGGAGGAAACGGATTATCTGGACCCCTTTCAGTCAGGTTTCAGGCCGGGATATGGGATGGAGACCGCGTTGGTCGCACTTATGGATGATCTCTGGCGGGAGTGGGATGGAGGGAGTGCGTCCATCCTGGCTCTCTTAGATCTCTCAGCGGCTTTTGATACCGTCGACCATGGTATCCTTTTGGGGCAGCTCAGGGAGTTGGGGGTGAGCGGCGTGGTTTTACGCTGGTTCACCTCCTTCCTCCGGGGCCGTTCCCAGTCGGTGATAGGGAAGGAGAGAGCCGACCCGCGACCCCTGATTTATGGGGTGCCGCAGGGGTCAGTTCTCTCTCTCCTGTTTAACATCTACATGAAGCCGTTGGTGAGATCATCCGTCACCACGGGATGAGTTATCACCAATATGCTGATGATACTCAGTTATATATCTCCATCCCGGGTGAAGTAAGTGATGCGGTCGATGCCTTATCTCAGTGCCTGGAGGCTGTGGGAGTCCGGATGGGGAACAACAGGCTTCAGCTGAAACCTGGTAAGACGGAGTGGCTGTGGATTGATTGCCCCCATGTATCCGGGAAGTTACCATCTTTGGTTCTGGATGGGGTAGCACTACCCCACTCAGATCCAGTGCGGAATCTGGGGGTCCTCCTGGACTCACGACTCCTGTTCAAAGAGTAGGTGGCAGTCGTGGCCAGGAGGGCCTTTGCACAGCTTCGAGTTGTGCGCCAGCTACTCCCTTTCCTGGATCGGGATGCCCTCCGAACAGTCACTCATGCCCTTGTCATCTCTCATATAGATTATTGTAATGCGCTCTACATGGGGCTACCCTTGAAGAGTATCCGGAAGCTTCAGCTGGTCCAGAATGCAGCAGCGTGGGCAGTTACGGGTGCTATAAGATCAGCACATGTGACACCTCTGCTGTGCGAGCTGCATTGGGTACCAGTTTGCTTCCAGGTCCAATTCAAGGTGTTGGTGATCACCTTTAAAGCCCTACATGGCATGGGGCCAGGGTATCTGAGGGACCGTCTCATCCCGATAACATTGACCCGCCCCACCTGTTCATGCAGAGAGGGCATGCTTCGGACCCCTTCAACAAGAGAATTTCATCTAGCGGGGTCCAGGAGGCGTGCCTTCTCTGCGATAGTGCCCACATTATGGAACATCTTGCCCCCGGAGGTGAGGCTGGCCCCTTCACTCCTGACCTTCCAGAAGTCTCTTAAGACCTGGCTCTGCCGCCTTGCCTGGGACGACGGAGGTGGTAGTGCCTCCTGGGGGTGGCTGGCCCCGTAGTGCCTTGATCCCAATAGTGGATTTTAACCATCTTTTGGATTTTATTTATTCTCTCTATTTATTGTTTTAGGATACTTTTATGTATAGATTTTAACTTTTGCTATTCTGTAAACCGCCCAGAGTCCCCTATTCGGGGAGATGAGCGGGGATAAATTGAATAAAGAAATAAAGAAATATAAAGAAATAAACAGATATATAAACCTCCAAATCCACTTCCCCCCAAAAACAAAACTCATTTTTTAATATTTCCTTCCTACCACTATTCTATATTTTTCTAACCACTATATTAAAAAAATCAAATTATATTTAAATTTTGTACTTAATAGTATTATTATACTTGATAATAATAATGCTTAATAGTAATAATAATGCTGTAATATTCTTAACCCTATTACATCTATAATCAAACTCTAATTATTATGTCTTATAAATCAAACAAACTGTAAAAACAATAGAATACATCTTAATACATCTTAATAAAATACATCTTAATCCAAATCATATAAACCTTAATATCAATCCACATACACATTCTTACTTTTGTACTTAGTACTACTATAATCTTATCCCTATTATACCTTAAAAAATCAAACCAACTTTAAATCATCGTAGAAAATAGGGTCATAACATTTGTTTATCTCCATATTATGCACAATATCAATCCACATACATAATTCTTACTTTTATACTTAATATTATAGCAATCTCCCCATTAAACCTTAACAAATCAAACAGACTTTAAATCATTATAAAAAATAAGATCATACAGCCTTGAAATCAGTCCACGTTCTTATTCTTAATTTCTTAATTGACCTCAAAATAAAATAAACATTTATTTGTCTCCATATTATGCACCAGACATTTTTATAAAAGAATCAAAAAACCCAATTGCCCCTCCTAAAAAGTCAACAGATTTCCCACATAGCCAAAACACCATCGCGTTCTCAAAACATAAGTTGAAGTAAACAGACCATTTTTTTCCCCTGCAAATCAAGTTGTAACTCTTTCATAACCAACATGTATTCATCAGCTGGCAGTTCATGGTCTGGATTCTCAGAATCGGGAAGAATATCTCCCCCTTGATAAGTCTCTTCTTCTCCCTTCTCTTCTTTTCCCTTCATAAAATTCTCAGCCAGTTGATACTTTCAGAAATAATATCCCGAACATCTTGCAAGAGAACTTGAGCAGTTTTATGGCAAATTTCTTCAAAGTCAGCATGAGCTCAGAGAATGCTTTCTTAAAGTCTTCCTTAAGGTCGTCCATAATTCAAACAACAAAATCTAACATCCTATATGCAAACCAATAAATACAACATCCAAAGAAAGTGAACAGAAAACTAAAAACTCAGACCATCAAATTAAATGTGTAGGAGAATGTTAAATCCTTCAAATTAGATGCAAAAATAATAACGGGGAGATGATTATTTCTCAGTCCTCCTTAAATTTTGAATGGGAAGTAAGCTAGCAGTTAAGAAAAAAAAATAAAGCTCCTCCAGAAACAGCTAAAAGCACCAAGAGATTGTATCTTCTTGTTGTTAACAGCCTCTCTTGGGGTAAGAAAAACTTTAAAATATACAAATTGGGTGATTTAGAAATGAGAAATGCTCGACCTAGTGTCCCAATAGGGCTGCAGCATGGTTTGGAAATGGTGGTAACCCCGACTCCCGTCTCCTCTCACCGGATTAGCGGCGTTGACGTTCCGAAGTACAAATGGGGTAATTCCGAGTGTTTTCTGTCCATGAAAACACTCTAGGGCAACAGGAAAACCTGCCTGCGCACCCCCCCCCCCCAAATCCACACTGGCAGGTCTGCCCGCTGAATCGCGAGCAGGGTGTTCAGTCGGCCATATTCTCACCGGAAGTCCAAGAAGCTCCATTTTTCATTTTGTTTGCAATAAAACTAGCAAGCAAATCTGTTCTTAAGCTGTTTTAAAGGGAAGACCTGCTCTTAACAGTTTTTCCCAGAGCTGTGCATCTCCGCTTTGAAGAGCCTACATTTCCAAGGCGTACCCCGTGCCCTGGGTAGAGCAGCAAGGCTTCTGCTGCTTCCTCTTGAAGGAAGGGAGGCAGTTACTGGCAACTGTTCTTATTCAGCCAGTCATTTTTCTCTGTCAGTGTGAGAGCAAGGCTCCTGTTTTACATTAATTTTTTTCTTTTCTTTTCTTTTCCTGGAAACCAAGAATTATATATGAAAGGGTCCAACACATGACAGGGACATGACAGCTTTGTACTACTTCTATCTGCTTTTCATGCTAACATGAGTATAAAGAAAGGCAGTCTCAAAAGAAGGCCTGAGAACAGAGGAACGGTGCCCAGAGGTTTGTCAAGAGTCGCAGTTGTTAACAGGGCACAGCGGAGAAAGCTGCTTCATGAAAAATAGCAAGAAAATTGGCCTGTTATCGTGTTGTGCAGAATTCACTCCTGTTGGGATGTTCTCTCAGTGTTTTCTCTGTCGACTTTGCATAAGTTAGGGTCAACATTTGAGAGCCTCCATCCAGCTAGTAAACATGGGGCTCTATTTTACATCTGAGAACTGCTCGTTTTACCCATTCCTATGCTCCAAAACTCTACCTTTTGCAGAAACACCCAGAAAAATTGACGCTAGAACTTTTGTAAATGACGCAGGACAAACTCACAGAAAGCTTCTTGCCCCAAAAGGCTACGAAGGAGAGGTATTCAGCTGTTTTGTTCTCAGCAGAACTCACAGTCCAGTATGATCGTAGGTGTACAGTTGTTCTTCCTTTATAGAAAAATTAAAAGTTTAAAAATTACCTGGTCCTGAATGCCATCTCCTCCTTCTGTAACTGGTAATCCAAGGTCTTAGTTCAAAATGATTGAAAGGATGGATGGATGGACAGTCAACTTTCAAACTGTGCATATTCCGTGAATTCACCAGTTAGCCATAAACAACCTACACAGTCTCAGCCTCAGACCTTCCCTCACCAATCTACAAAAGCAAAATTAATAATATTGTAAAGGTTGCAGCAGGATAGTGGACGTACAACAACAAAAAGTGGACATACGGTGTTTTGAACAATGGGAAACACTATAAAAACATTGTTTTTTCTAGTTTTGTCTAATGACTAATCAGGGAGATACCTTCACATATATAAATGTGATGCATCATTTCCTCCCCATGAAAATCTCAGCCCCAGGTGTAACTCCCCAAAGGCTTCTAATGTTAAAGAGTATAACAATCGTTTTATTCCGGGCTCAGCATGAGACTTTGGCCAGATGGCTAAGTGAATCTAGGGGGACTCCCCAGAATAGCATTTACCTACCTTAATATCTTCCAAGCAGCACAAATGGTATTCTCTCCTCCTCTCTTCCTCCACCCCCTGTTATCCTCCCAATAATTTTGTGATGTAGGTTAGGTTAAGAAATAAACGATCAAGATCACCCAATGAACTTCACAGCAGAGTGGGACTATGAAGTGTCTCAGATTCTAGTCAATTGTTCTAATCACAACATCATACTGCACTGTATTCCTTATTTATGTTGCCGAGATTTTATAACAATCATGGCAGTGATAGCACTGTAGTTATTAAGATTACTACAATAGCAGGAAGAAAGCTTGTACAAACCTCAGTACAGGATTTGGCAACTTTTCAGTGGTAAAGCCAAAGGGTTAATAATAAAGGCAAAAACCTGACCAAATCAGGTGGCAATCTCACACCCAAGATAAGTGAAAATAGCTGAATTCTTATGACAGGTGGTGATCTTTTGAGATTTTTGCCATTATTTTGATTTTGATATGTTTGCCATTTAGGAATGTCACATTAACTGAATTATTGCTGTGTACTAATGTATCTCAGCTCTTGCCAACCTAGCAATTCGAAAGCATGCAAATGCAAGTAGATGAATAGGTACCACTTCGGTGGGTAGGTAACAGCATTCCGCGCACGTCATGCGGCCACATGACCGCGGAAGCGTCTTCGGACAACGCTGGCTCTTTGGCTAACAAACGGAGATGAGCACCGGCCCCTAGAGTCGGACACGACTGCACAAATGTGCGGGGGGAACCTTTACCTTAATGTATCAAAGTCAGTACCAAAGTTCCAGTTCATTAGAATGTTCTGGACTGATCTCATTTGTTTTTGTTTTTTTATGCAAGTCTGGAGTCAGAGTTAATCACACAGCCTTGATATAAATTATGACAGCACCAGTAAACTCATAGCTGCAAAATCAATCTGGAATTCTTTTTCACTTCTGTTGCCTATAGGTTCCCAGAATGAAGCAGATCAGTAGATTTCAGAAATCACAATTCAGATTTTGATCAGAAGGTAGTGTATCCAAGGTTTCGTTGATTTTATGCACAACTTCCCCCCCCCCCAAATAAATGCAATATAGTAAGTCTTCCCACTTCCCCATTAGCAGTATGTTCAGAACAATGCTATAGGGTACCACACAATTAGCCTGTTTAGTGAAAAGTACTGTATAAATACCATTCAGTGAATACAGATCCCAAGTAAATTTGCATAGGATTCTGCATTTAGAACACTGGGCAATCAAGTGTTCTGTGCATCTACTATTGGCAGAATACAGTGGAGCAAACATCATCCTAGAGTCTGTAGCTTGAATCATGTCAACTGGATTTCTATTTTCTCAGTGGAAACGTTTCGCTCCTTATCCAAGGAGCTTCTTCAGTCTGAGCAAAGTTGGTAAGGGAATCCTTGCTCAGACTGAAGAAGCTCCTTGGATAAGGAGCGAAACGTTTCCACTGAGAAAATAGAAATCCAGTTGACATGATTCAAGCTACAGACAATTCCACCTGGATGACTGAGAACCTTCATAGACATATCATCCTAGAGTAGCCAGCAAACCATGAACTGCAACAATGTTTTTAAAAGCAATGTTATCCCAAGTACGCTTCCAGCTACAATTCTCATTGTCCCTGTTGACTTTTGTAAGATGAACCTCTGAGTAGACACATTTAAGTTTGCCCTTCAATCATTAACTTCTTATTCTTAGCACAGATTTTTCCCAAATCCATACAAGTTGGTCCCATAATTCCTGCAATTTATCTGGAGAACACCAGGATGGAGATAGCTATGTGGCTGTTACCACCTATTAGAGAATAATGGGGTTTCTTTGTGATTTTACAAACTGCTTGTTTGCTCGCTTGCTTGCTTGCTTGTTGTAATAATCACCGACGCTTATTTAATTTTTCTAAGTCCATAGGTAACAGCAGCTAACTGATTTTTAACGTGTAGGAAAATATTCAATCCTTCAAATTCAGTACTAAAATAATAACAGGAAGGCAACCGCCCAGGGTCCCTCCTTGTGGGGGAGATGGGCGGGATATAAATGAAATAAATAAATAAATAAATAAATAAATAACTCTCAGTCTTCCTAAATCCTTAAACAGGAAAGCAAGCCAAAACTTAAACAGATTTTTAAAAGTAATCCAGAAATAACAATAAGCACCAAGAGAGTCCGTTTCCTCTTACTGTAGAAAGTCTCTCTTAGGGTTCAAAACATATATATATATATATATATATATATATATATATATATATATATATATGTGTGTGTGTGTGTGTGTGTGTGTGTGTGTGTGTGTGTGTGTGTGAATGAGAAGGCAGGACTTACTGTCCCTTTTAAGGGCTGCAGCGCGGCTCAGAAATGATGAAATCCCAGCCTCCCTGTGAAGTCTTTACCGTCAATCGCGCACGCTGTCCACAATCTCCTGGCTGCAACTCGCCATCCAGAGGACAAATGGGTCGATTTCTGTCAGGATGGAGGCTGAGTCCGTGGAGTCCGATTTTGAAATAGAAGGGCCATTAGCATTTGAAGCAGGAAATGACAGGGATGGCGTGAATTTTGAATCAGCTTCGGAACAGCTGATTGGAAGAAGCCCAGAGGGGGACTTGCCTCCACCTATTAGTGAGCGAGAATGGAGGTGGGAAAGGCGGGCAGAGCAACACAAGGCGCGATTGGTCCCCGCTCACAAACAGCGCAAAAACCTTGCATTGCAGCCACGTGGTAGCTGCCTGCGTGCGCGCCAACCGGGAGCGAATCACTGCAGGCCACCTGAACTCTGTGAGCACCTTGTGACCCTCTTGTTGTTTTAGATATATTTGTTTGTAAATAAAATACTTATTTCACACCTTCCCTGCTTTGGGTCTTAGTCGGAACAGGACAATTCCAAGCTTTTTCCTTAATCCGTAAAAAAGCTCTGGGCTACAGGAGAAACCTGCCTGAGCCCGAAAAAACTGCCACGATGCCAGTTGTGCCCGCGGAACTTGTGGGCACAGCTGCTCAGTCTACCATATTCTCACCTGAAGTCTCTCATTTGTTTCTTATGTTCCTTAAAAGTATCCATTTAAAAATTATATTCATATATACATCTATTTATGATGGCTGCAAGTATGGCACTTGTGTCGCAGAAATGAACCCATTCATTGTAACAATATAAAACAGCGCATGAAACCTTGAAAGGTGTTGGGATCCATTTTATGATAGACTAGATAATCCATGAATTACAGTTTTCTTATTCTCATTAATTAAATCTGCAATGAGAAGTCTTTGGATTCACAGCTTGATAGAAGCTCAGAACTGCTGTATGGACTGCAATTAACGGTCTAGTTTTGATAATAAAAGAAGTAGTGTTTGAGAGGGAGATGGAAGAATGAAGGGGTATAATTATGATTGAGGATTGTATGGAGCAGGGCTGCTCATCTGGCACAATTTTCTGCATTCAAGTTGAAGAAGGCAGAAATTGTTTTGTTTTACTGATTCAACAAATACAAGGGAGTGAATGCATAGGATTACAGCTATAATTTTTTATATTCAAGTTTTTAAGGAAGGCTGTTACATTAAAAGCTATTGAAATCCATAGAAGCACAAAGATTCTTGGTTTACGCAGTGGAAAGGTGTTATATTCTGGCCAGACCATCTGCAAGGGAACTAGCTAAAAGAAGCAGCTGTCTCGTTATTATGACTGTTTGATAGAGGGTTGCTATGTTTTGAGAAAGGCAAGGGAACCAAGATATTTCTTTGACATGATGTTTTAATGTTAAGATGTAACTGTGCATTGATTCTGCCAATGTTCAAGACACATTTTGTACTATGAACCAGCCACTCCAGGGGAAGTTTAAAGAGCCGCAAACTGTAATGATTTTGTACATCAACTTTCAGCTAAATTTATAGAATGGTATTACTGTCAAGATCTCTGTTGTACTGATTGTTGTCAGCATGGCATGGATGGTCTTCTTCCACCTCTGGAAGGCATTTCTTTGTCTGCCATAACCAGCTGTGGAGAAAACAATTACCTGGGATTGATATCCAAAGGTAGCTTTAGGAGGTTGGCTCCAAAATAATTTCAGTGATTAAATGCTAGCCATCCCTTAGTACAAAAGACTAATGATAATATTTCCTTTGTTTTTCTTAGGCATAATGGGGAAGCAGAATAGCAAACTGGCTCCTGAAGTGATGGAAGATCTGGTGAAGAGCACAGAATTTAATGAACATGAACTCAAGCAGTGGTACAAGGGATTTCTAAAAGATTGCCCTAGTGGAAGACTGAACCTAGAGGAATTTCAGCAGCTTTATGTAAAGGTGAGCTCACAGTGTGTGCGTGTCATGCCTCATTGATAACATGGCTCAAAATTAATCAACTGGATCCTTTGTAGTCCAGCTACTTTGAGCGGTTTTTTGAAAGCACCAGTATCAGAATCAATGACAAAACTTGGCCTCTCTGCTATTGATGTCATTTTGTGATCCTTTCCTTCCTTCCTTCCTTCCTTCCTTCCTTCCTTCCTTCCTTCCTTCCTTCCTTCCTTCCTTCCTTCCTTCCTTCCTTCCTTCCTTCCGGCTGCCCCATTCAAGAAAACTCATTTAGACCCTTTAAAAAATGGGGAGGACACCCAGCACATGCTAGGCCACTTACTTCTTCTACTCAACACAAAAGCATGTCAAAGAATTGTTAATAAGCCATGGAAAGACACCACAATTTTTAATATTCTTTCCTCCCTTCTGTCTCATGTTGGTTTGCTGGAAAACATTTTGTAAACATTTATGTCTGTGTGTGTCTGTGTGTGTCTGTGTCTGTCTGTGTGTGTGTGTGTGTGTGTGTGTGTGTATGTATGTATGTATGTATATATATATGTGTGTGTGTGTATGTATGTATGTATGTATATGTGTGTGTGTGTGTGTATGTATGTGTGTGTGTGTGTGTGTGTATTTTATGTATGTTTACATTTTGTAAACATTTATGTCTGTGTGTGTCTGTGTGTGTCTGTGTCTGTGTGTGTGTGTCTGTATGTATGTATGTATGTATATATATATCTGTGTGTATGTATGTATGTGTGTGTGTGTGTGTGTATATATATATATATATATATAGAGAGAGAGAGAGAGAGAGAGAGAGAGAGAGCGTGCGCGCGCGTGCAAGCATATTTCTTGGGCTTATATGCTGCTTCAGTGGTAATTGATTCTAAGCAACATATATGCTCTAATTATCAACAAACCCCCTTGTCCTTATTAAAATATGTGTTGGTGAGTAGACTGTACTCTTTATTTTCAAAATAATATCACAATTGTTCCATTCAGATTAGATCAGTTGATTTTGCCCTTGGGATAAATTATTTTTATATGGAAACATTTTCATAAACTAGCACTTTTTAAAGGAGAGAAGATAATGGGAGCAAGAGCTCCCAGAATTGCCCGTGAGCAAGGCCAATAGAATTGAGACCTGTAAACTGGAGAAAGCTGTAACGAAGGATCAGAACCTAAGATTGAATGAATTGTGCCTTCAGAAGTCTATTTGTACAGGTAAAAGGGCTTAGTATTATTTATTTAATTATTTTTATTTAATTAAATTTATATAACCGCCCATCTCCCCCAACGGGGAACTCTGGGCGGTTTACAATAAAATAGATTAAAACAGGATAAAACATCAATGTACAATATATAAATTAATAAATAATTATAAATCCAGATGGAGATGGAATTAAACGAAGGACAATAAATTAAGGAATTAACCACCCCCATGAGGAACTATCCTTTCCTCCTTCCCATGCCAGGCGGCAGAACCAGGTCTTCAGCTCTTTCCTAAAGGTCGGGAGGGAGGAGATCTGCCTCAACTCTGGGGGCAAGATGTTCCACAGTGTGGGCGCTACCACAGAGAAGGCCCACCTCCTAGACCCCATCCGATGACATTCTTTAATTGATGGGGTTCGTAGCAGGCCCTCTCTGAATGACCTGGTGGGGCGGGTCGATAAAATGGGGATAAGACGGTCCTTCAGTATCTTTTTTTCCCTTGCTGGTTAACATTTACTTTAAATGTTTTTATTATATACAATCCTTATGTCTTTCCTCACTCTCTCCTTTACTATTGATCTCCTCACATGTGCTTTTAAAAAATAAATACAATTAAATAAAAATAATGTTAATTGAAACTGTGCATCATACAAAACACAGAGAATTGAACTAAAGTATCTCATCTAATCTCTATATACCTCCACAAATCCACTCAAAATAGATTCATTTTTTCCCAAATCTCTGTCCTACATATATGCTGACAATTCGAAGGCTGTTTGTTCTAGCAATTCTTTGACTTACTTCTCTTGGTTCACTGGGGACTTCCAGTGCCTGAGGACCACCACTCTAGCAATTAAAATGACTTCATTAGCAATGTCTTCAAAGTCAGCATGGGATCCAGAAACAACTAAAATACAGCCAAATAGGCAAAGATCCTGAAAACTTGAAAGAAAAGCTGAGAATCAAGTTAACCCAGAAGCAAACTTTGGTCCAAATGGAGGATACTATTAGGCAGATTAATATCATCTGAGTTTAGATGGGCACTAAGGATCTATAGCCCCAGCAATGCCCAGTGATTGCTATAACTGGAGTCTGAAAGGGACCAGGAGCCTAATATTTTCCATAAACAACCATTTTGGATATACTGTATATGGCACAGCTTCAAATCCATGCATGTGGGCCACATCACTTTTTCACTGAGTTGATGCAATCTTTCATTTCTAGTTTTGACTGGTTAAATTAAACAGCCCTCGTGCTCAGGATTTGAGAAAGAACTGTAGCCATCTGGATTTTATTTTATTCTACTCTATTTATATCTTTTAATAATTACAATAATATTTTATATTTATTGCATTTGCATTGGGATTTGTTTTGTATTTTAATTCTGGTTTTATTGTAAGCTGCCCAGAGTTCCCCTTTCGGGGGAAGATGGGTGGTAATATAAATTTAATAAATAAATTGAATTTGGGGGAGTGACATCTAGGTTGATATAAATGCATACACCCAGTTTACACCAAGTTGCTGAGCAATGCTTCAACTGTCATTATTGCCATACAATGGAACATGAAAGCCAAAATTATTCCTGGATTGTCTGGGAAGTTTTTAAAATGAAAGTTAGATGTGAAAAGCTGGTCATGCTAAAGAATTCCAGCTTCATCTTAGTGGTTTTCTGCCAAGGCAAATACACTGATTGCAAGTAAGCTTACTGTGCGAGTATGGTTCACATTCTAGATGCTAACAAATGAGAGCCAGGATATCTCATAGACCTCACTGTAGAAATATTCTGTATGCAAGAACAGGGCAGCCTAACTATGCTGGATCACTGCTGACACCAAGAGAAGGAATAGGTGTCATCTCTTCTGGTGCAGAATGCGGCCACACAGGCAATTTTAGGTGCACCTAGATCAGCACATATAACACCTTTGCTCTGTGAACTGCATTGGGTGCCGGTTTGCTTCTGGGTCCAATTCAAGGTGTTGGTTATTATCTTTAAAGCCCTACATGGCATGGGGCCAGGATACCTGGGGGACTGTCTTATCTCCATATCATCAACCCGCCCCACCCGATCATTCAGAGAGGGCTTGCTACGGACCCCATCGATAAGGGAATTTCATCTAGTGGGGTCCAGGAGATGGGCCTTCTCTGTAGTGGCGCCCACCCTTTGGAATATCTTGCCCCCAGAGTTGAGGCATGTTTCCTCCCTCCCTCCCTTTAGGAAAGATCTGAAAACCTGGTTCTGCCGCCTAGCGTGGGAGGGGGAAAGTAACAGCTCCTCATGGGGGTGGCTAATTCCATAATGTCCTCCCTTTTATTTGAAATCAATTTGCCAAATTTGGATTTTATATTTATTTATATTATGCTAATTAAATTGTAATTTTATATTTGTATTTTAAACTTGATTTTATTGTAAACCGCCCAGAGTCCCCCGTTGGGGGAGATGGTCGGTCATATAAAACAAACAAACAAACAAACAAACAAACAAACAAATCTCTGTGTCTGATATAAACCACATTGTGTTTCATGGACTCACCTTGTAGCACAGTGGTGAAATACAGATTGTATAGGGTTGCAAAGTCTTTGAGATTTGTTATAATCACTGGTAATTTTAGATGTTCTGAAACTGGTCTGTTCAAATCTTTGTTACAGTCATAGACCAGCGTAAAACTGGTCTGTTATTATACATATTGAAAATCACACTCTTAACATTTAAAAACTTGGAGAGAGGTCAGTTTGATTGCATGCTACTTTGTCATGTTTTGTCATTTTTATAGTCTAATATTATAAAATACAACAATATTTTATATTATTTAAGCTAGTGACTTACTCTAACTATCGTGCTTCCTTAAAAAGGCAAGTTCTCATGGAAGGGCATGGTATTTTTCCTAGCAGCAGGTGTCATGCTTAATAACTTCCATTATTTTGTTGTTACGCTTTTGTTGAGCTACATTTGACTCTGATTCAGTCAATTTTTCTATTACTTATGGATGGTAACCCCCCTATATATTTATGATGAAGCTTATTTTTATGAGCAAAACTTATTTTATCAGAGGAAGGCTTTCTTCTTCATTAAACTAAATCTGGTATTTTGTATGGAAAAAAATTCCAGAGGGCTTGTCTGTTGAGTCGAAATGGAAGGGTTTTGTGGCTCCCTAAAGACTATCAGACTGATTGCAACATAAGTTGATGGGCTGGGCTCTAGTCCACGAAAGCTTTTAACAAATCTGTTTGTCTTTATGCTGCCCCAAGACTGCTGTTTGTGTTACAGCTGCCCCTCCAGAAGACTAATAAAGTCAATTTGATTATACTTCATTGTATGAAAGCACAGAGAATGGGTGATGAAAGCTTTGGAGCAGTTTTTCCCCAATGTGTTACAAAATGCACACACACGAATGGAGACATGCTCAATGCAAGACCGAAATTAGAGGTTTGCAGCGAAGGTCTCTCTTACAGCGTCAGCCAGCTTGGCCGGAATAAAATAAAGTTCCTTTTTCGATTGCCTAAATTACAAGTGAGAGTCAGTTTGGTGTAATGGGTTAAGGCATCAGGCTAGAAACCAGGAGACGGGGAGTTCTAGTCCCGCCTTAGGCACAAAGCCAGCTGGGCGACCTTGGGCCAGTCACTTTCAGCCCTAGGAAGAAGGCAATGACAAACCACTTCTGAAAAACCTGCCAAGAAAACTGCAGGGCCTTATCCAGGCAGTCTCCGAGAATTGGACACGATTGAACAGGTTAAAAAAAAATTACAAGCACACTCATAAAATAAGATTAGCATCACTAAGACTCTAGACTTTCAGTATCCCTGAAAACCATAATGAAACTAGATTTGGCTGTCAATTTTTCAACTTCTAGCTACATTTCCTTGACTATCAGGAGAACTAGAAATCTAAGGTAAACTTGTGGCATTTGTGGAAAAGAAATGTAGAAAGAACCACCAAGCCATTTCCCCAAGGTTCATAATAAAGTACAAGATACTACTAACAATTAATGTTGCAAGTATTTCATAAAAGGAAAGTGAAGTACTTCTCTCAAGGTATCCTTAGGCAAAGGATTGGTAATTTTGAGTCTGTGAGTTATAGGTAAAGGTAAAGGTTCCCCCCGCACATTTGTGCAGTCGTTTCCGACTCTAGGGGCCGGTGCTCATCTCCGTTTGTTAGCCGAAGAGCCAGCGTTGTCCGAAGACGCTTCCACGGTCATGTGGCCGGCATGACATGAGCGGAACGCTGTTACCTTCCCACCGAAGTGGTACCTATTCATCTACTTGCATTTGCATGCTTTCGAATTGCTAGGTTGGCAAGAGCTGGAGCTAGTGCGGGAGCTCACTCCGTCACGCGGGGCTAGGGATTCAAACCTCCAAACTTGCGATCTTCCAATCGACAAGCCTGGCATCTTACCCGCTGAGCCACCACGCTCACACCACGCCTGTGAGTTATACGTATTCCCATTTTTTGTCCCTCCAGAATCACTTTTGCACCGCATTTTGGTGGACAGCTAAAACAATTATCTTACACACCTGTTTTTCTCAATGTTGTTTAGTCTTAACTCAAACTGAGGCTCTTTTCTCAATATATTGATGTAATTTAAATGGATGTTTCATAATTCACTCTGCAGTGAGCTGCCAAGAGTTGTGTTTTCAAAGATAGGTGGCCATATAAGTCTTATCAATCAATCCAATAGTTTGTTCCTTTTTAAATTCCAGGTGGCAAGCTGGAAGTAAGGGATATGCAGAGACCCTTAAAAGCTTGATTAATCATACCTCCCCAGCCTCCTTGGCTGATTACATGGTTTCAAATGAGTAAAATAAGTAAACGGACAGTGGCGTACCTAACATATTTGACACCCAGAATGGATCATTTTTAACACTCTCCTTCTTCATTGCTGAGAGCCAGTTTGGTTTAGTGGCTAAGGCGTCAGACTAGAAACCAGAAGACTGTGAGTTCTAGTCCAACCTTAGCCACAAAGCCAGCTGAGTGATCTTGGGCCAGTCACTTCTCTCAGTCCTAGGAAGAAGAAACTGGCAAGCTACTTCTGAAAAATGCTGCCAAGAAAACTGCAGAGGGCAGTTGCCAGGAGTTAAAACTGACTTGAAGGCACACATTTTTAATTCCATCCCTGCTGTGCTGTTGCCAACTTCCAAACAGTTGATCAATGTATGGGGAGCAACAACCCAACTCCAAACCCACTGCTAGCCTCCTTATGTCTTCAGAAGCACCACTTATTGCCTGCAACCAGGGCAGGCCACCAACACTCCACTCCCCCCTTGGCACACCATGGTAAATGGGCAAAAAGGCCTTCTGTGGTTAACTGGGATGAGTGGAACCAGTGATTCCTAAGCGGGTAGACAGGATCCTTGGATTTCCTCACCCAGCTTCCTGTTTATTAGATTGCTGTCCCGGGAAGCGACAGGTGGTTGGGTCCATGCTGTAATATTATTTGCTGAGGGAGGGTATGGGGTCCCTGCTGTCCTGAAGGAGGTGGTAGTATATGCCCTCCTTAAGAGGCATTCACTGAATTCAGCTGTACTGGACACTTTTTATCCAGTCTCCAACCATCCCTTTTTAGTTGAGAGGGTGGTAGGGCTACAACTTCAGAGGAAACTGATCATCTGGACCCCTTTTGGTCAGATTTCAGGCCTGGACATAGTATTGAGACAGTATTGGTCACATTTGTTGATGACCTCTGGTACAGTTGGGACAGGGATAGTGCAACCATCCTGGTTCTTCTTGATCTCTCAGAAGCTTTCATACCATTGACCATGGTATCCTTCTAGCCCTCCTGTGGGGAATGGGAGTAGAAGGGACAATGTTGCAGTGGTTCTCCTTTCTCTGCAGTTAGGCCCAGTCAGTGTTGACAGGAGGGGAGAGATCAAGCATGAGGCCTCTGGTGTGTGGGGTGTACTCATGGCTCTACACTCTTGTCCTTCCTCTTTAATATCTACAACATCTGTTGGTTAGGGGTCAAGTATTGTCACTACGCAAATGATACCTACTAGATCAACCAGGTAATGCTGTTAAGGTCTTGTTTGAGAGTCTGGAGGGTGTGAGGGTCTAGATGGTGAGGAACAGACTCAAGGTCAAGGCTGACAAGACCAAGTGGCTCTGGGTATTTGGGGCCCCCAACTCTGGAAACCTTCCACATTTTTTCTTGGATGGGGTAGCATTTCTCCATTTGAGACTAGTATACAATCTGAGGGGTTTTTTGGACTCACAGGTCCTGTCAAAGAGCAAGTGGTACCTGTGGCCAAGAAAGCCTGTGCACAGATTCATCTTCCTGCACTATCCCAATTTAAATTTATAAATCAGTCTTGCCATCCATTGCATCTAACGAACTGAGCTGTAGCTCATTAAAAGTATGCCCTCTAATAAAATGTGTTATTCTGAAAAGGTGCTACCAGATTCCTCCTGGTTTTTGGCTATCATAGACGAACATGGCTTTCCTACAGTAAGCTGATTATGGAAAGCAAAGGGAAAAAAACTATTTTAAAATGAGCACATTATCTCTAGTTTTTTAATATATTTTTTATTGAAGAAGAAATGTTTACAAAGTTAAAAGCTACAGAAATATAAAAAATATAGAAAAGTGAAAAAGATGTAAAAAGAAAGATAGGAAAGAAAGAAAGATAGATAGAAGAAAAAGTGAACAATAGTATAGATCCAGAAAGAAAGAAAGAAAGAAAGAAAGAAAGAAAGAAAGAAAGAAAGAAAGAAAGAAAGAAAGAAAGAAGCAACTTCTAATTTCTTTGCAGCAGTTACAAACATAGTTAATACTGTTTCCGCCCTCCCAAATTACATAACATAGTTCCCTTCTTCCCATATACAGCCCTTTTTAATCAGTAAATTCAGAAATCACCAGTTCATTTTTATCCATTTTCAGCAAAAAGTCTATAAAGAGCTTCTAGTCTTTTATAAAAATAGTTATTGCTCCTTCCCTAACCAAGGAAATCAATTTAGCAATTTCTGCAAGTTCTGCCATCTTCACAATCCACTCTTCCATTGTGGATATTTCTGCATTTTTCCATCTTTGTGCTGCACATTATCTCTAGTTTTATAATGAAAATTACTTCTAGCCTTGTGAAGAATAAAAAGGGAAAAAGAAGAAAGAACATCTTAACTAAACAGACACAAAATTATGTCAGATATAACCCAAGTGAAGCAATTTCAGATGCTGTCAAGGATTAAGCATATGCTTAATTTTCCTATTGAAATCAATGTGACAACACATGCTTTATTTCTTGATGTAATGGAGTTCAAAATATCACAACATTATTACAGCAATGTTTTCTTTGTAGAATTATTGAGTATGCCTGTTACACAATAAGAAGGATAGGGGACACCTTTTTAGAGCCTACCAAGGGTTCATTATTGGCAATGCAACATTTTGTCCTGCTTTTATGCAGCTTCCTATAACACTTCTGTTTTCTCTCTCAAGAACCTCCTACTCACATGAAAAGAGGGTGTTGTGCCAAATACTTCCTGGCATAGTAGGCAACAGCAGTTGCTTGTGACCTTGTGGGTTTGTCAGGAGCCAGGAAAGTGCTGCCTCGTGCCACGCTTGCTCAACCATTATCTTATTTCCAAAACTGTGTCTATACTCCACGTAGCGTGGATACATTCTTAGAAAATAAAATTGAAAAGGGTGATAGATCCGTGCAGTGATTTGTTTGGAAATGCATACCTGCCCGGAAGAATAAGACAAAAATAAGCTGAAGTGACAGAACACATCTAAAAGGTTGAAGGGGTAGTTTACCTCCTGATAAAAGAGTGTTTCACTGCAATTATCAAGGGGATCATTTTATGAGAATTCTCATATCATGCTTTAAAAGTTAAACCCACTAGTTCAAAAAGGTGGGAGACACCTCTCCTCCCCCCATTACACTTCATACCAGCTGCCTGTGTAGACTTCTGGACACCCTTCTACTCCCAGAATTCCCTAGCCAGCATGACCATTGCTGAGGATTCTGGGAGTTGAAGGTCCACATACTTGGAAGGCAGTTAGGTACAGGATGATTGCCACATACCAGGCTTTGTAAGACCAACCAATAGCTGCCATCAGGAAAAGGAAAGGTCCCCCTGTGCAACCACCGAGTCATGTGACCCCTGGGGAGACGCCGCTTTCGCGACGTTTTCCTGGCAGACTATAGAGCGGGGTGGTTTGCCATTGCCTCCCCCAGCCATAATTACCTTTCCCCCAGCAAGCTGGGTACTCATTTTACCGACCTCGGAAGGATGGAAGGCTGAGTCGACCTGAGCCGGCTACCTGAGAACCAGCTTCCGCTGGGATCGAACTCAGGTCGTGGGGAGAGTTTCGGTTGCAATACTGCCGCCTACCACTCTGTGCCACACGAGGCTATCAACTACATAATTTAAGGAGCAGAATTACTCAAAATTTTGTAAGCAGTGGTAGTCTGTACTCAGAGAATCATTGACCAAATTGACCAAATTTCTTAGGTAATGACTCAATTTCACTCCGGCATTTGGAGTTTCATAAGCCAGGAATAAGGGAGTTTTATGAAGGAGCTGATGAGTTGTGGTGCCAATTTGCTGGGTTTCAGAAAAGGTTGTTTGGCTGATTGTGTGAAGCTGTGTCATTTTCTGGCTGAAAACATACACATTTGCTTGTTTGATGAGCACTTGGTCTAAGCCAGTGTTTCTCAACCTTTGCAAGTTTAAAATGTGAGGACTTCAACTCCCAGAATTCCCCAGCCAGGTCTAAGCACATAGTCTGAGAGAAGGGGCTCACAGCTGCAGCTGACTCACTAATCTGGTGATGTGCTAGTGGGTGGAGCCACATTTCTCAGCGGCTTAGGCTCAGCCAACACCCTTTAGAAAGATGACAGGGAACTGGGAACTTGTAACTAGGGAAACAATCAAGAACAGAGGAGTTTTGTGAGGGAATTTAGTGAGGATGGAATGGGATGGGATGGGATAGGATGGGATACCTCAAATCCTGCCAAAAAGGAGATAAGGAGGGCAGCAGTGATGACTTCTTACTAGAAGAGTATCATAATTCTACCTTTCTAGCTTGTTCCTTGCTGGAAGAGGAGATGAAAGGACAAGAGACCAGCTTTTCTTCTTTGAGACTCATCAGGAAAAGTGAGGTGCACTCAGGTAGCCCATATAAGTAGCATTGAGAGGCAAATAAATATTCAAATAAACACTGTCTAAAAACCTTTAGGTTTGGATATGTAAGATGGTTATGTAATACTCAAAGAGCCTCACAATTTAGGAAATGTATCTGCCTGATCAAATATGAGGTGCTGTCTGCTCTTTTATTATTTCTCTGCAGGCAGTGATCTTGCTTGCTAGTCGGTTACAAGTGTGTTTCAAGTGCTTTCTTTAGTGTTCTGTTAACTCCCTGAGGAAATGCCTAGTGCTAATACTGGAATGGTGAAATTATTTCAGTAATGGAGCACTATGAAATTTTAAGTACAGGTTAGGACTTCCCTAGAGAATGCAGTGGAAGAAATGACACAAAGGTGAGGAGCAGAGATTTTCCAAAACACACAGAAAGAGGAAGACAGCACACTGACAAAAGAAAAAAAAAGATCTTAAAGTTTGATCTACTTACTAAGTGTAAGCTTTCATGAATTAGAGTTCATTTTATCAGAAGTGTGAAGTGCCATTGGCAAGTGGCCATCATACATATGGAGAGGGGAAAAAGAAGGAAACATGAGGTCAAATGTCAGGAAAAGCATCTGAGCTACTGTAATTCAGTTGAAATTTAGACACCAAGAAAGTAATGTGTTGCAACTTTATCAGAGCTGTGGGAAAGGTGCTTCAGAACTTGAGGAGGCACAATACTGATTCTGGGCTTAGAGGCTGCTGCGGTCTGGATGGGGAGAAATAGGCTCAGACTCAGCCCAGGCAAAGCAGAGTGGCTGTTGATTCAGAAGTCTCCTGATTCCAGGACTATACCACCTTTGACTCTCAAGGCACTTGTGCTGTCCCAAGAGAGAGAAGGCGCAGTCTTGGAGCCCTCCTCGACTTCATTGAAGAGACACTGAAATTCTGTTCATGCACTATGTGGACTAAAGATGACTTGCAACTAAAAATAGGACACAGCTATAGAGGCTATATGAGGGGGCGTGGTGGCTCAGCGGGTAAGACGCCAGGCTTGTTGATCGGAAGATCGCAAGTTCGGAGGTTTCGAATCCCTAGCCCCGCGTGACGGAGTGAGCTCCCGCACTCGCCCCAGCTCTTGCCAACTTAGCAATTCGAAAGCATGCAAATACAAGTAGATGAATAGGTACCACTTCGATGGGAAGGTAACAGTGTTCCGCGCGTGTCATGCTGGCCACATGACCGTGTAAGTGTCTTCGGACAACGCTGGCTCTTCGGCTAACAAACGGAGATGAGCACCGCCCCCTAGAGTCGGACACGACTGCACAACTGTGCGGGGGGGACCTTTACCTTTTTTATAGAGGCTGACCATGCCCATCACTCTCCCCAATCTCCCCCTGTGGAGTAGAGGCCCAATGAGGTTCTATTCTTAAGACCCAACCCACGGCAAGCTCTCAGTGCAAACTTGGACCATAATAAGGTGGGAGTCAAAATCACTCAGAGTTCTGTCCATGCATTCAAACACAGTTACAGCTTCTATTCAGCCCACCCAGTTGAAGGCATGAAGATTTTTGGAGAAGAAGGAACAAGGCAGATGGGACACGAGGATATAGGGGTCAAAGTCAATATGCATGGTTCTTTCCAGTATCTAATTTTAAAGCCTCACCCATCCAGATAAATGACTTAACAAGGCTTTGAAGAAGCAGTTTTTCCTTGGTGTGTTTATAGCACTCTGATCATATCAGATAGATCAACAACAATTATGCACTGTCACAACTAGTTTCTATCCTGATATATACAAAGTGCATTTGAACAGCATCAGTTGTAGGCTGGTGCCTTATTAATCATCAGTCTAGATAACTTGTATAATCGTGGAAGGCAGTAGTTGAAAGTCAGGTCATGTTTTTGCTAATCATAGACTGAACATTTTAGCACCTTGGGATATCATCTTTATTTTTCTTGAAATAAAGCAATTTTCTCTCTCTCTTTGTGTTTCATTAGAGTTTGCATGAACTGCTGTATTTTTCTCAACAGAACCACTGATTGCAGAGCTGCTCCAGTGTACTTGGTGTGCAAATTTGCTCTCTTAATTATATATCTCAAGCATGACAAAAGAGCAGTGAAGAAAACATTTGTGCTGGAAGATTAGGTAACTAAAGGTAGAAGTGGAGTACAAAAGGAAAGAATGTGCTATTTCTGTTCCATGAATAAATTACAATGGGTGTTTCACTAATTTTTACAAACTCCTTGCTGTTGGGGATTTCTGTCTATTTCCATCGGAGAACTGCATGGAACATGGAAAATTAAATCCAGCTATCTCCTTCAACAATAAATAACAAATATCAGAAGCTAAAATATAAATTAACAGCCATTTTAGGTACAGGGAGGTGCTAACAGTAAAATCTAGGCAAGTAAAAGGTAAAAAAAGTCTGTTAAAAAAATCCTGAGTCTATTAATATTAATCCAATTATGGCTGTAGGATAACATAAGAAACATACAATAACAGTCATGGATCACATCACCTCCAACTGTAATTTGATGTGATTTTTCTGGGGTTAAGATAAACAAGTAGAGTTGCCCACCGACCATTCTTAAATTAGTCAAAATGGACCACATTTACTTACTAAACTTTTGGCAACTCAAGGACCTTTCAGACAACTCTGTGACTCTAGTAATGGTACATGCCCATTCTGTGCATATCTCACTCCCTGCAGAGTCTGCTAACTGCCCTCTTCCCATGACCTTCAATTGAATGCATGTTGCTTATGCACTCATTTACTGATGCTGCTCCTTCAAACATCTTATCTGCATAGATAATCTACATGGGCCGTATCTATACATATGGTCCAGAACCTTATTTCTAGGATACTAGATTACTAGACAGTAGAGCCCTTGGACACTTGGAAATCAAGAGTCTCCTCTCCTAATGCTTTCATTAAACAGAGAACAAGTTGCTGGATAACTCCCTAATGGAGTAAAACTCTGTATCATTTATGTTGCACTCACCATGACTCAGCTATTTATCTACTGAGATGATTTTCAGATTAGATGAAAGATCAGAAGGTCCTCTGCCACACTTTCACAGACTGAATGCAGCTGATTTCTGCTGAGCATATTCTCTGGACTTCTGTGGCAGGGGTGGCAACGTGGGCCTTCCAAATATTACTGAGCCACAACTCTCATTATTGTTCACCATTGGCTACATAGGCCAGGGCTGCTGGGAAATGTTCACCAATATTTACAGTTGGCCACCCCTGCTCAAGAGAATCTGCTCTGTGGTTGGAGCAGGAGTGAAGTCTTAGTACTTTGTCCCTTGCAATACTTGTAGATCTGTAAGTGAAAGGGGAGAGCCAACATTTAAATGATAAGGACACATCCCCTGGATCTCAGACTCACTTATTGCGTTGACCATTCCAAGTTGTTCAGTGGCCCATGGGATTGCTCAACAGAGAGTAAAAGATTCTTACCAGTTCTAATAGCAACTGCATAAATGACTTATGATGCACTGGAGAATAGTGCACTGGTGCACTACTTAGCTGTAGTAATTATTAACTTGGGAACTCATGCCCAGTGTATCAGTGGGGTTACACATCACACTAAGCCACAATGTGGTTTGATTTTGACTTAGTTTGTTGTGTGAATCCAGTCAGTTGTGGCGTATTCCATAAACTATGGCTAAATAAACCATAACAGTGCAATGAATGAACCCAGTTCGTGGGGGTGTTCAGGGGTTTAAGAATGCCTGGGCATAGTAACTAAGCATTAGTTGCTGTTAGTCAGCCATTCAGTTTATTGCCATCTCAAAAGAAGAACAATTATGTGCAGTTATGAATACAGATACTGTCTGATGAAGTTATGTAACTCAGGTATTATTTAGACTCAGATTCATTCCACAACTTTTGAGGAAGGATGCTTTTTTCCCCAGTTTTTTAGGCTGTTTCCCACATTTTTATTTTAAAAAATATGTTTCCCCTAAGTTGTAATCTTAGAGATATTTCAACATTTGCACTGCAATTTTTTTCAAGTTCTGAGATATCTTGAGGTTTTAGAGACTTAAATGTTTTCAAGAGTTGGCACTGATTTCTCACTAAATAAGCACTGGAATTTTCTGTCCATGATAATAGAAAAACTGCATAGGGGTTTATTTTATCAGAATTCACAATGTGTAGCAACCAGCTAGAATCCAGGAGACTGAGAGTTCTAGTCCCGCCTTAGGCATGAAAGCCACTGAGTGACCTTGGGCCAGTCACTCTCTCTCAGCCCAACCCACCTCACAGGGTTGTTGACCACTAAGTGGCTGCTGAATGTTAGAGTTTTCTGTACCTCCTTGTTGTCATCTGACAGTCCATCTAGTTTATCTGCGGCCCAGATATGGTAAAAAGTAAAGGTAAAGGTTCCCCCCGCACATTTCTGCAGTCGTGTCCGACTCTAGGGGCCGGTGCTCATCTCCGTTTGTTAGCTGAAGAGCCAGCGTTGTCCGAAGACGCTTCCACGGTCATGTGGCCACATGACATGCGCGGAACACTGTTACCTTCCCACCGAAGTGGTACCTTGATATGGTAGCTCTAACTAAATGATTTACCAAAAACTGTTGGCCACAAAGATGTGTAAACTCTCTGAAAATCAACTTTAATGTGTCCTAATATTTCTATATTTGCATTCCAGATAAAGAGGAGTTTTGTGGCACTGCAAGATGTTGTAAAAGTCAAATAACTATGCAGCACTTTCTTGGATTGTGGTACATAGGGGGAGAAAACCAAACATGTCACTTTAAAAAATTCCAGTTTCTTAAGTTTGTTTCATTTTCCAAGCCATTAATAATAATAAAAATAAGTATATCCTTCATGTGGTAATTGTACTTCCTCGCAAACAAGATTAGGTAATTAGACCACATAAAGGGATAATGAGTTTATCTTTAAAAAAAATCCTTAGCAATTAACAGGAAATTAATTACAGCAATTTCCCCTCTCCCCTGAATTCTGAAAGCATGTTCTTCATACTTGGGGAGAGAAATTGAATTCTGTCACCTGTTGAAGATTTTAACTCAAGGCTATTTTGTTGTTTGCTGGTTAATCCATCTGCTGATTTCATCTATAACTGGAGATGTACATAGCAATAAGTTTATTTTACTAGCATTTATCCCAGACAAGCTAGGCATGGAACTGACTCAAGGAAAGGTTTACCTTTATAAAATTGTACATGATGCACCTTTAAACAAGAAGACATCCCACACTGTTCTCTAGGTGGGGTAAGGTAACTGTTGTCCTTCAGATCTGGACTTCAAATTGTCCAAAAAAAGGATTTGCCATGCTGATGGGGTTGATAAGTATTGCTTTTGAATACAACTGGAGGAGAAATGTTGGGAAAGACTTTAAAACTATGATTCACTGAAACAAGCCAAGATCAAACCTTGGTGGGTTAGTTCAGTGAAATCTCAGAACAGCAGACTAGTTTACACCAGGAAGCCACTCTGGCACATGGTATGGGAAGAAAAGTGTTCGAGTACATTTGTTATTTTAATGTGTATCTTAATATTCCTTATAGTGGCAGAATAAATAAGTTATCTGTAGAAATCGTGCTGTCCATTTATAGTCCTTCTGGTATGCACATAAGTATTTTACTATGATAAAAGTAGGTAGTTATTCTGACTTAAATATCTATAACACCAAGGGGTTCTAGAATGCCGTCATTGTATTTCTCTGGAGAAGTCATTATAAGCTGCATTTTCAGTTGAATTTGGGGACACCACTTGAAGCATTTGTTGTGTTGAGCTATTTCAATTGCTTTTGTTTGATTTGTTCATTGCAAACAGCTGAAAGGCTGTACATTTTGGCAATAAACCTGATTTGCAATGGGGGTTGAATAATTTTGATTACAACTATATGGACTAATGTGAAGAATAATTGGATGGGCTGAGATACTAGGAGAGATCTTTTAAGTTTTAAAAAAGTCCAGATGAATACCAAATGTGGAAGGAGGAGGAGGAGGGACACTTAGCCTCCTGAAACAGGCTATTGATTCCCTGTGACTCCTTTTCTACCTAACCTCATCCCTGAGAGATCAACATAGTACTAAGAGACTTTGTAATGGATAGTGAAAATTTAACATCAGCGGACACCTTGAACATATCAGGAAGATCTTCAAAGAGTTTCCCCAGCTTTCCCACTTCCCTCATTCTCTTCCCCTTAGATTAGGATGCTAATCTTTGTAACCACTTAGGAAACATTAGATGTTCAATTTTATAATCTTTTAATCAGTTAAGTAAAGAAACAACAATGGGTGAAATCTGGTCTGATTGTAGCCCTTACTCACAGAATATGAAGGGGTGTAATCTCGATGTGTACATGGCATGGCCACGCCTGATAAAATGGAGTATATTTGCTTCAGTAGAAGGTAATTCTTGAGGTGATGAGCTATCCCAATTCAGTGGGTAGAAGAGTACCAGTCCCTCGGTGACAGTGATAAATCCAGAGGGTGAAAAACTGATAGTATCCAGTCAGTAGGCAGAAAACCATTAATTCCCCAGGGAGATGTTTGAGTGGAGATTATCAGATTCATCCCAGCCCTGGGTAAGGGACAGCAAATATAATTATATGATGCTTGAGTGAATGGAAAGAAATCTTATCTCAAATCTGGTCTGTCATGACATCTAATCTGTCAGTGTAGCATGCTCATCCACAGGGGTGGGGCAAGTGGCATTGTATCTTGTATGTACTACTGTGCAACATCACAACCTAAGTATGAAAGGGCAGAGCATGCAATGTGATATCAATCATTTTGCCATTATTGTAGCTAACTGTGAACAGCTCTGCAATACAGATAGTTAGCAGAGGCAATCAAAGCTCACTAAAAAGCCAATCAGGAGTGGCAAAATTCCCCTCTCAGGTTTTTTGAACCCTCTTTTCCCAAACTAGCTCAAAGCCAGAAGCCTCGATTCCTCTGAAATCCGGGATTAGAGAGGCAGGAAAAAAATGTAACAATCTAATGGAAGCTAGATGCTGCTAAGAATTTTAGTTATTTTTATGGAAGATGACTTGAGCTCTGATGCGTTTGTTATACAGTATTGTACTTGCTTCTTTTTTGTTCTACCTTTGTGCTTTGTGAATGTGTGTCCCTGTGTTTGTGGGTGAAAGTGCAGTAACTGAGATACCTTTTAAAGTCAATGTTGTTGTTTTTTCTTTTTTTCTTTCAACTCCTGCCTAGTTTCTTAACTTTTATATGCATAACAAAGAGTTAAATTCTTACTGAATCAACTTACTGAATATATATTATATTATATTATATTATATTATATTATATTATATTATATTATATTATATTATATTATATTATATTATATTATATTATATTCTTAGCACAGAGCTTTCCAAACTTTTCATGTTGGTGACACACTTTTTAAACATGCATAATTTCACGACACACTCTTACAGCAGGACACAAAGCAGGCACTAGGACCTGCGCAGAATCACAGCAGGTTTGGAGGCACAAGGCAGGCACTAGGACCTGCATGGAATCCTGGCAGGGCTCGGAGGCAGCAGCAGCCGCAACACACCCAGACACTGCAGCCGACATACTAATGTGTCGCGACACACAGTTTGGAAAGCTCTGCCTTAGCACATGCTTCTCCTTGCTTTGCATTTTCCCACTCCCTGTTAAGCTACCCCTCCCACCCCTAATCCTGCCTACCTCCCAAGTAATTTAGTGCCAGAGATAATTTCTCTGGGGAAAAGTGGGAGGTGGGGCAGTGTTTATCCAATAGGCTCTTCCCACAAGTGTGGAAAGATGCAGATGAGATTATGGGGGAAGGGCTTAGGGACATCATCTGGGGTGTGCATGCATTTGCATGTACCCTGTCACAACGCTTTGTGCAGAGATAATGAACATTTATGGAAAGTTGAAACATGGGTGAATTATATAGCTAGTTCACTGAATAAAGTTTCTGAGAATTGTCCAGCTTACACATGTTCAAGAATTCTCTGTTGCTTCAATGAGGAAGTAAGCGCCATTGAATAAAGTAGAACTTCTGAGTAAATATGTGTTAGACTATATTACACATGCATAAGACAGAGAAGAGTCTTAAATATTTTTGTAAAAAAAAACAAGAAATGTATTACAATGAAATAATTAAATATACTGTTAATATGTGCTGTTGAAAATATCAAAACCGACCTTCCTTCCTTCCTTCCTTCCTTCCTTCCTTCCTTCCTTCCTTCCTTCCTTCCTTCCTTCCTTCCTTCCTTCCTTCCATGATTCAGGAGGAATTAAAAAATTAAAGTCAAGAAGTATGAAGAAAATATGTATTTTCTGGGAATTTAAATCTGTATAATTGTATGGTGGTTAACATTATAAAAACAGATTGTGTTATTTTATCAGCATTAAAATAATTGCAAGAGTTCCAAATAAGAACATTCTTAACAAAGCACCATCATTAAAACAGAAGACCAGAATCATGTTTCTTTCATGCCTCACTTGAGCACTAAGAAATTTAATTAGTTAATATTTGTACAGCCATGGAAGATACAAGAAGTATATAAGCTTTAATATTAACCTCAAAAGCATGTAGTTAATATTCCCTGCCGGATACATTTAAAAAAAAAAGGCAAAAAGCAACAGTGGGTGTCCTGGGCTCTAGAAAAATATTAATGTGAAAAGTAGAGGGTGGAGCCTCCAGATTACACTGTCTTCTGTAGTGCGCAGCCATGTTCTTCCTTCCTTCTGCCTGTGCGAGGGATGCTTCATTTTGTAGAAAGACCAAAACAGATGCAGCCTTTTCTAGAGCTCGGTCTGCAGTCCTTAATTTTGTCATGCTTTGAGGGGGTGTGGCTTCTACCCCAGCACTAACTGTGTCTTTCTCCCTCTTGATTCAGCCCCTCCATATTGCCTTCCTTACAGCTGAACATGCCTGCTTTTTTGGGCCTGCTTGTGAAAAGTTCTGAAATCTGGACTTTGGTGTATTAAAAAAAACTAGGTCGACCAACCAGTTCTGTGTATGGATGCAAGTACCACCACTTGCAAGGAAACAGGAGATGGTCAAGAGACTAAAGTGGGCAGAACAAAACTGAGGAAAATAATATTATTATTATTATTATTATTATTATTATTATTATTATTATTATTATATGCATATGCCGCCCAACTCCCAGCTACTCTGAGCAGTTTACAATTGTTACTGTCTGCTTACTTTCTGGATAGAGATGCAGCAGTAAAATATCTAACAATTAAGACATGTATGAACAGAGTCGTCGTACACGAGATGGGCAGCAAAGAAATTTGACAAATAAATAAATAAATAAACAAACATGTCATAGTTCTGACTGCAAGAAAGTACAGGAAAGAATTGACTTTGTTCAAGAATGGCTTGTATTTGAACAAAGCTAATCCCAGTGTTGCTTAATATTTTTATAAAATATGAAAAGGTGAGGGGCATTTGTCAGATGTTCAGATTGACCATGCTGTTTGGGGTGGATAGAAATCTGAAAGCTTTGGTAACTGGACCAAAGCTAACAAACCAATTTCTGTGAAAGGCTATGCATTTAGAGAGCAAGAAGCAAGTGTGAAAATAACAGTGGATTATATTGGCCTGCACTAGATCATCTGCACAGAAAAATACTGTTCACGTTTTAGAAAAATCTCGTGACTTGGTAAGGCATAAGAGACGCATGGGATAGTAGTGTGGTGTAGTGACTGAAAGGGCTAATACAATTCTAGCAGCGTCAACAAAATAGTGTGTTGAGGTATTGAGAAATAATGATTCCATTCTACTTTGCTTTCCAGACCTTGCCTGGAAAGAAAAAAGCAGGAGGAGTTTGAAAGTAGTTCAGCTAAACAGTCTACTATAAAACATTGTCAGTATAAAAAAAGAAATCTGTCACTTTTATTCTGTTTATCATAAGTTATGGCTTAAATCAGTATTTTGTTTGGATTGTTTTCTCCAGCAAAGTGTGAATATCTGATAAAACATAAATCGTTTTTTGTGCTGATCAAATGAGCCACATGGGCAGGGAATGACAGCTCAACTTCTAAATTCATCTCTCTGCAACCAAACCAACATGACTCCACATTTCTCAGCTAGACAGAATGGCCACCCTGGATATTGTTTCTTGTGCCACCGAGACATTTCAAAAGCAACTGCTGCCTCTACAAAGTAGTTTTGATATATTTGACACCAACTATAGACTGCTGACTGTGCAAGATAATAACCAGTAGGGATGCGCAGCACTTCCGACTGGTGTCCAAAGGGTGCTGTGGAACATGCAGGGACATGAGCGTAGCACTATCTGCAACTCTTTAAAGCACCCGGGTCTTTCCCCAGGATCATGCAGCAGCTTTAAAATGCAATTACATGATCTCAGGAAAATATACGGCTGCTTTAAAGAACAGCAGACGGATGCTGTATGCATGACCCTGCATTTTCTGGAGCTGTATCCAAAGCACTGCACTGCCCTATTAATCAATACTTGTTTAAGCCATTGTAACATTGCCAATAGTGACCAGGATCTGCCTTGATGTGGGGGGACGTGTCAACGAAGATTGAGGTGGGGCTAATCTGTCTTGACAAGGTGCTTCACTTTGAGACCAAGGGCTTTTGCACACTTGCTGCATACAGGCAGAAACTCCTCTTCGCTAGTGAAGCAACATAGAGGCACTGCTGTTTAGAAGTTGGGTGCCAAGTTGCATCATTTTGAAAATGCTTTAGCGCAAGCATGTGGATCAATGTAGGGTTTGCTCTGATGGTTCCACCATCCTTAGGTCAAAACTGTTCTCTTAAAACCAGAACGCATTAGAATTCCTAGATTTATCCTTAGATTTGTGCATTTGGGTTTGTTAAGCTTGGGCCAAATTCTGGCATAAATCAGTACAATTGTATCACAAATTTAGTTTATGTACTTAGAGCTTGACTTAATTTTGTTCAGTTCTACTGATTTGAACAAATTCTGGCATAAATTGTCATGATGATGACATCATGTAAGTAGGGCCATTGCATATTTCCATCCTGTTGTTTGATACAAATACAAGTAGTCTTTGTTTAGCGACTGCCTCATTTAGCAACTGTTTGTAGTTACAATGGTGATGAAAAAGTAACTTTGCAACCAATCCTTACATTTACGACCTTTGCAGGTCTGTAAAGCAAAGGAAAGCTGAAGTCAGATCATAAGCACACGCTTCACTTAATGATCAAGTTGCCGGTCCCAATTGTGGTTGCTAAACGAGGACTACCTGTACATCAGTCACAGCACTTCTAGATGATGTTATGCACATGTTGTCATTTGTCCCCTCCCCCTTTCCTCATATAGGCTCCCGTGTACAATGCCTTCTCTAGAGTGTACTGTAGTGTTTGAAAAACAGTAAAGCAAAATATCAGCTTTTTTTCCACAGCTGATACATCTAAACTGTCTGGAAGAACAGAGGAATAAGCAAATCAGGTATAAGGATTCAAACTACAGACAATCAGGAAATCGAACTTCAACTCAGTACAGTATCATGTTCTCTTAGAAAAAGGTCATCCTGCCATTGAGAGAACATTATTTATTTTATGGGACTAATTGGCATTGTAGAAGCAACATAAAGCTGTTTTTTAAGGCCAAAAAAGCAGTTAATGGTATCTTAAGCTTAAGCGCCTGCTGTCAAGCTGAATGAAACTATTAAAGCAGTTGTAATTTGGCTGAAGGAATGTTGTTAAACCTAATAGTACCAGTTGGTCATGGGTAAGGTAAAGGTAAAGGTTCCCCCCGCACATTTGTGCAGTCGTGTCCGACTTTAGGGGCCGGTGCTCATCTCCGTTTGTTAGCCGAAGAGCCAGCATTGTCAAATTTCAAAGCAGTTTGCAGCTCTGAATAAAACACAGTGAAAAGTTGTGTTAACACACAAAGAAGCAGATCAAGGAAAACTGCTAGTATCCTCTAACATGGGAAAATAATTTTCAGTAATTTCCTAAAGACAACCTGTGTCTTATCCAAATATTAACATTTTAGATAATTAATTAAAAAAAGGTAAAGGTACCCCCCACACATTTGTGCAGTCGTGTCCGACTCTAGGGGCCGGTGCTCATCTCCGTTTGTTAGCCAAAGAACCAGCGTTGTCCGAAGCAGCTTCCATGGTCATGTGGCTGGCATGACGCACGCAGAACGCTGTTACCTTCCCACCAAAGTGGTACCTATTCATCTACTTGCATTTGCATGCTTTCGAATTGCTAGGTTGGCAAGAGCTGGGGCGAGTGCAGGAGCTCACTCTGTCACGCGGGACTAGGGTCTCGAACCTCCGAACTTGCGATCTTTCAATCAACAAGCCTGGCGTCTTACCTGCTGAGCCACCATGCCCCTTACTGGTCATGGGTACTTCCTAATTTATTTGTAACCCTGTTTGTTTGTTTGTTTGTTTGTTTGTTTTACAAGCCAGAGCTTTGTGCTTCTGCAACTGTAAGAATTTTCATTATTGCTATTCCGTGTGCATAAGCCAGCTGCTTAGCAACAAGAATGAAGTGCTTTTTGGAATCAGAATTTTAACTGATTAGAGGGACTGAGAAGGATGGATTGATCCATCCAATCAGCAAGCAAATAATTAGATGTTTTTTCAAATGTTACTGTGTAATACAGAAAGAAAGATGAGGTTGAGGAATAAATCAATGAAGCTCAAAAAGTATATTATTAACAGTACAATTTTTTGAAAAGCAAAGCTACCTTAATTATTTTTAGGTTACTTATTATGAAAATCATAGTATTTCCCATGTGTTTTAGTTCAATTCTCAGACTGGTATCTCAGAATGCCAGAATTATACCCATATTCTACGGCAGCCTTTCTCAACTTTTTGACTGTGGAGGAACCCTTGAAATATTTTTCAGGCCTTGGGGAACCCCTGCACATTCAGGCTCAAATGTAGGCCACAAGTCACAAAATTACTATATATTTGTTTCATGTGTAGGCCTGTATATATGCATGAACAGTGTTCTTAGATGAAAAATAAAGAATGAAATTTACCTCTTTAATGTGAAGTTGCCCAAATTTGAAATATTTTTTTTAATAAATTGTGATCTCCCAGGGAACCCCTAGTGACCTCTCATGGAACCCTAGGGTTCCACAGAACCCTGGTTGAGAAACCCTGCTCTAGAGAGATGAAAATGTAGTCATAAGAATATAGGAAGAGCTATGTTGGATCCATCCATAATCTCATCAAATCCAGCATTCTGTATCAGATACAGTAGTGGCCCGCTGGATCTCTTGGGAAGCTCACAAGCCAAGACTGGAAGGTGGTGGCTCTCTTCCACTGATGCTTTCTAGCAACTTCTGTTTCTGTCATACTCATTGGAGGTCCCTTATACCATCAGAAATGAGACAGTGGAGAATGGGATAAAAAGGGCTGCTGAAATTTATCTGAAACACCTTTCCCAGGGACACTCATATGGCACTGGGTGGGCCTTTTGTGGCCACATCTAGACATTTTTTAAATTGGTCCAACCTTTTAAATACTTTTCTTCTGTTTCCACACTGATTGCACTCTTACTGAGTTTAGTTATTATTCTGGCGTTAGGATTTCATTTTTGTGATACGTTTTGAGTCTTTGGGCTGTGTCCTATTAAATCCTGGAAATAATTGTAGTTAATAAACTGCATAATACATTACTGACAGAGCTAAATTTTGAACCGGCAAGCATCCAGCTCATAACTCATGCTCTTAATCTCTGCAGTAGAGTATCTCAGAAGTCATAATTAGGAAAGCATTAGATAGTAATTTGATTTTGCCCAATCCCTCTGCAAAGGTATAACATGAACAAGAGTTCCAGAACATTTTGTTTTAGTAATGAAAGAGGCATTGTGCAGGACATTTGAAATACATAATTCCATAATCAGTACTTTCAGGCACCAGAGACTGATTATTGTCCATTCCCGTTCTTTCTTAAAATTAGTATCTATGAAGTATTCTAAATGTCCCATGATGGTTTGCTGCTACCAACATCAGGTCTTAGTTTTAATGTGGTGGGGACAGCTGCACATGACTCTTCCTATGCTGCTTGGTGAAGCTTAATGTCTGTGATCAGATGGAAGATGCTCTTCTGTTGTCCAGGTTCCAGAGTAACCTGACTCCAATCAGGAGCCATCAACCCACCATTCTAACTGAAAAGTCAGGTGCTGGATGCCTAGCCATAACTTTGGCATACAGAATATAGGAATCTGTCATGTCATGCCATGCTTCCAGCTCAATGTGGCTATCTATAACCATTGTTGTTCTGTTATTTAGAGCATTGTTGTCTGTAAACTGACTGGCAGTTGTTCTCCAGAATTTTAACCAGGAATCTTTCCCAGCACCAACCTTGAAATGGTAGGGAATAAACTTCAAACCTTTTGCATGCAAATCATGTGCTATTTTCCCTGAAGATTTCAAATACATTTCTGAGGGATGATTCATATTTGATTGTCCCCCTTTTTTTTCCTATAAGAGAGCATGATAACACTTAGTATCAAGGGACCAGTCTAAAGAGCTTTACTACAGACCCAAATGACCAGTCTGAATCGCTTTACCCAGTAGTCACATGTAAGCCTCTTAAGCCTCATTGATAAGTGTTAATATATTGGTTTAAATCTAGATACTTAACCTTAATTAGATCATTGCTTAAGCTGAACTTTTCTTACCTCAAAACAAGTGCATGTGTGGTTTAATAACAGAGAAGCTATTTAATAACTGCAATAGCGGAGAGGAATGGTAACAACTGAAGTTATATTTCCATATATTTCCGATTATTATAACATTGTTTAATGTTACGCATGACTGATATCCAATAATAACTAACAACAAGATTTAAAAATGTAATCTACACATTTAAAACCTCAGTCAAGAAGGGGGAGAGTCAATAAGACAATAATCCAAAAAAAAAAAAAAGCAAAAGTCCTGGAAAAGGTCAGCTCTTCTTTTTACACTTGAGACAGCAATGGGAGAGCTAGATGAGCCTCAGGCAACAAACCATTGTACAAAAAAGGGGCAGTCCCTGAAAAGGCCCCGCTGTGAATTGGCCGTAATCTAGCTTTTGGAGAAAGCTTTAGCTGTTCTTGCAGCCCGGTAGATTGTTAGGCATTTTTAGGGACATGGCACCCTGTTCTTGGAATCACATTTGACGAGGGTCATATAAATATGTATTTAATTATTATAACAAAATCTTTGAGTATTTATGAGAAAGTAGCAGGAGCAACTTTGATATATTTACCTGGAGATGGCTAGCACCTTAGATTTGCTCTGAGGAGCCCTTTTTATAAACTTAAGAATACTCTGCCTTTGGATTCCATCTTATTTATTATATTTTAAATTATTATTTATTATGTATGTTATTTTATTTATAAATGTATATTAATGATTTTAAATCTGTTGTAAACCGCCCAGAGTCCCCCTACGGGGAGTTGGGCGGTGATAAATCCAATAAATAAACAAACAAACAAACAAACAAGAAACAAATAAATATTTCCTACACTGTGAAATCTAGAAAATCTGCTTTTGTTAATTAAATCATTCCTACAAGCTATTTATTTATTTAGAGAATTTACATGGCCACCTTACTTAAACAAATGACCCCTGCCAGTGAACAAATAGTACACAAAAGAAGACCATATTGTAAAATCAATATAAAACAAGACAAAACTACAATTAGAACACAATCATAAGACAATAACTGGGGTACTTTGTGACCAACTCGCCAAACCAAAACACACATACCGGGCTCAGCTAACAACCTGGCCCTAATGCCAGAAGGAAAAGTCTCCCTGGCCTTTCGGAAGGCCGATCGGGTCAGGGCCATCTTGATCTAGGGGTAACGTTGCTCCATAGGGCAGGTGCCACACAAAGACTGTCATTTACAATTCACACTGGAAAACCCCAGTTCTGTTATTCAGAGCATATTTTGCTCTCTAGTTGTTGTTGTTTTTTGCTGCTATTCTTAAAAAGAATAACATCTTGACACTTTAAAAAAATATATCAAGCCAAACAAACAAATGTTTAGCAGGATCCATTCCCCCTTGAAATCTCACCTCTCTTCCTTGAAATCCAGCCAGCCAAGGCTGGCCGAAGTTATTTTTCTGCCAGCGGCAAAAATCAAAGCTGTGCTTCACTGATGTCACTTTAGCAGACTGGCAGCTGAATCTTGGGACCGCTCTGACCTTCACTTCACAGCTGCTGCCCACCCCAGCATCTGCTGCCTGGGGCTGCTGTTTCAGCCCTTCAGCCTCCTGACAGAGAAGCAGAGAAAGGAAAAGAGGTGTGTGTGTGTGTTTGGGAGAGAAAGAGAGAGAAAGTGCAAGACAGGAGGGAAAAGGTGGAGGAAGAAAGGAAGATGGAAGAAGAAAAGGAACAACTTAAGATTCACACAGCACCAAGAATTTAGATCCCATGTCCCTAAGGTAAAGGTAAAGGTTCCCCCCGCACATTTGTGCAGTCGAGTCCGACTCTAGGGGCCGGTGCTCATCTCCGTTTGTTAGCCGAAGAGCCAGCGCTGTCCGAAGACGATTCCATGGTCATGTGGCCCATGTCCCTAGCATTCCTCTAAAATAGACTTCTCCAAAGTGGTCAATATCAACCACCAAGGGTCAATGGGACTATCCACTATTGTTGTTGTTTGTTGTACTATAGAGCCAGTTTGGTGTAGTGGTTAAGGTGCTGGGCTAGAAACCAGGAGTCTGTGAGTTCTAGTCCCGCCTTAGGCATGAAAGCCGGCTGGGTGACCTTGGGCCAGTCCCTGACTCTCAGCCCTAGGAAGGAGCCAATGGCAAACCAGGAGACTGAGAGTTCTAGTCCCGCCTTAGGCATGAAAGCCGGCTGGGTGACCTTGGGCCACTCCCTGTCTCTCAGCTCTAGGAAGGAGCCAATGGTAAACCAGGAGACTGAGAGTTCTAGTTCCGCCTTAGGCATGAAAGCCGGCTGGGTGACCTTGGGCCAGTCCCTCTGTCTCAGCCCAACTCACCTCACAGGGTTGTTGTTGTGGGGAAAATAGGAGGAGGAAGGAGTATTAGGTATGTTCACTGCCTTGAGTTATTTATAAAAATAATAAAAGCGGGATAAAAATTAAATAAATAAAGTATGTATTAAATTATTTTCATATAATAAATGTTTGGGGGTTGATGAACCATCTGAAACTTCATGAAGGGGTCAATGAGCTGAAGAGTTTGGGGACCCCTGCTCTAAAACATGTATATTAAATCACCATACAGGTATCTGTGACAGGCTAGTTCAAAAGCTCTTCATTTCTTTGTTGCCCCATTCCCTTCATTTAGCTAGGGGAGTGGACTGTGCGTTTTCTCTCTTCCTTCCATGAAGGTTAAGTTGTTTACTCCAGCCTCTCGTGATCTCACAATACAAAAATGTCACTCCTTCCCCTATTTTCCCCTTTGGCAGCAATCAAAATTCTGTACCTGGGAAACCTTACAGATGGTAGCTGATTATAAATTGCTATGAAACCTGGTATGGCAATAAAGTATTTACTGTATGTGCTTGACATTGTAAAAGGATGGCTGAGGAGAATACATTGCAGGCTGGGACATCAGGCGAGGTACCAGAAAGACCCTGGATTAAACATTATCTATCACAGCTTTTTTTTGCCCATGATAGCAAAACTCAAGATTAGACCATTTCATCCCTTAGATCAGTGTTTCTTAAAGTGTGGTCCTAGGGCCCCCGAGGGTCCCCCAAGACCCTCTCAGGGGTCTGTGAAATCAAAATTATTTGCCAGTCTATGTTGAAAAATAATACAATATTAAAATCCCATCAAACAATCATGAGAAGCAGTAGCAAATGCGTCAATGCACCTAGTTAAGAAGGCTGCCTTTGAGTTACATTTCTTTGCATCTAAGGAAGCAGGTTGTAGTCTGTGAAAATTTATATCAATACATCTGCTAGATATTAAGTGTTGCTAGCAGTCCTTCTTTTGCAGATTCACTTGAAAGTCATTACAGCTAGAACATTACAGCTAGCTACAACTGTTTCGAAGAGGACAGCTTTAGTATTTGAGGCTGATAGTCTACGCCTATAGGTTTGCTTAGGAATACGTTCCAGTGATTTCTTTATTTTAAAGAATGGACTTCTTTCAGGATTTCACACTTCCATGGTTTATAATAATTATTTTATATTTCAGACATATAGATTCATACTCCTTATTTTTTAAAAGTTTGATCTATCCGCTTTTGGTTTCAATGTCTTTTTAACCAGCTGCCATGTGAGTATATACTCTGTTTTGTTGTTGTTTATTCGTTCAGTCGCTTCCGACTCTTCGTGACTTCATGGACCAGCCCACGCCAGAGCTTCCTGTCGGCCGTCACCATCCCCAGCTCCCCCACGGTCGAGTCCGTCACCTCCAGAATATCATCCATCCATCTTGCCCTTGGTCGGCCCCGCTTCCTTTTGCCTTCCACTTTCCCCAGCATCAGCCTCTTCTCCAGGGTATCCTGTCTTCTCATTATGTGGCCAAAGTACTTCAGTTTTGCCTTTAAGATCATTCCCTCAAGTGAGCAGTCTGGCTTTATTTCCTGGAGTATGGACTGGCTTGATCTTGCAGTCCAAGGCACTCTCAGAATTTTCCTCCAACACCACAGTTCAAAAGCATCTATCTTCCTTCACTCAGCCTTCCTTATGGTCCAGCTCTCACAGCCATAGGTTACTACAGGGAATACCATTGCTTTGACTATGCGGATCTTTGTTGTCAGTGTGATGTCTCTGCCCTTAACTATTTTATCAAGATTTGTCATTTCTCTCCTCCCAAGAAGTAGACGTCTTCTGATTTCCTGGCTGCAGTCAGCGTCTGCAGTAATCTTTGCGTCTAGAAATACAAAGTCTGTCACTGCCTCCACGTTTTCTCCCTCTATTTGCCAGTTATCAATCAAGCTCGTTGCCATAATCTTGGTTTTTTTTGAGGTTTAACTGCAACCCAGCTTTTGCACTTTCTTCTTTCACCTTCATCATAAGGCTCCTCAGCTCCTCCTCGCTTTCAGCCATCAAAGTGGTATCATCTGCATATCTGAGATTGTTAATGTTTCTTCCAGCGATTTTAACTCCAGCCTTGGGTTCATCAAGTCCAGCACGTCGCATGTGTTCTGCGTACAGCTTGAATAGGTCTGGTGAGAGTATACAGCCCTGCCGTACTCCTTTCCCAATCTTAAACCAGTCTGTTGTTCCGTGATCTGTTCTTACAGTTGCTACCTGGTCGTTATACAGATTCCTCAGGAGGCAGACAAGATGACGTGGTATCCCCATACCACCAAGAACTTGCCACAATTTGTTATGATCCACACAGTCAAAGGCTTTAGAATAGTCAATAAAACAGAAATAGATGTTTTTCTGAAACTCCCTGGCTTTCTCCATTATCCAGTGGATATTGGCAATTTGGTCTTTAGTTCCTCTGCCTTTTCTAAACCCAGCTTGTACATCTGGCAATTCTCGCTCCATGAATTGCTGGAGTCTACTTTGCAAGATCTTGAGCATTACCTTAATGGCATGTGAAATAAGTGCCACTGTTCGATAGTTTGAACATTCTTTAGTGTTTCCCTTCTTTGGTATGGGAGTATATGTTGATTTTTTCCAATCTGATGGCCATTCTTGTGTTTTCCAAATTTGCTGGCATATGGCATGCATCACCTCAACAGCATCATCTTGCAAGATTTTAAACAGTTCAGCTGGGATACCGTCGTCTCCTGCTGCCTTGTTATTAACAATGCTTCTTAAGGCCCATTCAACCTCACTCTTCAGGATGTCTGGCTCTAACTCACTGACCACACTGTCAAAGCTATCCCTGATATGATTATCCTTCCTGTACAGATCTTCCATATATCCTTGCCACCTTTTCTTGATCTCTTCTGCTTCTGTTAGGTCCTTGCCATCTTTGTTTTTGATTTGCCTGGAATTTACCTCCGATGTTTCTAATTTTCTGGAAGAGGTCTCTTGTCCTTCCTATTCTATTGTCTTCTTCCACTTCCGTGCATTGCTTGTTTCATCATGGATACACAATTTTATTTATTAATTACACTACAGAAAGTCCTTGCTTAGCGACTGCCTCAGAAGCAACCGTTCGCAGTTACGAAGGTGCTGAAAAAGTAACTTTGCAACCAATGCCCGCATTTAATTAATTTTTAAATAAAATGGATGGATGGATGGATGGATGGATGGATGGATGGATGGATGGATAAATAAATAAATAAATAAATAAATGTATGAATTCCCTTCCCCTATTTGATGTCTTCTGAATGGGTTGAACTTCAGGGTTCATAATCCCTGGCCAGGACTGCCATGCTGGCTAAAGATTATGGAACGCTGAAATTTAAAACACTGTAATATATTAATTCTGATAATAACTTATTAATTTAATTCAGTTTAGGCAGTGCCCAACTCCAAGATGACTTTGAATAGTTCACAGGATAACAAACAATAAAAATACAATGCACCAAAAAAAGTGGGGGGAATCTGGTTGCTCTATACAAGACTGTAGACCAGGGCTTTCCAAAGTTTTTCCCGCGGCGACACACCAACCAGCGTTGGTGTGTCGCCATGGGAAAACCCGGAAGTGCGGCAGCGCGCAAAACCCCAGAAGCGCTGCTGCTGCTTTCGGGTTTTGCACGCTGCAGTTGGTGTGTCGCCACGGGAAAACCCGGAAGCGCTGATGATGATGATGATCAGTGCTTCCGGGTTGTGTGGCGACACACCAGACTGTGTGTGGCGACACACTTTTGTGTCACGACGCGCAGTTTGGAAAGCTCTGCTGTAGACAAAGGCACATCCAATAAGGGGCCCCATCCATCCCAATCCAACAGCCAGGTCTTCAAGGCTTTACGGAATGCCATCAGGGTGGAAGCCACATGGAACTCAAGGGGGACCTCATTCCACCAACTCTGCCAGCATGTATCGGCCAGGTGGAAACTAGGGGAGATAGGTGGTCCTATAAATAACCTGGCCTTATGCCATGTAGGGCTTTCTAGGCAATGAGCGGCGCCTTGAATTGCACCCAGAAGCATACCAGGAATCAGTGCAGCTCGCGAAGCAGGGATATCATGAGGGCATACAGAGGTATGCCCATCACTGCCCGTGCTGCTGCATTTTGGACCAGTTGAAGTTTCCAAGTGATTTTCAAGTCCTTCCTTAAAAACTGGGATAATTTTAAGCTTAGGATAATCTTGCTTCTGTCATTGTATGTCTGCAACAGTCATAGGAACTATAGTCCTGAAAGCCTAATTAATTGTCTCCGGAGATCTCTTAGGGATGGTCTTCTTGTTCTTTGAGAGTCTCACAATTGATAGCCTCCAATGAATACATGCAATGCAAAACCTTTCACATCTACAGCATTTCTTTTAATCCAGGCTATTTAGAGCAAAAGTATGAATTAGCATTATTAACTCCGCACGCAGGGCTAGGGATTCGAACCTCCGAACTTGTGATCTTCCGATCGACAAGCCTGGCGTCTTATCCACTGAGCCACCACGCCACCTTATGAATTAGCATTATTATGTTTACTGCATTAAGCAGCCTCACCATACAGAAATACTAACTTGAAGCAGAGGTAATCATTCATTACATCATAGGGCCAGAAAATGTACAATGAGTTTTATTGACTAAGATGGGAGGACATCAGGGAATAAATCATTTACTCATGTAGGTTGCAGTTCTCTGCCTACTTGCAGTAAACACAGTACTGTAGCACTGACTTCTGAGTAGAGAGGTATTGGATCGTACTGTTAGCGATCCTCAGTGTCACCTGCTTATATATTTAAAGATAATGATTATCCTTTCCAACTGAAGGATTGCTCAAAGGGACTTACATATTTATTTGCATATTTATGGGGAGGAACTCAAGGCATTGTGTGGAGTTGCCCTCTTTTTTGGGAACTGAACAAGCAGTTTGGTCTAGTGGTTAAGGCAATGGGCTAGAAACTGCTGCTGCTGCTTTGTCTCCCCAGGTAGACAGACTCTGTCTGAATTTTCTTTTAATGTTTCCTTCTGCTCATTGGCATCCTCTGAGGAGATGCTAAGAAATATATTCCTCCAATCAGGAAAGCAAGCTGGTTAGCACTGTCAGCTGTTCTTGCTCTGTTCTTGGGCAGGTGATTGTCAAGCTGTCCTGTAGGTGCCTTTTAAAACAGTAAGAGAGGAATTTTTCTCTTGATTTCAGGCTTCTCTTTCCCCAGATGCAGTAAATCCAGCCAAGTTTGTTTTATTTTTTTATTTTTATCCCGCCTTTATTATTTTTTATAAATAACTCAAGGCAGCGAACATACCTAATACTCCTTCCTCCTCCTATTTTCCCCACAACAACAACCCTGTGAGGTGAGTTGGGCTGAGAGAGAGGGACTGGCCCAAGGTCACCCAGCCGGCTTTCATGCCTAAGGCGGGACTAGAACTCTCAGTCTCCTGGTTTCCCATTGGCTCCTTCCTAGGGCTGAGAGACAGGGACTGGCCCAAGGTCACCCAGCCGGCTTTCATGCCTAAGGCGGGACTAGAACTCTCGGTCTCCTGGTTTCTAGCCCATTGCCTTAACCACTAGACCAAAAAACAGTTTAACTTAAGCGCTAATATTGGATGCAGGTAAAGGACATCTCTGTTGGATCCAGTGGGAAATCTGGACTTGCTATGCTATAGTGTTCATGAGGAACCTGTGTCACTCCAGATCTTGCTAAACAGTCCCAGCATTACTTACCACTTGCCATGCTGGCTGGTGGTGCTGACTGTAATAGTTCAGCAACATCTGGAGGGTCACAGATTTCCTGTTTTTGTTGTAATAATTTGAGCATACGGAAATGATGTTTTGACTCTAGGTGAGAAAGTGAATAGAACCCTGATGCAGATGAGGCAATTTCATTGATGAGACAACTTAAGAAACAGGAATATTGCTCTATCAGTTAATAGCCCTAGAACAGGGCTTTCCAAAGTTTTCCCGCGGCGACACACCAACCGCCGTTGGTGTATTGCCGTGGGGAAACCCGGAAGTGCCGCCGTTGCGGCAGCGCGCAAAAACCTGGAAGCGCTGCTGCCACTTTTGGGTTTTTGTGTGCCGCCGTTGGTGTGTCGCCGCGGGAAAACCCGGAAGCGCTGATGATGATCAGCGCTTCCGGGCTGTGTGGCGACACACCAGAGTGTGTGTGGCGACACACTTTTGTGTCGCGACACACAGTTTGGAAAGCTCTGCCCTAGAAGGCTGTTTATATGCATTTTCCTTTTAAGTTAGTATTCTATGCGTCTGAGCTCTAGAATAATGGTTCATTTATATATTTCATCATTCAAATGCATTTATTTAGATATGTCCTTCTTTTGACCCTGACAGTTAAGTTTATTTTATGTGTTTTTTCATGTTTGTGTTACGTTCTTATTCTAACATTGATACAGGAGCTCAAGGAGTCATGTATAAGGCTCCCTCCTCCCTTTTTTCTCTCACAACAAACTCTGTAAGGTAGGTTGGACCGAGAGAGAGAGAGTAGCCCACAATCACCCAGTGAGCTTCCATGGCTGAGGCTGGACAAGAACTTTCCCACTTCTAGTCCAACATCTTAACCACTACACCACACTAGGTCTCAGGGGTGTGTTGGAGGGGGCTTGGGAAGGCTTGCAGGAGCCCCATGTTAACTTTTTGAGGATTATCGGAACTTCTTACTAAAAAAAAGTTGGATAAACTTTAACATTGCAATCATGGAGGGTGGTAAGATAAGGCAGACAGGAGCATGAGGAACGGTTCAATCAGGGCCGCCTGGTTGGACTTGCAACAAAGGGAGGGGCCACAAGAGATGCAGCTCAACCCTACATAAGGATGCTGAAGGGGAGAGTGCTTGAGAAGTCCCGAAAGAGGGTGGGCTCACACACTGCTACCTGGCAGCGTTAATCACTGTTGTCTCTCTCCATAAACTTGGCTCCAGACCAATCGCTGGAAAGCAAAAGCAAGAGAAACAGGGTCTCTTTGTTTTCCCAGACCACCAAGTAAAAATTTTTCTTGCCTCCCTTTCCCATCTGTGATCAGCGAGCCCCTTGTTGACAAATTAGAAGCATGCCCCTGGATTGACTGGCACCTTAAATTTTAGGATGATTTTTGAGATTGGGTGGTATTGCTGATCCAGTCCTCTGCTTTTTGCATCATTTTGACTGAGGCAATTTCTGGAGAGTCCAAATGCGGGAATATGTTTTTATTCCGATTTGGATAGTTCTTCTATGGGTGTGGACTTTTTTGGGCCAAAAGGCTATCATTTAAAAAAATTATTTGAAAGTATTTACTGATGGCAACAACAAAATAACATGTAACCCTGCATCAGAATGGAATACAGCACCCAATCCTGTGTAAAAATCCTCTTCTACTTCTTGGAGTAGCCTTTAGAATAAGTAATAAAATATACTATTTTCTGTTCTGATATATCATTATTCTGTATGGTTTTTTTTTTTACATCGGGGTCTAGTTGGTAAAACAGGGTCCCATTAAAAAATAATAAAGTAGAACCTACAAATCTGAAATCCTTCAAACTGAGTTGTGGGCTGCTTTTCAAAAAGTCTATCTCAGCTGCCATTCAGGAAGGGCTCATGAAATTGTTAATCAAGACTATACTGGTGTTTTATTGTACTTTACCATAGCCATTAATAAATAACTCTAATAACCCAAATTTTAGTGAAGAGAAAGAAAGAAAAAAATCTATGCACAATTGAAATTCTACTTTGTGAATTTGTATATATGAATCTGATATTTTTGATAAGCTTATTTTTGTGGATTCCTTTCTCTCTAATCCGGATATTTCCCTGTGCATGGTATCATTTTGTTTAGACCTAGAGAATCTTGACTTTACTCTTTTTGGTGTCCATTTCCACCTAAAAATAAGTTGAAAGTAGAAAACTGATGGGAGATTAGCATTAAACCAGTATTTATTCCATAAGCATCAGTAGCATCCCTAATTAAACACATGGATTAGGTGGTTGAGCAGCTTATATCAACTCAGGGTATATCTTCCAGTGCCTGTCAGAAGGATTGTTTATGAAAACAATAATTTTGAGGCATTTCTTCATCTGTGCTTTGTGATACCTATAAATAGAATAAATTTCTCAACAAGATGTAAATATTCTATGTTAAGCTTAAGGCTTCTGGAAATGAAGCAATGAATGGAATCACAGGATTTATGCAGACTGAAAATACAACTTGATTTACTTATTCAGGAAGAGAAGAATGCATATTATTTTCAAACATGACTGCAATCTTACGTATCTACTTAGGGAAGTAAGTCCCAGTGAAATTCAGTAAAGCTTATACACAGGTAATAAGCATTGAATTGCAGATTGTCTACAGATGAGGATCAGCCCACAAATTTTTTTCTAATGGGCTGTGAGGTTCTTTGCTTTCTAAGGACTGGACACACCACAGTGTAGCAAATCTGTACACAATGCTTTATTGCACCACACACCTTCCCCAACAACAGGGTATTGCCCTGGGTCAACTCCACCCTTCTAGGACTTGCAAGTTGCTGTTGCCACGTAAATACATCTTTAATACTCAGTCTTGTAATACTCAGTTCAAACAAAAGTCTCGAAGCCTATAAAGTAGCATACAACCTTTGCCTTTTTCCAAAAGTTCTTGCACTAGTTGGAATGAGGTGCTGCCTCGGTGTGGTTGTTCCTTTTCTAGTTACTGCCGAGCTCCAGGCCATGTTCTAAGCTCTGCTCTTAAGCAGTGTTGCTTTTGAGCACTACAGCTGAGCTCCCAAGCCGAGCTCCAGGCAGGAATCTCACCAGGATATGCCGTAGCTTGTGGTCCTGGCAGTTGACTGATAGTCCTCTTGCCTGCCAGTAATAGCTGTCAATCTCCAGACGTCGCCTCCCGCTTCCTCACCTGCTTGCTATTTTCCTATCTCCTTTTCTCCTACACCCCCCCCCCCACACACACTCTGTCTTAGTGTTTGCTTTTGTAAGCTAAGGGCCTGGGTGGGGTGAGGCTGCCTCTGGACGTTGGTGCGTTCTTAAAAACGCCAGGTTGTGGCTCAATTAGCCAGGCAGCTGGAACACTGGCCTGGATGCTTAGGAGTAAATTTGTGAGTGAATGAATGCGTGCGTGAGCTCATCTCTCAGGTTTCTGGGGCTGCAAAGTTTTACAACCCTTTGAGAAAAAACATGAGCTATGCTGAGCCTTGGGGAAGTGGGTGGGAAGCATTTCTGCCTGGCTGCAGCTGCTTTTCCCAAGCTCAGAAAGCAATCCCAGCTTCACTTCCTCACGCGGGCAACTCAAGATGGGGCTAAAGTTCCCCAAATTTGGTGGATAGGCTCCTATGCTTATATAATCGATTTATACAGTGGACAGCAGAAGAAAAATGGCAGGTAAAAGGTTCTCCATCATGCCATTTTAGAAAAGTGTAACTATTTTTAGAAAGTGTAACACTTGAATCTACATCCTTCATCCACAGATGCAGAGGCCAAGGATGGTGCAGGGGGGAGAAAAAATTGGCAAGAAATCCTAGATGTTCACCTTTTAAAAAAGTATAAAATGTATTTATTTATTTATTTACTTATTCTTTCTTTCCTTTTTGTGGCCCTTCCCTTCACCCCATCAGCAACAGTATTGCACTTTTATCTACCGTATGATCAGGCGGGCTTTGGGTCAAAAGTAGCTTTAGGTCTACATGGCATCTGTTTCTTAGTCTGTGCTACCTTATAGGGCTGACATCAATCTTGCAAACTGAATGTGTTTCCTCCCTCTTTTATCTTCCTGTGGGTTGCGGGAGGGGGGACTCTCTGAGCCGTTTTTATAAACCACTTTCTTTGTCTGGGCTGAAGACTCGTTCATCTGATTGTGGGCTTGGCAGCGGATCTTCCCTCTGTCCTTCAAGGCCATCCCTTATTCTTACCACACCCAAACCTGAAGTGGCTTCCCTGGTTTCATGGCAGTTTTGATAGCAAAAACCATCCTAACTATTTATTTCAACTCACCCCAAGACTCAAAATGGCTTGCGGCAACAAATTCAAACAAAAACAAAAATATTCCCCCCATAAAAGCATCATTCAAAAACAAACAAACAGAAAACCCTGAAGATAAAGATCAGTCCCAGGTATTTCCAGGTAAAAGGATGGCCAATAGCAGAGAGGAGAAAGAGAGCAGCTCATTCTTGGAAAGCTACTGCCAATTGAAGAACAGCCTTCCTCTACCTGATATCTTCCATATAGGTTGGATTCATTTCCTACCCTTTTCCAACCAACGTGACTACCTTTCCATGTTTACCATGATTCTAGAGGTGGAGAATTTGTAGCCCAGTAGATGTTGCTAAACCATATCTCCCAGCAAAACTAGTCAGGTGGACGGTGGGGCGGGATGCCGAGAGTTAAAGTTTAGTGACTTGGGGAGGGCAGCAAATTCCTCATCTCTAGTTCTGAATACCTGTCATGAAGTGAACAGGATCTAGTAATAAAATTACGATCTCCTTATCATTTGATTTTATGCTTTCTTGGCCTCTGCTATTGTGACTTTAACCTAGGATTCTAATATATTTACTTCTCTGATAGGCTTCAGTAGAATTTTTAACAAAGATGTTCAGTGTAGAGTCTTGTGTTGGAGGAAAATCAATTGTCAAGATGCATGGAACTACCCCCCTCCCCAGCTGACGTCATATCAGAGTAATTGTTTCAGCCATAATGCCCAGTGGGACTGTGGTTAGCATTGCATAAGGGCAAGATTGCCAATATGCTGGCCTGTGGCACTGCTGTGACTGCCTTTAACTTCTCATTGTTCAGATCTAATTAGAGAACACTGTAATTCAAAATCAATTCATTTCCTGCTGGTTAGTAACTAATTCTCCATCAGTGTGAATCAGGAGATTATTCCTGCAGGTTAGAACTTTATTTAAAGCTACAATTACATCTGAGACCAGCCATGTACAGAGAAGTAATAAATAGACAAGCAGTTGTCATTCTCAGCTGAGTTGGGGGTTTTGGGGGGTCGGGGGGGGGTTAGGTAAAAGTAGGCTGACCATATTTCAGGATGGCAAAACGGGACGGGGTCTTATGTAATATTCCGTATTCATGAAAAACACAGGGGTCCCCTTCCCCCGGTCCGCACAATTGGCTCCCGCCTGCAAACCCTGCCCCCGGTCTGCGCAATTGGCTCCCGCCTGCAAACCCCACTCCACGCAATTGACTCCCGCCTGCAAACCCTGTCCCCTGGTCTGCGCAATTGGCTCCCGCCTGCAAACCCCGCTCCACGCAATTGACTCCCGCCTGCAAACCCTATCCCCTGGTCCGCGCGATTGGCTCCCGCCTGCAAACCCTGCCCCCCCCAGTCCACGCGATTTGCTCCTGCCTGCAAACCCCGCCCCCGGTCCGCGCGATTGTCTCCTGCCTGCAAACCCTGCCCCCCCCCCCCCGGTCCGCAATCCGGCTCAGATCCTCCTTCAGCGCCATTCCCACCGGGTTTGAAAACCGGGACAAAATTGAGATTTTTATGAAAACGATGGGACAGTTGAAAAATGCTTAAAAAACGGGACTGTCCTGTTCAAAACAGGATGTATGGTCAGCCTAGGTAAAAGAAACATCTTCTTTAACAGGTAGAAAGGGATACTTGAACCCGTGAGTCCAAGGAAGACAATTCTGCTAAGAATAGCTTGTTCCAAGCTTTATAATGGGAAGGTCCTGTGTTTTTCTAACGGGAGAAACTATGTCTGTTTTAACTTTCCAAGAGCATTGTGGGAGGCCCCATCCTACCGCACAACTTGATGCTTAAACTAAGGAGCACAAGCATGCCATGGGTCCTGCAAAGCCCTTTCAACACCGCCTCCCTTTTTGAGGCAACCACAGGAAAGGGTCTCCCGCTGGGCTTGGTGGACTTAGGCACTTGGCAATTGTATTCAGTTCAGAGAAGGAATTCTGAATTCATCTGCATGTGTAGAAAAACAAGGGCCGAGGCAGGTGTGTGTGGAGATCATGCAAGCAACTTGCACTAGCCTTATACATTTTTTAAAATCACTTCTGACACTCTGAATAGCAGATGTCCCATATCATAACTCCCTTTTGATGGTTTCCCCCCCCCCTGCGGTTTTAAAACCATTTGTCAGGAGGCATGTAGAGAAGAGTGGGAGATTCTGTTCTAACCTCCTTCTGCCCCCCCCCCCCCCCCGCATACTGTACATTGTATACCGAACTAATTTCCTTGTTTGAATCCCAGTGGGGGAATTCAGCTTTTCTTCTTAGATGATGCAGGAGGTGGTGGAAATGAATGCCTTGGAGAAGGCCCTCCCCTCCTGTTTACAAGCCTAAGGAGACCAATTCTTAACAGATTTAGTTTCCTTATTTGTTTTATACTGCACATCTGTCCGTGGCACTCAGAATGTTTTATATGGCTATTCACTTGCCCTATTCTGCTTTAACAAGAACTCAGGTAATTTAGGCTGAATAGTTGCAATGGATGGATGGATGGATGGATGGATGGATGGATGGATGGATGGATGGATGGATGGATGGATGATAGAGCGAGCTTCAGAGCCAAATCTGAGTCTCATCAATCCTGTCTTATATATCTAAGCCAGAACTTCGGAATTTCGGGCACTCCAGATATTGTGGGACTACAGATATATTTATTTTATTTATTAATAAAAATTTATACCATCTACTTGGATTCTAAGCAGTTTACATGACAGCCAAGCATCCAGAGGTGATAGGAGTTGGTATTGCAACAGTATTTAAGAATTACGGAAGGCTCGCTCCCGACTTGGGTTACCACATTTTCTCACTGACCAGTGGCCAGGAAAAGAGATTCAGCAAAAAAAATTTAAATAAATAAAAATTGCCTAGCAACAGGCAATGCTGGTGGAAGTTTCACCTGTTTAACATGTACTGTCTGTCAGGGTGGTCCCCAGGAGGGAGTCAAGAAAGGGAAGGTGGCAGTCTGCGACCTCATGATCAAAGCCCTGCCCCTTTTTTACATGGGTAGCAACAGTTTATTGTTATAATTCAAGAATAATCCAAACACAAGACAGCAACACACCAACCCAGAGCTGATACCAGAGAAGAATCCTCAGAAGGTTGTAACATGGTAGTTTTCTTATTGCAAAGTGGCCCAGTATCCTGGAACGTTTTGTTCAAGGATACTTTCCTCCTGCAGCTCTTTGCAGAGAGAACAGATTCTTTTGCATAATTTCTTCAGAGGTTCAGCAGAATCCAGCCATTCTTGAAAAATAACTCCAGGCTACTTTTAGTGCTTTAGAATACTACTCACTTATTTTTGCTAGTTCCAGATGTTAAAGCATTTGGCCTCGTGCTCAGGAAAAGTATTAGCTTCACATTACTGGATTTGGGGCTACTGAGATTATTAGAATCCTGGTAGCCTAAGAAATTTTATTATTGTATCTTGGTGAGCTTGTGAATCTTATTGTATGCTTGTGATTTTTTCTCCTAGTGGGATAAAATTTTGGCTGATTCCAAATAATGCACATAGGCCAACAGATTTAGAGGAGTCAGTTATCCATATGGAGTTTAAAGCTTCAATTTATAAACTGTAATTGTTAGCATTTTACAGTTTCTGTAGAAAATCTAATGCTTTCAAGTAATTTCTGCAGAAAATCAAATAGTTTAAATTCTCCCTCCCTCCCTCCCTCCCTCCCTCCCTCCCTCCCTCCCTCCCTCCCTCCCTTCCTTCCTTCCTTCCTTCCTTCCTTCCTTCCTTTCCCTCTCCCCTGAAAGAAATTGAAGTGAGTACAACTCTGTTTATATTCCAACCACTGGTAGAAGTTTGATCATTTTAGTACCATAAGCATTAATACCATTGTGCTGAATCCAGAGTTTTATTCAGCTGGAAGAATAGCTTGCACTGGGAGAAATGGGCCAGGAGACTACATTGGCTGAGTTTCCTCCTCCCTTTTCAACCCTAGCACAGCCTCCCCCATTGCTCCAATGAATCCCCTCCCCATGAGAGCAGGTTTTCAAAGGACCCAGAAGATTGCAAAGTACAGTAAAGGGAGATCATCTTCTCCCCTCTCAGACAGCAGGAAATCTCTGCCACACCAAAAGCCTCCTGCTGACTGAAGGAACTTTCCCATCTCCTGGAGGATTTTGCTAGTTCCAAACCACTGCTTTTTTCAATGCATTAATTGGTTGCTCATATCTTGTGTTTTCTGTAGTTCCATGGTGTCAGAGTTTAGCTTCTGCTGCGGAACAAAACAAAACAAAGCAAAATAGATAAGAGGATCACACAGCAGCCAAACTACATTTTCATACGAGCAGATTTTGGTTCATTCGAAAGGCTCCTAAGGAAATTGGGATTATCCTGTTTTATGCATCGTGTGTCTGATGCTGCATTGTTTGTATCTCTGTGATGGTGGCTTCTTTGAGTCCCCAAGAGGAAGAAAAGCAGGATGGAGATCTTGTGATATCTGTGTCAAAGTGCAAAATCACTTTCAAAGGCAGTCCTTACAGGTAGAGAACTTGATATGAATGTCTGCATGCTGAAAAACAGTGTCTCAGTCACAAAAGCACCTCTGACTTATTCAGAAACAATATCTTTTAAAAGAAGCCTCTGGACTGACAGGAAAAACAAATGTGAAGAAAACATTTGCATTATAATTTTCCTGTGGATTTCAGACTGTGATTTCAAAAGACAAGTTTGAATATGAAATTTGAAAGCAGGTTTTTTTAAAAGGGGGGGGGTTTCCTCCTCGCATCATTTGCTCTTTTCATCTCCTTGCTGCTAGAATTCAAGTAGAACTCCATGTGTGGTTTCAATTGGAACCACAGAGTGTGGGAATTCAAGGTGGAAATGTTTTATTCTCAGATGCAATCCCCATAAATACTGTTCCTTTATTGGCAATTAATATTAAGAAAAGAGGTTGCCTTCCGCACAGGCAATGCAAGCTTTTTTTTCTTATGCCAATTATCACTGGAGGGCAAGATTTTCATTGCAACAGGGAGCCAGTTTGGTCTAGTGGTTAAGGCAACGGGCTAGAAACCAGGAGACTGAGAGTTCTAGTCCTGCCTTAGGCATGAAAGCCGGCTGGGTGACCTTGGGCCAGTCCCTCTCTCTCAGCCCTGGGAAGGAGCCAATGGGAAACCAGGAGACTGAGAGTTCTAGTCCCGCCTTAGGCATGAAAGCTGGCTGGGTGACCTTGGGCCAGTCCCTCTCTCTCAGCCCTGGGAAGGAGCCAATGGGAAACCAGGAGACTGAGAGTTCTAGTCCCGCCTTAGGCATGAAAGCCAGCTGGGTGACCTTGGGCCAGTCACTCTCTCTCAGCCCAACCCACCTCACAGGGTTGTTGTTGTGGGGAAAATAGGAGGAGGAAGGAGTAATAGGGATGTTCCCCGCCTTGAGTTATTTATAAAAATAATAAAGGCGGGATAGAAAATAAATTAAATAAAAAAACATAGCTTGAGAGTAAAGGGTTACCTTTCCAGTTTCCTCACTTTACAATCTCAATTGAAATAAGAAGCAGAGCTATTACTTTTTTTAAAACCTGTATGCAGTTGCTAATTGCTCTTAATAAGCTGAGCTGTTCTTTTGGTTAATTGAGTGTAGATAGCTGTTTAAAATCAACACTGACATTTTTACTTTAATTTTACTTTTTTTTTTTTTTTTGGTATTAAGAAGGGAACCTCTCCTGACTTCTTTTATGGCTGGGAGGGTAGACAGGCTGTGACTTAACCTTTTCAGGGATTCGCAACTGGGAAATTGTTGAGAGGGCTGAAGTAGAAAAAAACAATTTCTTCGTTTTCTTCCATTTAAAGATCTAGCGCCCCAAAGTCAGGAAAAACGTAGAACTATATGTAGCAGTTTCCACAGTGTTTCACTATATTTCAAAGATTTGGTTTTCTGTTAAAAGCTGAGAAGAAAACTTTCACAATTGCAGCTTTTTTTTTTGTTTATTCATTCAGTCGCTTCCGACTCTTCATGACTTCATGGACCAGCCCACGCCAGAGCTTCCTGTCAGCCGTCACCATCCCCAGCTCCCCTAAGGTCGAGTCCGTCACCTCCAGAATATCATCCATCCATCTTGCCCTTGGCCGGCCCCTCTTCCTTTTGCCTCCCACTTTCCCTAGCATCAGCTTCTTCTCCAGGGTATCCTGTCTTCTCATTATGTGGCCAAAGTACTTCAGTTTTGCCTTTAATATCATTCCCTCAAGTGAGCAGTCTGGCTTTATTTCCTGGAGTATGGACTGGTTTGATCTTCTTGCAGTCCAAGGCACTCTCAGAATTTTCCTCCAACACCACAGTTCAAAAGCATCTATCTTCCTTCGCTCAGCCTTCCTTATCGTCGAGCTCTCGCAGCCATAGGTTACTACGGGGAATACCATTGCTTTAACTATGCGGACCTTTGTTGTCAGTGTGATGACTCTGCTCTTAACTATTTTATCGAGATTTGTCGTTGCAAGAAGTAAACGACTTCTGATTTCCTGGCTGCAGTCAGCGTCTGCAGTAATCTTTGCGCCTAGAAATACAAAGTCTGTCACTGCCTCCACGTTTTCTCCCTCTATTTGCCAGTTATCAGTCAAGCTGGTTGCCATAATCTTGCAGCTAGAAATACCTATTTTGTCCATTTATCTTTGCTGAATTTGAGTGTATACACCCAGTCAGGAATGGACTTGGAGATGTTAAATACCTCAGGACTCCTGCTGTTTTCACATCTCAGCAAGAAAGTACAGTGTTGGCTTTTCATTATCAGCCTGAAGAAAGGTGTCTTCTGGTGGAAATATAGTTCCATATGCCTCTGAAATACATTTTTCTCTCTGCAGAATTACAGTTGAGCAATTCTTACTCCTCAGCAATATAGCTTCGCTCTTGTTTCTTTGTGACATGCTGTTTACAACAGCTGCCTCAGTAGAAGAAAGTTTATCCATTTTTATTAGATGAATGTATGGTTTTATATGCCTACTTCTCCATAGGATTCTAGGTGGTTCACAATAAAAGAGCTATCTATCAGAATGGGGTGTACAGTCCACCTTTTCTTAAGCTTTTAGAGCAGAGAGATACAGATGTTGCATTATGTCCTGCCCCTATGTACAGGGTTTCACATGACTTCCTCTCCGTCCTCAACACCCCCTTTCTCTATTGTTACACAATGTATATCCTTGGTGGTGTTTTCAGTTACACTGACCACCAGGAGGCAGGCATTACATGACCGGTTTCCTCTTATTTGGACAGGATTAGGGTTAGGGTTAGGATTGTAGATACCATTCTGATAGGGACGCAGTGGCTCAGCGGGTTAAACTGCTGAGCTGTAGACTGCCGATCGGAAGGTTGGCAGTTCGAATCCCCGCGCAACGAGGTGAGCTCTCGTTGCTAGTCCCAGCTCCTGTCAACCCAACAGTTCGAAAGCCTTGCAAGTAGATAAATGGGTACCACCTTAAGTGGGAAATCTTGCTGGCGTCCTGTCAGGAGTCAGTTCCACCAGAGGAAAAGGATTGGAGGAAGGATCGAGTGGCGACGGTGGTGACGCACCCAGAAGTAACATCTACAAGGACGTCAGCAGCCGGCTCAAGGCATCTTGGGATATGTAGTCCGGAGCCTTAGAAGAGTCAGTTCCCTTACCCCCTCCCCTTACGCGCGGGTAATTGCACTGTATAAAATTTGGTGAATTGTATAATTTGTATAAGGATCTGTGTATGTAAGCCGCCTAGAGTCCTCCGTTAGGGAGGGGATAGGCGGGGTATAAATATCAGAATAAAAAATAAAATAAAAAAATAGCCTTTCCCGATATTCCTTCCTGCAACCTCTGAGCACCAGGACCTGGATAACTCCTAAAACCAATGCACTGAAAATAGTCATCTAAAGTGCAAAGGTTCATGAGTTCAGTTCCTAGTTGAGGGTCTAAACCCCATAGAATAACATCTGGCTACCAATGTCTGATGCGTCCTAAATGGCTGAAACTGCTCATGTAGTGCCTATCTCTTGGTGGTCAGTAACAGAGCTGTAACTTGTCCAGAGAAGCCCCAGAACAGCCGCCTCTATCAGAGAGTAGTTTTGCTGAGCACCCTTTGGGACTGACATGCATGGCTGACAGACAGATGAGTGTTGATCTCCCTTGTGCTAGCCAAGTCTATCTACTTCTCCAATTCAGACTGCCCACTTTAGATCATACAATACTCCCTTATTTTCTTCTATAGCATAACATGAAATGTACTTTTTTTTTCATTTCCACAGAGTCTGCATTCTACACAGTTGTGCAGTCACTTCCATATTTCATTCAGGATTAACTAATCCCATGTTAGCCTACATACTAATACATTCTGTGTTACTATGTACATTTAATTTTTGCTGAGGTTGTTAGTCCTGGCATCCTCTGATTCTCCATTCCCATGATGCATAAATGTCTGTATCCAAGCAAGCATTATAGTGCAGTGTGTGTATCTTGTGCGTGTGTGTAGTGCAGGGCTTTCCAAAGCTTTCCTGCGGCCACACACCAACCGCCGTTGGTGTGTTGCTGCGGGAAAACCCGTAAGTGCCACCGTTGCGGCAGCACGCAAAAACCCGGAAGTGCTGCTGCCGCTTTCGGGTTTTTGCGTGCCGCCGTTGGTGTGTCGCCGCGGGAAAACCCGGAAGCGCTGATGATGATCAGCGCTTCCGGGTTGTGTGGCGACACACCAGACTGTATGTGGCGACACACTTTTGTGTCGCGACACACTTTGGAAAGCTCTGGTGTAGTGTGTACCTATTCTTAAAAAAAATTATCCTAAGTATGTGTGAAAGGAAAAGACAGGAATAATGAGAAATAGGATTGAAATTACTATTTTCACTTCTAATTACTGTAATTTTCAAAATCTCCTTCACAACTGTGTTTACTAGTACTATCAGCTTTCATGGTTACACCTTTTGCAATATTAGCCACACAAATAATAAGAAAATATTATAATTAAGTTACTTTCATTTTTAATCACAAAGAGAATTAAACATTATGCAAAGAAATCAGACATATCAAGGACCACATTCTCAGTAACTGGTTGGAATAGTTCTGCCTGGGTAGAAGATGAAGGAGAATAAGACCATCCGATTATGCCAACTTCAAGTCTCTCCATGTAAGTTTTCATAGCCATTGTCCTTGTCTTTGACTTCAGTCACATTTTAGATCACAGTGCTAGTCAAATTACTGTAACCATCACCTCTTGTTTTGTCTCTCAGTCAAATTTTTCTCCTCCCAAATTTTGTGATAGTCAACCTATATCTAGAGCCAGTGGCTCTCAGAAGGTGGAGTCAAGAGCATTCAAGGCTCCTCCTTCTGCTCTGATTCTACTTTGGAAGCCTTTTTGCTGTATTTTATAAGTATTTCTCTTTAGTAAAAATACTTTCCATAAATACCGAGCAGATACTGTCAAATACCTTGGTTGCTCCTGATATTAAAAATGTAGCAGAATGGGCAAATTGATCCTGGATAAGCTGAAATTACAAAAAATAAAAGTAACTGCTTATGCTCGTTCTCCGATTAACCAGCACAAAAGCATCCATGAAATTCAATGCCACAAAAGGTCATGCAGATGCACTTTGTCTTCATTTAATAAATGGACAATTTCATGGTTATTAGAATTCATAGCTAAAGCAAGAAACAAAAGAAGAAATGAAAACCCTGAAGGCCAATAAGTCTCGCATTTCCTGGCACAATCTGACAGCAACTGGAAATAGCTAATCTAGTTTGATTTACAGTATTATAAATTCTGCAGGCACTTGATAGAATTTAAGCCAAGATGTCATCTTTAAAGCGACCGAAGGCTACAGTCTTGGACTTGGATATAATTTCATAGAAGTCAGTTGGGTTATGATGGCATCAAATGTGCAAAAGATTGGAATACTAAGAAAGCCAAATATCTCTGTAAGGTCAAGGTGCTTAGAGCTCAGTTTTAAAATACGTTCTTAAATTGGATATAGAATCTAAAAGCGAAGGTTTATATTGTCTGCTAATACTTTTGTTTGTGTTTAATTTTGTAGTTTTTCCCATATGGAGATGCTTCAAAGTTTGCCCAACATGCTTTCAGAACCTTTGATAAGAATGGCGATGGAACCATTGACTTCAGAGAGTTCATTTGTGCACTCTCCATTACTTCGAGGGGCAGCTTTGAACAGAAGTTAAACTGGGCCTTCAATATGTATGACTTAGATGGAGATGGAAAAATCACAAGGGTAGAGATGCTGGAAATTATAGAGGTAAGCCAGCTTCCAGTATCCCATCACTTTCTAATGTGAGCAAGAAACAAAATGTTCTGCTTTGGTGATTTTTTAATGTTTTACCACCTTAAGGGTTTTATGATTAAAAAATGAGGAAATATGCCAACAGTGAAATAGAATGGGTGGGTCTATAAAAGCCTGGGGCTACATAAGCAGGAGACCTGATTGTCAGTGATGGGTTTGCCAGGTGAAAGTATAATCTATGCCATGGCGAGGGAATTGGTACGTCTTTGGATGCTGTGGAATTACAACTCTCAGCATCCTTTACCATGCGCCATGCTGGCTGGGGCTGCTAGATACTATACTACACCAAAATTTGGAGGGCCACAGTAAGGAAGCCAAAGTTTTTTATGGACAATGATCACATGAGATACATTATCCTAAAAAACTACATCATATAAATTTAAGATTTAGTTCAGTCCCTCCTTCACAGACAATAATGCACAATGCAAGAACTATACAGTCTCACACCAAACTGCAATGCAATGCAAAATTATGCAACACATCTAGACATCATTATAGGTAGTCCTCATTTAACAACCACTTGTTCAATGACTGTTACAATGGCGCTGAACGAATGGTACTTACGACTGGACCTCTAAGTTCCGGCCGTCCCAGCACCCCCGCGGTCACATGATTGCAATCTGGGCACTTGGCAATCAGCTTACACTTATGACGGTTGCAGCATCCCATGGTCATGTGATTGCCATTTGGAACCTTCCCTGCTGGTTTCCCACAAGCAAAGTGAATGGGGAAGCTGGCAGGGAAGGTCGCAAGTCGCTCCAGTAAGTCACTTGCATTCTCGCCCACCTGGCAGCAGCTACCCTTGGCCCCTCTGTGCTCACACTGCACCTTGCCAGCCACCTGCACAGCTACCCACAGCCCCACCATGCTCACACCATGCCTCACTGGCCACCTGCACACCCTCTCCCACCTGGCAGCAGCCATTTACCTGCCTGCCTGCTTGCAAGCTGCCTTGGACTCACTTAACGACCAGCGATCTTCGCTTAATGCTGGCAACAAGGAGTGCTGGGATTGCCGTTGCTAAGCGATGTGGTCATGTGATATCGTGCTTTACAACTACATCGCTTCATGACGGAAAATCCAGTCCCAATTACCATAGTTAACCAAGGACTACCTGAATTGATGTGTCAGCTAAAAGGAGGGATGCAGAGTCTTCATCTTCCGCAGTTCTACAGTAGCTAGACGACAGTGGCAATATTAGGTCCTTATGCCTCAATGAGTAGAAGGAGGGCCAGTTTCCTCACCCCACCTTAAACCTCAATACAGCAACGTCCTTGAGTGAATCATTTTCTCTGACAGAGGTGAAAGAATGTCATTCACTCTAATGGTGACACTGTTGATGTGGTGACAGAATCTGCCCTTTTCCTTTTCTTGGTCGCCCATTTCTAATTGACAGGGCATCCCAGTGTGAATCACACAGTAGAGTTCTTTGACCCCAACAGGCTCTCTGGTAAAAAGTAAATATAGGTGAATACTCCCAACAGCACAAACACATTCTTTTTACAAAATGCTGAATAAAGTTCTCCCTAATTTAAGGAAGCAATACAACGGATTTTTAAAATACATCAGAAAGTATAATCTCTTGATGTAACAACTCAGACTTTCACAGTGTATTGTACTGTCACTGACAGCATATGCTTAACGTTCTGTTTGATCTGCATTTAACTGTTGTGCTTAAATCAGGCTAGAAAGCAGAGGCTTGATGCTTAAAGTGCAATCCAATATTCACTCCCCAGGGAAAAAGCCCTACTGAACTCAACTGACTATATCTCCAAGTAGACAACTACAGCATTGCTCTGTAGTTGTTTCAACTGATAGAGTAATTCTGCCAGATCTCATGAAATTCATCTTTTTCTCTCTCAAGGCCATTTATAAAATGGTGGGCACTGTGATAATGATGAAAATGAATGAAGATGGTCTCACACCAGAGCAACGAGTAGACAAGATTTTCAGCAAAATGGATAAGAACAAAGATGATCAGATTACATTGGATGAATTCAAAGAAGCTGCAAAGAGTGACCCTTCCATCGTATTACTCCTGCAATGTGACATTCAGAAATGAGCTTGTATAAAATGCTTTCATGGACTGCACAGAAGTTTAAATGTTCCATTCAGTTTGCAGCTATCTACACAACACACACACACACACACAAAACAAAACAAACAAAAATTGCTTGGACTACCTATCAATGGACTTGCTTCTTGTGTTTGAAACACTTGTGTGCATGAGAATGTCAATTGCTAACGAATTTTAAAAATATCTATTATAAAACAAAATTATGCCACAATGTGATGTGTGCAATGTCATTTCATAAGTCCTTTTTCCTCTGATGCCTATGCAGCGTTACCATGCTGCAGTGAACTATACTATTTATTGTTCAAGTTTTACTGATGCTAGCTATATGTCTTCTAAACTGGATAATGTTAGTGACCCTGAACTCCCCATGGTAGTGTAACTGTTCATTAGCAAGTATGTCACCATTCTGCTGTATAGTAGTAGCGGACAGACTGAGGGCAGCTTTAGGAGTCTGATCCAGACATGTGCTTGTATTGTCAGTGAATATAAATGTATTTCATTTGCATGACTTTTAGTTTTGCCTTAATTCTTACCTCATTTGCATCCGTTCTTTCAAAAAAAAAAAGGCTCATGTCAGAGGAATGAAGTATAAGATAAAACTTTAAAAAAGCTAACCCCACTAAGGTGTTCCCTTAGCTGAAAGTTAAACAAATAAATATAGAATATATAGAATATAGAAATACAGAAAAAAACACGTTTTCAATGCTGTTTTATTGGAAGTTTAAACTGTTTTGTTGGGAGTGTATTAATTTCTGCTTGAAATTTTCATAAGCTTCCAAAAAGGTTGAGATCCATGTCCCCAAATAAATTTATAACATTTGACTTCTCAAGTGTTTCCTTTTATACAGGTACTTTGCTGCTAGTGCTGGAATTAAATAGGTGATGAATGCTATTTGATAGCCAAGTAATTCTCAGTGGAGCTTCTATGTATGTATGGGGACTTCACCCAGGTGCTTACAGATCTGAGCTCCAACCATTTTCCATCGCAAGTGTAATGGACAGGAGAAATAACCATGAGGAACAGGAGGAAGAGCTGCAACCCAGACAACAGTCAGATAAGAAATTTGAATCCAAAGCAGAAATGTAATTTGAGAAAATGTCTGACTTGACCCTCCCTAGTTTTCACCAAGAAAAAGAGAGGGAGGGGGGAAGCGTATTCAGAATTGCAAGATTCTGTTACTGTAACTATGTAATAAAAGTAGTTTTAGCATTCATAACTTTGGTTTTCTAGTCTGGTCTACCTCAAAGGGCTAACATCAGCCTTTCATAATCCCCAGAAACTATTATGAAAGTCAAGGGATTCTCTGGGTGTCATTTTTGTGTTGTGCATTGAGTTGCAGTCAAAACAGGAAATTCCAGGAACACCAAACCACTTGAGCTGTAGCACAAGGATGTATAGTTCCAGCCTTAATTTATAGAATAGTTGCTAAAGAAAGCAGCTGAAACCACAAGTTTAAAGGCATTTGACCCAATAGTATGGCAGCAAGTTTAATTTTTTATGTTCCAAATAAAATCAGCTGAGTCGTATTTCCAAAGCCTGGGGGTATAAAAAACATTAAATCTCATAAAATCAAAGCACACCAGTTCAGCTGAACTGTTGATCCTGTAATTACCATTGCTAGAAAAGGTGCTTTTTTCTGAGAAAAATATATTGTAAGAGCTCACAGCCTCCCCAGTTCATTTTTCCATACAGTATGCTCTAGCAAAATCTTGCAAACAGACTAAAGGAAAACATTGGCAAAGAATGCAAAGCTAGTTTCCTAAACATGGCTCTTCATGGATTTTCTATTGTTACTGTTGTCTTAATAAGAAAAGCTCAGTAGCAATCACCACTATAGTTTTAGTGAAGTGAAACAGCTAACTCAATTGATGCAAAGAAATCCACCCTATTGTTTACCAGCTTCGTCTCTGGAAGTATGAACTCTTTCCACAAAAGTCTGGGAATATATGCTAAATACATCTAGTTAAAAAGCATCTCCTGGAAACTCCTCCCATGAAAGCCGGCTGGGTGACCTTGGGCCAGTCCCTCTCTCTCAGCCTAACTCACCTCACAGGGTTGTTGTTGTGGGGAAAATAGGAGGAGGGAGGAGTATTAGGTATGTTCACCGCCTTGAGTTATTTATAAAAATAATAAAGAAAGGATAAAAATTAAATAAATAAAAATAAAATGCAAGTACATCAAAACACTGGAAATGTCATTTATTGTCCCAAACATGAGGCCAAAGGAAGGATGGTCAAATGGGCACAGACATGTTAAAGTGTCTGTAGCTTGAATCATGTCAACTGGATTTCTATTTTCTCAGTGGAAACGTTTCGCTCCTTATCCAAGGAGCTTCTTTAGTCTGAGCAAAGTTAGTAAGGGAATCCTTAAATATGTTTCTAGGTGGCTGTGTGACCTTACACCTGGGGCTAGGTCATGGTTATTTTGAGATGTTATTTCTAAGTCCCTTTATCATCTAAAGGAGGATCGTTAAGATCACCATGCTGCTGTTGAGCTTGCGAAATGCTCTTAATCTTCCTAGGAACAGAAGACAAAGCAGGGAGGAAAATAGGGGAAAGATTGTGCCTGAGGCCCCCACCTCTATTCAAGGAAGGATTTTCCAAGTTGGCATAAATGGATTCCTTAAACCCTCTCTTCAAAATCAAGGCCCAGGAAGTACAATCCTTCATGGACAATATAAACACTATAGATGCCAACATTAGGTTCACAAGAGAAGACACCAAGGACAACAGACTGGCATTCCTAGGCTGTGAAGTCCTCATTGGGACCGGTGGCAAGCTAGAAATAGGGATCTACAAGAAACCCACACACACAGATCAATATCTGATGTTTGACTCCCACCATCCACTGCAGCACAAACTAGGAGTCATCAGGACATTGTCACACAGAGCAGAAACCATCCCCACCTCCATGGATTCCAAAAACAATGAAAATCAGCACCTGAGAACAGCTCTGAAGGCCTGTGGATATCCAGATTGGGCCTTCACTAAATCTAAATCTACCAGACCTAAAACAGCGACAGATAGGGCTGAGACTCAGAGTAAAGGGAAGAACCTGGTCATTCCTTACATGGCTGGCGTGTCTGAAAAGATAAAACGGATATTTGGCAAACACCACATACCTGTATATTTCAAACCCACCAACACACTGAGACAGAGGCTTGTACACCCCAAAGATCAAACTCCAAAACACAAGAAAAGCAATGTAGTTTATGCAATCCAGTGCAGTGAGGAGTGCTCTGGACTCTACATTGGAGAAACCAAACAACCTTTGTACAGGAGGATGGCCCAACACAGGAGAAGTAACACCACAGGACCAGAGTCAGCAGTTTATCTTCATTTAAAGGAAAAAGGACACTCATTTGAGGACATTAATGTTCACATTTTAGACAGAGAAGATAGGTGGTTTGAGAGAGGGGTTAAGGAATCAATTTATGCCAACTTGGAAAATCCTTCCTTGAATAGAGGTGGGGGCCTCAGGCACAATCTTTCCCCTATTTTCCTTCCTGCTTTGTCTTCTGTTCCTAGGAAGATTAAGACCATTTCGCAAGCTCAACAGCAGCATGGTGATCTTAACGATCCTCCTTTAGATGATAAAGGGACTTAGAAATAACATCTCAAAATAACCATGACCTAGCCCCAGGTGTAAGGTCACACAGCCACCTAGAAACATATTTAAGGATTCCCTTACTAACTTTGCTCAGACTGAAGAAGCTCCTTGGATAAGGAGCGAAACGTTTCCACTGAGAAAATAGAAATCCAGTTGACGTGATTCAAGCTACAATTCCACCTGGATGACTGAGAACCTTCATAGACACATGTTAAAGTGGTTCAGTGGCCTCCTGTTAAACCCAAGGCTCTGTTCAAAGGCCCCGGGGGTTCAATTCCTGGCACCTCCAGGTGATATTGGAGGGCCACTGCCTATAAGACAGTACTGACCTTGATAGACAGCTCCCATTTGAACTTATACAGCCATGATCTAGACCATTTTAATTGGCCTGAGCATCTCCAAACATACTTCCCATAAAATATGATAATCTAACTTGGAGGTGATAAGTTATAAGATCAAGTCTGAATTCTCCAGGAAGGGGTGAAATTTAGGTAAGATGGAATTCTTCACAAGCAGTTCACAGCACTCTTAATAAATAGTGCAAATCTGGATTGAGACTAACTGCGAATCTGCTGTTTTAGATCAACTGTAACCCCATCCAGAACACGTAGAAGTCTAATCCAGGATTATTAGATTTCCTAACCATATTTACCTCTTGTCTGGATTCAATTTTAGTATATAGGCTCTCATCTAATCTAAAACTGCTGGACACAAATTCAATGCTTCCACTATATCCCCAAGATTGGTAAATAAAATATGAGACAATTTATTTAAATTTTATGAACTGTCATTATAAAAACATATCAAAGATAATTTATGAAAGTCAACTTGATGGTTCACTGGTGAACCTCCCTACTCCCTCTCCTTCCCTGGAAAAAAAGACTACAAATAATCACACCTGGTTTCAGGTAAATTCATTGGAGGGGCTGAGGGATACAATTTAACTTCCCACCCTTCCTAAGTGTCACAGGAGGCTATTCAGAGCTGTGGTGACATCACCAGAAAGAACAGGGACACTTTTTTCTAGTCTATTGCGGACTTGAAAGCATTGCCACTCCCCACTCTCACAATGTATTCAGAGCACATCACATAGCAGAAGAGGAGAGGAGACAAATTTGGCTGCTTCATCTCAAGATGGTCCATGCAAATCCAGAGCACCGAAGAGAGTTCACTAAAGGTAAAAAAATGGCTTTAAATATTACAGGGTGGAAATATTTAAAATGCAATGGAGGTAAAACTGGAGTATCTGGAGTCAGAATCAAGCAGGAGTGCTAGAGAACCTTCAGTATACTCAGTCCTCCACTTCTTTGCATTTGATGCCTTTCTTGGCAAAATGCAAATGGAAAGTAAGCAGAGGAGAATCCTGCCCTTGGTAGCAGAGGAAGAGTATGATGATTTATTGGGGAAATTAGCAAGGACATATAATAGAAAAGCGGGTTTTCCTGAAAAATTCAGAATTGCAGTCTCCCACATCATGTCACATCACATTGTGGTCAGTTCTCGTGTGCAACATCCATATATGTAGAAAAGGGTGTCCTTAGACAAACCACTGTCATGCGTGCTCCTGAAAGGGAGGGCGATGGCACCTGTAACTGTCTTGTGACACGACCGAAAGGCAGTTTTTAAGGTGAAATACTCAACTAAGGTTGACATATTGAGCACCCTCGTTCTCAAGAATTCCAAGCCCTCTCTTATACCTGAAGTTGAAAAGAAGAGAGTTGTGTATCATCAACGTAGTAATTTAAATATCTGAAAATGAAGGGAAATTCAAATCATGTGCCACCCATGTCAAAGGCCATTACAGAAGTCCCTATTGCGAACTGCAGCCATGCTGTACTGACAAAACTGAATCTTTTGGAGTTCCAAAAGGTTGTTGTACTTAGAGGAGCAAGAGGACAACAAAGGACATGGAATAAGACTATGCTTCTTCCCATCCATTTCTCAGCATGAGTCATCTACTAGGCTGATCTGTACAGATGGGTCACCTGGTGTCTTCCCAATTTTGAACAAGCTACCCCATCCCTCATCATTGGTAATGTTGGCTGGGTCTGACAAGAGTGGAAAACCAACACATTCTAAGTTAGTTTGTATCATTCCCAAAGATTTCAAATAACCCCCTTGCCAAGGCGGCCTTTCAACTGGTTTATGCCTTGCAGGAATGAGCAACTTTTGTTCTTCCAGGTGTTACTTAAGTACATCTACTGCAGCTAATATCAGCATGGCCAGTGAGGAGGAATGCTGGGATTTATACTTCAGCAATACTGGCAGGGCCACATAGGGCTTGGTCCTGGGTTAGCATTCCCTGCATGTATAGCTCGTTCAAAAGCAGTGATTGCACTGAAGATGTTGCCTAGTCGGGCAATGAAACGTCTGCAAGAAAACAACCAGGCTCAGAGAGCACCAAGGACTCCACAGTGATTTAGCACAATATACAAATCCAGCCTTCAACTGTGAAGTTTTGTTTGCCACAGGAACTAAATGGGCAGTGCTTTCTAAAGTGCCCCCATTGGCGACACACCAACAGCGGCAGAGGCGGGGGTGCGTGCGGGGGGGTGCACGGCGGCGGTGCGGGGGGGCACGCGGGGGCGTGCACGGCGGCGGTGGCAGCGGCCTCCACTAAAACACAGAAGCGCTGATGGCACACCGCCCCCACTGTGCACACCCCCGCTGCCGCTTCCGGGTTGTGTGGCGACACACCAGACTGTGTGTTGCGACACACTAAAGTGTCGCGACACACAGTTTGGAAAGCTGTGTAAATGGGTAAGAGAAGGATTTGGAAGACACAGTTAAATATACAATAAAGTGGCTTAACAACGTAGTATTTTGCAGTGATGAAGGGAAAAATACAAATTTAGACAGAAATGTCTAAATTAGAGGAATTATTGATAAGGGTTTAGTTTTTCAACTGCTATTAAAACATTCAAAAACATTGTAAAAACAGATAACTATATAAAATTTATTTGTCTTCTCTAATCTATATTTACCTCTATTTGGGGAACAATGAAAATAAGAAACATTTCCCACATTCACCAAATATATTATTAATAGCAAACTCTGGCAAGAACTATACAGTAAATGCAATTCATAGGAACAAAGTACAAGAAAAAGCAGTGAACATAGTCTGTGTATGTGTCTTCATATACTATGAAACAAGTTAGTAGCAACAGATGAGATGTAACTTTGGCACTTATTCTCTATCTTCATCATCTTCATTTGTACAATTAAAGTTCAGCATCCTTTGTCCCCTCTCAGGGTCTTGCATTCGAAGGATGCGGATGAGATTGCTTGTAGGCAAAGAACTAGATGCAAAATGCAAAAAAAAATTAGTAATGATTCTTTCATACAATGCTTTCACACTTGGACCCTACCCAGTTCTTTATATGGCATTTTAAAGTGACAACCCATCTTTATCCTGTGTAAATGTGATCTATCAAAACATATACAGTAAGCATTTTAAATACCAAGTTCATAGAAACACTGGAACTATCTTTTAGGCTGTTGTGGGTCTTCCGGGCTGTGTGGCCGTGTTTCGCCAGCATCTGTGGCCAGCATCTTCAGAGGTCAGGAGCACAGACAGAGGTGATCCCTTCGACAATACATATCTTTTAGGCTAATTAAATGAATAGTCAACTTAACAATCGTAAGCAAAACTCTAGAGCTCCCAAAAATTTACCTGTCCCTGGGTTAAAGGGAGATACAATAGCTGCCTTCAACTACCTGAAGGACTGTCAGGTGGGAGACCTGTTCTCAGACACTCCAGAAGAAAGGACTAGAATGAATGGGTGGAAACTGCAATGAAGCAGATTTCAACTAAATGTTAAGAGCGTTAGCTGTTCTCTACTTGCTTCCAGAAATGATGGGCCCTTCTTCACTACAAAATGAACTAAAGCAGGACTAATTAAATGGCACCTGTCAGGGTTGCTGTAGTTGCATTCGTAAATCCTGCAGACTCAGCAAGAAGATAATCTGCAAGATCTTTTAATTATATGTTAAATCCATGGGATTCAATATTGCACAAAGCTACTCTGAGTACTAGGATGTTCATGTTCCCATTACTCATTTTTATGAGTTATTTTAGAAGCTAGTCACAAACCTGATAGCAATAGCTTTTGACTGAACATATTTTTACTCACAGCTGTAACAATGGCAACAGCACTTCTGCTAAATGCCATGTTAGAGCTGAATCTAGAGGCAACTGCTCAATCTATTCCCTCCAGGTGCTAGTAAACAGGTTCAAGGGAGGGGAGGGGTGCTATCCCAGACTTCTTGTTGATCTTCTAAATGATCTCCGCAACTGTTTCTGGGGACAATGAACTTAATCACATTGCCAGCCCAATGGATACCTCTGAATCCTTACAGCAGGATTGAAAAACCTTGTTTCTACAAGAGGTATGGACCCATAGGGAGGAAAAAAAATAACAGCATTTAAAAATCTACAATTCACAAATGTGTAACTTATTACAAATCACTTAAACAGCAACAAAAAAAGTATTCTGCTTAGGAAAGCAATACAAGGAAGTTGTTATCTCCTGAAACTACGGTTACTCAAGTTAGGATCCAATCTTGTGGTCATGCAGGTTCTCAGTTTATAGAAATCTTAATAAGCGATTGGGAGTTCTCATGCAAGAGATATGCTGCAATTCAATACAACTTATAATTATATCCATATCCATCTTTATGTTCTGATTATTTTTACTTTTGATTTAACCTAATTCAGTCATAGATATTTTTAAAGCTTCAATTTAGTATATTTGATTTCAAAATTTAGCATTCATTGCTGATATCACATTGAGACTGTAGATCAGGGGTGGGGAACCTTTTTTTTTGCCAAGGGCCATTTTGATATTTATAACATCATTTGAGGACGGGGGCGGGGTTTGCGGGAGGGAGCCAATCACGCGGAAGGGGGCGGGGTTTGCAGGTGGGAGCCAATTGTGCACACTGGGGGGCAGGGTTTGCGGGCGGGAGTCAATCACAAGTACCGGGGGGCGGGGTTTGCGGGGGGGGAACCTTGAAAACAATTTTGCGTGGCAAAATGTAGCTGCAGCTCCCCTCCCCACCCGCCACCAGCGTTGTATAATCCAGGTGGTGACTAGCAGCCTGTGTGCGTGAGTGAGCTGGGGAAAAGATGCAAAGGAGGAGGAAGCCAGCCAACTCGGAGACAAACCCGCTTCCCTGATCTTCTCCACCGCCTGTCCTTCGCTCCCTTACAGCGCCTTGGAGACAAAGAGCCTCCCACAATCCGCCCCTTTTCTGATTGCAACCAGGGATCTTCTTCCCCGCCCCCTCGGCCGGCTCCTCTGTGCCTGCAAGGCGAGGCGGATCAGGCACAAGATGGCTTTAGCTCGCCGCTGCTGCCTCACAGTTGCTGCCGCTAATGCAGCCACCGCACCCGCCACACCCACCGCCGCCCCGCCCGCTGCCACCACCGCCCCGCCGCGGGCCAGACCAATTGCTTTCGCAGGCCTTATATGGCCCACGGGCCAGACGTTCCCCACCCCTGCTGTAGATGAATGATATAAACTATTTTTAAAAAATATTAAAAGCCTTAAAAATACTTATAAGGATAGGGACCAGGAAATGCACAATAGATACCTCATGTTTTGAGGAGTAAGCAAAATAAACTGCCGATAACGTTGGGAGTCTGCCATCTTAAGCATCATGTCCATTGCAATTCTCCTGTTAACCATGTCCTAAAAGATATTGAAGTTGTGCAAAATGTTATTAAAAAAACACACACATTTTATTCCAATTTCCAAAACAATACAATGTATATTATTGTCTCAAAAACTAATCCCAATACCACCTTTTTTTCCCCTTTTATAATAGCCATTTTCCAGCACCTTCCTTCCTTCCTTCCTGATTGATTGATTGTTTAAATTTATATGACCGCCCATCTCCCCCAACCGGGGGCCTCTGGGCATCTTACAATAAAAATTACAATTAAAATACAGGTATAAAATTACAATAAACAATATAATATAATTGTTGTTTATTCGTTCAGTCGTTTCCGACTCTTCGTGACTTCATGGACCAGTCCACGCCAGAGCCCTCTGTCGGCCGTCATCATCCCCAGCTCCCCAATGGTTGAGTCTGTCGCCTCCAGAATACCATCCATCCATCTTGCCCTTGGTCGGCCCCTCTTCCTTTTGCCTTCCACTTTCCCTAGCATCAGCTTCTTCTCCAGGGTATCCTGTCTTCTCATTATGTGGCCAAAGTACTTCAGTTTTGCCTTTAATATCATTCCCTCAAGTGAGCAGTCTGGCTTGATTTCCTGGAGTATGGACTGGTTTGATCTTCTTGCAGTCCAAGGCACCCTCAGAATTTTCCTCCAACACCACAGTTCAAAAGCATCTATCTTCCTTCGCTCAGCCTTCCTTATGGTCCAGCTCTCGCAGCCATAGGTTACTACAGGGAATACCATTGCTTTAACTATGCGGACCTTTGTTGTCAGTGTGATGTCTCTGCTCTTAACTATTTTATCAAGATTTGCCATTGCTCTCCTCCCAAGAAGTAGACGTCTTCTGATTTCCTGGCTGCAGTCAGCGTCTGCAGTAATCTTTGCGCCTAGAAATACAAAGTCTGTCACTGCCTCCACTTTTTCTCCCTCTATTTGCCAGTCATCAATCAAGCTCGTTGCCATAATCTTGGTTTTTTTGAGGTTTAACTGCAACCCAGCTTTTGCACTTTCTTCTTTCACCTTCGTCATAAGGCTCCTCAACTCCTCCTCGCTTTCAGCCATCAAAGTGGTATCATCTGCATATCTGAGATTGTTAATGTTTCTTCCAGCAATTTTAACTCCAGCCTTGGATTCCTCAAGCCCAGCATGTCGCATGATGTGTTCTGCGTACAGGTTGAATAGGTAGGGTGAGAGTATACAACCCTGCCGTACTCCTTTTCCAATCTTAAACCAGTCCGTTGTTCCGTGCTCTGTTCTTACCGTTGCTACTTGGTCGTTATACAGATTCCTCAGGAGGCAGACAAGATGACTTGGTATCCCCATACCACCAAGAACTTGCCACAATTTGTTATGATCCACACAGTCAAAGGCTTTAGAATAGTCAATAAAACAGAAATAGATGTTTTTCTGAAATTCCCTGGCTTTCTCCATTATCCAGCGGATATTGGCAATTTGGTCTCTAGTTCCTCTGCCTTTTCTAAACCCAGCTTGTACATCTGGCAATTCTCGCTCCATGAATTGCTGGAGTCTACCTTGCAAGATCTTGAGCATTACCTTACTGGCATGTGAAATAAGTGCCACTGTTCGATAGTTTGAACATTCTTTAGTGCTTCCCTTTTTTGGTATGGGGATATAAGTTGATTTTTTCCAATCTGATGGCCATTCTTGTGTTTTCCAAATTTGCTGGCATATGGCATGCATCACCTTGACAGCATCATCTTGCAAGATTTTAAACAGTTCAGCTGGGATACCGTCGTCTCCTGCTGCCTTGTTATTAGCAATGCTTCTTAAGGCCCATTCAACCTCACTCTTCAGGATGTCTGGCTCTAACTCACTGACCACACCGTCAAAGCTATCTCCAATATTATTATCCTTCCTATACAGATCTTCCGTATATTCTTGCCACCTTTTCTTGATCTCTTCTGCTTCTGTTAGGTCCTTACCATCTTTGTTTTTGATCATACCCATTTTTGCCTGGAATTTACCTCCGATGTTTCTAATTTTCTGGAAGAGGTCTCTTGTCCTTCCTATTCTATTGTCTTCTTCCACTTCCGCACATTGCTTGTTTAAAAATAATTCCTTATCTCTTCTGGCTAACCTCTGGAATTTTGCATTTAATTGGGCATATCTCCCCCTATCACTGTTGCCTTTTGCTTTCCTTCTTTCTTGGGCTACTTCCAGTGTTTCAGCAGACAGCCATCTTGCCTTCTTGGTTTTTTTTTTCTTTGGGACGTTTTTTGTTGCCGCCTCCTGAACAATGTTGCGAACTTCTGTCCATAGTTCTTCTGGGACCCTATCTACTAAATCTAGTCCCTTAAATCTATTCTTCACCTCCACTGCATATTCCTTAGGAATATTAGTGAGCTCATATCTAACTGATCTGTGGGTCTTCCCTATTCTCTTTAGTCTGATTCTAAATTTTGCAATAAGAAGTTCATGATCTGAACTACAGTCAGCTCCAGGTCTTGTTTTTACCGACTGTATAGATGTCCGCCACCTTTGGCTGCAAAGGATGTAGTCAATCTGATTTCGGTGTCGACCATCTGGTGAAGTCCATGTATAAAGTCGTCTTTTAGGTTGCTGGAAGAGAGTGTTTGTTATGCACAGTGAGTTGTCTTGGCAAAATTCTATCAGCCTATGTCCTGCTTCATTTTGTTCTCCCAGACCATGTTTACCTGTAATTCCAGGTGTCGTCTGACTACCCACCTTAGCATTCCAGTCTCCTGTAATGAAAATAACATCTCTTTTTGGTGTATTATCCAGTAGGTGCTGCAGATCCTCATAGAACTGATCTACTTCTGCTTCTTCAGCATCTGTGGTTGGGGCGTATATTTGGATCACTGTGATGTTAAATGGCTTACCCTGAATTCGAATTGAGATCATTCTATCGTTTTTTGGATTGTATCCAAGCACTGCTTTAGCCACTTTATTATTAATTATGAAGGCTACTCCATTTCTTCTGTGGTCCTCTTGTCCACAGTAGTAGATCTGGTGGTCATCTGATGTGAAGTGGCCCATCCCAGTCCATTTCAGTTCACTGACACCTAAAATGTCTATATTTAATCTTGACATCTCACCAATAACCACATCCAATTTGCCCTGGCTCATAGATCTTACATTCCAGGTTCCTATAGTGTGTTGATCTTTAGAACATGGGATTCGTCGTTCACCACCAGCACCGTCGGCCGCTAGCCGTCCTTTCGGCTTTGAGCTAGCTGCGTCATCACATCTGGGGCTAGTTGAACGTATCCTCTGTTCCTCCCCAGTAGCATTTTGACCATCTTCCGACCTGGGAGTCCCATCTTCCGATGGTATACCGACATACCTTTGGTTGTACTGATCCATTTAGTTTTCATGGCAAGAATACTGGGGTGGGTTGCCATTACCTTCCCCAGGGATCGTATTTAGTCTGACCTCTCTGCCACGACCTTCCCGTCTTGGGTGTCCCTTCACGGTTTAGCTCATGGTTTCATTGAGGTGCTCAAGCACCAGCACCACGACAAGGTAACGATCTCCTTTGCTGGAGTATAATAATATAATAAATAAGTATAAAACCCAATCTAAGCGAATCAATCTTAAGAGTAGGGAGGCCATTATGGTACTAGCCACCCCCAGGAGGAGCTATTACCTTTCCCGTCCCAAGCTAGGTGGCAGAACCAGGTTTTCAAATTTTTCTGGAAGGCCGGAAGTGAGGAAACCCACCTCAACTCTGGAGGCAGGATATTCCAAACGGTGGGCACTACTGCAGAGAAGGCCCGTCTCCAGGCCCCGCCAAATGAAATTCTTTTATTGATGGGGTCTGAAGCATGCCCTCTCTGCATGACTGGGTGGGGCGGGTCGATGTTATGGGGATAAGACGGTCCATCAGGTATCCTGGCCCCATGCCGCGTAGGGCTTTAAAGGTAATAACCAACACCTTGAATTGGACCTGGAAGCAAACCGGCACCCAATGCAGCTCACGGAGCAAAGGTGTTATGTGTGCTGATCTTGGTGCACCTAAAATTGCCCGCGCGGCTGCATTCTGTACCATCTGTAGCTTCCGGATATTCTTCAGGGGTAGCCCCATGTAGAGCGCATTGCAATAGTCTATATGGGAGATGACAAGGGCATGAGTGACCGTTCGGAGGGCATCACGGTACAGCAGAGCTTTCCAAATTTTTCATGTTGGTGACACACTTTTTAGACATGCATCATTTCGCGACACACTCTTACAGCAGGGCACAAGGCAGGCACTAGGACCTGCGTGGAATCACAGCAGGTTTGGAGGCAGCCAGGCACAAGGACCTGCGCGGAATCCTGGCAGGGCTCGGGGCCAGCAGCAGCTGCGACACACCCAGACACTGCAGCTGACACACTAACGTGTCCCGACACACAGTTTGGAAAGCTCTGCGGTACAGGAATGGGCGTAACTGGCGCACAAGCCGAAGCTGCGCAAAGGCCCTCCTGGCCACCTGCTCTTTGAGCAGGAGTCGTGAGTCCAGGAGGACCCCCAAGTTCCACACCGGTTCCGAGTGGGGCAGTGCCACCCCATCCAGAACCAAAGATGACAATTTCCTGGATACCGAGGAGCCATCAATCCACAGCCACTCCATCTTGCCAGGGTTCAGCTGAAGCCTGTTGTGCCCCATCCAGGCCCCCACAGCCCCCAGGCACTGAGATAGGGTGGTGACCGCATCACTTACTTCACCTGGGAAGGAGATATACAATTATCATCAGCATATTGATGATACCACATCCCATGGTGATGGATGATCTCACCCAGCGGTTTCATGTAGATGTTAAATAGGAGAGGAGAGAGAACCAAACCCTGCGGCACCCCACATAAGAGGGGTCGCGGGTCGGATCTCTCCTCTCCTATCACCACCGACTGGGAATGGCCCCGGAGGAAGGAGGTGAACCAGCACAGAACTATGCCACCCACCCCCAACTCCCTAAGCCGCCCCAAAAGGATACCATGGTTAATGGTATCGAAAGCCGCTGAGAGGTCCAAGAGAGCCAGGATGGATGCACTGCCTCCATCCCGCTCCTGCCAGAGATCATCCATAAGTGTGACCAATGCAGTCTCGTCTCATATTCCAGCCTGAAACATGACTGAAAGGGGTCTAGATAATCCGCTTCATCCAGAATCCTCTGGAGTTGCAACGCCACCACTTTCTCAACCAAAAAGGGAAGGTGGGAGACAGGACGAAAATTGTCTAGGATGGTAGGGTCCAGGGATGGCTTCTTGAGGAGGGGATGCACCAGCACCTCCTTAAAGGTAGTTGGGAACACCCCCTCTATCAAGGATGTATTAACCATCGCCTGGACCCACCCGCAAGTCACCTCCCTGGCAGATTTTACCAGCCAGGAAGGGCACGGGCCTAGATGGCATGTGGTGGCAATTACAGTCCAGAGGATCCTGTCCACCTGCTCAGGCCCAACAGGATCAAACCATTCCCAGATAACAAGGCAAGACCGTTCCCCTGGCATCTCCCCCGACTGTGCTTCATGCTTAGAGTCCAACTTTAGAACGTATCTGAGCGATTTTATCCTGCAGATGCTCAGAAAACTCCTCTGCACGGCCCTGCAGACCCTGACTCCACCTTACCCAAGAGAGATCGAGTAATCTTGAACAGGGCCGTCGGACGGCATTCTGCGGACGCAATAAGGGCGGAGAAATATTCACGTTTCGCCGCTCTTACCGCCACAAGGTAGGCCTTAATAGCGGCTCTAGATTGTGTTTGGTCAGATTCAGTCTTCGTCTTTCTCCAGCGGTGCTCCAGACGTATCTTAACCCCCTTCAAAACCCTCAACTCCTCCGTGAACTATGGGGAGTGACGGTTCGAATGGGGCTGGAGAGGTCGCAGCGGCGCGATCCTGTCCAAGGCCCCGGCCACCTCCCTATTCCAGGCTGCGGCCAGGGCCTCCACCGGACCATGCAACAGGTCCTTGGGTATAACCCCAGCTCCCTCTGAAACCTCATCGGGTCCATAAGTCGCCGGGGGCGGAACAATCGAATGGGTCCTGCCTCCCTGCAGAGTGGGGTGGCACAAGAGAATCTCAGGGCCACCAGGGCGTGATCTGACCATGGCAATGGGGATAGATCTAACTTTCCCCTCAGGTCACATTGCCACTGCTCCGACAAGAAAACCAAGTCCGGAGTGAGTCCACTGTCTCGAGTCGGGTTCTGAATAATCTGGAACAGGCCCATGGCTGCCATGGTAGCCATGAACTCCCGAGCCGCCTCCGAGGCATGCCCCAGGAATGGCAAGTTGAAGTCTCCCAGGACCATGAGCCTGGGGAATTCCACCGCCAGCACTGAGACAGCCTCCAGCAGCTCAGGCATGGAGGTTGCTACGCAGCAGGGAGGCTGGTACAGTAGCAACACTCCCAACTGTTCTCGGAAACCCAACTTGAAAAACAGAGTCTCACATCTGGCCACTTGTGGAGCAGCGCCCCTAAAGGGAAGTTTGAGGGTTTATGGAATCTTCCTCCTGGAGCGTCAGCCGGCATCGGCTTGCGGTCGCCATCTTGGATAAATCATGCTTGTATTTTTCCTTGTTGAAACTTTGCTTAATTCAGGGTTACCTTATCTGATTCCTCTGAGCATGATTGCTAAAACCTAGTGGCACAAAACTAGGGTAAGGCCTATAATGGGGCTACCCTTGAAGAGTATCCGGAAGCTTCAGCTGGTCCAGAATGTGGCCGCACGAGCAGTTATGGGTGCTATAATATCTGCACATGTAACACCGCTGCTCCGCGAGCTGCATTGGATACCAGTTTGCTTCCGGGTCCAATTCAAGGTGTTGGTTATCACCTTTAAAGCCCTACATGGCATGGAGCCAGGGTACCTGAGGGACCGTCTCATCCCGGTCATATCTACCCTGCCCACCCGGTCATGCAGGGAGGGCATGCTTCAGACCCTATCAACAAAAGAATTTCATCTAGCGGGGTCGAGGCGGCGTGCCTTCTCTGCGATAGCACCCGCCCTAAGTAATATCTTGCCCCCAGAGGTGAGGCGGGCGCCCTCACTCCTGGACTTCCGGAGGTCTTTAAAGACCTGGTTCTGCCGCCTTGCTTGGGACAAAGGAAATAATAGTTCCTCCTGGGGGTGGTTGGCTTAGTGGTGTCCTCCTTTTAAGATCTTACCATCATTTGGATTTTTACTATTTATTATTGGATGTATTTTAAGATTTATAGGTTTTTAGTTTTAATATTTTATTGTAAACCACCCAGAGTCTACTTTATAGAGATGGGCGGTGATAAATTTGACAAATAAATAAATAAATAATAAGGACATAACAAATAAACCAAGAAACAATCCAAACAACCCCCCAAATCAGCCCATCCATGATCTAATTTTTCACAGTAAGTAAATTCAGCCAACTATACCATAAATACGTCAAATTCATCCAAGCATCTGAAAGGAGATTCAGCAATGGACCACAGAGAGAGGATGAAGCAAACTGTGGAGAAGGAACGTTCACCTCCAGATAAAGATTTCATGTCATCAAGAGCAGCCTTGTTTCCATCTCCAGGCTGTACCTTCAATTATATAAGAAGAAAAAAATGTAACTGAAATTATAAGATAAGGAAAAAACTTATTTTCAGGTGAGGCAAAGCTTTACTAAAAATTCAACACATATTTGCACCCAAGAAAACAAACATTAAACATTATTAAGAAACACATGGAGACAATATCCTGAAACATGAGATCCTCCTATCCATTTGTGGATTCAGGATATCTACAGTTTTTTTTAAAAAAAAACTTTATTAAATTTCAGAAAAAGATAAAAGATAAAGAAAAACAAAAAACTACAACAAAACCTTTAAAAGGTGTGAAAACACAAGAGAAAAATTTCCGGTGGGAAATGGCAGACTGACCAGCTGTGCCTGCGAGTTCCGTGGGCAGAACTGGCATTGTGGCAGTTTTTTCAGGCTCAGGATGGTTTCTCCTGAAGCCCAGGATCTTTTCCAGAGTAAGGAAAACGATCGGAATCATCCCATTTGTCCTCCGGATGGCGAATTAAAGCCAGGAGATTGTAAACAGCGTCTGCGATTGACCGGTAAGAGTTCGCCGGGAGGCTGGGTCGTCATCACCTCCAAGCCGTGTTGCAGCCTTAAAGGGACATTAAGTCCAGCCATCCCATTTCTAAAGCACCCAATTTATATATATTTTTAAGTATTTTTATCCTAAGAGAGGCTTTCTACATTAAGGAGAAAACAATCTCTCTTGGTTGCCTATCATTATTTTTGTGATTAATTAAAAAAAAATTTTTTTTTAAAGCTTTGGACTTTGCTTTTCATCTGATACTAAGGAGGGTTGAGAATACATCATTGTCTTGGGGACTCCAAGCCTGGCTGGCAGCTTGACAAGTCAAGTTTCTCAGAGCTCTGAGACCTGGCTGACTTTCTATCTTGTTTGCAGGGGTCTACAGAATTTGTAAGACCACTGAAGCTTCCCCCTGGAGAGGGGGGAACCAGAAGATTGCTCACAGAGCCATTGGAATTGCCCACTCCTGTTTTTCTTTGTAGTTTCCACTGCGGAGAAGAACGGGGGTGAATGCAGTGGAATGGCCGAAGGAGGATCCTAGCTCTGCAGGGAACGTAAGTCTCTTTGGGAGACACAAGAGCGACAGCCAGCTTTTAGATCACTTTATATTAGTTTTCTTTTTTTAGATTAGAACATTTTTATTATCTAAAATTTATCTTTGGACTTTGCTTAAAATGTTGGCTAATTTTGTGTTTTCTTTGCTATAATTAATTTTGGTGGAAGTTTGATAGATTTTATTTTGGCAACATAATGAACAAGTTTGTGTTTTTTTTGCCTTTCTTTTGTATCAGAGAAATTGGGACTTAAGAGACTTTGTTGGTATTTTTCACTCGACAAACTAATTGACTTTTGAGAAATTGTTTGTTTGGGTTAAGCAGCTTGCAGCCTGAAGAATAAAGAAGAATAAAGAATAAAGTATAGAGAATGTGTGCCTCTTTTCCTTCTTATTTTTCTACTTTTTTTTAGAACGGACTTTGTCTCACTTGGAATTTATTTTTATTTTTCCTTTTATAAACTGTTTGAAATACTACTGTGGAATTTTTCATCTTTTATTTTAAAAGTTTTCTTCACTTAAAGAAACAGACATCGCTGATAATAATAGAACAGCTGTTCCCTGCTCCCTGGGAAAATTCTTGTTTTGACTACAACAGCTAACCACAGCCTGAAAAGGGGGGTGTAGGTGAGAATGGCATTTCTTACAGCACTTCAGGATTTTAAGAAAGAAATCAGCGAAGCTTTTTCGCAAATTAAGAAATCCATAGAACGTATATTTATAGTTTTGGTGGCTCAGGAACAGAAGATACAAGGGACAGATTTAGAAACAGAGGGAAGATCTCTCGAACCAGTAGAGAAACAGGGAAAGAGGGTTTTGAATGTATTGGTACAGAAGAAGATTATGATATTTTACAGGAAGTGGTCTATTAAACGTTTGGGCATAAACACATTGTGGCAGCTGAGACAGGAAGATTTTAACATGCAAATTGATAGATATGGTAAAATAAACATTTTGACATCCCACATGAGTTACAGAATAAAACAAGTTGCATATTGTGATCTTGGCATAACCTAAACAGGAGATTTATTGATGTTGATCTGGGACATAAGGTTAATGAAAACGCGGATCTGGATTGTACACAGAGTGAGAGCAGATATGAGAAACTGTATGGATGCATAAAAATATGATACTCTAAGTGTAAGATACAAGATTATAAATATAAATATAAATTGATATTATAGATTACTCTTTCTGGAGATACATTTATGAGAAGACAATGAGATGATGAGATGGAATTAGAATGAAGGTTATTACAGGATGATATTATGTATGAATATGTTGTATGATTATTATAAGAATTGGTATATTATGTATTAGGTTATATGTTATGTTAGATTTTGTATTCAGTTCAGATGGACATTGTCCCAAGGAGTGGAAATTGAAGATGGATGGTGGAGATATAGGATTATAAATATAAATGGAGGTTGATGTTATGGCTTATTTTTCCTTTTTGGAGATATATATATAAGAAGATAATGGGATGATGAGGTGGAATTAGAATTAGAATTAATGTTATTATAAGATGACATATTCTTACAATATTATGTATGAATATGTACGTATGAATATTATAAGAATTATAAGAATGAGAAGATAATGAGATAATGATGAGATGGAATTAGAATGAAGGTTATTATAGGATGATATTATGTATGAATACGTATGATTATTATAAGAATTGGTATAATATGTATTAGGTTATATGTTATGTTAGGTTTTGTATTCTTGCTATATTATGTATTATTTTATGTAATATGTTAGGTTATGTATTAATGGAATATGTAGTCATAATATGAACAGAATATATTGTATTTTATTAGAAGTAGATAAGGCCTTTATTTGTTACACTAATTGGATTTTATTGAAGATATAAATATAGATGTAAAATGGAAAGAGCAAATGGAAAACATTTAATTGATGCAGCAATGAACATTTGATTACTATTCCAAGGAGTAGAAACCAGAGATGGATTGTTGGAAGATATCAAGAAAGGTGAAACCTATATGAAGAACAGAAGATTGGATTATAGAAATCATAGGGTATATGACAAAGAAAAGTTCCTTTGTATTGTATGAAGGACTAACATTTAAAGTTAATTATTGTACTTAAAGTTCAAGGATAAATTGGAGGACATCTATTTTCTATATTCTCTTTGTTATTTTTTTGACTTCACTTTTTCTTTCCTTTTTTCTTACTTTGTATTTCTATTTCTTTCTTTGTATTAACTTTTAATATGTATTTTAAAATTCATTAAAACTTATGAAAAAAAAGAGAGAATACATCATTGTCTCCCCGTTATTATTATTTTTGTGCTAATTTTTGAAAATTTCTGCATTTTTCCTACACATTGAATCTGCTGTTCAGAACTTTTACTTTCCTGCTGCTGCTTTCTCTTGGAACTGTCTGGTATCTTATCTTAACTCAGTTCGGTAATTTTCCACTGACTTTCACTCTGGCCGGTTAAGTCTCTAGGGGGCGCCATAATTTACTGCTTGGGAAATGGAGGATCTTAGCCAGGCTTTCTCTGATCTTCAGGGAGACATCAAGGCAGATATGAAGCTGATTCTTTCTGATTCCTGCCAAGTTATTCTGCAAGATATTCGGAGCATTGTGGTAAATGTGTGGTCTGAAATGTGCCATCTGGTGGGGGATGTTTTGGATGAATCTGAAGAATCTAACAGTGATGCAAATGCTTCTCCCAAGAAAGAGACTTTGGCTTCTGTTGAAATTCTGAATGAAATTGGCAATGATGAATGGAAGAACTTAAATGGGGAAATTGAGCTGCAGGACATGAGTGAATTTGACTTTCTGATGGAATGTTATGGGAAAGAAGGGGTTATCATGTATGGGAAGTTTTTTGAAGAGAAGTCTGTGTTTGTGAGGGGAGCAGTTGGGCTGTTTGATTTCTGTAAGAAGATAGTTATGTGTCTGTTATGGGGATATGTAAATGTTTTGGTTTACTTTGATGTGGGTTAAGGGACTAAATATTTATCTGGATGGTCTTTTGGCTTAGGATGATTTTATTTTTCATTAATGATTGGGATTATGATTATTAAGAGTTTTTTTATTCATGTTTTTTGTATTCATGTTTTCTGTATTATTAATTATAATGGTAGACAATTTATATGCTTCTTTATTTCTGATTTTTATTATAGTAGACAGGAATGTATAGAATAGTAGTAGGAAGGGAATAATTAAGTAATTGTTATTTTAGCGGGGATGTTGATTAGGTGAGATATACATATACATATTCATATACATACATACATACATATATATTTCTTTTAATATAAAGGGAGAGAGCAATGATATTTACTGATTTTTATAATGTGCTAAGGGGTTGAATTGTAGAAATAATGTGATTTTGGTTTAATATAGAGTAAGGGATTGATTATGGAAAAATACTGTATATCCTTGATGCTTATAGTCGGAAGTCATTTATTTCTGTAATCTATTCAAAAAAAATTCTCTTCAGGATATCTACAAACTTTTAATGCAAGTAGTCCTCAGTTAACAATGATAATTGGGACCAGAATTTCCATCACTAAGAGATGCGGTCATAAACTGCAACATCACGTGACTGCATCGCTTAGCAATGGAAATCCCAGCAGTCCCCATTGCCATCATTGCCATCATTAACCGAATCCCACTGGTCATTAGGCGAGGACCCACCCCAATCCAAGCCATTCCCAGCTTGGTCCCTCCCAACCCCAAGCTTTGGTACACTGAACTAAATAAACAATAGCTCTGGCCTGCTCAGGTTCAATTTCAGCCTGTTTTCTTCCATCTACATACCTGAGCCTCCAGACGCTGGGACCAGGCTTTGATGCAACCTCCAGCTGGGCCTCCAGTGGCCATAGAAAGCTGTGTATCATCAATATGCTGATGGTAGTGTACCCCAAACTACCAGATAACCTCTCCCAGTGGCTTCATATATATGTTAAACAGCAAAGAGGAGAAGACTAATCCCTACAGCACTCCACAAGAAGGAGGCTGCACCACTGCAACTCCAACTCCCAACCCTTGTAGGCAGTTTAGCAGGACACTCCAAAAGCCACTAAGAAGTCCACGTACTGTACAACCAAGGTGGGTGGACTATCCTCATGAAAGTCCCGACAGTAGTAATCCACTAGAGGAGGTACCAGCTGGCAGCTAATTTTAATTGGACCAGAAAGTGATCTGACCACAGCAATTTGCTCGATGTAATGCCCTCCATATTCAGATCACCATATAATTGCTCCAAGGCAAACACAAGAGCTAATGCATAACCACCAGGACCCAAGAATAGGCTGACGGCAGAAGTGGAGATCGACAACAAACTATTGTCCTTCCTTCCCCTGGAATGGCATACCCAACACTCCCCACCATCTCTTGAGAGGTAGTCCATACAAGAAGCAGACCTGGATGAACTAACCCTACTTTATTGTAAAGTTACAATAAAGACCACTGTCTAGGCTGCAGGTCTGTGTCCTGTCTCCCAAGGTCATTCCTACATACCAGTACAATATCTCCCCTGACTCCAAGGATCATGCTTTCCTCGCCTCTAGCATGTGAGTACATGACAGTCCCTTGTCCAACTCCCCATCACACTCCCCTGCTACTCATACCAACCACCATTCACTAATCTGTTACTTGTATATTCAATCCCCTACCCCAACATGCACCCACAAAGTACATGCTCCCCAACTACCAGCCCTTCTACTGGCAAACCCACCCAGCCAGGCCGGTATCCCACTCAAATATCTCAAAATTCCACCCCACAATAAACTTATAAACCCACCAAAACAATATCTCCCTTCTTCCATCACCCCCAGCAGTCTCCTCTCACCAGGCTCCAGGTTATGGGAATGATCCCCTGATGCTTTCTCACCGTGGGAAGGTCTTCCAATACAGGTAGTCCTCAGGTTATGATGGCAATTGGGACCGGGACTGTCGTCACTAAATGATGCAGTTTTAAGTGCAACGTCATGTTACCGCATCACTTAGCGATGACAATCCCAGCAACCCCAGTTGCCATCATAACCTCAGGACATGTGGGTCATTAAGCAGGAAGAGGCGGGACTCCCAGATAAGGAGCGCAGGGGTATGTGCAGGTGCCGCAGAGAATGGGGTGCTAGGGAGCTCGGATGGGTTGGCAGGGCCGCGGGAGGGCCAGCAGAGGCCGTGGGAGGGAGGGGGTGCTGCAGGTGGGCGCGTCCCATGGAGTGTGAGCGGTTCTACAGAGTGCGAGATTCCTGGGATCTCGTACTCTGCAGCAGGGTCCTCAGGAGAAAAGGTGGTGGGAGCAACTTACTGGGGCGACTTGTGACCTTCCCTGCCAGTTTCCCCATTGACTTTGCTTGTGGGAAGCCAGCAGGGAAGGTTTCTCTATGAAGGTTCTCAGTCATCCAGGTGGAATTGTCTGTAGCTTGAATCATGTCAACTGGATTTCTATTTTCTCAGTGGAAACGTTTCGCTCCTTATCCAAGAAGCTTCTTCAGTCTGAGTAAAGTTTGTAAGGGAATCCTTAAATATGTTTCTACGGGGGCTGTGTGATCTTGTACCTGGGGCTAGGTCATGGTTATTTGAGATGTTTCTAACTCCCTTTATCATCCAAAGGAGGATCGTTAAGATTACCTTGCTGTTGTTGAGATTGCGAAATGTTCTTAATCTTCCTAGGCACAGAAGACAAAGCAGGAAGGAAAATAGGGGAGAGATTGTGCCTGAGGCCCCCACCTCTATTCAAAGAAGGATTTTCCAAGTTGGCATAAATGGATTCCTTGACCCCTCTTTCAAACCACTTATCTTCCTTGTCTAAAATGTGAACATTAATGTCCTCAAATGAGTGTCCTTTTTCCTTTAGATGAAGGTAAACTGCTGACTCTGGTCCTCTGGTGTTGCTCCTCCTGTGTTGGGCCATCCTCCTGTACAAAGGTTGTTTGGTTTCTCCAATGTAGAGCTCAGAGCACTCCTCACTGCACTGAATTGCATACACTACATTGCTTTTCTTGTGTTTACACAAGAAAAAACACAAGAAAAGCAATGTAGTGTATGCAATACACTAGGGGGGGTGGATGAGAAATGGCTTTTTTAACAGTACTTCGAGATTTAAAAAAAGAATTTAATGAAACTCTTTCAGAAATTGAAAAATCAATATAATGTATATTAATAAATTTGGAGGTCCAGGTTCAAATTCAAAAGACACAAAAGACAGATTTAGATATGGAAAAAAAATTTTCGAGGCAGCAGAGAAACAGGAAGAAAGGATTTCAAATACTTTGGTACAGAAGAAGATTTCGATACACTACAGGAGGGGGTTCTTTAAACAAGTTATATATTACAATCTGGGTTTAAACACATTGTTGCCGTTGAGACAGGAAGATTTTAATGTGCAAATTGATAACCATTGTGAAATACTGGGAAAGGCTAAGAAAAATATTTTGTCATCCCATATGAGCTATAGTACAAAACAAGTTGAATACTGTGATTTTGGCATAACTTGAACAGGAAAACGATATGTGGGACACAAGGTTAATGAAAATATGGATTTGGATTGGATATGGAACAAAGTTGATATGAGAAACTGCATAAACACATAAAAATGTAATATTTTAATGTAAGATATAAGATTACAAACATAAATAGAAGTTGATATTATAGACCAATTTTTTATAAGATGACACATTTCTATAATTATATGTATGAATATGTATGTATAAATATTATAAGAATTGGTATATTAAGTGTTAGGTTATGTGTTATGTTAGGTTATGTATTCAGTTTAAATGGACATTATCCCAAGGAGTGAAAATTACAGATGGATTTTTCTTTTATGGAGATATATATATAACATATACATATATATAAGAAGATAATGGGATGATGAGGTGGAATTAGAATTATGTTATGACAGGATGACATATTTTTACAATATTAGGTATGAATATGTATGTATGAATACTATAAGAACTGGTATATTATGTATTATGTTATGTAATATGTTAGGTTATGTATTAGTGGAATATGTAGTCATAATATGAATAGAATATATTGTATTTTATTAGAATTAGAAGTAAATAAGGCTTTTATTTGTTATACTAATTGGATTTTATTGAAGATACAAATATAGATATAAAAATGGAAAGAGCGAATAAAAAATATCAAACTGATGCAGCAATGAACATTTAACTATTACTTCAAGGAGTAGAAGCTAAAGATGGACTATTGGAAGATACTGTAGCAAGAAAGGTGAAACTTATATGAAGATCAGAAGATTGGATTATAGAAATTAAAGAGTATATGACAAAGAAAAGTTCCTGTGTATTGTATGAAGGACTAACATTTAAAGTTAATTATTGTATTTAAAGTTCAAAGATAGATCGGAGGACATCTATTTTCTATGTTTCCTTTGTTTATTATTTTTTGACTTCACTTTTTCTTTACTTATTTCTTACTTTGTATTTCTATTTCTTTTTTCTGTTTCAACTTTTAATATGTATTTTAAAACTCAATAAAATTTAATTAAAAAAAAAAAGGATTGAACATCAACCTTTGACTGGTTCATCTGGAAACTTCATCTCCTGACCAGTGTATCTGGTAATAATCTAATAATCTTAATGGAAAACCAAATACAATCTAACCTATTTTGCACTAGCCAATTAACATCTTTTACATCCTCAAGTATTCTGCTACAAGACAAGTTGTACAATAAAGCCCTCTTAAAAAGGCAATTAACTGTAATTCTTGAATTGCAGAGCTCACATGTTCTGAGTGGGCAAGACTTCGCACTAGCCTAACCACACATATTGCTGCTCTCTCTGGGCAGAATTTTCCTTGGCATAGATTGATCCAGATGCCTTAATTGAGAGATTGCTGGGTAACTGTAGTTTCTTTGTGTGGCAAATACATTTCAAATATTGCTGGGAACTCTGTTAATCATGTGGAAGACTACACGATTCTTCTAGATTCTAAAGGAAAAACTCTGCAGAGTAGAACTGTGCAAAACATGTTGCGTGTTAACCTTTTCCGTCTCAAAACAGTTTGAATGCACACCTTTAATGTCCATCGTTCTGTGAAATAGTAGGTAATTCTATCTCTTCTTTGTCAAGAGTCAAAAGGTGAAATTTGTCTTCTTTCTTGTGAAGGACTCTTCAATGTAACAATGATCATACGATGCTGCCTTTCCACGGCTGGGTGAATGCTAGGTCTTAAGGTTGGGATGGGCAGCTGCCAGTAGGCGAGCTTATACCAAACAAACAAAGCGGGTTGATCAAACTTTTTTATAGTGTCAATAATTTATACATTAATAATTAATATATATTAATTTATATTATAAAATATTAATAATTAACAAGGTGCCTGCCTTACGGGGCATTCTCCCCCCGAAGTGAGGTTAGCTCCATCCCTGCTAATGTTCCGTAAGTCCCTTAAGACCTGGCTTTGCCATCATCAAGCCTGGGGGTCCCAGGGGACATTCTAAGATGGCTCTGTTATTAATTTACTCTCTTCTGTACTTGATGGTTTGTATTTTTTCTTTTTTCCCCTTATTTCTTTTTTCTCGCTATTTTTAAAATAAATTTTATTAAAAGTTTTACAAACATACAAACTAACACAAACTAATAAAGAATAGAAGAAACAGAAAGAAAAGAAAAAGTACAGAAAGAAAGAATAAAAGAAAGAATAAAAGAAATAGAAAGCAGCTTCCTTTGCAGCAAATAGAAGTACAATTACAAAATTATCTCTTACCCTATGATTACAAAAAAGCTCACTTTTTTCTATTATCCAAGTTTTTTCTAATCATCAAAACCAGAAATCATAAGTGCATTTTCTTCCATTTCATGCAAAAAGTCAGTAAGGGGTTTCCAGGCAGCCATAAATATGGATACTGTTTTTTTGTCAGATCAAAGAAGTTAATTTAGCTATCTCTGCCAGTTCCATCATCTTCACCAACCACTCCTCCGTTGTGGGTAGTGTCGAACCTTCCCACCTTTGAGCATATAATAGTCTCACTGCAGTTGTCATATACAGATGGTTTGTATTTTTAAGAATGACTGTTTTATATTTTTTTTAGCAATGATTGTTTTTATATATTTATTGTTTCATTTTATTGTTGTACGCCACCCAGAGTCACTTCGTGTGAGATGGGCAGCTATATAAATTTGATAAATAAATAAATAAATAAATTTATTTGATGATATGTAGGATTATTGTAAAAAAGCCACTTGCTTCTATAATTTCCTTCTCAATTACTTGTTTGTTTTCCTTTTTTACCTTCTTTCCTTAAGTCTAGTTTTCATACAACTAGATGTAAGAGAAAAACATGAAAGATCTTATTTATTTATTTATTTATTTATTTATTTATTTATTTATTTATTTATTTATTTATTTATTTATTTATTTATTGGATTGATCACCGCCCATCTCCACCATGGCAGACTCTGGGCGGTTTACAATCACATTATAAAAAGTTAAAAACCTATACATCTAAAATATACTATAAAAATAAAAAAATAAAAATCCAAGAGATGGTATGTTCTTAAAAAGAGGATATTACTAAGCCAACCACCCCCAGGAGGAACTATTATTTCCTTCGTTCCAGGCAAGGCGGCAGAACCAGGTCTTTAAAGATTTCCTGAAGGCCAGGAGCGAGGGTGCCCGTCTCACCTCAGGGGGCTTCTTACTTAAATTCCTGGGGCATTCTGATAATTTTTGCTTATATCGGTTAAACAACCAAGATAAATGTATTTATTTGAAAGTAGCAAAATTTTGCCACATTATGTGTAAGCTTCGTCCACAAATGGTTGTTAATAGTTATTGATATTAGGGGATAATTTTGTTTATTTTGTAGAATGTATTTTATTGGTCAATGACCGAAATAAAGTTTCTTTCTGCAAGATCTTCTAGGGAAAAATGTAGGCTACAAGTTTATGTTAGTCTGTGTAGAACACAAAAGGGGAAGTGAACATCTACTCCCAGGAAAAAAAGAACTACTAAATAGATGGAACCCTAACCCTAACCCTAAATAGATGGAAATCCAGCTCAAAAAGCCACCCCTCTCCCACTCCTTACAACCTTGCAAACAACTGAGCAGCCATAATTAATAAATTGTTTTGACACAGCTAATTACATGCTTTTAAATTAAAAACTACATTTAAATTCAATAGGTGTCCAGACCTAATTTCAACATATCTTAAAGTAAAAATGCTTTATGAAACAAATGCAGATAGACCTAGCTAAACAATGCACAAAAGGTAAATGATTCCACTGCTTCAAGGCCATTGAAATGAATGAGATGTTCATCACCACGATGGTTCATGAATTGCATCCGAAGCATGTAAAACTATAAACAGAGGCAATCATACCAACCTCGCAAACTGTATTTACAATTAAACTTAAATAGCAATAAAATATCATGCTAAGAAAAAGCGGCAAAAAAACATTTCTAGTTTTTCTGCGAAAATCAGTACAGTCCATCTTTCGGAATTATGGGGACCTCTTGAGGTGGTAAATGTCATAACAATTCCCCAATATGAAAATAACTTTTATTTCTTAAAAAAACCATCATGAGCAATTTCAGCAACATTCAGCTAAGTGACGATCTGTACAACTTACAGAAAACTTACTATTACGTTTTCAAAAATTGCTGGACTATGAACATTTGAACCCACCTTTTTCTCATAAAGTTACCTGTAAAATGTTTTGCAGGCTAGAAACAGAGTATCGTATACTCTTAAATGAGGGAAAGAAAAAGCATGCTTAACAATATTACACTTACATAGGTACCACTGTATTGGACCTAAAACTTGTAAAATATCTTAATTTCTGTCGCAGTAACTGGCAACAATGAAACTGATATATTAAAGCAAAGCTTTCCAAACTGTGTGTCAGGACACGTTAGTGTGTCGGCTGCAGTGTCTGGGTGTGTCCAGGGTGCTGCTGCCTCCGAGCCCTGCCAGGATTCCGCGCAGGTCCTAGTGCCTTACTTGTGCCTTGCTGCCTGCAAACCTGCTGTGATTCCGCGCAGGTCCTAGTGCCTGCCTTGTGCCCTGCTGTGTGTGTCGCAAAATGATGCCTTGCTGTAAGAGTGTGTCGCGAAATGATGCATGTCTAAAAAGTGTGTCACCAACATGAAAAGTTTGGAAAGCTCTGTATTAAAGCCACAAACCATTAAAAAAAATGTTAAAAATTAAAAATGATATAATCTGAATAAAATTACTTTAAGAATTTTCAAGAATTACTTTATTATGCTACAAATGAATATGTATATGTACATAAAATATGCAAAATGTAATACATATAATATACAAAACAAGGAATTTTTACCATCCTAATTAATATAGATAGAATTATACAGGTAATTTGCCAGGTATAAATGCACTTACTTATTTCATTATTGTAACCTAGTTTTCTTTCCAGAATAAAGCTGTTATGGATTAATTGGAAAGTAGAAAACAAGACTCCAAGTCGGACTGGCAGCTCGACAGGTCAGAATATTTCAGACTGCTGAATACCTGGCTTGCTTCTCCCTATTTGCAGTGATCTATTGATAAGATAAGATCACTGGAATGTTTCCCCAGAGAGGGGAGAATCGGAAGATTAATCACAAGGTCGTTGGAATTGTTTCCCCCCGCTTTTTCTGTTGTTTTCCACCGCGGAGAAAGTGAGAGGCTTGGAACAGTGAGGCGACTGGAATTACAGCATTGCTCTCATAGGGGAAAGTAAGTTAGAGCTAAAGACGACTTTTAGATTATCACCTTTCTTTTTTAGTTTTTTAGAATTAATTGTTTATCATCTAAGATCTATCTCTGGACTTTGTATATAAATGTTGGCAAATTTTGTGTTTTCTTTGCTATAATAATAATCATGGTGGAAACATGATGGATTTTATAATGGAAGTATAATGAAACATTTGCATTTTTCCTTTTTACCTTTCTAATTTTTTAGTGTGGATTTTGCTTTACTTGGAAGTACAAGAAACTTTTTTTTTATATTTCTTAAATATATTTTATTGGACTAAATACTGATGAATTTGTTTCATTTTTTTATATTGATTGACATTTATCCTTTCTTTTTCTTATAAACTGTTTGAAATATTATTTCTTCCTTTAATTTTGGGATTATTGGAATTTTTCATCTTTTTATTTTTTATTGAATAGATAGAATAGATCAGCTGACCACTCCTTCCCTGGGAAAGCACTTTGTTTTGTCTAGAACGACTGGCTACGCAGCCTGAAGGAGGGGGTGGTGGATGAGAAATGGCTTTTTTAACAGTACTTCGAGATTTAAAAAAAGAATTTAATGAAACTCTTTCAGAAATTAAAAAAATCAATAGAATTTATATTAATAGATTTGGAGGTTCAGGTTCAGATTCAAAAGACACAAAAGACAGATTTAGATATGGAAAAAAAATTTTCGAGGCAGCAGAGAAACAGGAAGAAAGGATTTCAAATACTTTGGTACAGAAGAAGATTTCGATACACTACAGGAGGGGGTTCTTTAAACAAGTTATATATTACAATCTGGGTTTAAACACATTGTTGCCGTTGAGACAGGAAGATTTTAATGTGCAAATTGATAACCATTGTGAAATACTGGGAAAGGCTAAGAAAAATATTTTGTCATCCCATATGAGCTATAGTACAAAACAAGTTGAATACTGTGATTTTGGCATAACTTGAACAGGAAAACGATATGTGGGACACAAGGTTAATGAAAATATGGATTTGGATTGGATATGGAACAAAGTTGATATGAGAAACTGCATAAACACATAAAAATGTAATATTTTAATGTAAGATATAAGATTACAAACATAAATAGAAGTTGATATTATAGACCAATTTTTTATAAGATGACACATTTCTATAATTATATGTATGAATATGTATGTATAAATATTATAAGAATTGGTATATTAAGTGTTAGGTTATGTGTTATGTTAGGTTATGTATTCAGTTTAAATGGACATTATCCCAAGGAGTGAAAATTACAGATGGATTTTTCTTTTATGGAGATATATATATAACATATATATATATATAAGAAGATAATGGGATGATGAGGTGGAATTAGAATTATGTTATGACAGGATGACATATTTTTACAATATTAGGTATGAATATGTATGTATGAATACTATAAGAACTGGTATATTATGTATTATGTTATGTAATATGTTAGGTTATGTATTAGTGGAATATGTAGTCATAATATGAATAGAATATATTGTATTTTATTAGAATTAGAAGTAAATAAGGCTTTTATTTGTTATACTAATTGGATTTTATTGAAGATACAAATATAGATATAAAAATGGAAAGAGCGAATAAAAAATATCAAACTGATGCAGCAATGAACATTTAACTATTACTTCAAGGAGTGGAAGCTAAAGATGGACTATTGGAAGATACTGTAGCAAGAAAGGTGAAACTTATATGAAGATCAGAAGATTGGATTATAGAAATTAAAGAGTATATGACAAAGAAAAGTTCCTGTGTATTGTATGAAGGACTAACATTTAAAGTTAATTATTGTATTTAAAGTTCAAAGATAGATTGGAAGACATCTATTTTCTATGTTTCCTTTGTTTATTATTTTTTGACTTCACTTTTTCTTTACTTTTTTCTTACTTTGTATTTCTATTTCTTTTTTCTGTTTCAACTTTTAATATGTATTTTAAAACTCAATAAAATTTATTGGAAAAAAAGGAAAGGAGAAAACAAGAATTGTGGGATGGAGAATAATTAAGTTTTTTTTTAATCCGTTCAATCGTCTCCGATTCTCGGAGACTGCCTGGACAAGTCCCTGCAGTTTTCTTGGCAAGGTCTTTTGGAAGTGGTTTGCCCTTGCCTGCTTCCTAGGGCCGAGAGAGAGTGACTGGCCCAAGGTCACCCAACTGGCTTTGTGCCTAAGGTGGGACTCGAACTCACGGTCTCCCAGTTTCTAGCCTGATGCCTTAACCACTACACCAAACTGGCTCTCATTTAAGTATAATGTGTATTTTAAAAAATTAAGTATAATATGTATTAAAAATGGGACTTTGAGAAAATCTTCATATTTGTTATCAAAAATTGCTTTATCATCTCTGACCACAGGATATTGTTCACATGACCTCAATTAATGACAAGAGTTCCTGATCTGGAGATATAATCCAAGATGACTTTAATATTTTCATACATTAAGACACAAAAATGAAGTTTCATGAATTACTGAGCCAGCTCTTTTGTGGAAAAAAAATAAAGGTTTCCTTAAGTCAAGCTTGACTCCTAGTGACAGTTTTCATAGCAACAGTAACAGAAGTGGCTTATTGTTGCCGTCTTCTTTGCCAGCTCTAGCTTTTTTGGATAATCAAGTACTCTTAAATTATGGCAATGACCTAGAGAGCATTTGTGCCTTTGGAAAGAGCTCTTATCACTTTCAGTTTACATTTTCTTTGTTCTGAGGTATTAAAAAAATACTGCTTCTATTTCTTGCAAGGGAATGTTTTTGTATGACATAGAAGATCATTCACGTGCAGGTTATGTGGAGGAGTGACACCATTACTTTCCCATTCTATTTTAAGGCCAACCTTTGTTAAATGTATAAACCTGAACTGGCATAATGTAGGGGAAATCCTTTATTGAACAATCAAATCATACAAAACAACATACCCCACCCCCCAAAAAAAAACAAAAGCAAAAAACAAAAGCAAACTGACTTACAGTAATTGAAAGCCTTTCGTTCTTGTGGTCAAAGTCTATTTTTCCAGAATACAACCGTTGATTTAACAAAGAATAGAAGTAACATTTGCATCGTATAGTAAGAAACCTTCAAAATGAAAATATTTTAAAAAATGAAGATATAAAAGAAACTGGAAATTTATTCAAAATGTATACATAAGCATAGGCCAAAGGGACATTTCCAACATGATCTGAAATCATTGCTCAGTTCAATATATTAAATACACATGAAAAATCAATTGTTATACAAGTAGCCTTTGTTCAGCGACCACAATTGGGACTGGCAGCTGTTTTGTTAAGTGAAGCAGTCACTAAGTGGGAAATCATGTGACCACAACTGTGCTTTCCTTTTCCCCACTCCCCCGCCCTTTGGAATGCTCATCCTGGCACTGGGATAATTAACAAGAAGGAAATTAATGTTTATATTTACATTCATTGGAGAGGAAGGGATTACAAGAGAGTAAGCAGGCACACAATGGAGAATACACATCAAAAGGAATGCGGTGGCACCGAGAACTCTGAGCAAGCTCCAGGCTGGGAGCCACGAGCGCCCTACGCAAACAGCCCTGTTTGCGTGCGTGCTTACTCTCATTGCGTGCCTGCTTTCTCTCTTGTAATCCCTTCCTCTCCAATCTCTCTGCTCTGCAAGGGAGGGAAAAAGAAAAACAACAGGTCAGGCACAGGACAACGCGTACTGACTGTAATGGCGATTACGTGATTGAGGGACGCTGCAAAGGTCATAAATGCGGGCATTGGTCATAAAGTTATTTTTTCAGCACTGTCGTAACTTTGAACAGTTGCTGAGCGAGGCAGTTGGTAAGCAAGATCTACCTGTATTTATTTCCAAAACAGCAAATTAATAAGCCAACATATAAACAAGCAATTGGATAGAACCTACCAAAAAATCCCAGGACTGCAGACTATACTGAGAATTTGAAAGAACACATCTTAACATGAGATAACATAACATAAGCAGTGCCCTGCTGGATCAGATCCTTGGCCTATCTAGTCCAGCAGTCTGTTCTCACAATGGCCAAACAACTGCACAAGGAAGCCTATTAGCAGATGGCCTTCAGAGGCAGTCACACTGCCATCAAGACTAACAGCCACTGATCCCCATGACTTTCATGAATGATCCCCGTGACTTCCAGATGATGGCAATGGCAAATGCCTTCCATGTTGTTGCTAGGAAAACAATAGAAATGTTCATGTCACTAGGAGACATGCTTGACTCAAGGGAGACGTAACCTTTTTGCTTGGACAGTCAGCCCCTTCATAGTCCAAGCACTCAGATCAGAAACTCTTGCACCATAGTTTCTACAGTGGGGCAAAAAAGTATTTAGTCAGCCACCAATTGTGCAAGTTCTCCCACTTAAAAAGATGAGAGAGGCCTGTAATTGACATCATAGGTAGACCTCAACTATGAGAGACAAAATGAGAAAACAAATCCAGACAATCACATTGTCTGATTCGGAAAGAATTTATTTGCAAATTATGGTGGAAAATAAGTATTTGGTCAATATCAAAAGTTCATCTCAATACTTTGTTATATATCCTTTGTTGGCAATGACAGAGGTCAAACGTTTTCTGTAAGTCTTCACAAGGTTGGCACACACTGTTGCTGGTATGTTGGCCCATTCCTCCATGCAGATCTCCTCTAGAGCAGTGATGTTTTGGGGCTGTCGCTGGGCAACACGGACTTTCAACTCCCTCCAAAGGTTTTCTATGGGGTTGAGATCTGGAGACTGGCTAGGCCACTCCAGGACCTTGAAATGCTTCTTACGAAGCCACTCCTTCGTTGCCCGGGCGGTGTGTTTGGGATCATTGTCATGCTGAAAGACCCAGCCACGTTTCATCTTCAATGCCCTTGCTGATGGAAGGAGATTTGCACTCAAAATCTCACGATACATGGCCCCATTCATTCTTTCCTGTACACAGAACAGTCGTCCTGGTCCCTTTGCAGAGAAACAGCCCCAAAGCATGATGTTGCCACCCCCATGCTTCACAGTAGGTATGGTGTTCTTTGGATGCAACTCAGCATTCTCTCTCCTCCAAACACGACGAGTTGTGTTTCTTCCAAACAGTTCTACTTTGGTTTCATCTGACCATATGACATTCTCCCAATCCTCTTCTGGATCATCCATATGCTCTCTAGCAAACTTCAGACGGGCCCGGACATGTACTGGCTTAAGCAGGGGGACACGTCTGGCACTGCAGGATCTGAGTCCCTGGTGGCGTAGTGTGTTACTGATGGTAGCCTTTGTTACGTTGGTCCCAGCTCTCTGCAGGTCATTCACTAGGTCCCCCCGTGTGGTTCTGGGATTTTTGCTCACCGTTCTTGTGATCATTTTGACCCCACGGGGTGAGATCTTGCGTGGAGCCCCAGATCGAGGGAGATTATCAGTGGTCTTGTATGTCTTCCATTTTCTAATTATTGCTCCCACAGTTGATTTCTTCACACCAAGCTGCTTGCCTATTGCAGATTCAGTCTTCCCAGCCTGGTGCAGGTCTACAATTTTGTTTCTGGTGTCCTTCGACAGCTCTTTGGTCTTCACCATAGTGGAGTTTGGAGTGTGACTGTTTGAGGTTGTGGACAGGTGTCTTTTATACTGATAACAAGTTCAAACAGGTGCCATTACTACAGGTAATGAGTGGAGGACAGAGGAGCCTCTTAAAGAAGTAGTTACAGGTCTGTGAGAGCCAGAAATCTTGCTTCTTTGTAGGTGACCAAATACTTATTTTCCACCATAATTTGCAAATAAATTCTTTCTGAATCAGACAATGTGATTGTCTGGATTTGTTTTCTCATTCTGTCTCTCATAGTTGAGGTCTACCTATGATGTCAATTACAGGCCTCTCTCATTTTTTTAAGTGGGAGAACTTGCACAATTGGTGGCTGACTAAATACTTTTTTGCCCCACTGTACTTCATCTGGCATTTAGAACCCAAGGAGTCAAGTCTCTGAAGCAGCGAGCTAAGTTCCAAACTACAGATGAAGGCAGAAGAAGCAACACAGTCCCCTCCACAGGTAATGTGGAAACAGAGGATGGAGATAGTCTACTCATCCCTGAAGGGGGGTTATCTAAATTAAGCAACAACCAGTTCCCAAGCAAGTAAGGGGACGGCAAGCTGACGGCAGGAAGTGGAACTGACGGGTCCCACAAGCTCTAAGATGGCGTTCCATAACAGGGGGGTGAGGTGTCAGTCTTCCTCCCACTTGGCTCTCTGGATGATGGTGGGTGGTGCTATGCCTTATGCCTAGATTCTGGGGCCTATGGAATGACACTACCAGGCAACTTTGTGGGGGGGGAGCTCCACTGCTGCTCCTTTATCCTTCTTAGCGCATTGCCTGGCATGTTCTGCCAAAGGCAAAGTGGACAGAAGCCCCATCCTTAAATAATTAAATAACCAGACTGAACCAGTTAAATAACATACCTGCTGCTCAGCCTCCTGCACGTGGTTATAACAACTGAAAAGAGCTAATATTTCAAACAAAAACTCTACTTGAAAAGTCTTATATACTTCTATGGCCCTGAGGAATAAAAATTAAATAACAGGACTATCTTTGAAGATAAATGTACTTGCTGCAAACAGTGCCCCTTTTCCTACTGACTTCAATCTCTTTTAACATGTATGCACAGTGGTTTAATTATGCAAAAATATAACTGTTGCTTTGTATCATCACATTGGTTCTTGTTAACATGAAACAGGTAAGTCACAAACATCTAAATAGGATCAAACTGCCACTGCCTCTTATAGATCCTTGTTTACTAGATATTTTTAAAAATATCACACACACGCACAATACCTACCTTCTAAACTGCAGATATCTTTTATGTCTCTGAACCATCATCTCATCCAATCGTTTTATGAATTTCTTCAAATTTTTGCTTTTTCTTTCTGCACTCTGATATTTTTCTTTTGCTTCCTGAAGCTGCCTGCATATCAATTTAAAAAAAGGAAAGGAAAGAAAATAAATATTAGTTAGCTTGGAACCAATATCAAGTTAACCTAGGGAAATTCTAGGGTAGAAAGTTGCCTATAACCTGATGCAGCCACCTATGTTCTAAGGAAGTTTCTCTGGATGCCTGGAAGACTATCTTGAACAATTTGGAATGACATCCTAGGAATAGTTGGGAAGAGGAAGGATTGCCCCAAACTTAACAATAGTACTAGAATTTGGGGACCCCCCAATGATAGAGATTTTCAACAATGAAAACAAAGTATTCCTTCACAGAAGACAATAACACAGTTAGAGACAGGCCCTACCATGCATGATTTTAAAAAGGAGCTAAATAATTGAAGATAACTGTGTAACAATCATTCAATTAAATGGGGTCTCAAGTTCTGATGCAAATGCAATTGTTTGTCCCCAAACAATCGGAGAGAGTTGCTAACAGGATGACTTGTTTCTCCCAAAAATACAAGGCTAGCCGCTATTTGGGATGGGGTCTAGTCTAATCTAGGGAGGCTCTTCTATATTCAGTTGCAGAGGGGATTATTTTTATCTATATAGCATCGGAAATGACTGAACAAATAAACAACAAAATATAGCATCTTTCAGTTGTAACTCTGAAAATAGTTTACAACACATTTCAAAGCAATAAATTAAGATGCATTAGATCCTAGAAAAACAGAGATGTTACCTAGCAGAAAGTCAGTAGGCAAAAAAGGCAAGAGAATTTCATGAAAGGAAGTGTAACCACTCAGATGGCATTAATTTATTCCTGTCAGGGACCAGGACTCTACCATGACACATTAATGTGCCTCCTTCTTTTATATAATTCTACACTTCCAAATATTTATTTAAAACATTTGCATGTTCCCCCATAATTAGGTTCTACGAGTAGCATAATATGTCATATATCTTGGGAGTTTGCTAAAATTTTGTAAGATTTGGCATTCTTGTGAAAATCATGCGAGATTTAATAAATACTAACGCATGAAATTTGGCAATTTCCCCAAAACGTGCACACACAGAAACAACCTCCTCGCATTTCACTAGCAACCACCAGACCACAGGCTGGGCATCACTGATGTAGGGTACAGGTGCCTCTTACACATTCACTCACCCTCACATATAAAATTCACTTACACACACACACACTTACCTTATTATTTCTTCTCTATCTCCAGTACGTTCTCTTTCTGAATTTATTTTTTCTCTCAAGCGATTCATTTCTGTATCAAGACTTTTAAAAGTCCTATTTACTTCTATTCGCTCTGGATGGATCTTTGAAGCCTTTGCAATCATTTCCTAATAAATATGTTAAAATATGGTAAAAGATAATTTTCACTAAGCTTTTGGATGAAAACAATGTAGTAATATAGAAAAAAATTAATAAAGTGAGGTGAAACTAAGTATAATAAAGGGAACAGGGGGAATATTTTAAAGCAAAAAGCATAGAGAAGGTTTAAAAAATTAAGAGTAAGTATAGATGCGAAGGAAGAAAATACAGTACATAAAAGCTGGATACAATAAAATCTGAACAGCAACGTGCTGCATATTAGCCCCCTGGACAAATCAAAAAGAATTGGGAAGGAATCTAGTAGCACGAAGCTGTGACAAAAATGTAGGTCAGATTATCTATTATTTTAATATTTATTAAAAGTATTGTCCTACCCTTCACTTATACAAATAAAATCCCCCCTCCCCTGTAATTTCCTGGCTAATAAGGGAGTAAAAGCGTTGCTGGAAGCCTCCTCTTATCAAACTGAAAAAGGCCTATTTCAAGTTATTTATAGAGCTCTAGGGTTTTAAATTATACCGCTCTAATTTATTACTTAACATTTAATGTAACATATTTAACATATTACTTAACATATTTAACATTTAAACAGTCCTTTAGAGTATTCAAACACACATACATACACACACACACACACACTCTTACAATTCTTTGAATTTGAAGCAAAGAGATGTCCCAACTCCTTAAAGCAGGAGTCTCTTTTCCCAGGACTGTGCAAATACCCTTTACAAATGCAGCACAAACTTAGGAAAAGGCACACTTGGTTTAAGCAATTTCAAAGAGGTGCTATATTCATACCCCTGCAATCCGAAGCGCCCTTTGCTTCCAGATCTGAAGCACAGCAGAGTCCTAAATTATGTAATTTAGCTTCAGAGCAATGGTATCACTGAAACATTTCAGAACTTTGCATACTGGATCTGTCTCCTTTTCTACATATTATAAAATGTACTTTCTCATTTTAATATACTCCCCATACCCTGCGAAATAGTAATTCTGTCAGGAAGTCGAAGAGGGGAAAAGACATGCCAGATTGGGCAATCATTGACGTATCAAATGGAAGGAAGTCCCTGGAGCTGCTGTGAGAAAAACTACAAAATTGTTTCAGGAAACTGGCTTCAGCACCCTGATGAAAAATAACTAGTTAGACCAGTCCTTTGCTCCTTAACAAACCCTTCTGTGGGGATGGGAAAGCAGTAACTATAAACAAATAAATAAGATTCCCACTCAAAATACCGGATACGAATAGAGTCGGACACGAATACAAAGCACTGCCAAGACTAGCGATGATCTTAAGAAAAGCAGTGTAGGAACAGAAGCAGTAGCCTGCTGGATTGGACCCCTGGCCAGTCTCGTCCAGCCGCCTGTTCTCACTGTGGCCAACCATCTGCATAAGGAAGCCCACCAGTCTCCCAGCAGATGGCCTTCGGAGAGTCACCACAGCTAAAAGCCATCTTGATGCCCAGATCTAGGGAATATTGGAAAGAGGAAGCGAGTCCTAGAAGCACAGGTATTAAGAAAACACGGGGACCATTAGGCTATGTTAATTAAAATCAATTCCACAGAAATGCGTAAGTAAGATACACATTAAAATCAGCAATAGGGAATGTTACCACCATTCCCATCACTTAGTAGGCAACTCTACTGCAAAGAAAAATTTTCAGTCATACTAAAGAAAATAAATACCTCTAATTCTCTCTCTTTTGTAGCTAGATTATCCTTAAGTGTTTTTATGGATTCCAAATGGAGTTTTTCTTTTTCTACATAATGTTTCAGATTGCTTTTACTTCTCTCCAGTTCATCATCCGCCTGATGTAATCCATTCTATTAGCAGCAAATCAATGCAAAAGATAAATTATGTTAATATTAACGTGCCAGTGACCTAAGCTTAATAAAGTCATCATTGAATTTGGGTGTTTAACACAGAAAGTCCAATAAAACTGGGAATCATTCAGGCCAAATTGTGGATCACTGTATCTACTATTCTGATTAATTGTACCTACTATTTTGAATTTTCTGATGCCTAAAACATAGTAACAATTAAAATCTTTTAAATGTTAATTAAAAGATGTAGATAAACGGTTTCACTCTTTTTACATATGGTCTTGTTCATTCTGCCCACTGTATTTAATAGTAATAACAGCTAGACAACCCATGACCTGTTGGGACATCATTTCAGAGTACTTCCTTACCAGATTCCTCAATGCCTTCAACAATGGCAGAGGCTTCTAATGTACTGCCTCCACTGGAAAAGTTCTTAAAAATTCAGGGAGATATTCAGAGATGTATCTGCCTTGAAAATAGCCCATGTCATTCATATTGAATTGTGTCGCACAGTCAAACATCAGGAGTTGACCACAGGAAATGCTTTATGACATTTTGTATTATGACATAAATGTTTTATGATAATTTTTCTCTTAAAATGTTTTACTAAATTTGCCAAATTTCAATTCCATGGGAGTCATGGGTCCCGGATTTTGGATGCATTTTGCAAGTTAGCCCACCTGAGGTACCTTGGTTCAAAAACTGTTGCCCTACGATCCACCGTTTTGCCCAGTTAAAAGTTACGAAGTACAACAGACACAAGATTTTTAGTAGTATATAGAGACTACCTTGATTGTAGCTGCTTCTTCTTGTACTTGATTAATTTTGTCTTTAATGGCTGCACATTTCTGTTCTTCCTCTTGTAAAATACATTTCAGTTCCTCCATTTTTGCCTTCTGCTTAACTATACGTTCCTTAACAATTTCTATCTTCTGTTGGTTATCATGAATTTCTTCTTCCTGATGTAAAAAAATATCCATTAAAAAACTAATTTGAATTAGTAGTCATAAAATTATGTTTCAGTCTGACAACCCAAGGAGAGCAAGGAGACTACAGATTGTATCATATTGCAAGAATTTTTAACACTATTAGCTTTATTATAATACAAGCTTTTGTGAGGTCAGTTTCCCTGGACTATTACAAGGCAAAAATCAGATTTATCCCAATGTGTTGGAGACACTATCTGTTTTATCTATCAAGAAGATCTATTCTCCATCATATTTCAGATGTTATTTCCACAAGGACGTGGTGGTCATTACTATTTTACCCAAGGCATGGGAAACATTCATTCACTGCGTACTAACTGACTGTAATATTGTTTCCCCAACTACTTTGGAAGAGAGATTTGTAAGTGTTCCATATGCAAAAATGTGTATCTATATTTTTAGTGAAGACCTGTAAAATATACTGCATGCTATTACTGAGTAGCTTTTAAGATAGAAAGAACCAAATCCAATATATATATAGAGAGGCAGAGGGAGATGCTCTCTTTAGAGTACTATATGGTGTTACTCATCATGGATGTTTATTCGTTCCGTTGCTTCCGACTCTTCGTGACTTCATGGACCAGCCCATGCCAGAGCTTCCTTTCGGCCGTCGCCATCCCCAGCTCCCCCACGGTCAAGTCCGTCACCTCCAGAATATCATCCATCCATCTTGCCCTTGGTCGGCCCCTCTTCCTTTTGCCTCCCACTTTCCCTAACATCAGCATCTTCTCCAGGGTATCCTGTCTTCTCATTATGTGGCCAAAGTACTTCAGTTTTGCCTCTAATATCATTCCCTCAAGTGAGCAGTCTGGCTTTATTTCCTGGAGTATGGACTGGCTTGATCTTCTTGCAGTCCAAGGCACTCTCAGAATTTTCCTCCAACACCACAGTTCAAAAGCATCTATCTTCCTTCACTCAGCCTTCCTTATGGTACAGCTCTCACAGCCATAGGTTACTACGGGGAATACCATTGCTTTGAATACCAAGCAATGTAGTGTATGCAATCCAGTGCAGTGAGGAGTGCTCTGAACTCTACATTGGAGAAACCAAACAACCTTTGTACAGGAGGATGGCCCAACACAGGAGAAGTAACACCACAGGACCAGAGTCAGCAGTTTATCTTCATCTAAAGGAAAAAGGACACTCATTTGAGGACATTAATGTTCACATTTTAGACAGAGAAGATAGGTGGTTTGAGAGAGGGGTCAAGGAATCCATTCATGCCAACTTGGAAAATCCTTCCTTGAATAGAGGTGGGGGCCTCAGGCATAACCTTTCCCCTATCTTCCTTCCTGCTTTGTCTTCTGTGCCTAGGAAGATTAAGACCATTTCACAAGCTCAACAGCAGCAGGGTAATCTTAACAATCCTCCTTTAGATGATAAAGGGACTTAGAAACAAACATCTCAAAAATAACCATGACCTAGCCCCAGGTGCAAGGTCACACAGCCAGCCTAGAAACATATTTAAGGATTCCCTTACTAACTTTACTCAGACTGAAGAAGCTCCTTGGATAAGGAGTGAAACGTTTCCACTAAGAAAATAGAAATCCAGTTGACATGATTCAAGCCACAGACTGTTCCACCTGGATGACTGAGAACCTTCATAGACCATTGCTTTGACTATGCGGATCTTTGTCGTCAGTGTAATGTCTCTGCTCTTAACTATTTTATCAAGATTTATCATTGCTCTCCTCCCAAGAAGTAGACGTCTTCTGATTTCCTGACTGCAGTCAGCATCTACAGTAATCTTTGCGCCTAGAAATACAAAGTCTGTCACTGCCTCCACTTTTTCTCCCTCTATTTGCCAGTTATCAATCAAGCTCATTGCCATAATCCTGGTTTTTTTGAGGTTTAACTGCAACCCAGCTTTTGCACTTTCTTCTTTCACCTTCATCATAAGGCTCTGCATATCTGAGATTGTTAATGTTTCTTCCAGCGATTTTAACTCCAGCCTTGGGTTCATCAAGCCCAGCACGTCGCATGTGTTCTGCGTACAGCTTGAATAGGTCTGGTGAGAGTATACAGCCCTGCCGTACTCCTTTCCCAATCTTAAACCAGTCTGTTGTTCCGTGATCTGTTCTTACACTTGCTACCTGGTCGTTATACAGATTCCTCAGGAGGCAGACAAGATGACTTGGTATCCCCATATCACCAAGAACTTGCCACAATTTGTTATGATCCACACAGTCAAAGGCTTTAGAATAGTCAATAAAACAGAAATATATGTTTTTCTGAAACTCCCTGGCTTTCTCCATTATCCAGCGGATATTGGCAATTTGGTCTCTAGTTCCTCTGCTTTTTCTAAACCCAGCTTGTACTTGAGTCTACCTTGCAAGATCTTGAGCATTACCTTACTGGCATGTGAAATTAGTGCCACTGTTCAATAGTTCGAACATTCTTTAGTGTTTCCCTTCTTTGGTATGGGAATATAAGTTGATTTTTTCCAATCTGATGGCCATTCTTGTGTTTTCCAAATTTGCTGGCATATGGCATGCATCACCTCAACAGCATCATCTTGCAAGATTTTAAACAGTTCAGCTGGGATACCGTCGTCTCCTGCTGCCTTGTTATTAGCAATGCTTCTTAAGGCCCATTCAACCTCACTCTTCAGGATGTCTGTCTCTAACTCACTGACCACACTGTCAAAGCTGTCCCTGATATTATCATCCTTCCTGTACAGATCTTCCGTATATTCTTGCCACCTTTTCTTGATCTCTTCTGCTTCTGTTAGGTCCTTGCCATCTTTGTTTTTGATTTGCCTGGAATTTACCTCCGATGTTTCTAATTTTCTGGAAGAGGTCTCTTGCCCTTCCTATACTATTGTCTTCTTCCACTTCCGCGCATTGCTTGTTTCATCATGGATACACAATTTTATTTATTAATTACAGTACAGGAAGTCCTTGCTTAGCGACTGCCTCAGAAGCAACTGTTCACAGTTACGAAGGTGCTGAAAAAGTAACTTTGCAACCAATGCCCGCATTTATGACCTTTGCAGTGTCTCTCTCTCTGTCATGTGTTCACCATTAAAGTCAGTCAGTACGCATTGTCCTGTGTAAAATCGTAAGTACAGTCATGGTCACATGATTTTTCACTTAGTGATCACTTCGTTTAATAACTGAGTTGCTGGTCCCAATTGCGGTCACTAAATGAGGACTACCTGTAGTACAATAATTGTATTCCACGTTCTAAAGATTCATAAACAACTTCTGCAGACATTCATTCACTTGTTTCTTCCTCAGTTACTAAAGAACTAATGCAACTCAGCAAATAAAACCAGTTTCTCAGAAGTAATAGTGTCCTTCATTGTATGAATTACAGCCTGTCCTCAGTAGTTACACCTCTGTGAACCAGATAATATAAAGATAGGAAGTGTCCAAACAGTTCTTACTAATGTAGAGATGACCACTGATTGGTGTTCTTCTACATTTTCAAGGTCAGTAATTTCTAAGTTTGTTTTTCTCATTGCTATCTGTAACAGAAATGAAAATAAATGTTAAAAATCCATGTTGGTTTCAAGAGACATTTAAGAATATTAAATGTTTCTTATGATCTTAAGATGTGATTAATTCAACAATTTTTTCCAAGCTGCCTATCTTCAAGTTTCATCATCCACATATGTGCTGTTTACAATGAAGCGCAATGGGATGGAAGTGCTTATTATATGGAATATGGAATGGAAGCGCTTACGAGCCATAGCATCAAGTGCCCAAGAGGCTTAGTTATTCCACATCTCAATTAAGTCTCAAATCTTGCAACTTTCAAGAAAATGTCCCCTGGAGCTATCTGAATCCGTCTTCCTGGAGCAGAGCAACCTAATCTTGATGCTGCCCTTGAAAAGAACATGCTACAGCGGTTGAAATCCCAACAGGTAGTGGTCTGTTAAGCAGAAGGGCACGATTCCCATATACAGTTAAAAGATCGAAGGTATGAGTTGCCTCATGGGTAGGTTCACAAAGGTTCCAGGTAACGTGGGAGTTAATATTGAGAGAATTCCTTTCAGAGAAAGAATGTTGGCTATATTAACAATCAACTGGCAGCTAGCACCAAGCCTGATAAACACAAAAAATAAGATATCAGTTAAGCCATGGGAAAGGTGGTTAAAAGTGCCAGATTCAAACTACAATGAGTATAAAAAAGAAGTGCACTCCCTTATTTAATAGATTTATATCCCATCTTTCATTCAGGAGCTCCAGGTGACATACACAGTATTCTCTTCTTATTTTTCTTCACAACCATAATCCTGTGAGATAGATTGGGTTGAGAAAGACTGGCTGGCCCAGAGTAACCCTGTGAGCTTCTGTGGCTGAGGATGGGCTAGAACCTGGATTTCCCCTTTCCTAATACATTTTAACCACTACACCACAGAGAGAAATCAATTATTTGAACTGGCTTCATCCTAATATACAATAAAGATTATTATCTAGCCAAGCTGTGTCAAGTGTTGGGGTAGCTTCTGCTGAGTCTTGAGCCAGGGAGATTGACAAATGAGGCCCTTGGAAAACATGATATTCTCAGTTGTACTTGTCCAGGCAACCTCAGGTGAATCTTGAAATACTCTAGGATCAAAAATCTTGGGGTCACAAAACCCACCTGTATCAGCTGACTCAGGAAGTCTGCTAGACCAGGGCTTTCCAAAGTTTTTCCCACGGCGACATACCAACCGGCGTTGGTGTGTCGCAGCGGGAAAACCCGGAAGTGCCGTCCTTGCGCCAGCACGCAAAAACCCGGAAGCGCTGATGATGATCAGCGCTTCCGGGTTGTGTGGCGACACACCAGACTGTGTGTGGCGACACACTTTTGTGTCACGACACACAGTTTGGAAAGCTCTGTGCTAGACAATACAATTCCCATCTTTACCTGACTATTCAGAAGAAAGTACATATTCTTGAAACTAACCAAGTCCTGGATCAAGGGCCTGGAAAGGGAGATTCGCTAATTTGTTAACAATAAATTAGCTGTATATTTATCTTCTATGAAAATTAAGCCAAACTTTTTAAAAATTCTTAATTCTACCCTAGAAAATGCAGAACAAACTGATGGAACTGCCATTTTATAAAGCATCTTGCTGAAAACTAACAAGGGTATACCTACAACTAAGAACACAGATACAAATATGAGTATTTCCAAAAATCAAAAGAAATAGTAAACAATATTAGAATACAATGTATTCAATCCATTACAATGATCTGTGTTTCCATTATGAAATGATAACTCCTATCTAAACTTTGCATATACTGTATACATTCCATTTCATTGTGAGGGAAACTTCACTGGCTATGTCTGGCTCCTTAATTCATCCCTTCCATTCTATTATTTTCATGCCTTCCTTAATGCACTCACCACGTGTCCTTATCTCTCTTTCAGATTCTCGATTTTAATGATATTATACCCCCAGTCTGTGTTCAATGAAGTCACATAACTAGCTACAGTGGGGCAAAAAAGTATTTAGTCAGCCACCAATTGTGCAAGTTCTCCCACTTAAAAAAATGAGAGAGGCCTGTAATTGACATCATAGGTAGACCTCAACTATGAGAGACAGAATGAGAAAACAAATCCAGACAATCACATTGTCTGATTCAGAAAGAATTTATTTGCAAATTATGGTGGAAAATAAGTATTTGGTCACCTACAAAGAAGCAAGATTTCTGGCTCTCACAGACCTGTAACTACTTCTTTAAGAGGCTCCTCTGTCCTCCACTCATTACCTGTAGTAATGGCACCTGTTTGAACTTGTTATCAGTATAAAAGACACCTGTCCACAACCTCAAACAGTCACACTCCAAACTCCACTATGGTGAAGACCAAAGAGCTGTCGAAGGACACCAGAAACAAAATTGTAGACCTGCACCAGGCTGGGAAGACTGAATCTGCAATAGGCAAGCAGCTTGGTGTGAAGAAATCAACTGTGGGAGCAATAATTAGAAAATGGAAGACATACAAGACCACTGATAATCTCCCTCGATCTGGGGCTCCACGCAAGATCTCACCCCGTGGGGTCAAAATGATCACAAGAACGGTGAGCAAAAATCCCAGAACCACACGGGGGGACCTAGTGAATGACCTGCAGAGAGCTGGGACCAACGTAACAAAGGCTACCATCAGTAACACACTACGCCACCAGGGACTCAGATCCTGCAGTGCCAGACGTGTCCCCCTGCTTAAGCCAGTACATGTCCGGGCCCGTCTGAAGTTTGCTAGAGAGCATATGGATGATCCAGAAGAGGATTGGGAGAATGTCATATGGTCAGATGAAACCAAAGTAGAACTGTTTGGAAGAAACACAACTCGTCGTGTTTGGAGGAGAGAGAATGCTGAGTTGCATCCAAAGAACACCATACCTACTGTGAAGCATGGGGGTGGCAACATCATGCTTTGGGGCTGTTTCTCTGCAAAGGGACCAGGACGACTGTTCTGTGTACAGGAAAGAATGAATGGGGCCATGTATCGTGAGATTTTGAGTGCAAATCTCCTTCCATCAGCAAGGGCATTGAAGATGAAACGTGGCTGGGTCTTTCAGCATGACAATGATCCCAAACACACCGCCCGGGCAACGAAGGAGTGGCTTCGTAAGAAGCATTTCAAGGTCCTGGAGTGGCCTAGCCAGTCTCCAGATCTCAACCCCATAGAAAACCTTTGGAGGGAGTTGAAAGTCCGTGTTGCCCAGCGACAGCCCCAAAACATCACTGCTCTAGAGGAGATCTGCATGGAGGAATGGGCCAACATACCAGCAACAGTGTGTGCCAACCTTGTGAAGACTTACAGAAAACGTTTGACCTCTGTCATTGCCAACAAAGGATATATAACAAAGTATTGAGATGAACTTTTGATATTGACCAAATACTTATTTTCCACCATAATTTGCAAATAAATTCTTTCCGAATCAGACAATGTGATTGTCTGGATTTGTTTTCTCATTTTGTCTCTCATAGTTGAGGTCTACCTATGATGTCAATTACAGGCCTCTCTCATCTTTTTAAGTGGGAGAACTTGCACAATTGGTGGCTGACTAAATACTTTTTTGCCCCACTGTAGTTGCAAATTAATTTTTATCTTTTCTGAGGTTTTTATAATCCATCTAGGACAATCTTGTGTCAGTGGCTTTTGTGCTTTTAAGAAGTGTGTGGTAATATATTCACTTTCTATGCCCCTTCAAAGTAAAAAAAAAATGAAAATGTGCAGTAAGTAACTTACCGTATTTTCTGGCGTATAAGACGACTTTTTAACCCAGGAAAATCTTCTCAAAAGTCAGGGGTCGTCTTATACGCCGGGTGTCGTCTTATACGCTGGAAAATACGTACTCGCCGTATAAGACCTCTCCTGGCCAAGTGCAGCCGCTCGCCGGAACGCAGCCCCCAGGGAAGAGCAGGAGGACGAGTTTGGAGCCCGTCGTGGAGCCACTGCGTTTTGCCCCCTCCCTTCCCAAGGCTGCTCCGAGGGAACGGAGCTCGCTCCCCCCTCCCCGCATTTCTCCTTCGAGCGACGGGACCCAATGCAGTACGCCGCCCCGCGCTCGTCCTCCTGCTCTTCCCTGGGGGCTGCGTTCCGGCGAGCGGCTGCACTTGGCCAGGAGAGGTCTTATACGGCGAGTACCGTATTTTCCAGCGTATATCCCAAACTCTATATTTTAACTGGAAAAGTTGGGGGTCGTCTTATACGCCCAGTCGTCTTATACGCCGGAAAATACGGTACCAATTACAAAGTAATTCAAATATACTGATTTGTGTCTATAAATGTTTTTAAAACACCAAATGACATAAAGCTCAGTTATAATAAATTGCTCATATACAAAAAAGAACCTGTTATACTGTAGTAGATACCAGGATAAGACAGAGTTACTTTCCAATATACAGTAGGTTGCTCACTATGTTCTTCTTACCTGTAATTTTTTTTTGTGCTGATGATGATCATTAAGAAATTGTTTGTTCTCTCTCATATCAATTTCAATAGAATGTATTCGTTGTTGTATTGCCAAGAGATGAGATTTTCTGTTTTCAACTTCTCTCTCCAAATTACTTAAAGACATAAAGAATTAATCACAACAACTCCTCAGCCAGAAACCTATTTTTACAAGAAGCTGAAGAAACTGACATAAGTTATTTAGATGAACTCTGGAATAATCAGCTTGAAATGTCCTGTCCTTATAAAATGGTTAAGAGTTGTTTTAAATACTGTGCTCTTAAATTGAGATTAATAAAATAAAAATTATTTCATGTATACGGGGACATTGCAGAGAATATTTAATTAGGACGGGCTGCAGCAGATGCAGTAAAGGAGTTGACAACCATTTGAGGGGTTTTCTTTCAACAAAGGGACAAGGAGGAAGAGCTTCCAGTGGGGACTAATGGCGGAAGGACAGTCTTAGCCGAGCTCCGAGGCTAGGACTGACAGCACGGCGTTTACCTGGTGGCTCAGGCAAGATTCTGAGCCCCGAAGTATTCTCCAGGAAAGAAATCAGGGAATCGCTCCTCGAGCCCTCTGGACAGCTGCAGCTCGCTGGAGGATTGCGAAATGGCGTTTCAGCGACTGAACGGTGAGTGAACAGCTGAGAGGCAGGAGTACCATCTTGTCCAAGCCGCATCTGAAGCCGTTTAACGGACACTAATTCCAGCCACCCCACTTCTAAAATCACCTTTTTTTGCCTTATAACTATCGAATTTTAGGAGGTGATCTCCAGTACAGAAATACTATCTTCTCTTGGCTGACCTCTCATTATTTATTGGGAGTTATTTTTTTTCTGTTTTAGCTGCTTTAAAGGATTAAATCTCGAGCAAGGAAGCTGAAAGTTATATTGTTACATTAAAGGTTTTTTTAGGGATAAAAGTTGTGAATATTCTTATTTTTTAAGAAATTTTTCTTTATAAAGTGAAAGACCTTGTTGGATTTGAGAAAATCTTTTTTTAGACGCTGTGGGAAAGTATTGTTGTGGCTACTTTTTTAACTTGTGATTGGCTACTTTTGCTAAACACTGATATAGAAAGACTGTTTCAACTTGTGGCTTTGTAATTGGATACATTGTAATTGGAGACTTTTACCAACCCCCCTTTTAACCACTCTTATTGGAGGCTTTTTTCTTTTTTTATAATTATCATCATTGGGCACTAGAGGGAGCCAAAGCATTAAGGCTTACAGTATTAAATCTTTAAAATATTGAACTATTGGAACTATAACTTATATTAATATAAAAAGGGGGAGAGAAGAAGAAATAGAAATTATGACAACTAGAAAACAAACAAGGCGTGGGTCTGGTGAATTTGACTTGAATTTGCTAAAAGGCATGTTTGAGGAGTACATGCTTAAAATTACACAATCTATTAATCTTTTGAGGAACTGGAGAAAAAGTTTGAAAAAATATTGAGAAAACAGTGAATGAAAGATTTACTGATTTTGAGAAAAAACTTGATCAGAAATGAGAGAAAATGGAAGGAGGAATTACAAAAGTGAATAGTAGAGTTGATGCGTTGGAAAGTGAAAGGGAGAAGGAGAGAAGTGAAAGGGAGAACGAGCTTGATAAAATTGCATTGTTGGAACTAAGAGATAAAGAATTTTCTTTAAGGCTCAGGGGGATCCCTGAAGCCAAAAAGGAAAACCTTAAAGATTGTACAAGCTTTGGCAGCACTAATTGACTGGGAAGATGACAAAATGATAAGAGGAAATAGAGAAAGCTTTTCGTATTAATTTAAGGTATGCAACTATAAATAATAAGCCAAGGGATGTCTTGGTTCAGTTTTCCAGGAGAAACACAAGAGAATTGGTTTTGCAAGCTCATTTTGATTCCAAACTTAACAATGGGAATGTGGATACAATTGTATTGAAATAAATTCCTGTGAGGATTTTAAGAAGGAGAAAAGAATATACTTTTTTAACTGATGTTTTGAAAAAGAATAAGATCCCCTTTCGTTGGGAACAATTAGAGGGGTAAGTTTTACTTACCAACAACAAAGATTCAGATTAACTTTGATTCCTAAAGTTTATTCCTAAAATAAACCATTATTTGAACAAACTGAAATATGATGTGATATGTTTATAAGAAACACATATAAATAAAAAAGATATAAAATATTTGATAAATAAGAATTTGGGACAAGTTGTTTCAGCAAATTTGAAGAAAATTAATGGACTTGTATTATATATCAAATCACATTTAAAACCATGTTTATTATTAGTTGATGAGCATGGTAGATATGTAGCAGTCGAAGTGGAACTGTATGGACTTAAATCTATTATTGTGGGAGTATATGTACCAAATGAAGATAAAAGTAAAATTTTTACACAACTCTTGAATGATTTGTCAGCCTTTTCATATCAAAGTTGGTGTTTAATGGGGGATTAGAATGGAGTTACTTCCCCACTGATTGACAGAACATCTGAGAAACAAATTAAAATTAAACAAGGGAAATTACTAAAATCTTTTTTTGATCTGATGGATAATTTGGCATTGGTGGATTCATGGAGATATAAAAATGGACTGGCAAAAGATTATACTTTTTACTCAGAGAGACATAAATCTTTTTCAAGAATTGATATGATTTGGGTTTCAAGAGACTTGGTGAATAAAATTTCCAAAGTGGATATTTTACCAAAGACTTTTTCTGATCACAATCCTGTAAGTATGACAATAAAAAAAAAACATTTAGGTTACTATATAGATGGAGACTGAATGAATCTATTTTACGAAAAGGTTCTGGAGAACTGTAAGAAAAAATTAAAGGACTTTTTTGAGATTAACCTGGATAATGAAATCGACTTAAAATTGTGTGGGATACTAGTAAAGCAGTTATGAGGGGACATTTTATTTAACATAATCATTGTCAAGAGAAAAAATCTCAACAAAAATTACAAATGGTTTTGGATCAGATCAAGTTGAAAGAAATTGAGCTACAGAAAAAACCATCAGATAATATTGTATCAACTCAAGTTACTACATCAGCAAGTGTCAATGTTGACTATGAAAGAAATTGAAACAAAGTTAAAATATGTTAAACAGAGACATTTTGAATTTGCTAATAAGCCAGGAAGATGGTTAGCATATAAATTAAGGAAAGAAAAAGAAAATTTTAACGGTTCAAGAAGGAAATGTGGAATTATTGGATAATGAAAAGATTAAAAAAGCATTTCATAGTTTTTTCTATAATTTAAATAAAAAGTCTCTGGAAAAGATAAATGAATATTTGAATAAACAAGATTTACTAAAACTTTCAGTGTCACAGAAACTAATACTGAATAGTCCCACAACTAATTTTTAAATAGTTAAAGCTATAAAGAGAACTAAATTGGGAAAAGCACCGGGACCTGATGGTTTATCTGCACTATATAATAGATGCTTTGAGGATCAGATCCTTTTACCTTTTAAAAGATTAATGAATTCTATTTTGTTAGGTTCTCCAATGCCAGATTCATGGAAAGAAGCTAACATTGCACTTTTACCAAAGGAAGTACAAGATCCTTCCTTAATTAAAAATTATAGACCAATTTCATTGTTGAATAACGACTATAAAATATTTGCTTCAGTGCTGGCAGAAAGGATGAAGAAAATTTTTACAGGAACTTATTCATCATGATCAATGTGGATTTTTACCTAAAAGACAGCTAAAAGACAATGTAAGAGTTGTGTTGGACATTATAGAATATTTACAATACAATGAACGACAGGCGGCTCTTATCTTCCTAGATGCAGAGAAAGCCTTTGATAATTTGAATTGGAGTTTCATGTTTAAAGTCTTGGAAATTATGGATTTTGGAGAACATCTTATACAGGGAATTAAATCAATTTATACACCTCAAAAGGCAAATATTATTGTGAATGATGAATTAACTGAATCATGTCATATACAAAAAGGAACAAGACAAGGATGCCCTTTGTCGCCTTTGCTCTTTATCTTGGTGTTGGAAGTTTTTAATAGAGACATTAGAAGAGATGAACAAATAAAGGGCTTAAAGATCAAACAAGAGGTTTTTAAATTGAGGGCTTTTCTGATGATTTAGTTTTCATATTACAGGATCCTTTGGATACCGTGGAACATCTGATGAAGAAATTGAAGGAATTCGGAACATTGACGGTGTCCTGTCCCAGCCCAATCACACACAATACACCAGGGAGGCAGTTGTAAAACTTTACTGAGAAACTTGTGAGGTAAACTTGTGAGGTAAACTGTGCTGAGAAACTCGTGAGGTAAACCTGTGAGGTAATGAACAGGCAGCAAGGGAGTGTGAGTGCAAAAGCACACTCTCTACAAAAACAAGCCCCAAAATTCCCACGAGCTTGCCTTAAGGGAGTTTCACGTTCAAAACATGATTAGTCAAGTGAGTCCAAGACTCAAGAGTAAGGTCATGAGACTTCTGGTGGGGATTATGGCCGACTGAACAGCCTTGTCCACAAGCTCCGTGTGGACAGAACTGACAATGCGTTTCCCCCCCCCCCCCCCCCGGCTGAGGCTTTTACCTGAAGCCCAGAGCTTTTTCATGAGCAAAGAAAAAGCTCGGAAGCATCCCATTTCGTCCTCCAAAACGTTGCCTTGCAGCCTGAAAATTGCAACAGCGAAGACCTGGTAAGAGACGACGGGAGGCTGGGAAGCCACCATGTCCAGCCCGCATTTGTAGCCTTAATGGACATTAGGTTGAGCCCCCCCACTTCTAAACCACCCAATTTATATTTTTAAGTTTTCTTACCCTAAGAGAGGCTTACTACAACAAGAAAAAGCTGATTCTCTTGGTGCTTATCGTTATTTCTGGATTAACTTTTAAAAACCTATTGTTTAGTCTTTGGCTTATTTCCTGTTCAATTTTAAGGTGGACTGAAAATAATTAATCATCTCCCCGTTACTATTTTTGTATTTAACTTGAAGGACTTAACTTTTTCCTACACGTTGTTGTTTTGATTTTCCATTTTTCTGTTCACTTTTTGTAGTTGCTGGTTGTTGTTGTTGTTTATTCATTCAGTCGTTTCCGACTCTTCGTGACTTCATGGACCAGCCCATGCCAGAGCTACCTGTTGGCCGTCGCCATCCCCAGCTCCCCCAAAGTCAAGTCCGTCACCTCCAGAATATCATCCATCCATCTTCTCCTTGGTCGGCCCCTCTTCCTTTTGCCTCCCACTTTCCCTAGCATCAGCATCTTCTCCAGGGTATCCTGTCTTCTCATTATGTGGCCAAAGTTTTGCCTCAGTTTTGCCTTTAATATCATTCCCTCAAGTGAGCAGTCTGGCTTTATTTCCTGGAGTATGGACTGGTTTGATCTTCTTGAAGTCCAAGGCACTCTCAGAATTTTCCTCCAACACCACAGTTCAAAAGCATCTATCTTCCTTCGCTCAGCCTTCCTTATCGTCCAGCTCTCGCAGCCATAGGTTACTACGGGGAATACCATTGCTTTGACTATGCAGATCTTTGTTGTCAGTGTGATGTCTCTGCCCTTAACTATTTTATCAAGATTTCTCATTTCTCTCCTCCCAAGAAGTAGACGTCTTCTGATTTCCTGGCTGCAGTCAGCGTCTGCAGTAATCTTTGCGCCTAGAAATACAAAGTCTGTCACTGCCTCCACTTTTTCTCCCTCTATTTGCCAGTCATCAATCAAGCTCGTTGCCATAATCTTGGTTTTTTTGAGGTTTAACTGCAACCCAGCTTTTGCACTTTCTTCTTTCACCTTCATCATAAGGCTCTGCATATCTGAGATTGTTAATGTTTCTTCCAGCGATTTTAACTCCAGCCTTGGGTTCATCAAGCCCAGCACGTCGCATGTGTTCTGCGTACAGCTTGAATAGGTCTGGTGAGAGTATACAGCCCTGCCGTACTCCTTTCCCAATCTTAAACCAGTCTGTTGTTCCGTGATCTGTTCTTACAGTTGCTACTTGGTCGTTATACAGATTCCTCAGGAGGCAGACAAGATGACTTGGTATCCCCATACCACCAAGAACTTGCCACAGTTTGTTATGATCCACACAGTCAAAGGCTTTAGAATAGTCAATAAAACAGAAATAGATGTTTTTCTGAAACTCCCTGGCTTTCTCCATTATCCAGCGGATATTGGCAATTTGGTCTCTAGTTCCTCTGCTTTTTCTAAACCCAGCTTGTACTTCTGGCAATTCTCGCTCCATGAATTGCTGGAGTCTACCTTGCAAGATCTTGAGCATTACCTTACTGGCATGTGAAATAAGTGCCACTGTTCGATAGTTTGAACATTCTTTAGTATTTCCCTTCTTTGGTATGGGAATATAAGTTGATTTTTTCCAATCTGATGGCCATTCTTGTGTTTTCCAAATTTGCTGGCATATGGCATGCATCACCTCAACAGCATCATCTTGCAAGATTTTAAACAGTTCAGCTGGGATACCGTTGTCTCCTGCTGCCTTGTTATTAGCAATGCTTCTTAAGGCCCATTCAGCTTCACTCTTCAGGATGTCTGGCTCTAACTCACTGACCACACTGTCAAAGCTATCCCCGATATTATCCTTCCTGTACAGATCTTCTGTATATTCTTGCCACCTTTTCTTGATCTCTTCTACTTCTGTTAGGTCCTTGCCATCTTTGTTTTTGATTTGCCTGAAATTTACCTCCGATGTTTCTAATTTTCTGGAAGAGGTCTCTTGTCCTTCCTATTCTATTATCTTCTTCCACTTCCGCACATTGCTTGTTTTAAAATGATTCCTTATGTCTTCTGGCTAACCTCTGGAATTTTGCATTTAATTGGGCATATCTCCCCCTATCACTGTTGCCTTTTGCTTTCCTTCTTTCTTGAGCTACTTCCAGTGTCTCAGCAGACAGCCATCTTGCCTTCTTGGTTTTCTTTTTCTTTGGGACGTTTTTTGTTGCCGCCTCCTGAACAATGTTGCGAACTGCTGTCCATAGTTCTTCTGGGACCCTATCTACTAAATCTAGTCCCTTAAATCTATTCTTCATTTCCACTGCATAATCATTAGAAATGTTAGTGAGCTCATATCTAACTGATCTGTGGGTCTTCCCTATTCTCTTTAGTCTGATTCTAAATTGTGCAATAAGAAGTTCGTGATCTGAACTACAGTCAGCTCCAGGTCTTGTTTTTACCGACTGTATAGATGTCCGCCACCTTTGGCTACAAAGGATGTAGTCAATCTGATTTCGGTGTCGACCATCTGGTGAAGTCCATGTACAAAGTCGTCTCTTAGGTTGCTGGAAGAGAGTGTTTGTTATGCACAGTGAATTGTCTTGGCAAAATTCTATTAGCCTATGTCCCGTTTCATTTTGCTCTCCTAGACCATGCTTGCCTGTAATTCCAGGTGTCGTTTGACTACCCACCTTAGCATTCCAGTCTCCTGTAATGAAAATAACATCTCTTTTTGGCGTATTATCCAGTAGGTGCTGCAGATCCTCATAGAACTGATCTACTTCTGCTTCTTCAGCATTTGTGGTTGGGGCGTATATTTGGATCACCTTGATGTTAAATGGCTTACCCTGAATTCGAATTGAGATCATTCTATCATTTTTTGCATTGTATCCAAGCACTGCTTTAGTACTTTATTATTAATTGTGAAGGGTACTCCATTTCTTCTGTGGTCCTCTTGTCCACAGTAGTAGATCTGGTGGTCATCTGATGTGAAGTGGCCCATTCCAGTCCATTTCAGTTCACTGACACCCAAAATGTCTATATTTAATCTTGACAACTCACCAATAACCACATCCAATTTGCCTTGGCTCATAGATCTTATATTCCAGGTTCCTATGGTGTGTTGATCTTTAGAACATCGGATTCGTCATTCACCACCAGCACCGTCGGCCGCTAGCCGTCCTTTCGGCTTTGAGCTAGCTGCGTCATCACATCTGGGGCTAGTTGAACTTATCCTCTGTTCCTCCCCAGTAGCATTTTGACCATCTTCCGACCTGGGAGTCCCTTCTGCCGATGATATACCGACATATCTCTGGTTGTACTGATCCATTTAGTTTTCACGGCAAGAATACTGGGGTGGGTTGCCGTTACCTTCCCCAGGGATCGTATTTAGTCTGACCTCTCTTCCATGACATTCCCATCTTGGGTGTCCCTTCACGGTTTAGTTCATGGTGTTCATTGAGGTGCTCAAGCTCCAGCACGACAAGGTAACAATCTCCTTTGCTGGAGAGTTGCTGGTTAGCATATATATATACATATACATAAAAAAACCAAAGTGCTTTACCAGCAAGTTCGAACCAATCCCTCCGCAGCGCCATCGATCCAGCTTAAAGGTGTGTCACTAGAAAATGTCGACCACTTTTCTTATCTCGGCAGCCATCTATCTACAAAAGCCGACATCGACACTGAAATTCAGCATCACCTGAGCTCTGCGAGTGTAGCTTTCTCCCAAATGAAGCGTAGAGTGTTTGAGGATCGGGACATTCGCAGGGAGACCAAAATGCTTGTTTACAAAGCCATTGTACTACCAACCCTTCTGTACGCCTGTGAAACATGGACCCTCTACAAACGCCACCTCCAACTTCTTGAAAGATTCCATCAACGCTGCCTCCAAAAAATTCTGCAAATTACTTGGGAAGATAGGCGGACTAATGTTAGCGTATTAGAAGAAGCGAAAACCACCAGCACTGAAACAATGATCATCCAACATCAACTTCGCTGGACCGGTCACGTTGTTCGAATGCCTGACCATCGTCTTCCAAAGCAGCTACTTTACTCCCAACTCAAGAATGGAAAACGGAATATTGGTGGACAGCAAAAGAGTTTCAAAGATACTCTCAAAGCTAATTTAAAAAAATGTAATATCAGCATTGAGAACTGGGAAGCCCTAACTCATGAGCGTTTCAATTGGAGGTCAGCCTTTATTAATGGTGCTATGGACTTTGAAGAAGCACGAGTACAGGGCGAAAGGGAGAAAAGAGCTAAAAGGAAGGCACGTCAGGCAAACCCTCATCATGACCGTCTCCCACCCGTAAACCTATGCCCTCATTGTGGGAGGTTGTGCGGATCCAGAATTGGCCTTTATAGCCACTTACAGATCCACTGTTAAAATTTTACCTTTGGAAGACAATCTTACTCGGCTACGAGTGATCGCCAATGATACATATACATATACATATAGAAAATTTCATTTAATAACTTTGCAAGCCTTGTATTAACTCATTAGCTCTGATCTGCTTCAGTTAAATCTCCTGAGGGCGCCATAATCTACTGAGATGGACGACCTTAAAGAAATCTTTGCAGAGCTGCGCTTCGTTGAAATCCGTTCGGATTTCAAAGAGATTTTTTATGACTCTTGCCAAGCCATTATGCAAGATATTCGGGATATTGTAGAAAATATCAGTGCTAAAACGTGTCAACTGGCTGAAGATATTCTGCGAAGGGACAAAGAAGTTTATCAAGAGGGGGATTTTTTTCCTGACAGGGAGAATAATCTCTTTCAAGAAATGCCAGGCGACAAACATACTTTGGTGAAGGAGTTAAACTTTAACTTGCAAGATACTGTTCAAGTTGTTTTCCTGAAGGATTGTTATGAGAATGAAGCTATGTTGTCTACGGAGGAATTTGATTTTCTTTTCAGGGGGGCAGTTGGATTGTCTAACTTTAATTTTATTATGAAAAATGTCTTAGGTGCAAAATGGAGACAAGTAAATACTCTGGTATATTTTGATGTAGGATAAGAAATTAAGAATATGCATTTGGACTGATATTAAGGCTTGTATGATTCAATTTTTCTTTAATTATTTAAAGTTTGCTTGATTTTTTTTTACAGAAATTAAGAATATGTATTTGGATTGACATTAAGGCTTGTATGATTTCATTTTTTTAATGGTTTATATTTTAAAGATTTATAAGGTATGTATAAGAATAAGTGTTTGGTTGGTGGTAATGTCAGCCGAAAGGTCACCGGGTTAATAACAGTCTCCACAGGAAAAGGTCCCAAGAAACAGTGATCCAGCTTTTTCAATGGGCGCAGAGTGGGAAGATGCTTAGTGGAGAGCCAGACTAAATCGCCAATGGCTAGCGAAGGACCAGCTTGACGATGTCGATCTGCAAATCGCTTGTAATCCTCCTTGGCCTTTTCCAGTTGCCCGTGAAGAACCTGGTGGATCGCTTGTAATTCTTGGAGGAACTGATCAGCAGCAGGGACTGAGGAATCCGGGTCTGACAAAGAAAAGAGCCAAAGATGAAAACCGTAGTTAGCCAGGAAAGGAGACATTTGAATGAAAGTATGCTGTGCATTGTATGCAAATTCCGCTAATGCCAAAAGGTCTGCCCAGTTGTCCTGCTGGAAATTCACATAGCAGCACAAATATTGTTCCAGGATGGCATTATCCCGTTCAGTTCCTCCGTCCGACTCTGGGTGGTGTGCCGAGGACAGGTGAATTTGGACCCCCAGGTTCTTGAGAAAGGCCCGCCAGAACCGGGCAGTGAATTGCGGACCTTGATCTCAGACTACACTCTCAGCCAATCCATGAAGTCTAAAAATGTGGCGTATATACAGCTGTGCAGTTTCTTGGGCCATGGGCACCCCGGAGCAGGCAATGAAATGTGCCATCTTGGTTAACATATCAACCACTACAAGGATTGTTGATGCTCCTTTTGACACAGGCAGATCAGTGATAAAAGTCCATGGATAGGGCTTCCCATGGGCGCTTTGGTGTAGGAAGTGGTATTAAGAGACCTGGAGGTTTTCCGGTTGGGTTCTTGGCTTGTCGACAAATGGGACGGGACATCACGTATTGACTCACATCGTTTCGAATGCGCGGCCACCAAAAATCTCTTGAAATCAGGTGCAAAGTCTTAAAAAATCCAGTGGCCGGCCGCAGGACTGTCGTCACACAATTGTAGAATTACGCCCCGTAGTGACCCTACTGGTACGTAGTACCGTCCCCGGAAGCACAATATGTCATGTGTCCAAGTCCAAGAGGTAGGTTGCTCCCCAGATAACTGCGAGAATTCCTGTTTCCGAGCTTGGACATAAGGGTCCTGTTATTGCTGCTCCCAAATTTGCTGGACGTCTACTGAAGTCTGAGCAGCAGCATACCTTTCTAGAGGGATAACAGGTCGGGGTGGTGTTTGGTTTTCCAAGCGGCTGTATTCTGGTTTACGGGAAAGGGCATTTGCTCGTTGATTCCGCCCATAAGAATGTACATTACTTTGAAATTGAACCGAGAGAAGAACAGGGACCACTGGATCTGCCATTGGTTTAATTTTCTGGCAGTCTTTAAGTGTTCCAAATTCCAGCGGTTGTTTCGCACTTCCACAGAATGTTGAGCCCCTTCCAGATGGTGTCACCAAATCTCGAAAGCCACCTTAATAGCCAGAAGTTCCTTGTCCCAAATAGTATAGTTTCTTTCTGTAGGTGCAAGCTTCCGGGAGTAAAAAGCGCACAGAAACAGGGTGCTTGAAGCAATACTGCCCCAATGGCCATATCTGAAGCATCGGTCTCTATTATGATTGGCCGTGAGGGGTCCAGATGCCGGAGGATGGGTTCAGAGGCAGCCTTCAGGATTTCGAAAGTTTGTTGCTCGGCCTTGCCCCAATTAAACTTGGTTCTTTTTCATAGTAAATTGGTCAAAAGGGTGTTGTGAGTGCAGCGAACCGGGGTATGAACACACAGTAATAATTGGCAAACCCTAATAAACGTTGTACATCCTTAGCCCGACGTGGGGGTTGCCAATTCTGGAGTGCTTCGACCTTGCCCGGGTCCATGGAGATGTCAGTAGCAGAAATACAATGCCCCAAAAAGTCAATCGTTTGTGCAAACTGGCATTTCTCCAGCTTGGCGTAGAGACAATGTTCTCGTAGACGCTGTAACACGGTTTTTACATGTTTTGTGTGTTCTGCTGGAGAGGAGACCAGGATGTCATCCAAGTAAATTATGATGTACTTATCAAGGAGGTCCCGGAGCACATCATGCATAAAGCGCATGAAGACCCCAGGAGCATTGGATAACCCGAACTGCATTACTGTGTATTCAAAGTGCCCATAGCGGGTACGAAACGCAGTTTTCCACTCATCCCCCTCCTGGATCCACACTAGATTGTATGTACCGCATAGGTCCAGTCTGGTGAAGACCTGAGCGTTATGTAACCGTTCCAGGAGCTCTGAGATCAACGGCAGTGGGTAATGATTTTTTATGGTAATCTCATTTAATTTTCTATAATCACAACACAATCCCAGTTCCCCTGACTTTTTTCTCACAAACGGCACAGGGGCAGCTACAGGAGAAGAGGAGGGCCTGATAAATCCTTTTTTCAGGTACTTGTCAATAAAGTCTCTGAGAGCTGTCAGCTCTGGTTCGGACAAGGAGTATATGCGTCCCACTGGAAGCTTGGCACCAGGAACCAGATCGATGGGACAGTCATAGGGCTGGTGGGGTGGACGTTGGTCAGCCTCCTTCTCACTGAACACATCCACATAGTCCATGAATTGAGGAGGGAGATTCTGGAGGTAGGGCCAGCTGCCCTGCAGTGAGGGTGTTTAACACATGAGTCTTGCAACAAGGATTCCTGAATATAACAACCCCTGAGGACCACACGATATGAGGATCATGGGCCTGAAGCCACTCAAACCCCAACACAAGAGGGAAATGAGGTGCAGCAGCCAGGTAGAATTCCACCCATTCTAGGTGACTGTCCATTTGCATTTGTACAGGGTTGGTTGCTGAGGCCACTGGCCCTGAACATAGCAGCCGCCCATCGATCATCTCAACTACCAAAGGAGGGGCTACCGCATGCTGTGGAATATCCCACTCCTTGGCAAACTTTTCATCCATAAAGTTTGCAGTGGCCCCTGAATCAATCATGGCATGGACTGGTAAAGCCAGCCTTCCCGGAATCTGTAAAGACACAGTCATGACAAGGTGTCTGGCAGGAGTAACACGGGGCATCTGGGATTGGCTAGCTGCCAACTTGGCCCAGCCTAAATGCCCTTCTAGGCCGGGCCAAACCCATTTCCTGACAGGGAAGGTCTGACCTTCTTGCAGGGGCAAGTGGCGGCGAGGTGACCCTGGCCTCCACAGTACAGACACAACCCTTCACCCCAGCGCCTGTCCTTTTCTGCCTGAGTAAGGCAAGGCTGAGCACCCCCCACTTGCATGGACTCTTCCACAGGAGTTTCCCTGGGTTCCTGAGATGTGATGAGTAGAAGTGCAATTGAAGAGCGTCGCCTCGCCTTTCGCTGCTGGAGGCGGCCATCGATGCGGAGATAGGTGCATGAGAGCCTGAAGGGTCTGTGGGCACTCAGTCCGGGCCAGCTCATCCAAGATCTCTGAGGACAGACCCTCCTGGAATTGATCCACCAAGACCTCATTATTCTACTTCAAGTCCTGAGCCAGAAGACGGAAGTCACTAATATACTCTGCCACTGGCCGGCGACCCTGCTTTAATTCTCTAATGCGTCTATTTGCATTTGAGTTTTAACAGGATCTTCATACATAAGCTGCAGTTGTCAGTTAAACTCATCAAAATCGTCTAGCAGGGGGCTCTGTTGTATAAGCAGAAGAGTAGCCCATCTAGCTGCAGAACCCAACAACAAACTTATTAAAAACCCCACCTTATGGCGCTCTGTCGGGAAGTCTTCAGGTCGGAGACTCATGTAAAGGTTGGACTGAGCAAAAAAGGCGGGAAACTGAGCTAGCGTCCCATCGAATTTTTCCAGCAAAAGGACTGAACATTTTCAGCATTAGGGTGCAGCTTCTGCAGTGGAAGTTGGCGGGGACTGGAGCTGAGACAGCTGAGCTATAAGGAGAGTGACTTGCTGTGCAAGTTGTGCATTTTCTGCAAGAAGCTGCTCCATTTTATTTTTTTGTCTGAGCAAACAACCACCTCCTGTTTCCCCAGAGAGGGGGTTGGTTGGGGACAAACTGCCCAAATTTTGAAGAGGGTGAACCAAAACTTAAAATGTTAGTTGGAAGGTTTTACATGTCGTTGGTTTACTTATGTGCAATTGTTAGAACATTTTAAAGTGGATAAAAAGAATTATAAATTTGTTAATGAAACAACTAAATTTGAAATGGAACTCTGCACAAATGATGAACATGAAACAACTAAATTTGAAATGGAACTCTGCACAAATGATGAACATGTTATTACTAAGATGTATAAGATGTTACAGATGAATCTGGAAGATGAATACGTCAAAGAATGTATGATTAAATGGGCTAAGAATTTTGGATATAATATTATGTTGGAGCAATGGGAAAATATGTGGAACAAAGGTTTGAAATTCACTTTGAATTACAATCTAAAGGAGAACTTTTATAAAATGATGTATTGCTGGTATTTAACCCCTGATAAGTTGTCAAAAATGTATAATGGTGTAACAAATGTTTGTTGGAAATGTTTACAGGGTGAAGGAACTTTTTATCACCTTTGGTGGACCTGTGAGAAGGCTAAAAAGTTTTGTGATCAAATATATACTATTATTCAAAAGTGAACATACAAAAAAAACCAGAATTGTTTATCTTGGGTTTGATGGAGAATGAGTTAGAGCTGGGGTGGGCAACGTCAGGCCCGCGGGCTGTATAAGGCTTGCGGGGCTCTCGCCTAAGGCCCGCAGGGCTCCCGCCTGCAAACCCCACCCCTTCCACGTGATTGGCTCCCGCCCGCAAACCCCACCCCCCAGTGCTTGTGATTGGCTCCTATCCGCAAACTCCAGCCCCCGGTCCGCAGAAATCTCAGAAACCCCGCCCCCCGGTTATAAATCTCCAAATGGCCCTCGGCAGAAAAAAGGTTCCCCACCCCTGAGTTAGAGAAACAACATGGAACTTTACTTTTATATGTGATTACAGCTGGAAGACTTTTATATGAACAATGATGGAAAGATCCACAAATACCTACACTGGAAGACTGGATTATTAAATTAACAGATTTGGCTCAAATGGCGAGGTTAACAGCTTTAATAAGAGAGAATAGTGTCTCTGGATTTGTCTCTACTTGGCAACCACTTATAGATTACTTGCTTGTGTTGGAAAAAAATGAACCTTTAATTGTGGGTTTTAGTCATTAAATGGTTTGATAGAAATAATGTTAATATGGTTTAATTAAGGGATTATATTTTTAATTGTATCTATATCTGTATTGGAGAAGTCAGAAGCCATCTTTCGTTTTTGTTTCCTATCTATTTTAACTTTTATAGTTTTTTTTCTTTAGTTCTATTTTCTTTTATTTTCTATTTTCTATTTTAATTATATATTTTGAAAATTAATAAAGTTCTTATAAAAAGAACAGAGACAAGGAGGAAGACTTTCAAACAATACAGACAACAACTTTAGAGTTGTTCTGTCTAATATAATTGTCCAATTATAATTGTATATAATTGTTTATAACTTTATTTTGTATTATTAGAATTAATTCTGATGTTACATTACAGTAATGGTGAATATATATATGTATGTATGTATGTATGTATGTATGTATGTATATATGTGTGTGTGTATACAAACACACATACATATACAAACACACACAAACACATTTTTCTATTAATTAGTTTGCCGTAATAGATTATCTACACTTATAATTTAAGTAACAGCAAAAAAGAGCAGAACTGATGCAAAAAGAATTCTCATAGTTTATTCTAACCTTATGTCTGCTTCTACATCTCTGCTGAGAAATCTAGGCCCTTTATTTTCAGAAGAGTAATATCTTTCCTCAAACACCTGATCACCATCAGCAGTGAAAGCTTCCTTACAATTTTTAGGAGGCTTGTTGTGCTGCATAACTCGTCGAGCTTCATAATTACTCTAAGAAAAAATAAAACACATAAACAATTTACATATAAACATGTAATATTTACAACTCCAAGAGATTCAAAACAGAAGGTCAAAACAGCTCTGAAACCTTTTTTTAATGTGACTATCACTACAAATGTCTTTTTAAATATCTAGCTGAATACCAATAGGATTATTCCAATACTCTCTTGTCTGGATTTATCTTTATGCAAGAATTATTTCAAGAAAGAACTCAAGATCATGGCTATATCCCCTTTATGTGACAGTCAACAGAGAACCTGCTTTAAATCAAATCTGATTTTAACTTCTGCCTTGTCACAGCTGATGAAACCAGCAAGCCTTTTCTTCGCACCCTGATATCACTCCCTTTAAACTCCAATATCCATTCTCTCTTATATAATAGCAAGACAACTTGATAACCATCTGAACATGATTTGGTAGAAGTAAAACAAAAACAGCATGCATTTAATGAGTAGTCTGTCTAATCCTAAACAAGATGAATTATCACAAAAATATCATGCTAACATTCTGTATGTATTTCAAGTATGATAGTGAATTCTTACTTTAATCAGCAGGACGGTTTCTATGCTCCTCATGTCAATTAAACAATTGGCTACAACTGCATTGTCAATGTCTAATGCTTTCAAAACTGTTGGGAAGTCAGGATGAAAAACAGCCCTATGAAAAGATAAAACAGTAAGGTACATTTTTGTGACAACACATGAGATTAGGGATTAATCTTTATATCCAGTGAGTCTGTTCCACAAATGGAAATTATCTTTGGCTTAGTGGAAATTTCTGGCAATGAGCATAGGAAGGAATAGAAAACCTTAAAACATTTCTACCCTGAAAGAAAACATGGAGGTTTACAAATTTTGTCATGAGGAATAAAATTTGGCAATTTTGAGTGGCATCATTCAGAATTTTAACTGTTCTGACTACAATTACCCTATGGCTTTATGAGTTTTAATGGGAAAAAAATTAAAAACAATCCAGAGTGGCAAATAGCAGATAGGAGCAGGAGTGGTTTAGATCTGGAAGGATAATTCGGGAGTAGAACAGTTAAGAAGAAAGCAGCAAACACATGGCCAGAAAAAAGACTACTGCATACCATCTCCCAAATTTTTAGAGAATTCCCCAAACTTCAAGACCAAATTTTCAGAGGATGCATGTTTCCTTCTTTTCATTAATAGAGGCTTGTACTGGGTCTGTATATATAAGGCATCACTGGGTATAAACTATGAATTCTATTAAAACAACTCAAAAACAGGAGCAGAGCAGCGTTTACAAGTAAAATGTCAAGAATTGTTATCAATATGCCATTGTGAACCACTATAATGAGCTAAAGGTGACAGAAGCAAATCTCTTATTTATTGATGCAATCTCAGAAGTTACTTAAATTAATTATATGCAAAATTATTCTGAAATATCTCTCAGTGAGTTTATTTCCTAGTATATAAAATTAGGACTGAGCTTTAATCAAAACTATATCAGACAACTGGGAATAAAGGAATTGATTTTAATAAAGGCTGATAATAGAAATTAGATTTTAAAACAAAAGAGACAGATACACTTACCTTGGCCTTACATCATAAACATTGTTCTGAAAACGATTAACAATAATTGGAGGTCGAAAACCAGCTTGACAGTGTTTGGACATCAATGCCTGTAATACCCTTTCATCTTTATGATTGTCACAGCAAAATGCAAGAACCAGGGTTTTCAAACATGCTTCAACAGCCAGTGTAAGTTCTGGATCTTTCAGATGAATAAAAGCCCCTAAATGTAAGAACTAAATCTCAGTACATAATGTCAAAATAAGCTCTTTCAGTTGTACAGTTTAGGAGTGCTAACTGTTTTCCCACAGCAAGCACCTGTGTTGGTAGTGTAAGCAGCAAAGTAGGCACAGTGCTAATTCCATGAGAGCAACTTTTATTTTTTATTTAGTAAAGCAGCAGATGCATGTATATTTGTGTGTTAAAATCTCTCACTGCCTATTTTTCCCAAATGTGGCGTTTTGATAATGGCTTCTGATTATATTCAATCTGCTTATAGTTACCTACATACAGAGTAAAAATGTAGAAGTATTCATCTTTTTGGCGTACGAATGGGACCATATACTTATTTTTGAAATAAAACATGGCAACTTAACCCTGCATTCTTGTTTCATTTTTGTCATGCTATATATACAAGAAAAAGCATACAGTTGCAAACATTGCATGCGTTTTGAATTCTCATTGCAACAACTTCTGTAATGTATTGTCAAAGGCTTTCACGGCCGGAGTTCAATGGCTGTTGTGGGTCTTCCGGGCTGTGTGGCCGTGTTCTGGAAGTGTGGTTCCTAACGTTTCACCAGCATCTGTGGCCAGCATCTTCAGAGGGCAGGAGCACAGAGATTTTGCTTCTATCTGTGCTCCTGCCCTCTGAAGATGCTGGCCACAGATGCTGGCGAAACGTTAGGAACCACAACTTCCAGAACACAGCCACACAGCCCGGAAGACCCACAACAGCCAACTTCTGTAATAATAGTTTTAGCCCACCAAAATAAACACTACTCTACAAATTGAGAAAAGTGCATCAACTGACTACAAGGTTTAATTCTGAACTAGGAATGACTCTTCACAATCAAGAAGAAGAGGCCAATTCTATACACATAAAAGAAGTGCTGCTGGATGAGGCTGAAAGCTTATATAGCTCAAATTAATTACTTATGGACTGCTTGTCTGTGATTTGCTTTAGATTCTTTCTCTGTAAGTATCACAAGAAACACAGTTATAAACATACATATAAATGCAATACCGCATTTATACTTCAGTTTGAGAATATTAAAGCTGCAACTCAATACCTCTTATCTATGAGTCAAAGTTTTCACAATTTGATTACATGGAGAAGAATTCTAACAGGTTACCTAGTGGTCCTACTGGTTTACACGTAAACTGCCCCTGTGCATCAGCCATTTCAATTGCTTCACAAAGGTCTGGCATATATCGTCCAAATCTTTTCATCCTATTGGTTTTACTCTCCTTTAATTGTCTTAGCTGTTGCTGTTGAGAATCCAGTATATTTTTCACTTCATTTTCTTCCTTTCTAAAAAAACAAAACAAAAACTCAACATCATCTCTTTCTCTCCGAGAAAACGTTTCATATGAAACTTAATTTTTTTTCTTAGCAAAACTTCAGGATTCAGGATTCTAAACGTTTGCACGAGAAAAATATGGCATTGTAATTAATGTACATCTTTCTTTACTAGATTTATATACCCCATTGTTTATTCAGGAGTTCAAAGTGGCATACATATTGTTCCTTCTTATTTTTCCCCACAACAATATTCCCTGCGAGATAGGTTGGTCTGAAAGACAGCGATTGGCCTAAGTTTCCCACAGCTAAGAGTGGGCTATCTGGGTCTCCCTGCTCCTGATCCAACACTTTAACCACCAAATTTAATAAACAATCAAGCCAGTTATATCTAAAAGGCTTACCTAAGTCTAGCAAAATCTTCATCATATGAATGTAGAGCCTGTTGAAACTGTGTTATCTGCTGACCAACTGATTCATCTTGATCATGTAGTGTCTTCAGCTTTTCTTTCAAATGGTCTACTCTTTTCTGTTTTTCCACCTTTTCAGGCTCTGAAATCTCTTCAGCACTACAACATTGCACAACTTACAGATTATTTTGTCCAAGCACTGACTTGGTAAAATACTTTGAATTATGAAAAAAAAGTAATAAATATTTATGTTTTATTTACACCTGGAGTTATACAATACAGCATATTTTATTTGGTATAACTTTTATGATAAAATCAACATTCAACCCAGCAGTTCGAAAGCTTAGCAAGTAGATAAAATGGGTACCACCTTAAGTGGGAGAATTTGCTGCCGTCCTGTCGGGAGCCGGTTCCACCGGAGAAAAGATCGGACAGACGGTGAGGACAGACCCGGAAGTGACATCAACAGGACGTCAGCAGCCGGCTCGAGGCATCCTGGGAATTGTACTCCAGAGCCTTAGAAGAGCCGGTTCCCTTACCCCCTCTCCTGGTGCGTGGGTTAAATTACACTCTATAGTTGGTGATATTGTATAATGATAAAAATGTATATATATATATATATATATATATATATATATATATATGTGTGTGTGTGTGTGTGTGTATGTATGCCGCCTAGAGTCCTCCGTTAGGGAGGGGATAGGCGGGGTATAAATAGCACTATAAATAAATAAATAAATAAATTCATGGGACTGTCTCCAACATTCCCATTTTAAAACGGTCATTTTTAAAAATCCAGTTTTAAAGCTGAGTATGCATCTACAGCACAACACACTCAATGGCTAAAATGAGAGTCCTATGGCACTTTTTGCTGAATAAATTTTTGAGGATCACAGTTCATTTCTTTAAATGCATGGAATTTTATACACAGACAGCTGTAACTGGAAGAGGAATAATAAATGTAGATTTTGAGTCATTCTCTCTATCAAACCTATCCCCAAATCTGTTTTTGAACAGAGCAGATTTGGAAGGGTAGAAGTAAAAAACGGAGGGGGGAAGGAATATTTGTTCTGCTGATGGATGTAATTCCACTACCAGCAGAATAGTATCATTAAAACCATCAACTTTTACAGAACCCATTCTTTTTCTAATATATAACATAATTAGAAAAAAAGAAGTATCACCTATTTTTCAGTTCTTCAATCTTTTTGCAAAGTTGTTCATGATCTTTTAGCAAACGCTTCAGTTCAGCTTGAGACCTACTATGTGCTGCCTGGACAAGAAAAACAGGTCTGTGTTAAAAGTGGCTTGAGCACAATTAAGTACATACTGACCTACATTTTAGATAGTGGAAAGGTCCTACAAAACCTTTTTTGAAATTATATTCTGCTGGACCATGTGTGTTTCAGTTTTTCTATTCATGCCTAATCCACTTTTGCCGCCACATCAACAGTGACAGAATCTACACATCTGACTTCACAAAATAGAAGAGTCTATCGAAGATTACATTACCATGAGACAACTCTGTATTTATAGCACTTTAAGACTTGGATGGCAAATTCAAACCTCTGCATCATTGTAGGCTTTTCTTTTTCCCTGTACTTCTGTTTTCAAAGCAATACATGACGGTTCTAGAGTTCGAGCTTCTTCAGTTATCTGCTCTAGCTTGTCTTGCATAGTTCTATGTTTAACTTCTGCTGCATCTACTTTAGTCTGAAAAACAAATGTCATAAAGTGTTGAGAATAATGACACAAAAAGTATTGATATTCAAATCCATCTGAAAGTAATGAGGTAGGTTAACATGGCAACATTGTATGGAATGTTACAAGATTACAACATTTTGAAGAATGTAATCTCAATTGTATCTTGCTTTCCAATATATTTTGGACCTCATCACCTACCGTGAATACTGGAGTATGAACATTATGGGCTGAACCTAGTATAAATAGCAGTCATCTTAACGTATGGCTGTTTTCATCTTGGAGCCCTCTTTAGATACAGAAAGCAGTAGTCCACCACTGGTCCTTCTGGCAAGCAAGCAATATGACATTTCTAATGTACTAAATCTGATAAAATATACTGTTCACCTACACTTCTGCCCTTAAACTGATCAATTGAACAGTGTTTTCTGCCTATTATGTTCAGGTACCTGCATCAAAAGTAGCACAGATTCTAGACAGGATTTAAATATAGCTCTGCTTGCAGAAGGAACAAGCTTTGACATTTGTTTAGAAGTAAATGTTCATCTCAATTTGGTTTTGTTAAGTATTACATATAAACCAAGTGATTAGATGGTTAAATGCTACAATACACAAGCCCTGGACTCTGTTTCCCATAACTTTTATTATTCACATAACAAAAGAGAATCTTTTTACAGATTCTACATAAAGGAACTCAAATTAAGAAGAGAACTAGTTATTCACTTCTTCAATCTTCTTTGTGCAAAAAATTCTTTTTACTTATAAAGTATTATTCCATAATTAGCTTTCATTTAGCTAGATGACAAAGTAGATCAATAGTAAGTGTATTTGTGTAATCCTGCGTATGACAGGTCAGTTGTTTTTAATTTTTGTAGTCTTCTAGATCATAACCTGAAGCTTTTCGGAGAAGTGACAAATTAGTGACAACATAAAGGCAATTCTACAGATTTTGGCAATTTCTAATAATAATATTTTAAAAATTAATCTTAGTGTTTCAGTGGAACAAGGGAACCAACCATTTCATGGCAAGCTTTGCAACAAATACGTATATATATATATATATATATACACACCTGCCATTCTTTCACTCGCTCAACAAATTTCTCAGTTCTTGCTTCTTGGGTAACAACATCAACTCTGAATTCTTTTATTTCTTTTTCAGTATCTCGTACCTAAAATATAAAGTCAAAATTAAAATCATTCACAAAATATTACAATCAATTAAACTCATTTACATGATACTGCAGATAATAAGCAATTACCATTGTCCAAGCTATTTGACGCTGCAATTCTTTTAGTTCATTCTGCATTTCACTCAAAGCAGCAATACTTCTGTAACGTTCCTCCTTCTTAAGATATTGCTTTCTAAGTTCTTCAAGAAACTACAAGAAAATATAAAAAGGCAGCAGGGGAAATACTACAATGATTTCTGAATGTGTATCATTGACTGAAAAGATCAGAAGACTCAAGATAAAGTACTAGCATTATAAGCCTTTCCAAGAAATTAACAAATTCAGTAAGTAACAATGTGCCCAATTAATTTTTTTTTTATTTAAACTTTATTGATTTTCAAAGTATAGATAAAATACAAAATAGACACTACAGAAAAGCATGAAAATAGAACTAAAAGAAAAAAAGAAAAAACTGTAAGGTGCAAATAGACCGAAAAACAAAGACGAAAAGTGACTTCCAACTTTCTCCAATACAGATATAGATAAATTTACAAAAATAATATCTTACCAATGATTAAACCATAGTAACATTATTTCTATTAAAATAAACCAATTAATCATTAAATCAAAACATCATTTTTTTCTACCACAAGCAAGTAATCTAGAAATGGTTGCCAAACAGATAAAAATCCAGAAACTGAATGTTCTCTAAAGGCTAAAGAGTTTATGACTAAATATGGAACTAAGTTGGATCAGGATGTATCTGGACTGCAACAAGAGGATACAATGACACAAGATGAAGAGATGGGTTGGGGCTGCTGCATTGAAAGACTGTGTTGAATTAAGTTTATAAAAATGGCTTTAAATTGTCTTACCTGGAATATCAATGGGATTAATTCCCAGCAAAAAAGGAGAAATTTTTTTTATTATTTGAATAAATTGAAATGTGATGTGATATGTCTACAAGAAACACATGTAAAGGAAAAGGATATAAAATATTTGATAAACAAAAATTTAGGACAAGAATTTGTCTCAGCAAATCTAAAGAAAATTAATGGACTTGTATATTAAATCATATTTGAAACCACGTTTATTATTAAAAGATGAACATGGGAGATATGTAGCAGTTGAAATCGAATTTTATGGCTTAAAATCTATTATTGTAGGGGTTTATGCACCTAATGAAGACAAGAGTAAATTTTTTACTCAACTTTTGAATGATTTGTCAGTTTTTTCATATCAAAGTTGGTGTTTAATGGGAGATTGGAATGGAGTTACTTCTCCATTAATTGACAGAACTTCCGAAAAACAAATTATAATCAAACAAGGGAGATCACCAAAATCTTTTTTTGATTTGATGGATACTTTAGCATTGGTGGACTCATGGAGATATAAAAATGGAATGGCAAAAGACTATACTTTTTACTCAGAGATACAAAAATCTTTTTCAAGAATCGATATGATTTGGGTTTCAAAGGACTTGGTAAATAAAATTTCTAAAGTGGATATATTACCAAAGACTTTTTCTGATCATAATCCTGTTAGTATGATAGTAAAAAAAAGCATCTATATTATATAGATGGAAGTTGAATGAATCTATTCTACAAAAAGAGAAGGTGGTAGAGGATTGTAAGAAGAAATTGAAGGACTTTTTTGAAATTAATTTGGACAATGAAATTGACTTAAAAACTGTATGGGATGCGAGTAAAGCAGTTATGAGGGGACATTTTATTTACCATAATTGCAACATTAAAAAAACATCTCAACAAAAAGTACAAATGATTTTGGAACAGATCAAATTAAAAGAAATTGAATTACAGAAAAAAAACATCAGATAACAACATTGTATATCAACTCAAATTATTATATCAACAAATATCTATGATGACTGTGAAAGAAATTGAAACGAAGTTGAAATATGCAAACATTTTGAATTTCCTAATAAACCAGGAAGATGGTTAGCATATAAATTAAGGAAGGAAAGAGAGAAGAAATTGATTTTAAAGATCAAAGAAGGTAATGTGGAATTTTTGGACAATGAAAAGATTAAAAAAGCATTCTATAGCTTTTTTTCTAATTTATATAAAAAACAAGAAGTACCTTTGGAGAAGATAAATGAATATCTGAATAAACAAGATTTACCAAAACTTACACAGTCACAGAAATTAATATTGAACAGTCCAATAACTACTTTTGAAATAGCTAAGGCTATAAAAAGAATGAAATTGGGGAAAGCACCAGGACTTGATGGTTTGTCTGCATTATATTATAGATTTTTTGAAGATCAGATTCTTTTGCCTCTCAAAAGACTGATGAAATCTATTTTGTTGGGGTCATCAATGCCAGATTCATGGAAACAAGCTAATATTATTCTTATACCAAAGGAAGATCAAGATCCTTCTTTAGTTAAAAATTATAGACCAATTTCATTGTTGAATAATGATTATAAGATATTTGCATCAATATTGGCAGAAAGAGACTCCAGGCTTGGCTGCCAGCTCGACCAGTCAGATTTCTCAGAGAAGCTGAGAACTGACTGAATTTCCCTTGCTTGCGTGGATTGCAGAAGTTGTGGTCCACTGAAGTTTTCTTTCCCCTGGAGAGGGGGAGACCAGAAGATTACTCGTGGGGCCATTGGGATTGCCTACCCTTGTTTTTTCTGTAGTTTTCCACCGCGGAAGGAACAGGGTAAGTGCAAGGCAATGGCCGAGATATATCAGGCTCTCGCAGGGGAAACAAGTCTCTTTGAAGAGACACAAGAGCGCCCAGCCGCTTTTAGATCACTTTAGGAATGTTTTTTTTAGATTAAAATATTTTTGAAATCTAAGATCTATTTTTTGGACTTTGTTGAAAATGTTGGCTAACTTTGTGCTTTCTTTGCTATAACTGATTCTGGTGGAAGTTTGATGGACTCTATATTTGCAACATAATGAAACGTCTGCATTTTTTTTTTTTACTTCTCTTTTGTATTAGAGGGATTTAAGAGACTCTGTTTGTAATTCTTCGCTTGATAAACTAAATGACTATTCATTTTTTGAGAAACTCTTTGTTTGGATTAAGCAGCTTGCAGCTTGAAGAACGAAAGCTCGCAGTTTGAAGAATAAAAACACAGGGTAACGTGTTTTTTTCCTTGTCTTCTTTTTCTACATCCTCCCTGGTTGGATTTTGCTTCATTTGGAATATATTTTTTATTTCTCCTTCTATAAACTGTTTAAACTGTATTTTGGATTATTGGAACTTTCTTTTTTCTTTTTACTTTAAAAAAAAAACAACAACAACGACGTTCTGCTTAATAGATTCTGCTGGTAGTATTCCATGAACAGATTACATGATTATTGTTTTGACTAGAAGGGTTGTTGTTTTAATTTGAAGGACACAGGAAAGATGGCTTTCCAACTTGTACCTGAGGAGCTCAGAAGAGAGATTACTGAGGCTTTTTCAAATATTCAAAGGTCGTTGGAATTACTGTTCGTAACTCTGCAAAACAGAGAGAAAGAACAGAGAACAGAAACGGAGACAGAAAGGAAAAATGTTTTTCAAGTGGAGGAGAAACAGAAGGAGGAAATTTTGAGTATATTAGTTCAGAAGAACATTCTGAAGGCTTTACACTACAATCTTGGTATAGATATGTTGTGGCAGTGGAGACAGAGTGAAAATATGGGTGCACAGTTGGATGGATGTTGTGAAATATGTGGAAAGGGAGAGAAGGTTGCTCTGATATTCTATATGAGATATAGAAAAGAGCAGGCTGTATATTGCGAATCTCCCACAGTGTATTGTGATTTTGGCATAACCTAAACAGAAGATATGAGAAACTGTATGGATATAAAGGCTAATGAAAATATGGACTTGAATTGTTATGAGAAATTGTATGGATATATAAAAAGTGATATTCTAAATGTAAGATGCTAAATACAAACACAAGTTGATATTATAGAATATTGTTTTCCTTAGAGATATATTTATGAGAAGATAATGATATGATGGAATTAGAATGATGGTTACTACAGGATGATATATATCAATATGTATTGTATGAATATTATAAGAATTGATATATTAGCTATTAGGTTAAGTGATATGATAGATTATGCATTTAGTTTAAATGGACACTACTACAAGGAATGGAAATTACAGATGGATAATTGAGATTCAAGAATTCCTTTTTTATGGAGATATATATATATATTAGAATTAAATTATAGAAATATATATGTATGAACACTATAAGAATTGCTAAATTATGTATTAAGTTACATAACATGTTAGGTTATGAGTCATAATATGAATAGAATATATTGTAGTTTATTAGAAGTAAATAAGGCTTTTATTTGTTATACTAATTGGTCTTTATTGAAGATATAAATATGTAGTAATGAACATTCAACATTTAACTACTACTTCAAGGAGTGGAAGCCAAAGATGGATTATTGGGAGACAGTAAGATGAAGGTTAGAAGATTGGATTAAAGAAATCAAAAGGCATATGACAAAGAAAAATTCCTGTATACTGTATGAAGGACTAACATTTAAAATCAATTGTTGTACTTTAAGTTCAAAGATAGATTGGAGGACATCTATTTTCTATATTTTCTTTGCTTATTATTTCTTGACTTCACTTTTTCTTTATCTTCTTATTTTGTATTTCTGTTTCTATTTCTTTTTTCTACTTTAAATTTTATTATGTATTGTAAAACTTAATAAAATTTAATAAGAAATATTGGCAGAAAGAATGAAAAATTTTTTGCAAGAATTTATTCATTATGATCAATGTGGATTTCTACCAAAGAGTAGAAATTAACATTAAAAGACAATGTAAGAGTTGTTTTGGATATGTCTATGATATATATGTCTATATGTCTATATATGTCTAGTTGTTTTGGATGTTATAGAATATTTACAATATCATAACAAATGTCAAACAACTCTTATTTTTTTAGATGCAGAAAAAGCCTTCGATAATTTGAATTGGAGTTTTATGTTCAACGTTTTGAAAATTATGGACTTTGGGGAACATTTGATCCAGGCAATTAAGACTATTTATAAAACACACGGGGCGTGGTGGCTCAGTGGGTAAGACGCCAGGCTTGTTGATCGGAAGATTGCAAATTCGGAGGTTCGAATCCCTAGCCCTGCGTGCGGAGTGAGTTCCCGCACTAGCTCCAGCTCTTGCCAACCTAGCAATTTGAAAGCATGCAAATGCAAGTAGATGAATAGGTACCACTTCGGTGGGTAACAGCGTTCCACGCATGTCATGCGGCCACATGACTGTGGAAGCATCTTCGGACAACGCTGACTCTTTGGCTAACAAACGGAGATGAGCACCGGCCCCTAGAGTCAGACACGACTGCACAAATGTGCGGGGGGTACCTTTACCTTATAAAACACAACACGCAAATATTATTGTGAATGAAGAATTAACTGAATTGTGTTATATACAGAAAGGAACAAGACAAGGATGTCCTTTGTCTCCTCTGCTTTTTATTCTGGTATTGGAAGTTTTTAATAGAGACATTAGAAGAGTTGAACAAATAGGGACTTCCGGTGAAGATGGACGGTGGCTGGAGCAAAGTAGATGAAGCTCCGTAAAGAAATCAAAAACATGCAGACCCGAGCCGGCTTTGAGAAAACAAAAGACAAAAAGCGGCGAGAGAGAGAGCGGAGGATTTGGCTTTCTCAGAAAATAAAACTTTTGGCGGCTTTCCAAGGCTGGGAAAAAAGAGCGAGTCAATTGCTGTCTGAATGTTTTTACTGACTCGTGGAAAAGAACAAGCTGCAAAGCGGAAAAGTGAAAGTCGGAGCTGCGTGGGAAAGTCTGCGAAATAGACAAGCGCAGCGGACCACTTCACTAAAACAATTGAAAAACTAATAAATAAACAATCAAGTGTTTCTGAAGGAAGAAACAAAGCGAAGGAGTTTGGGTAAGAAGACAGTTAATTTCCTTACGGAGAACTCCAATTAAGACTGAATTAAAATGTAAAGAAACTGGAAATTATGAACAAATTTGGAATCCCTTTTTAAAATTTATACAAAAGGACTATAATATAAAACTATTTCCGTAAGAGTGGGAAAAACAGAAGGGGAAAATATTGTATAGAAAATAAATGTTAAATATATATGAAGAAATTATTAAAAAGTGGAATATTAGAATGTTAAAAACAATTACATGGGAAAAAGAAGAAAATGAATTGGGTAATGAGAAAAATATAAATTATAAATACTATAATGAAATATGAAATATTATATATTAAAGGGATAGATAGATATAAGAAAAAGTGTTATTTAATATATGGTAAAAAGGTTTCTTCTTAAAAGAAACAGGAAGTCTTTTTAAATTAATTGTTGTATATGTAATTATGTAATGTCATTGTCTTAAACAGTTGAATGTAAATGTGTTGTATATGTGTTGTAATTCTTTGTAAATGTATTTATGTGTAAATAAAGTTAATCTTTATAATAAAAAAAGAAGAGTTGAACAAATAAAGGGCTTAAAGATCAAACAATAAATTTTTAAGTTGAGGGCTTTTGCTGATGATTTAGTTTTGATTTTACAGGACCCATTGGATACTGCGGAACATCTGATGAGGAAACTGAAAGAGTTTGGGTCATTGGCGGGTCTGAAAGTAAATAAACAAAAAACAAAAATGTTAATTAAAAATATGACCATGAACTACTGATAGGTAAGACGGGTTTTAAGGTTAAAAAAAAGGTTAGATATTTGGGGGTGATCCTGTCAACTAAGAATAGTATGTTGTTTAAAAATAATTATGTAAAAATTTGGAATGTTGTGAAAAATGACTTGTTAAGATGGGGAAAATTCCAATTGTCTCTTATGGGAAGAATATCTGTGATTAAGATGAATGTTTTGCCTAGGATGTTGTTTCTATTTCAGACTTTACCGATTTTGACGACAGATTTACCATTTAAAGAATGGCAAAAAGATATTTCAAAATTTGTTTGGCAAGGCAAGAAACCAAGAATTAAGTATAAATTGTTGCAAGATGCTAAAGAACGAGGAAGTTTGGGCTTGCCTAATTTAAAACTATATTTTGATGCTTGTTGTTTGCTTTGGATGAAGGAATGGATTACTTTGGAGAACAAGAAACTATTACAGCTTGAAGGACATGAATTAAGATTTGGGTGGCACTCCTATTTGTGGTATGATAAAGATAAAGTTAATAAGGATTTTAAAAATCATTTTGTTAGGAGTGCTATACTAAGGATCTGGAACAAATATAAGGTAAGATTGTCTCCTAATGTACCGTTGTGGTTGTCACCTCAAGAAGCATTTGTTAGAAGAGAAAATGTGGGAGGAATAAGTTGGTTAAAATATAAAGATTTGTTGAATTTTGAAGGAAGTGAACCAAAGTTTAAAACAAGGGAAATGTTAGAGTTGGAAGGTTTTACATGTTACTGGTTTACCTATATGCAATTGTCAGAACGCTTTAAAATGGATAAAAATAACTTTAAATTTGTTAATGAAATAACTAAGTTTGAAATGGAACTTTGTATGAATGATGAACATGTTATTACTAAAATGTACAAAATGTTGTTACAGATGAATTTGGAAGATGAACAGGTAAAAGAATGTATGATTAAATGGGCTAAGAATTTTGGATATAATATTATGCTTGAACAATGGGAAAATATGTGGAATAAAGGTTTGAAATTTACCTTAAATTAAAACTTAAAAGAGAACTTTTATAAGATGATGTATCATTGGTATCTAACCCCTGATAAACTATCAAAAATGTATAATGGTGTAACTTCGCACTGAAGATGTTGCCTAGCCTGGCAATGAAACGTCTGCATGAAAACAACAAGGCTCAGAGAGCACCAAAGACTCCCCAGTTCAACCCTGAGCTACAAATATTCTCTTCGATTGGTACCACATATGGGCGTCAAACGCTCCAGATAGCACGCAAATGGGAGAAATTTGCAGGTAGGCAAACTTCCACCAAAGAACAGCTGTTTTTTCTGCATGAATGCCTACGACAGCATACCCTGCCCGCCAGTGTCAGATACAAACCTCCAATCAACTGCACAGCTGGATGGAAGATTGCACAACAAAGTGGGCGAAAAATGATACGGCTAATGATCATGGACGCCCACCTTAGATTAAACAAATATCAACACACAATAGACAGCCTCAAAGAACAACTAGAACAGACTATGACTCCTGAACATATCAACAGGCTGACTACTACAATCAAGACCACAGCTCTGAGACAAGCAGAAAAAAGGAAAGCTAAACTTCAAACTAAACTACTTAAATTAAACCCCAGAAACAAAGAAGTACAGGAACAGGAATGGGTGGTCAACATGTCCAGCCGCCCATTATCCACTACAGAACACAGTATCTTGCAGAGAGGCCTCAATTATAACACAGAGGATGCAAATAAATTAGAATTCTTTGCAGCTTTCGAAGCAGCAATGAAAACTACAGGACTTACTACAGAAATCCAAGAGAATGTAAGACAAATAATCATACCACAAACCAGAAGGACATGGAAACAGAACCAACTGAAAGCAGAAAACAGAGTAGCCCTCAAAAACCTAAAGATGGACCAAAGTATCATCATCCTCCCAGCAGACAAAGGCCGCACCACTGTCATTATGGACAGATCACAATATATACAAAAAGCCAAAAGATTTACTGGAGGACAAAGAAACCTACACCCCAGTAAACTCCAATCCGATACAGAAACTTGACAGCCAGGTCAAAAGAATCCTCAACGACCTAACCAAGAAAGGTCAAATCAGTAAAGAAGAACAGAGGCGGATGAAAAGCAGTGGACCTATCATCCCACGCTTCTAAGGACGCCCCAAAATACACAAGCCTGACATACCACTCCGTCCAATTGTATCATTACCATGCACCCCCACATACAACATAGCTAAAGAACTTACAAGAAAACTTGGGCATCTCACAGAGGAGAGTGAATACTCTATCAATTCCCCACTACAGTGCCTCCAGAAAATCAAAGACATAAAAATAGATGAAGATGAAATTATGGTGTCATTCGATGTCACTGCACTCTTTACATCCATAGACCAAACACTAGCGATTGAATCCATGGCAGCAGTTTTACGTAACATACCCGACCTAACAAGATACACCAAGATCAAAATACCCAAAATCATGGACCTCATCAACCTCTGCCTCACCACCTACTTTCAGTTTGATGGACAAATATTCCAACAAATCAAAGGAACACCTATGGGATCACCACTCTCAGGACTCATAGCAGAGATAGTAATGCAACGTCTAGAAAGGATAGCACTCCCACACATACAACCCAAAGTATGGATCCGGTATGTAGATGACACCTTCGTCATAATAAAAAAAGGATCAACTGGAGGAAACACATGAAGCCATCAACAACATCTTCAAAGGAATAAAATTCACAAGGGAAGAAGAAAACAACAACACACTACCCTTCTTGGACATCCTCATCAGTAGAGGAAATGATGGCAGTCTAGAAACACAAGTCTACCGGAAATCTACCCACACTAACCAAGTGCTCCACTATCAAAGCAATAACCCAACCTCACACAAGAGGAGCTGTGTAAGAACACTATTCAGACGAGCACAAACACACTGCAGCAACCCAGAACACCAGAAAAAGGAAACAGACCACTTATATAGCATCTTCCAGCAAAATGGATATCCACACAACTTTATCAAAAAGTGCCTGACCACTCAACCCACCACAGCAAAACCAACAGAAGCTATGAAAAGGATTACACTGCCATATATCAGAAACATCTCAGAAACTACTAATAGACTGTTACATCCACACGGCATCACTGTAGCACACAAACCTACCAAAACCCTTCAGAACATTGTAAGTAAACCAAAAGACCCAGTAGCCCAAGAAGAAAAAACAGGAGTTATCTACAACATACAGTGTAAGGACTGTAACTGCCACTATGTAGGACAGACTGGCAGAAGACTAGCAGAACGCATCCACGAACACCAACTAGCAGTCAGAAGACATGATGAAAACTCCTTAATCTCACAACACATGGACAGACTTAACCATACTTTCAACTGGGAAACTGTGAGCATATTAGACCAGGCCAAATCCAAAAATGCTAGAGAATTCCTAGAAGCTTGGCACTCAGACAAAGCAGCCATCAACAGACACATAGAGGTTAACAACATTTACATACCATTCATAAGAGACAATAGAATAGCCAGAAGACCAGAACACCCCTGGGCCAGCAATCAACAACAAGATATGCATAGATTAACAGCAAGATTAGCAGCAGAGGAGCAATCAAACAACACAATAGACCTTAATCAAGGAACTATTAACTCAGTCAATCACCCAAACAACACACAACAGCCCAATCAAAGAACTACCAAGGAGAGTACAAGACCCCCACCAACACAGGCAGGACAAGCCAGGGTATATAAACAGACAGCAAGTTCCACTCCCTTTTCGCACTGAAGATGTTGCCTAGCCTGGCAATGAAACGTCTGCATGAAAACAACAAGGCTCAGAGAGCACCAAAGACTCCCAGGTGTAACTAATGTTTGTTGGAAGTGTTTACAGGGAGAAGGAACTTATCATCATCTCTGGTGGACCTGTGAGAAAGCCAAAAAATTTTGGGATCAAATATGTATTATTATTCAAAATATTTTAAAAGTGAATATACAAAAAAAGCCGGAACTGTTCCTTTTGGGTTTGATGGAGAAGGAGCTGGAGAAACAATATGGAGTTTTGCTTTTATATATGATCACAGCTGCAAGACTTTTATATGCACAGAGATGGAAAGATCCACAGATACCTATGGTTGAAGATTGGATTGTTAAATTAATGGATCTGGCCCAGATGGCTAAATTGACAGCATTAATTAGACAATGTGCCCAATTAAGACTTTTAAGAATCCTTTCCAATAAATCATACATACTATCAGGCTGATTATCAAGGTATGTACTGTGCACTTCCTCCAGGTGTCTATATTCCTCTAATTGTTTGGTTATATTTAATCTGGTCTGAAGTCATAATTTCTAAAAATCCCTTAAACAAAATTTCTATTTCAACATAATGAGAAACTGGAGCTTAAGAAACCAGAAAAACATTGTCAAAAAGTAAAGTTGAAAGAAAAAGAGACCATGCAGAAGCCAGTCCAACAGATAATTGACCTATGATGGCTATGTTGAACTGAACTATTATTAATCAATTAATCAAAGGCTGCATTGCTAACTGGTTGAGTTTTTACTAACATTTAAAAAAGTAAAAATGCATTTATTTATTTTATGTTAGAAATTTATCTAGCCTTTACTGGTATATTGTTGCTACAAACTACAATATTACAAGTAGTTTCTAATACCTCTCCTCCTTGTTCAACTTGATCATATGTTCTTCGTTTAGTTTCCATGATGTATGAATAATCTTCCTTCATCTGTTCCAGTTGTGTTGCTTTCATAAAGAACTTAAGAAACATAAAAATCATGTTTTAACAGACCAAGAATTAGGAGCACAGTTCTGTCGTGCAGTTCAACAAAGCTCTGTCTTTCCCACTCCCCAGTTCAACACATGCATCACAGAGATGCAATATTAAGTCTCTCCTGGAAATGCAATTTAGGTGCTTCTGTACAACTGTCCATATATCCCTCTAGACTTTCCTCTCCATGCTCCTCAAGCTACTCAGAATTTAGGAATGGATGGCACACACTGGTTTCCCATTCTTCAAACGGTCATATTTTTTCTGCACAAGCGTGCTTCACACTATATTCATTGCAAATCATACAATGTGGTGGCTTTATTACCTTGTATTTGTCACCTTCATTTTTAGATTGTAAGAACTGTTTGCTCATTTCCTGGGTGAGTACAGAGACAGGATTATCTACCTGCAATAAACACAGTGTTTTATTTTGAAAAATATATAAACAGTCAGCTACCTGACATTCAACTATTTTCCTCCATATCTATTCCCACACTACATTGTCATAATTACAATGGTCCAGCTTGCTTTTAAACTTCTAATGAAAAACATACTACTGTAAATCCCTTTATTGTATTTATATTATTTTAACTCTTTAAGGTTTTTTAGATTCATCAGCTGGTAACTCAGGGGATTTTTGTTTGTGTAATTCAATTACAAATTCCACATACAGTATCCTATGATCCTACAATCCAGATTACCAATGGGATCTTCAACAGTAAAAATGTATTTACAGTGCTGCTGAGTACAGTATGGAATTGCAGTTACCTGGATATTAAAGTGATCCAAGATTGCAGTAAGTTCTTCTTTCTTGGAAGAAATTAGGACCCCTGAATATAAGAGAGAATAACTATAATTATCATTAAAAATACGACTATAGAACAGGCTTTCTAAGAATGTACCCATTTAAGAAAAAGTTGTCTGAGCTCCACTATGTAATTTAGACAAAAGGCAAATATGACCAAATCTGACATGAAGCTCACTGTTGTAGTTTTGTCAATGGGGCTTTATTACTAATAGCAGCATTTATTGGAAGTTGATGGGAAAAACACAGCCTCTTAACAAGCCAGTCCTTTAATTCTATGATTTTTATCTGCTATATTGTGATGAATACCAGTGTAGCACTCACACAATCCACTATGCCAACAACTCTGTAAGCATTTACTTATATCCTAATTGCCACAGGAACAGGCAAGGAGTTAGAACAGAATGCGAACATGAAAACATTATTCAGCATTTCGATCGTCAGTAAGTAAAATGGTTTCTATTATGCTTTGAACTATAGTTCCCATACGTTCCAGCCAGTACGACCAATGTCCACATTTTATGGGAACTATAGTCCAATATATGTGGAAAGCACTAGACTGCTTACTCCTGATTTAGACCATTATAGTTAATGATTGCTGACTTTGGATTATATATGTAAGCAGAAAAGAAGCAAGAGAAATTTTATTTATTTATTTATTTATTTATTTAATTTATTCCCCGCCCATCTCCCATACAAGGGACTCTGGGCGGGTTACAATAATTAAAACTTAAAAATTTAAAATTTTTAAAACCATACAAGATAGAAAATATATAAAAAATATATCCAATATAAAATAAAATAAAATAAAATAAAATCCAAGATGGATTGGGGACTGTAGCACATGTCATATTGCTACGGGGCCAGCCAACCCCAGGAGGCACTACCACCTCCGTTGTCCCAGGCCAGGCGGCAGAGCCAGGTCTTAATGAAAGGTCTTAAAAAAACTTAAAAAAGGTCTTAAAAAAACTACTCATAAGTATGCTTGTGGGCTGAGAGGAAGAAGATTATTAAGGTGCCCACTGAAAAATATAGTGATTTGAGATAGGGAGATAACTGGCTTGGCTGAGTACGAAGTATTTTAAAGCTTAGTTTTTGCTCTGACATAATATGGCTCTACCACCTTCTGTCTTGGAATTGGTGATATTCTGCTATTTGTATAGCAGGGCTTTCCAAACTTTTGCCGTTGGTGACACACTAACGGCCGGCCCACAAAAACCCAGAAGAGCCATGGCCAGTACGGCGCAAAAACCGGAAGTGCCGGCGGCAGTGCTTCCGGGTTGCCGCCGTGGCGGCAGCGGCTGCTCCTTCAAAAGGGCAGGCTCCAGGAACCTCGAAAATGCCCTCGGTTCCAGCAGGGAGTTAAAAAGCCTCCCTGCGTGCACGCGCACATTGCCGAGCTTTCCAGCGCTCAGCTGTTCTGCGGGGAGAATTTCCACCCCAGCCCCAGAAATTTGTGCCGGGAATCCCGGCAGAGTGCGCATGCGGCGAGGCTTTTCGCCTCCCTGCCAGAACCGAGGACATTTTCGGGGTCCCTTTCGAAGGGGCAGTGCCGCTGCTGCCGCTGCCCCTTCGAAAGGGCAGGCTCTGGGGACCCCGAAAATGCCCTTGGTTCTGGAAGGGAGGCGAAAAGCCTCCCCTCGCCGCACGCGCATGCTGCCCGGCACAGCTGATCTGGGGCCGGGGTGGAAATTCTCCCCGCGGAACAGCTGAGCGCTGGAAAGCTCGGCAATGTGCACGTGCACGCAGGGAGGCTTTTTAACTCCCTGCCGGAACCGAGGGCATTTTTGGGGTCCCCAGAGCCTGCCCTTTCGAAGGGGCAATCCTGGCAGTTACTGTTGCCATTGTTAAGCGAAAATTGCAGGTTGTTAAGCGAGGACCTCACATAACTGTGACTTGCAACTTCCTGCCAGCTTCCCACAAGCAAAGTCAATGGGGAAGCCGGCTAGAAGTTGCAAGTCCCAGGTGGCTCGCAAGCAGGCCAGAGGACAGGTGAGTATTAGGAGTGAGGCGGGTGGTGCCACGCGAGTGCATGCAGGCTGGGGAGGGGGTGCTGCAGCATGATCATGTACTCTGTAGCAGGGCTCCTAGGGGAAAAAAGGGGCGGGAGCAACTTGCCAGGCGCCAGGATCACAATCACGTGACCGCAGGAGTGGTGCGACGGCCAGAACTTTGAACGGTCTCTGAACGAGTGGTTGTTAACTGAGGACTAGAACTTAACTTACTTCTAAAGGTATAAACATTTTCAAAATTGAAAAGTGAAAAATAAACAAACCTGTACTGCTTTTCAGCTTATAACTACGATGTCCTTCCAAGGTTATGTGCTGATTTATAGTAATAGAGTCACCATATTGCTCTGGTTTAAATGCATCTTCACCTTGATTTCGTAGAGTTATTGAAACATCTGCAGAACTGAAGCACAAAGTGATTTGCCATTGAGAGTGTGCTTATGTATAATCGCAGTACTTTAAGTGGTCACAATATGGCTTCAACAGCTGCACTAGTCTTAGTTTAGAAAGCTTATATAGCTATTGCTTTGAGAGGCACCCAACAGATCCCTCCCCTCCAGCTGCATGTTTGAGCATGGTTCCCATCTTTTAACTCAGCTCAAGCATCCAACTGAATATCAGTCATATAAATGGAAGCAAAATCGAGAAAGAAGCACAAAGGCAACTGCAGTGCAGGTAAAGGATGGCCCATATGACTGCAGAAGTGACCACTCAAAGAACTAAAGTTAGAAGTAAAATAAGATGCCTTTCTTAATAATTTGTATCTACATGTGGACAGAGTAGCAAATTTACTTACCAGAAGAAGAGTAAGCAGGTATTAAGTACCAAAAGAGCTGAGCATGGCAATTTCAAAAGACAACACTGGCATACAAAATATAAAAGGCTAAATATTTATAGCAACACAGCAGAAATCCGCATCACAATTCCCTGAAGAACATAGCCACTGCTATAACAGCTTTGGTGGATTGAACCCAGAGCATATCTCAGCTGGAAGTTTTGGCAGCTAATAAGAGAAGCCAGAGTAGATTAACTGGAAAAAAGCTGTGGAGAATAGCTTCCCATATCCATTCCCTCACATCAGTGAAACTTGAATTGAAGGAAGCAATCTAAACCTTTCTTCAGATAGCTGAAATGCTTGTAAGATCTAAAGCAAGCTGGAGAAGCAAGGAAAAGTGTGCTAGTGCCTCCTCCTCTCATGCATTTCTCCACATGGAGAGACTGCCTGCCTGCAGTGGAGTGTCTATATCCATGAATACTATCCCAGGGAGTTCAGGAACCCAAAATTAAGAACAGGCATTATAGCCAAGGGGCGTGGTGCCTCAGCGGGTAAGACGCCAGGCTTGTCGATCCGAAGATCGCAAGTTCGGAGGTTCGAATCCCTAGTCCTGCGTGCGGAGTGAGCTCCCGCACTAGCCCCAGCTCTTGCCAACCTAGCAATTCGAAAGCATGCAAATGCAAGTAGATAAATAGGTACCACTTCGGTGGGATGGTAACAGCGTTCCGCATGCATCATGCCAGCCACATGACCTGGAAACGTCTTCGGACAACACTGGTTCTTCGGCTAACAAACGGAGATGAGCACTGGCCCGTAGAGTCGGAAACGACTGCACAAATGTGCGGGGGGAACCTTTACCTTTTTTATTATAGCCAAGCTTTACTAATTAGCCTTTGCTAATTGCTACACATATTTTTAAATTGCACCAAGAACTACTGGGACAAAGAAATAATTAATGCTGATTTTTTGAGGAATATAACTTCAGAATACAGAATCGCACAACATGCCATTTAGATCGAACACCTGCTCAATGTACAAATTCAAATTAAACCACTATCCAGTCTTTGCTTGAAAGCATTCAGCAAAGGGGAGCCCACCACCATCCTAGGTAACTGGTTCCACTCTCCAACCGATCTTATCATTAAAGCATTTTTCCTAACATTAAATCGGAATTTGCCTTTCTATCTTATTCTATGTCCCGAACAGAATACAGTGTCACAATGAGACACAGAACCAAGCAAAGATTAATCAGGAAGAAAGGTATATGTCCACTAGTAATGCTATCCACTTCAGACGTTTTACTGATTTCTTATCTACTGATTTCCTAAAGATAATCTCCAACTTTTCCAAAACTGGAACCTAAGCTTCTCATACCCTCAGTTGGCTAGTGCCAGTAATAGTTAAGAAAGTAAAGTCTTACTTTTGCCAAAATCTTCCCACACAGCAAAACAGCCTCAAAAGAAATTATAGAATTTCTAATTAAAATACCAGATGTTCCTTCCCCACACTTGGCACTGCTCTTGCTTCTTCTATCCCAATTCTGGAATTCACTAACCTCTGTCCATCTTTCACAAATACTTTCAGAGATGATCCTCGGTTTGTCGCTATGGCTTTTCCTCCAAGGCCTACAATCAGGGCAGTTAGCACAGCACTTTTCCCACCTGAAGAAAGCAATAAATATAACTTGATATGTGAACCAGCAGTGATAGAACTGCTGTGCTGTTTACTGTACAGAGACCTTTTTTTCCTTTTGAACAGAAAGTTACCTTTAGCCCTCACCCCCAACCTTTCATCCAGCCCTTCCCCACTATTTAAAAAATGCTTCTCAAACAAGCTATTAATGAGAAAAACAGGAGGAGGAGAGGAGTCATTAGAAAATGTATAGGTCTATGAAGGGAGAGAATGACTACAGCTAAACTACTTGATTTAGTAACAAGATGACACTGAAGAAGGCTGATGAGAGTTTAGCTGTTTGTCCTATCCACTGGCTCTAACGCTTCAAGGTAAGAACAGTTATTTGTTTTTCTGTCAGTTATAGCTGCTAGTTTCAACCACTTCTTATATGGATTTCCCCCCATTTTTTCAAGTTCCCCCTTTCATCAATCTTTCTGGTAGTTTGCAGGTTGGTAGCAGTCAGCATGGACTCTCACTTCAACTATTCTTGTGGCTCTTAGATAGAGAACCAGGGATCAAAAACCTTGATTTATGTTTCCATTGTTTCTTATGGTTCAAACGCTCAAAATACTGTAAGCTTTAGTCCAATGGAACAAGCAAACTGTTTCAAGATTTGTTCATCAGCGCTTCCGGGTTTTCCCGCGGCGACACACCAACTGCAACGCGCAAAACCCGAAAGCAGCAGCAGCGCTTCCGGGTTTTTGCATGCTGCCGCACTTCTGGGTTTTCCCGCAGCGACACACCAACGCCGGTTGGTGTGTCGCTGCGGGAAAAACTTTGGAAAGCCCTGTCTTAGAGCATAGCCAACTTGGAATTTTCCAATGCAGCATTTTTATTACAGTTGTTTAGATCCAAACTGAAACAAAAAGAATGTTTACAAATTTTCTGCATACCAACAGTGAAAAGTTAACACCATGACTTTGATTTTGATTAAAGAATTAAAACTTACTTCCATTGTTTCCAACTATAAAATTGACATTCGATCCAAACTTGAATGGTCCCAGCATAGAATGGCACATAAAGTTCTTCAGTTGGATACTTTCAATTATTCCAACTTGCCCTGAGACCTATGGGTACATCAGAAAGACATTTTAATTGGTACAAAAAAAAACCCCAGATCACAAATCTCTTCTACACAAGCTGAGAAAATCCCAAAACCTCACAATGATTAATTTGATACCTAGTTACTTCATCAATTGTGGTTTCTTTTATGCTTGTTTCAGCATTGTTCTTTTATTTTTCCTTTAAAGATAATTTCAAAATTACATTGTTGTACTTATAGCTTACCAGTTGCAAGTCAGAACTACAGTCACTCTGCAGCTGTGAGAATTCTTCACTAAGGTCTTCATCAGAGCTTTCTATGAATTCTTGCCTAGCTCTTTTGTTGGATACTGGCACTGAAAAACGGCCTTCTTTTCTTTTTGTCATAACTAAAAGCAAAAATTAAATAAAAGTTATCTCACTCCATGCATAGCTGCAAACATTGGCAGAATGCAGCCAAAGGTAGTACCATTCATCTCACTGCAACAAATTTAAGAACCAGCATATCAATGCTGCATTAAAATCAAAGACTCCCTGTAGTGTTTAATTCTGGCTATGTAATGCCAGTGAGGGAAAGATCAGAAATTATTCTGAAAGAGTGAAGAGAGATACACTTTAATTATATTTTGTTAAACAGAAAAGTTATAAATTAAAAAATAGTCTTCAAATGAACAAAGAACAATGAAGTAGTATGCATATTTTATGGTAGCAGTCAACTCATGGCCCCACAGGATCCCAAGACAGCACTCCTGAAATCTGGCAGTAAATCATTCTATTTCAGCAGTGTAATTTCAGGACATTTTCTTCAGATTTTGGAAGGGGGTAGGGAGCACTGGTCTCTCACTTAGATTCTTACCTTTAAAACACACATAAATACACACAAGACCAATTATAGTAAGGCAGGGGATTGACTATTTTGTTTAAAATAATAGAAATGGTAGTAGTCTGCCTGACATTATGCCATTTACTCCCATTCCCGCCGTTAAAACCCTCAAAAATAAAATAGTTAAAAATTTTTAAAAGGCCAACAAATGTCAGCCATACCTCTTCTGGTGATATTACTAGATCAGGGCTTTACAAAATTTTCCCGCGGCGACACACCAACCGCCGTTGGTGTGTCGCCACGGGAAAACCCAGAAGTGCCGCCGTTGCGGCAGCGCGCAAAAACCCGGAAGCGCTGCTGCCGCTTTCAGTTCTTGCGCGCCGCCATTGGTGTGTCGCCGCGGGAAAACCCAGAAGCGCTGATGATGATCAGCGCTTCCGGGTTGTGTGGCGACACACCAGACTGTGTGTGGCCACACACCTTTGTGTGACCACACACAGTTTGGAAAGCTCTGTACTAGATAGTCTGGAGCCCTCCAGGATCTCAGAAAGTTAGGTTTGGTGCCCTGCCCCTCAGAACTGTCTGCCACTTCTATATAATCAGTTTCATTTTCAATATCTGGCAACAACAAATTTTTATACTATGGAAATGTCTCATATCAGTCATTATTCTATTGTAAAAGGCTCTCAATTCATTTAATTTTCTTTATTAAACTGTGTTTAAAGCAGCTTTATTTCTCTGCCTCTTTCAGATTTTTTTGTTGTGATAATACTTTTTTAGTTTCAGTTTCCTTTTCAATAGAATTGAAAAGTTTCTTTTGATTTGATTTATAAAGATATGGATTTATGTTTTCATTGAACATCACCCTTAAAATTGACTATAGGACAATTAAATCTAATAAATAAATAGACTGATAGAGAGTAAATATAGAAAAACTCATAAAAAGTTAAGTCTGTTTCAAGTTGAATTTGACTCCTGTGATTTCATAAGCATGTCCATATAGTTTTCTGGGAATCAATCAGAAGTGATCTGCATACTTTCTCAACTTTCCTACCTAGTCTTACAGCACTAATACTCCCTAGTAGTCTCTTATCCAAGTATTAACCAGCCCCAAACCTGCTTAGCTTCCAACATTGACTGATATTTTCAGCTGGGAGCAGCCACCTGCTAAGACAGTCATATAGTAAAGGTAAAGGTTCCCCCCGCACAGTTGTGCAGTCGTGTCCGACTCTAGGGGCTGGTGCTCATCTCCCTTTGTTAGCCGAAGAGTCAGCGTTGTCGAAAGACGCTTCCATGGTCATGTGGCCGGCATGACACGCGCTGAACGCTGTTACCATCCCATGGAAGTGGTACCTATTAATCTACTTGCATTTGCATGCTTTCAAATTGCTAGGTTGGCAAGAGCGGGGGCTAGTGCGGGAGCTCACTCCGTCATGCGGAGCTAGGGATTCGAACCTCCGAACTTGCGATCTTCCGATCAACAAGCCTGGCGCCCTAGTTTAAAGGAAAATTACAATCCTAGAATTATAAAGTTGGATAAGATCATAGAGGTCCTCATAGAGTCATATACATGTAATTAAATGAAGCTTTACTATATTATGGCATAGCCTAAATATAATCCCCCATTATACTAAATGAACTAGTGGAAATCTGACATTATACTGCTTTTCGCCCTACTGGTCCTTTAGGAGTTTAGGAAATCCCCACCTCAGAATGTCTCAAAAGGGCATTTCAGAGGCCTGACCAGGAGGGGCAAAGAATCCAAGGCCTTTTTAAACCTATCCCCATAATTTAGAATTGTTTCTTAATTGCTCTAAATCACTTCCTTCTCTTGCCAAGAAAATTTTCTTTAAGGAAAAGAAAGAAGATGAAAGCTTGTTTTGATTCTTTCACACACACAAAAAAAAGCTCCATCTTCACTTCCCTCCTGCCAGGCTGCAATTAGGTTGACTCGAATCAGGACACGCAACTGTGCGGCCAATAAATACATCAGAAGCAAGGCTCATTAATTTCACTCCCACAGTTAGGTCTTGGTTTAGTTCTGGTGTATCTGGGTGCAAACTTCACGAATGCGAGGGAACTCGCTTCTGCATAGGCGGCAGAGCATAGATGGGGAGCCGCGCACCCCGAAGGGTTTCGGGGAAAGCCCCCGCCCCAACCTATGCTCTCATCCCCTTCCCTCGCCTGAAGCTCCTGCAAAGGCGATCCGTGGCAGGCAATGCCTCTCCCCCCTCCTATGTGGCTAGGATGGGCAGAGCGACTCCGCAAAGAGGGCAGTGGAATTGCTGACCTCTCGCCTCGCCGACCTCACGCCAGAAGAGAAATGCCCTTCACTTGCCGGGAGCAAAGCGCAACGGGATGAGGAGGGAGCTCCCTGAGAGCCCACCCCCTGGTATACTCCGGCCCACTTGGATCCAGCCCCCGGGCCAATCCCGTTCCCAAGCCCCTTCGGGCACGGCAAGGGGATTTGGGGTTGCCCCCCGAGGGAATCTCCGATGCTTGAAAAGGCTTCGCGCCCTTACTTGTAAGGAGAATGTCGCCTCTCAAAGGTTCTGTCGAAATGACCGTTGGTCGGGACGTAAGGAAAACCGCCAAGCGCGAGGGCCTTCTCCCCGCCCCCCTCCGCTTCCAAAGCCAGGCGCCGCTCCTGTCGAAACCCCGAAGGCGAAGCCCGCCTGAATCTTACGGGATGGCCAGGGCGCATGCGCATTTGGCAGATGTTCGTTCAGTTTCGCTTTCTTGGACGCTTTGCATGAGCAGAAGGCGTCTGGCTCCAGCCTGAAAGCCGCCATTGGCGGGGAATATAGCTAAATGACATCGAATTGAGTTCCTCGCCGGGTGATTGCATAGAGAAAGGCTCGCCTTCGGTATAGTCTCACAATCTCAGAAGAAAACAAACAAACTAGGAGACGCCACTCTATCGTTTCCAAATCTATTTCTATTTCGCATCCCACTGAGGACCAGATATGACGTAACAATATTAGGGAGTCTCTTCCCTCTTAGATGGAGTAGCCCTGCTCCGCCCCATCGCGGAGAAATCGTCATGATTTCGCGCAGGCGCAGTTAGACCCCATCGAATTACGAACCTTGGCGCTATTATTTGGAGAAGTCGCTGCACTGTCTGTCCGCAAAAGGGCGAGTGACCATCGTGGTGAGGTATTGGAAGGGTTTTTTTTGATGGAGTCTGATTCGGTGCTAGACTGCAGTTTCTGTATACTTATCTAGGAGTTGAGTCGCACTGGATGTCAGAAGACTTGAGTAGTCGTCCATAGGATTGCATGTCTAAAGACGAACACAAAACTAATAGGATATCCTTTGTGAAATATAATCCGTTGCATCTGATATAAGAATTGCCAGTTTCGCTTGGGCATGTAGACGATGCAGAGAGGAAAAATTGGACAATAAGGAAGCAACAGCGAAATATAAAAATTGCCTTTCAGGACGATCTTAAGGCATCAGTTCTCATGTTAGTATTTAAGTGTTCCCTAAAGTTGCGCTTCTCTATGGCTTCTGAATACTGCAGATATGCACAGGATTGCAAAAAAAAAGAGAAGAAGAACATTTCAAGTGGTTCTCAATCTTGCTTTTTGTTGTTGTTGTTGTTCAGTCGTTTAGTCGTGTCCGACTCTTCGTGACCTCATGGACCATAGCACGCCAGGCCTTCCTGTCCTCCACTGTCTCCCGGAGTTTACTCAAATTCATGTTCATTACATCGGTGATGCTATCTAACCATCTCATCCTCTGCCGTCCCCTTCTCCTTTTGCCTTCAGTCTTTCCCAGCATCAGGGTCTTTTCCAGTGAGTCCTCTCTTCGCATTAGGTGGCCAAAGTATTTCAGCTTCAGCATCTGTCCTTCCAATGAGCAGTCAGGGTTGATTTCCTTTAGGATTGACTGGTTTGACCTCCTTGCAGTCCAAGGGACTCTCAAGAGTCTTCTCCAGCACCACAGTTCGAAAGCATCAATTCTTCAGCGCTCAGCCTTCCTTATGGTCCAACTCTCACAGCCATACATTACTACTGGAAAAACCATAGCTTTAACTATACGGACCTTTGTCGGCAGGGTGATGTCTCTGCTTTTTAATATGCTGTCTAGGTTTGCCATAGCTTTCCTCCCAAGGAGCAAGCATCTTTTAATTTCATGGCTGCAGTCACCGTCTGCGGTGATCTTGGAGCCCAAGAAAATAAAATCTGTCACTGCTTCCATTTCTTCCCCTTCTATTTGCCAGGAAGTGAATCTTGCTTACCTTTCTGCAACTATCTGTGGAACAGGAATAAGGAAGAACCATACAACTCAAAGCAATTTAACCTTCACTAATGAACTGATACTATTTATTGGCACAATATTAACACATTTTTGTTCGAGATAAAGCCGTGATTTTTCAGACAAAAGTAAACATTTCTTCAAGTTATACTGATTTATCCTGTTGAAAACAATCATACTTATTTCTGAATAGAAATTGGTGGGATTGGATGTAAATATCCTTACTTAAAGGGGTACTTTAAGTACTTAAATACATACTTAAATATTTAAAGGGTTGTGGTGGCTCAGCGGGTAAGATGCCAGGCTTGTCGATCGCAAGTTCGGAGGTTTGAATCCCTAGTCCCGCGTGACGGAGTGAGCTCCCGCACTAGCCCCAGCTCTTGCCAACCTAGCAATTCGAAAGCATGCAAGTGCAAGTAGATTAATAGGTACCACTTCGGTGGGTAGGTAACAGCGTTCTGCGTGCGTCATGCCAGCCACATGACCATGGAAGTGTCTTTGGACAACGCTGGCTCTTCAGCTAACAAATGGAGATGAGCAACGGCCCCTAGAGTCGGACACGACTGCACAAATGTGCGGGGGGAACCTTTACCTTTTATCCTTACTTAAAAATAAGCTCCATTCAGTTCCCAAGTAAATATGCATTACAGTGATTCAGTGGATTGTTTACACAAATATTAGGACTATTAGATTATATTTGCATTTAAATAAATGTGCATAAGAAATTAAAGCCCTTGATTACCATACATTTTCTCCCCCTCCCCCCTCTGAAAATGCTAGTATATACTTGGGGCATCATTTGACTGTTGTGTAATATGGTATAAGTGACTGACCCTCTCTTTATGAGTTATATATTTATTAACATTTATAGAGCTTCTGCGAGGAGGGTTGATGTCTCCCACCCACTCATCACACCACCACTGGGCTTGCCCACCAAACTAGTACATCCCAGGACGAATGCAGCAGTAATTTACAGGTACTCATTCCAATACCTTTTTCCATCCCCCTGCCCCGCCCCCAGGTTATACGGAGACAGGAGCAAGGTTAAGAGAAGAGGAAAAATGTGCTAATAAAATACAGGGATAATTTAAGCCCAGCAACTGGTATTCAATTTGCAAAGATGTAGGGTACTTCCTCACAGCCACATTAGTACATTCGTCAAGTTGGCAGAAAAATACATTGACATAAATAGTAGTGCCCCCCGTTTGAGCTTTCAGGTGCCTCAGCAGCAAGGCTTGGGAGAAGTGCATTCCTTAGAAATGTAACGCAGTTCCACATCAGTGCCTGATGGACTCCTTAGCTTCCTTTCCCCTCCCACTCAGCATCAGCTACTGGCAAGAAAAACATATCAGTTGCTCTCCGTAATATGTAATGGGGCAGGAGTGGGTGCATACAGATAAACTTGAGACAAAAGTGGCTTAGTGAATGTGTGAAAAGCCTTTGGACACGGTGTGTGGGAATGCCAGTCTTCCAGAAGATCAATATTCCCATGTCTAGAAATATCCTGGTTGACAGGTCAGGGGAGCCGAGAAGGGATGGGATGGTGCGGGAGCAAGCTTGTTGCTGAAATGTCAATGGGGCAGAGGAGGGAACAGGATGAAGTGGGAGAGAGCTCCTCCAATGTATCTGCAAGCTTGCCCCAAACCAAAGTGCTACATAGAGATTGCAGTGCTAGCAGTGAGTTGTCATGACCAACAGCACACAGAAATATTCATGCAGTAAATAAAATGAGTTGGAGTAGGAAAATAGCACCACCCCTCCAACATAATAAAAACCGTAGAAAGGACAGCCATGTGAAACCCCCTGTCAGTATATGCAGCTGAAAATCTGTAATGCACTTATTTGGGACTGAAGCAGCCAGATATCTTTGGGGGAACCCAGCTCTCATTCCTGGATTAAATCAGTTGGAACTCTGGTTTTGTTTTGTTTTTAAAGAAGACTACCATTTCAAAAGACCACTAAACATGTATTTAAAAAAGAGGTATGCTGCTTTTCCAGAAGAAAGGCACACCTGTGAAAATAAGGAGCCCGTGTAATACGTAACCAGGCCTGTTCAAGGCATTTGTGCAAGCCAGGTTTCTGGCCTTGGTTGCAACCCAAGCCAAAATGGCCCTGCCGCTACTGTAGAGGGGAAGGGATGAGCCCAGAGCAGCCTCAAGCAGCCAATAGGAACATCATCACCAAAGCCTCATTTCCATACTAGAGGTAAAGATATTAGGTTGCAGTCACTTATGTGTCCCTTCTAATTCAATAGAAACATATAGGTACTTACCTGGCTAGTGGTGCCAAATACACAAACACACACAAGCATGTTATTTGGCTGCTCACAGAATAAAAATATAGATATGCTAAAAATAGAGTAAAATAAAAGGTGGCATTATAATAAAACTGGATAAAATCACAAACAAGGTGGAAAGTGCAGAATAACAGCAAAGTAAAAAGCTGAAACTGATTTTTTTAAAAAACTACAGTTGTAAACTCCATTCTGTTACATTTCTACTTGTCTCATCTTGAAAATTGCATAATAAAGATGCAGATAGGACCACCAAATGAGTGGATATTAAAGCATCTTTCCTGTGAAGAAAAGGCTAAATGATTGGAGCTTTTTGACTTAGAAAAAAGGCAACTGAAAATATGATTGAACTAGACCAGATTGTGTGTTTTGGAGAGAAAGAAGGTTTTTTTTCTCTCTTTCAAAATCATAGAATTTAGATCTAGTGATCCTGAGTAATAGGGCAATGCAACCTATACAGAAACATATCTTCTCATTTCAGATCATGTTGCATGTGTGGTTATGGTTTTTAGTTTAAATAGTTAAAAACTTTTGTGACAAATTTATAGTGAAAGACAAATTTATCAGATACTGTTAATCATCAGGTTGAAATGGAACCATTATGTTTGGGAGAGACATCTCTCACTATCTGATGCCGGGGAAGAAGGTGGAGCAATTCTGCTTGTGAATTTTCTAGAGGCATCTGGATAATGACTTTGGGAAACAAGATACTTGTTTAGATGGATCACGAGATTAATCAAGTGGGACTCTTAATATTATTATATGTCTTAGCATAGAAAAATGATATATTAGGGATTGTTAACTACTAGACAGCTTTCTTTTCTTTTTCAGAAATAAGCTCCACTGTGTTTAGTAGGTCTTGTTCAAAGAAAAACATACATAAGACTGAAGCCTAAATGTATAAGAAGTGGCAAATGCTGATGTGCTATTATTTTCACGACCATATGATAGTCTCTTGAAATGTAGACAAAATAAATCACTGTGGCTACCTATGGAAAGTTAATTATTCCAGAAGAAGCAAAGCTAAAAAGTTTAGGTGGGGGGAAGACTCATAGATTTTAATGCCATCTGCAGCATAAACAAGATCAGGATGTGAATAGCACAAGGAAGAGAAACTCTGAAGTTGAGAAATTTGTCACTTAAAGAAGACTTCAGTGTTATTCTATTTTCGATAGTTCCGTTCTGTTAACTCCTGAGATAAAAGAAACTTTGCACTTAGCTAAAAGCACTAGATTTCCTAGCCTTTGTGCTTGGTTTCCAATAAGGCTTTAAAACTGAATTGAATAATTTCTTCAAAGAAGTCATTCTCATTATTAGATTTGGATTTGGAAAATACAAGGGGAAAAAAGTGGTTTTGGCCTTTCCTCCTAAATGAGGTGTCTCATATAATTTCTTTTAAACTGTGAATGCTGTTTTACCAATACAAATTAGAGCATGTGACACTAGGATAGGTTTCCCCAGTGCCCTCTCTACCACCACCCCCGTCCCAAAATTCTTGGCTATTTCTATTTCTTTAGATCTCCTCTTTTTATCTTAAGCCTGTGAAATTGGTTAGGTTGAACAAGAGTGATAGGCTAAAAGCCGCTCTATCGGTTTCTTGAGGATTTGAATTTCTGTCTCTCAGTCCTGGTGTTCCATTTTCCATGTCCTTTAAAATTATCAGACAGTTGCATCTTGGCAATGACTTGAAAAAAAAGTAGTGTAAGAGATTTACTGAAGTCCCATTTTAATCTGGTAAAGTGCAAACCTATACACAGGAGTAATCTCATCAGAGCTTGCTTCTGAGTGAATATTCTCAAGTTTGTCATCTATTATATTGCAATCCTTTACAAACCTAGACCTTACTTCTGGGTGGATGTAGGTATTATTGCTGTATAAGTTTGTCATCTATTACAGGGGTTGGCAACCTGTGGTCCGCGGGCTGTTAGGAAGTGGGCCGCAGGGTGAGCCAGAACAGCTGATTGGTGGGGGCCTGGAAGGGGAAACACCTCCACCTATCAGCGTGAGGCAAGGAAGAGGGGAGGCGGGCCGAGGAGCACCCCCGCCAATCAGCCTCCCCTCGCTTTTCGCTTCCCTGCCGCTCGGTGCAGCGTTTTTTCGCGGAACTGAGGGCATTTTCGGGGTCCCCAGAGTCTGCCCTTTCAAAGGGGCACCGGCAGGACACAGGGCAGACTTCCCCCCCACACTTTTGCTCCCCGCGGTTTTTTCAGCCCCTACCAGGGTAGCTCGGGCGCACCTCCGCCTCCCCGTCGCACAGCTGATCGGCACAGAGATTTTCCACCCCAGGGCGCCCCCCCCCACCGTCACTTTTTGCAGTGATCCAAGGCTTTTTCACGTTCTTGGCTATCTGCAATCCAAAAATATGTCTTAAACAGCCGTTCTATTAAGCCAGCAGAAAGTAATAGGAGATAGCTCCATGCTATGCACAATTTATTCTCCAACCTGGTGTTGATACTGTGGTGGTTAACACTGTGAGGGTATGCATATGTAAACCATATTCATAGATTCAGTTTTCTTTGTGCATGCAAAGGAAGGGAAAAGATGGACAGGACGGGGATCTACTGGTGGATCTCTGACTGATTAAAGTAGGGGTGAATAATCTGTGGCCTTCCAGATACAGTTTAATTGCATCTCCTATCATCTCTCACTAGTGGACATGTTGGGTTGAGTTGCTGGTTCACTATATTCAGATATATAGTTGAGTTCGCTATATTCAGAGAAGAGGAGCACATGTTGCTTACTCATTGCTGGACCAAGTGGACTGGTTAATTTTGGCAAGTACCCACATTTTTAAGTAAAAGGTGCTTAATTATAAGACAACAGTAACACAATCAGTTAATAAGATTGAATATGGCTTAACAGTTAAAGATCCTGAATAGTTATTGTGAAATTATATAGTTTGGTGAACCATGGGAAGGTAGTTTTGTCGTTGTTGATTTTAAATAGACTCTTTGGGATTACAGTCAGCCTCTTTCTTCATTGCTATAATGCAGCCTAGAATCATTCAGAAATATTAGGCTATACTGTACCTCCTGTTACTCCAGTAGCCCAGCCACTGGCTGAGAATTATGCTGTAGATGCATTTTCTCTTCTGGTAAAATGCTGCATGTCTAAGTGTCCGTTAGATGGCACTGTTCCCATTTTTGGTTTTAAAAAATATTATTAGGGTTGTACAATGCTTCAGATTGACAGAGCACTCAGGAGCATATAACACTTGTCTGCAACACCTTAAAGCATCTGCTGTGTTTGCATTACCATGAGTTCCAAAGCATCTTTTGGAAGTTAAATTCAATGGACTTTACAGCCCTATAAATTGCATTCCACCAGACTTCTCTAGGATGAATTGAAGAAGAAACAGCACATGAATTAGTTCCCCTGGTACTTGGAAACAATACTGTCAATACTCTTAACACAGCAGGAAAAAGATGCTGTGGAATTAAATTAGAAATAAAATGAGGAAATTAAAGGGAAAATGGATCATTAAAGGGGGAAAAAATTGAAGAGGGGAAGAAAGAGTTAGAAATGAAAATCTGCAGAAGGGAATGTGCCAGGGCAGGGAGGTAGTAAGCAAGTAAATCTGCAGTCTTTTGCTTCACATACAAATCTCTGTTGAATTCAGTGCATTGCTTCTAAGTGGATATGCGCTAGATTCTGCTATAAAATCAAAAATTAGTGGGTGAAACTAGTTTTAAGCGTAAAATTGCCGTTTATTTGCATGGTCTATGTTTTAAAATAACTATGTAATTGGAATACATTAGAATTATGAACAAAAATACTACTGCAGGCAGGAAATACAATTTCTGGAATATAGTTTAGATAATGGAGGAAGATGATTACAATAACCTCTTCCACTCTGATCTACTAAGTTTATTTTTAAACTTAGTATAAAATAAAATAAACTAAGTTTATTTTTAAACTTAGTAGTAATTGTCATTGTGGTAATTGCTAAAAAAAACTTAGAGGGATTGATAATAATTACTTCCACATGTCTTATTAGAGACATTATTTGAATCTTTGAAGCCTGTGGGACTGAAGAGAGATTTTCTTTGCTGCACATGTTGGCTTTCATCCTTTGAAAATAGTCATTATCAGTGTTGGAATCATCAGGGGTCAACTCAACATTGTCTCATAAGCATAAGGGGGGTCCTTTCTAGTAAACGCATCTCTATTGTGCTTGTGGAATGTCACATGGATCACCTGATTTCCACTTCCTTCTTCTTGAGTTTGGGGGATTAACAATCTTCATTACTCTTTGGGCACACCTGCAAGCAGGAGGTGCTGCAAGATGCAGCTCTCGTCCTTTCCATCTCACTTGCACACAGATCTACTGTGAATCTACTTGTATCCAGATCTACTGAATAAATGTAAGATATCTCTATTTTTCTTCATCTAACTACTATGTGAAGACTGAATTTATTTCTGAACGTAATTAAGCTTAACGTGCAAGTCCCTTCTGGTTCACGCTTCTACTTTGCAAGATTGTTGTTAGCTGCTTGGAGTTCTTTTATTAACCTTCAAAACTCCATCAATCAGTACGATCCTGTATGTGCTTTTTCAAGTCCAAGTTTCATATTTTCAGTCTTGTGCTTCTTCCCAATCTTTGCCACCACCCTTTTGTGGGGGAGGGATAGCAGAGAACCACAAGGAGTAGGCCAATAATGTTATAACAACCTGTAAGTGTTGGATTGGGCAGGATTGGAGGGGCGATATTGTATGTTGTTTGGAGAGTTTGTGGTTGGTTTAGCAGTGTTAAATCATTCCAGTGGCATCTGTCTATCTATCTATTTATCTTGATCTTTGCAGGCAGTGCGTCTGAATATTTGGAACCATGGGAGTAACTAGCTTGTGGCAGATCCTGGAACCTGTCAAGCAACATGTCCCTCTCTGCAGTCTGAAAGGAAAAATATTGGCTGTTGATTTAAGTCTCTGGGTGTGTGAAGCACAGACAGTTAAAAAGATGATGGGAATAGTCACAAAACCTCATCTTAGGTAGGTACAGTGCTTGTGATTAATGAGTTATTGGCAAGATATATTGCTACTCTTGGGTGCTTTACAAAATGTAAGGTATAGCCACAGTATCATTTCAGTCTGGGGAACAATGAATTTATTTCACTGTAAGAGTCCTCAAGCAAAATTTCTGAGAGCTCAGGGAAAAGGATTCCTACATCTACTAATACAGAATTAGTGTGGACTTGGAGATTCTCTGCAAGTGCTGTTAGGATTGCAGTGTGGACCAAATAAGGGCCACAAAGCACCTCATACCATCTTCAAGAATTTTTTTCAGGCACATGTCATTGATACATTATCTATTTATCCATTATTATGTTCAGTAGATGTATATCTTGCCTTTCCTTCTGGAACTCCAGGTGGCATAGATAGCCCTCCCTCTTCCATTTTCCCCTACAACAGCCCTGTAGATTGGGCAGAGAGACAGCGATTGGCCCAAAGGTACCCAGTGAGTTTCAATGGAATTCAAATCTGGGTTTCTCTAGTTCCAGTCCAACCCCTTAACCATTGCACCAGGCAGGTCATGACTTTCTCAGTTGTAAGTTAAAGAATAAAGTCAAGTTTAGATCCTAGACTGGATTACTTTCCTATAAAATCTCCATCTTGTCCCATGAAATTTTACGTTTATATATGTCAGATATGAGTCAAGTCAAAAGGCAAATAGAAACAAAAGGTTTTTATTCTTTTGAAGCAGTTTGCAAAGTGCTGGTGGCTTTCTCCGTGCGGAAGGACAAATGTCGCACTGAAGAGAAAAGCACACCTGCCACAAGTTTGACAGTTACATTTATACATCCTCACCCGTCGCTCAACACTGGCTCCTTTCACCTATTGGTAGGCTACTCTGGAGCTCACAACCTATCAGAAGCGCCTAATATGCATATAATTAGCCCGCCTTTGTTTACATCTCCCACTACCCACTTTTATATCCCCTTCCCCTTCTATTTACTTTTACCTTTTAAGGGGAGGCTTCCTACTTAAAGCATCGCTTGTCAGCTAGTTCCTAACCACAAGCAGTTTCCTTTAGCCTAACCTCAAAGCGTGGGTGTCACATTCAGTCTGCTAACGTTTCCTGTATATGTGGTTTTTAGTAGAAGCTTTGCTCAGCCTGTTTATGAGTTATTCTAGCTGGGTTAGAAAAAGTTCTCTAAAAGCCTTCTATAAGAGAATATTTATCTATTTCTGATTATAAATCCCTTTGTTAATAATAACACTTTTCCTCATTTCTCTCAATCCACCCTTTTTCTTCTTTATACTATTATTATTAACACATGTCACTTTCTATGGTTTTGTTAGATTGACTGGTTATTATAGGATGGCCTGGGTTCTTCTGGACTGTTAGCCAGTTGGTCTAGGTCCACATATTCCCCATACTCCCAATCATCATTATGCAGCATCCAACGATCTTTTAATAACATAAGGGTCGCATAATCTTTATCACCGGGGGTCCTTAAAGGCATCTGTTTAGAGACTGCCGTCTCTATGAGCCGTTGCATTAACCCCCTAACACAAGGGATTATGCAGCATCCCAATGCTACCAACACCCCAATTACCACTCCAAAAGAGGTAAGGAGAGAGAGAACCACCCCCTTCCACTTACCAAACCAGGAGTCCAACCATCCCGTAAGGGAGGTATCCACTCCGGAGTTTTCAGCTAATTCTTCAGACAAGGCAGTAAGGCCTTGTAATGCTCGAGTAATGGTTCCATCTGGTGCAGTGTTGTTGGGAATAAATGTACAACAACTTCCCCCAAGCATAACACATACTCCCCCTTTTTCTGCTAACGTCATGTCCAGTACCATTCTATTTTCCCAGGCCATTCTACTCGTAGCGTCCAATTGCTCTGAGATCCCTTTTACAGCATCCCTGGTATAATTTATAAATCTTTGTTGATTGTAATATATTCTATCCAGTCCACATTTTTATTGGTTGTCACCCACCAAAAGGAAAAGGATTCAAACCCTGCTAAAATCTGATTTCTGGCTTTGAATTCATCAGGCACTCCCCTTGGTACCCCATATTCAAGCATCACAACTTTTTTGTATAACTTTATTTTCATCGGGTCCTCGCTGGGTTTCACCCTCCACTCTGGAGTTGGTTCGTCCACTGGCCCTTTTATCCTGGTATACAGTGTTCTCTGTTGTGAGCAACACCTGGAATGGACCTTCCCACTCGGGTTGCGGTTTCAACTCCTTCCAGGACTTTATCAGGACCCGCTCTCGTGGTTTAATATGGTGGACTGCAAATTCAAGTGGTGGGGTCTGAATCAACAGACCTTTCTGTCTGAGGAAAGACAAAGAAGAGGACAACCCCAGTATATAGTTCTTTAAAAATACATCCTGGTCTTCTAATTGTGGTAGCATTCCTGGATTTGCTAGATAAGGAAAGCCAAACAGCATTTCATATGGTGAAATTCCCACATCCCTTCTAGGGTTTGTCCTAATTCTCAACAATACTAAAGGTAAACATTTAGTCCAAGGTAGCTTATTTTCTAAAATCAATTTTGATAAATGCTTCTTTAGAATCTGGTTCATTCACTCTACTTTTCCTGAAGAAGGCGGGTTCCATGGGGTGTTAAAATCCCATGCTACTCCTATTCCTCTCATAACATGTTACAATACTTTAGGATTAAAATATGTCCCTTGAGCTGAGTCCACGTGTTAAGCCTCTAGGGCTAAAAAAAAACCTTGAACATTGGTCCCTCTTACTATCTGGAAAAATGCAACCGCTATTTCTTAACAGGAACAGCTAAAAAAAAAACATTTTCACCAACAGCAGTAGCAGCAGGAAAAGGCTTAAACAAGAAGCTTACAAGTTTATAAAAAACTATATTCCAAAAGAAGGAAAATCCTAAAAAATGGGGAAAGGGATTTTCTGTGGTAGCATTGTGTTTCACTTCTGTCCTCCCTTCTTTTTCTCCTTAGTTCACCCTCAAGCAGCTTCAACAAGAAGGGGGGCTTGGGTGAGGTAGAAAGTTCTCTGTTTTCTTATTATACACATGCAAGTTTGTACAAATGACAATACACAAAAACACACCAAAATTAATGGAAGGTGCAGGCATGGCCAGGACCTGCATCTTTACCACCGTAGAAAGATCTGGTGTTTAAAGAGACAGACTCACATAATTTTCTCAAACAAACACACACATAAAAACTCACACCAGCCCTTAACATTAACAAAACATGTTTATGGGAGAATCTGCACGTATAAAAAGCAGGGGGTAAAAACTCTCTGCCCTGCACATGCTAATGCTGTTAGAACAGGGCTTTTGCACTGTTTTCTCAATGCTTCCAGCATTGCAAGTGCCGCTGTATTTAAAGGAGCAATGCCTTGTTAAAACATCTGGCCGCTTCAGTAAACAACTCACACAACCTTCCCCGTTTAAATTTGCTGTAAGGACTGGGGAAACACAAGGGAGATGCACTTTGTTTTTAGAGGCATCTCATTTGCCCCAGCCTGTTGCCAGCTTTTCACTAACAAATTCTCCACTCCTATTTCCAAAGGTTTGGAAACCCACTCTTCCCTAAATCCCTTCACTTTTGTTTATGCTCCTCGCCACCTCTTCCGCAACAAATCTAACTCCCTCATCTAGTGTTTGCACATACATTCCCTTTTCTTCTTCCTTCTCTTTCTCATTTCGACTTTCTCTTAAACCATCTCAATTTCACAAATTCATTTCAATATCTGTCTAATCAGTGGGTGCAGACAGTAAACACAGTACAAGAGAAAGTACTTTTACCATAGTCTTCAGTTTGCCTGGCAACTCTATTTTAGTAGTTCCTCCGGACTCCCCCTGTTCCCCCTCCCTCTCTTCCTCCTCAAGCCTGTAACCCGCAGACAAAAGACAGACCGAAGGGGGGGGGGTAGAGACAGGGAGGAAACACACATACATCCCAGACCACAAAAGTCTATTTTTTTTTCTTCAAAGTAGAAGCAATATGCGTTCACTGTGCACAAAATATACACACAAATCCAAAAAGACAAATACGCACAAACAAAAACACACTGGTGCTTTATCAGGGTGGTAGATTTTACCCAACACTGAGCATATTCCGACTCCTCTAGCAAAGGCTTTTTATTGTTAACATAGATTTTTAGGGCTTGTTTTACCCACTCCTCCCATGATCTAAACTTGAGCCTTTAATCCTCTCTGTACACCTCCTAATTTCTTTACTATAATATTTTCTACATTGTTAACCATCATTCTAGCCATGGTTTTCTGTTTTTCTTCCTCTCTTTTAACATTTTTTTCCCAGCTTTTCTTAACAATTCTTCCAGTGGCCTTTCACTCCATCCCTCTATCTTTTGCAACTTCTTCCTAATATCTGGCCATGCTTTAGTCACAAAGCCTACTTTCAGTAAACCTTGTGCCACAACATCGTCAGGATTCATCCCTGAATATTTTCTCATTTGGTCTCTCAGCTTTTGTAAGAAGACTGAGGGTGCTTCCTCTTTTTGTTGCTCAGTATCAAAAGTCTTGGTAAAGTTTTGTGATTTTGGGGCAGCTTCTTCTATACCATCTCAAATCTCTCATGTTAGTTCTGTCTGCTGCCATTTGATTATTCCAATTGGGGTTGTTAAGGGGAAACTTTTGATCTGCTGGCACTGCATTCTGGCCAGGTGGGTTGCGCCTTTCCCACCTGGTCATGGCTGCATGCCTGATAATTCTCCTTTCTTCTCCAGAGAACAAAATGCCCATTATGGACATAAGTTTATACGTTTGGTCCCAAGAACTGATCTAGTTGTTCAGCCAGTCCAATTGGATCTTCAACTAATATTTTCATATCCTTTTTGAAATTTCTTACTTCTAAGCTTGTTCCTCTTTTACAGTTTTCAATTTATAAATCATTTCCTTGTTTGCCTTCTTATTTTCCCCACTTGCCTCCGGCCATTTGTCCGGAGTCCAGATGAGGACATAATGTAATTCATTTTCTAAAGATTTACATGATTTTGTTTCACATAGTCATATAAATCATGACACCTAAAATAATCATTTGATCCTTCCCTTGGCCAGGAGGCATTATCATCCTCCCACCACACATAACAACACAGATTTATCATATCTTCCTTACTTAAGTCTAACTTGTCCACCAAGGATTTGTATGGTGGCTTGTCCCAATTATCTATCATCTGACCTATTGGACTGTCCTTATCTATTCTTAACTTTGGATTTTTCCTGATATTTTTAGTGCACTTTTCCTTCCCTACACTCGAGGCTCCTCCCATGGTTGGTTTTAACTATCCTGCCTATTCCCTATTGACCGTATTCCCAGGGCCTCCCTTCTTAGAACCAGAACCTCCAGCAGGCGCTGGACTTGTTTACCGAACAAATTTAAGGTCCTAATTCTCAATAACCTCCCAGCCCGCGCTGGCTACTTTTAAAGGTTATTCTTCTTCTACTGAGACCCAATTTTCACTCAGCAACCACTTCGTTCGCACCCGGCCGGTCCTCTCGCGGGGATTCGGAACCGCGAGTTTGAACTCCACACTCACTCCGCCTTGCCAGCCCTAATGGCCCTTGGGGCGTCTCAAATCACACCGGTCTCAAGAATCTTACAGGCCTACCCAACCAGAACCCCACCGCCCCAGGTAAGGCATTCCATGCGCTCTGCGCAACCCTCTTACCTGGGGTTCGTATACGAAGTTTCCCGGTACTTTGTCTCCGGAAGGATTTTCAGACTCGAGCCGCCGGCTAGCTTAGGGTCCAGGCAAGGAATTCCATGCGCTTGGCGCAACCCTCTTACCTGGATCCCTATACGCTTTTGTTTCTGTCAGGGTTCATGTCTATGAATCCTGCCATTAGAATTTATAATAGCTTAATGCTTGTATAGTAGTTGGGAGGGGGAATGACAGTTGAGTGTTATGTCTGCTGCTGGAAGCTAGAGACAGCTCGGCCAAGGTCACGCACCTGCAACGGAGAGGAGATGGGACCGTTTGCTCCATGAGATCATCGCTGGTGAATTGGCGCGCAAAGGGAAGGGTTAAGAGAGCATAGTTTGGCGGGAATCAGTATTCAAGTCTTTAGGAGTGCTTCAATGAACATGTATCCTAAATAAAGCTTTATCTGCATTTCAATGAATTGCATGGAGAAGTGTTTATTGGGACATTGTTGTTGAGATCATCACAGAAAGACTTGAATCTACAATCCAGTCAGTTTATCCTGAGGTTACAAGTGATAACTTCATTTAGTGCCTCCTGAGTGAGAATCGGCTTGTCCAAGCAACTTCAGCATGGAAGAATCTATGGAATGTTTCCAGACGGAGGAAGGGGAGCAACCAGGCCCCTCTTCAGGTTGGGAAGCGAATTCCAAGGACGGGAAGAGTGCGGCTGCTGAACCCGAAGGAGCTAAGAAAAAAGCCTCTAAGAAGGTGTCTCGACGAAGTGGAGTAGAGACTACCGAAATAGCCATGGCACGCACCCCTCGAGTGGGAGCGGAATGGTCCGTGGGAATTGGAGGCGGCCTCCGGGCTGGGAAGGGAAAACGCACGGCTAAACCCAGAGTGACCCAGTCACAGAGGATGGCTTCACTGGAAGCAAAGACTGCACGTATTGATTTTGAAATGGAGACTATTAGTCACCAACTACAAACCCTTATTCAATCCGTGCAGCAGCTGGCTTTAATTCCAAATCAGGAAGGTATTCCAGGGGCGGATTTACCACCTAAATTGATGACCACGGCAGCAGAGAGCGGCACGTCTAGTGGAGAGGAGGAGGAGGAATCCTCTGGATCCGAAATGGAGGTGCCTCAACCGGCCGTGAGTAAATTACAAAGGGGCCAACCTAGGGTGTTCGCGTTGAACAAACTGAAAACAAGATTTGATGGGGACCCAGCGAAATTGGCTTGCTTTATGACCCATGTAAGGGGTTTTATGGAGGAGTTTGAAGAGTCTTTCTTAACAGAAGAAGCCAAAGTAAGGTACGTCTCAAGTTTCTTAGAGGGAGAGGCTGCTTTATGGCTGGTGGCGTTGCATGACTCTAACTCTCCAGATTTATGGACTTTTAATGGCTTTATGTTAGCTTTACGATGCCGGTTTGAAGATACCCTCTCTAAAATGTCAGCTAAAGTGCAGTTGCAGCAGCTACGCCAGGGAAACCGATCTGTTGCCGAATATGCAATGGAGTTTAAAAAGCTCATAGGAATGGTCCCATCTTGTCCTGAGGCTTTTCAGGTGGAATACTTCCAGATGGGGCTGAAACCAGAGATTTTAGAGATGGCAGCAGGACGGGGTGACCCTGACACCTTAGAAGAATGGATTCAATTAGCCGGCAAGGCTGAGAGCACCCAATTAAGACTGAGATCGTACAGGAAGCTACATAGCTCGGGGAAAAGCCCTTTGGGACAGCCCCCGGCGAAGAAGCTAGCTAGAGCCAATGCTTGGGAAGAGGAAAAGGAACGTAGAGCAAAGAGAGGCTTGTGTTTCAAATGTGGCAAAGAGGGGCATCGCATTGGTAACTGCCCTCAGAACCCCTCTACAGTAAAAGCAAAGCCAGACAGCCAGCCTTCCAAACCATCTAAGCTACCACCACGCAAGGGAACAGCTCATGCTCTGGAGAACAGTAAGACTCGGGATTTGGTTGGGGGAGAGAACGACTCCTCTGACGAAGAGTTCCTGCAGCCGGCGGAAAACGAGCGATGTCTGGCTTGAAGTGCGCCGCGGGCCAGGCATTTGCAGATCGGCGCTCCGATCCGCTGGTGAGTGGAGATTGTCCTACCATGCAGGTTAAGATAAAGCTTGAAACTTTGGATGGGAGGGATCAGAACAATTTGATGGCAATGCTGGACTCGGGGTGCTCAAGATGTTTGATGCATCCTGCCATTGTTACAGGACTGAGACTTAAGTTGCATAAGTTAAAAGTTCCCATCATATTTTGTCAGCTGGACGGGACAGATATGAAAGGGGGTCCAGTGGAATACTATACAGAAGCCCTAAAAATGACTATTGGGACTCATCAAGAGACTATTAGGTTTATTGTGGCTCCCATTTCCAATCAGCCCATAGTATTGGGGCTCAAATGGTTGAGGGAGCGTAACCCTCAGATTGACTGGGTTTCTGGAGAAATGGAATTTGCAGATGGCTCATATTTGGGAGTTGAGCGGGAAACTGCAGGACTCTGTGTGGTGCGGGAGCTAGCTCAAGCAGCGGTGGCACCGTCAGTGTATGAGGAGGAGGGGGAGATTTTTTTAGAAACGGAATCAGACCAGATGCCCCCTCATCGGAAAACAGACTGTTCTTTACAATTGGAGCCTGGGGCAGTGTTGCCTAAACCCAAGTTGTATTCAATGACTCATAAGGAACTACAAGAGCTGAGGAATTTTATAGATAAGAACCTCAAGCGGGGGTTTATTGAGCCATCCACCTCACCCACGGCTGCTCCGGTTTTATTCCGGAAAAAGAAAGATGGCTCCTTACGGCTTTGTACGGACTACAGGGGGTTGAATGCTATTTGTATTTCTAACCAATATCCGCTCCCGTTGATGAAAGATATGCTGGCTCAACTGACCAAAGGGAAAATATTCACTAAGCTGGATTTGAGAGAAGCGTATTTTAGAGTACGCATAAAAGAAGGGGATGAGTGGAAGACCACTTTTAATTGCCAATTAGGTTGTTTTCAATATAAAGTCATGCCGTTCGGATTAAGGGGCGGGCCTGGAGTCTTCATGAGCTTAATTAATGAGGTTCTGCATGAATTTCTGTACCAGGGGGTATTGGTATATCTGGATGACATCTTAATATACACAGAGACCATGGAACAACAGGTAAAACTAGTAAAAGCAGTGCTCAGAAAGCTTTTAGAAAACAAACTGTATGTTAAGTTGTCTAAATGTGAATTTCACAAAGAAAAACTGGATTTTCTAGGCTACAGAATATCCCATCAGGGCATTGAAATGGATCCCGCCAAAGTTAAAGATGTATTGGCGTGGGAAACCCCCAGAACAAAAAAGCAATTACAATCTTTTCTCGGGTTCGCAAATTTCTATCGCCAGTTCATTCCCGGGTTCGCCAAGATTGCGTTACCATTAACCGATATGTTAAAAACCAAGAAATCGGCTGATGGCGTATTAGCAAATAAACCTCAACTGAAATTAAAATGGACGCCGGCGTGCCAAACGGCTTTTGAACAACTGAAGCAGTTGTTCACTGCAGAACCCGTTTTAAAACATCCTGATCCAGAACGTCCCTTTGTGATCCAGACAGACGCGTCCAATTCTGCGGTTGGATACGTATTATTGCAAAAAGACAATAATGATCAGTTAAGACCTTGTGCATATATTTCTCGTAAATTTACTGAGGCTGAACAACATTGGTTGGTTTGGGAAAAAGAAGCTTTTGCAGTGCGACATGCTCTAGCTACATGGCGACACCTGCTGGAGGGTTCGCCTCATCCCTTTGAAGTTTTCACTGACCATAAGAACTTGGAAGCACTTAAAACGCCTCGGAAATTAAATCCTAAACAAATCCGTTGGGCTGAATTCTTCAGTAGGTTTAATTTCACATTAAAGTATTTGCCAGCTGGAAAAAATTTTTAGCAGATGCTTTATCTAGGCTGCCACAACATGACACTCAACCAGAACTGATGGTATCCACAGTAATGTCTCCCCAACAATTGGGATTATCCAACCAGGAGGAACCTAGTTCTGACAGTGATGCAGCACCCATACCTGTACAATTGCAAGGGAAGGTGGCTATCACTAGAAGCAAGGCCAAACCACCGAAACCTCTATGTGAACCCTCTCTAGAGAAAGAACTTAAAACCGCTATAGAGGCTGATGATTGGTGGAAAGAGCACAAGCAAACATTAACTGAGGCGAATGGGGTGTGGTGGAATGGAGACAGATTATATGTTCCAGAGACTGTGAGAAAGGCTATTTTACAACGTTGTCATGATAGCAAAATTGCCGGACATTTCGGATTTGTAAAAACTTTACATTTAGTCAGAAGGCAATTTTGGTGGCCAACTTTGAGGAAAGATGTTAAACAATATGTTTTGTCATGTCATGTTTGTGCATCCATGAAAAAAGCACCCGGGAAACCGGTGGGACTATTGCAACCAGTGGCTGAGCCAACAAGCCCATGGAAACAAATTTCAATGGATTTCATTGTAGACTTACCAGAGAGTAAAGGCAAGACCGTCATATGGGTAGTAACTGACTTATTTTCTAAACAAGCTCATTTCATCCCTTGTAAAGGACTGCCATCTGCTGGTCAACTGGCAAAATTATTCATCTTGCACATTTACCAAGCGCACGGCGCCCCCTTGCGGATTATCAGCGATCGCGGAAGTCAGTTTACCGCCAAATTTTGGAAATCATTTCTAAAATTGATTGGAACTGAACAGGGTCTTACCTCTGGGCATCATCCGGAGGGTAACGGAGCTTGTGAACGGCTTAACTCCGTGTTGGAACAGTATTTACGGTGTTACATTAGTCATCAGCAAGATAATTGGGTGGAGTTGTTACCCTTTGCTGAGGTAGCGTATAATAATGCTGTTCATCAGAGCACTGGATTTTCACCATTTAAAGTGGCTACTGGTCAGGATTTTGTACCTATTCCTGAACTACCTGACCCTGCCATGCTTCAACCAACTGATCCTGTACTAGCAGATGAATGGATTACAAAAATACGATCAAACTGGCCGATAATGTTGAGTATATTACAAGAGGCAAAAAATTCATACAAAACTTTTGCTGATCGTAAACGGGCTCCAGAATGGCCTTTAGTGGTGGGAGAAAAGGTCTACCTGTCTACAAAACATTTGAAATCAACTCAGCCATGCAAGAAACTGGGGCCTAAATTTATTGGGCCATTTCCCATTGTGAAAGTGATCAACCCAGTAGCCGCTCAATTGGACTTGCCAAAGAACCTTCGTAGAGTACATCCTGTCTTCCACATCAGCTTGTTGAAACCAGTTAAACCGGCTGATCAATGGCATCCAGATCCAGTAGCGCCTCCACCTATCATGGTGGGAGATAACGAACATTTTGAAATTGTGAACATTTTGGACTCCAGATTGCACCGAGGAAAATTACAGTATTTGGTGCAATGGAAACATTTGCCTGTGGGGTTTGAGGAGTGGGTTGATAAGATTCATGTTTCAGCGCCAAGGTTATTGAAGAAATTCCATGATCAATTCCCTTCTAAACCTGGTTAACTGCACAATTATTCTTATTTCTGTTTTTCAGATCTCAGTGCCTCCCATTGTCTTGCAGCCTGAAGGATTCTGGAATTTGTCCATGTGCCTTTATGTATACTTGTATTTCTTAACCTTTCTTGTTCTTGGCATACTATTCTTTCTTTTGGAGGGTCGGCATGTCAGGGTTCATATCTATGAATCCTGCCATTAGAATTTATAATAGCTTAATGCTTGTATAGTAGTTGGGAGGGGGAATGACAGTTGAGTGTTATGTCTGCTGCTGGAAGCTAGAGACAGCTCGGCCAAGGTCACGCACCTGCAACGGAGAGGAGATGGGACCGTTTGCTCCATGAGATCATCGCTGGTGAATTGGCGCGCAAAGGGAAGGGTTAAGAGAGCATAGTTTGGCGGGAATCAGTATTCAAGTCTTTAGGAGTGCTTCAATGAACATGTATCCTAAATAAAGCTTTATCTGCATTTCAATGAATTGCATGGAGAAGTGTTTATTGGGACATTGTTGTTGAGATCATCACAGAAAGACTTGAATCTACAATCCAGTCAGTTTATCCTGAGGTTACAAGTGATAACTTCATTTAGTGCCTCCTGAGTGAGAATCGGCTTGTCCAAGCAACTTCAGCATGGAAGAATCTATGGAATGTTTCCAGACGGAGGAAGGGGAGCAACCAGGCCCCTCTTCAGGTTGGGAAGCGAATTCCAAGGACGGGAAGAGTGCGGCTGCTGAACCCGAAGGAGCTAAGAAAAAAGCCTCTAAGAAGGTGTCTCGACGAAGTGGAGTAGAGACTACCGAAATAGCCATGGCACGCACCCCTCGAGTGGGAGCGGAATGGTCCGTGGGAATTGGAGGCGGCCTCCGGGCTGGGAAGGGAAAACGCACGGCTAAACCCAGAGTGACCCAGTCACAGAGGATGGCTTCACTGGAAGCAAAGACTGCACGTATTGATTTTGAAATGGAGACTATTAGTCACCAACTACAAACCCTTATTCAATCCGTGCAGCAGCTGGCTTTAATTCCAAATCAGGAAGGTATTCCAGGGGCGGATTTACCACCTAAATTGATGACCACGGCAGCAGAGAGCGGCACGTCTAGTGGAGAGGAGGAGGAGGAATCCTCTGGATCCGAAATGGAGGTGCCTCAACCGGCCGTGAGTAAATTACAAAGGGGCCAACCTAGGGTGTTCGCGTTGAACAAACTGAAAACAAGATTTGATGGGGACCCAGCGAAATTGGCTTGCTTTATGACCCATGTAAGGGGTTTTATGGAGGAGTTTGAAGAGTCTTTCTTAACAGAAGAAGCCAAAGTAAGGTACGTCTCAAGTTTCTTAGAGGGAGAGGCTGCTTTATGGCTGGTGGCGTTGCATGACTCTAACTCTCCAGATTTATGGACTTTTAATGGCTTTATGTTAGCTTTACGATGCCGGTTTGAAGATACCCTCTCTAAAATGTCAGCTAAAGTGCAGTTGCAGCAGCTACGCCAGGGAAACCGATCTGTTGCCGAATATGCAATGGAGTTTAAAAAGCTCATAGGAATGGTCCCATCTTGTCCTGAGGCTTTTCAGGTGGAATACTTCCAGATGGGGCTGAAACCAGAGATTTTAGAGATGGCAGCAGGACGGGGTGACCCTGACACCTTAGAAGAATGGATTCAATTAGCCGGCAAGGCTGAGAGCACCCAATTAAGACTGAGATCGTACAGGAAGCTACATAGCTCGGGGAAAAGCCCTTTGGGACAGCCCCCGGCGAAGAAGCTAGCTAGAGCCAATGCTTGGGAAGAGGAAAAGGAACGTAGAGCAAAGAGAGGCTTGTGTTTCAAATGTGGCAAAGAGGGGCATCGCATTGGTAACTGCCCTCAGAACCCCTCTACAGTAAAAGCAAAGCCAGACAGCCAGCCTTCCAAACCATCTAAGCTACCACCACGCAAGGGAACAGCTCATGCTCTGGAGAACAGTAAGACTCGGGATTTGGTTGGGGGAGAGAACGACTCCTCTGACGAAGAGTTCCTGCAGCCGGCGGAAAACGAGCGATGTCTGGCTTGAAGTGCGCCGCGGGCCAGGCATTTGCAGATCGGCGCTCCGATCCGCTGGTGAGTGGAGATTGTCCTACCATGCAGGTTAAGATAAAGCTTGAAACTTTGGATGGGAGGGATCAGAACAATTTGATGGCAATGCTGGACTCGGGGTGCTCAAGATGTTTGATGCATCCTGCCATTGTTACAGGACTGAGACTTAAGTTGCATAAGTTAAAAGTTCCCATCATATTTTGTCAGCTGGACGGGACAGATATGAAAGGGGGTCCAGTGGAATACTATACAGAAGCCCTAAAAATGACTATTGGGACTCATCAAGAGACTATTAGGTTTATTGTGGCTCCCATTTCCAATCAGCCCATAGTATTGGGGCTCAAATGGTTGAGGGAGCGTAACCCTCAGATTGACTGGGTTTCTGGAGAAATGGAATTTGCAGATGGCTCATATTTGGGAGTTGAGCGGGAAACTGCAGGACTCTGTGTGGTGCGGGAGCTAGCTCAAGCAGCGGTGGCACCGTCAGTGTATGAGGAGGAGGGGGAGATTTTTTTAGAAACGGAATCAGACCAGATGCCCCCTCATCGGAAAACAGACTGTTCTTTACAATTGGAGCCTGGGGCAGTGTTGCCTAAACCCAAGTTGTATTCAATGACTCATAAGGAACTACAAGAGCTGAGGAATTTTATAGATAAGAACCTCAAGCGGGGGTTTATTGAGCCATCCACCTCACCCACGGCTGCTCCGGTTTTATTCCGGAAAAAGAAAGATGGCTCCTTACGGCTTTGTACGGACTACAGGGGGTTGAATGCTATTTGTATTTCTAACCAATATCCGCTCCCGTTGATGAAAGATATGCTGGCTCAACTGACCAAAGGGAAAATATTCACTAAGCTGGATTTGAGAGAAGCGTATTTTAGAGTACGCATAAAAGAAGGGGATGAGTGGAAGACCACTTTTAATTGCCAATTAGGTTGTTTTCAATATAAAGTCATGCCGTTCGGATTAAGGGGCGGGCCTGGAGTCTTCATGAGCTTAATTAATGAGGTTCTGCATGAATTTCTGTACCAGGGGGTATTGGTATATCTGGATGACATCTTAATATACACAGAGACCATGGAACAACAGGTAAAACTAGTAAAAGCAGTGCTCAGAAAGCTTTTAGAAAACAAACTGTATGTTAAGTTGTCTAAATGTGAATTTCACAAAGAAAAACTGGATTTTCTAGGCTACAGAATATCCCATCAGGGCATTGAAATGGATCCCGCCAAAGTTAAAGATGTATTGGCGTGGGAAACCCCCAGAACAAAAAAGCAATTACAATCTTTTCTCGGGTTCGCAAATTTCTATCGCCAGTTCATTCCCGGGTTCGCCAAGATTGCGTTACCATTAACCGATATGTTAAAAACCAAGAAATCGGCTGATGGCGTATTAGCAAATAAACCTCAACTGAAATTAAAATGGACGCCGGCGTGCCAAACGGCTTTTGAACAACTGAAGCAGTTGTTCACTGCAGAACCCGTTTTAAAACATCCTGATCCAGAACGTCCCTTTGTGATCCAGACAGACGCGTCCAATTCTGCGGTTGGATACGTATTATTGCAAAAAGACAATAATGATCAGTTAAGACCTTGTGCATATATTTCTCGTAAATTTACTGAGGCTGAACAACATTGGTTGGTTTGGGAAAAAGAAGCTTTTGCAGTGCGACATGCTCTAGCTACATGGCGACACCTGCTGGAGGGTTCGCCTCATCCCTTTGAAGTTTTCACTGACCATAAGAACTTGGAAGCACTTAAAACGCCTCGGAAATTAAATCCTAAACAAATCCGTTGGGCTGAATTCTTCAGTAGGTTTAATTTCACATTAAAGTATTTGCCAGCTGGAAAAAATTTTTAGCAGATGCTTTATCTAGGCTGCCACAACATGACACTCAACCAGAACTGATGGTATCCACAGTAATGTCTCCCCAACAATTGGGATTATCCAACCAGGAGGAACCTAGTTCTGACAGTGATGCAGCACCCATACCTGTACAATTGCAAGGGAAGGTGGCTATCACTAGAAGCAAGGCCAAACCACCGAAACCTCTATGTGAACCCTCTCTAGAGAAAGAACTTAAAACCGCTATAGAGGCTGATGATTGGTGGAAAGAGCACAAGCAAACATTAACTGAGGCGAATGGGGTGTGGTGGAATGGAGACAGATTATATGTTCCAGAGACTGTGAGAAAGGCTATTTTACAACGTTGTCATGATAGCAAAATTGCCGGACATTTCGGATTTGTAAAAACTTTACATTTAGTCAGAAGGCAATTTTGGTGGCCAACTTTGAGGAAAGATGTTAAACAATATGTTTTGTCATGTCATGTTTGTGCATCCATGAAAAAAGCACCCGGGAAACCGGTGGGACTATTGCAACCAGTGGCTGAGCCAACAAGCCCATGGAAACAAATTTCAATGGATTTCATTGTAGACTTACCAGAGAGTAAAGGCAAGACCGTCATATGGGTAGTAACTGACTTATTTTCTAAACAAGCTCATTTCATCCCTTGTAAAGGACTGCCATCTGCTGGTCAACTGGCAAAATTATTCATCTTGCACATTTACCAAGCGCACGGCGCCCCCTTGCGGATTATCAGCGATCGCGGAAGTCAGTTTACCGCCAAATTTTGGAAATCATTTCTAAAATTGATTGGAACTGAACAGGGTCTTACCTCTGGGCATCATCCGGAGGGTAACGGAGCTTGTGAACGGCTTAACTCCGTGTTGGAACAGTATTTACGGTGTTACATTAGTCATCAGCAAGATAATTGGGTGGAGTTGTTACCCTTTGCTGAGGTAGCGTATAATAATGCTGTTCATCAGAGCACTGGATTTTCACCATTTAAAGTGGCTACTGGTCAGGATTTTGTACCTATTCCTGAACTACCTGACCCTGCCATGCTTCAACCAACTGATCCTGTACTAGCAGATGAATGGATTACAAAAATACGATCAAACTGGCCGATAATGTTGAGTATATTACAAGAGGCAAAAAATTCATACAAAACTTTTGCTGATCGTAAACGGGCTCCAGAATGGCCTTTAGTGGTGGGAGAAAAGGTCTACCTGTCTACAAAACATTTGAAATCAACTCAGCCATGCAAGAAACTGGGGCCTAAATTTATTGGGCCATTTCCCATTGTGAAAGTGATCAACCCAGTAGCCGCTCAATTGGACTTGCCAAAGAACCTTCGTAGAGTACATCCTGTCTTCCACATCAGCTTGTTGAAACCAGTTAAACCGGCTGATCAATGGCATCCAGATCCAGTAGCGCCTCCACCTATCATGGTGGGAGATAACGAACATTTTGAAATTGTGAACATTTTGGACTCCAGATTGCACCGAGGAAAATTACAGTATTTGGTGCAATGGAAACATTTGCCTGTGGGGTTTGAGGAGTGGGTTGATAAGATTCATGTTTCAGCGCCAAGGTTATTGAAGAAATTCCATGATCAATTCCCTTCTAAACCTGGTTAACTGCACAATTATTCTTATTTCTGTTTTTCAGATCTCAGTGCCTCCCATTGTCTTGCAGCCTGAAGGATTCTGGAATTTGTCCATGTGCCTTTATGTATACTTGTATTTCTTAACCTTTCTTGTTCTTGGCATACTATTCTTTCTTTTGGAGGGTCGGCATGTCAGGGTTCATATCTATGAATCCTGCCATTAGAATTTATAATAGCTTAATGCTTGTATAGTAGTTGGGAGGGGGAATGACAGTTGAGTGTTATGTCTGCTGCTGGAAGCTAGAGACAGCTCGGCCAAGGTCACGCACCTGCAACGGAGAGGAGATGGGACCGTTTGCTCCATGAGATCATCACTGGTGAATTGGCGCGCAAAGGGAAGGGTTAAGAGAGCATAGTTTGGCGGGAATCAGTATTCAAGTCTTTAGGAGTGCTTCAATGAACATGTATCCTAAATAAAGCTTTATCTGCATTTCAATGAATTGCATGGAGAAGTGTTTATTGGGACATTGTTGTTGAGATCATCACAGTTTCTCCTTTTGACTCCTCTTTTAGTTGTCTGGTTCCTTTTTTACGGGCACCGGGGTCCAAGGCCCAGGAATCCCACAGTGGACCACTGAAATCAGTAGGGCATGCCTCCCATAGTGGGGGGGCCAAGGCCCAGACTTACCGGATGCCGTTCAAGGATCCCGGACGAGCCCCCAATTTGTCAGATATGAGTCAAGTCAAAAGGCAAATAGAAACAAAAGGTTTTTATTCTTTTGAAGCAGTTTGCAAAGTGCTGGTGGCTTTCTCCGTGCGGAAGGACAAATGTCGCACTGAAGAGAAAAGCACACCTGCCACAAGTTTGACAGTTACATTTATACATCCTCACCCGTCGCTCAACACTGGCTCCTCTCACCTATTGGTAGGCTACTCTGGAGCTCACAACCTATCAGAAGCGCCTAATATGCATATAATTAGCCCGCCTTTGTTTACATCTCCCACTACCCACTTTTATATCCCCTTCCCCTTCTATTTACTTTTACCTTTTAAGGGGAGGCTTCCTACTTAAAGCATCGCTTGTCAGCTAGTTCCTAACCACAAGCAGTTTCCTTTAGCCTAACCTCAAAGCGTGGGTGTCACATTCAGTCTGCTAACGTTTCCTGTATATGTGGTTTTTAGTAGAAGCTTTGCTCAGCCTGTTTATGAGTTATTCTAGCTGGGTTAGAAAAAGTTCTCTAAAAGCCTTCTATAAGAGAATATTTATCTATTTCTGATTATAAATCCCTTTGTTAATAATAACACTTTTCCTCATTTCTCTCATATATGTAGTGGTTGCTCTGTGTAACTGTGTATGTTGTACATGCTGGAGAAAAAATGGTATACACAGAACTGGACAAGCCAGAATAGTAGCAATTTTATTCTCCTATGTGCATAATCAAATCAAATTATATTACTGCTTTAAGGCCAGAGAATACTACAATAAAACTACATAAAACTATAATAAAACTAAAACATAGACATAAACATAAAATACAATAAAAGTACATGAAATAAATTAATAGAGTAACAATAATACAGGTAACAGTGGCTATCACCAAAATTTGTACTGATCACCAGTTGTAGGTAGGATGGATAGAACAAATGATGGCACAAAATCACGCAACCTGGAAAGATATCTCAGGGTCCTGGTCAGATAGGAGACGTGACGGATAAGCAATGTGCATGATCTATAACTTGGTATGTGAAAATGTTGTCATAGTTTGTATGCATACACACACCACATGTTTTATTTATTTATTTACTTACTTACTTACTTACTTACTTACTTACTATCCCGCCTTTATTATTTTTATAAATAACTCAAGGCGGCGAACATACCTAATACTCCTTCCTCCTCCTATTTTCCCCACAACAACAACCCTGTGAGGTGAGTTGGGCTGAGAGAGAGTGACTGGCCCAAGTTAGTCAACGTTACACTGAGAAATGTTGCCCAACAAGCTCTTCCAAAAAAGTAACTTCACTCTCTTACTGCAGGAATCTTTATTTTCGTGTCTCTTCTTTAACACGAATGGGGATCCATCTGGTGTTTGTCATGGAGGGCGATCCCCCAAAGCTGAAAACAAGCACAGTGCAGAAGAGAACAGAAGCTCGCTTTGGGCCATCAAAAAAGCCTGGGATTGCAAGAATGGGGAGATCCCGTTTCAAGTTTCTTTTGAAAGAGGCAAGCTATCATAGTGGGTTATATTTACAGGATGCTGAATATTGGCAGTATCGGATTCGTACGGTAGGAGGCATCAATATTTAAAATATTTTATTGAACCAATGCTAATTTTTCCAGAGTCTGAGTTGCTTGAGAGCAATCCATTTGGATTAGTTGGACCCATGGTGCTGTCCTGCCCGTTTCATCAAACGTGGTGTCTTACGTTTCAGTAGCTTTTGAAACATAAAGTCCTCTGCTTGTCATTGATTTTCTTTGGGTGCAGTGGTTGCCAATTTTGTATTATTGTAAAATGTGAGGAGGATGTCCAGAAGATTACTTCAGTGGGCATTGGGGGAGGATATTTTCACTTTCTAGATGCATTAAGACTATCCCAATCTTAGTGCAGTTTGCCACTGAAAATTGTCAAGAAACCGTACCAGTGTAGTCTTGGCTACCTCAAAACATTTTTAAAAAGGGAGCAGAAGAGCAGCCGTGGGCTGTGAGTTCTTCATCCCTACGGCATTTCTTATTGCTTCTTCTGTTGGGATGTTTACTGTTTCAGTGCCTTGAACTGCTGGAGTGCTTGGGAATCCCATGGATTCAAGCAGCTGGAGAAGCAGAGGCGATGTGTGCTTACCTGAATGCCAATGGCTATGTGGACGGGTGCATCACCAACGATGGAGATGTCTTCCTGTATGGTGCTCAGGCAGTTTACCGAAATTTTACCATGAACATCAAGGTAGTTTACTGGGGATTTATTGATGCATGCTACTTTTTTAAAAAATATAATATTTATTAAAGAAATGTTTAAAGAATAAAAACAATACAAATTTTGAAAGAGAAAAATAAGGAAAGGAAAGTAATAAGTAAGCGGGGGGGGGGGGGAAGTACAAAGAAAAATACAGAAGAGAAAGAAGGAAAGAAAAGGAAAGGAAAGGAAAGACAAAAAGTTATAAAGAAATGGCTTCCAGTCTTCTTAACAGCAATTACAAGTACCTTTATATTTTACCCCCTTTCTCTAAGATTATGGCATAATTTCCTTCTTTCCATAGTCTACCCTTTCTAATCATCAACCCCATAAATCACAAGTTCATTTTTTTCATTTTTCAGCAAAAAGTCCCTAAGGGATTTTTAGTCACTCATAAATGCAGTTATTGTCCTTTCTCTATTCAAACAAGTCAATTTTGCTACTTTTTGTTTCTTAAAAAAAGTCTGAATCTCTATTCTGATACCCTTTGTCTTACTCAAAAAATATTTTGACCTCACTCCTCCACACCACTACTTTTTATCCTTTGTGATTATAATATTAGATACTCGTGGGTGTAAGATTTCAACTCAGTAGGACTGAATTTTGAAGAGACGTATTTGTGATTACTTTGTGTGCCTTGTCTCCACTGTCAGGCAGAAGGATTGTGAAACACCAAGCTTGTTCATCCTACATTGCTTGAGTGGATCACGAGACGTTTTTGATATTCAGCTCCTCCTTACAGACACCGTAATTTCTGCCTAATTCTTGGCAAATCCTAGTTTGACAAGATACAGTGTTCCTTAGAATAAGTATTTTCAGACTTATTCAATAACGTTTGTGGTATTGCTAGTAAACATATGAAGAATGATGAACCATTAAGAGGGAGTGAATGAATGTTTGTTTATTCGGTCAATGACCAGCAAGTTGCATTAAGAGGAAGTATCACCATCCTACTCTATTCTGTGCAGGACCCGCATGTCGACTGCTATTTGATATCCGCTATTGAAGACAAACTCGGCTGCAGCAGAGAGTCTCTGATTGGATTAGCAATTCTGCTTGGTTGTGATTATCTTCCTAAGGTAACCAAACAATCAAATAAACCTGAATGTTTATATTGCTAATCGCTATTTTTTCTAGCACCTGTTACTTGCATCGTCATGAAGTAGAAGAGGTTCTAGAATCATATTACTCTATTATGTTAAATGCTTCCCTGCGCAGGTTTCCTGTACCATAGGTTTCTTTTCCTGCCGCCATGTTTTTTCATGCCAAGGACACTTACTTGGGAAAAGTGATCCTGTACTGGGGGGCGGGGGGATGTAACATTCTTTTGCAATGTTACAAGTCCACCACATATGGTAAAAAGACCCCTCTTGTTTTGTACATTTCCAACATAAGTTGGATATATTCCCGTACATTTTTGAGAGTTTTTGTGGGGTCATATACCATCGATACATCATCTTATAAAAATTTTCTTTTAAGTTGTAGCATAAGGTGAATTTTAGTCCTTTAGTCCACATATCTTCCCATTGATGAAGTTGTATATTGTGGCCAATATTTTTCGCCCATTGAATCATACAATATTTAACTTGTTCCTCTACCATTTCTCCTTTTAACAATAATTTATACATTCTAGCAATTAAGCGTTCATCATTTTCACATAATTGTATTTCAAATTCTGATTTAGTTTGTTCAAATTCTAATTTTTTTTTTATCTAATTTAAATTTCTCTATAAGTTGCATATAGGAGAGCCATTGAAAGGTATAACCTTCTTGGGCAAGTTCTTCTTTTGATTTTATCACATAGTGTCCTTGTTCTTTTTTTAAGAAGTCCTTATATGTCAACCACTTGTCTTTATTTCTTACTTCTGTTCTATAAAAAGCTTCTTGCGTGGAAATCCATAAAGGTCTCTTATAACATAAAGTTGAATTATATTTATTCCAAATTCTCAACAAGGATCTTCTAATATAATGATTTTTAAAGTCCACATTTATTTTAGCCTTATCATACCACAGATATCCATGCCATCCAAATCTCAATTCATGACCTTCCAGATTTAATAATTTTTCATTTCTCAAAACAATCCATTCCTTAAGCCATACCAGACCACAAGCTGCATGATATAGTCTCAAGTTTGGGAGTCCTAAACCACCTCTTTCTTTTGAATCTTGCAAGACTTTATATTTTATTCTTGGTTTTTTCCCTTGCCAAATGAACTTAGAAATGTCTTTCTGCCACTGTTTAAATGGTTCCTCTGATGTCAGTATAAGTATTGTTTGGAAGAGATATAGAATTCTTGGTAATATATTCATTTTAATCGCTGATATTCTCCCCAATAATGATAGTTGTAGTTTCCCCCAACGATCTAAATCTTTTTTAATATCAATCCAGAGCGGGATATAGTTATTTTGAAATAATTTAACATTTTTCGATGTTAAATAAACTCCCAAATATTTTACTTTTTTCTCCAAAGAATATCCTGTAATTTCTCTCAATTTCTCTTGTTGGTGATAATTCATGTTCTTAGTCAAAACTTTTGTTTTCTGTAAGTTAATTTTGAACCCTGCTAACGACCCAAAGTCCTTCAATTTCGGCATCAATAATTCAATTCAATTCCATCCAGTGGATTCTCTAATGTAATGACTAGGTCGTCTGCAAAGGCTCTTAATTTGTAAACTTCCTTTTTAACTCTGATACCATGAATACCATCATCTTGTCTAATATCTCTAAGTAGAACTTCTAAGATCAATATAAACAAAAGCGGAGATAAAGGACAGCCTTGTCTTGTGCCTTTTTGTATTTCACAAGGTTTACTAAATTCTCCATTGACAATTATTTTTGCAGATTGAGGTGTATAAATTGATTTAATCCACTTAATAAAATTCCCACCAAAGTTCATAATCTCCAATACTTTAAACATAAAGGACCAATTTAAATTATCAAATGCTTTTTCAGCATCTATGAATATCAAGGCGGCTTGTTTTTCATTATGTTGTTCTAAATACTCTAATACATCCAAAACATTTCTAATATTATCTCTAATTTGTCTTTTGGGTAGAAAACCTGCTTGATCTTGATGAATAAAATTTCCAAGAGTATTTTTCAATCTTTCCGCTAAAACTGTCGTAAATATCTTATAATCATTATTCAATAATGATATTGGTCTGTAATTCTTTGTTGAGTTCAAATTTAGTTGTTCTTTCGGAATCAAAGTAATATGAGCCTCTTTCCATGTTTCTGGCATAATTCCTGTTTCCAAAATTGAATTTATAGTTTTTTGGAGAGGAATGCTCAATTCATCTTCAAAGTATTTGTAGTAGGCTGCCGATAGTCTATCCGGACCTGGTGCTTTTCCACTTTTAATTTTCTTAAAAGCCATTAACATTTCTTCTTTTGTTATAGGATTATTAAGTAATGTTCTTTGTTCATCATTTAAAACAGTTAATCTTTGCTTACTCATATATTCATCAATTTCAGCTATATTAACATCCTGTTTTTTATACAATGCTGTATAGTAAGAATGAAATGCTTCTTGTATTTCCACATTATTCACTAGGATTTTCCCTTTATGTTGTATATTAGAAATTATATTTTTTTGTCTTTGTTTTCTTAACTTATGAGCTAACCATCTTCCTGGTTTATTTGCAAATTCAAAATATTTCTGTTTTGTAAATTTCATTTGAGTTTCTATTTCCTGTACCAAAATCATCGAAATTTGTTTTTGTAGAAATTTAATTTGAGTTATCAATGTATTATCCATCGGTTTGGCCCTCAGACATTTCTCTTTATTTTTAATTTCATCCAAAATCAATTGAATTTTTTCTTGTTTCTTTTTCCGCATTTGAGCATTATATTGAATAAAATAACCCCTCATATACGCTTTACTTGCATCCCAAATTACTTGTGTACTGGTATCCTTATTTGAGTTAAGTAGAAAGTATTCTCTTAGTCTTTTCTTACATATGTCAACAACATCTTCTTTCCGTAAAATTGACTCATTTAGCCTCCATCGAAATGCATTCCTTTTTCCTTTGATAGTTAATAAAACAGGGTTATGATCTGATATAATTTTAGGTAAAATTTCAACTTTATTTACATCCATCATTAAGGTTTTAGAGATCAAGAACATATCTATTCTGGAAAATGATCTGTATCTTTCTGAGTAATATGTATATTCTTTAGAGTTTCCATTCATAAGTCTCCAAATGTCTTGTAAGTCCAACATATCTTTTAAATCAAAGAAAGTTTGGGGTAGTTTTCCCTGTGTAGATTTCACATTTTTTTGCGAATGTCTATCTTCCATTGGGCTAATCACCCCATTCTAGTCCCCCATAAAGCACCAATTCTCATATGATAAATCCAAAAGTTTGTCCATTAAGTTCTTATAAAATAATCCTTTATCAAAATTTGGAGCGTAAATCCCAACTATCAATGTTTTAATCCCCTGTATATTTACTTCCACTGCAATATATCTTCCTTCATCATCAGTCAATATTAATTTTGGATTAAGTTTTTGTTGTATATACAGGACTACCCCCTTAGTTTTTTTTAATACAGCTGAAATAAATTCTTCTCCTAGTTGTTTTTGAATCAAATACTTAATGTCTTTTTTACAAATGTGAGTCTCTTGTAAGCAAATTACATCCAATTTTATTTTTTTCAAAAAATTTTCTTTCTCTTTTGGGGAGAATTTGCCCCATTGATGTTCCATGTTAGATATTTAAAGTCCATGATATTTGGATATTTAAAAGTTCTTTTTTAAATCCACTCCGGTAGCTCCCATCTCCGATAAGTCCTCACTCTTTTCCTTATCTTTAAATGTCTCTTTCATTTCTTCCAGAACTTTAGATACTTCGCTCATATCTGTCATATATTTCTCTATGAAGGCCTTTGCTTTCAAAATGGAATTTATTTTAAATCTTTGTTCTTTAAAAGTGAAAGATACTCCTTCTATTCTTTCCCATCTAAATGATATGTTATTTTGCTTTAATTTATCTGTAAAGAAGGAGTATTCTTTTCTTTTTCTTATTATTCTTAATGGGACTTCTTTTAAGACAATTATCTCTTTCCCTGCTATATTTAATCTGTCACTGTAGTGTTTCTTCAAAATTTGTTCTTTTGTAACTTTCCTCACGAAATATATCAATATGTCTCTTGGCACTTTCTTCTCTCTAGCGTAACGTGAGTTAACTCTAAAGATTTTATCTATTTCTGAATCCAGATCTTCTTCTTCTATCTGTGAGTATTGAGCTAAAGCACCAACTATATATTCTCTCGTATTCTCATCTGACTTTTCTGGAACTCCTCTCAATCTCAATATGAATTCTTTTTCTCTCATTTCTGCTAGAGCGATGGCATCTAAGTTGTATTCCATATCTTTAGTAATAGATTCTGATTTAATCTCTAATTTCTTTACTTGTTCTTGTGTCTCTTTAGATTCCCCTGATAAGGTATTTACTACCACTTTAATATTTTGTGTTTCTTTTCTAAATTCTTCTTTTAAGTCTTCTTTCATTGCTTCCATTTTTTTATCTACTTGTTGACCTAAATTGTTGATTTTTTTTCCATTTTTATATCTAAGGAGGCAATTGAATCGTCCATCTTTTTCTCCAATGTAGCGATTGAGTCATCCATCTTTTTCTCCAGGGTAGCAGTTGAGTCATCAATTTTTTGGTTCAGTGCTGCAATCGCATCCAATATTTTTTTCATGTCTGATGTTGGCACTTCAGAAGATGATGCGATGGAATCAGTAGGCATTCTCCCTGTTTCTTTCTCCTTTTCCTTATCTCTGTCTTCACTCTTGCAGCCAGAGTGGCCATATTGCGTGTAGTATTCCTGTAAAAAAAGAGAGGAAAAAAAATAACGGAAGACAAAAGGAAACAGCAACAGACAACAACAACAAAAAAAAGGAGGGGAAAAAAGGGAAGTGGAAGAGGGAGGATAAAAAATTATTCAAAAATTCAAAAGCAAAAGATGAATAGGAGAAGGAAAAGAAAAAAATTCAATATACAGTAAAAATTAAAAAGTAAAAATAATACTGCCTTTTCTTAAAAGTTGTTGCATAAAAAAAAGGACAGAGTGTACTTTGGTAAAATCAACAATTCTCATACAGAAAAAATAGAAGATAAAAATACGACGGGTATTTCCTTTAACTGTAGTCAAAATATCCTTGAAAATTTTTAATAACAATCCAGTTCTCAGGCAAACTTGTAATCAGTAGTCTCAAAGAGGAGAGAGGAAAAAAATCAAAAAAAAAGTGGGGGGGGGAGGGAGAGCTTCAGCTCTAGATGTCTTTACTCTCCAGGATAAAATGTAACAAATAAGTCTATTAAAATCCCATATAATAAGGAAATTCGAAAAACTGTTCAAGGCAAAGGAACTCCAAAAATACCCTTTATAATCCAAATAATCCAAATAATATCCAAACACATTGCAGGAGAAAAAAAAAAAGAGAGAAAAGCCATATCAAGATGAAAAACAGAAATAAGATAAAATAAAAGGCAGACCATTAATCCCTTTGAATTCAAAATCCAGAGAGGAAAATAGATTAGTCCCACATAAGTAGATAAGCCATTTGTCAATAGTCAATGTCACTCAGTATCGCTTAGCTCCGAGTAAAGTCATTATTCTTTAAACTCCCACCATTTTCTCAAGTCGTCTTGGCAAGAAAGTTACACAGGCACCAGCAATATCAATCAATCATGTCCATAGAAGGATCTTAGCAGATAATACATAAAACTAAAATAAACACAAATATAAAACAGTGACTAAAAGTGCTGAATTTAGGTGCTACTTATCTAAAAAGATTTCGCGGTTTCCTGTAGAGCAATAATGATGATTCTTCCAGTCGCCTTCGCCGCTTCAATTTCCTTTTTCCCGTGGTGGAAAGACGGGAATTGGGAAAGAGCGGCGATTCAGCGACCCTTGTGGTTTATCTTCTGATCCCCTTTTCTTCAAAGGGGAGATTTCAGCAGTTTCTGTCTCTTTAAAAACTGCTGCAGCCAGGCAAACCACGGAGCTGAGACAGGAGCGCTCGGTTCAACGCACCGACATCTTCAGCACCCGGAAGCGATCTCACATTCTTTTTGTTAAACTGATACAGCAAACTGTTTCAGTTTACATTTTCCAGTGCTTAGCTGCCAGATGTTCGTTTCAAAATATCTTTGTCCTTCCTTCACCTTAGGCCAATTTGGTTTTGGTTTCTTAGCAGTCCCAGAAGAATGCACCAGTTTAAAATTGTTTCAGTAACTCAATCATCCACATTACTGATTGCATAAGAATATTCCTTGCTATAATCATTCTTTGCACGTTCTTTTTTAAAAGGCATCTTACCTTGACCCTGTCAAGGTGTAACTGATGGCACTGGTTGTGGTAATACATCATTCTAATGTCAGTGTGCTTTTGTGGACAATATTTGCCTGCCCTTTGAATGTCTGTGTTATTTTTGCATGGTTGCCCTTTATTCTTTTACGTTGCTACAAAGCTAGGATTCACTGTCTTTCAAGCTAACCTGCTTTGCAGGGTTGTTGTGAATATAAAATGAAAGGCAAGCCATGAAAGCAAGGGGTGGGCAAAATGTATCCCTTACAAGATTGGTGGACTGCAACTTCTATTATCCCACAGCATTAGTCATGCTGGCTGTCAAAGATTATTTGAACAGTGTTTGAAGGACAGCCACATGTTACCCACTTCTGATGTGAGCCATCCTGAGCTCATGGAAGGATGTGTGTAACAGAAGGACCTTAAATAAATAAGTACGGTGCCACATATTTATTTCCAAAACGCTCTCCGGTGGTACTGATACCTTGCAGTCAAACTCGGCTATGATTATATTCTTTGAGCCTGAAACAACTAAAATTTTTGAGTTAGCCAATGTTTTATTTATTTGTTTGTTTTCTTTCTTATTTACATTTGCCTACTATTGAATCTTCTAATGGGGTATAAGTGACTTGTGCACACTGTACAGACACTGGATTGGTTTTCTGGATTTAGTGAGAATTGCTGCTTTTCAAATGTCGCAACCGCCTGGGAAAAGCCGGCCTGAGCTCGGATCTGTTTGTCACAAATGATAGTCGCACAACTGCTGGTCAAATGTGGCAGTGAGGGAAACCATGACCTAATGGGTCAGCTTTTGGCATGAATTCATCCATGGGCTCCCCTTAAAAAATGGAAAGAAGATTCCCTTTGTCCTCCCCTTCCTTGTGGCTTCTCACAAAGAGGGCCTCATGAAGAATTTTTCCCCCCAGGGTTTCTTGTCCCTCCACCTCCCCAAACCTCTATGGTTGCTTTTCTCTCTCTAGTGCTTAGAGCAGTGTTTCTCAACCTCGGCCACTTTCCAATGTGTGGACTTCAACTCTCAGAATTCCCCAGCCAGCAAGGCAGTTGTGCGACTCTCATTGGTTACAAACAGACCTGAGCTCAGGCCGGCTTTTCCCAGGCTGTTGCGACATTTCTCTCTAGTGCTTAGAGCAAGGCTGGCTGGGGAATTCTGGGAGTTGAAGTCCAGACATCTGAAAGTGGCCAAGGTTGAGAAACACTGACTTAGAATCACTGTTTCTACTTGCATATAATGTCAAATAAATGTTTTTAGATTCTTTGAGTAGCCCTTCTGATTAGAGTTTTGGGATGTAGCAGACAACTACTTTCTTCTGTATGTAGCACTTTTACTTTCTAATACATACAAATGATCTTCACACTTTCTATATAACCTGACCATTCTAGTTCCAGGCTTAATTCTGCTGGTCTGATCAGCTGATGGTCTCTCTCCATCCTTATGTCACTTTGACTCATACTTTTACATTTTAAAATTTCAGAACTGGGTATTTTCAAAACTTTTTATAGTCCATATTAAAGCACATGATCTGTAATCCAATTTTTTAAAAATCAGTTATCCTGTTAAGAAGTGGCCATTTTATACAGTAGCCTTAGCATGATTCAGCTAAACTTGCAATTTATTTATTGATTTGATTTATGTGGCCGCCTATTCATGAAGTGACATTTTACTTTGATTACTGCAGAAAATATTCACCAAAACCACCATTTGTCTTGATAATTTTTGCCCAATCATTTATGATTTCATAGTTTGAATGAAAGTCCTGCAGTTTTGAAACAATAAAGTATACTTTTATACATTTATCTAAACTGTATCAAAATACCTGATCTCTTGTTTCTCAAAGGGAGTTCCTGGAGTAGGAAAAGAACAGGCTTTAAAGCTGATCAAAACCTTGAAAGGACAGAGTTTACTGCAAAGGTATGTTTTATCTTATTTTTAAATTGTGTCTCACATTTTCTCCTTTCCCTTTTTCTTTCAGGGAGTAAGTTCTTCACAGGATTCAGATTTATACTGTGTGCATAAATGTACATTGTGTGTATAGATGGGGTTATTTGTCAGTGCTATACATTTGTCACCATTTCAATATTGTTTTAGATTTGAGAGCTGGAAAGACCATTTCCAATCTGGTGATATCCCAGTATCAACAGCTAAAAAAGTGGTTCATTGTTCCGTGTGCCGTCATCCGGGTGAGTCAGCTCGTAGCTTCAGAAAAGAGGTTCAAAGTCCCCCTTTGAATTGTGTACCCTGGTGTATAAAGACTGATATGTCATGATTATGATGAGTGTGATCACTACCTCCTTCTCTCTGAAAAGGAAAAGTAAGCCTCTGGCCATAACAGTTCTGTATGGTATAATTGGTTTGGACTTTATGTACTGTCAGATGCTGTGCTAAGGCAGGGGTCCCCAACCTTTTTGGCACCAGGGACCGGTTCTGTGGAAGACAATTTTTCCACGGACCGGTGGGTGGGGTTTGCCGGTGGGAGCCAATCTTGCAGACGGGGGCGGGGTTTGCGAGCGGGAGCCAATCGGGTCTCACGCTCCTCGGCCCGCCTCTCCGCCCTTCTTTACCGCGCGCTGATAGGTGGAGGTGTTTCCTCTTCAGGGTCCCCACCAATCAGCTGCTCCAGCTCAGGCTCTGTCTTAGCGCCTTCCCAGCTTCTTCCTGCTACCGGCTGCTCTTCCTCCGACTCATGGCGGCAGGGACAGGCTCGTTCCTGACACCACCGCTCACCTCCTGCTCTGCGGCCCAATTCCTAACAGGCCACGGCCCACAGGTTGGGGACCCCTGTGCTAAGGCATTTGGCCCCTGTGTAATCAACAATAAGCTATAGTTTTATGCCTGTACCCACACAGTGGAATTATGAATTGACAAGACTTCGTTCAGATATAATATATAACCGCCTAGGGTCCCTCCTTGGGAGGGAGATAGTTGGGATATAAGTATGATAAATAAATAAAATAAATAAATAATGCCAAAATGGTTTGGAATTACAAGAATAAACCTTCAGTGGCCTTTGGATAGTGAGTTCTCTTTTCCTCTCACATGATTATCAAACTCTGGTTCCTCATTTGCAGAGCAAGCACAAATCAGTTTCAGGTAAAAGGACAAAGTCTTGTTTCCCTCAGACTAGAAAAGGAAATAATATATTGTCACAGATGTATAGAAAAAGATGTGTGCAAGCTTGGGGCCTGGGTGAATAATACAAGACTGTAGGTTAAATTATGCTATGAGAAAGCTTTCTGAGTCATTTATTGATAAAATTTAGATATTTTGGCAGAAAAATTAAATTTTCTGTTTACCTCTGTAACTGAGTTATTAACTGGATTTTCACAATACTCTGAGCCATTGTCTGCTTAGTCATAATTTGTTGAATCTCACTTGTTAAATAGTAGCCAAATGCTAAACCATATATTTATTTATTTGAATGCAGCACAAATTTATTTATTTGAATACTTTGATAGGTATGGTAGGAGCCTTATTTCAAAAAGCAAAGGAACTCAGAACAAAGACATTGGCAAGACCAATACAAAACTAAATTTGTTTTATTTTAAATATAATGTCAACGAATTTAATTCTGTTAATATAATTATTCCCCACTGTATTTAGTCTTATACTCCATATGTCACAATGGAAAGACTACTGTTCATTAGCAACTGTTGGAAAGGGTCTGGGGGAATAAATCCCCTGGCCTAAAGCATGATTTACAAGCTATGGTGGCTGAGTTCAACTGCATCTAAGCCCAAGCCAAACAAGCCATAATGTGGCTTGGTGTAACATGTGAACCCACTTGAACGTTATACTTGAAGGTTTGGGCTTAGCTAGTAACATTTTGCTCCCGTAAACAGTGTAGTGTAGTGGTAAAGGGTAAGGTGATCAACTTCTAGGCTACCCTCAACCAGGAAAGGTCACTGAGTGTCTTTGGGCCAGTCACTCTCCCTCAGCCCCACCTACCTCACAGAAGAGTTATTGTGGGGGTGGGGGGTGGAAGGAGGAGGAAGCACCATGTATGCCACCTTGAGCTCCTGAATCACTCGGATATCAATCAAATAAATCAATATATCATAATTTCTTTTGCTTGCATAAGGAGAGTTGCACTTAATTTCTGCCATCACACACTTATTCAGAAACAATGGGGCATGTTTGTCTTTTAAGAAAGATGTTTCGCCTGTACTCCTCTCTCCTTTTTTTGCAGGAACTTATAAAGACCATGAGGACGCAGGATGTCATCTCTGTGGCAGTGTGGGATACTGTGAGCCCCAGGAGGCTGACTACTGCTGCCCCTGTGACTGGCACTCTTCGGAGTCAGAACGGCAGCCGAGCTTAGTGGAGGAAGGTATTAAAAAGTAGGTGTGTTTTCATACAATCTGCTCTGAGTTGCCTGAAGAAGACTTCTCAGTTGTACACCATTCCTGTTTCTGACATGTATGCATTTTATTTACAGAAAAGCCAAGGCATGTGAAGGTTTTCCCTTTCCTGAGGTAATTTAACAAGACATGCATGCATTCTATCCGTAGATGGATGGATAGAATCACCTATCCTAGAACTGTCTCCCCCAAATATCTTATTCTATAAATACAATAATTAATGAATGCCTTATTTTTCCTTTTCTCTGCTAAGGTTATCCAAGAATATCTCATCAGCAAAGACAAACCAGTGAAACTAAATGGGTGCCAGAGGCCAAATTTATTATCCTTTCAGGTATGTATTAAGACTCTACCTTGCACACTAAAATGTCCTCAGTACTGAATACCGTATAGTCCAACCTTCTCTTGGTGGAGGAAACCGAATTACAGCATCCCCAAGAGATGGCTACACAGCCTCTGCTTTAATACATCCAGTGAAGGGGAGCTCACCCCTCTCCGGAAGGTTGCTTTCTGGGTAGAACTGCATGCTGTTCTCCCACATAAACAAGCAAGGATGTAACTGCTATGTTTGTGTTGATGGATTTATACTGCTATGTCAATATCCTGAGTTTCAGGTAAATAACCAGATACAACATTTGCAGGTCTTACTCCTAGATAAGTGGGTTGGAGTAGGTGTCCTAGGACTCAGTGGGACTAGAGGACTACATTCTTAATGTCAACAGTTGAAAGTTTCTGTATATATGTTATTTATTCATTTATGCATACACTTTATATGGCTGCCCGTATTATAATTATTAAATGGATATAGGTCAAGGTGAATGGAGTGGGGGGTGAAAGGCAGGGAAGTTTATATATTGAAGGAGAAAAATGAGACTTTGGACAAATAAGATGGGAGAGATTCAAGTTCAAATTCCCATGTATTCCTGTATCTCACTGAGGGTTCTGGATGCCACCAGTTTTCAGCCTAACCTGAATAGAATGAAGGTTAGAGAAGAGAAACTTTTCAGCTAGCCTGAATTTTATGTGGCACACATAACAGCCTTCCCCCAACTGAGATTTCCTGATATTGGGCTGCTGTCATTCCTACCTTCACTGACGGTTGCGGCCAATCTAGAGGACACATGTTTGGGAAAAGCGCTTCAGTGGATTTTACAATCTGGTTGTCTTTATAGGGCCCTCTTGGTTCCCCCTTCTTTATATTTCTATGTCTACCTGGCTTGGAAATTACTCCAGGGTGACTGTTCTGTCCTTATGACACTTTTTAAAAGTTCATGCCATTTCAAACTAAATGCATCAACTCTTCAAAGAGAATCAGTACTGCTACTGTTCAATAGATATTTTCATATATGTTGTATTTAAGGTTTCCCAACATGTTTCAAATAGAGATTTGCTGTCAAGAAAATGGACTGGACCGAGCATTACGCCTGTGAGAAATTGTGTAGCCTTCTGACTTATTATGACATGAACAGAAAGAAATCTGGCCATACTGATCCAAACCAGCTGCAGGCCCTGCGGTAACCTAATTTATAATTTAATTAGAATTCACCCTTTGTTTTGCTTTATATCTGTCATTGGAAGTGGAAAATATTTTTGTTCTTTACCCATCGTCTTGATTCTGCATTTTTCATTTTGAACAAAATGACCTGCATACCACATAGTGTTTTCAGTACCCAGCACTGAATTATAGAGTTAGAAGGAATTATTTAGGCCATCAACCTGCTGATCAGGGCAGGAGTCCAAATGAAAGCATCTTGACAAATGTCTATTTAACTGGGCTTTGAACACAGCCAGTGAGGTAATTAGTTCTATTATTAATTGATGCTGGCTTCTTAAAGCCATCTCTCCCTTTGGTGTCGGTTGCTGCATTAGTCCAGGAATGCCACCTGTGGAGTTGATGTGCTGTTGATATAGCCAAGACTCCCTTGTGAGTCTGTTGTGAGTCTATTCAAATATATTACATAGATTTGAGAAAAACATTCCACAATTCAAAACAGCTTTTGAAACCGCTGAGGGATACAATGCATGGTTCAAAGATTAGAAATTCTACGGCATCAGCATGAGCATGAAGTTACAGTTTTTGGATCCTGGCCCATTTTCCAAAAGATTGCTGAACAACAGCAAGATCAAGGCTGCTGCCCGCAGTGATCCCAGCAGCAAGATACACTGAGCAGGGAAGGAAAGTGCATCTAGGAGGACCTCAAAGAAGAGGCCCTCCATGTAAGGAAACATAGAGCTACTGGTACTGTTTTGATAACTGCCCAACTCATACTTATCCTGCTTGGCCGTATGAACTAACATAGGTAATCATTCTGAATGTGTGGATTGTGGCTATAATTCATTGCCCATGCAACACTGAATTGAGGTACTCTTAAGTGACATTTACGGAACATGGAAGAATGTGCATGTTAATGGTAGCCAGGTCTTAAGTTATCAACACTGAGTAATGCAAAGATAATATTATAATAATTGTACTGCCGCCCCGTTTCTAGGGGCATCCTACGCAAACCAGGCATATGGGAACCTCTTCCCTATAATGCTCTCTCATGCTTGTTGACACACATTGCTACAACCGTATGGTCATGATTATGAGGGAGCTGCAGTTGACTAGGGTTGATCAGGTGACCAAGAAATGGGACAAGTTTTCCCCATACAATTGTATTCCAGCTCACAGCAATAGCCACGTAATGGTAAAGGACCGTGGAAACAGCCCCTGTGTGCAGGATGGTCAAGCATGGTGGCTTCTTGATTCTTAAACACCTGATTTCATTTTTCTACTCTGTATTTAAAATACTAGGATTTTCTTAACTTTTGTTTCTACAGGATAATCAAGACACGGATTAAAAATGGAATTCCTTGTTTTGAAATTGTATGGCAAAAGCCAGGTTAGTACTCTTTCCTGGGCATACTAGAAGGGCACACTCCAGTACAATTTAAAACTGGAGTAAGAAATCTTTTAAGAGGTGGGCATGTGAGAGATGGTATACATGAGACTTAGCATAAGACTTGCTTAACAATGTGTGAATATTAAATTAAGTAAAACAATAATAAAAATTAAAAGCAGAATAATGTCAAAACTGGATTTTGGGGTCTCTGTTCTCCATAAAATTACTGCTTTGAACATAAGTTCATACAGGCACCATGTCTTTGCCCCTTTCTTGGTACTGGCCCATCTTCAGGGAGAACTGGGGAACTTTTCTTTCTAAAATCCTTGAGACCATCTGCCAGTTGACAATGAAAGAGTGCTCTGACTTGTTATAGGAAAATTTCATATGCACAATGGGAGAGGACAACTTTTAAAATGAGAATTTCTTTTTCTCAGTCTCCAGCACTTCCATGCATATGTTGCGTGCCCTGTACATTTTACAGTTATACTGTAATTTCCGATAAGGTTAAATCCGTCTTCCATCATGCTGCAGGTGGGGTCCACAAATATGACTGTGTGAAGAATGTGTCAGAACACAGGCTCAGATATTTATGGGTTGCATGCAAAGTAACAAGAGAGACTGCAGTAAGGGTTATAGGAGGGGGCCTCAGTTCATAACTGGATCAGCAGAATTCAGATTCCAATCACAAAGAAACGACCGTTTGTTATATTCCTTTTTTTAAAGGGGTGAGTATGAAAAAGCCACATGTTCCCCTGGAAAAGAGGAATTAGGAAAATCATCTTATCTGTAGTTATCTAGTAATAGGATGTTCCTCTGCCTCTGCTTCGTTGTTCCAGACCATTACTCTTCTGCAACTGAGGATCAACCAGCTGATCCCTTTCTAATAACAATAGAAGAGTCAACATTATTTCAGGCTGCCTATCCCGAAGTGGTTGTTTTGTATCAAATGGAGATGTTGAAAATTGGCAAAGAAAAAAAGGAAAGTAAGCTGGAAACGTTGGACTTTCCTTTCCTTTCCTTTCCTTTCCTTTCCTTTCCTTTCCTTTCCTTTCCTTTCCTTTCCTTTCCTTTCCTTTCCTTTCCTTTCCTTTCCGTGTTACTGTATACCTGAAACAGTCACTGTGTTTTCCTTGTGCTTGTCAAGTTGCCAGTTATTCTACAAAATCTTATGCACCCTAGTTAGATTTTAATGAAGTCATCTAGCTCACCCACTTCTCCCACAGTTGCTTGATTATACTTAAAATCAAAAACACATTGCTTCTTTAACTTCATTTGTAATTTTGAAAATTTGCTTTTAACATAGGTTTGTTTTGTTTTGATTGGATTTTTTGCTGCTTTAGGTAAGAAGAAACCTAAAGAGAAAGAATGCCTAGCAGGGGACAGCAAAGTAGAAGATACTTTTTCTTACCTGAACTTGCAACCTGAGTGTGAAAACATTCTCAGCCAAGATCCAAAGTCTGATTTTAAGCCTGTTTTTGATTTGCAAAAATTTCCAAAAAAGAGCTGTGAATCTCTGTGTCTATCTGAACCTGCAGGTATTTCTACTGCAGGAGGAAAGCCATGCAACTTCCTTATTGCTTCACAAGATACAGAAAATGAATATAAACCTTCTAATTCTTTAATCTCACAAACAGAATTATTTGCTAAGGTGCCTATGGCTTCTTCTGCAAGTACTGATCTGCAGCTGAGTGACATTGACTGGGAAGCAACATCCTTCAGCATTTCTCCAAGGAATGTTAATCTTCCTTGGTGTTCAGAATCTGAATCTGGCCTATGCAATAATTCTTTAAGGCAGTGCTCTCCACCATACAGTAAAACAGCCAACATCCTCGCACAGCATTCAGATTCTGCACAACATGGTCCAGATCTGGTCAGTGGTGTAGATTACTCTGTTTCAAACACAGACTTCTCTAAAGAGCAGAATGATTTATCTTTAAAAGATCAAACCATTGTGGAAGGTTTAGAAGCTTTTCCAAAAGCTAAAAATGTGCCTTTGTTAAACGCCATACAGTTGCAAGAACAAATAAAGAGAAATTCTAACCCTGGAGGGGAATTTTCATCTCCTTCTGACAGCACTCAAGAAATTGAAAATGTGATGTTATTAGAAAAACATCTGCAGGGGCTAAGCTTAGAGAAGTATAGAGAAGATCTCCAAAGTTCTGGGAACCCACAATCTGCAGCAGATAAAGTCGCTGATTCAGGAAGTTCTTTGAGGCTGTGCACAGAAATGCTAGCACTGACTTGCTTAGAAAACGAACAGCAAATTTTGCCCGCTAGGTCAAATAAAGTCCTAGATAACTGTCCAATTGGGAAAAAATCTGTGTCAAGAATCATGAAAACCTCACTGAAGAAGAGTGTGTGCCAAAATAGTTATCATGCTGAGGACAGTGACAGTGAAAATGTGATGGGCAAGAGGAAGGGTCATAGGATCCCAAAACAGGAAAGAAAGAATCGTATGGTTCAGCTGAAGGACAAGTGCAATGGCAAAAGGGGCAACAAGGAATTGGCATTTGAAATTCAGCCAGAACCAAAAGGGAAAGATGAGCACGCTCTTAAATTACTTAACATTGATTTATCAGCAAAAGACCATCTGCTCCTCTCTCTCTCCAAGTCTCCAAGTCTCTCCAAGCATTGTGGATTCGATCCTTGTCTTCAGGAGACCAGAAGCGATTTGAACACGTGGTGTGAGAGTCCACTGCCTCTGTCTGAAAGGCTGAAGCTCAGATTGCAGAGCAGCGGAGAACTTCCTGCTCCCCTCTCCCTGACGTCTTCATCTGGATAGGTCTCAAATGTCTTGATACGTTTCAAATGTCCTCTAAATTTAGTAAGCTCCATAACGTAATTATGAGTGGTGGAAGATTGAAAGTGGGCTCACGCCTGAAGTGAAATGACTGGCAAATGAAGTTCTTCAAGCAGCCTTTCTGTAGGGACTTCCTCTCATTCTGACTAATGGACATGCTGTGAGCTGTGCGGAAGTTTTCCTAAACAGTTCGCTTGAGTAGAAACACAGAGTTACACCAGCCACACCCCAATGGCATGAACTCGAGAACAAATAAATAATAATGTTGGGGGTTTTGCCAAGTATTAAACATGTGACACTTGCTCATATACTGTATATCTGAATGGCAGTGCCAAAGCTACTGATATTTTTGTACTTACAGATGGGGTTTAGCATATGTTTTTGTACAATTTTGCTATAGCTTTTCAGGTCCAAATCAAATAATGCTCTAGATCCAATCTTGGAGTCAATTCCACACAAGCAACAGAGTTAAGTGCTAGAATTATAAAGTAGTAAAATGGAGTGGGAGATAGCAATTTGGAATTATGCCTGTAAGATTCTCTTTGGAAATAGAAATCTAACTTATCAGAGAGGACTGCTACAACCTAGTTCTTTGTCTGCTCTTTGTTTTCTCTTTGGACCAAATTTCTAACTCGGGATCATATGTTCTTAGAGTCATGATGATTTTCATCTGTAACATATATAAACCCTGTTTTTAAATGGTATCTTTCACATAGACTTTTTAAAAACAAATTATGCAATGCTTTCAAATAGCAGTAGTAGTTTAAATGGATTAATGAGACACAAATACTTTGCATACTTATGCAACAACTTAACTAAGTCCAGTCAGGGGGAGTTTGTCTCCATAAACAGCTGTGTTTAAGAGTGCAGTCTTTTTAAATACAATATTCGTAATGTTAGTGATTTTCTCTGATTCCAGATACTATATTATTTCTAACCTTGCTTAGGTCATCTTTCTGCCTTTTGTAGGGAGGCTCTGTATTTTACTGGTAATATGCATGCTTCCCATGCCAAAAGTACCCAGTTCAAACTGGCATGTTACTTCAGGCTGGAATGGCCACCAATGGCAGCCCTGGAGAACTGTTGTTGGCCAAGAGACAGCACCTGAGCAAATAGTCTTGACACAATGCAACTCCCAATGTTGATGGTGATCAGATCAAGGTGCAATTCATACCAATGTTCCAGAATATATAGAATTGAGAGAAATACATATCCTTTGGTGATTGTTGATTCATGAAAAGGGTGAAAGTATTAATTCACAGGGCTGTTGTTTCTTGAAATGGAATTGTAGATGCAAGTGACATTCTAATCTACATATGAGCACATAATTATTAAAAGATACTGAGTCTGCTTTCACATGTTGTATTATGTCATAGCATAATTTGGTTTGGATTTAATGCAATCTATAAAGCCAGCCACTGTGGTTTGTAAAATATTATGTACAGCTTAGCATGTGAGTGTAGCCATTATAGGTCTGTTCTACAAATCATGGTTAAGACAAACCATGGCTAAACATGACATGATCCCAGCCAGTTTGCAAAATCATTTGAGCCACTTTGAATTTCCACTGACTTCATTAGTCAATGTTTGAAAATATGCTGAATTCTTTCTCACTGAAACCATGAGAGAGAGAAAGTGCTCAAGTTTGGCTGGATTATGTCCCAGGTTTACAAAGCTAAATCCAAATTCATAAAATTTTCTAAAACAATGCAAATATATCCCTGCAGCATGACATGGCATAGCTCAGAAATCTATTCCCCTGCTGTGTGAAATGAGGCCATCAGAGAAAATATCTGGAGAAACCTTTTTCTATTTAGTTTTGACATAAGTGTTGGCCTGAAGTGGGAAGAAACAGATAAAACCTGTTCCCAACTGCTTATCCTACAAGGCTGCAAGTTGCAATGATACACCAATGCAGCAGTCAGCATATCCCCTTCTAAATGTTCATTTTCTACCATAAAACATTTTGTGTCCAGATCCATTCTTGCCATATAGAATTCTTCCTCTCAAAATTATGAATATTATATGCTGTTGCAAATCAAGTGCTACTGGATATTCTTAGGTAGGCTGACCATACATCCCCTTTTGAATGGGACAGTCCCGTTTTTCAAACAATTCTTGACCGTCCCGTCTTTTTAAGAAAAAAAGCCAATTTGTCCCGTTTTTTAAAGTTGCTGCATGTGCGCATACTCCCCCACGCGCGCACGACCCCCCCCCCCCCCCCGCACGCCCGTTTTTGCCTCAAGGAAATATGGTCAGCCTACTCTTAGGAGGTGTGGTTGTCTAGATGTACTGTATCTAAGTCTTTGGATTTGTTTTTAAGGCACCGGGCTAGAAACCAGGAGACTGGGAGTTCTAGTCCTGCCTGAGGCATGAAGCCAGCTGGGTGACCTTGGGCCAGTCCCTCCCTCTCAGCCCTGGGAAGGAGGCAATGGCAAACCACAAAACTGTTGTAGTTTTAATTAATTTAAGATCAGAGTTATAGAAACATTGAGAGATCAAAAAATAAACTGAGCATTTGCAGTAGAAAAATAAAAAAGTAGTAATTAACATTTCTGTGGAGGGAGTTAAACCATGAGCCCTCCTGACTCCAACAGAAAAAAAACTTCTTAGCCTGACTTTTTAAAACAGAACATTCCAGATTCTTTCAAAATCATAAAGTACATAACACTCCCCTTTTTATGACTAGAAAGAATTTGGAAATAAACCCAATTTTGCAATTATTTCCCTGTGCCTTACCCCTGCCAGTGGTTTGGTGAATATATCAGCCAACATTAATTTAGTATCACAATATTTTAAAATAACCTCTTTCTTGGCAATAAAATCTTTAACAAGATGAAAACGAACAATGTATTTTCTATTTCTGGATCCTGATAGAGCTAAGTGAATGAACGCCTGGTTGTCTTCATAAATTGTTACAGGCTGGTTTAAAATGACTGTCTTGTAATAATTGTGTAAGCCAGACAATCTCATTACACCATTGTGCCAATGCATAAAATTCAGCTTCAGCCGTGCTGATAGCTACTATTGTTTGTTTTCTGGAATACCATGCAATAGTTGACTTAGCAAATTTAATTATAGTTCCAGAAGTAGACTTTCTATCACTGAGGTCCCCAGCCCAATCTGAATCACACCAGCTTTCTAATTTTTCCTGTTTCTGTAGCAGACAATCTTAAACAATAACCTTTGGTACCCTGTAAATACCAGAAAAGTCTTTTTAATCCAGATTTTGCAACAGATGTGGGATGTTCCACATATCTGCTCAAAATGGACACACTGTTTGAAATATCGGGCCTGGGATTGTTTGCAATATGAAGTAAATTACCAATTGAAGATCTGAAGCTATCTGCTTCAGATAACTCATCGCCCCCCTTCTCCCCCTCTTTTAGAAATTCGGGAAGCATGGGGGTAGAAACAGACTTAAAATCTTCCAGCACTTTTTTAATTTTACTAGTCTGGCTTAAGAGAAAACTGCCATCATTTTCTCTATGAATTTCTAATCCTAAGTAATTATTAACTGCTCCAAGACATTTCAATGTGAAATTGTTTTTCATACAAACCTCAAAATCATGTTTTTGTTTATCTGATGATGTGAGCAGCAATAAATCATCCACATACAAGCATAAGTACATTACACCTTGCTTATCCTTCTTTACATGCACACATGGATCAGGAATTCCCTTCTGAAACCCAAAATTTTGTAGAGTTTGGTCCAGTTTAATATTCCAGCAACGAGCTGCTTGCTCTAACCCATAAATGGATTTTTGTAATTCACACACAAGATGTTTTTCTTTTTCACATCCAGGAGGTTGATGCATGTACAGCTTTTCCTCTAATTCACCATACAGAAAAGTAGTTTGTATATCATAGTGATAAACAGACTTTTTAAAATGGCAGCAACCTTTAAAAGCAATCTGATGGATTCAGCTTTTGTCACTGGAGCAAAAGTTTTGTCATAATCCACATTTTTTCTTTTGAGTAAAACCTTTTGCTACCAACCTTGCTTTATATTTCTGAATTTTACCATCTGCATCTTTTTTCAATTTAAATACCCATCTACAATCCAAACACCTCTGATTAGGAGGCAGACTCACAAATTTCCAGGTTTTCTTTTCCTTTAAGGAATCTAATTCCTGTTGCATGGCCTCATGCCAGCACTTAGCTATTTCGGGTGGCATCTCATTTATTTGCTCTAGAGATTCAGGTTCTGTGTGAATGTGAAATGCTTTCACTACATCCACCTGATAACGTTCAGGTGGAACCCCCTTATTAATTCTTTCAGACCTGCGAGGTAGGACAGGACTAACATTCTGATTTCCACCATTTTCCTCAGAAACCTCTGTCTTTTCAGACAGTTCAGCTTCTTGCTCATTGACTTCAGTAGGTGATACTTGCAGAACACCATCAGCAAAACTTTGCTGTTCCCTCATGGATAAATCAACTGAAGAACATCGCCCACACACTCACTCTCTGTGCCCCCCCAGCCTCTCACTGGTCAGCAGGAGGGGCACTCCATCCACTACTCCTCACACCCTGCCTCTCTCTCAGGAGGTGAGTGTTCTTTCACACTCCATCTAAACCTGTACTCCCTCCCACGCCTCTCACACCTGAGAGGGAGTACCCCATTCACCTTGGAGGGACCCTAATAGCCCCGATTGTATCTAGGACAGTTGGGGAGGGATGGCCAGTCTAGATTCCACGGCGGCCACTGTCCAGTTGTTCCAAAGTCCACCAAGCATGAGGGTCAAGGCCTCCAGGGGGTTTCTGTTCCAAAACCTTGAGGCGAAGAATTATTCTTAGAATGCAGAGATGCAAAATAACAAATATTTTCTTAACATGCCAACAAAACTTCTCAATGGATATCTTGCCCCAGATTAACTCAATTTTGTTTGGATACAAATATAAAACTATGACAAAAAATACCAGCTGTTAAATTCCTATGACTTTTCCTTTCATTGTACAGGTTTATGATTTTAAGCTGTAAATTTTGCTACTTGACAACAAAGGAAAGCTTGAATAAAACTAACAGATAATAGCTGCCTCCACCTTTAAACAGTGATAGAAATACAAAGTATTTGTTTCCTGAAAGGCAAAGTGCTAAATCTAGCACTGTGTTTTACTGTTCACCAGTAGCACTTGGTCTATAACAGATCTAGTAATATTGCTAACTGTGGTTTCCTTTCATCTGTTGATGCAAAATAGCAGGGCTTCACACTTCTTTAGACATGAAAAGATTTTTACCTTGACTTGTGACACCGCCTCCATTAATCTTCCACATTTTATTCCAAGTGTGCTAATGCTAAAATTCTCAGAGATGGCTTCAAGATAACCTCCTTATAAGTAGAAATTGGTCAGGGAAAAAAAAAGAAATTATCACAACATTCTTTTTCTCTCTTCAAATGTGAACAACTCATTTTTAAAAAGTGAAGGTCATTTCCTCTGAAAAGTATAGTAAAGGTGTTGGTAATTGCCCTATTGTAAACTTATAAATAAAACTGTTTATCAGATGACTAAGTAACTGGTTAGATTTCTCTTTATATCAGTCCAACAATAAAAGACATAACAAATACTGAAGGCATCCATAGGATAGAATCAAAAAAGAAAGAAAAAAGAGCAAGACTCTGATTGATTGATTGATTGATTGATTGATTGATTGATTGATTGATTTAGGGCTCAAAAGCCTGTTTCTAGCAACCGTTTTTTCCTATATGTCGCGAGATGGAAATGGCCCACATTCATGGCAAGTATGTTAGATGGTAAGATACTGCAGCTGATGCATCGGGATATGGGTAACATTGCAAGCAAACAAATAAATTTTGCATCTTTTTTTAGTGATTCCTGGGAGAGTACCATCAAAGCAGCTGGAGATCCTACCCAGTCAGGCAACGAAGGCTGGACTTTGGGGGCCAAGGATGAAGCCCCAATAACCCCTAGAATAAAGAAGCTGCAAACATGTGATAAGGCTGACGTTGCTCAACACAATATCAAGGTTTTAATCAAGGTGACTATAGATATGTACAGAATTATAACTACTCATTTCATTTATCTGGAGTCTACAACAAAAATGATGTTTATTCACCAGTAAGACATGCTGTAGAGCTATTTAAGGAAGGCCCTGTATGATTGCCAAATTATCTCCATCCTTAAGTAAATCATTGATCATAGAAGGATATGCTTTACATTGCCCCTACAATAGTCTTTTTCACGTCTGCTACATGGGACCTAGTTTTCTGCACCCCTATATGCCCAGAAAAAAGCAGATATATATCCCAGAAGAACCGCTAGGCAACTTTTCAACTCTAGCATAGCCAATTTAATATTGCCCCTCAGCATCTTGCTCCCCTGCCCTAGCCAGTCGAGGTAAATGGATGAACCCATGCTTTCCAGGTGATGAAGATGCTTCTGAGGTTCCCCCTTATCTGCCTGGTGTAGGATAGGCTGAGTTGGAGTTGAGATCACGGCCTATATGCTGGTAGAGGAGAAAATTGCTCAATGGTACCTAGACTTCTCTAAAGATCTCACTGATCTTTGGGTCCTAAATCGTGATATACATAAACAAACCAGTAGGGTTGAAGTGGCAGTTGTCGCTGTTTTAGGTCTGGTAGACTTAGATTTAGTGAAGGCCCAATTTGAAAATCAGCACCTGAGAACAGCTCTGAAGGCCTGTGGATATCCAAATTGGGCCTTCACTAAATCTAAGTCTACCAGACCTAAAACAGCGACAGACAGGGCTGAGACTCAGAGTAAACGGAAAAACCTGGTCATTCCTTACATGGCTGGCGTGTCTGAAAAGATAAAAAGGATATTTGGCAAACACCACATACCTGTATATTTCAAACCCACCAACACACTGAGACAGAGGCTTGTACACCCCAAAGATCAAACTCCAAAACACAAGAAAAGCAATGTAGTGTATGCAATCCAGTGCAGTGAGGAGTGCTCTGAGCTCTACATTGGAGAAACCAAACAACCTTTGTACAGGAGGATGGCCCAACACAGGAGGAGCAACACCACAGGACCAGAGTCAGCAGTTTACCTACATCTAAAGGAAAAAGGACACTCATTTGAGGACATTAATGTTCACATTTTAGACAGGGAAGATAAGTGGTTTGAAAGAGGGGTCAAGGAATCCATTTATGCCAACTTGGAAAATCCTTCTTTGAATAGAGGTGGGGGCCTCAGGCATAACCTTTCCCCTATCTTCCTTCCTGCTTTGTCTTCTGTGCCTAGGAAGATTAAGACCATTTCGCAAGCTCAACAGCAGCAGGGTAATCTTAACGATCCTCCTTTAGATGATAAAGGAACTTAGAAATAAACATCTCAAAATAACCATGACCTAGCCCCAGGTGCAAGGTCACACAGCCACCCTAGAAAAATATTTAAGGATTCCCTTACAAACTTTGCTCAGACTGAAGAAGCTCCTTGGATAAGGAGCGAAATGTTTCCACTGAGAAAATAGAAATCCAGTTGACATGATTCAAGCTACAGTCAGAGGCAAAAGTTTTTTGAATTATTGGAGTGCCTGGGACTGGAAAATGCAAACACAGTTCCAACTCCAATGGAAAGAGACTTTCACAAAGTCAAGGACACTAGTGAACTGTTGCCTCAGAACAATGGCTACAGAGAGGCCATTGGAAAGCTGTTGTATCTGTCAACGACAACAAGGCCAGATATTTCAACTGCAGTGGGGATTCTCTGCAGAAAGACCAGCGCACCCACCCAAAGGGACTGGACAGGCGTTAAGCGGGTGGCAAGATACCTGAAGGGGACTGCAGACCTGAAGCTTAAGCTGCCAGCAACTGATTCTCCTGAACTAGTGGGGCACACCAATGCAGATTGGGCAGAGGATGTAACTGATCACAAATCCACTAGTGGGAATGTGTTTTTCTTTGGAGGAGGAGCTGTGAGCTGGGCTAGTTGCAAGCAGGCTATTTTGGCATGCTCAACTACTGAAGTGGAGTATGTCTCAGCATCTGAGACATGTGCAGAGGTGCAATGGCTCAAGTATTTACTTGAGGATTTGGGGGTCAGTGTTCCTGCTCCAATAAGAGCCTTTGAGGACAACCAAAGTTGTATAAGACTCTCAGTCACAGAAGGTGGGTGGGCGGACCAAACACATGGATGTTTGCTACCACATAATTAGAGAGGCACAGGAGACAGGACTACTACATTTGGAGTATTGTCCCTCAGATAGCATGATTGCAGACATCCTCACAAAATCACTTGCGAAGGGTGTCTACCAAGGCCTACAAAGTGAGTTAAATCTTGTGTAGGCATGATGCATGACTTTGATTTGAGAAGGGGTGTTGGAATTCAGCAAATCAAGCATGCCTCATTAGCATATGGGTGATTGCTCTAGGAGGCAAACTCTGTGCTTCTAGAGGAAGCTGCTTGTTGCCCCTCCCACTTCTTCTCTCTCTCTGATTCTTCCACCAATGGGGTAGGACGCACGTGCCTTAGCTCCTCCATGGAGAGGCCATGCCTAGGCCTCAAGCAAACAGGGCCAGAGGTATACAGTTTAGGGAACAGAAAGAAGAACTGAAACCAATTTTCTACTGAAATGGCTGTACCTGGACAAAATAAATGTAAGAACTCTTTTGTACCTACTTTTTGTACCTGCAATGTCTAAGTGTGTGTTTCTTTATGCTTGGGTGGGCTAAAAGCATAAGAATAAGAACCTGAATCTCTCTAATGTGATCACAGGCTGTGTTTTTAAAAAATATTCCTTTTTCTGCCCACGAGTTTACACAACGTTAAGCTCTGCTCCATTCACTGCTTCTAACAGGCCACTGAATGATCTTCACCATGGAGGCTTCCTTGCCAGTGATGGCTAGATAAAAGCAATGAGATGGCTGTGAAATCACTAAGATTGCTGTGCAGACAGACCAGAAGGAACTGCTTATCAGCAACAGATACAGTGGGGCAAAAAAGTATTTAGTCAGCCACCAATTGTGCAAGTTCTCCCACTTAAAAAGATGAGAGAGGCCTGTAATTGACATCATAGGTAGACCTCAACTATGAGAGACAAAATGAGAAAACAAATCCAGACAATCACATTGTCTGATTCGGAAAGAATTTATTTGCAAATTATGGTGGAAAATAAGTATTTGGTCAATATCAAAAGTTCATCTCAATACTTTGTTATATATCCTTTGTTGGCAATGACAGAGGTCAAACGTTTTCTGTAAGTCTTCACAAGGTTGGCACACACTGTTGCTGGTATGTTGGCCCATTCCTCCATGCAGATCTCCTCTAGAGCAGTGATGTTTTGGGGCTGTCGCTGGGCAACACGGACTTTCAACTCCCTCCAAAGGTTTTCTATGGGGTTGAGATCTGGAGACTGGCTAGGCCACTCCAGGACCTCGAAATGCTTCTTACGAAGCCACTCCTTCGTTGCCCGGGCGGTGTGTTTGGGATCCTTGTCATGCTGAAAGACCCAGCCACGTTTCATCTTCAATGCCCTTGCTGATGGAAGGAGGTTTGCACTCAAAATCTTACGATACATGGCCCCATTCATTCTTTCCTGTACACGGATCAGTCGTCCTGGTCCCTTTGCAGAGAAACAGCCCCAAAGCATGATGTTGCCACCCCCATGCTTCACAGTAGGTATGGTGTTCTTTGGATGCAACTCAGCATTCTCTCTCCTCCAAACACGACGAGTTGTGTTTCTACCAAACAGTTCTACTTTGGTTTCATCTGACCATATGACATTCTCCCAATCCTCTTCTGGATCATTCAAATGCTCTCTAGCAAACTTCAGACGGGCCCGGACATGTACTGGCTTAAGCGGGGGGACACGTCTGGCACTGCAGGATCTGAGTCCCTGGCGGCGTAGTGTGTTACTGATGGTAGCCTTTGTTACGTTGGTCCCAGCTCTCTGCAGGTCATTCACTAGGTCCCCCTGTGTGGTTCTGGGATTTTTGCTCACCGTTCTTGTGATCATTTTGACCCCTCGGGGTGAGATCTTGCGTGGAGCCCCAGATCGAGGGAGATTATCAGTGGTCTTGTATGTCTTCCATTTTCTAATTATTGCTCCCACAGTTGATTTCTTCACACCAAGCTGCTTGCCTATTGCAGATTCAGTCTTCCCAGCCTGGTGCAGGTCTACAATTTTGTTTCTGGTGTCCTTCGACAGCTCTTTGGTCTTCACCATAGTGGAGTTTGGAGTGTGACTGTTTGAGGTTGTGGACAGGTGTCTTTTATACTGATAACAAGTTCAAACAGGTGCCATTACTACAGGTAATGAGTGGAGGACAGAGGAGCCTCTTAAAGAAGAAGTTACAGGTCTGTGAGAGCCAGACATCTTGCTTGTTTGTAGGTGACCAAATACTTATTTTCCACCATAATTTGCAAATAAATTCTTTCCGAATCAGACAATGTGATTATCTGGATTTGTTTTCTCATTTTGTCTCTCATAGTTGAGGTCTACCTATGATGTCAATTACAGGCCTCTCTCATCTTTTTAAGTGGGAGAACTTGCACAATTGGTGGCTGACTAAATACTTTTTTGCCCCACTGTACATATGTGTAGCCTTAATGGCATCTGCGGATTTTCTCCTTAATTGCCACTCTGTAATTCCACTGATCAAGCCCTGCTTACATTCAGCCAGGTTTTGTTCAAGATCTCACTCCCCCCTGCAGATTGTAGGTTTGTTCACTGACACACTTTGTGGGGGCTGGGTGGTGATAGTGCTTCATGCCTTTATCTCCAGAATATCCCCCATGTACAGATTGCTTTATACAGAAAGAAGTTCAGCTTTCACTGAGTAGCAGGAAAGAGAATTTTGTAGCATTTAGGCCAATATTCCCAGCAAGAAAATACTGCAGATTAAAAAAGGAAGGTTACTTTAAGTTAATTTATTGTGGTTCCTTTTGTAGTAATACAGAATGAAAACATAGCAATGTTGTTGCAAACAACATCCTTCCCCAGCCTGGTTTCCGATAGATATTCCATCTGGAAGATACTGCAAGTTGTAGTCCAGCACATCTGGAAGGTCAAGTGAAGTGGTTGATGAAGTTTGCATTAGTTTGAAAAATGGGGAGAATGTACATATTATTGTATTATATATTTACATTTTATTGTAAACCGCCCAGAGTCCCCCCTTGGGGGGGGGGGAGATGGGCGGTGGCAATATTTGATAAATAAATAAATAAAAATATTAAAATGTATGTACAGCTGGAAAAAATGGAGCCAATGTTGATCTGCCCCCCCAAAACCTGGTCCGACAACCTTGTGAGTGTAACAGGTTCTACCTATGCTTATTAATGATGTGTGTTGAAACAAGGCTTTGGATATTAACACTCTTTGGATGAATATGATACAGTGATTAAGTGGAGTGTTACAGTACATATAGTGACTGAGTTTTAAGCTTCTTGAACACCCCTAGGAAATGTAGCTGCCTCTATAGTATTATCAACAGATTTCTAACATTATGCTTGGATGCACCTTCATATCCAAGTTTAATTCCAGAATGGCAATAAAATGCAACAATACATTTCACTGGGATAGAGGATAACATTTTGGGAGGACTAATTTACCTTCTAGCGTTTTGTGTAAGTGGCCATGGCCACAATGGCAGCCACTTTATTAACCGGCAAGTCTCACATGGCAGCCATTTTACAAGTGTGCCCATCAAATGCTCTCAACATTTCAAATGCGCTTCTATCCCCGAATGATTGCTTACCTCTGCTCTAGGTGGTCATGGAATATGTAAACTTCCCATGCGGGACTCAGATGGGCTATTAAGTGTGCAGTGTAGTGTTTAAATGGTTGGGCTGACACTGAGAGGACAAAGGCTGAAACCCTTTACTTGGTGACTTTGGGCCAGTCATTCTTTCTCGGCCCAATCCATCTTCGCAAGTTGTTGTGAATTAAAATTGGAGGACGGAGTGCTACGTATATTGCCTTGAGCTCCTAAAGGAAAAGCAGGTTTGATAGTAAATCAATATTAAGTGACTGGGGCCACATTCCCCAAAGAGGTGTGTGAAAATAAATACAGTAGCATGTCAAGTTTGGAAAATTCTGGATATTGTATGGACGATACAGCTGAAATTGACCAGAAAAGCTTTTCAATCTACTCCTGTTTTTGATCAGTTCAGAAAAAGTTGTTTTTTTCATATTTGGGGGGTCTTTTTTGAACTCTTACAACAGCCCGGTATCCTAATCTGACATGAATTCTTGAACTTTGCAGTGCTTATTATAGCAAAATACAATATGTACACCTAGAGGTTGACAGTTATAAGAGAGGGAAATTCTTCCCCCCACCCCCCAAAAGGAGCTTGTTTCTAAAAGAATGCTATGTATGCCACACAAGAGAAATCCAAGAGGTTCCCTTCACCATTGCCTTACTCCAGTGTTTCTCAGCCTTGGCAACTTGAAGATGTGTGGACTACAGCTCCCAGAATTCCCCATCCAGCAAGGTTGAGAAACACTGCCTTCCTCAGTGATAGCGACGGTCCATAATTGGTCCCGGAACTAACGGTGCAGCACTTAAAGTTCATTGTGTATTCCAGATTGATGCTGAGCGCTGCCACAGTAGTCCCAAGTTGCTCGTAACAACAGTTGTGAGATGTCATGAATCCTGCATTTTTACAAAGAACCCTGTTTTCAATTCTGCAGGAGTCTCTTTAGATTTAGAACATATTACAGCAGGGATATTTTTGGCTGGGGTGGGGGGTGGGGGGAGGGAGTGGGAAAACAGGAGAGATGGCAGCCAGATTGATTTTCCTCTTGAATGCCTTCTATACTTTAAGGCTTTTCTCTTCCGCATGAGCTCATCATTCCTCCTTCCTCTGTTAAACCATGCTATGCCAAGGTCCAGTGAACCACTCATTCATAACGGCAAGGTTCTGAATGGAGCTGAAATAAATCTAGTAGGTGCTGGAGGGGTTAATCTCAGGGTGTCCCTGGGCGTGTTTTGTTTTGTGGCAAGCACAGGGCCTGATCAGGCAAAAGCAAGAAGAGCTCTGCTGGGATTGGATCGAAGGCCACAGGGTCCAGCATTTAACCAGTGCACTCAATCAGATGTCTCTGGGAAGATCACAAACAAGGTGTCATCTTCTTCTACAGTACTTATTTTTCAGCATCCTGCTTCCAGTCCTGAAGGTAACGTAGAACACTCATAACTACTATAGTAGTCATGGATAGGCTTATCTTCATGGCATGTATGGTATCTCAGGGGCCCCAACCTGTGGGCGGCGGCCTGTTAGGAAGTGGGCCACACAGCAGGAGGTGAGCGGTGGTGTCAGGAACGAGCCTGTCCCTGCCGCCATGAGTCGGAGGAAGAGCAGCCGGTAGCAGGAAGCAGCTGGGAAGGCGCAAAGACAGAGCCTGAGCTGGAGCAGCTGATTGGTGGGGACCCTGAAGGGGAAACACCTCCACCTATCAATGCGCGGCAAAGGGCGGAGAGGCGGGCCGAGGAGCGTGAGACCCGATTGGGCCCCGCTCGCAAACCCCGCCCCCATCCGCGAGATTGGCTCCCGCCTGCAAACCCTGCACCCTGGTCCACACGATTGGCTCCCGCCTGCAAACCCTGCCCCCGTCCGCAAGATTGGCTCCTGCCTGCAAACCCTGTCCCCCGGTCCGTGGAAAAATTGTCTTCCACGGAACCGGTCCCTGGTGCCAAAAAGTTGGGGACCCCTGCGGTATCTGGTTATGGAGAGCTTGCATGATGTAGTGCAGGGCTTTCCAAAGTGCCGCCGCTGGCAACACACCAGCGGCGGCGCGGGGGGGGCGTGCACACGGCGGTGGCGCGGGGGGGCGTGCGGTGGCGCGTGCATGCACGGCGGCGGCAGCCTCTGCTAAAACGTGGAAACACTGATACCACGCCGCCACCACCGTGCACATGCGCACCGCCGCTTCCGAGTGGTGTGGCGACACACCACGCTGTGTGTGGCGACACACTTTTGTGTCGCGACACAGTTTGGAAAGCTCTGATGTAGTGGTTGAGATGTTGGACTAGGAGTGGGAGATGTAGGTTCAAGTTCATCCTCCACAACTCAGTTGGTGACTCTGGGTCAATCACTCTCTTAGCCCAATCTCCCTTCCAGGATTGTTGTTGTTGTGAGGATGTATTGAAGAAGAGTTCCATGTAAGCTGCCTTGATTTCTTGGAGAAAAGGTAGAACAAAAATAAATCCCTTTTAAAGCTGGTGACCAAGCTGGTTGGCCATCCCAGCTGGTGACCATCACCATGGCTTCTAGTCTTGAATTCAGTCTCAGTATATCCTGCACATTATTTCTGTCCATGATTTCTTCTCTCCGTCTTGTTTGCTATTCTGCTTCAAAAATCCCTCCATCTAATTGATTATTATATTATTTAAAATCACAAGGCAAACTCCTTACAGTATTCCTTATTGGTCCTTTCCCCCCCCTCCAAATTTCAAGGATAACGGTACAAGAGTGACCCATCCAGCCCTGGAGCATGGGACCAGGAACTCCTTACACAGAAGGCGTCAGCTGTAACCACTTGCAGTGCAAGATGTTATGATACCTCTTCGCTGGGAATTATGTAATCCTAAATGCAGTTGCTGTTTAGTTTGAATTACAGAGAATGTAAGACTGCCAACTTTTAAGAGGGCCATTTTTTTTACTCGTTTTTTCCCTGAATGAGTCTTACTCTTCTGAGTGGCGTTTCAGTGGGAAATGTGGTTTATTTTAGTGTAACTTTCAATACGTGTTGCTTTTTGTACAGATTTTATATGTATATGGAGAAATATTTGTAAATAACCCTGCTTGAGCCAAAAAGCAAGATGTTTATTGCTAACAACAGTCAACAAGAGCAACGCCCTCACAACCCCCACGAGATTCAACCCGCTCTGAAATTTACTTGCTGGACGAGCGTCACGTCCCGTTCGGAATCAGGGACTAAGAGTGGTCCGATTCCACATCACGGCAAGGCACAATCCAAGGTCAGCGTTAAGAAGTCTCGGTCCGAGTCAATATCGACACAAGGCAAAGGATCACTATCTGAACAATTATCCCGACTACCTCTCCGAGCTCCAGGATCTCTTTATATAGCCGCCGTCCCCGAAGCGCGCACATGCGTGCGCTCAGGAGGGCGTGTCTGCTTGCGCGCGAGGAGCTCCATTCGCCTCCGTTGCTCTGTTCGCTGTTCTCGAGTGCTGCGAAGTGGCGGTAGCTCAACGTCCTCACTTTCGCCAATCAGCGGCACCTGTTCTTGCCGCTCACTGCTCAACTCCACCTTCTCTGCCGGCTCAGGCGGCCGTTCGTTCTCGACTGTCTGCTCACCCTCCTCTTCATCCGAATCTGACTCCAAGCCCCACACATCTCTTCTGACACTATCGTGCAAAGCAGTGCTTTCTCTGCCAATTCAAAAAACCGTTCTGGTAAGGAGGGATCAATTAGCTCATGCATTTGTCTGGTTGTGTGTGTGCTCAGATTTAGGCTGACCATATTTCCTTCAGACAAAAACGGGACTTTTCGGATGGCAAAACGGGACAGGGTCTTATGCCACCATGCCAGCCTCCAAACCCCGCCCCCCAGTCCACGCAATTGGCTCCCACCTGCAAACCCCGCCCCCGCCCCACACGATTGGCTCCCGCCTGCAAACCCCGCCCCCATCAGCGTGATTGGCTTGGATTTTAATTTTTTTCCCCCAATTTTTAAAGGTTTTTTTTCTTCTAGCAGTAAATGGTGCGGCAGAGCTGGTGTGTTTGGGGGAGGCCAGAGTACACGCACTGTGCACACAGCACCGTCATCGGCCGGGGAACAAGAGGCGGGAATGGAAGGGATGGAGGCCCACCATTGCCCCATCCCCCTCAGGCTTGGCCAAGGGAGGGAGGAGAGTCGCTGCTGCTGCCACCGCCGCAGAGCAGGAGAAGCAGGAGGAGCCGGCTGCGCTCGGCTGCTTCAGCCACACCACTCCGCCCCTTGCTGCCCGCTGAAGCTCCCCAGGGTGGCCGGTTCCTGCTTCTCCTGCTCGGCAGCCCGACAACTCTCCTCCCTCGGCCAAGCCCGATCAGATGCACATACTCACACACTCACAGGACAGACTGCCCTCGGCAGGAGCCGGCCGTGCTGGGAGGCTTCAGCCACACCACTCTGCCCCTCGCCACCCGCTGAAGCCCCCAGCATGGCCAGCTCCTGCCAGGGCAGTTTGTCCTGTGAGTGTGTGTGTGTGCATCTGATCGGGCTTGGCCAAGGGAGGAGAGTTGTTGACCACTCCGCCCCTTGCTGCCCGCAGAAGCTCCCCAGGGTGGCCGGCTCCTGCTTCTCCTGCTCGGCGGCCCGACAACTCTCCTCCCTTGGCCAAGCCCGATCAGATGCACATACACACACTCACACACTCACAGGACAGACTGCCCTCGGCAGGAGCCGGCCATGCTGGGAGGCTTCAGCCATACCACTCCGCCCCTTGCCACCCGCTGAAGCTCCCCAGCATGGCCAGCTCCTGCCGAGGGCAGTCTGTCCTGTGAGTGTGTGTGTGTGTGTGTGCATCTGATCAGGCTTGGCCGAGGGAGGAGAGTTGTCGACCACTCCGCCCCTCGCTGCCCGCTGAAGCTCCCCAGGGTGGCCGGCTCCTGCTTCTCCTGCTCGGCGGCCCGACAACTCTCCTCCCTTGGCCAAGCCCGATCAGATGCGCGCACACACACACACACACACACACACACACAGACACACATGCACCCCACACCCTCTTTCTCCAGCCTCCCCATGACCAAATGCACCCGCACTTGTTGCAGGGAGGCTGGAGAAAGAGGGTGTGGGGTGCGTGCGTGTGTGTGTGATTACGCTGAGCAAGTAATCTGTGTGCGCGCGCACACACACACACACACACCCTCTTTCCACAACCTTTCCGTGCCTGCTTTCCCTGGCCTCACCACTGCTGGGCAGACAATCTCAGGATCAGGTAAGGAGGCAGGAACCTGGACTGTGATGCTGTGTCTGCTGCTGGGCTCGCACGTGGCAACTGGGCTTCCAGTTGCCGCGCTGATAGGGCCTCTTCCGGGCTGCCTCCAATGGCAAGTCCGGCTCCAGTTCTCCTTCCTGTCTTCCTGTCCTCCTTCCCGCCGGGTTTAAAAAAGGGACAAAATTGAGATTTTGATCAAAACGACGGGACGGTTGAAAAATGCTAAAATAACGGGACTGTCCCATTCAAAACGGGACGTATGGTCACCCTACTCAGATTGCATATCCACCTTCTCACCAAGGTCTCAAAGTCAGGAAATCGGGTGCAACCATATATAAAGTTCATCTTGTACGCACAGAAGAGGAGCATGGCCCATTCTACACATTTTTGGTATATAAATGATTTATATTCCTAATGTTGGTATGTATCTCAATTGTATGTAAATACAGAGTTAATTACACGCAGTTGTAACCTCTTCAGGCAGGATGAGGGCATCACACTGGGACCGAATCCCTGCACTTTTCATTTTAATTATTACAGAGCATTAAAGCTTTTGTGGTTTGGCCCCACTTTCATCGCCAACCTCCTTCTAGAATTGCATTAATGTTGTTTTCAGCCTCATGCAGGTCTTCTCTATAATGCTACAACTCATTGTAAGTGTCTTTCTAATTTAATACAAAATAAATATGTTTGATTTTATTAGAGGTAAACGTATGGCCTCAAATTCCCCTTGTGTTCAGATGCATTAAATTACAATTCCTGTTAGTCCAGGGTGAGGGCGATGGAAATTTAAATCCAATACATCTGCAAGGCAGTAGATGGGGAAGGTCTGGCCTAATGTGACATTTGATGGGAAGCCTGAAATATGCAAACGGTTCTTGGTGTTTCTTGAATGTCAAGATCTGGCTCTGGAGATTGCATCTGCTCTATGGAATAGCCTCCCTCCAGCGGTCAGGTTGGGAGTATTCTGAAAACTGGCGAAGAAATGTTCAGGGAGCTTTCAGAGAATGATGGAGAAGATGCTTTTTTGATTTTGGTAGGTTCAGTTTCTATTGACCTTTATGAGTCTTTTCTTTAGTTGCTATTGTTGCTTTATTACTTTTTCTGACGTTAATAATCAGGCCTCCAGTGTGTCATTACAGCAGCACAGAAACCTGATAAAACATGTAAATAAAGATTACTCCTGAATGGACAATTCCTCTGGCGGGTGGGGTGAGGTCTCCACCACTGCTCTACAGTCATAGGGTGGGATGCTGAATTGTGACAGTGACTGGGTGTATATAACATGCTAAATCACAATCATGCTAATTCATAAACATCTTTTGTAAGTCATCATCATTGGCGATCACTCGTAGCCGAGTAAGATTGTCTTCCAAGGGTAAAATTTTAACAGTGGATCCGTAAGTGGCTGTAAAGGCCAATTCTGGATCCGCACAACCTCCCACAATGAGGGCATAGGTTTCCGGGTGGGAGATGGTCATGATGAGGGTTTGCTTGACGTGCCTTCCTTTTACCTCTTTTCTCCCTTTCGCCCTGTACTCGTGCTTCTTCAAAGTCCATAGCGCCTTTAATAAAGGCTGACCTCCAATTGAAACGCTCATGAGTTAGGGCTTCCCAGTTCTCAATGCTGATATTACATTTTTTTAAATTAGCTTTGAGAGTGTCTTTGAATCTCTTTTGCTGTCCACCAATATTCCGTTTTCCATTCTTAAGTTGGGAGTAAAGTAGCTGCTTTGGAAGACGATGGTCAGGCATTTGAACAACATGGCCGGTCCAGCGAAGTTGATGTTGGATGATCATTGTTTCAATGCTGGTGGTTTTCGCTTCTTCTAATACGCTAACATTAGTCCGCCTATCTTCCCAAGTAATTTGCAGAATTTTTTGGAGGCAGCGTTGATGGAATCTTTCAAGAAGTTGGAGGTGGTGTTTGTAGAGGGTCCATGTTTCACAGGCGTACAGAAGGGTTGGTAGTACAATGGCTTTGTAAACAAGCATTTTGGTCTCCCTGCGAATGTCCCGATCCTCAAACACTCTACGCTTCATTCGGGAGAAAGCTACACTTGCAGAGCTCAGGCGATGCTGAATTTCAGCGTCGATGTTGGCTTTTGTAGATAGATGGCTGCCGAGATAAGAAAAGTGGTCGACATTTTCTAGTGACACACCTTTAAGCTGGATTGGTGGCGCTGCGGAGGGATTGGTTCGAACTTGCTGGTAAAGCACTTTGGTTTTTTTAATGTTAATAGAGAGGCCGAGCTTTTCATATGCTTCTGCAAAGATGTTTAGGATAGTTTGAAGATCTTCCTCGGAGTGTGCACAGACTACGTTATCATCAGCATATTGAAGTTCTATAACAGAAGTTGTAATTACCTTATTTTTTGCTTTCAGCCTACTAAGATTAAAAAGCTTTCCATCTGTTCAATATATAATTTCTACACCAGTAGGAAGTTTCTCTTCAACAAGGTGTATAATCATAGCGATGAAGATAGCGAATAAGGTTGGAGCAGTAACACATCCCTGTTTAATGCCGGATTCCACTTTAAATGGATCGCTTTGAGAGCCATTGTTATCCAGGATTGTTGCCATCATGTCGTCATGGAGTAGCCACAAGATGTTCACAAATTTATCAGGGCATCCGATTTTCAGAAGGATGGTCCAGAGAGCAGTACGATTTATAGTATCAAAAGCTTTAGTCAGATCAATAAACGCCATGTACAGAGGGCGGTTTTGCTCCTTGCATTTTTCTTGAAGCTGTCGTGCAGTGAAGATCATATCCACTGTTCCCCTGGAAGGGCGGAAGCCATTTTGCGTTTCAGGAAGGATGTCTTCTGATATAGATAGGAGACGGTTTGCGATGATCTTTGCCAGGATTTTGCCTGCTGTAGCTAGAAGGGAGATGCCTCGATAGTTTCCACAGTCTGTTCTTTTGTAAGTAAGTCTCAACTGTCTGGTTCTCACGGGATACAAAGCCATAAATCAGAGTTTACTACCACAACAGCTGGGTTTGCACAACATAAGCCATGAATGTGGTTTGTTTGGTTTTGGCTTAATACACTATGTGAATCAAACTGTTATTTGTAAACCATGATTTACGGCTCACTGTGTTGTGTGACCCCATCCAGCTGCAGTTTAGTCCAGAAACCTTAGTTAAAGAAATTGTATCAACCCATCCAGAGAGAATTTATCTGAGTACAGAATAAAACTACACAGGGTATCATTTACATCTTTAGGCTCTTTTTAAACAGGAAATGAGGGAGAAATAAATTGATTCAGATCCATGGTATGCTGGTTTTCCCCTCTACTGTGACCCAAATAACCCTGTAAAGGTTCCCCCCGCACATTTGTGCAGTCGTCTCTGACTCTAGGGGCCGGTGCTCATCTCCGTTTGTTAGCCGAAGAGCCAGCATTGTCCGAAGACGCTTCCACCGTCATGTGCCTGGCATGACCCACGTGGAACGCTGTTACCTACCCACCAAAGCGGTACCTATTAATCTACTTGCATTTGCATGCTTTCGAATTGCTAGGTTGGCAAGAGCTGGGGCGAGTGCGGGAGCTCACTCCGTCACGCGGGGCTAGGGATTCAAACCTCCAAACTTGCGATCTTCGGATCGACAAGCCTTAACCACTGAGCCACCATGAAATAACCCTGTGCTTCTAATTACAAGATATTGCAACCTGATCCAAATTGCCCTCTACAACTAATATTTTTTATTAGTTGTATTTCTACAAGCTATTTATTAATTAAAAAAAAAGATGTTTCTGATATGAGTAGTATCAGTTCAAAACATTTTTATTGAGACTTATAAAAGGCATTATATTGGTAACACCCACCATAAGCATAAGTCAAAGTTTTGTTTCACCATTATTTATTTTTCAGAGTTGTCCCTCCTTGCAAGCCAATGCTTGGTGGTTCTTCATATTTCATATATCCATACACACAGCAGATACTACAAAATAGCTCATAACTCTCCAGTCTAGCCCATGCCATGCCACTGAAAGAAAGCAACACACAGTAGTGTTACTTCTGCATCTCCTTTCTGTCCAGGGAAACACAGAGTAGAGAACAACTGAGCATTCTGCCGCTTTCCCCTAGATAAAAAGAAAACAGGAGGAACGCAAACCTTTTCCCGTTATTCATAAAAGAGCAATATGTCTATGAAGGTTCTCAGTCATCCAGGTGGAATTGTCTGTAGCTTGAATCATGTCAACTGGATTTCTATTTTCTCAGTGGAAACGTTTCGCTCCTTATCCAAGGAGCTTCTTCAGTCTGAGCAAAGTTAGTAAGGGAATCCTTAAATATGTTTCTAGGTGGCTGTGTGACCTTGCACCTGGGGCTAGGTCATGGTTATATTGAGATGTAATTTTTAAGTCCTTTTATCATCTAAAGGAGGGTCGTTAAAATCACCATGCTGCTGTTGAGCTTCTGAAATGGTCTTAATCTTCCTAGGCACAGAAGACAAAACGGGGAGGAAGATGGGGGAGAGTTTGTGCCTGAGGCCCCCACCTCTATTCAAGGAAGGATTTTCCAAGTTGGCATAAATGGATTCCTTTACCCCTCTCTCAAACCACCTATCTTCTCTGTCTAAAATGTGAACATTAATATCCTCAAATGAGTGTCCTTTTTCTTTTAGATGAAGATAAACTGCTGACTCTGGTCCTGTGGTGTTATTTCTCCTGTGTTGGGCCATCCTCCTGTACATAGGTTGTTTGGTTTCTCCAATGTAGAGTTCAGAGCACTCCTCACTGCACTGGATTGCATAAACTACATTGCTTTTCTTGTGTTTTGGAGTTTGATCTTTGGGGTGTACAAGCCTCTGTCTCAGTGTGTTGGTGGGTTTGAAATATACAGGTATGTGGTGTTTGCCAAATATCCGTTTTATCTTTTCAGACACGCCAGCGATGTAGGGAATGACCAGGTTCTTTCGTTTACTCTGAGTCTCAGCCCTATCTGTCGCTGTTTTAGGTCTGGTAGATTTAGATTTGGTGAAGGCCCAATTTGGATATCCACAGGCCTTCAGGGCTGTTCTCAGGTGCTGATTTTCATTCTTTTTGGAATCCATGGAGGTGGGGATGGTTTCTGCTCTGTGTGACAATGTCCTGATGACTCCTAGTTTGTGCTGCAGTGGATGGTGGGAGTCAAACATCAGATATTGATCTGTGTGTGTGGGTTTCCTGTAGATCCCTATTTCTAGCTTGCCACCAGTCCCAATGAGGACTTCACAGTCTAGGAATGCCAGTCTGTTGTCCTTGGTGTCTTCTCTGGTGAAGCTAATGTTGGCATCTATAGTGTTTACAGTGGGGCAAAAAAGTATTTAGTCAGCCACCAATTGTGCAAGTTCTCCCACTTAAAAAGATGAGAGAGGCCTGTAATTGACATCATAGGTAGACCTCAACTATGAGAGACAAAATGAGAAAACAAATCCAGACAATCACATTGTCTGATTCAGAAAGAATTTATTTGCAAATTATGGTGGAAAATAAGTATTTGGTCACCTACAAACAAGCAAGATTTCTGGCTCTCACAGACCTGTAACTTCTTCTTTAAGAGGCTCCTCTGTCCTCCACTCATTACCTGTAGTAATGGCACCTGTTTGAACTTGGTATCAGTATAAAAGACACCTGTCCACAACCTCAAACAGTCACACTCCAAACTCCACTATGGTGAAGACCAAAGAGCTGTCGAAGGACACCAGAAACAAAATTGTAGACCTGCACCAGGCTGGGAAGACTGAATCTGCAATAGGCAAGCAGCTTGGTGTGAAGAAATCAACTCTGGGAGCAATAATTAGAAAATGGAAGACATACAAGACCACTGATAATCTCCCTCGATCTGGGGCTCCACGCAAGATCTCACCCCGTGGGGTCAAAATGATCACAAGAACGGTGAGCAAAAATCCCAGAACCACACGGGGGGACCTAGTGAATGACCTGCAGAGAGCTGGGACCAACGTAACAAAGGCTACCATCAGTAACACACTACGCCGCCAGGGACTCAGATCCTGCAGTGCCAGACGTGTCCCCCTGCTTAAGCCAGTACATGTCCGGGCCCGTCTGAAGTTTGCTAGAGAGCATTTGGATGATCCAGAAGAGGATTGGGAGAATGTCATATGGTCAGATGAAACCAAAGTAGAACTGTGTGGTAGAAACACAACTCGTCGTGTTTGGAGGAGAGAGAATGCTGAGTTGCATCCAAAGAACACCATACCTACTGTGAAGCATGGGGGTGGCAACATCATGCTTTGGGGCTGTTTCTCTGCAAAGGGACCAGGACGACTGTTCCGTGTACAGGAAAGAATGAATGGGGCCATGTATCGTGAGATTTTGAGTGCAAACCTCCTTCCATCAGCAAGGGCATTGAAGATGAAACGTGGCTGGGTCTTTCAGCATGACAATGATCCCAAACACACCGCCCGGGCAACGAAGGAGTGGCTTCATAAGAAGCATTTCAAGGTCCTGGAGTGGCCTAGCCAGTCTCCAGATATCAACCCCATAGAAAACCTTTGGAGGGAGTTGAAAGTCCGTGTTGCCCAGCGACAGCCCCAAAACATCACTGCTCTAGAGGAGATCTGCATGGAGGAATGGGCCAACATACCAGCAACAGTGTGTGCCAACCTTGTGAAGACTTACAGAAAACGTTTGACCTCTGTCATTGCCAACAAAGGATATATAACAAAGTATTGAGATGAACTTTTGATATTGACCAAATACTTATTTTCCACCATAATTTGCAAATAAATTCTTTCCGAATCAGACAATGTGATTGTCTGGATTTGTTTTCTCATTTTGTCTCTCATAGTTGAGGTCTACCTATGATGTCAATTACAGGCCTCTCTCATCTTTTTAAGTGGGAGAACTTGCACAATTGGTGGCTGATTAATACTTTTTTGCCTCACTGTATATGGTCCGTGAAGGCCTGTACTTCCTGGGCCTTGATTTTGACCCAGGTGTCATCCACATACCTAAACCAGTGGGTGGGCACCGTTCCCTGGAATGTGTTGAGTGCTTTCTTCTCCACTTCTTCCATGTATAAATTGGCCACAATGGGTGACACAGGAGAACCCATGGCACAGCCGTGTTTTTGTCTGTAAAAGTCACCTCTGTATGTGAAATAAGTGGTGTTAAGACACAGGTCCAGAAGATGGCAGATCTGGTTTGGGTTGAGATGGCTTCTCCTTTCCAGGGTGCTGTCCTCTTCTAGTCTCTTCCTGACAGCGGATCCATCCACTGAGAACAGCCCTGAAGGCCTGTGGATATCCAAATTGGGCCTTCACCAAATCTAAATCTACCAGACCTAAAACAGCGACAGATAGGGCTGAGACTCAGAGTAAACGAAAGAACCTGGTCATTCCCTACATGGCTGGCGTGTCTGAAAAGATAAAACGGATATTTGGCAAACACCACATACCTGTATATTTTAGACAGAGAAGATAGGTGGTTTGAGAGAGGGGTCAAGGAATCCATTTATGCCAACTTGGAAAATCCTTCCTTGAATAGAGGTGGGGGCCTCAGGCACAATCTTTCCCCTATTTTCCTCCCTGCTTTGTCTTCTGTGCCTAGGAAGATTAAGACCATTTCGCAAGCTCAACAGCAGCATGGTGATCTTAACGATCCTCCTTTAGATGATAAAGGGACTTAGAAATAAACATCTCAAAAATAACCATGACCTAGCCCCAGGTGCAAGGTCACACAGCCACCCTAGAAACATATTTAAGGATTCCCTTACTAACTTTGCTCAGACTGAAGAAGCTCCTTGGATAAGGAGCGAAACGTTTCCACTAAGAAAATAGAAATCCAGTTGACATGATTCAAGCTACAGTCATAAAAGAGCAGCAAATCCACTAAATAATCTAGGATCCAAGTATCCCAGCCTCTCCCTAATCAGCACTACCTGCTAGAACACAGAGATATGAATTCCAGGTTTTCATCTTCTTAAACTCGGAGTGTTCTAAGCTACAGACTCCAGTCCGAGTTTTGCTCTGGTGAACTTGGAGAACTGCACAACAGCCACGAAAATTGCAATATGGGAATAGTCTTTTTGAAGACTGTTGGCTCTAAAGCAAAACAGAAATGGGCTCTGTTGGGTAACGTATTCCAGTCTTGGCAGCACAAAGCAGCTCCGCTGACTTCATGCCCTCCAGAGCTGCTGGATAAGGGCTCCAATCACACAGCACAGGGACAATGGGATGAAACACTTGGAGGGTGCTAAGTTAAGGAAGAGTGGAATAGGTTTCAGGAACCGTGGGAAAAGCTATTTGGAACGTATCCGTACAATCTGATTCCTTTGGCAACCTGAACAGTTTTAAATTATATTAATTTTTTTTAAAACTGTTTGTTAAAAACAAATCCTGAAGCAGATGCTGGGGGTGTCCACATGTTCCTATTCCTCAAACAAAACTACGTACCTCAAAGTATTTTTCTACAGGTGCCACACGGTGGGAAAGGCCACTGGGTCCCTCCCAATGTGCCCTAACCCAGAGCCATTTACATAGCTGAGAAAGTTGGGCAGTGTGGCCCCAAACACCTTGAGGGCATCAGGTTGGGGAAAAGCCTTTCTCAGCCCTACCTGCAGATGGCTAGGGGGGACCTTGGCCCTTTTTACTTGCAACCCCATCTTCTCCCACTGAGCTAGGGTGGGTACTTCCAATGGGCATTCTCTAGCACAGCATTCTTTTGTATTGTTCACAATCCTGCCGTTTCTTGCAGTAGAAAGTGATTACACGTATCTATATATCATCTTCCCCGTTACTTTATTTCCTCGAATACTGGAGTGGGGGGACCATAACACAAACAAGTCCCCACGCGCCATTTTATATAGTAGCCTTCCCACCCACCTGCTACACGCACTGGACTTCAACTCCCATCATTCCCAGCCAGCAAACCTGTTGGCCGCGCTCGCTCGGAAATGTGCAATCCAGGAGCACATCTGGAGGGGCGGGGGAAGGCTGCTATAAACATTTCCTCGGCAACCGGACCCAGCGGACCCTAGCGGGACTCGCTCTGCCTACTCAAGGCGGTTCACAGGGGAAGTTTGGGGCGCTCTCAACCGGCGGGCAGACGGAGCCACTCGCGGGGGAGCGCTCCCCTCAGCCGCCGCGTCGCGTCGCGTCGCAAACGCCGCCGGGGAAGGGAGTCTCACCTGCGCTCCCGGAGCTGCTCGCGCGTCCTTCCCCGCAGGGGCGACCGACGGAGGGGACGCCACGCGACGGCGGGGGGGGGAGGAGGAGGAGGCCCGCGTTCCTCAAGCCCTGCCCTCTCCCCTGCCTCGCGCTCCTCCTCCCCCCTCCACTGCTGCGCCGGGACGTCTTTCAAAGCCCGACTGCTTCGGGGCGCCCGTGCTGTTTAGGCAACCCGCTGCGGCGCCCACAGAGCCTCCCGCTCTGCTGGATCCCGATGCGCTCTGCAGGTATTTCCAGTCCTCTCCCCCCAACGCCGGCCGGCGAGGTCCGCTCTCGGTCGCCCCTTCCCTCCGCTCTCTTGCTGCTGTGCTTCCGCAAACCAACCCAGCGGTAGCGCCAAAGTTTCAGGCCAGCGCTTCATTTTCCCTCTCCCCACTTCGCTGCCCCCCTCCTCTTCGTCTGCCTTGCCGGCCCCGGACAAACAAAACTTCGCTCCGGGCTCTGCAGCCTGGTGCTCTTCTTTGCAGCTCTGGCGCTTCCAAGTTTTCCCGGCACCAGCGAGTTAATCGATAGGTACTGGGTGGGTTCCCTTTTCTCCGCTAAGGAAAGCAGCGCCCGGTTTATACTAGCTAGAAGTCGGAGCACTGCCGGGACGGCGCATCTGGCACAGGGATCTGGCACCTCAGCTCCGACGGCCTAGATTTTGTTGGGACTCGGAGCGCGTGCTCAGAACCAGCGTCTTCGCCCCCTAGCTTGCAAGTGTGCGTTGGGTTAGTAGCGAATGCGTGAGCTGCCTGGCAGCGGAGTCTAAACTCCCAGGTTCCCAAGGCTGAATTCTAGCGAAGTTGTTCAGATCTGATTGAAAGGCGCTGCCCGAGGGGAGGGGTGTCAGTGTGAGATGGACATTTCCTTAAAAGCTGGGCGTTTAAAGTACAGGCGCGGTGGAGTAGCCATGAAGAAATTGAAGAGCGGGGGGGGGGGGGGAGGGAGAGGCAATCTAAAAAACAGAAAATAGTTGCTTTTACTTTGAACAGTGGTAATCCTGTTCCTTAGGATATTTATCTTCTAACTTGAAACTGCTCTAGCCAGAAACCTCTGTAAAATTGGACTGTTCCTGTTTCTGAGTGTGTGCTTGGTGGAGAGAAATGTTTAGGACTTCCAACAAGAGTAGTTTTCTTCTGCTATTATAGGACCCGAAAGGCTTGTTATTTCCAAGAGAAGAAGTCACACTGCAGAGATCTGTGGTATTTTTCCGAAATATTTTTTTAATGGGGGTTTGCATTGATTTTCTTTAAAGCATTGTTTACAGCTGCAACTGTGCACAGCTCCTTAGCCTGTTGGATGTAATAGTATTGGAATCTTGGAAACAGATTATCCTTTTCAAATCAAGACAGTTTGTTTGATTTTTAGAACATCTTACTTGAATTTTAAGTGTGTTTGGAAGTGTTTAATATTTTTTATTCTTCTTCCCAGAAGATGGGAGGAGGGTTAATCAGCAATAAACATGTCAGTGGTCACAGACTTGTGCGAATAGAAGAATGGGAACAAATTTCCACAAGCAAAGGAGTGAAGCAGGCAGGAAATTAAGATAAATAAATTATGGACTATGGAATTAGCTTGCTATGCAATTTATATTGCTATAGTGTGAACCATCAGTGAGAAATTATCTGTTTCTGCAAACATTGACTCTTGTTCGGCCCTGCTTTGCTGAATCTGTGGTCCGGTTTGTCAGCAAAAGTGGAAAGTCATTAATTACAAGAGGAGTTCTGGTAGAGAAATATATTTCCATTCATTTCAGCGAGGGAAGGAACAGAGGGGTAAGAGCAGGATTGATGACTTCTGTGGATTTGCACCTGTGTCTCTGTGGTGGCTCATGTTTTTGTTAGATGTTTTATGTGGCCTTTTAAAAGAAGAAGAATTGAACTGCAACTTATATGCTTTCTTGGTAGAAGCAAGTGCCAGAGACCTCAAGGGGATTTCTAAGGGCCACATGACTTGTTGCAGTAGTAGTATGTTGTTTTGTGCCTTGTTAGTTCTTAAAAAGAGCAGTTGTGATGTCCATGCATCCATGAGGAATCTGAAACAAGATTGCAGCCAAGGACATCATCAGAGGGCATTTTTATGGGAGAAGAGCACCGGAGGGACAAATAAAATTTGTTCTCACCACGCTGTGGTCCCAGTCTGGTCTCTTCCCCATTCCTGCACTCTGACTTCTTTCGGATAAGAAGGAACAGGCTGGGTGCCCCCCCCCCCCCGTCTTCCTTTGCAGATGTTGAGTTACAGTTCTGCCCATCGTCTGTGACTGGTTTCACTGTCCAGTATGAGTCTAGAAGTGAAAGTTTGGGTCTTTTAGAAATTCCCAGATGGCCAGCAGATATTTTAATGAGTTTTAACATGCCCCTGAGGCTTTAGTGGATGACATGAAGCCTTTACCCTTGATGCAGTAATTGCCATGGGAAACTGACTTTGCAGGTGGCTGCCTGAGGTGGCCTATGGCGGGCTGTCTTGCTGAAGCTGCTCTGTGACCTGTGGTGACAGACTGAGAAATTTTTGCAAACTCATCTGCAGAGTTATGCAACCTGCCAACCTCTGGGCCAAGGATCCAGAAATGACCGAACTTTGCAGTGAGACATCCATTTTGCCCTTGTAAAAGTTGGAAGTGGGTTATTTACATTTAGATATAGAATGCATTTCTCTATATACATCGAACCAGGATTCCATTCTACTTTTCCCCCAGAACAAACTTAAGGGTCTTTATTCACCGCAAAGGAATCCAGTAATTCCATTTGTATTCAGTGGAGTTTACTTCTAGACCACTGCATGTAAATTTATGACTCAGGATCCAATCACACATAGCTTAATCTGAGAACAAAACAGACAGGTTTAAAGGGTGAAACATAGATGTGGTATTGTACATGTGTGTTTAAGGGGCAGCATTGTTATTTAAATGTGTAAATGTACCTTATGCAAGTGAAAGCATGGTTTCTGCTAACCATCCCCACCTCCATGGATTCCAAAAAGAATGAAAATCAGCACCTGAGAACAGCTCTGAAGGCCTGTGGATATCCAAATTGGGCCTTCACCAAATCTAAATCTACCAGACCTAAAACAGCGACAGATAGGGCTGAGACTCAGAGTAAACGGAAGAACCTGATCATTCCTTACATGGCTGGCGTGTCTGAAAAGATAAAAAGGATATTTGGCAAACACCACATATCTGTCTGTGGCTTGAATCATGTCAACTGGATTTCTATTTTCTCAGTAGAAACGTTTCACTCCTTATCCAAGGAGCTTCTTCAGTCTGAGTAAAGTTAGTAAGGGAATCCTTAAATATGTTTCTAGGGTGGCTGTGTGACCTTGCACCTGGGGCTAGGTCATGGTTATTTTGAGATGTTTATTTCTAAGTCCCTTTATCATCTAAAGGAGGATCGTTAAGATTACCCTGCTGCTGCTGAGCTTGCGAAATGGTCTTAATCTTCCTAGGCACAGAAGACAAAGCAGGAAGGAAGATAGGGGAAAGGTTATGCCTGAGGCCCCCACCTCTATTCAAGGAAGGATTTTCCAAGTTGGCATAAATGGATTCCTTGACCCCTCTCTCAAACAAGGAATCCATTTATGCCAACTTGGAAAAATCCTTCCTTGAATAGAGGTGGGGGCCTCAGGCATAACCTTTCCCCTATCTTCCTTTCTGCTTTGTCTTCTGTGCCTAGGAAGATTAAGACCATTTCGCAAGCTCAAAAGCAGCAGGGTAATCTTAACGATCCTCCTTTAGATGATAAAGGGACTTAGAAATAAACATCTCAAAATAACCATGACCTAGCCCCAGGTGCAAGGTCACACAGCCACCCTAGAAACATATTTAAGGATTCCCTTACTAACTTTACTCAGACTGAAGAAGCTCCTTGGATAAGGAGTGAAACGTTTCTACTGAGAAAATAGAAATCCAGTTGACATGATTCAAGCCACAGACTGTTCCACCTGGATGACTGAGAACCTTCATCGACACCACATATCTGTATATTTCAAACCCACCAACACACTGAGACAGAGGCTTGTACACCCCAAAGATCAAATTCCAAAACACAAGAAAAACAATGTAGTTTATGCAATCCAGTGCAGTGAGGAGTGCTCTGAACTCTACATTGGAGAAACCAAACAACCTATGTACAGGAGGATGGCCTAACACAGGAGAAGTAACACCACAGGACCAGAGTCAGCAGTTTATCTTCATCTAAAGGAAAAAGGACACTCATTTGAGGACATTAATGTTCACATTTTAGACAGAGAAGATAGGTGGTTTGAGAGAGGGGCCAAGGAATCCATTTATGCCAACTTGGAAAATCCTTCTTTGAATAGAGGTGGGGGCCTCAGGCACAATCTTTCCCCTATTTTCCTCCCTGCTTTGTCTTCTGTGCCTAGGAAAATTAAGACCATTTCGCAAGCTCAACAGCAGCATGGTGATCTTAACGATCCTTCCCTAGATGATAAAGGGACTTAGAAATAACATCTCAAAAATAACCATGACCTAGCCCCAGATGTAAGGTCACACAGCAACATATTTAAGGATTCCCTTACTAACTTTGCTCAGACTGAAGAAGCTCCTTGGATAAGGAGCGAAACGTTTCCACTGAGAAAACAGAAATCCAGTTGACATGATTCAAGCTACAAACATAGCACTTAGGACGGATTTTCTTGTTCTTATGACCAGGAATAGATTGGAAGTTATCTATGTTTCATATCTTTCTTTTTTTCTTTTACTTTACTAAACTTTTTCTTTTCTTTTTCTTTTTCTTTTGTATTTCTATTTCTTTTTCTATTTCTAACTTTTAACTATGTATTTTAAAATTCTAATAAAAATTTATTTAAAAAAACACATAGCTTAATCTGAGAACAAAACAGATAGGTTTAAAGGGTGAAACATAGATGTGGTGTTGTTCATGTGTGTTTAAGGGGCAGCATTGTTCAATTTGGCTGCTTCATCTCAAGATGGCCCATGCAAATCCAGAGCACCGAAGAGAGTTCACTAAAGGTAAAAAAATGGCTTTAAATATTACAGGGTGGAAATATTTAAAATGCAATGGAGGTAAAACTGGAGTATCTGGAGTCAGAATCAAGCAGGAGTGCTAGAGAACCTTCAGTATACTCATCCTCCACTTCTTTGCATTTGATGCCTTTCTTGGCAAAATGCAAATGGAAAGTAAGCAGAGGAGAATCCTGCCCTTGGTAGCAGAGGAAGAGTATGATGATTTATTGGGGAAATTAGCAAGGACATATAATAGAAAAGCGGGTTTTCCTGAAAAATTCAGAATTGCAGTCTCCCACATCATGTCACATCACATTGTGGTCAGTTCTCGTGTGCAACATCCATATATGTAGAAAAGGGTGTCCTTAGACAAACCACTGTCATGCGTGCTCCTGAAAGGGAGGGCGATGGCACCTGTAACTGTGTCTTGTGACACGACCGAAAGGCAGTTTTTAAGGTGAAATACTCAACTAAGGTTGACATATTGAGCACCCTCGTTCTCAAGAATTCCAAGCCCTCTCTTATACCTGAAGTTGAAAAGAAGAGAGTTGTGTATCATCAACGTAGTAATTTAAATATCTGAAATTGAAGGGAAATTCAAATCATGTGCCACCCATGTCAAAGGCCATTACAGAAGTCCCTATTGCGAACTGCAGCCATGCTGTACTGACAAAACTGAATCTTTTGGAGTTCCAAAAGGTTGTTGTACTTGGAGGAGCAAGAGGACAACAAAGGACATGGAATAAGACTATGCTTCTTCCCATCCATTTCTCAGCATGAGTCATCTACTAGGCTGATCTGTACAGATGGGTCACCTGGTGTCTTCCCAATTTTGAACAAGCTACCCCATCCCTCATCATTGGTAATGTTGGCTGGGTCTGACAAGAGTGGAAAACCAACACATTCTAAGTTAGTTTGTATCATTTCCCAAAGAAAGTTATGGGGACCAGGAGATTGGCTCATGTAACACCTCTGCTTCGCGAGCTGCATTGGTTACCAGTTTGCTTCCGGGTCCAATTCAAGGTGTTGGTGATTACCTTTAAAGCCTTAAATGGCATAGGGCCAGGATACCTGAGGAACCGTCTCGTCCCGATGTCGGCCTGCCCCACCCGTGCATGCAGGGAGGGCATGCTCCGGACCCCCTCAACAAGAGAATTCCATCTAGTGGGGTCCAGGAGGTGCGCCTTCTCTGCGATAGCGCCCGCCTTATGGAACATCTTGCCCCCGGAGGTGAGACTGGCCCCTTCACTCTTGGCCTTTCGGAAGGCCCTTAAGACCTGGCTCTGCCACCAGGCCTGGGACAACAGAGGCGGTAGTGCCTCCTGGGGTTGGCTAGCCCTGTAGCAATATGATCTACGCTACGATTCCCTACCCATCTTCGATTTTATCTATTTATATTGTATTTTTTAGAGATTTTTAATTGTATAGTTTTTAAATTTTTAATTATTGTAACCCGCCCAGAGTCCCTTGCATGGGAGATGGGCAGGGAATAAATTGAAACAATAAATAAATAAATAAAATTTCAAATAACCCCCTTGCCAAGGCGGCCTTTCAACTGGTTTATGCCTTGCAGGAATGAGCAACTTTTGTTCTTCCAGGTGTTACTTAAGTACATCTACTGCAGCTAATATCAGCATGGCCAGTGAGGAGGAATGCTGGGATTTATACTTCAGCAATACTGGCAGGGCCACATAGGGCTTGGTCCTGGGTTAGCATTCCCTGCATGTATAGCTCGTTCAAAAGCAGTGATTGCACTGAAGATGTTGCCTAGTCGGGCAATGAAACGTCTGCAAGAAAACAACCAGGCTCAGAGAGCACCAAGGACTCCACAGTGATTTAGCACAATATACAAATCCAGCCTTCAACTGTGAAGTTTTGTTTGCCACAGGAACTAAATGGGCAGTGCTTTCTAAAGTGCCGCCGTTGGCGACACACCAACGGCGGCAGTGGCGGGGGGGCGCGCGGGGGCGTGCACGGCGGTGGTGCGGGGGGGGCGCACGGGCGTGCACGGCGGCGGTGGCAGCGGCCTCCACTAAAACACGGAAGCGCTGATGGTGTGCCGCCCCTGCCATGCACGCCCCCGCTGCCGCTTCCGGGTTGTGTGGCGACACACCAGACTGTGTGTTGCGACACACTAAAGTGTCGCGACACACAGTTTGGAAAGCTGTGTAAATGGGTAAGAGAAGGATTTGGAAGACACAGTTAAATATACAATAAAGTGGCTTAACAACGTATTTTGCAGTGATGAAGGGAAAAATACAAATTTAGACAGAAATGTTGTTAGAGGAATTATTGATAAGGGTTTAGTTTTTCAACTGCTATTATAACATTCAAAAACATTGTAAAAACAGATAACTATATAAAATTTATTTGTCTTCTCTAATCTATATTTACCTCTATTTGGGGAACAATGAAAATAAGAAACATTTCCCACATTCACCAAATATATTATTAGTAGCAAACTCTGGCAAGAACTATACAGTAAATGCAATTCATAGGAACAAAGTACAAGAAAAAGCAGTGAACATAGTCTGTGTATGTGTCTTCATATACTATGAAACAAGTTAGTAGCAACAGATGAGATGTAACTTTGGCACTTATTCTCTATCTTCATCATCTTCATTTGTACAATTAAAGTTCAGCATCCTTTGTCCCCTCTCAGGGTCTTGCATTCGAAGGATGCGCATGAGATTGCTTGTAGGCAAAGAACTAGATGCAAAATGCAAAAACAAATTAGTAATGATTCTTTCATGCAATGCTTTCACACTTGGACCCTACCCAGTTCTTTATATGACATTTTAAAGTGACAACCCATCTTTATCCTGTGTAAACGTGATCTATCAAAACATATACAGTAAGCATTTTAAATACCAAGTTCATAGAAACACTGGAACTATCTTTTAGGCTAATTAAATGAATAGTCAACTTAACAATCGTAAGCAAAACTCTAGAGCTGCCAAAAATTTACCTGTCCCTAACTATAAGAAGTATATTTGAGACTGTAGATCAGAGCTTTCCAAACTTTTCATGTTGGTGACACACTTTTTAGACATGCATCTTTTCGCGACAGACGCTTACAGCAGGGCACAAGGCAGGCACTAGGACCTGCGTGGAATCACAGCAGGTTTGGAGGCAGCAGGGCACAAGGCAGGCACTAGGACCTGCCCGGAATCCTGGCAAGGCTCGGAGGCAGCAGCAGCTGTGACATACCCAGACACTGCAGCTGACACACTAACGTGTCCCGACACACAGTTTGGAAAGCTCTGCTGTAGATGAATGATATAAATTATTTAAAAAATATATTAAAAGCCTTAAAATACTTATAAGGATAGGGACCAGGAAATGCACAATAGATACCTAATGTTCTGAGGAGTGAGCAAAATAAACTGCCGATAACGTTGGGAATCTGCCATCTTAAGCATCATGTCCATTGCAATTCTCCTGGTAACCATGTCCTAAAAGATATTGAAGTTGTGCAAAATGTTATTTTTCATTTTATTCCAATTTCCAAAACAATACAATGTATATTATTGTCTCAAAAACTAATTCCAATATCACCTTTTTTTCCTTTTATAATAGCCATTTTCCAGCAACTTTGCTTAATTCAGGGTTAACTTATCTGATTCCTCTGAGCATGATTACTAAAAACTAGTGGCACAAAAATAGGGTAAGGCCTATAATAAGGACATAACAAATAAACCAAGGAACAATCCAAACCACCACCACCCCCAAATCAGACTATCCCATGATCTAATTTTTCACAGTAAGTAAATTCAGCCAACTATACCATAAATACATCAAATTCATCCAAGCATCTGAAAGGAGATTCAGCAATGGACCATAGAGAGAGGATGAAGCAAACTGTGGAGAAGGAACGTTCACCTCCAGATAAAGATTTAATGTCAGTAAAAGCAGCCTTGTTTCCAACTCCAGGATGCACCTTCAATTATATAAGAAGGAAAAAATGTAACTGAAATTATAAAATAAGGAAAATCTTATTTTCAGGTGAGGCAAAACTTTGCTAAAAATTCAAAACATATTTGCACCCGAGAAAACAAACATTAAACATTATTAAGAAACACATGGAAACAATATCCTGAAACACGAGACCCTCCTATCCATTTGTGGATTCAGGATATCTAGAAACTTTTAATATAGGTAGTATTTGGTTAACGACAGTAATTGGGACCAGAATTGGGACCGCATCACTAAGATGCGGTTGTAAAGTGCGACGTCACGTGACTGCATCGCTTAGCGATGGAAATCCCAGCAGTCCCCATTGCCATCATTGCCATCATTAACCGAATCCCACTGGTCATTAGGCGAGGACCCACCCCAATCCAAGCCATTCCCAGCTTGGTCCCTCCCAACCCCAAGCTTTGGTACACTGAACTAAATAAACAATAGCTCTGGCCTGCTCAGGTTCAATTTCAGCCTGTTTTCTTCCATCTACATACCTGAGCCTCCAGAGGCTGGGACCAGGCTTTGATGCAACCTCCAGCTGGGCCTCCAGTGGCCATAGAAAGCTGTGTATCATCAATATGCTGATGGTAGTGTACCCCAAACTACCAGATAACCTCTCCCAGTGGCTTCATATATATGTTAAACAGCAAAGAGGAGAAGACTAATCCCTACAGCACTCCACAAGAAGGAGGCTGCACCACTGCAACTCCAACTCCCAACCCTTGTAGGCAGTTTAGCAGGACACTCCAAAAGCCACTAAGAAGTCCACGTACTGTACAACCAAGGTGGGTGGACTATCCTCATGAAAGTCCCAACAGTAGTAATCCACTAGAGGAGGTACCAGCTGGCAGCTAATTTTAATTGGACCAGAAAGTGATCTGACCACAGCAATTTGCTCGATGTAATGCCCTCCATATTCAGATCACCACATAATTGCTCCAAGGCAAACACAAGAGCTAATGCATAACCACCAGGACCCAAGAATAGGCTGACGGCAGAAGTGGAGATCGACAACAAACTATTGTCCTTCCTTCCCCTGGAATGGCACACCAACACTCCCCACCATCTCTCTCAGCTTTGCGAGGTAGTCCATACAAGAAGCAGACCTGGATGAACTAACCCTACTTTATTGTAAGGTTACAATAAAGACCATTGTCTAGGCTGCAGGTCTGCGTCCTGTCTCTCAAATTCATTCCTACATACCAGTACAATATCTCCCCTGACTCCTAGGATCATGCTTTCCTCGCCTCTAGCATGTGAGCACATGACAGTCCCTTGTCCAACTCCCCATCGCACTCCCATGCTACTCATACCAACAACCATTCACTAATCTGTTACTTGTATATTCAATCCCCTACCCCAACATGCACCCACAAAGTACATGCTCCCCAACTACCAGCCCTTCTACTGGCAAACCCACCCACCAAGGCTGGTATCCCACTCAAATATCTCAAAATTCCACCCCACAATAAACTTATAAACCCACCAAAACAATATCTCCCTTCTTCCATCACCCCCAGCAGTCTCCTCTCACCAGGCTCCAGGTTATGGGAATGATCCCCTGCTGCTTTCTCGCTGTGGGAAGGTCTTCCAATACAGGTAGTCCTCAGGTTATGATGGCAATTGGGACCGGGACTGTCGTCACTAAACGATGCAGTCTTAAATGCAATGTCATGTTACCGCATCACTTAGCGATGACAATCCCAGCAGCCCCAGTTGCCATCATAACCTCAGGACATGTGGGTCATTAAGTGGGAAGAGGTGGGACTCCCAGGTAAGGAGCGCAGGGGTGTGTGCAGGTGCCGCAGAGAATGGGGTGCTAGGGAGCTCGGATGGGTTGGCAGGGCCGCGGGAGGGCCAGCAGAGGCCGTGGGAGGGAGGGGGTGCTGCAGGTGGGCGCATCCCACGGAGTGTGGGCGGTTCTACAGAGTGCGAGATTCCTGGGATCTCGTACTCTGCAGCAGGGTCCTCAGGAGAAAAGGTGGCGGGAGCAACTTACTGGGGTGACTTGTGACCTTCCCTGCCAGTTTCCCCATTGACTTTGCTTGTGGGAAGCCAGCAGAGAAGGTTGCAAATGACGATCACATGACGTGGTTCACTGTGATGTTGTAACTGCAAGCCGAGCACCCAACTTTGAACCATCACTAAACAAATGGACGTAAGCCAAGGACTACCTGTACTCAGTTCCAGCCCCCCATTTTTCATATGGACAGAACAATGACCAAAGGAAAAAAAAGTACTTTCTTCCTGTTGTCCCTCTAATAGTCTTATTTTGTTGCTGCGACTTTTTCTTGGGTCCAAAAGTGGGCCCAGGTGGAACTCAATCTCTGGCAGGCTCTGCCAGGCCACCTTGCTCCACATTTGCATGCAGATGCCTAGAAGCCTTTTACGCAGGACTTTGCAATCTGGTCTGCCACAGATGCCCTTCCAGCATCACTGATGGATGAAATCACTTCTGGTTGGATGCTCTGGCCCTCCAGGTCCCTCCTCCTCCAACACTGAGGCTAGCCGCCTCCTGCTCTAGATAGAATGATCTCCCAGCCAGCTGCCAGTGATTCTCCAATGAGACCAAACCATGACCTTTGTCAACTCGGGACCCAGCAGCTGCACCACAGGCAAACAACTCCAAAATACAAGTTCTCAACTTCCTGATCTTCCACTCCTTTTTTTTTTTGCCTTCTCCACTATCTTTTCTTGTCAGTCTCTCTGAAATAACAACTAAATAACCCACAACAGACAATAATGACCAAGTAATATAAAACCTAACATTTCACTCACAGACTATCACTCTGATTGCCAACAGGATGTGTTTATAATCATCCGTTTGGGAGCAGAAAGCATTTATTTTCTTTGTCGTTGGCTTATTTTAAATTCCTAGGATTCTTCAAGATGAATAAAGTACCAAAGTTGGATCAGGATTGAACATCAACCTTTGACTGGTTCATCTGGAAACTTCATCTCCTGACCAGTGTATCTGGTAATAATCTAATAATCTTAATGGAAAACCAAATACATTCTAACCTATTTTGCACTAGCCAATTAACATCTTTTACATCCTCAAGTATTCTGCTACAAGACAAGTTGTACAATAAAGCCCTCTTAAAAAGGCAATTAACTGTAATTCTTGAATTGCAAAGCTCACATGTTCTGAGTGGGCAAGACTTCGCACTAGCCTAACCACACATATTGCTGCTCTCTCTGGGCAGAATTTTCCTTGGCATAGATTGATCCAGATGCCTTAATTGAGAGATTGCTGGGTAACTGTAGTTTCTTTGTGTGGCAAATACATTTCAAATATTGCTGGGAACTCTGTTAATCATGTGGAAGACTACACGATTCTTCTAGATTCGAAAGGAAAAACTGCAGAGTAGAACTGTGCAAAACATGTTGCGTGTTAACCTTTTCCGTCTCAAAACAGTTTGAATGCACACCTTTAATGTCCATCGTTCTGTGAAATAGTAGGTAATTCTATCTCTTCTTTGTCAAGAGTCAAAAGGTGAAATTTGTCTTCTTTCTTGTGAAGGACTCTTCAATGTAACAATGATCATACGATGCTGCCTTTCCACGGCTGGGTGAATGCTAGGTCTTAAGGTTGGGATGGGCAGCTGCCAGTAGGCGAGCTTATACCAAACAAACAAAGCGGGTTGATCAAACTTTTTTATAGTGTCAATAATTTATACATTAATAATTAATATATATTAATTTATATTATAAAATATTAATAATTAACAAGGTGCCTGCCTTACGGGGCATTCTCCCCCCGAAGTGAGGTTAGCTCCATCCCTGCTAATGTTCCGTAAGTCCCTTAAGACCTGGCTTTGCCATCATCAAGCCTGGGGGTCCCAGGGGACATTCTAAGATGGCTCTGTTATTAATTTACTCTCTTCTGTACTTGATGGTTTGTATTTTTTCTTTTTTCCCCTTATTTCTTTTTTCTCGCTATTTTTAAAATAAATTTTATTAAAAGTTTTACAAACATACAAACTAACACAAACTAATAAAGAATAGAAGAAACAGAAAGAAAAGAAAAAGTGCAGAAAGAAAGAATAAAAGAAATAGAAAGCAGCTTCCTATCTCCTTTGCAGCAAATAGAAGTACAATTACAAAATTATCTCTTACCCTATGATTACAAAAAAGCTCACTTTTTTCTATTATCCAAGTTTTTTCTAATCATCAAAACCAGAAATCATAAGTGCATTTTCTTCCATTTCATGCAAAAAGTCAGTAAGGGGTTTCCAGGCAGCCATAAATATGGATACTGTTTTTTTGTCTGATCAAAGAAGTTAATTTAGCTATCTCTGCCAGTTCCATCATCTTCACCAACCACTCCTCCGTTGTGGGTAGTGTCGAACCTTCCCACCTTTGAGCATATAATAGTCTCACTGCAGTTGTCATATACAGATGGTTTGTATTTTTAAGAATGACTGTTTTATATTTTTTTAGCAATGATTGTTTTTATATATTTATTGTTTCATTTTATTGTTGTACGCCACCCAGAGTCACTTTGTGTGAGATGGGCAGCTGTATAAATTTGATAAATAAATAAATAAATAAATTTGTTTGATGATATGTAGGATTATTGTAAAAAAGCCACTTGCTTCCATAATTTCCTTCTCAATTACTTGTTTGTTTTCCTTTTTTACCTTCTTTCCTTAAGTCTAGTTTTCATACAACTAGATGTAAGAGAAAAACATGAAAGATCTTATTTATATATTTATTATTTATTATTTGGATTGATCACCGCCCATCTCCACCATGGCAGACTCTGGGCGGTTTACAATCACATTATAAAAAGTTAAAAACCTATACATCTAAAATATACTATAAAAATAAAAAAATAAAAATCCAAGAGATGGTATGTTCTTAAAAAGAGGATATTACTAAGCCAACCACCCCCAGGAGGAACTATTATTTCCTTCGTTCCAGGCAAGGCGGCAGAACCAGGTCTTTAAAGATTTCCTGAAGGCCAGGAGCGAGGGTGCCCGTCTCACCTCAGGGGGCTTCTTACTTAAATTCCTGGGGCATTCTGATAATTTTTACTTATATCGGTTAAACAACCAAGATAAATGTATTTATTTGAAAGTAGCAAAATTTTGCCACATTATGTGTAAGCTTCATCCACAAATGGTTGTTAATAGTTATTGATATTAGGGGATAATTTTGTTTATTTTGTAGAATGTATTTTATTGGTTAATGACCGAAATAAAGTTTCTTTCTGCAAGATCTTCTAGGGAAAAATGTAGGCTACAAGTTTATGTTAGTCTGTGTAGAACACAAAAGGGGAAGTGAACATCTACTCCCAGGAAAAAAAGGAACTACTAAATAGATGGAACCCTAACCCTAACCCTAAATAGATGGAAATCCAGCTCAAAAAGCCACCCCTCTCCCACTCCTTACAACCTTGCAAACAACTGAGCAGCCATAATTAATAAATTGTTTTGACACAGCTAATTACATGCTTTTAAATTAAAAACTACATTTAAATTCAATAGGTGTCCAGACCTAATTTCAACATATCTTAAAGTAAAAATGCTTTATGAAACAAATGCACATAGACCTAGCTAAACGATGCACAAAGATAAATGATTCCACTGTTTCAAGGCCATTGAAATGAATGAGATGTTCATCACCACGATGGTTCATGAACTGCATCCAAGGTCCTATGTGCAAGCACCGAGTCATTACTGACCCCTTGGAGGGACGCCGCTTTCGCTGACATTTTCCTGGCAGACTATAGAGCGGGGTGGTTTGCCATTACCTTCCCCAGTCGTGATTACCTTTCCCCCAGCAAGCTGGGTACTCATTTTACCGACCTCAGAAGGATGGAAGGCTGAGTCGACCTGAGCCGGCTACCTGAGCAACCAACTTACGCTGGGATCAAACTCAGGTCATGGGGAGAGTTTTGGTTGCAATACTGCCGCCTACCACTCTGCGCCACACGAGGCTCATAAAGAAAGGTCCCCAAGTCATTTCTGACTCTTGGGGGATACCGCTTTCGCGACGTTTTCTTGGCAGACTATAGAGTGGGAGGTTTGCCATTGCCTTCCCCAGTTGTAATTACCTTTCCCCCAGCAAGCTGCGTACTCATGACCTCGGGAGGATGGAAGGCTGAGTTGACCTTGAGCTGGCTACCTGAGAATCCAGCTTCCACTGGGATCGAACTCAGGCCGTGGGGAGAGTTTCGGTTGCAATACTGCCGCCTACCACTCTGCACCAAACAATACTATAAACAGAGGCAATCATACCAACCTCGCAAACTGTATTTACAATTAAACTTAAATAGCAATAAAATATCATGCTAAGAAAAAGCGGCAAAAAAACATTTATAGTTTTTCTGCAAAAATCAGTACAGTCCATCTTTCGGAATTATGAGGACATCTTGAGGTGATAAATGTCATAACAATCCCCCAATATGAAAATAACTTTTATTTCTTAAAAAAAAACATGAGCAATTTCAGCAACATTCAGCTAAGTGACAATCTGTACAACTTACAGAAAACTTACTATTAAGTTTTCAAAAATTGCTGGACTATGAACATTTGAATCCACCTTTTTTCTCATAAAGTTACCTCTAAAACGTTTTACAGGCTAGAAACAGAGTACTGTATACTCATAAATGAGGGAAAGAAAAAGCATGCTTAATAATAATATCACACCTACATAGGTACCACTGTATTCGACCTAAAACTTGTAAAATATCTTAAATTTCTGTTGCAGTAACTGGCAACAATGAAACTGATATATTAAAGCCACGAACAATTAAAAAAAGAAAAAATGTTTAAAAGTGATATAATCTGAATAGAATATTCAAGAATTACTTTATTATACTACAAATGAATATGTATATGTACATAAAATATGCAAAATGTAATACATATAATATACAAAACAAGGAATTTTTACCATCCTAATTAATGTAGATAGAATTATACATCTTGAAAGGTAATTTGCCAGGTATAAATGCATTTATAAATGCACTTACTTATTTCATTATTGTAACCTAGTTTTCTTTCCAGAATAAAGCTGTTATGGATTAACTGGGAAGTAGTAAACAAGAATTGTGGGATGGAGAATAATAAAGTTTTTTTTAATCCGTTCAATCATGTCCAATTCTCAGAGACTGCCTGGACAAGTCCCTGCAGTTTTCTTGGCAAGGTTTTTCAGAAGTGGTTTGCCATTGCCTTCTTCCTAGGGCCGAGAGAGAGTGACTGGCCCAAGGTCACCCAGCTGGCTTTGTGCCTAAGGTGGGACTCAAACTCACAATCTCCCAGTTTCTAGCCTGATGCCTTAACCACTACACCAAACTGGCTCTCATTTAAGTATAATGTGTATTTTAAAAAATTAAGTATAATGTATTAAAAATAGGAATATGAGAAAATCTTCAGATTTGTTATCAAAAGTTGCTTGATAATCTCTGACCACTGGATATTGTTCACATGACCTCAATTAATGACAAGAGTTCCTGATCTGGAGATATAATCCAATATGACTTTAATATTTTCATACATTAAGACACAAAAATGAAGTTTCATGAATTACTGAGCCAGCTCTTTTGTGGAAAAAAAATAAAGGTTTCCTTAAGTCAAGCTTGACTCCTAGTGACAGTTTTCATAGCAACAGTAACAGAAGTGGCTTATTGTTTATTTATTTATTTATTTATTTATTTATTATTCAAATTTATTCCCCGCCCATCTCCCATGCAAGGGACTCTGGGCGGGTTACAATAAATAAAAATTTAAAACTATACAAAATATCTAAAAACACAAACAAAACATAATAAAATAAAATCCAGGATGGGCTTGGACCCGCAGAATAGATAGTAGAGCTATGGGGCAAGCCAACCCCAGGAGGCACTACCACCTCCGTCGTCCCAGGCCAGGTGGCAAAGCCAGGTCTTAAGGGCCTTCCGAAAGGCCAGGAGGGAGGGGGCCAGTCTCACCTCCGGGGGCAGAATATTCCACAAGGCGGGCGCTATCGCAGAGAAGGCACGCCTCCTGGACCCCGCTAGATGGAATTGTCTTGTTGAGGGGGTCCGAAGCATGCCCTCCCTGCATGTACGGGTGGGGCGGGTCGACGTTATCGGGACGAGACGGTCCCTCAGGTACCCTGGTCCTATGCCATGTAGGGCTTTAAAGGTAATCACCAACACCTTGAATTGGACCCGGAAGCAAACTGGCACCCAATGCAGCTCGCGAAGCAGAGGTGTTACATGTGCCGATCTTCTGGCACTCATAACTGCTCGCGCCGCTGCATTCTGCACCAGCTGAAGCTTCCGGATACTCTTCAAGGGTAGCCCCATGTAGAGCGCATTACAATAGTCTATACGGGAGATGACAAGGGCGTGAGTGACTGTTCGGAGGGCCTCCCGATCCAGGAAAGGGCGTAACTGGTGCACAACTCGCAGCTGTGCAAATTGTTGCCGTCTTCTTTGCCAGCTCTAGCTTTTTTGGATAATCAAGTACTCTTAAATTATGGCAATGACCTAGAGAGCATTTGTGCCTTTCGAAAGAGCTCTTATCACTTTCAGTTTACATTTTCTTTGCTCTGAGGTATTAAAAAATACTGCTTCTATTTCTTGCAAGGGAATGTTTTTGTATGACATAGATCATTCATGTGCAGGTTATGTGGAGGAGTGACACCATTACTTTCCCATTCTATTTTAAGGCCAACCTTTGTTAAATGTATAAACCTGAACTAGCATAATGTAGGGAAAATCCTTTATTGAACAATCAAATCATACAAAACTATATACCCCACCCCCCACCCCCCAAAAAAAACAAAAGCAAACTGACTTACAGTAATTGAAAGCCTTTCGTTCTTGTGGTCAAAGTCTATTTTTCCAGAATACAACCGTTGATTTAACAAAGAATAGAAGTAACATTTGCATCGTATAGTAAGAAACCTTCAAAATGAAAATATTTTTAAAAATGAAGATATAAAAGAAACTGGAAATTTATTCAAAATGTATACATAAGCATAGGCCAAAGGGACATTTCCAACATGACCTGAAATCATTGCTCAGTTCAATATATTAAATACACATGAAAAATCAATTGTTATACAAGTGGTCTTTGTTCAGCGACCACAATTGGGACTGGCAGCTGTTTTGTTAAGTGAAGCAGTCACTAAGTGGGAAATCATGTGACCATAACTGTGCTTTCCTTTTCCCCACTCCCCCGCCCTTTGGAATGCTCATCCTGGCACTGGGATAATTAACAAGAAGGAAATTAATGTTTATATTTACATTCATTGGAGAGGAAGGGATTACAAGAGAGTAAGCAGGCACACAATGGAGAATACACATCAAAAGGAATGCGGTGGCACCGAGAACTCTGAGCAAGCTCCAGGCTGGGAGCCACAAGCGCCCTACGCAAACAGCCCTGTTTGCATGCGTGCTTACTCTCATTGTGTGCCTGCTTACTCTCTTGTAATCCCTTCCTCTCCAATCTCTCTGCTCTGCAAGGGAGGGAAAAAGAAAAACAACAGGTCAGGCACAGGACAACGCGTACTGACTGTAATGGCGATCACGTGATTGAGGGACACTGCAAAGGTCATAAATGCGGGCATTGGTCATAAGGTTATTTTTTCAGCACTGTCGTAACTTTGAACAGTTGCTGAGCGAGGCAGTTGGTAAGCAAGATCTACCTGTATTTATTTCCAAAACAGCAAATTAATAAGCCAACATATAAACAAGCAATTGGATAGAACCTACCAAAAAATCCCAGGACTGCAGACTATACTGAGAATTTGAAAGAACACATCTTAACATGAGATAACATAACATAAGCAGTGCCCTGCTGGATCAGATCCTTGGCCTATCTAGTCCAGCAGTCTGTTCTCACAATGGCCAAACAACTGCACAAGGAAGCCTATTAGCAGATGGCCTTCAGAGGCAGTCACACTGCCATCAAGACTAACAGCCACTGATCCCCATGACTTTCATGAATGATCCCCGTGACTTTCAGAAGATGGCAATGGCAAATGCCTTCCATGATGTTGCTAGGAAAACAATAGAAATGTTCATGTCACTAGGAGACATGCTTGACTCAAGGGAGACGTAACCTTTTTGCTTGGACAGTCAGCCCCTTCATAGTCCAAGCACTCAGATCAGAAACTCTTGCACCATAGTTTCTACTTCATCTGGCATTTAGAACCCAAGGAGTCAAGTCTCTGAAGCAGCGAGCTAAGTTCCAAACTACAGATGAAGGCAGAAGAAGCAACACAGTCCCCTCCACAGGTAATGTGGAAACAGAGGATGGAGATAGTCTACTCATCCCTGAAGGGGGGTTATCTAAATTAAGCAACAACCAGTTCCCAAGCAAGTAAGGGGACGGCAAGCTGACGGCAGGAAGTGGAACTGACGGGTCCCACAAGCTCTAAGATGGCGTTCCATAACAGGGGGGTGAGGTGTCAGTCTTCCTCCCACTTGGCTCTCTGGATGATGGTGGGTGGTGCTATGCCTTATGCCTAGATTCTGGGGCCTATGGAATGACACTACCAGGCAACTTTGTGGGGGGGGGAGCTCCACTGCTGCTCCTTTATCCTTCTTAGCGCATTGCCTGGCATGTCCTTCCAAAGGCAAAGTGGACAGAAGCCCCATCCTTAAATAATTAAATAACCAGACTGAACCGGTTAAATAACATACCTGCTGCTCAGCCTCCTGCACGTGGTTATAACAACTGAAAAGAGCTAATATTTCAAACAAAAACTCTACTTGAAAAGTCTTATATACTTCTATGGCCCTGAGGAATAAAAATTAAATAACAGGACTATCTTTGAAGATAAATGTACTTGCTGCAAATAGTGCCCTTTTTCCTACTGACTTCAATCTCTTTTAACATGTATGCACAGTGGTTTAATTATGCAAAAATATAACTGTTGCTTTGTATCATCACATTGGTTCTTGTTAACATGAAACAGGTAAGTCACAAACATCTAAATAAGATCAAACTGCCACTGCCTCTTATAGATCCTTGTTTACTAGATATTTTTAAAAATATCACACACACATAATACCTACTTTCTAAAATGCAGATATCTTTTATTTCTCAGAACTATCATCTCATCCAATAGTTTTATGAATTTCTTCAAATTTTTGCTTTTTCTTTCTGCACTCTGATATTTTTCTTTTGCTTCCTGAAGCTGCCTGCATATCAATTTAAAAAAAGGAAAAGAAAGAAAAATAAATATTAGTTAGCTTGGAACCAATATCAAGTTAACCTAGGGAAATTCTAGGGTAGAAAGTTGCCTATAACCTGATGCAGCCACCTATGTTCTAAGGATGTTTCTCTGGATGCCTGGAAGACTATCTTGAACCATTTGGAATGACATCCCAGGAATAGTTGGGAAGAGGAAGGATTGCCCCAAACTTAACAATAGTACTAGAATTTGGGGACCCCCCAATGATAGAGATTTTCAACAATGAAAACAAAGTATTCCTTCACAGAAGACAATAACACAGTTAGAGACAGGCCCTACCATGCATGATTTTAAAAAGGAGCTAAATAATTGAAGATAACTGTGTAACAATCATTCAATTAAATGGGGTCTCAAGTTCTGATGAAAATGCAATTGTTTGTCCCCAAGCAATCAGAGAGAGTTGCTAACAGGATGACTTGTTTCTCCCAAAAATACAAGGCTAGCCGCTATTTCTCCAGCAAAGGAGATCGTTACCTTGTCGTGGTGCTGGAGCTTGAGCACCTCAATGAAACCATGAGCTAAACCGTGAAGGGACACCCAAGACGGGAAGGTCGTGGCAGAGAGGTCAGACTAAATACGATCCCTGGGGAAGGTAATGGCAACCCACCCCAGTATTCTTGCCGTGAAAACTAAATGGATCAGTACAACCAGAGATATGTTGGTATACCATCGGAAGATGGGACTCCCAGGTCGGAAGATGGTCAAAATGCTACTGGGGAGGAACAGAGGATACGTTCAACTAGCCCCAGATGTGATGACGCAGCTAGCTCAAAGCCGAAAGGACGGCTAGCGGCCGACAGTGCTGGTGGTGAACGACGAATCCGATGTTCTAAAGATCAACACACCATAGGAACCTGGAATGTAAGATCTATGAGCCAGGGCAAATTGGATGTGGTTATTGGTGAGATGTCAAGATTAAATATAGACATTTTAGGTGTCAGTGAACTGAAATGGACTGGAATGGGCCACTTCACATCAGATGACCACCAGATCTACTACTGTGGACAAGAGGACCACAGAAGAAATGGAGTAGCCTTCATAATTAATAATAAAGTGGCTAAAGCAGTGCTTGGATACAATCCAAAAAACAATAGAATGATCTCAATTCGAATTCAGGGTAAGCCATTTAACATCACAGTGATCCAAATATACGCCCCAACCACAGATGCTGAAGAAGCAGAAGTAGATAAGTTCTATGAGGATCTCCAGCACCTACTGGATAATACACCAAAAAGAGATGTTATTTTCATTACAGGAGACTGGAATGCTAAGGTGGGCAGTCAGACGACACCTGGAATTACAGGCAAGCATGGTCTGGGAGAACAAAATGAAGCAGGACATAGGCTGATAGAATTTTGCCAAGACAACTCACTGTGCATAACAAACACTCTCTTCCAACAACCCAAAAGACGACTTTATACATGGACTTCACCAGATGGTCGACACCGAAATCAGATTGACTACATCCTTTGCAGCCAAAGGTGGCGGACATCTATACAGTCAGTAAAAACAAGACCTGGAGCTGACTGTAGTTCAGATCACGAACTTCTTATTGCACAATTTAGAATCAGACTAAAGAGAATAGGGAAGACCCACAGATCAGTTAGATATGAGCTCACTAATATTCCTAAGGAATATGCAGTGGAGGTGAAGAATAGATTTAAGGGACTAGATTTAGTAGATAGGGTCCCAGAAGAACTATGGACAGAAGTTCACAACATTGTTCAGGAGGTGGCAACAAAAAACGTCCCAAAGAAAAAGAAAACCAAGAAGGCAAGATGGCTGTCTGCTGAAACACTGGAAGTAGTCCAAGAAAGAAGGAAAGCAAAAGGCAACAGTGATAGGGGGAGATATGCCCAATTAAATGCAAAATTCCAGAGGTTAGCCAGAAGAGATAAGGAATTATTTTTAAACAAGCAATGTGCGGAAGTGGAAGAAGACAACAGAATAGGAAGGACAACAGGCCTCCTGAGGAATCTGTATAACGACCAAGTAGCAACGGTAAGAACAGAGCACGGAACAACGGACTGGTTGGGAAAGGAGTACGGCAGGGTTGTATACTCTCACCCTACCTATTCAACCTGTACGCAGAACACATCATGCGACGTGCTGGGCTTGATGAATCCAAGGCTGGAGTTAAAATCGCTGGAAGAAACATTAACAATCTCAGATATGCAGATGATACCACTTTGATGGCTGAAAGCGAGGAGGAGTTGAGGAGCCTTATGACGAAGGTGAAAGAAGAAAGTGCAAAAGCTGGGTTGCAGTTAAACCTCAAAAAAAACCAAGATTATGGCAACCAGCTTGATTGATCACTGGCAAATAGAGGGAGAAAACGTGGAGGCAGTGACAGACTTTGTATTTCTAGGCGCAAAGATTACTGCAGACGCTGACTGCAGCCAGGAAATCAGAAGACATCTACTTCCTGGGAGGAGAGCAATGGCAAATCTTGATAAAATAGTTAAGAGCAGAGACATCACACTGACAACAAAGGTCCGCATAGTTAAAGCAATGGTATTCCCTGTAGTAACCTATGGCTGTGAGAGCTGGACCATAAGGAAGGCTGAGCGAAGGAAGATAGATGCTTTTGAACTGTGGTGTTGGAGGAAAATTCTGAGAGTGCCTTGGACTGCAAGAAGATCAAACCAGTCCATACTCCAGGAAATAAAGCCAGACTGCTCACTTGAGGGAATGATATTAAAGGCAAAACTGAAGTACTTTGGCCACATAATGAGAAGACAGGATACCCTGGAGAAGAAGCTGATGCTAGGGAAAGTGGAAGGCAAAAGGAAGAGGGGCCGACCAAGGGCAAGATGGATGGATGATATTCTGGAGGTGACGGACTCGACCGTGGGGGAGCTGGGGATGGTGATGGCCGACAGGAAGCTCTGGCGTGGGCTGGCCCATGAAGTCACGAAGAGTCGGAAGCGACTGAACGAATAAACAACAAAAAGTTGCTATTTGGGATGGGGTCTAGTCTAATCTAGGGAGGCTCTTCTATATTCAGTTGCAGAGGGAATTATTTTTATCTATATAGCATCGGAAACGACTGAACAAATAAACAACAAAATATAGCATCTTTCAGTTGTAACTCTGAAAATAGTTTACAACACATTTCAAAGCAATAAATTAAGATGCATTAGATCCTAGAAAAACAGAGATGTTACCTAGCAGAAAGTCAGTAGGCAAAAAAGGCAAGAGAATTTCATGAAAGGAAGTGTAACCACTCAGATGGCATTAATTTATTCCTGTCAGGGACCAGGACTCTACCATGACACATTAATGTGCCTCCTTCTTTTATATAATTCTACACTTCCAAATATTTATTTAAAACATTTGCCTGTTCCCCCATAATTAGGTTCTACGAGTAGCATAATATGTCATATATCTTGGGAGTTTGCTAAAATTTTGTAAGATTTGGCATTCTTGTGAAAATCATGCGAGATTTAATAAATACTAACGCATGAAATTTGGCAATTTCCCCAAAACGTGCACACACAGAAACAACCTCCTCGCATTTCACTAGCAACCACCAGACCACAGGCTGAGCATCACTGATGTAGGGTACAGGTGCCTCTTACACATTCACTCACCCTCACATATAAAATTCACTTACACACACACACACACACTTACCTTATTATTTCTTCTCTATCTCCAATACGTTCTGTTTCTGAATTTATTTTTTCTCTCAAGCGATTCATTTCTGTATCAAGACTTTTAAAAGTCCTATTTACTTCTATTCGCTCTGGATGGATCTTTGAAGCCTTTGCAATCATTTCCTAATAAATATGTTAAAATATGGTAAAAGATAATTTTCACTAAGCTTTTGGATGAAAACAATGTAGTAATATAGAAAAAAATTAATAAAGTGAGCTGAGACTAAGTATAATAAAGGGAACGGGGAATATTTTAAAGCAAAAAGCATAGAGAAGGTTTAAAAAATTAAGAGTAAGTATAGATGCGAAGGAAGAAAATACAGTACATAAAAGCTGGATATAATAAAATCTGAACAGCAACGTGCTGCATATTAGCCCTTTGGACAAATCAAAAAGAATTGGGAAGGAATCTAGTAGCACGAAGCTGTGACAAAAATGTAGGTAGGTCAGATTATCTATTATTTTAATATTTATTAAAAGTATTGTCCTACCCTTCACTTATACAAATAAAATCCCCCCTCCCCTGTAATTTCCTGGCTAATAAGGGAGTAAAAGCGTTGCTGGAAGCCGCCTCGTATCAAACTGAAAAAGGCCTATTTCAAGTTATTTATAGAGCTCTAGGGTTTTAAATTATACCGCTCTAATTTATTACTTAACATTTAATGTAACATATTACTTAACATATTTAACATTTAAACAGTCCTTTAGAGCAAGGGTCGGAAATGGCGGCTCGCGAGCCAGATGCGGCTCTTTGGCCCCTTGCGTGTGGCTCTTCCGCAGCTGAACTCACCCCCGCCCCTTCCATGTGATAGGCCCCCGCCCGCAAACCCCGCCCCCTGGCTCTCGCACTGAGCGAGGCCCGGCGCGGCAGGGAGGCAGCGCCATCTCCAGCCGCAGCAGCCCCTGCGCGGAGAGAGGCAAGCAGGCAGGTAAGCGGGCAGACCTCGTTTCCCGCCCCCCATCATCTTCGCTCAATGCGGGCGGGCGGAGGCGGCCGAGGGGGGCGGGCCCGGCGGTGGAGGCCAGGGCTGCCCGCTTACCTGCCTGCCTGCCTCTCTCCGCGAGGCCCCCGATCCGGCTTGGATCCGGGGAAGGCAGCGGGGGGCCTCGCGGAGGGAGCCAAGGAAGCAGGTAAGCGGGCAGGCCTCGTTTCCCGCCCCCCATCATCTTCGCTCAACGCGGGGGGGGCGGAAGCGGCCGAGGGGGGCGGGCCCGGCAGCGGAGGCCAGGGCTGCCCGCTTACCTGCCTGCCTGCCTCTCTCCGCGAGGCCCCCGATCCGGCTTGGATCCGGGGAAGGCACCAGGGGGCCTCGCGGAGGGAGCCAAGCAGGCAGGTAAGCGGGCAGGCCTCGTTTCCCGCCCCCCATCATCTTCGCTCAACGCGGGCGGGCGGAAGCGGCCGAGGGGGGCGGGCCCGGCGGCGGAGGCCAGGGCTGCCCGCTTACCTGCCTGCCTGCCTCTCTCCGCGAGGCCCCCGATCCGGCTTGGATCCGGGGAAGGCACCGGGGGGCCTCGCGGAGGGAGCCAAGCAGGCAGGTAAGCGGGCAGGCCTCGTTTCCCGCCCAGCATCATCTTCGCTCAACGCGGGCGGGCGAAGAGCGGCCGTGGGGGGGCGGCAACGACAAGCGGCGCGCTGAAAGCCTGATGCACGCCGCTTGTCGTCGCCGCCCGCCCCCCCCACGGCCGCTCTTCGCCACAGATCCCGCCAGAGCTGATCTCCCTGGACCCCGGGCAGCTGGGCTTGCCTCCCTCTGCGAGGCCCAGGCGCGCTGGAAGCCTGAAGCGCCGGCGGAGGAGGAGGAAGAGGCCCGGGCCGGCTTCCAGCGCGCCTGGGCCTCGTGGAGGGAGGCAAGCCCAGCTGCCCGGGGTCCAGGGAGATCAGCTCCGGCAAGATCTGTGGTGAAGAGCGGCCGTGGGGGGGGGCGGGCGGCGACGACAAGCGGCGCGCTGAAAGCCTGAAGCGGAGGAGGAGGAGGCCCGGGCCGGCTTCCAGCGCGCCTGGGCCTCGCGGAGGGAGGCAAGCCCAGCTGCCCGGGGTCCAGGGAGATCAGCTCCGGCAGGATCTGTGGTGAAGAGCGGCCGTGGGGGGGGGGGGGCGGGCGGCGACGACAAGCGGCGCGCTGAAAGCCTGAAGCGCCGGCGGAGGAGGAGGAGGAGGCCCGGGCTGGCTTCCAGCGTGCCTGGGCCTCGCGGAGGGAGGCAAGCCCAGCTGCCCGGGGTCCAGGGAGATCAGCTCCGGCGGGATCTGTGGCGAAGAGCGGCCGTGGGGGGGGGGGGGCGGGTGGCGACGACAAGCAGCGCGCTGAAAGCCTGAAGCGCCGACGGCGGAGGAGGCCCGGGCCGGCTTCCAGCGCGCCTGGGCCTCGCGGAGGGAGGCAAGCCCAGCTGCCCGGGGTCCAGGGAGATCAGCTCCGGCGGGAGCTGTGGCGAAGAGCGGCCGTGGGGGAGGACGGGCGGCGACGACAAGTGGTGCGCTTCAGGCTTTCAGCGCGCTGCTTGTCGTCGCCTCCCGCCCCCCCCACGGCCGCTCTTCGCCACAGATCCCGCCGGAGCTGATCTCCCTGGACCCCAGGCAGCTGGGCCGGGTGGATGCCGTCTCCTGCCCGCAAACCCCGCCCCCTTCCACGTGATTGGCCCCCGCCCGCAAACCTCGCCCCCTTCCACGCAATTGGTCCCCGCCCGCAAACCCCGCCCCCTTCCACGCGATTGGCCCCCGCCCGCAAACCCCGCCCCCTGGCTCTCTAGCATTTCAAAATGTGCACGAGCATGTCAAAATGGCTCCCGGCATAAAACGTTTGCCGACCCCTGCTTTAGAGTATTCAAACACACACACACACACACACACACACACACACACACACACTCTTACAATTCTTTGAATTTGAAGCAAAGAGATGTCCCAACTCCTTAAAGCAGGAGTCTTTTTTCTCAGGACTGTGCAAATACCCTTTACAAATGCAGCACAAACTTAGGAAAAGGCACACTTGGTTTAAGCAATTTCAGAGAGGTGCTATAGTCATACCCCTGCAATCCGAAGCGCCCTTTGCTTCCAGATCTGAAGCACAGCAGAGTCCTAAATTATGTAATTTAGCTTCAGAGCAATGGTATCACTGAAACATTTCAGAACTTTGCATACTGGATCTGTCTCCTTTTCTACATATTATAAAATGTACTTTCTCATTTTAATATACTCCCCATACCCTGCGAATTAGTAATTCTGTCAGGAAGTCGAAGAGGGGAAAAGACATGCCAGATTGGGCAATCATTGACGTATCAAATGGAAGGAAGTCCCTGGAGCTGCTGTGAGAAAAACTACAAAATTGTTTCAGGAAACTGGCTTCAGCACCCTGATGAAAAATAACTAGTTAGACCAGTCCTTTGCTCCTTAACAAACCCTTTTGTGGGGATGGGAAAGCAGTAACTATAAACAAATAAATAAGATTCCCACTCAAAATACCGGACACGAATAGAGTCGGACACGAATACAAAGCACTGCCAAGACTAGCGATGATCTTAAGAAAAGCAGTGTAGGAACAGAAGCAGTAGCCTGCTGGATTGGACCCCTGGCCAGTCTCGTCCAGCCGCCTGTTCTCACTATGGCCAACCACCTGCATAAGGAAGCCCACCAGTCTCCCAGCAGATGGCCTTCGTAGAGTCACACTGCCACCACAGCTAAAAGCCATCTTGATGCCCAGATCTAGGGAATATTGGAAAGAGGAAGCGAGTCCTAGAAGCACAGGTATTAAGAAAACACGGGGACCATTAGGCTATGTTAATTAAAATCAATTCCACAGAAATGCGTAAGTAAGATACACATTAAAATCAGCAATAGGGAATGTTACCACCATTCCCATCACTTAGTAGGCAACTCTACTGCAAAGAAAAATTTTCAGTCATACTAAAGAAAATAAATACCTCTAATTCTCTCTCTTTTGTAGCTAGATTATCCTTAAGTGTTTTTATGGATTCCAAATGGAGTTTTTCTTTTTCTACATAATGTTTCAGATTGCTTTTACTTCTCTCCAGTTCATCATCCGCCTGATGTAATCCATTCTATTAGCAGCAAATCAATGCAAAAGATAAATTATGTTAATATTAACGTGCCAGTGACCTAAGCTTAATAAAGTCATCATTGAATTCGGGTATTTAACACAGAAAGTCCAATAAAACTGGGAATCATTCAGGCCAAATTGTGGATCACTGTATCTACTATTCTGATTAATTGTACCTACTATTTTGAATTTTCTGATGCCTAAAACATAGTAACAATTAAAATCTTTTAAATGTTAATTAAAAGATGTAGATAAACGGCTTCACTCTTTTTACATATGGTCTTGTTCATTCTGCCCACTGTATTTAATAGTAATAACAGCTAGACAACCCATGACCTGTTGGGACATCATTTCAGAGTATTTCCTTACCGGATTCCTCAATGCCTTCAACAATGGCAGAGGCCTCTAATGTACTGCCTCCACTGGAAAAGTTCTTAAAAATTCAGGGAGATATTCAGAGATGTATCTGCATTGAAAATAGCCCATGTCATTCATATTGAATTGTGTAGCAGTCAAACATCAGGAGTTGACCACAGGAAATGTTTTATGACATTTTGTATTATGACATAAATGTTTTATGATAATTTTTATGTCATAAAATGTTTTACAAAATTTGCCAAATTTCAATTCCACGGGAGTCATGGGTCCCGGATTTTGGATGCATTTTGCAAGTTAGCCCACCTGAGGTACCTTGGTTCAAAAACTGTTGCCCTATGATCCACCGTTTTGCCCAGTTAAAGGTTATGAAGTACAACAGACACAAGATTTTTAGTAGTATATAGAGACTACCTTGATTGTAGCTGCTTCTTCTTCTACTTGATTAATTTTGTCTTTAATGGCTGCACATTTCTGTTCTTCCTCTTGTAAAATACATTTCAGTTCCTCAATTTTTGCCTTCTGCTTAACTATACGTTCCTTAACAATTTCTATCTTCTGTTGGTTATCATGAATTTCTTCTTCCTGATGTAAAAAAATATCCATTAAAAAACTAATTTGAATTACTAGTCATAAAATTATGTTTCAGTCTGACAACCCAAGGAGAGCAAGGAGACTATAGATTGTATCATATTGCAAGAATTTTTAACACTATTAGCTTTATTATAACACAAGCTTTTGTGGGGTCAGTTTCCCTGGACTATTGCAAGGCAAAAATCAGATTTATCCCAATGTGTTGGAGACACTATCCGTTTTATCTATCAAGAATATCTATTCTCCATCATATTTCAGATGTTATTTCCACAAGGACGTGGTGGTCATTACTATTTTACCCAAGGCATGGGAAACATTCATTCACTGTGTACTAACTGACTGTAATATTGTTTCCCCAACTACTTTGGAAGAGAGATTTGTAAGTGTTCCATATGCAAAAATGTGTGTCTATATTTTTAGTGAAGACCTGTAAAATATACTGCATGCTATTACTGAGTAATAAAATAAAAATAATATTAATATAATATAATAATATTAATATAAAATAATAATAGTAATAAAATAAAAATGGGGCGTGGTGGCTCAGGGGGTAAGACGCCAGGCTTGTTGATCGGAAGATCACAAGTTTGGAGGTTCGAATCCCTATTCCCGCGTGACTGAGTGAGCTCCCGCACTAGCCCCAGCTGTTGCCAACCTAGCAATTCGAAAGCATACAAATGCAAATAGATGAATAGGTACCACTTTGGTGGGTAGGTAACAGCGTTCCGCGTGCGTCATGCGGCCACATGACCGTGGAAGCGTCTTTGGACAACGCTGGCTCTTCAGGTAACAAACGGAGATGAGCACCGGCCCGTAGAGTCGGACACGACTGCACAAATGTGCGGGGGGAACCTTTACCTTTACTTTATTTATTTATTTTATCTATTATTTAAATTTGTAGCACCGCCCATCTCCTCTACACCAGGGAACTCTGGGCGGTTTACAACAAGTTAAAAATATAAAGATAGAACAATAACTTACATATAAAATCCAAATAAAAGATGTTAACAATAAGGCGGGTTTCATGGCAGCAGCCACTCCCAAGAGGAACTATTGGCATTCCCGTCCCAAGCAAGGCAGCAGAACCAGGTCTTCAGATCTTTCCGGAAGGTCGGGAGTGAGGAAACCCGCCTCAGCTCCAGGGGCAAGGTATTCCAAATGGCGGGTGCTACTGCAGAGAAGGCATGCCTCCTGGATCCCGCTAGATGAAATTCTTTTGCTGATGGGATCCGTAGCATGCCCTCTCTGCATGACCGGGGCGGGTTGATGTTCCGGGGATGAGACGGTCCCGCAAGTAACCTGGTCCCATGCCATGTAGGGCTTTAAAGGTGATAACCAACACCTTGAATTGGACCCAGAAGCACACTGGCACCCAATGCAACTCGCGCAGCAGAGGTGTCACATGGGCCAGTCTTACAGCACCCATAACTGTCCGCGCGGCCACATTCTGGACCAGCTGAAGCATCCGGATACTCTTCAAGGGTAGCCCCATGGAGAGCGCATTGCAGTAGTCTATATGGGAGATGACAAGGACATGAGTGACTGTTTGGAGGGCGTCTCGGTCCAGGAATGGGCGCAACTGGCGCACAACTCGAAGTTGCGCAAAGGCCCTCCTGGCCACGGCTGCCACCTGCTCTTCAAGCAGGAGACGTGAGTCCAGGAGGACCCCCAAGTTCCGCACCGGCTCCGAATGGGGCAGTGCTACCCCATCCAGAACCAAAGATGACAACTTCCTGGAACCCGAGAGGCCATCTATCCACAGCCACTCCGTCTTACCAGGGTTCAGCTGAAGCCTGTTGTTCCCCATCCAGACCCCCACAGCCCCCAGGCACTGAGACAGGGCATCGACCGCATCACTTACTTCACCCAGGATGGTGATATACAATTGAATATCATCAGCATATTAATGATACCTCATCCCTTGGTGACGGATGATCTCACCCAGTGGCTTCATATAGATGTTAAACAGGAGAGGGGAGAGCACCGACCCCTGTGGCACCCCACATGAGAGGGGTCGAGGGTCAGATCTCTCCTATCACCACCGATTGGGAACGGCCCTGGAGGAAGGAGGTGAACCAGCGCAAAACTACGCCACCCACCCCCAACTCCCTGAGCCGCTCCAAAAGGATACCATGGTCAATGGTATCAAAAGCCGCTGAGAGATCTAAGAGAGCAAGGATGGATGCACTCCCTCCATCCCGCCCTCACCAGTGATCATCCATAAGCGCGACCAATGCAGTCTCCTGTCGTTTGTGAAGACAAGCAATTTGTAACTATTTTCCCATGGGAATCCTGACATCTCCGTCCCATTATCCTGGCCTGAAACCTGACTGAAAGGGGTCTAGATAATCCGCTTCCTCCAGCATCCTCTGTAGCTGCAGTGCCACCACTTTCTCAACCACCTTTCCCAAAAAGGGAAGGTGGGAGACCAGACGAAAATTGTCCAGTACAGTAGGGTCCAGGGATGACTTCTTGAGGAGGGGGTGCACCAGTGCCTCCTTAAAGGATGCGGGAACACCCCCTCCCCCAGAGATGTATTAATCATCCCCTGGACCCAGCCAGACGTCACCTCCTGGGCCGAGTTTACCAGCCAGGAAGGGCACGGATCTAAATGGCATGTGGTGGCATTTACAGTTTGGAGGATCCTGTCCACTTCCTCAGGTCCAACAGGATCAAACCGTTCCCAGATAACAGGTCAAGTACGCTCCCTTGGCATCTCCCCAGACTGTGCCTCACACTGAGAGTCCAACTTAGAATGAATCCGAGCGATTTTATCCTGCAGATGCTCTGAAAACTCTTCCGAACAGCCCTGTCAATGGGTCACTGATTGAGCTTGACCCAAGAGGGATTTGGTAATCTTAAACAGGGCCATCAGGTGGCATTCTGCGGACGCAATAAGAGTGGAGAAATATTCACGTTTCACTGCTCTTACCGCCACAAGGTAGGCCTTAATAGTGGCTCTAGACTGTGTTCGGTCAGATTCAGTCTTCGTTTTTCTCCAGCGGCGCTCCAGACGTCTCTTCACCCTCTTCAACACCCTCAACACCTCCGTGAACCATGGGGAGTGACGGGTCGAACGTGGCAAGAGAGGCCGCACAGGCGCGATCCTGTCCAAGGCCCCGGCCGCTTCCCTATTCCAGGCTGTGGCCAGGGCCTCCGCTGGACCGTGCAGCAGATCCTCAGGTATCACCCCCAGCTCCCTCTGAAACCTCATCGGGTCCATAAGTCGTCGGGGGTGGACCAATCAAATAGGTCCTGTCTCCCTGCAGAGTGGGGCGGTGCAAGAGAATCTCAAAGTCACCAGGGCGTGGTCTGACCATGACAACGGGGACAGATCTAACTCTCCCCTCAGATCACATTGCCACTGCTCAGACAAGAAAACCAAGTCCGGTGTGAGATCACTGTCTCGAGTTGGGTCCCGAATTAACTGAGACAGGCCCATGGCTGCCATGGTAGCCATGAACTCCCGAGCCGTCGGGACGGCAAGTTGAAGTCCCCCAGAACTTTACCTATTACTGAGTAGCTTTTAAGATAGAAAGAACCAAATCCAATATATATAGAGAGAGAGGGAGAGGGAGATGCTCTCTTTAGAGTACTATATGGTGTTACTCATCATGGATACAAAATTTTATTTATTCATTACACTACAGGAAGTCCTTGCTTAGTGACTGCCTCAGAAGCAACTGTTCACAATTACGAAGGTGCTGAAAAAGTAACTTTGCAACCAATGCCCGCATTTATGACCTTTGCAGTGTCTCTCTCTCTGTCATGTGTTCACCATTACAGTCAGTCAGTACGCATTGTCCTGTGTAAAATCGTAAGCACAGTCATGGTCACATGATTTTTCACTTGGTGATCACTTCATTTAATAACTGAGTTGCTGGTCCCAATTGCGGTCACTAAATGAGGACTACCTGTAGTACAATAATTATATTCCACGTTCTAAAGATTCATAAACAACTTCTGCAGACATTCATTCACTTGTTTCTTCCTCAGTTACTAAAGAACTAATGCAACTCAGCAAATAAAACCAGTTTCTCAGAAGTAATAGTGTCCTTCATTGTATGAATTACAGCCTGTCCTCAGTAGTTACACCTCTGTGAACCAGATAATATAAAGATAGGAAGTGTCCAAACAGTTCTTACTAATGTAGAGATGACCACTGATTGGTGTTCTTCTACATTTTCAAGGTCAGTAATTTCTAAGTTTGTTTTTCTCATTGCTATCTGTAACAGAAATGAAAATAAATGTTAAAAATCCATGTTGGTTTCAAGAGACATTTAAGAATATTAAATGTTTCTTATGATCTTAAGATGTGATTAATTCAACATTTTTTTCCAAGCTGCTTATCTTCAAGTTTCATCATCCACATATGTGCTGTTTACAATGAAGCGCAATGGGATGGAAGTGCTTATTATATGGAATATGGAATGGAAGCGCTTACGAGCCATAGCATCAAGTGCCCAAGAGGCTTAGTTATTCCACATCTCAATTAAATCTCAATTAAGTCTCAAATCTTGCAACTTTCAAGAAAATGTCCCCTGGAGCTATCTGAATCCGTCTTCCTGGAGCAGAGCAACCTAATCTTGATGCTGCCCTTGAAAAGAACATGCTACAGCGGTTGAAATCCCAACAGGTAGTGGTCTGTTAAGCAGAAGGGCACGATTCCCATATACAGTTAAAAGATCGAAGGTATGAGTTGCCTCATGGGTAGGTTCACAAAGGTTCCAGGTAACGTGGGAGTTAATATTGAGAGAATTCCTTTCAGAGAAAGAATGTTGGCTATATTAACAATCAACTGGCAGCTAGCACCAAGCCTGATAAACACAAAAAATAAGGTATCAGTTAAGCCATGGGAAAGGTGGTTAAAAGTGCCAGATTCAAACTACAATGAGTATAAAAAAGAAGTGCACTCCCTTATTTAATAGATTTATATCCCATCTTTCATTCAGGAGCTCCAGGTGACATACACAGTATTCTCTTCTTATTTTTCTTCACAACCATAATCCTGTGAGGTAGATTGGGATGAGAAAGACTGGCTGGCCCAGAGTAACCCTGTGAGCTTCTGTGGCTGAGGATGGGCTAGAACCTGGATCTCCCCTTTCCTAATACATTTTAACCACTACACCACAGAGAGAAATCAATTATTTGAACTGGCTTCATCCTAATATACAATAAAGATTATTATCTAGCCAAGCTGTGTCAAGTGTTGGGGTAGCTTCTGCTGAGTCTTGAGCCAGGGAGATTGACAAATGAGGCCCTTGGAAAACATGATATTCTCAGTTGTACTTGTCCAGGCAACCTCAGGTGAATCTTGAAATACTCTAGGATCAAAAATCTTGGGGTCACAAAACCCACCTGTATCAGCTGACTCAGGAAGTCTGCTAGACCAGGGCTTTCCAAAGTTTTTCCCGCGGCAACACACCAACCGGCGTTGGTGTGTCGCGGCGGGAAAACCCGGAAGTGCCGTCCTTGCGGCAGCGCGCAAAAACCCGGAAGCGCTGCTCCGCTTTCGGGTTTTGCGCGCTGCAGTTGGTGTGTCACCGCGGGAAAACCCGGAAGCACTGATGATGATCAGCGCTTCCGGGTTGTGTGGCGACACACCAGACTGTGTGTGGCGACACACTTTTGTGTCACGACACACAGTTTGGAAAGCTCTGTGCTAGACAATACAATTCCCATCTTTACCTGACTATTCAGAAGGAAGTACGTATTCTTGAAACTAACCAAGTCCTGGATCAAGGGCCTGGAAAGGGAGATTCGCTAATTTGTTAACAATAAATTAGCTGTATATTTATCTTCTATGAAAATTAAGCCAAACTTTTTAAAAATTCTTAATTCTACCCTAGAAAATGCAAAACAAACTGATGGAACTGCCATTTTATAAAGCATCTTGCTGAAAACTAACAAGGGTATACCTACAACTAAGAACACAGATACAAATATGAGTATTTCCAAAAATCAAAAGAAATAGTAAACAATATTAGAATACAATGTATTCAATCCATTACAATGATCTGTGTTTCCATTATGAAATGATAACTCCTATCTAAACTTTGCATATATACATTCCATTTCATTGTGAGGGAAACTTCACTGGCTATGTCTGGCTCCTTAATTCATCCCTTCCATTCTATTATTTTCATGCCTTCCTTAATGCACTCACCACGTGTCCTTATCTCTCTTTCAGATTCTCGATTTTAATGATATTATACCCCCAGTCTGTGTTCAATGAAGTCACATAACTAGCTAGTTGCAAATTAATTTTTATCTTTTCTGAGGTTTTTATAATCCATCTAGGACAATCTTGTGTCAGTGGCTTTTGTGCTTTTAAGAAGAAGTGTGTGGTAATATATTCACTTTCTATGCCCCTTCAAAGTAAAAAAAAATGAAAATGTGCAGTAAGTAACTTACCGTATTTTCCGGCGTATAAGACGACTTTTTAACCCAGGAAAATCTTCTCAAAAGTCGGGGGTCGTCTTATACGCCGGGTGTCGTCTTATACGCCGGAAAATACGTACTCGCCGTATAAGACCTCTCCTGGCCAAGTGCAGCCGCTCGCCAGAATGCAGCCCCCAGGGAAGAGCAGGAGGACGAGTTTGGAGCCCGTCGTGGAGCCACTGCGTTTTGCCCCCTCCCTTCCCAAGGCTGCTCCGAGGGAACGGAGCTCGCTCCCCCCTCCCCGCATTTCTCCTTTGAGCGACGGGACCCAATGCAGTACGCCGCCCCGCGCTCGTCCTCCTGCTCTTCTCTGGGGGCTGCGTTCCGGCGAGCGGCTGCACTTGGCCAGGAGAGGTCTTATACGGCGAGTACGTATTTTCCAGCGTATATCCCAAACTCTATATTTTAACTGGAAAAGTTGGGGGTCGTCTTATACGCCCAGTCGTCTTATACGCCGGAAAATACGGTACCAATTACAAAGTAATTCAAATATACTGATTTGTGTCTATAAATGTTTTTAAAACACCAAATGACATAAAGCTCAGTTATAATAAATTGCTCATATACAAAAAAGAACCTGTTATACTGTAGTAGATACCAGGATAAGAAAGAGTTACTTTCCAATATACAGTAGGTTGCTCACTATGTTCTTCTTACCTGTAATTTTTTTTTGTGCTGATGATGATCATTAAGAAATTGTTTGTTCTCTCTCATATCAATTTCAATAGAATGTATTCCTTGTTGTAATGCCAAGAGATGAGATTTTCTGTTTTCAACTTCTCTCTCCAAATTACTTAAAGACATAAAGAATTAATCACAACAACTCGTCAGCCAAAAACCTATTTTTACAAGAAGCTGAAGAAACTGACATAAGTTATTTAGATGAACTCTGGAATAATCAGCTTGAAATGTCCTGTCCTTATAAAACGGTTAAGGGTTGTTTTAAATACTGTGCTCTTAAATTGAGATTAATAAAATAAAAATTATTTCATGTATACTGGGACATCGCAGAGAATATTTAATTAGGACAGGCTGCAGCAGATGCAGTAAGGAGTTGACTACCATTTGAGGGGTTTTCTTTCAACAAACGGACAAGGAGGAAGAGTTTCAAGCAATACAGACAACAACTTTAGAGTTGTTATGTCTAATATAATTGTCCAATTATAATTGTATATAATTGTTTATAACTTTATTTTGTAGTATTAGAATTAATTCTGATGTTACATTACAGTAATGGTGAACATGGCATGAAAGCCGGCTGGGTGACCTTGGGCCTGTGGGATATTGCTGGCTTATGGGGTCCAGGCGCAGAGTAAGCCAAACAGAGTGCAGCATCTGTAGTCCAGCGTGTAGGGCTAACAATATTTTATTGTAGCATAAGGCAATAATGGATATGAGTTACATTACTGCAAAAAGGAAAAACAACAAAGCATGAGCAGAGTTCCATCAGCAGATGTGAAGAAAACCATGGCCAGGTACAAAAGGCCAGGCATAGTTACAGTTCAGGAACAGAGTATATGGCAACATGACAGACAGAAAGTCAAGAAGTCAAGAAGCATAGACCCATAGTTCATAGCTGAGATATACACTTGTTTCAGCATTCTCATTGGCTATATGTGGGTCAGGACATTTCAAACTAACAATGCATTAAGAGTTGTACTTACTATAAATCGCCATGAGATGGCAGTGTTGCACATTGTCTCTCCTCCGGGAAACCGTTCCCATGAGATAAGGTTTTTTGGACTGATATCACTACCTCACGTAATACAATGTTTTGGCTATGACCAAGGCCACACCTGGTGTTTATCGGTGGAATGTTTTGAGAACATTCGTAGAGGCGTATGGAAAATTACTGTCTTTACAAGCTAGAATATCACAGTGGAGAAATCCATTTGAATTCTGCATAGAATAACTCTGACAGGGCCAGTCACTCTCTCTCAGCCCAACTCACCTCACAGGGTTGTTGTTGTGGGGAAAATAGGAGGAGGAAGGAGTATTAGGTATGTTAACCGTGAGTTATTTATAAAAATAATAAAGGCAGGATAGAAAATAAATAAATAAACAAACAAACAAATAAAGTGTGTGTGTATATACATACATACATACACACACACATACACACACACACATTTTTCTATTAATTAGTTTGCCGTAATAGATTATCTACACTTATAATTTAAGTAACAGCAAAAAAGAGCAGAACTGATGCAAAAAGAATTCTCATAGTTTATTCTAACCTTATGTCTGCTGCTACATCTCTGCTGAGAAATCTAGGCCCTTTATTTTCAGAAGAATAATATCTTTCCTCAAACACATGATCACCATCAGCAGTGAAAGCTTCCTTACAATTTTTAGGAGGCCTGTTGTGCTGCATAACTCGTCGAGCTTCATAATTACTCTAAGAAAAAATAAAGCATATAAACATTTTACATATAAACATGTAATATTTACAACTCCAAGAGATTCAAAACAGAAGGCTCTGAAACCTTTTTTAATGTGACTATCACTAAATATGCAGCTGAATACCAGTCGGGTTATCCCAATACTCTCTTGTCTGGATTTATCTTTATGCAAGAATTATTTCAAGAAAGAACTCAAGATCATGGCTATATCCCCTTTATGTGACAGTCAACAGAGAACCTGCTTTAAATCAAATCTGATTTTAACTTCTGCCTTGTCACAGCTGATGAAACCAGCAAGCCTTTTCTTCGCACCCTGATATCACTCCCTTTAAACTCCAATATCCATTCTCTCTTATATAATAGCAAGACAACTTGATAACCATCTGAACATGATTTGGTAGAAGTAAAACAAAAACAGCATGCATTTAATGAGTAGTCTGTCTAATCCTAAACAAGATGAATTATCACAAAAATATCATGCTAACATTCTGCATGTATTACAAGTATGATAGTGAATTCTTACTTTAATCAGCAGGACGGTTTCTATGCTCCTCATGTCAATTAAACAATTGGCTACTACTGCATTGTCAATGTCTAATGCTTTCAAAACTGTTGGGAAGTCAGGATGAAAAACAGCCCTATGAAAAGATAAAACAGTAAGGTACATTTTTGTGACAACACATGAGATTAGGGATTAATCTTTATATCCAGTGAGTCTGTTCCACAAATGGAAATTATCTTTGGCTTAGTGGAGATTTCTGGCAATGAGCATAGGAAGGAATAGAAAACCTTAAAACATTTCTACCCTGAAAGAAAACATGGAGGTTTACAAATTTTGTCATGAGGAATAAAATTTGGCAATTTTGAGTGGCATCATTCAGAATTTTAACTGTTCTGACTACAATTACCCTATGGCTTTATGAGTTTTAATGGGAAAAAATTAAAAACAATCCAGAGTGGCAAATAGCAGATAGGAGCAGGAGTGGTTTAGATCTGGAAGGATAATTCGGGAGTAGAACAGTTAAGAAGAAAGCAGCAAACACATGGCCAGAAAAAAGACTACTGCATACCATCTCCCAAATTTTTAGAGAATTCCCCAAACTTCAAGACCAAATTTTCAGAGGATGCATGTTTCCTTCTTTTCATTAATAGAGGCTTGTACTGGGTCTGTATATATAAGGCATCACTGGGTATAAACTATGAATTCTATTAAAACAACTCAAAAACAGGAGCAGAGCAGCGTTTACAAGTAAAATGTCAAGAATTGTTATCAATATGCCATTGTGAACCACTATAATGAGCTAAAGGTGACAGAAGCAAATCTCTTATTTATTGATGCAATCTCAGAAGTTACTTAAATTAATTATATGCAAAATTATTCTGAAATATCTCTCAGTGAGTTTATTTCCTAGTATATAAAATTAGGACTGAGCTTTAATCAAAACAATATGATGCAAACTATATCAGACAACTGGGAATAAAGGAATTGATTTTAATAAAGGCTGATAATAGAAATTAGATTTTAAAACAAGAGACAGATACACTTACCTTGGCCTTACATCATAAACATTGTTCTGAAAACGATTAACAATAATTGGAGGTCGAAAACCAGCTTGACAGTGTTTGGACATCAATGCCTGTAATACCCTTTCATCTTTATGATTGTCACAGCAAAATGCAAGAACCAGGGTTTTCAAACATGCTTCAACAGCCAGTGTAAGTTCTGGATCTTTCAGATGAATAAAAGCCCCTAAATGTAAGAACTAAATCTCAGTACATAATGTCAAAATAAGCTCTTTCAGTTGTACAGTTTAGGAGTGCTAACTGTTTTCCCACAGCAAGCACCTGTGTTGGTAGTGTAAGCAGCAAAGTAGGCACAGTGCTAATTCCATGAGAGCAACTTTTATTTTTTATTTAGTAAAGCAGCAGATGCATGTATATTTGTGTGTTAAAATCTCTCACTGCCTATTTTTCCCAAATGTGGCGTTTTGATAATGGCTTCTGATTATATTCAATCTGCTTATAGTTACCTACATACAGAGTAAAAATGTAGAAGTATTCATCTTTTTGGCGTACGAATGGGACCATATACTTATTTTTGAAATAAAACATGGCAACTTAACCCTGCATTCTTGTTTCATTTTTGTCATGCTATATATACAAGAAAAAGTATACAGTTGCAAACATTGCATGCGTTTTGAATTCTCATTGCAACAACTTCTGTAATAATAGTTTTAGCCTACCAAAATAAACACTACTCTACAAATTGAGAAAAGTGCATCAACTGACTACAAGGTTTAATTCTGAACTAGGAATGACTCTTCACAATCAAGAAGAAGAGGCCAATTCTATACACATAAAAGAAGTGCTGCTGGATGAGGCTGAAAGCTTATATAGCTCAAATTAATTACTTATGGACTGCTTGTCTGTGATTTGCTTTAGATTCTTTCTCTGTAAGTATCACAAGATAAGAAACACAGTTATAAACATACATATAAATGCAATACCGCATTTATACTTCAGTTTGAGAATATTAAAGCTGCAACTCAATACCTCTTATCTATGAGTCAAAGTTTTCACAATTTGATTACATGGAGAAGAATTCTAACAGGTTACCTAGTGGTCCTACTGGTTTACACGTAAACTGCCCCTGTGCATCAGCCATTTCAATTGCTTCACAAAGGTCTGGCATATATTGTCCAAATCTTTTCATCCTATTGGTTTTACTCTCCTTTAATTGTCTTAGCTGTTGCTGTTGAGAATCCAGTATATTTTTCACTTCATTTTCTTCCTTTCTAAAAAAACAAAACAAAAACTCAACATCATCTCTTTCTCTCCGAGAAAATGTTTCATATGAAACTTAATTTTTTTTCTTAGCAAAACTTCAGGATTCAGGATTCTAAACGTTTGCACGAGAAAAATATGGCATTGTAATTAATGTACATCTTTCTTTACTAGATTTATATACCCCATTGTTTATTCAGGAGTTCAAAGTGGCATACATATTGTTCCTTCTTATTTTTCCCCACAACAATATTCCCTGCGAGATAGGTTGGTCTGAAAGACAGCGATTGGCCTAAGTTTCCCACAGCTAAGAGTGGGCTATCTGGGTCTCCCTGCTCCTGATCCAACACTTTAACCACCAAATTTAATAAACAATCAAGCCAGTTATATCTAAAAGGCTTACCTAAGTCTAGCAAAATCTTCATCATATGAATGTAGAGCCTGTTGAAACTGTGTTATCTGCTGACCAACTGATTCATCTTGATCATGTAGTGTCTTCAGCTTTTCTTTCAAATGGTCTACTCTTTTCTGTTTTTCCACCTTTTCAGGCTCTGAAATCTCTTCAGCACTACAACATTGCACAACTTACAGATTATTTTGTCCAAGCACTGACTTGGTAAAATACTTTGAATTATGAAAAAAAGTAATAAATATTTATGTTTTATTTACATCTGGAGTTATACAATACAGCATATTTTATTTGGTATAACTTTTATGATAAAATCAACATTCAACCCAGCAGTTCGAAAGCTTAGCAAGTAGATAAAATGGGTACCACCTTAAGTGGGAGAATTTGCTGCCGTCCTGTCGGGAGCCGGTTCCACCGGAGAAAAGATCGGACAGACGGTGAGGACAGACCCGGAAGTGACATCAACAGGACGTCAGCAGCCGGCTCGAGGCATCCTGGGAATTGTAGTCCAGAGCCTTAGAAGAGCCGGTTCCCTTACCCCCTCTCCTGGTGCGTGGGTTAAATTACACTCTATAGTTGGTGATATTGTATAATGATAAAAATGTTTATATATATATATATATATATATATATATATATATATATATATGTGTGTGTGTGTGTGTGTGTGTGTGTATGTATGTATGTATGTATGTATGCCGCCTAGAGTCCTCCGTTAGGGAGGGGATAGGCGGGGTATAAATAGCACAATAAATAAATAAATAAATAAATAAATAAATAAATAAATAAATAAATAAATTCATGGGACTGTCTCCAACATTCCCATTGTAAAACAGGGTAATTTTTAAAAATACAGTTTTGAAGCTGAGTATGCATCTACAGCACAACACACTCAATGGCTAAAATGAGAGTCCTGTGGCACTTTTTGCTGCATAAATATTTGAGGATCACAGTTCATTTCTTTAAATGCATGGAATTTTATACACAGACAGCTGTAACTGGAAGAGGAATAATAAATGTAGATTTTGAGTCATTCTCCCTATCAAACCTATCCCCAAATTTGTTTTTGAACAGAGCAGATTTGGAAGGGTAGAAGTGAAAAATGGAGGGGGGAAGGAATATTTGTTCTGCTGATGGATGTAATTCCGCCACCAGCAGAATAGTACCATTAAAACCATCACCCCTTTAAAGAACCCATTCTTTTTCTAATATATAACATAATTAGAAAAAAAGAAGTATCACCTATTTTTAAGTTCTTCAATCTTTTTGCAAAGTTGTTCATGATCTTTTATGAAATGCTTCAGTTCAGCTTGAGACCTACTATGTGCTGCCTGGACAAGAAAAACAGGTCTGTGTTAAAAGTGGCTTGAGCACAATTAAGTACATACTGACCTACATTTTAGATAGTGGAAAGGTCCTACAAAACCTTTTTTGAAATTATATTCTGCTGGACCATGTGTGTTTCAGTTTTTCTATTCATGCCTAATCAGCATTTGCCTCCACATCAACAGTGACAAAATCTAAACATCTGACTTCACAAAATAGAAGAGTCTATCGACGATTACATTACCGTGAGACAACTCTGTATTTATAGCACTTTAAGACTTGGATGGAAAATTCAAACCTCTGCGTCATTGTAGGCTTTTCTTTTTCCCTGTACTTCTATTTTCAAAGCAATACATGACGGTTCTAGAGTTCGAGCTTCTTCAGTTATCTGCTCTAGCTTGTCTTGCATAGTTCTATGTTTAACTTCTGCTGCATCTACTTTAGTCTGAAAAAACAAATGTCATAAAGTGTTGAGAATAATGACACAAAAAGTATTGATATTCAAATCCATCTGAAAGTAATGAGGTAGGTTAACATGGCTACATTGTTTGGAAAGTTACAAGATTACAACATTTTGAAGAATGTAATCTCAATTGTATCTTGCTTTCCAATATATTTCGGACCTCATTCACCTACCGTAAATACTGGAGTATGAACATTATGGGCTGAACCTAGTATAAATAGCAGTCATCTTAACGTATGGCTGTTTTCATCTTGGAGCCCTCTTTAGATACAGAAAGCAGTAGTCCACCACTGGTCCTTCTGGCAAGCAAGCAATATGACATTTCTAATGTACTAAATCTGATAAAATATACTGTTCACCTACACTTCTGCCCTTAAACTGATCAATTGAACAGTGTTTTCTGCCTATTATGCTCAGGTACCTGCATCAAAAGTAGCACAGATTCTAGACAGGATTTAAATATAGCTCTGCTTGCAGAAGGAACAAGCTTTGACATTTGTTTAGAAGTAAATGTTCATCTCAATTTGGTTTTGTTAAGTATTACATATAAACCAAGTGATTAGATCAGAGCTTTCCAAACTGTGTGTCGCGACACAAAAGTGTGTCGCCACACACAGCATGGTGTGTCGCCACACCACCCGGAAGCGGCGGCGCGCGCACGGCGGCTGCCATGCACGCGCGTGCCGCCGCACGCCTCCCCGCGCCGTCGCCGTGCGCGCGTGTGTCGCCGCCGCCGGGTGTGTCGCCAGCGGCGGCACTTTGGAAAGCCCTGGATTAGATGGTTAAATGCTACAATACACAAGCCCTGGACTCTGTTTCCCATAACTTTTATTATTCACATAACAAAAGAGAATATTTTTACAGATTCTACATAAAGGAACTCAAATTAAGAAGAGATCTATTTATTCACTTCTTCAATCTTCTTTGTGCAAAAAATTCATTTTACTTATAAAGTATTATTCCATAATTAGCTTTCATTTAGCTAGATGACAAAATAGGTCAATAGTAAGGGTATTTGTGTAATCCTGCGTATGACAGGTCAGTTGTTTTTAATTTTTGTAGTCTTCTAGATCATAACCTGAAGCTTTTCAGAGAAGTGACAAATTAGTGACAACATAGAGGCAATTCTACAGATTTTGGCAATTTCTAACAATATTTTAAAAATTAATCTTAGTGTTTCAGTGGAACAAGAGAACCAACCATTTCATGGCACGTTTTGCAACAAATATATATATTTGTAGAGCCAATTTGGTCCAGTGGTTAAGGTGCTGGGCTAGAAACCAGGAGTCTGTGAGTTGTAGTCCTGCCTCAGGCATGAAAGCTGCCTGGGTGACCTTGGGCAAGTCATTCTCTCTCAGCCCAACTCACCTCACCGGGTGGTTGTTGTGGGGAAAATAGGAGGAGGAAGTAGTATTTGGTATGTTCGCTGCCTCTAGTTATTTATAAAAATAATAATGGGAATAAATTATCTATCTATCTCTCTATCTATCTATCCATCCACAGACACACACACACACCTGCCATTCTTTCACTCGCTCAACAAATTTCTCAGTTCTTGCTTCTTGGGTAACAACATCAACTCTGAATTCTTTTATTTCTTTTTCAGTATCTTGTACCTAAAATATAAAGTCAAAATTAAAATTCACAAAATATTACAATCAATTAAACTCATTTACATGATATTGCAGATAATAAGCAATTACCATTATCCAAGCTATTTGACGCTGCAATTCATTTAGTTCATTCTGCATTTCACTCAAAACAGCAATACTTCTGTAACACTCCTCCTTCTCCAGATACTGCTTTCTAAGTTCTTCAAGAAACTACAAGAAAATATAAAAAGGCAGCAGGGGAAATACTACAATGATTTCTGAATGTGTATCATTGACTGAAAAGTTCAGAAGACTCAAGATAAAGTACTAGCATTATAAGCCTTTCCAATAAATTAACAAATTCAGTAAGTAACAATGTGCCCAATTAAGACTTTTAAGAATCCTTTCCAATAAATCATACATACTATCAGGCTGATTATCAAGGTATGTACTGTGCGCTTATTTATTTTTTTATTTTTATTCTTTCGATTTTTATCACTGCCCCACCTCCCCCAAAGGGACACCTCCTCCAGGTGTCTATATTCCTCTAATAGTTTGGCTATATTTAATCTGGTCTGAAGTCATAATTTCTAAAAATCCCTTAAACAAAATTTCTATTTCAACATAATGAGAAACTGGAGCTTAAGAAACCAGAAAAACATTGTCAAAAAGTAAAGTTGAAAGAAAAAGAGACCATGCAGAAGCCAGTCCAACAGATAATTGACCTATGATGGCTATGTTGAACTGAACTATTATTAATCAATTAATCAAAGGCTGCATTGCTAACTGGTTGAGTTTTTATTAACATTTAAAAAAGTAAAAATGCATTTATTTATTTTATGTTAGAAATTTATCTAGCCTTTACTGGTATATTGTTGCTAAAAACTTTTGTTGTTTTATAAAATTTGTGATCAGAGTTATGGAAAAATATTAAGACAAGCTTGTAGTAAAAACGTTGCTTTATTTAAAACAAAAGAAAATAGGAACAAACCTTGAATCTTCTTCTTCAGCCGAAGAAGGCATGGTTGATTAACATAGCTATTTACATTGAGATAGCAGAGCAGAGAGAGAACAAAAGGCATTTACATTTTAAACCTTAACTTGACCAGCATCTGAGTGGATAGGATCTAGCATGTGACCAAAACACCTAGGCAACAGATTCCCAATATGGGCAAAACTCAAACAGCTAATTCTGATTGGTCAGAACTATCAGTCTAGCTGGCTCCAAGGCAAATTAACATTCCTGAGTGGGGGGTGAACATGTGCTCTCTCTTGAAACTCACAGGAAAAAAGTTTGAGAGGCCTGGCTTTTTAAAAACTAGCCTTCCATATTTCTTGACATAAAAAATATATACAACACAAACTACAATATTACAAGTAGTTTCTAATACCTCTCCTCCTTGTTCAACTTGATCATATGTTCTTCGTTTAGTTTCCATGATGTATGAATAATCTTCCTTCATCTGTTCCAGTTGTGTTGCTTTCATAAAGAACTTAAGAAACATAAAAATCATGTTTTAACAGACCAAGAATTAGGAGCACAGTTCTGTCGTGCAGTTCAACAAAGCTCTGTCTTTCCCACTCCCCAGTTCAACACATGCATCACAGAGATGCAATATTAAGTCTCTCCTGGAAATGCAATTTAGGTGCTTCTGTACAACTGTCCATATATCCCTCTAGACTTTCCTCTCCATGCTCCTCAAGCTACTCAGAATTTAGGAATGGATGGCACACACTGGTTTCCCGTTCTTCAAACGGTCATATTTTTTCTGCACAAGCGTGCTTCACACTATATTCATTGCAAATCATACAATGTGGTGGCTTTATTACCTTGTATTTGTCACCTTCATTTTTAGATTGTAAGAACTGTTTGCTCATTTCCTGGGTGAGTACAGAGACAGGATTATCTACCTGCAACAAACACAGTGTTTTATTTTGAAAAATATATAAACAGTCAGCTACCTGACATTCAACTATTTTCCTCCATATCTATTCCCACACTACATTGTCATAATTACAATGGTCCAGCTTGCTTTTAAACTTCTAATGAAAAACATACTACTGTAAATCCCTTTATTGTATTTACATTATTTTAACTCTTTAAAGGTTTTTAGATTTATCAGCTGGTAACTCAGGGGATTTTTGTTTGTGTAATTCAATTACAAATTCCACATACAGTATCCTATGATCCTACAATCCAGATTACCAATGGGATCTTCAACAGTAGAAATGTATTTACAGTGCTGCTGAGTACAGTATGGAATTGCAGTTACCTGGATATTAAAGTGATCCAGGATTGCAGTAAGTTCTTCTTTCTTGGAAGAAATTAGGACCCCTGAATATAAGAGAGAATAACTATAATTATCATTAAAAATACGACTATAGAACAGGCTTTCTAAGAATGTACCCATTTAAGAAAAAGTTGTCTGAGCTCCACTATGTAATTTAGACAAAAGGCAAATATGACCAAATCTGACATGAAGCTCACGGTTGTAGTTTTGTCAATGGGGCTTTATTACTAATAGCAGCATTTATTGGAAGTTGATGGGAAAAACACAGCCTCTTAACAAGCCAGTCCTTTAATTCTATGATTTTTATCTGCTATATTGTGATGAATACCAGTGTAGCACTCACACAATCCACTATGCCAACAACTCTGTAAGCATTTACTTATATCCTAATTGCCACAGGAACAGGCAAGGAGTTAGAACAGAATGCGAACATGAAAACATTATTCAGCATTTTGATCGTCAGTAAGTAAAATGGTTTCTATTATGCTTTGAACTAGAGTTCCCATACGTCCCAGCCAGTACGACCAATGTCCACGTTTTATGGGAACTATAGTCCAAAATATACTATGATAATGTATCTTCAGGACCTGCAAAGGTAGAAGCATTCGGATCACAATCAAAGACATGGTATTTTCACAAAAAATGTAATTAATTAACACCAATGGAAGGAGTGCTTCATATACCACATTGAACTTAAAAACATACAGAAAATGTATTACTGGAAGAGGGTAAGGAACAACACGCAAATTCAGCTTTTTAAAGCTCAATATAGGGAGTCCTCACTTAACAATGGTAATTGGGACTGGAATTTCTGCCGCTAAGCGATGCGGTCGTAAATCGCGACATCACACGACTGCATCGCTTAGCAACAGCAATCCTGGCAGTTCCTGTTGCCATTGTTAAGCGAAAATTGCAGGTTGTTAAGCGAGGACCTCACATAACTGTGACTTGCAACTTCCTGCCAGCTTCCCACAAGCAAAGTCAATGGGGAAGCCGGCTAGAAGTTGCAAGTCCCAGGCGGCTCGCAAGCAGGCCAGAGGACAGGTGAGTATTAGGAGTGAGGCGGGGGGGTGCCACGCGAGTGCATGCAGGCTGGGGAGGGGGTGCTGCAGCATGATCATGTACTCTGTAGCAGGGCTCCTAGGGGAAAAAAGGGGCGGGAGCAACTTGCAACCTTCCCTGCCGGCTTCCCCATTGACTTTGATTTTGCTTGTGGGAAGCCAGCAGGGAAGGCTGCAAATGGCAATCACATGACCATGGGACACTGCAACTGTCGTAAGTGTGAGCCGGTTGCCAAGCGCCCGGATCACAATCACGTGACTGCAGGAGTGGTGTGATGGCCAGAACTCTGAACGGTAGCTGAACAAGTGGTTGTTAACTGAGGACTAGAACTTAACTTACTTCTAAAGGTATAAACATTTTCAAAATTGAAAAGTGAAAAATAAACAAACCTGTACTGCTTTTCAACTTATAACTACGATATCCTTCCAAGGTTATGTGCTGATTTATAGTAATAGAGTCACCATATTGCTCTGGTTTAAATGCATCTTCACCTTGATTTCGTAGAGTTATTGAAACATCTGCAGAACTGAAGCACAAAGTGATTTGCCATTGAGAGTGTGCTTATGTATAATCGCAGTACTTTAAGTGGTCACAATATGGCTTCAACAGCTGCACTAGTCTTAGTTTAGAAAGCTTATATAGCTATTGCTTTGAGAGGCACCCAACAGATCCCTCCCCTCCAGCTGCATGTTTGAGCATGGTTCCCATCTTTTAACTCAGCTCAAGCATCCAACTGAATATCAGTCATATAAATGGAAGCAAAATCGAGAAAGAAGCACAAAGGCAACTGCAGTGCAGGTAAAGGATGGCCCATATGACTGCAGAAGTGACCACTCAAAGAACTAAAGTTAGAAGTAAAATAAGATGCCTTTCTTAATAATTTGTATCTACATGTGGACAGAGTAGCAAATTTACTTACCAGAAGAAGAGTAAGCAGGTATTAAGTACCAAAAGAGCTGAGCATGGCAATTTCAAAAGACAACACTGGCATACAAAATATAAAAGGCTAAATATTTATAGCAACACAGCAGAAATCCGCATCACAATTCCCTGAAGAACATAGCCACTGCTATAACAGCTTTGGTGGATTGAACCCAGAGCATATCTCAGCTGGAAGTTTTGGCAGCTAATAAGAGAAGCCAGAGTAGATTAACTGGAAAAAAGCTGTGGAGAATAGCTTCCCATATCCATTCCCTCACATCAGTGAAACTTGAATTGAAGGAAGCAATCTAAACCTTTCTTCAGATAGCTGAAATGCTTGTAAGATCTAAAGCAAGCTGGAGAAGCAAGGAAAAGTGTGCTAGTGCCTCCTCCTCTCATGCATTTCTCCACATGGAGAGACTGCCTGCCTGCAGTGGAGTGTCTATATCCATGAATACTATCCCAGGGAGTTCAGGAACCCAAAATTAAGAACAGGCATTATAGCCAAGGGGCGTGGTGCCTCAGCGGGTAAGACGCCAGGCTTGTCGATCCGAAGATCGCAAGTTCGGAGGTTCGAATCCCTAGCGTGCGGAGTGAGCTCCCGCACTAGCCCCAGCTCTTGCCAACCTAGCAATTCGAAAGCATGCAAATGCAAGTAGATGAATAGGTACCACTTCAGTGGGATGGTAACAGCGTTCCGCATGCATCATGCCAGCCACATGACCTGGAAACGTCTTCGGACAACACTGGCTCTTCGGCTAACAAATGGAGATGAGCACTGGCCCGTAGAGTCGGAAACGACTGCACAAATGTGCGGGGGGAACCTTTACCTTTTTTATTATAGCCAAGCTTTACTAATTAGCCTTTGCTAATTGCTACACATATTTTTAAATTGCACCAAGAACTACTGGGACAAAGAAATAATTAATGCTGATGTTTTGAGGAATATAACTTCAGAATACAGAATCGCACAAGATGCCATTTAGATCGAACACCTGCTCAATGTACAAATTCAAATTAAACCACTATCCAGTCTTTACTTGAAAGCATTCAGCAAAGGGGAGCCCACCATCATCCTAGGTAACTGGTTCTACTCTCCAACCGATCTTATCATTAAAGCATTTTTCCTAACATTAAATCGGAATTTGCCTTTCTATCTTATTCTATGTCCCGAACAGAATACAGTGTCACAATGAGACACAGAACCAAGCAAAGATTAATCAGGAAGAAAGGTATATGTCCTCCATCCACTAGTAATGCTATCCACTTCAGACGTTTTACTGATTTCTTATCTACTGATTTCCTAAAGATAATCTCCAACTTTTCCAAAACTGGAACCTAAGCTTCTCATACCCTCAGTTGGCTAGTGCCAGTAATAGTTAAGAAAGTAAAGTCTTACTTTTGCCAAAATCTTCCCACACAGCAAAACAGCCTCAAAAGAAATTATAGAGTTTCTAATTAAAATACCAGATGTTCCTTCCCCACACTTGGCACTGCTCTTGCTTCTTCTATCCCAATTCTGGAATTCACTAACCTCTGTCCATCTTTCACAAATACTTTCAGAGATGATCCTCGGTTTGTCGCTATGGCTTTTCCTCCAAGGCCTACAATCAGGGCAGTTAGCACAGCACTTTTCCCACCTGAAGAAAGCAATAAATATAACTTGATATGTGAACCAGCAGTGATAGAACTGCTGTGCTGTTTACTGTACAGACAGAGACCTTTTTTTCCTTTTGAACAGAAATTTACCTTTAGCCCTCACCCCCAACCTTTCATCCAGCCCTTCCCCACTATTTAAAAAATGCTTCTCAAACAAGCTATTAATGAGAAAAACAGGAGGAGGAGAGGAGTCATTAGAAAATGTATAGGTCTATGAAGGGAGAGAATGACTACAGCTAAACTACTTGATTTAGTAACAAGATGACTAAGGCTGAAAAGCCAGTGCTGTAGTAAAGACTCTTCCTCCAGCACAAGCTAAGTCAACAGTGGCATCATTCATTGTTCTGTTTTCTTAGCAACTGAGGGCAATCCCCTGAAGCCAAGCCCAGAGGCGGTAGTGCTAGTGACCGGAGGGAGCCTGCTGTGAGCCCAAGGGTAGCATATTTTGGGAGCACCTCAAATCTTAGCTAGAAGACCCATGCTATACTGCTTGCAAACACTGTAAGTCATGAATCAGCAGGGAAAAGGAAATGAAGCATCTTTCAGTCTCAGAGATACATGATTAAGCACTGGCTTAGGCATCATCCAAATGTCCTTTAGGCAATCCATGCCGACAAACAGCAGCTCTCATGCTCAAGAAAATCAAACTGGCTGTTCAGTAGCTGAAGTAAACATTGGGGGCAGGATGATACAAAGGCAATAGATACAAATTTCAGTATGGCAGAGGGTGCTGGATTCTACTACCTCCTCCACATTGTTGCCCCTAGTTATCTGACCCTCTCATGAACAACCTTCAGCACCAAGGTACTCAAGGAGGAAGTGCTATGACTGCTGCAGGCAACAGCCTGACACAAGCATCCATTTCACCTCAGACACCTGATGTGGTCAAGGTAGAATGTGCATATCTTACCTTTCCTTCACCATGCAATGATGGGGAAGAATAAGAGTAAGAGGACATCTGCTAATATAGCTGCTAACACCTCCCGTGGCGCATGAACAGTGAAAAGGTGAGTGCTGCTTGATGCGAAGGTGCTGAGCGTGATTGACTTGGCAGAAGGCTGTTGTGACATGTTGAAGAGTTGGCTGTCTGGTCATTAAAAACCTAACCATGATTTTACAGTTGTCATGAACAATTACACCAATGTGCAAAGGAACACATCAGGTACAACTATCAGCATCAGCTGTATTGCCCATAAGCTACACCTGATTGGGCAGGATAGTCTTGGTCTGGAAAGAGCAGCACCAAAATCATCTCAGCAGGTTGCCAGAGGTGTCCTCATGAACAAATGCCATAAGGCTTCTGGCTATTTCCTTTGAAGTTTTAAGGGAAGGCTGATATTCTGACCGGGAGGCTGATGGCGACCGGGAGCAGATGCTGATTGCTGCTCGCCGCTCTGGGGGAGGATTTTGGTCTCTGTGAGCCCCCCGTGTGCCCTTGACTCTGTCTTGGTGGCTGGGGTCTAGAGGAGAGAGATTCTGGTGGGCTCCCCCCTGACTTTTGGGATCTGTGCGGGGGGTTGAGAGACGTTTGGGCCCCCCCAGGCGGAGCAGCACGAGTGAAAGACCTTTGTGGCAGCAGTGGAGGACAAGCCCTGCATGTATTGAGCGGCATCCTGCGTATGACAGGTCAGTTGTTTTTAATTTTTGTAGTGGACATCGGTTGGACCCTGGTGGACCCCCGGTGGCCTTGGCAGACTGGGTGACTTTGGCAAGGTGGTTGACCTCGCAGACGGAGCCTCCTGGTTCGAGTGACGAGCGGCAGAGCGCGGCGGCCTTGTGGCCCCGGGTGGAAGACCGGTGGAACAATTTTGGGGTAACAGCCCCTGGTTTTTAAGACTGTAAGGGACCCAGGGGACAAAACGGAGGACTGCCTATTCCCATCCTATTAGGGCAGTGGAGGGTTTGGGGGTCCCTTGGTGTTATACTCCCCCCCTGTAGGTGAGAGACACAGGGAGGGGGGTTAGGATTGTTTGATTGTATGTAAGAGTACCCACCCCTGAGTGAGAGACAGGTGGTGGGTAGGAGCGGCTGGGGTGCCCCTCCTCGACTAGTGAGAGAGGTTGAGGGGGGGCACAGTGGGGGTGGTTGGGATCCAACAGCGCCGAGAGCGAGAGCTGGTGCGCTGGGGGGGCCTACCATCGCCCAAGGTGACTGAGTGTGAGAGGATGGATGCGTGGGGCAAGGGACCCTTATTTAAACCCAGGATTTCTGGAGGTCCGGGAGTGGAGGCTACTGGACTAGGAAACTCTGGGGGCTGCGGGGTGGGCTATCCAATCGAGGTGGTGATGGGTCAGGGGTGTTATAATGGGAACCGGAGGGCAGGCCATCTTTGGGGAAGACGCCCCTGGTGTTTGGTACCAGTGGCGTGTTCCAGCCCTCTGAGTTCAAACCCAGGCCCTGGACAGCAGATCGTCGAAAGCCCTGGTCTCCGGCTGTCAGAGTTCACTCTGACTCTGAGTTAGAGGAAAATTAAACTAATCAGAGAAACGAAACTTACCCCGTGCAGCAACTGACAAGAACTCGTGATGAACAGGTGCAGGTACAAAAGTGCAACACTCGTGATAAGTCTCGTGATGAACAGGTGCAGGAGTCCAGACCCGGGGATGACCCAACAGTGCGGGAAAATCTTGAAAAGCCGATTAGTGCTCCTGACTTACTTCCTAGTTCAACACCAATCAGCTCCAGAGAGAGGTGGGCGGATAAGCGCACCAAACAGGAGTCCTGATTGGCTCCCGAGGAGAGAAGGCGTGCCAAAAACAGGATAAAAGGACGAAAGAGCAAGCATCCGATCGCCGGTGACAAACGTTCTACTGAGCTAACAGCTTGTTCAGGAGAACTCCAGCCAGAACCTACCTTGGAAGCCTGTCCTGTAGCCGCTGCAGAACCTGAGTCAGAGCCTCAACTCATTTCTGAATTCACCCAGGCTGCATCAGAAGCCCAGATCACTTCAGCATCAAGTGGGAACGGAACTAGCCCGTAGTTTTTCAGCAAGCTCTACCAGGAGAGCTTCAGTCACTTCAGGTATTCATCAGCTGGCGTCTACAGCTTCACAGCATTCGTCCACCTTGGCAAGGCATTGCATCGAAGCTTCAGCTAAGTACTTTGCTCACCCCTGTGCGTCTAGTCACGTCGATTTTGGGTCGCCTCATTCTGTCATTGGGGGGCTTTCTAGTTTATCGTACTCCGTTCTGCCTGGTTTACAGGCAGTATTGCCTAGTGATAGTAGCCTAGTCTGCCTTGCAGCTCCCATTTCGTTCCTTGCGGTTCCAGTCCAGTCAGAGTGTCCAGCTTGTCCAGAGAATCCAGTCCAGTTATCCTGAGAATTCAGAAGGACCTCATCCCATCTATCCTAGTTCCAGAGACTTCAGTCCAGCCTTGTTAGCCTAGCTCCCAGTAATTCAAAAGAACTAATCTTGAATTTCCTAGTTTGAACTTACCTACCTAGCATCTTGGTCCAGGACTGTTGTTCTACTTGTTGCTGAACTCTAGCTCATGCTACTACATAGCTGCCTACCTACAAGCGCATCCAGTTGATCCAGTATTCTTCAGTTGTACTATGGACTTATAATTGTAAATAGTTTTTATATAATAAAACTATTTTTATAAAGTTCTGGTGGTCATACTCCGAACAGAACACCGGCTGCTGCTTTTCAATGCCAGGTCAGTGAACAAGGTCCCCCTGATATTCGACTTGCTCACAGAGGAGGGGGCAGACCTGGCATGTATCACCAAGACCTGGCTGGGCCCAGAAGGAGGGGTAGCCATTTCGGAAATGTGCCCGGCCGGGTTTCAGGTGTGGCACCAGCTGAGACACCGGGGCAGGGGAGGAGGGGTAGTGGTTGTCATCCGAGAATCTATAGTGGCCTTCAGGAGCACTGCTTCGCAAGTGGCCGGTTGTGAGACCCTGTTTTTCAAGTTGGGTTCCCGAGAACAGTTGGGAATATTGCTACTTGTACCAGCCTCCCTGCTGCGTAGCAACCTCCCTGCCTGAGCTGCTGGAGGCCGTCTTGCGGTTGGCAGTGGAGTTCCCCAGACTTATGGTTCTGGGGGACTTCAACTTGCCGTACCTGGGACATGCCTCAGAAGCAGCTCGGGAGTTCATGGCTACCATGGCAGCCATGGGCCTGTCCCAGATAATCCGGGACCCAACTCGAGAGTGGTCTCACCCCGGACTTGGTTTTCTTGTCTGAGCAGTAGCAATGTGATCTGAGGGGAGGGTTAGATCTACCCCCGTTGCCATGGTCAGACCATGCCCTGGTGGCCCTGAGATTCTCTTGTGCCACCCCACTCCACGGGGAGGCAGGACCCATTCAACTGGTCCGCCCCCGGCGACTTATGGACCCGATGAGGTTTCAGAGGGAGCTGGGGTTATACCCAAGGACCTGTTGCATGGTCCGGTGGAGGCCCTGGCCGCAGCCTGGAATAGGAAATTGGCCGGGGCCTTGGACAGGATCATGCCTGTGCGACCTCTCTTGCCACGTTCAACCCGTCACTCCCTGTGGTTTACGGAGGAGCTGAGGGTCTTGAAGAGGGTTAAGAGACGTCTGGAGCGCCGCTGGAGAAAGACAAAGACTGACAGAACACAATCTAGAGCCGCTATTAAGGCCTACCTTGTGGCGGTAAGAGTGGCAAAACGTTAATATTTCTCCGTTCTTATTGTGTCTGCAGAATGCCACCCGACAGCCCAGTTTAAGATTACTAGATCTCTTTTGGGTCAGGTAGACTCAGTGACCCATTTACGGGCCGTTCGGAAGAATTTTTGGAGCATCTGCAGGATAAAATCGGTCAGATCCATTCTAAGTTGGACTCTAAGCATGAGGCAGTCTGGGGAGATGCCGAGGGAATGTACTTACCTTGTTATCTGGGAATGGTTTGATCCTGTTGAGCCTGCGGAAGTGGACAGGATCCTCCGGATTGTAAATGCCACCACATGCCATCTAGACCCGTGCCCTTCCTGGCTGGTAAAATCAGCACGGGAGGCGACTTGTGGTTGGGTACAGGCGATGGTTAATACATGCTTGAGGGAGGGGGTGTTCCTGGCTGCCTTTAAGGAGGCGCTGATGCACCCCCTCCTCAAGAAACCATCCCTGGACACTACTATCCTGGACAATTTTCATCCTGTCTCCCACCTTCCCTTTTTGGGAAAGGTGGTTGAGAAAGTGGTGGTGTTGCAACTCCAGAGGATTCTGGAGGAAACGGATTATCTAGACCCCTTTCAGTCAGGTTTCAGGCCGGGATATGGGACAGAGACTACATTGGTCGCACTTATGGATGATCTCTGGAGGGAGCGGGATGGAGAGAGTGCATCCATCCTGGCTCTCTTGGATTTCTCAGCAGCTTTTGATACCATCGACCATGGTATCCTTTTGGGGCCGCTCAGGGAGTTGGGGGTGGGCGGCGTAGTTTTGCGCTGGTTCACCACCTTCCTCCAGGGCCATTCCTAATTGGTAGTGATAGGAGAGGAGAGATCTGACCCGCGACCACTCTTGTGTGGGGTGCTGCAGGGTTCGGTTCTCTCTCCTCTCCTATTTAACATCTTCATGAAACCACTGGGTGAGATCATATGTCACCACGGGATGAGGTATCATCAATACGCTGATGATACTCAATTGTATATCTCCATCCCAGGTGAAGTAAGTGATGCCATCACCGCCCTATCTCAGTGCCTGGGGGCTGTACGGGTCTGGATGGGAAACAACAGGCTTCAACTGAACCCTGGTAAGACGGAGTGGCTGTGGATTGATGGCCTCTCGGTATTCAGGAAGTTGTCATCTTTGGTTCTGGATGGGGTGGCACTGCCCCATTCAGAACCAGTGAGGAACTTGGGGGTCCTCCTGGACTCACGACTCCTGCTTGAAGAGCAGGTGGCAGTTGTGGCCAGGAGGGCCTTTGCACAGCTTCGGGTTGTGCGCCAGTTACACCCATTCCTGGACTGAGATGCCCTCTGAACAGTCACTCATGCCCTTGTCATCTCCCACATAGACTATTGCAATGCGCTCTACATGGGGCTACCCTTGAAGAGTATCCGGAAGCTTCAGCTGGTCCAGAATGCGGCCGCACGGACAGTTATTGGTGCCGTAAAATCGGCATGTGACACCACTGCTGCGCGAGCTGCATTGGGTACCAGTCTGCTTCCGGGTCCAATTCAAGGTGTTGGTTATCAACTTTAAAGCCCTACATGGCATGGGGCCAGGGTATCTGAGGGACCATCTCATCCCAATAACATCGACCCACTCCACCCGCTCATGCAGAGAGGGCATGCTTCGGACCCCTTCAACAAGAGAATTTCATCTAGCGTGGTCCAGGAGGCGAGCCTTCTCTGTGATAGCGCCCGCATTGTGGAACATCTTGCCCCCGGAGGTGAGGCGGGTTTCCTTGCTCCCAGCCTTCTGGAAGAATTTGAAGACCTAGTTCTGCCACCTTGCCTGGGATGGGAAAGGCAATAGCTCCTCCTGGGGGTGGCTGGTGCCGTAGTGCCCTCCCTATTATTTGAGATATATTAGCCCTTGGATTTTATACTTATTTATTCTATTTATACTGGTTATTGTAATTTCATGTTTATATTTTTAACTATTGATTTTATTGTAAACCGCCCAGAGTCCCCCGGTTGGGGGAGTTGGGTGGTGATATACATTTAAAAAGTAAGTAAGTAAATAAATAAATAAATAAATAATAGACCCCAACCAGGTAGCCTTCCACTAATCTGAACAGCTCATCTTTCACAATGTCCGCATCCAATGGAACTCCATCTACCCACCATTAAAACAACAATCAATTGTAGATGCATGACATGGCAAGGCACTGAACCTTGTAACTCCTTGACCATAAGACTTTAGATTTATGAGCATCTGCTGCCTTTGAACTATTCTTTTTCACAACACAGAAGCACTTATGTTGAACTAGGTTCTGCCCTTGGTTTTTTTCTTACAAATGACTCTGGGTAAAGTACAGAAGCTTAGACTCTGGATTCTGGAGTTGTGCACCATTTGAAAACTTGAGTGATGGGCAAGTATTTGTACTTGCCAGTCTGTATGATCAAAGGGTAAAAGAAGCATGATCTATAATGGCAATCTCTCCTAGTGGACTGATCTCTTGGTTGCTCAAAGGATGTGGAGTAGGCCACATCCAGGAGCAGGGCATCTGGGACATCCAATAAATCTCCACTCTCAACATCAGCAGTCGAGGCTCTGCTTAACATTTTTTTCTGTTTTACCTGAGTGAGCCAAAGGAAAGCAAGGCAACAGATCTGCTCCTTATTTGGGCAACCACTGCCAAAATCTGATCAGGCATATAACTTCAAAGACGTGTATTATTGTGCTTCATTCAGAAGTATTAGCAATATTGTGAAGTTGTAAATTCAGACTGCTAGTACAAAGCTGGATTGTCCAGCTATGTATGCACTCTTTCCATGCTCTTGTGTTATGCTGATTTGAGCTTCAGGATGAAACTGAAGTAATTCTTTATTTTCAAAGACACTTTACAAGCTTCACATCAGCAAGATACAAAAGCATGCACCGAATACAAACACATAGGCTAAAAAACCCTACACAATGTATTTTCAGGACTACTTAGTTGAGCTCTGGTTCTTCTGCCTGTTGCTACAGAGTTTTCACAGTTTGTTTGAAAATGCACAGAAGGCTCTTTGCTGAGTTTTCCATGCCTATGCAGTCTGTGCATGCTGTTATGGCTTGCTGATACTGAGCTTAAAAAGTTGAAAGACAATCTGGGTCGGTTTGTTTGCTGACTGTATAATGAGCAGCAGCTCATTTGCTGATGAGATGCCAGTGCATTTTGTTAAATGCTAGTATTGTTGCTGGCAGACCCCTGCAAAACAGTAACAGTAGGAAAGATCTCTCCCAATCTCTCTCTCTCTTTCTCTCTGGCTGTTGCAATGGAAATTCATGCTACTGAAGCAATTTAGTAATACAACCACTTTTTTCCAGTTATCCATCTATATATAATGTTTAGAAACATTTAACACACATAGCAATGAAGTGCAATTTATAACTTTTGTAGAATCTTGCATGAAGTGAGCTACTCACTGAAGAAGGCTGATGAGAGTTTAGCTGTTTGTCCTATCCACTGGCTCTAACACTTCAAGGTTAGAACAATTATTTGTTTTTCTGTCAGTTATAGCTGCTAGTTTCAACCACTTCTTATATGGATTTCCCCCCATTTTTTCAGTTTCCCCTTTTCATCAATCTTTCTGTTAGTTGGCAGGTTGGTAGCAGTCAGCATGGACTCTCACTTCAACTATTCTTGTGGCTCTTAGATAGAGAACCAGGGATCAAAAACCTTGATTTATGTTTCCATTGTTTCTTATGGTTCAAACGCTCAAAATACTGTAAGCTTTAGTCCAATGGAACAAGCAAACTGTTTCAAGATTTGTTCTCTTAGAGCAGAGCTTTCCAAACTGTGTGTCGCGACACAAAAGTGTGTCGCCACACACAGTCTGGTGTGTCGCCACACAACCCGGAAGCGCTGATCATCATCAGCGCTTCTGGGTTTTCCCGCGGCGACACACCAACTGCAGCGCGCAAAACCCGAAAGCAGCAGCAGCGCTTCCGGGTTTTTGCGCGCTGCCGCACTTCCGGGTTTTCCCACGGCGACACACCAATGCCGGTTGGTGTGTCGCCACGGGAAAAACTTTGGAAAGCCCTGTCTTAGAGCATAGCCAACTTGGAATTTTCCAGTGCAGCATTTTTATTACAGTTGTTTAGATCCAAACTGAAACAAAAAGAATGTTTACAAATTTTCTGCATACCTACAGTGAAAAGTTAACAACATGACTTTGATTTTGATTAAAGAATTAAAACTTACTTCCATTGTTTCCAACTATAAAATTGACATTCGATCCAAACTTGAATGGTCCCAGCATAGAATGGCACATAAAGTTCTTCAGTTGGATACTTTCAATTATTCCAACTTGCCCTGAGACCTATGGGTACATCAGAAAGACATTTTAATTGGTACAAAAAAACCCCCAGATCACAAATCTCTTCTACACAAGCTGAGAAAATCCCAAAACCTCACAATGATTAATTTGATACCTAGTTACTTCATCCATTGTGGTTTCTTTTATGCTTGTTTCAGCATTGTTGTTTTATTTTTCCTTTAAAGATAATTTCAAAATTACATTGTTGTACTTATAGCTTACCAGTTGCAAGTCAGAACTACAGTCACTCTGCAGCTGTGAGAATTCTTCACTAAGGTCTTCATCAGAGCTTTCTATGAATTCTTGCCTAGCTCTTTTGTTGGATACTGGCACTGAAAAACGGCCTTCTTTTCTTTTTGCCATAACTAAAAGCAAAAATTAAATAAAAGTTATCTCACTCCATGCATAGCTGCAAACATTGGCAGAATGCAGCCAAAGGTAGTACCATTCATCTCACTGCAACAAATTTAAGAACCAGCATATAAATGCTGCATTAAAATCAAAGACTCCCTGTAGTGTTTAATTCTGGCTATGTAATGCCAGTGAGGGAAAGATCAGGAATTATTCTGAAAGAGTGAAGAGAGATACACTTTAATTATATTTTGTTAAACAGAAAAGTTATAAATTAAAAAATAGTCTTCAAATGAACAAAGAACAATGAAGTAGTATGCATATTTTATGGCAGCAGTCAACTCATGGCCCCACAGGATCCCAAGACAGCACTCCTGAAATCTGGCAGTAAATCATTCTATTTCAGCAGTGTAATTTCAGGACATTTTCTTCAGATTTTGGAAGGGTGTATAAAATAGGGGGCATGGTGGCTCAGCGGGTAAGATGCCAGGCTTGTCAATCGGAAGATTGCAAGTTCGGAGGTTTGAATCCCTAGCCCTGTGTGCGGAATGAGCTCCCACACTCGCCCCAGCTCTTGCCAACCTAGCAATTCGAAAGCATGCAAACGCAAGTAGAGGAATAGGTACCACTTCAGTGGGTAGGTGACAGCGTTCCACGCGCGTCATGCGGCCACATGACCGTGGAAGCGTCTTCGGACAATGCTGGCTCTTCGGCTAACAAACGGAGATGAGCACCGGCCCCTAGAGTCGGACACAACTGCACAAATGTGTGGGGGGAACCTTTACCTAGGGAGCACTGGTCTCTCACTCAGATTCTTAACTTTAAAACACACATAAATACACACAAGACCAATTTTAGTAAGGCAGGGGATTGACTATTTTGTTTAAAATAATGGAAATGGGAGTAGTCTGCCTGACATTATGCCATTTACTCCCATTCCCACTGTTAAAACCCTCAAAAATAAAATAACAGTTACATTTTTTTAAAAGGCCAACAAATGTCAGCCATACCTCTTCTGGTGATATTACTAGATAGTCTGCAGCCCTCCAGGATCTCAGAAAGTTAGGTTTGGTGCCCTGCCCCTCAGAACTATCTGCCACTTCTATATAGTCAGTTTCATTTTCAATATCTGGCAACAACAAATTTTTATACTATGGAAATGTCTCATATCAGTCATTATTCTATTGTAAAAGGCTCTCAATTCATTTAATTTTCTTTATTAAACTGTGTTTAAAGCAGCTTTATTTCTCTGCCTCTTTCAGATTTTTTTTTGTGATACTTTTTTCAGTTTCAGATTCCTTTTCAATAGAAGAATTGAAAAGTTTCTTTTGATTTGATTTATAAAGATATGGATTTATGTTTTCATTGAACATCACCCTTAAAATTGACTATAGGACGATCAAATCTAATAAATAAATAGATTGAGAGAGTAAATATAGAAAAACTCATAAAAAGTTAAGTCTGTTTCTAGTTGAATTTGACTCCGGTGATTTCATAAGCATGTCCATATAGTTTTCTGAGCATCAATCAGAAGTGATATGCATACTGTCTCAACTTTCCTACCTAGTCTTACATGTTGGAATTATCAGGGGTCAACTCAGCATTGTCTCATAAGCATAATGGGGGTCTTTTCTAGTAAAACACATCTCTATTGTGCTTGTGGGATGTCACATGGGTCACCTAATTTCCACTTCCTTCTTCTTCTTGAGTTCGGGGGATTAACAACATCCATTACTCTTTGGGCACACCTGCAAGCAGGAGGTGCTGCAGAATGCAGCTCTCGTCCTTTCATCTCGCTTGCACACAGATCTACTATGAATCTACTTGTATCCAGTTCTACTGAATAAATGTAAGCTATCTCTATTTTTATTCGTCTAACTACTACATGAAGACTGAATTTATTTCTGAATGTAATTAAGCGTAAGTCCCTTCTGGTTCACGCTTCTACTTTGCAAGATTGTTGTTAGCTACTTGGAGTTCTTTTATTAACCTTCAAAACTCCATCATTACAGCACAAATACTCCCTAGTAGTCTCTTATCCAAGTATTAACCAGCCCCAAGCCTGCTTAGCTTCCAACATTGAGTGATATTTTCAGTTGGGAGCAGCCATCTGCTAAGACAGTCATATAGTAAAGGTAAAGGTTCCCCCCGCACAGTTGTGCAGTCGTGTCCAACTCTAGGGGCTGGTGCTCATCTCCCTTTGTTAGCCGAAGATTCAGCGTTGTCCGAAGACGCTTCCATGGTCATGTGGCCGGCATGACACGCGCGGAACGCTGTTACCTACCCACTGAAGTGGTACCTATTCATCTACTTGCATTTGCATACTTTCGAATTGCTAGGTTGGCAAGAGCTGGGGCGAGTGCGGGAGCTCACTCAGTCATGCGGGGCTAGGGATTCAAACCTCTGAACTTGCGATCTTCATATACTGTACATGTAATTAAATGAAGCTTTACTATACTATGGCGTAGCCTAAATATAATCCCCCATTATACTAAATGAACTAGTGGAAACCAGCATTGAAACAATGATCATCCAACATCAACTTCGCTGGACCGGCCATGTTGTTCAAATGCCTGACCATCGTCTTCCAAAGCAGCTACTTTACTCCCAACTTAAAAATGGAAAACGGAATATTGGTGGACAGCAAAAGAGATTCAAAGACACTCTCAAAGCTAATTTAAAAAAATGTAATATCAGCATTGAGAACTGGGAAGCCCTAACTCATGAGCGTTTCAATTGGAGGACAGCCTTTATTAATGGCGCTATGGACTTTGAAGAAGCACGAGTACAGGGCGAAAGGGAGAAAAGAGCTAAAAGGAAGGCACGTCAGGCAAACCCTCATCATGACCGTCTCCCACCCGGAAACCTATGCCCTCACTGTGGGAGGTTGTGCGGATCCAGAATTGGCCTTTATAGCCACTTATGGATCCACTGTTAAAATTTTACCTTTGGAAGACAATCTTACTCGGCTACGAGTGATCGCCAATGATGATGAAATATAATCCCCCATTATACTAAATGAACTAGTGGAAATCTGACATTATACTGCTTTTCGCCCTACTGGTCCTTTAGGAGTTTAGGAAATCCCCACCTCAGAATGTCTCAAAAGGGCATTCCAGAGCCTTCACCAGGAGGGGCAAAGGATCCAAAGCCTTTTTAAACCTATCCCCATAATTTAGAATTGTTTTTTAATTGCTCTAAATCACTTCCTTCTCTTGCCAAGAAAATTTTCTTTAAGGAAAAGAAAGAAGATGAAAGCTTGTTTTGATTCTTTCACACACACACAAAAAAGCTCCATCTTCACTTCCCTCCTGCCAGGCTGCAATTAGGTTGACTCGAATCAGGACACGCAACTGTGCGGCCAATAAATACATCAGAAGCAAGGCTCATTAATTTCACTCCCACAGTTAGGTCTTGGTTTAGTTCTGGTGTATCTGGGTGCAAACTTCGCGAATGCGAGGGAACTCGCTTCTGCATAGGCGGCAGAGCATAGATGGGGAGCCGCGCACCCCGAAGGGTTTCGGGGAAAGCCCCCGCCCCAACCTGTGCTCTCATCCCCTTCCCTCGCCTGAAGCTCCTGCAAAGGCGATCCGTGGCAGGCAATGCCTCTCCCCCCTCCTATGTGGCTAGGATGGGCAGAGCGACTCCGCAAAGAGGGCAGTGGAATTGCTGACCTCTCGCCTCGCCGACCTCACGCCAGAAGAGAAATGCTCTTCACTTGCCGGGAGCAAAATGCAACGGGATGAGGAGGGAGCTCCCTGAGAGCTCATCCCCTGGTATACTCCGGCCCACTTGGATCCAGCCCCCGGGCCAATCCCGTTCCCAAGCCCCTTCGGGCACGGCAAGGGGATTTGGGGTTGCCCCCCGAGGGAATCTCCGATGCTTGAAAAGGCTTCGCGCCCTTACTTGGAAGGAGAATGTCGCCTCTCAAAGGTTCTGTCGAAATGACCGTTGGTCGGGACGTAAGGAAAACCGCCAAGCGCGAGGGCCTTCTCCCCGCCCCCCTCCGCTTCCAAAGCCAGGCGCCGCTCCTGTCGAAACCCCGAAGGCGAAGCCCGCCTGAAACTTGCAGTTCTCATGTTAGTATTTATGTGTTCCCTACGGTTGCGCTTCTCTATGGCTTCTGAATACTGCACACATGCACAGGATTGCAAAAAAAATTTTTTTTTAAGTGGTTCTCAATCTTGCTTACCTTTCTGCAACTATCTGTGGAACAGGAATAAGGAAGAACCATACAGCTCAAAGCAATTTAACCTTCACTAATGAACTGATACTATTTATTGGCACAATATTAATACATTTTTGTTCGAGATAAAGCCGTGATTTGTCAGACAAAAGTAAACATTTCTTCAAGTTATACTGATTTATCCTGTTGAAAACAATCATACTTATTTCTGAATAGAAATTGGTGGGATTGGATGTAAATATCCTTACTTAAAAATAAGCTCCATTCAGTTCCCAAGTAAATATGCATTACAGTGATTCAGTGGATCGTTTACACAAATATTAGGACTATTAGATTATATTTGCATTTAAATAAATGCATAAGAAATTAAAGCCCTTGATTACCATACATTTTCTCCCCCTCCCACCTCTGAAAATGCTAGTATATACTTGGGGCATCATTTGACTGTTGTGTAATATGGTATAAGTGACTGACCCTCTCTTTATGAGTTATATATTTATTAACATTTATAGAGTTAGGGTACCAGTAATTTACAGGTACTCATTCCAATACCTTTTTCCACCCCCACCCCCCGCCCCCAGGTTATAGGGAGACAGGAGCAAGGTTAAGAGAAGAAAAAAAATGTGCTAATAAAATACAGGGACAATTTAAGCCCAGCAACTGGTATTCAATTTGCAAAGATGTAGGGTACTTCCTCACAGCCACATTAGTACATTCGTCAAGTTGGCAGAAAATACATTGACATAAATAGTAGTGCCCCCCCCCCCCCCCCCGTTTGAGCTTTCAGGTGCCTCGGCAGCAAGGCTTGGGAGAAGTGCATTCCTTGGAAATGTAACACAGGACAGTTCCACATCAGTGCCTGATGGACTCCTTAGCTTCCTTTCCCCTCCCACTCAGCATCAGCTACTGGCAAGAAAAACATATCAGTTGCTCTTCGTAATATGTAATGGGGCAGGAGTGGGTGCATACAGATAAACTTGAGACAAAAGTGGCTTAGTGAATGTGTGAAAAGCCTTTGGACACGGTGTGTGGGAATGCCAGTCTTCCAGAAGATCAATATTCCCATGTCTAGAAATATCCTGGTTGACAGGTCAGGGGAGCCGAGAAGGGATGGGATGGTGTGGGAGCAAGCTTGCAGGCATGTCAACAGTGTTCCCTCGTGCTACATCCCACATTTCCCTGTTTTATCCCATGCCTCTCTTATACCTACTGGTCTGTCAGCCAGGTTTCTTTAAAAAAAACCACAGCAATATTGGTGGTTGGTTGGTTTTTAATGGAAATGCCAGTCTTCCTGGAGATTAATATTCCTGTGTTCAATAATATTGTTGCTGAAATGTCAATGGGGCAGAGGAGGGAACAGGATGAAGTGGGAGAGAGCTCTGCCAATGTATCTGCAAGCTTGCCCCAAACCAAAGTGCTACATAGAGATTGCAGTGCTAGCAGTGAGTTGGAGAAAGGACAGCCATATGCAGCTGAAAATCTGTAATGTACTCATTTGGGACTGAAGCAGCCAGAAATCTTTGGGGGAACCCATCTCTCATTCCTGGATTAAATCAATTGGAACTCTGTTTTTTTAAAAAAAAGAAGACTACCATTTCATTCATTCATTGGCGATCATTGGCGATCACTCGTAGCCGAGTAAGATTGTCTTCCAAAGGTAAAATTTTAACAGTGGATCCGTAAGTGGCTATAAAGGCCAATTCTGGATCCGCACAACCTCCCACAATGAGGGCATAGGTTTCCGGGTGGGAGACGGTCATGATGAGGGTTTGCTTGATGTGCCTTCCTTTTAGCTCTTTTCTCCCTTTCGCGCTGTACTCGTGCTTCTTCAAAGTCCATAGCACCATTAATAAAGGCTGACCTCCAATTGAAACGCTCATGAGTTAGGGCTTCCCAGTTCTCAATGCTGATATTACATTTTTTTAAATTAGCTTTGAGAGTGTCTTTGAATCTCTTTTGCTGTCCACCAATATTCCGTTTTCCATTCTTAAGTTGGGAGTAAAGTAGCTGCTTTGGAAGACGATGGTCAGGCATTCGAACAACATGACCGGTCCAGCGAAGTTGATGTTGGATGATAATTGTTTCAATGCTGGTGGTTTTCGCTTCTTCTAATACGCTAACATTAGTCCGCCTATCTTCCCAAGTAATTTGCAGAATTTTTCGGAGGCAGCTTTGATGGAATCTTTCAAGAAGTTGGAGGTGGCGTTTGTAGAGGGCCCATGTTTTCAAAAGACCACTAAACATGTATTAAAAAAAGACGTATGCTGCTTTTCCAGAAGAAAAGCACACCTGTGAAAATAAGGAGCCCACGTAATACCTAACCAGGCCTGTTCAAGGCATTTGTGCAAGCCAGGTTTCTGGCCTTGGTTGCAGCCCAAGCCAAAATGGCCCTGTTGCTACTGTAGAGGGGAAGGGATGAGCCCAGAGCAGCCTCAAGCAGCCAATAGGAACATGATCACCAAAGCCTTGTAGGTTGCTCATAGAGCAAGGTTTGTGTTGGAAATGAGGGAAAACACCACTTAAACAGCAGAACAATTAAAGGTGATTTAGGCCTTTACAGGAGAAACAGGAACAACATGAGGACATGTCCATCAAAAACTATTAGTGTAGAGTTTTCCAAACTTTTCATGTTGGTGACACACTTTTTAGACATGCATCATTTCGCGACACACTCTTACAGCAGGGCATCATTTCGCGACACACTCTTACAGCAGGGCACAAGGCAGGTACTAGGACCTACGCGGAATCACAGCAGGTTTGGAGGCAGCAGGGCACAAGGCAGGCACTAGGACCTGCGTGGAATCCTGGCAGGGCTCGGAGGCAGCAGCAGCCGCAACACACTCAGACACTGCAGCCGACACACTAACGTGTCCCGACACAGAGTCTGGAAAGCTCTGTATTAGTGGTATGTCTTTGTGCCATGTTTGGAGGGAAATGAGGGTGAGCCTTAGGATGTTGTGGTGTATTATCAGATTACAAACCCCAAGACACCAGTGGTGTCCTGCTTAAAAATGCCACTTACCTTATTAGAAAACCCACCACAGTAAAGAGAAGCACTGAGCTTGGAGAAAAAGGAATGGAGTGAGAGAGTAAGTGGGATCAATGGAACAATAGGTCCATTTCTAAAATGGAGAGCCTAATGAAAAAAATAGTTTGAAAGGAAATGGGCAAGATTTTGAGCAAATCCAAGATAAAACCAAAACTCTAAAGTAGTTGAACTGAGTCCTTACTGAAACTAGAAGACTGTCTGATTAATCCTGAGTCCTGGAAAATTCCCACTCCAAATGACTTCAAGTGGCTTCTTATGTCTTCTCTTCCTATCAACCAGCCCTCTTCTCTGGAAGACAAAAGCCTAAAACAGAAACTTGTCTATTTTGTTGGAGTCTGGAAGGTTAGAAAAACACTCCAAGCAGCTAATGACAGTCTTGCAGAGTAGAAGTGCCCAGAAAAGACTTGCACATACAGCTTAATTAACGTTCAGAAATAAAACAGTCTCCACACATTAGTTAGTTGAAGAAAAATAAAGATAGCTTACATTTTTATTCAGTAGATCTTGGTTATAAGCAGTTTCATGGTAGAAAGGCTTAATCATCTCCAGTCTGCGTGCAAGCGAGATATTTCATTTATTTATATTATGTTAAAAATTTGTAATTTTATATTTATATTTTAACCTTGGTTTTATTGTAAACCGCCCAGAGTCCCCCCTTGGGGGAGTTGGGCAGTCATATAAATTTAATAAATAAATAAATATTTTGGACGAGACCCACATAGCCATGTGGCCCTCCTGTGAGCACATGTGCTTAGGAAGAAGGGAAGACGGAGAATGGCCCCGAAAGACCCAAGAAGGAGCAGGAAACAGGAAGTCAGGTGACCCAGGTACCTCCCACAAACACAGTAGAGATATGCTTCAGTAGGAAAGTCCTCCCCTATGTTTGTGAGACAATGCTGAGTTGCCTTCCTATAATCCTAACATATTTAACCTTAAGAGGAGAAGGAGAATTGTGTTTTCTCAGGAATTTAGTTAAATATATCTCATTTCCATATTAGAGGTAAAGATATTAGGTCGCAGTCACTTAGGTTTTTCTACATAGAATGCCAACTGCAGCTGCTATGTCTGGCCTAGTGGTGGTGGCTAGATACAGTAGCTTACCTAAGGCACTTCTATAGTCGTTGTTCTCTGGTAAGAGTTCACTAGGTTCCTGTTGCTTGTGGAAACCTGTTTCCATTGGTGTTGGCATAGGATTAGCATTTTGCAGTCCTACTCCAACAGTTCTAGGATCTTCTGCTTCTGGTGTAGAAGAAAGCTTCCATCTTCTTCCTTCTCGATCTGTATTCCCAAGTAGTAGCTGGCATTGCCCAGATTCTTGACTTCTACTTCTCTGTTTAGATGAGATACAATTTCATCAAAGTCCCCTTTGTTATTATGGCAGATCATTAAATCATCCACATAACAAAGAATGTACACCTCTCTGCCATTTCTGTGTCTTGTGTAAAGACAGGGATCAGCCTTTCCTTGAACAAAACCCTGGTCAAGAAGTATTTGGTTTAACTTCTTGTTCCATGCTCTGGCTGCTTGCTTCAGGCCATAAATCCCCTTCTGAAGTTTGCAAACAAGATGCTGTGTATTGGGATTGGCGAAGCCTGGAGGTTGTAGCACGTACCTCTTCTATCTCCCCATGCAGAAATGCAGTCTTTACATCTAGGTGCTCAGCATCCATGTTCCTGGAAGCTGCTAGACTTAGGAGCATTCTAATTGTGGTGTGTTTCACAACAGGAGCAAAACATTTATCATAATCAAGTCCATATTTCTGTGGATAGCCTTTTGCAACTAGTCTGGCTTTATTTCTTTGTACTTCTCCATTCTCATCTTCCTTGGCTTTGAAAACCCATTTGCAACCTATGGCTTTCTTGCCTTTTGGTAGTTTTGTCAAAGTCCATGTTTTGTTCTTGTGTAGAACTTCTAGCTCCTCCTGTGCTGCTTTCTTCCACTTGCTTCTTTCATCTGCTGGCATGTGCAGCACTTCGTTCCATGATGCAGGTTCTTTTGGTAATGACGACCTTGCGAGGTAGGTGAGTCTCTCGGCTGGAACTCCTCTGTTGGGTCATGATGAGCGTCCTGGAGCAGGTTCAGGAGTGGCACTTGGTGGTTCAACCCCTTCTGCATCCTCAACCTCATCATCTGAATCTGGTGGAGTTTCTGCCTGGGCTTCTATCTCCCTCTGGGTCAGTGTGGTGATTGTGTCTTTGGGTATTGGGCTGAACATCTTGACCTGGTAACTGCTGCTGCTAGTTTCTGTGCAGTCATCATCAGCATGCCTGTGGCAGCCTCTCTCCCTTTCATTGAAGTACACCACTCTGCATGTGTTTACTCTTCCTGTCTTTGGGTTCAGGACTCTGTATCCCTTGCTTCCTGGAGCATATCCAATCATGATGCCTTCTTCAGCTCTGGGGTCTAGTTTAGATCTCCTTTCTTTTGGAACATGTGCATAAGCCTTGGATCCAAACACTCTCAGATGCTTCACACTTGGTTTGCGGTCATGCCATAGCTCAAACAGTGTTACCTTGTTGGCTTTGGTTGGCAGTCTATTTTGTAAGTATGTAGCTGTCATAATAGCATCTGCCCAGTATTTGTCAGGCAGATCTGCTTCTAGAAGCATACATCTTACCATGTCCATTAATTATCTTTTTTTCCTCTCTGCCACCCCATTATGCTCTGGGGTGTATGGAGTGGTCAGTCTGTGTTTTATGCCTAACTGTGTTAAGTATGTTTGCATGGTTTGTGAAATAAACTCACCTCCTCGATCGCTTTGGAGAGCTTGAGGGGTTCTGTTGAATTTATTGGTCAGCATGGCTACATACGCTTTCAGAGTATCCGCTGTTTGAGATTTCTCCTTCAGTAGGTAGGTCACACAGTACCTGGAAAAATCATCTATAAAGCACAAAACATATTTATTTTTCCCTGCTGACTCTTGAAGAGGCCCATACAAATCAGTGTGGATAAGTTCGAGTGGCTTAGTTGCCTGCCTTTCCCTTTGTTTGGGTATGGCTGGTCTTGTTGCTTTACCTTTGATGCATATCACACACTTTGATTGGCATCTTTCATGGTTGCTTAGTTCAAAATCTCTTACCATGCCTTCATTTTTCATTCTCAAAATTGCATCAAAGTCACGGTGAGCAAAATGCCTGTGCCAGATGGTGGCGCTGTTGTCCTCCTTTTGCTGCTGACAGGTGAGGCTGACATCTGGTGGCGGCTGTTCACAGTTCACCTGGTAGATGCCATCCTTTTGAAAATCTGTAACATAAACTTGTCCTCCACTGGTGACTTTACATAGTCCATTGGCATTAAAGGTCATGTTGAAACCTTTATTATTCAGTGTTGGTACACTCAGCAAATTAGCCTCCAGGCCTAGGACATAAAAAACATCTGTCACCATAAGATCTTTTTAATAATTATTATTAAAGCATCTTAATGGTACAGTCCCCCTTGGATCAAAATCGATTTTCCATCTGCTAGGGTTATGCTTCCTTCTGGTTTTTCACTAATTTCACAGAAGTTACTTTTATTTCCACATAAATGTTTACTAGTCCCTGAGTAAATTACCCATCTTCTGGAGCATTTATTGATATCAGTTTCAGGGATATTATCAGCCTTAAAACAGTGTGTAAGGCTTTCTCATTTTTAGAACTTTTTCCCTTGGAAAAATCCTTTTTGTCTCTGTCCTTACAAAACTTAGTAAAATGCCCTGGCTTGTTGCAGACATGGCACACAATGGGCTTTTTGTTTTTGTAACGAGTCACAAATGGTCCTGGCTCATGCTTGGCCTTCGTTGCCAGGTAACCCATATCTCTGCTGGGCTGTTTATTGAAATGCAAATGTTGCTGCCTGTGGTACTCTGACCTTATTGCTCCTAGCAGTTGAGAAAAATTCTTCCCTTCTAGGTTTTGAGTGGCAACAAATGAAAAAAATCTATCTGGTAGTGTGCTCAGCAAAAAATACATTTTTAATTTTTCGCTCATAAGATTCTGAACAGTGTTCAGTTGATCAAATATAGTTTGCATTCTTATTAGATGCTTATTTACATCTCCATTGTCTTCCAAATGACATGCATGCAGTTCTCTTAACAGAGAGATCACTTTCTGATCATCAGCCTCTGAATATGGAGTGCACAAATTCTCAATCACTTCCTTAGCAGTAGAAATATTTTTAATCTCTGCTAATCTGTGATCTGGTAGTGATCTAGCAATGAGAATTTTGGCTCTCTTATTTTTCTTGTCCCATTGTTTCGTGGTTTCCTCACTATCTTCTGGTTTTGGCTGAGGCAATTCCAAAGCATCTAAACATTCTTCAAAATCTAATTGCATTTTTAATCTGAATAGCCATGCTGAGTAATTATCCTCAGTCAGCCTTGGTATGGGGGGAGCCCCCTCCTCCTTATCCATTGTTCAGAGAGAAGAAAAAAACATTTTCTGAACTTAGCCTTTAAAAATGTGCAAGCGGCTTTTTGGCTGTGAGACCAAAGAAAGCCTTTTTCAAAATCACTTCTCAGTCTGCTGAGCTGCACTGGTTTGTACTGGCTTGTACTGGTTTTGTACTGGGCTGAGCTGGGCCCATAACCCTTTGTTGGAGTCTGGAAGGTTAGAAAAACACTCCAAGCAGCTAACGACAGTCTTGCAGAATAGAAGCACCCAGAAAAGACTTGCACATACAGCTTAATTAACGTTCAGAAATAAAACAGTCTCCACACATTAGTTAGTTGAAGAAAAATAAAGATAGCTTACATTTTTATTCAGTAGATCTTGGTTATAAGCATTCATGGTAGAAAGGCTTAATAATCTCCGGTCTGCGTGCAAGCGAGGTATTTCAGACGAGACCCACATAGCCATGTGGCCCTCCTGTGAGCATGTGTGCTTAGGAAGAAAGGAAGATGGAGAATGGCCCTGAAAGACCCAAGAATGAGCAGGAAACAGGAAGTCAGGTGACCCAGGCACCTCCCGCAAACACAGTAGAGATAAGCTTCAGTAGAAAAGTCCTCCCCTATGTTTCTGAGACAATGCTGAGTTGACTTCCTATAATCCTAACATATTTAACCTTAAGAGGAGAAGGAGAATTGTGTTTTCTCAGGAATTTAGTTAAATATCTCTCATTTCCATATTAGAGGTAAAGATATTAGGTTGCAGTCACTTATGTGTGCCTTCTAATTCAATAGAAACATATAGGTACTTACCTGGCTAGTGGTGCCAAATACACAAACACACACACAAGCATGTTATTTGGCTGCTCACAGAATAAAAATATAGATACGCTAAAAATAGAGTAAAATAAAAGGTGGCATTATAATAAAACTGGATAAAATCACAAACAAGGTGGAGAGTGCAGAATAACAGCAAAGTAAAAAGCTGAAACTGATTTTTTTAAAAAAAAACTACAGTTGTAAACTCCATTCTGTTACATTTCTGCTTGTCTCATCTTGAAAATTGCATAATAAAGATGCAGATAGGACCACCAAATGAGTGGATATTAAAGCATCTTTCCTGTGAAGAAAAGGCTAAATGATTGGAGCTTTTTGACTTAGAAAAAAGGCAACTGAAAATATGATTGAACTAGACCAGATTGTGTGTTTTGGAGAGAAAGAAGGTTTTTTCTGTGTATTGTCGAAGGCTTTCACGGCCGGAGTTCAATGGCTGTTGTGGGTCTTCCGGGCTGTGTGGCCGTGTTCTGGAACCGTGTTCCAGAACACGGCCACACAGCCCGGAAGACCCACAACAGCCAAGGTTTTTTCTCTCTCTTTCAAAATCATAGAATTTAGATCTAGTGATCCTGAGTAATAGGGCAATGCAACCTATACAGAAACATATCTTCTCATTTCAGATCATGTTGCATGTGTGGTTATGGTTTTTAGCTTAAATAGTTAAAAACTTTTGTGACAAATTTATAGTGAAAGACAAATTTATCAGATACTGTTAATCACCAAGTTGAAATGGAACCATTATGTTTGGGAGAGACATCTCTCACTATCTGATGCCGGGGAAGAAGGTGGAGCAATTCTGCTTGTGAATTTTCTAGAGGCATCTGGATAATGACTTTGGGAAACAAGATACTTGTTTAGATGGATCACGAGATTAATCAAGTGGGACTCTTAATATTATTATATGTCTTAGCATAGAAAAATGATATATTAGGGATTGTTAACTACTAGACAGCTTTCTTTTCTTTTTCAGAAATAAGCTCCACTGTGTTTAGTAGGTCTTGTTCAAAGAAAAACATACATAAGACTGAAGCCTAAATGTATAAGAAGTGGCAAATGCTGATGTGCTATTATTTTCACGACCATATGATAGTCTCTTGAAATGTAGACAAAATAAATCACTGTGGCTACCTATGGAAAGTTAATTATTCCAGAAGAAGCAAAGCTAAAAAGTTTAGGTGGGGGGAAGACTCATAGATTTTAATGCCATCTGCAGCATAAACAAGATCAGGATGTGAATAGCACAAGGAAGAGAAACTCTGAAGTTGAGAAATTTGTCACTTAAAGAAGACTTCAGTGTTATTCTATTTTCGATAGTTCCGTTCTGTTAACTCCTGAGATAAAAGAAACTTTGCACTTAGCTAAAAGCACTAGATTTCCTAGCCTTTGTGCTTGGTTTCCAATAAGGCTTTAAAACTGAATTGAATAACTTCTTCAAAGAAGTCATTCTCATTATTAGATTTGGATTTGGAAAATACAAGGGGAAAAAAGTGGTTTTGGCCTTTCCTCCTAAATGAGGTGTCTCATATAATTTCTTTTAAACTGTGAATGCTGTTTTACCAATACAAATTAGAGCATGTGACACTAGGATAGGTTTCCCCAGTGCCCTCTCTACCACCACCCCCGTCCCAAAATTCTTGGCTATTTCTATTTCTTTAGATCTCCTCTTTTTATCTTAAGCCTGTGAAATTGGTTAGGTTGAACAAGAGTGATAGGCTAAAAGCCGCTCTATCGGTTTCTTGAGGATTTGAATTTCTGTCTCTCAGTCCTGGTGTTCCATTTTCCATGTCCTTTAAAATTATCAGACAGTTGCATCTTGGCAATGACTTGAAAAAAAAGTAGTGTAAGAGATTTACTGAAGTCCCATTTTAATCTGGTAAAGTGCAAACCTATACACAGGAGTAATCTCATCAGAGCTTGCTTCTGAGTGAATATTCTCAAGTTTGTCATCTATTATATTGCAATCCTTTACAAACCTAGACCTTACTTCTGGGTGGATGTAGGTATTATTGCTGTATAAGTTTGTCATCTATTACAGGGGTTGGCAACCTGTGGTCCGCGGGCTGTTAGGAAGTGGGCCGCAGGGTGAGCCAGAACAGCTGATTGGTGGGGGCCTGGAAGGGGAAACACCTCCACCTATCAGCGTGAGGCAAGGAAGAGGGGAGGCGGGCCGAGGAGCACCCCCGCCAATCAGCCTCCCCTCGCTTTTCGCTTCCCTGCCGCTCGGTGCAGCGTTTTTTCGCGGAACTGAGGGCATTTTCGGGGTCCCCAGAGTCTGCCCTTTCGAAGGGGCACCGGCGGGACACAGGGCAGACTTCCCCCCCACACTTTTGCTCCCCGCGGTTTTTTCAGCCCCTACCAGGGTAGCTCGGGCGCACCTCCGCCTCCCCGTCGCACAGCTGATCGGCACAGAGATTTTCCACCCCAGGGCGCCCCCCCCCCACCGTCACTTTTTGCAGTGATCCAAGGCTTTTTCACGTTCTTGGCTATCTGCAATCCAAAAATATGTCTTAAACAGCCGTTCTATTAAGCCAGCAGAAAGTAATAGGAGATAGCTCCATGCTATGCACAATTTATTCTCCAACCTGGTGTTGATACTGTGGTGGTTAACACTGTGAGGGTATGCATATGTAAACCATATTCATAGATTCAGTTTTCTTTGAGCATGCAAAGGAAGGGAAAAGATGGACAGGACGGGGATCTACTGGTGGATCTCTGACTGATTAAAGTAGGGGTGAATAATCTGTGGCCTTCCAGATACAGTTTAATTGCATCTCCTATCATCTCTCACTAGTGGACATGTTGGGTTGAGTTGCTGGTTCACTATATTCAGATATATAGTCGAGTTCGCTATATTCAGAGAAGAGGAGCACATGTTGCTTACTCATTGCTGGACCAAGTGGACTGGTTAATTTTGGCAAGTACCCACATTTTTAAGTAAAAGGTGCTTAATTATAAGACAACAGTAACACAATCAGTTAATAAGATTGAATATGGCTTAACAGTTAAAGATCCTGAATAGTTATTGTGAAATTATATAGTTTGGTGAACCAGGGGAAGGTAGTTTTGTCGTTGTTGATTTTAAATAGACTCTTTGGGATTACAGTCAGCCTCTTTCTTCATTGCTATAATGCAGCCTAGAATCATTCAGAAATATTAGGCTATACTGTACCTCCTGTTACTCCAGTAGCCCAGCCACTGGCTGAGAATTATGCTGTAGATGCATTTTCTCTTCTGGTAAAATGCTGCATGTCTAAGTGTCCGTTAGATGGCACTGTTCCCATTTTTGGTTTTAAAAAATATTATTAGGGTTGTACAATGCTTCAGATTGACAGAGCACTCAGGAGCATATAACACTTGTCTGCAACACCTTAAAGCATCTGCTGTGTTTGCATTACCATGAGTTCCAAAGCATCTTTTGGAAGTTAAATTCAATGGACTTTACAGCCCTATAAATTGCATTCCACCAGACTTCTCTAGGATGAATTGAAGAAGAAACAGCACATGAATTAGTTCCCCTGGTACTTGGAAACAATACTGTCAATACTCTTAACACAGCAGGAAAAAGATGCTGTGGAATTAAATTAGAAATAAAATGAGGAAATTAAAGGGAAAATGGATCATTAAAGGGGAAAAAAAATGAAGAGGGGAAGAAAGAGTTAGAAATGAAAATCTGCAGAAGGGAATGTGCCAGGGCAGGGAGGTAGTAAGCAAGTAAATCTGCAGTCTTTTGCTTCACATACAAATCTCTGTTGAATACAGTGCATTGCTTCTAAGTGGATATGCGCTAGATTCTGCTATAAAATCAAAAATTAGTGGGTGAAACTAGTTTTAAGCGTAAAATTGCCATTTATTTGCATGCTCTATGTTTTAAAATAACTATGTAATTGGAATACATTAGAATTATGAACAAAAATACTAGTGCAGGCAGGAAATACCATTTCTGGAATATAGTTTAGATAATGGAGGAAGATTATTACAATAACCTCTTCCACTCTGATCTACTAAGTTTATTTTTAAACTTAGTAGATCAGAGTGGAAGAGGTTATTGTAGAAAGTTTATTTTTAAACTTAGTAGTAATTGCCACTGTGGTAATTGCTAAAAAAAACTTTTAGGGATTGATAATAATTACTTCCACATGTCTTATTAGAGACATTATTTAAATCTTTGGAGCCTATGGGACTGAAGAGAGATTTTCTTTGCTGCACATGTTGGCTTTCATCCTTTAAAAATAGTCATTATCAGTGTTGGAATCATCAGGGGTCAACTCAGCATTGTCTCATAAGCATAAGGGGGGTCCTTTCTAGTAAACGCATCTCTGTTGTGCTTGTGGGATGTCACATGGGTCACCTGATTTCCACTACCTCCTCCTTCTTGAGTTTGGGGGATTAACAATCTTCATTACGCTTTGGGCACACCTGCAAGCAGGAGGTGCTGCAAGATGCAGCTCTCGTCCTTTCCATCTCGCTTGCACACAGATCTACTATGAATCTACTTGTATCCAGATCTACTGAATAAATGTAAGCTATCTCTATTTTTCTTCATCTAACTACTATGTGAAGACTGAATTTATTTCTGAACGTAATTAAGCTTAACATGCAAGTCCCTTCTGGTTCACGCTTCTACTTTGCAAGATTGTTGTTAGCTGCTTGGAGTTCTTTTATTAACCTTCAAAACTCCATCAATCAGTACGATCCTGTATGTGCTTTTTCTTGGTATGTGAAAATGTTGTCATAGTTTGTATGCATACACACACCACATGTTTTATTTATTTATTTATTTGTTTGTTTGTTTGTTTTCTATCCCACCTTTATTATTTTTATAAATAACTCAAGGCGGCGAACATACCTAATACTCCTTCCTCCTCCTATTTTCCCCACAACAACAACCCTGTGAGGTGAGTTGGGCTGAGAGAGAGTGACTGGCCCAAGTTAGTCAATGTTACACTGAGAAATGTTGCCCAACAAGCTCTTCCAAAAAAGTAACTTCACTCTCTTACTGCAGGAATCTTTATTTTCGTGTCTCTTCTTTAACACGAATGGGGATCCATCTGGTGTTTGTCATGGAGGGCGATCCCCCAAAGCTGAAAACAAGCACAGTGCAGAAGAGAACAGAAGCTCGCTTTGGGCCATCAAAAAAGCCTGGGATTGCAAGAATGGGGAGATCCCGTTTCAAGTTTCTTTTGAAAGAGGCAAGCTATCATAGTGGGTTATATTTACAGGATGCTGAATATTGGCAGTATCGGATTTGTACGGTAGGAGGCATCAATATTTAAAATATCTTATTGAACCAATGCTAATTTTTCCAGAGTCTGAGTTGCTTGAGAGCAATCCATTTGGATTAGTTGGACCCATGGTGCTGTCCTGCCCGTTTCATCAAACGTGGTGTCTTACGTTTCAGTAGCTTTTGAAACATAAAGTCCTCTGCTTGTCATTGATTTTCTTTGGGTGCAGTGGTTGCCAATTTTATATTATTGTAAAATGTGAGGAGGATGTCCAGAAGATTACTTCAGTGGGCATTGGGGGAGGATATTTTCACTTTCTAGATGCATTAAGACTATCCCAATCTTAATGCAGTTTGCCACTGAAAATTGTCAAGAAACCGTACCAGTGTAGTCTTGGCTACCTCAAAACATTTTTAAAAAGGGAGCAGAAGAACAGCCGTGGGCTGTGAGTTCTTCATCCCTACGGCATTTCTTATTGCTTCTTCTGTTGGGATGTTTACTGTTTCAGTGCCTTGAACTGCTGGAGTGCTTGGGAATCCCATGGATTCAAGCAGCTGGAGAAGCAGAGGCGATGTGTGCTTACCTGAATGCCAATGGCTATGTGGACGGGTGCATCACCAACGATGGAGATGTCTTCCTGTATGGTGCTCAGGCAGTTTACCGAAATTTTACCATGAACATCAAGGTAGTTTACTGGGGATTTATTGATGCATGCTACTTTTTTAAAAAATATAATATTTATTAAAGAAATGTTTAAAGAATAAAAACAATACAAATTTTGAAAGAGAAAAATAAGGAAAGGAAAGTAATAAGTAAGCGGGGGGGAGGGAAGTACAAAGAAAAATAGAGAAGAGAAAGAAGGAAAGGAAAGGAAAGGAAAGGAAAGGAAAGGAAAGGAAAGGAAAGGAAAGACAAAAAGTTATAAAGAAATGGCTTCCAGTCTTCTTAACAGCAATTACAAGTACCTTTATATTTTACCCCCTTTCTCTAAGATTATGGCATAATTTCCTTCTTTCCATAGTCTACCCTTTCTAATCATCAACCCCATAAATCACAAGTTCATTTTTTTCATTTTTCAGCAAAAAGTCCCTAAGGGATTTTTAGTCACTCATAAATGCAGTTATTGTCCTTTCTCTAATCAAACAAGTCAATTTTGCTACTTTTTGTTTCTTAAAAAAAGTCTGAATCTCTATTCTGATACCCTTTGTCTTACTCAAAAAATATTTTGACCTCACTCCTCCACACCACTACTTTTTATCCTTTGTGATTATAATATTAGATACTCTTGGGTGTAAGATTTCAACTCAGTAGGACTGAATTTTGAAGAGACGTATTTGTGATTACTTTGTGTGCCTTGTCTCCACTGTCAGGCAGAAGGATTGTGAAACACCAAGCTTGTTCATCCTACATTGCTTGAGTGGATCACGAGACGTTTTTGATATTCAGCTCCTCCTTACAGACACCGTAATTTCTGCCTAATTCTTGGCAAATCCTAGTTTGACAAGATACAGTGTTCCTTAGAATAAGTATTTTCAGACTTATTCAATAACGTTTGTGGTATTGCTAGTAAACATATGAAGAATGATGAACCATTAAGAGGGAGTGAATGAATGTTTGTTTATTCGGTCAATGACCAGCAAGTTGCATTAAGAGGAAGTATCACCATCCTACTCTATTCTGTGCAGGACCCGCATGTCGACTGCTATTTGATATCCGCTATTGAAGACAAACTCGGCTGCAGCAGAGAGTCTCTGATTGGATTAGCAATTCTGCTTGGTTGTGATTATCTTCCTAAGGTAACCAAACAATCAAATAAACCTGAATGTTTATATTGCTAATCGCTATTTTTTTGTAGCACCTGTTACTTGCATCGTCATGAAGTAGAAGAGGTTCTAGAATCATATTACTCTATTATGTTAAATGCTTCCCTGCGCAGGTTTCCTGTACCATAGGTTTCTTTTCCTGCCGCCATGTTTTTTCATGCCAAGGACACTTACTTGGGAAAAGTGATCCTGTACTGGGGGGAGGGGGAGGAATAACTGGATCTGAAACATTCCCTCCACAAATCAAGGAGCTTTGTATCTTTGTGGAAGAAACTAGGTTTCAGCAAAGCTTACTGCTGGATTTCTGTCTGGGGTTTCTTTGATTCAAAAGGATCTTTTAACCCTAATCCTCCTGCTCTGCTTTTTCAGATGAAAGAAGGAGTTGACAGGAACAGCCTTCCCAGTATGTGCGTCCACATTCTTTTTGTTAAACTGATACAGCAAACTGTTTCAGTTACATTTTCCAGTGCTTAGCTGCCAGATGTTCGTTTCAAAATATCTTTGTCCTTCCTTCACCTTAGGCCAATTTGGTTTTGGTTTCTTAGCAGTCCCAGAAGAATGCACCAGTTTAAAATTGTTTCAGTAACTCAATCATCCACATTACTGATTGCATAAGAATATTCCTTGCTATAATCATTCTTTGCACGTTCTTTTTTAAAAGGCATCTTACCTTGACCCTGTCAAGGTGTAACTGATGGCACTGGTTGTGGTAATACATCATTCTAATGTCAGTGTGCTTTTGTGGACAATATTTGCCTGCCCTTTGAGTGTCTGTGTTATTTTTGCATGGTTGCCCTTTATTCTTTTACGTTGCTACAAAGCTGGGATTCACTGTCTTTCAAGCTAACCTGCTTTGCAGGGTTGTTGTGAATATAAAATGAAAGGCAAGCCATGAAAGCAAGGGGTGGGCAAAATGTATCCCTTACAAGATTGGTGGACTGCAACTTCTATTATCCCACAGCATTAGTCATGCTGGCTATCAAAGATTATTTGAACAGTGTTTGAAGGACAGCCACATGTTACCCACTTCTGATGTGAGCCATCCTGAGCTCATGGAAGGATGTGTGTAACAGAAGGACCTTAAATAAATAAGTACGGTGCCACATATTTATTTCCAAAACGCTCTCCGGTGGTACTGATACCTTGCAGTCAAACTCGGCTATGATTATATTCTTTGAGCCTGAAACAACTAAAATTTTTGAGTTAGCCAATGTTTTATTTATTTGTTTGTTTTCTTTCTTTGTTACATTTGCCTACTATTGAATCTTCTAATGGGGTATAAGTGACTTGTGCACACTGTACAGACACTGGTTTGGTTTTCTGGATTTAGTGAGAATTGCTGCTTTTCAGATGTCGCAACCGCCTGGGAAAAGCCGGCCTGAGCTCGGATCTGTTTGTCACAAATGATAGTCGCACAACTGCTGGTCAAATGTGGCAGTGAGGGAAACCATGACCTAATGGGTCAGCTTTTGGCATGAATTCATCCATGGGCTCCCCTTAAAAAATGGAAAGAAGATTCCCTTTGTCCTCCCCTTCCTTGTGGCTTCTCACAAAGAGGGCCTCATGAAGAATTTTTCCCCCAGGGTTTCTTGTCCCTCCACCTCCCCAAACCTCTATGGTTGCTTTTCTCTCTCTAGTGCTTAGAGCAGTGTTTCTCAACCTCGGCCACTTTCCGATGTGTGGACTTCAACTCTCAGAATTCCCCAGCCAGCAAGGCAGTTGTGCGACTCTCATTGGTTACAAACAGACCTGAGCTCAGGCCGGCTTTTCCCAGGCTGTTGCGACATTTCTCTCTAGTGCTTAGAGCAAGGCTGGCTGGGGAATTCTGGGAGTTGAAGTCCAGACATCTGAAAGTGGCCAAGGTTGAGAAACACTGACTTAGAATCACTGTTTCTACTTGCATATAAGGTCAAATAAATGTTTTTAGATTCTTTGAGTAACCCTTCTGATTAGAGTTTTGGCACTTTTACTTTCTGATATGTACAAATGATCTTCACGCTTTCTATATAACCTGACCATTCTAGTTCCAGGCTTAATTCTGCTGGTCTGATTAGCTGAAATGGTCTCTCTCCATCCTTAAGTTATTTTGACTCATACTTGTGCATTTTAAAATTTCAGAACTGGGTATTTTCAAAACTTTTTATAGTCCTTATTAAAGCACATGATCTGTAATCCAATTTTTTAAAAATCAGTTATCCTGTTAAGAAGTGGCCATTTTCTACAGTAGCCTTAGTGTGATTTGGCTAAATTTGCCAGTTATTTATTGATTTAATTTATGTGGCCACCCATTCATGAAGTGATATTTTACTTTGATTACTGCAGAAAATATTCACCAAAACCACCATTTGTCTTGATAATTTTTGCCCAATCATTTATGATTTCATAGTTTGAATGAAAGTCCTGCAGTTTTGAAACAATAAAGTATACTTTTATACATTTATCTAAACTGTATCAAAATACCTGATCTCTTGTTTCTCAAAGGGAGTTCCTGGAGTAGGAAAAGAACAGGCTTTAAAGCTGATCAAAACCTTGAAAGGACAGTTTACTGCAAAGGTATGTTTTATCTTATTTTTAAATTGTGTCTCACATTTTCTCCTTTCCCTTTTTCTTTCAGGGAGTAAGTTCTTCACAGGATTCAGATTTATACTGTGTGCATAAATGTACATTGTGTGTATAGATGGGGTTATTTGTCAGTGCTATACATTTGTCACCATTTCAATATTGTTTTAGATTTGAGAGTATGGAAAGACCATTTCTAATCTGGTGATATCCCAGTATCAACAGCTAAAAAAGTGGTTCATTGTTCCGTGTGCCGTCATCCGGGTGAGTCAGCTCGTAGCTTCAGAAAAGAGGTTCAAAGTCCCCCTTTGAATTGTGTACCCTGGTGTATAAAGACTGATATGTCATGATTATGATGAGTGTGATCACTACCTCCTTCTCTCTGAAAAGGAAAAGTAAGCCTCTGGCCATAACAGTTCTGTATGGTATAATTGGTTTGGACTTTATGTACTGTCAGATGCTGTGCTAAGGCATTTGGCCCCTGTGTAATCAACAATAAGCTATAGTTTGTCAGGGCGAGCGGATGGAGCGGCCTGCTTCTCTCCTAGGCACCAGCGATCCAAGTACTATGCAGTAAATAGACTCCAAACAGAAGTTATATCAAATAACCTATTTACTTATATACATATGTATTTACAGATCACTTCCACACAGGTAACAAATGATAAACCAACGATACAGCATACAGAGGTAGAATGTATTCACCACACCCAACTTAACTCTAAGCACCTGTTGTATGAGTCACACACTGACACATCATCCCTACAACAATGGCTGCTAATTGGGTGACTCTGCAGAATATTTCCCCTTTCACCTAAATATCAAGCCTCTCAATATAATTTATATCTAGCTGTAAATTCCTGGGTATATCAAACCCCAACACCCCTTCAATTTACAATAGATATTACATTTCACATATACAGAATAGAAGACATACACATTTGAGATATACACATCCTATGTCTATCTATGCTTAGAGGCTTTGTCATCACATCTGCTACATTACATTCAGATGGACAATATTGCAAATCTATCAGATACTCTTTGACAGCATTCCTAACATTATGATACTTGATATCAACATGTTTGCTCCTTGTTCTGATTTTATCACTCTTTGCAATCTGTATACATGCCTCACTATCATCGTATACACATATAGGACCCTCAATTGTTATATTTACACCCATTAACAATTGCCTATACCAAATCAATTCTGAACATAGGTCAGACAATGTAGTGTACTCCGCCTCTGCAGTTGATACTGCGACTGAACTTTGTTTACGAGACCTCCACCCAACTAAGGTGTTACCAAACATTATTATCAATCCTGTCATTGATTTCCTGTCATGTATATCATTACCCCAATCACTATCTACATAGCATTTCAATTCCAATGGCTTACATGGTTTTATCAATAAACATTTATCAATAGTCCCCTTAAGATAGTCCCCTTTTTTTTGAAACGCGGCCCAGGACGCGGCGCTGTCGGAGGCGGCGCAGGAGCAGCTGCAGGGGCAACGTGTGTGCGTGAGAGTCAGCTCCGGGGGTTGCGGGGAGGGGAAGGCTGTATTTCCCCCCTTTGGGTTGCAAACGGCCTTGCATGTGGGATCAGGCCCACATGCAAGGCCGTTTGCAACCCAAAGGGGGGAAACACAGCCTCCCCCTCCCCGCAACCCCCAGAGCTGACTCTCACGCGCCGCATCCTGGGCCGCGTTTCAAAAAAAAAAAAAGCGTTTTGGCTTTGATCAGGCCCACATGCAAGGCCGTTTGCAACCCAAAGGGGGGAAACACAGCCTCCCCCTCCCCGCAACCCCCAGAGCTGACTCTCACGCACACACGTTGCCCCTGCAGCCGCTTCTGCGCCGTCTCCGACAGCGCCGCGTCCCGGGACGCGAGTGGCAGGGCGGCGCAGGGTGAAGAGCCTGGGACGCCGAACGGTGGGGTGGGGGGATTGATGGGACGGGAGGGTGCCGCGCCGCGCGCCGCCCTTGACGTCAGGCGCTGGCGAAGGCCTTTCCCCTTCTCGCCTTCTTGGCCGCGGCGGTGGCGGAGGATGTGCGGCCCGGGGATCCTGCCGCAGATGGGAAACCCAGCCTGCTCTCCCCACCCGCTTCCCACGCTCTCCGCTCCCCAGAATACCCCACGATATTCTGGGGAGCGGAGAGCATGGGAAGCGGGTGGGGAGAGCAGGCTGGGTTTCCCATCTGCGGCAGGATCCCCGGGCCGCAGTCGCCTGGCACTTTCGCGATGGCGAGGGGAGGGCGCCGAAGCTGCGGGCCGGGCTGGGCTGGGGCCGGATCCTGTGCTCCTGATGACTCCTCTGGGCAGGTTTCCCTTTGCCCCACGATATTCTGGGGAGCAGAGGGTGGCAGCTGTTTCTCCGCCACTCCCGGTGGGGCGGCCGGGCCGGGTTCGCGGAGCCGCTGGCTGCGCAGAGCCGCTGGCTGCACCCCCTCCCTCCGTGAGCCCCCCGCCCCCTTCCACGCAATTGGCTCCCGCCCGCAAACCCCGCCCCCTTCCACGCGATTGGCTCCCGCCTGCAAACCCCGCCCCCTTCCATGCGATTGGCTCCCGCCCGCAAACCCCGCCCCCTTCCACGCGATTGGCCCCCGCCCGCAAATCCCGCCCCCTGGCTCTCGAGCACTTCAAAATGTGCACGAGCATGTCAAAATGGCTCCCGGCAAAAAAAGTTTGCCGACCCCTGCGATAGAGCATTGGCAAGTATAATTTTATGTCTGGAGGATAGCCAGCTATGTTATGTTAGACATTTAACGTTAGCCAGTGCGTGTTGGGAAGCTTTAAAGAATGTTTATCTGAGAAGCACGCTGTTATGCAAGGTTATGCTAACACGCAAACTTTATCACGCCAGATTATGGGTATCTGATAATATTCGGGATCACCTGCATTATATGACTAATTTGTTTCAGGAGTTGGCTCAGAGAGATATGCCGTTTACAGATACCTAAATACACATTTGATACCTTGCCAATGCTTCTGGGTAGGTTTGGTTACATATCTACTCAGAACATTTACTGCGTTCCCGATATCAGGATGCGACCATTGTGCTATATACAATAAACTTCCAATTATTGAATGATAGTGTTCTTGATCACATGAAGTTTGGCCATCATCTCCAGTCTCTGTTTTAACAAAATCTGTTGTCATCGGGGTTGGAACTTCCTTGCAATGTTCCATATTACATCTTAGCAGTTGTTCAATTTTCTTCCGCTGCTCTAGAACATAACCCCCATCAACCTTCTGAATACCTACGCCTAGGTAATTCCTAATCTCTCCCAGATCTTTGACATCAAATTGTTGTTTCAGATTTTCAGTAAATTCAATTACCCTGCTTTGATCTTTCGCTATAAAACACAAATCGTCTACAAAAATCAAAAGCAAAATCTGTTCATCATTTTCACATTGCTTTACATACAGACATGGGTCAGCTATACTACACTTGAATCCCATTCTTTGTAATTCCTTATCTAACTTTAGATTCCAGCAACGTTCCGACTGCTTGAGTCCATACAACGCTTTCTGCAACTTGTATACACTCCCTGCAATATTTGATTCATAACCTGGGGCTTCAGCCATATAGATTTCTTCTTTCAAATCAGCATGCAAATATGCTGTTGTGATATCATAATGGTGTACTACACAATTCCCAGCTGCTGCCATTGCTAAGGCAAACCTAAATGTCTCACCTCTTAGCGTTGGTGCAAAAACTTCATCATAAGTCTGATTCTTGACCTGGGAAAATCCTTGTGCTACCAACCTAGCCTCATACTGAATATCACCATTCACTAAGGTTTTCTTCTTATAAACCCACTTACAACCTACTGCCCTATGCCCCTCAGGCAACCTGGTAGATTTAAAAACCTTATGAGAATTAATGGCTTTCATTTCCACATCCATAGCAGCTTTCCATCTACTCTGCTCTTGCTGTGGCAGATAAACATTCTTTAAAGCTTCCCAACACGCACTGGCTAACGTTAAATGTCTAACATAACATAGCTGGCTATCCTCCAGACATAAAATTATACTTGCCAATGCTCTATCGCAGGGGTCGGCAAACTTTTTTTGCCGGGAGCCATTTTGACATGCTCGTGCACATTTTGAAGTGCTCGAGAGCCAGGGGGCGGGATTTGCGGGCGGGGGCCAATCGCGTGGAAGGGGGCGGGGTTTGCGGGCGGGAGCCAATCGCGTGGAAGGGGGTGGGTTTTGCGGGCGGGAGCCAATCGCGTGGAAGGGGGCGGGGTTTGCGGGCGGGAGCCAATTGCGTGGAAGGGGGCGGGGGGCTCACGGAGGGAGGGGGTGCAGCCAGCGGCTCCGCGCAGCCAGCGGCTCCGCGAACCTGGCCCGGCCGCCCCACCGGGAGTGGCGGAGAAACAGCTGCCACCCTCTGCTCCCCAGAATATCGTGGGGCAAAGGGAAACCTGCCCGGAGGGGTCATCAGGAGCACAGGATCCGGCCCCAGCCCAGCCCGGCCCGCAGCTTCGGCGCCCTCCCCTCGCCATCGCGAAAGTCCCAGGAGACTGCGGCCCGGGGATCCTGCCGCAGATGGGAAACCCAGCCTGCTCTCCCCACCCGCTTCCCACGCTCTCCGCTCCCCAGAATATCGTGGGGTATTCTGGGGAGCGGAGAGCGTGGGAAGCGGGTGGGGAGAGCAGGCTGGGTTTCCCATCTGCGGCAAGATCCCCGGGCCGCACATCCTCCGCCACCGCCGCGGCCAAGAAGGCGAGAAGGGGAAAGGCCTTCGCCAGCGCCTGATGTCAAGGGCGGTGCGCGGCGCGGCACCCTCCCGTCCCATCAATCCCCCCACCCCACCGTTCGGCGTCCCAGGCTCTTCACCCTGCGCCGCCCTGCCACTCGCGGCCCAGGACGCGGCGCTGTCGGAGGCGGCGCAGGAACGGCTGCAGGGGCAACGTGTGTGCGTGAGAGTCAGCTCCGGGGGTTGCGGGGAGGGGGAGGCTGTGTTTCCCCCCTTTGGGTTGCAAACGGCCTTGCATGTGGGCGTGATCAAAGCCAAAACGTGTTTTTTTTTTGAAACGCGGCCCAGGACGCGGCGCTGTCGGAGGCGGCGCAGGAGCGGCTGCGGCTGGAGATGGCGCTGCTCCACGGCATCCAGGTGCTGGGCGAGGGCGTGGGCCCGGGACGCGAGCGGCAGGGCGGTGCAGGGCGGCGCAGGGCGCCTGGCCGGGGCGGTGGCGGCAGGGGGACGGAGCCGGCGGAGGTTTGCCGGGCGACAGGACGGGGCGGGCGGTGCTGCTGGCGGAGCTGGAGGGAGCGGAGGGACCAGGCGTTCCCGTGGGCGCAGCGCGCACTCTGCAACCCGCCTTGGAGAAGCCGCCGCAGGAGGCCCTCCGGGTGCACCCTCCTGCCCCATCAATCCCCCCACCCCACCGTTCGGCGTCCTCTCCCCCCGCTAATCCGAGCCCTGCGGCGGCCGGGGGAGCCGAGCCAGGCTCGGACCGGAGGCGGCCAAGGGGAGAGCAGGCGGCTCTTCGCCCTGCGCCGCCCTGCCGCTCGCATCCCGGGCCTGCGCCCTCGCACAGCACCTGGATGCCGCGGAGCAGCGCCATCTCCAGCCGCAGCAGCCCCTGCAGCCGCTCCTGCGCCGCCTCCGACAGCTCCGCGTCCCGGGCCAGCAGCGCCTCCCTGCTGTGCCTCGCTCAGTGCGAGAGCCAGGGGGTGGGGTTTGCGGGCAGGGGCCAATCGCGTGGAAGGGGCAGGGGTGAGTTCAGCTGCGGAAGAGCCACACTCAAGGGGCCAAAGAGCCTCATCTGGCTCGCGAGCCGCCATTTCCGACCCTTTCTCTATCGTGTAATAGAGCAACTGCTTCTCCGTCCAACTCGGTCGGTGGGTCATCAATAATCTTCCAAAGACCCTCACGTCGAAGATACATTTCCATTTTGTATGCCCATGATGAATAATTAGTGTCATTCAGTCTTTCCAGAGGAAAACCTCCCCCGACTGCCAGCAACATCGTCACTGTGCTCATCTGTCTTCAGCCCCTTCTGGGCAGACACCGATGATTAAAGACACAGACCTTATCAGAATGTCCTCCAGCTGCAAAACAAGCGTAGGAGAAAAAAACACAAGCAGGCACGGAACCTGTTAAAGCTCCAAATCACTCCAAATAGCCACACGACTCCCAGATAGGCTTCAAAAGCTTCCGGCTCACAGACTGCACACAATCCCATGATCCACAGCCAGTCCAAAGCTTCTGTCGTCTCTGGCTTCTCTGTCACCTCTGGGCCCGTAACCTGTCGGGGCGAGCGGATGGAGCGGCCTGCTTCTCTCCTAGGCACCAGTGATCCAAGTACTATGCAGTAAATAGACTCCAAACAGAAGTTATATCAAATAACCTATTTACTTATATACATACGTATTTACAGATCACTTCCACACAGGTAACAAATGATAAACCAACGATACAGCATACAGAGGTAGAATGAGAAGAAATGAGAAGAAAGAATACAGGACATCTCTGTATTTATATATAAACTGACCAATCACCTTATAGGTCACTCTCATTATTCACCACACCCAACTTAACTCTAAGCACCTGTTGTATGAGTCACACACTGACACATCATCCCTACAACAATGGCTGCTAATTGGGTGACTCTGCAGAATATTTCCCCTTTCACCTAAATATCAAGCCTCTCAATATAATTTATATCTAGCTGTAAATTCCTGGGTATATCAAACCCCAACATAGTTTTATGCCTGTACCCACACAGTGGAATTATGAATTGACAAGACTTCGTTCAGATATAATATATAACCGCCTAGGGTTCCTCCTTGGGAGGGAGATAGTCGGGATATAAGTATGATAAATAAATAAAATAAATAAATAATGCCAAAATGGTTTGGAATTACAAGAATAAACCTTCAGTGGCCTTTGGATAGTGAGTTCTCTTTTCCTCTCATATGATGATCAAACTCTGGTTCCTCATTTGCAGAGCAAGCACAAATCAGTTTCAGGTAAAAGGACAAAGTCTTGTTTCCCTCAGACTAGAAAAGGAAATAATATATTGTCACAGATGTATAGAAAAAGATGTGTGCAAGCTTGGGGCCTGGGTGAATAATACAAGACTGTAGGTTATTATGCTATGAGGAAGCTTTCTGAGTCCTTTATTGATAAAATTTAGATATTTTGGCAGAAAAATTAAATTTTCTGTTTACCTCTGTAACTGAGTTATTAACTGGATTTTCACAATATTCTGAGCCATTGTCTGCTTAGTCATAATTTGTTGAATCTCACTTGTTAAATAATAGCCAAATGCTAAACCATATATTTATTTATTTGAATGCAGCACAAATTTATTTATTTGAATACTTTGATAGGTATGGTAGGAGCCTTATTTCAAAAAGCAAAGGAACTCAGAACAAAGACATTGGCAAGACCAATACAAAACTAAATTTGTTTTATTTTAAATATAATGTCAACGAATTTAATTCTGTTAATATAATTATTCCCCACTGTATTTAGTCTTATACTCCATATGTCACAATGGAAAGACTACTGTTCATTAGCAACTGTTGGAAAGGGTCTGGGGGAATAAATCCCCTGGCCTAAAGCATGATTTACAAGCTATGGTGGCTGAGTTCAACTGCATCTAAGCCCAAGCCAAACAAGCCATAATGTGGCTTGGTGTAACATGTGAACCCACTTGAACGTTATACTTGAAGGTTTGGGCTTAGCTAGTAACATTTTGCTCCCGTAAACAGTGTAGTGTAGTGGTAAAGGGTAAGGTGATCAACTTCTAGGCTACCCTCAACCAGGAAAGGTCACTGAGTGTCTTTGGGCCAAGTATTTGGGCTTGCAAATTCTACAATCTAAATATTTATCACAAGATTTTAATTTTAAATCAGCAGAAAAACTAGGCATTTGTGATATGTACTTAAAATTAGCATGAGCAGACCTTCTATGCATTAAATCATTGCTTTCCAAACTATGTGTTGCGACACAATACTGTGTCGCCTGCGGGGCCTAGGTGTGTCTTGCAAAAACCTGGAAGTGCTGATGGCGCACTGCCGCCATGCATGGCAGCGCGGGCGGCAGTGGCGGGCCATCAGCGCTTCCGGGTTTTTGCGCGGCACACCAGGACGCTGAAAGTGCTGCAGCGGCGGGCAAAAACCCGAAAGTGCCATGGCGGCAGCGGCAGCATGCGAAAACGTGGAAGCGTCGTGGCGGCAGTGGGGTGTGAAAACCTGAAACCCGGAAGCGCCACGGCAGCGGTGTGCGAAAACCCAGAAGCGCCATAGTGGTGGCACGCGGAAACCTGGAAGCGCCGTGGCAGTGGTGCTTCTGGATTTTTGTTTGCCGCCACCACGGCGCTTCCGGTTTTTCGCGCAACAACGCAACTGCGGTGCTTCCGGGTTTTCACATGCCGATGCAGCGGCAGCACTTCCAGGTTTTTGCGCGCTGCCATTGCTGTGTCGCCAACGAGAAAAGTTTGGAAAGCCCTGCATTAAATGGTCATGTATGGGAGTATTTTCAAATACAGCCTTTGCTGTTTGATTCTCAGCTTTCTGTACAATGTAGAGAGAATCTTTCTGCATACATGTGGCAACCAATTTACCATTCTTCCTAATTTCACAGCCATCTTTCTTAAAAGTTACAACATACCCAGATGCTACTAACTGATCCACAGACAAAAGATTACTTTGAAAATTAGCACAAATAAAACCTTTTTTACAGTTTATTTGTTTATTTAATTTATCCCCGCCCATCTCCCCGAATAGGGGAAAACATGGAAGATACATATCACCTTGACCCATGATCTTAGACATAGACCCATCAGCTAAGGAAACACTTTGTTAGTTCTAGACAAAGACACAAAAGAATCTTTATTATTACAGATATGACTATTTGCTCCACTATCTAAAATCCAAATATCTTTATTATCACAGCTTTCAACAACCTGTGCAATATGAGAAGATTGCAGAGCCTTCTTTCTCGTTGCTTCTTTCTTCTGAAAAATCTTCTTAATAAGGAAGTTGCATGGCTTTCCTCCTGCAGTAGAAATACATGCAGGTTCAGATAGACACAGAGATTCACAGCTCTTTTTTGGAAATTTTTGCAAATCAAAAACAGGATTAAAATCAGACTTTGGATCTTGGCTGAGAATGTTTGCACACGCAGGTTGCAAGTTCAGGTAAGAAGAAGTATCTTCTACTTTGCTGTCCCCTGCTAGGCATTCTTTCTATTTAGGTTTCTTCTTACCTAAAGCAGCAAAAAATCCAATCAAAACAAAACAAACCTATGTTAAAAGCAAATTTTCAAAATTACAGATGAAGTTAAAGAAGCAATGTGTTTTTGATTTTAAGTATAATCAAGCAACTGTGGGAGAAGTGGGTGAGCTAGATGACTTCATTAAAATCTAACTAGGGTGCATAAGATTTTGTAGAATAACTGGCAACTTGACAAGCACAAGGAAAGAACACAGTGACTGTTTCAGGTATAACACAGGAAAGAAGGAAAGGAAAGGAAAGGAAAGGAAAGGAAAGGAAAGGAAAGGAAAGGAAAGGAAAGGAAAGGAAAGGAAAGGAAAGGAAAGGAAAGGAAAGGAAAGGAAAGGAAAGGAAAGGAAAGTCCAACGTTTCCAGCTTACTTTCCTTTATTACTTTGCCAATTTTCAACATCTCCATTTGATACAAAGCAACTAGATAGGCAGCCTGAAATGATGTTCACTCTTCTGTTGTTTTTAGAAAGGGATCAGCAGTTTGATCCTGAGTTGCAGAAGAGTAATGGTCTGGAACAATGAAGCAGAGGCAGAGGAACATCCTATTACTAGATAACTACAGATAAGATGCTGCAGCAAAGGAGATTGTTACCTTGTCGTGGTGCTGGAGCTTGAGCACCTCAATGACACCATGAGCTAAACTATGAAGGAACACCCAAGACGGGAAGGTCATGGCAGAGAGGTCAGACTAAATACGATCCCTGGGGAAGGTAACGGCAACCCACCCCAGTATTCTTGCCGTGAAAACTAAATGGATCAGTACAACCAGAGATATGTCGGTATACCATCGGAAGATGGGACTCCCAGGTCGGAAGATGGTCAAAATGCTACTGCGGAGGAACAGAGGATGAGTTCAACTAGCCCCAGATGTGATGACGCAGCTAGCTCAAAGCCGAAAGGACGGCTAGCGGCCGATGGTGCTGGTGCTGAATGACGAATCCGATGTTATAAAGATCAACACACCATAGGAACCTGGAATGTAAGATCTATGAGCCAGGGCAAATTGGATGTGGTTATTGGTGAGATGTCAAGATTAAATATAGACATTTTGGGTTTCAGTGAACTGAAATGGACTGGAATGGGCCACTTCACATCAGATGACCACCAGATCTACTACTGTGGACAAGAGGACCACAGAAGAAATGGAGTAGCCTTCATTATTAATAATAAAGTGGCTAAAGCACTGCTTGGATACAATCCAAAAAATGATACAATGATCTCAATTCGAATTCAGGGTAAGCCATTTAACATCAGTGATCCAAATACACGCCCCAACCACAGATGCTGAAGAAGCAGAAGTAGATCAGTTCTATGAGGATCTGCAGCACCTACTGGATAATATGCCAAAAAGAGATGTTATTTTCATTACAGGAGACTGGAATGCTAAGGTGGGTAGTCAAATGACACCTGGAATTACAGATAAGCACGGTCTGGGAGTACAAAATGAAGTGCGACATAGGCTGATAGAATTTTGCCAAGACAACTCACTGTGCATAACAAACACTCTCTTCCAACAACCTAAAAGACAACTTTATACATGGACTTCACCAGATGGTTGACACCGAAATCAGATTGACTACATCCTTTGCAGCCAAAGGTGGCGGACATCTATACAGTCGGTAAAAACAAGTCCTGGAGCTGACTGCAGTTCAGATCACAAACTTCTTATTGCAAAATTTAGAATCAGACTAAAGAGAATAGGGAAGACCCACAGATCAGTAAAATATGAGCTCACTAATATTCCTAATGAATATGCAGTGGAGGTGAAGAATAGATTTAAAGGACTACATTTAGTAGATAGGGTCCCGGAAGAACTACGGACAGAAGTTCGCAACATTGTTCAGGAGGCGGCAACAAAAAACATCCCAAAGAAAAAGAAAACCAAGAAGGCAAGATGGCTGTCTGCTGAGACACTGGAAGTAGCCCAAGAAAGAAGGAAAGCAAAAGGCAACAGTGATAGGGGGAGATATGCCCAATTAAATGCAAAATTCCAGAGGTTAGCCAGAAGAGATAAGGAATTATTTTTAAACAAGCAATGCACGGAAGTGGAAGAAGACAACAGAATAGGAAGGACAAGAGACCTCTTCCAGAAAATTAGAAACATCAGAGATAAATTCCAGGCAAAAATGGGAATGATCAAAAACAAATATGTCAAGGACCTAGCAGAAGCAGAAGTGATCAAGAAAAGGTGGCAAGAATATACGGAAGATCTGTATAGGAAGGATAATAATATCGGGGATAGCTTTGATGGTGTGGTCAGTGAGTTAGAGCCAGACATCGTGAAGAGTGAGGTTGAATGGGCCTTAAGAAGCATTGCTAATAACAAGGCAGCAGGAGACGATGGTATCCCAGCTGAACTGTTTAAAATCTTGCAAGATGACGCTGTCAAGGTGATGCATGCCATATGCCAGCAAATTTGGAAAACACAAGAATGGCCATCAAATTGGAAAAAATCAACTTATACCCCCATACCAAAAAAGGGAAACACTAAAGAATGTTCAAACTATCGAACAGTGGCACTTATTTCACATGCCAGTAAGGTAATACTCAAGATCTTGCAAGGTAGACTCCAGCAATTCATGGAGCGAGAATTGCCAGATGCACAAGCTGGGTTTAGAAAAGGCAGAGGAACTAGAGACCAAATTGCCAATATCCGCTGGATAATGGAGAAAGCCAGGGAGTTTCAGAAAAACATCTAGTCTGATTTTAAGCCTGTTTTTGATTTGCAAAAATTTCCAAAAAAGAGCTGTGAATCTCTGTGTCTATCTGAACCTGCAGATATTTCTACTGCAGTAGGAAAGCCATGCAACTTCCTTATTGCTTCACAAGATACAAAAAATGAATATAAACTTTCTAATTCTAAATCTCATAAACAGAATTATTTGCTAAGGTGCCTATGGCTTCTTCTGCAAGTACTGATCTGCAGCTGAGTGACATTGACTGGGAAGCAACATCCTTCAGCATTTCTCCAAGGAATGTTAATCTTCCTTGGTGTTCAGAATCTGAATCTGGCCTATTCAATAATTATTTAAGGCAGTGCTCTCCACCATACAGTAAAACAGCCAACATCCTCACACAGCATTCAGATTCTGCACAACATGGTCCAGATCTCGTCAGTGGTGTAGATTACTCTGTTTCAAACACAGACTTCTCTAAAGAGCAGAATGATTTATCTTTAAAAGATCAAGCCATTGTGGAAGGTTTAGAAGCTTTTCCAAAAGCTAAAAATGTGCCTTTGTTAAACGCCATACAGTTGCAAGAACAAATAAAGAGAAATTCTAACCCTGGAGGGGAATTTTCATCTCCTTCTGACAGCACTCAAGAAATTGAAAATGTGATGTTATTAGAAAAACATCTGCAGGGGCTAAGCTTAGAGAAGTATAGAGAAGATCTCCAAAGTTCTGGGAACCCACAATCTGCAGCAGATAAAGTCGCTGATTCAGGAAGTTCTTTGAGGCTGTGCACAGAAATGCTAGCACTGACTTGCTTAGAAAATGAACAGCAAATTTTGCCCGCTAGGTCAAATAAAGTCCTAGATAACTGTCCAGTTGGGGAAAAATCTGTGCCAAGAATCATGAAAACCTCACTGAAGAAGAGTGTGTGCCAAAATAGTTATCATGCTGAGGACAGTGACAGTGAAAATGTGATGGGCAAGAGGAAGGGTCATAGGATCCCAAAACAGGAAAGAAAGAATCGTATGGTTCAGCTGAAGGACAAGTGCAATGGCAAAAGGGGCAACAAGGAATTGGCATTTGAAATTCAGCCAGAACCAAAAGGGAAAGATGAGCACGCTCTTAAATTACTTAACATTGATTTATCAGCAAAAGACCATCTGCTCCTCTCTCTCTCCAAGTCTCCAAGTCTCTCCAAGCATTGTGGATTCGATCCTTGTCTTCAGGAGACCAGAAGCGATTTGAACACGTGGTGTGAGAGTCCACTGCCTCTGTCTGAAAGGCTGAAGCTCAGATTGCAGAGCAGCGGAGAACTTCCTGCTCCCCTCTCCCTGACGTCTTCATCTGGATAGGTCTCAAATGTCTTGATACGTTTCAAATGTCCTCTAAATTTAGTAAGCTCCATAACGTAATTATGAGTGGTGGAAGATTGAAAGTGGGCTCACGCCTGAAGTGAAATGACTGGCAAATGAAGTTCTTCAAGCAGCCTTTCTGTAGGGACTTCCTCTCATTCTGACTAATGGACATGCTGTGAGCTGTGCGGAAGTTTTCCTAAACAGTTCGCTTGAGTAGAAACACAGAGTTACACCAGCCACACCCCAATGGCATGAACTCGAGAACAAATAAATAATAATGTTGGGGGTTTTGCCAAGTATTAAACATGTGACACTTGCTCATATACTGTATATCTGAATGGCAGTGCCAAAGCTACTGATATTTTTGTACTTACAGATGGGGTTTAGCATATGTTTTTGTACAATTTTGCTATAGCTTTTCAGGTCCAAATCAAATAATGCTCTAGATCCAATCTTGGAGTCAATTCCACACAAGCAACAGAGTTAAGTGCTAGAATTTTCACATATTTGACATATGCTGTATTATAATTTGTCCCAAAGGAACATCACTTTGGGAAGAAGCCCCATAAAAATCAGTGGGTTTTCTGTGTGAACATGAATAAGACTGATTTAGTTTTCACTGAAGCAATTAGCCTAAGACTGGGTAATATTGTTTTAAACTTCAAATAAATATTTCATGAGGAATACAGTACGCCTCTGCAAAAAATAATGTTCTTTTTAAATTGGAAAGATTAATATGAAGAAACCAAATGTCATCACAATCATTTCCATAAGCTAAAACTGTACAGTCAGACAAAGGTTTATCAATTCAGCAAGAGGTAAATGTAGATCTCATAAATCTGTCAAATTGTTTGGAGTACACATTAAACTGCAAAATATTTTCCAGTGATTACAGCTATTGAAATTATTACAGTATATCTAAGAAAAAAATGGAGAAGCTTCTCTGAACCTAAAGCTGTGTCAGTGTTGACTTCAACATGCGAAGAGTTGGCTCAGCTTAGTATTTAAATATGTTAAATATTACTTACCGCCATCCATATTCCTTAGCAATTCATAACCATATTCCATATAGTTAAATATATGTTAAATAATATATAATTCTTTATAATTTTATATATTACAGAAAATGCAGTGCACCGTTTTATCCAAAACAGAAAACCTTGAGGAGAAGAATTATTCTTAGAATGCAGAGATGCAAAATAACAAATATTTTCTTAACATGCCAACAAAACTTCTCAATGGATATCTTGCCCCAGATTAACTCAATTTTGTTTGGATACAAATATAAAACTATGACAAAAAATACCAGCTGTTAAATTCCTATGACTTTTCCTTTCATTGTACAGGTTTATGATTTTAAGCTGTAAATTTTGCTACTTGACAACAAAGGAAAGCTTGAATAAAACTAACAGATAATAGCTGCCTCCACCTTTAAACAGCGATAGAAATACAAAGTATTTGTTTCCTGAAGGGCAAAGTGCTAAATCTAGCACTGTGTTTTACTGTTCACCAGTAGCACTTGGTCTATAACAGATCTAGTAATATTGCTAACTGTGGTTTCCTTTCATCTGTTGATGCAAAATAGCAGGGCTTCACACTTCTTTAGACATGAAAAGATTTTTACCTTGACTTGTGACACCGCCTCCATTAATCTTCCACATTTTATTCCAAGTGTGCTAATGCTAAAATTCTCAGAGATGGCTTCAAGATAACCTCCTTATAAGTAGAAATTGGTCAGGGAAAAAAAAAAAAGAAATTATCACAACATTCTTTTTCTCTCTTCAAATGTGAACAACTCATTTTTAAAAAGTGAAGGTCATTTCCTCTGAAAAGTATAGTAAAGGTGTTGGTAATTGCCCTACTGTAAACTTATAAATAAAACTGTTTATCAGATGACTAAGTAACTGGTTAGATTTCTCTTTATATCAGTCCAACAATAAAAGACATAACAAATACTGAAGGCATCCATAGGATAGAATCAAAAAAGAAAGAAAAAAGAGCAAGACTCTGATTGATTGATCGATCGATCGATTGATTGATTGATTTAGGGCTCAAAAGCCTGTTTCTAGCAACCGTTTTTTCCTATATGTCGCGAGATGGAAATGGCCCACATTCATGGCAAGTATGTTAGATGGTAAGATACTGCAGCTGATGCATCGGGATATGGGTAACATTGCAAGCAAACAAATAAATTTTGCATCTTTTTTTAGTGATTCCTGGGAGAGTACCATCAAAGCAGCTGGAGATCCTACCCAGTCAGGCAACGAAGGCTGGACTTTGGGGGCCAAGGATGAAGCCCCAATAACCCCTAGAATAAAGAAGCTGCAAACATGTGATAAGGCTGACGTTGCTCAACACAATATCAAGGTTTTAATCAAGGTGACTATAGATATGTACAGAATTATAACTACTCATTTCATTTATCTGGAGTCTACAACAAAAATGATGTTTATTCACCAGTAAGACATGCTGTAGAGCTATTTAAGGAAGGCCCTGTATGATTGCCAAATTATCTCCATCCTTAAGTAAATCATTGATCATAGAAGGATATGCTTTACATTGCCCCTACAATAGTCTTTTTCACGTCTGCTACATGGGACCTAGTTTTCTGCACCCCTATATGCCCAGAAAAAAGCAGATATATATCCCAGAAGAACCGCTAGGCAACTTTTCAACTCTAGCATAGCCAATTTAATATTGCCCCTCAGCATCTTGCTCCCCTGCCCTAGCCAGTCGAGGTAAATGGATGAACCCATGCTTTCCAGGTGATGAAGATGCTTCTGAGGTTCCCCCTTATCTGCCTGGTGTAGGATAGGCTGAGTTGGAGTTGAGATCACGGCCTACAGTATATGCTGGTAGAGGAGAAAACCAGTAAGGTTGAAGTGGGATTTCTATTTGGCATGCATTATAACTTGGGGTGTGTGTGTCATGGTACAGATGTACCCCAGTTCCCTAGAAAGCATCATCTTGTCCCAGAGCCATGACTAGAACAAAAAGAAATACTTGCTAGATTTTCTTACAAAGATCATCTATGCAGATAATTGGGAAACTAGGTATTGCTGTCTTAACTGTAAGAGTAAAATATGCTTCCAGTTTGTAAAGGTACCTTAAAAGGTATTATATAAGTAGATGTACATATATTCATGGTTAGAGAGATTGCTTTTAGATATATTAGATGATTCAATAAAATACACCAGGAAGAACTTTAAAAAAAAATCCTAGCTCTGTCTTTCAGAGAAGTCAGTGGCATTTTGGAAATGGGTAATGCTTTAGTATAAAATGCAACTTTCCTTTACTGTTTAATACCTGTGATGGTTTTCTTTTCTGTGTTTGATTCCTTCATCGGCAACTGCCCCCGACAATTATTGATAGGTGACTTGACAAATTTAGGGAGAAATAATTCTTGACTAATAGACTTTCATGCTATTGTCTGACTAAATTGGAAAGGCAACAACTCTGAATAGGCGTTAAATATGTTGTCTTTGGCCTTTCCTTTTCAGCCTGCTCAACCTAATTTGAGCCTTTGGCACCAAGGTGTTAATGCAAGGTTTGTTCTCTTCAACATGATGGCAGGTGACTTGCATTTCAGAGTCTGATAGATTTATAGTCTTTGATCTTTTAACCACCAGCTTGCATCCTCTTTTAGGGTATGGGTTTGTTTTTAATCAGGTGAAAAACCATGAAAAGACCAGCTTCTCTTCAGAGCGGCCCTGCAAAATTGCTTCAGCAAAATTGCTTCAGCGTTCAGCATCCACAAGCATATTTATTAGGTAATTATATTGGGGTCAACATTTATTTCCAATTCAGTAATGTAGGATTGCTAGTATATCACAATCCTGTGTGTTTTTAGGCAGAAATAAAATTGCAATTATACACGTCCTACCGCACTCCATAGGACCTACTTCTGAGGAAATATGCCTAGTATTTCATTGAAAGACCCTTTGTGATTAAGAGGTAAATATGCATAGGATTGTGAAATTAAGCTGATTTATAGCAAATAAAAGAGCAATATTGTAAATAATAAAACCCTTCTTCCAAAAATGTGCTGAGATGAATAGTTATCGATGTTTGACATTAAGCTGACATACCGTAACAGCACAAACAAAGTATTTAAACCACTTCCAAATATTTTTTACCCCTCAAATAACAATTGAATGTATCTGTTCCAAAACACAGGATTTATTTGACTTCTATTTTTATATAATTCCAGGCTAGATATAGAAACCCAGATAGCATACAGTATCTATGGCAAGGAACATCTAGTGCCAGCACCAGTATGTATGTATGTATGTATGTATGCATGCATGCATTATTTAGATTTATATTACCACCCATCTCCCCCAACGGAGGACCCTGGGTAGTTCACAATAAAAACAAAGTTAAAACACAATACAGATCAGAACATCAATAAATAAATATAAAATCCAAGTGCAAGGATGTTAATACTAAAAAGGTATACCCTTTTTAATTTTTAATACTAAAACTAGTATACCCTTTCCCATGGCACACACATTTCTAATACCCACTTGGAGGTTATATTCTTCATGGGGGGGCTTCCTTTGGGGTTGGCTCAGAGTTTAAGGCTGCTGCAGAACAGAGAAGAATGGTCTTGAGTCTGGTAGCAGGATTTGTGCAGATCGTATCAATGTTGAGGAAACGACTCTGGCTATCTTTCTACATAATGCTGAACTACTTCCAGCTGATCTAAAAGATACCCCTATTTGTAAGCATGTTAGACTGGAGTGTTCATCAGGGATTTCATAAGTGGGAATACATCCTGTATACTATCCGATATAGAATATAGAAATGGACATTTTCTACTATTATATCTACCCTCTACCTTTTATCAAACATCTTGAGATGCTCGGAGTCCTGTCCTTTGGGAACATTATCTGGCACAACCCAGAAAGAGACTTTTCTGTCATGGCACCCTCCCATTGGAACATCATTTCCCCAGAGGTTAGACATGCCACAATCCTGCTGGCCTTTTGTAAGGCCTTGAAGACCTGGTTTTGTTACAGAGTCTGGGGTCCTGGGTGTGTAGTTGAGCCCATATCATGGTTGTGTTGTTATTGGTTGTTGTTGTTTTTAATCTTGGCTGCTGTAAATGTTATTGATTACTTTATTATAATTTTTTAACTCTTGTTTTTAATCATTGTTAGCTGCCCAGAGTCATGTATTTCAGATGGGCAGCTGTATAATTTGAATGAATGAATGAATGAATGAATGAATGAATGAATGAATGAATGAATGAATGAATCTATCTATCTATCTATCTATCTATCTATCTATCTATCTATCTATCTATCTATCGGCATCTTTTGAAGATATATCTCTGTGTCAGGCCTGCCTGTTGGTTGATACAGTTTTGTTGATTAGTTTTATTAGTTTTTAATTAATTCTTTTATTATATATTCTTCACAGTTTAGAGATTATTGGAATGATATGCAATTTGAAATATGTTTAAAAATATATTGGGAGCCTGCGGAAAGCAGGACATTGTATGAAAAATACATGAAAAGATTATCATTTCGGTCTCAACCTCATAGAATAATCCAAAAGATCCACTGGAAAACATTATGTTGATTTTCTTTTCTTTTCTTCCTTTCTCTATTATGCACCCATCTATCCGAACATCTATTAAGTATTCCTACACATTTTCATGCATATTCCCAAAGTCCTGCAAGTTTCTGCAAGTAACGTTTTTCCAGCACCTGGAGAACTGAGACCTGTTCTTAGTTCTATAATATTTTCTTTTTACTCTGATTTCCGGTCTATTTAGCCCCATAGCACCATTTTTTCTTTTCTGCAGGATTTCTTTCTAACTATACCTCTAGGACATTTCAGCTGCTGATATATTTGATCTAAGACTGCTGTATCTGTCTGTGAGATTTCAATTCCCATTTTTTTTGAAGAAGAAGAGAGTTATGATTACATGCCCGTAGTCTGATATGTGGGTTCATCAGAGCTTGACAGATCAGGTCAAGAAGAATAAAGTTCAGTTTTTTCCCTTTCTCTCATTTTTTTCCTTGTTGACAATACAGTATTGACATTAGTAAACTGCATTTTGTAGAAAATCAAGTTTGTACAAAAAAGTAGAGCTACCAGAGTAGTGCTGCATAGACCTGAATGACCCCAGGAAGGCAGCAAAGCATTGTACTATTCTGCATCTCTTTGCTACCATCTACTGGTCATCTAGATTTTTGGAGCCTAGATCTCATAGCCTTAAAAGTAACTAAGCTGGATAGATGAGAGAGGAAGTGGGAGGAGCAACAACAAAACAGCTTCCTCTAGAAACAGTAGAGAATTCACATCCTAGAGCAGAACTCATCCACATGCTAATGAGGCATGTTGATTTGCGGAATATCCAAAAAGCAATTTTAGTACTTTTTTCCACAGCTTACTGTATTCCAATAACCAAAATCAATACTCCTTCCAAAATGCAAAGCATCCCTTTAACTCTCAGCTCTAGCTGCTAAGTTTTCATTTGCTAACTAAAACTGTCCCCACTGATCAACTGACAATTTAAATAATGCACTCATGATTAAACCAACGACTGATTGCAGCTTACCTTTCAATCTTTTCCTGGTGATACTGGCATTTAAAATTATTGAATGTACCTCTGACCACTTGCCAGGCTGGCTAGGGCTGATGGGAATTGTAGTCTGAAACATTGGAGAGTATAAGCTTGCTGGTTCCTGCTCTAAATCATGCATGAAAATATCAGATTCATTAGATATGTTTTGGAAAGCTGTGTAATTTTTTTAAAAAATCTTGACATTAATGGACTTCAAAACTGAACTGCTCATCAAGCTAGCTTCTGTAGCTAACAAGATAAGTCTTTGAATTGCAGAAAAGGAAAAAAAGTAACCCTGAAGTATCAGGTTAAAAATAAATGGATGACAGATGTAATTTAAAATGGTACATAAATAAAATTATACAGCAATAACTTAGAGGGGGTGTAGGGCTGTGGAGAATCCACTGCTTGTTGTTTGACAAAATAATCAGCATAAAATAACACAGAGCTTTCCAAACTGTGTGTCGCGACACAAAAGTGTGTCGCCACACACAGTCTGGTGTGTCGCCACACAACCCGGAAGCGCTGATCATCAGCGCTTCCGGGTTTTCCCACGGCGACACACCAACTGCAGCGCGCAAAAGCCGAAAGCGGCAGCAGCGCTTCCGGGTTTTTGCACGCTGCCGCAAGGACGGCACTTCCGGGTTTTCCCGCGACGACACACCAACGCCGGTTGGTGTGTCACCGCGGGAAAAACTTTGGAAAGCCCTGAAATAACATGTTTATATTAAGGGAAATTGCAAAGTTGTGGGATATTGTCAGCTAAGTCATTGGTTCTAACAATGAGAACAGATTCACATACTGCTCAATTCCTACCCCCTATAATTTTCTAGCATCTAATGTGTTGTGTACATTCAGCATGGGGGTTCTTCCTTAATTCTTGCAAAGAAGTGTAGAATAGCCTTAAGGACTTGGCTCATACATGCCTGTGCCTTTGCTCATTCCTTGATGGATGTGTGACTCCATTGAAAAGGACTCTAGTTAAAGTAATTGGAGTGAATGAACCAACTTCTGCTGTTCAGCCTCAGATATTGCCAACATAGAAGCCACCACTGAAAGAGGCAGCCACATGTAGGAATGATACGTATGCATGAGCCAGCTTCAGGCTTATTCAGACTGAGTTTCCAACACTGCCTTTGGTTCCTGTAATTACTGTATGTCTTGTTGCTGTTGTGTAAGAATAACAAGAACTGGTTTACCTAAAGATTGCTGTTCAGGTGGGCTTAGTAGCCAACAAAATGACTGGTAGAGATTAAAATGTTAGATCACTCAAGTATTCAGGTTATGTTAAAGGAGAAATGGATGAGCAAATCCACCAGATTTAGCTTTTTCAAAAAAAAAAAAACTTGTGTTGCTGCACGCATAAGCATCAAAACCCATTTATCTGAGTGCATTAAATTTACGGCTCACTCTTTGTGGAATATTCCAGATTGTGGCATATTCAGATTATTTTGTGAATCAGTAAATGTTGCAGATTAAGTATTCATATTAAATGTATTAAGGCAATGAATTCAAGCTTCTGAACACTGGTGTTATACTTAATTCTCTGAATTCTGATACCAAAATTGTGGCTGAAGAAAACCCTATTTTGGTAAAATCTACGTTTTGGTGATTAGCTAAAAAACAGAGTAAGGAAGCCTAAACTCTTCAGCCATTGCTTTCTCTTTTCCGCTAATTGAAATGAAAAGCAAACATTAAAGACCAACCACACAGCATAATATCCTTTCAACTTCTGTTAACAGGGGTATTAAAAAGGCCTTCCCCAATATCAGCTGGAAAACACCAAGTCATAAAACCCCTACTTAAAAGGTAGAGAGGTGTAAATTCAGCACATGGGACTGTTTTCATCTAGGGAACCAGTTGATTAGAGGCCAGATGTCTTAATGAATTGGGAAGTTGCTGTCACATCTCAGCTAGTCGGGGCTGCCATTTCTCAGAGGATCAAATGTTCACATGGAAGGGTTTTGAAGAGCATGTGCTCTTACAAGTGTGTGAACAAAGCACACAGCTTGTCCAAGACACCACGCAGATCAATACTGGTGCTTACAGATATAAGTGACTGCCTTAACTCTGCTTATAGACAAGTGCCATCAAAGTCAATGCAGGTCGTTTGCTTCCCTGCCAACCTGAAAGACAATGTGTGCGCAATCTGCTGGATTAATTCATATATTTGAGATAGGTCCTTATACAATAGCTGGCCTTTTTCCTCAATATTCATATCAGTCTCATGAAAGAATCCACACATCTTGGAGAATGATGGCAATGTTATGCCGCTATGTTTTCCAGCTCTGGTAACTGTCAGTTTCAACATGCAGGCATCTTCCAGCATAAAAAAGGATGGTGTCCTTGCTTCACAGATGATTCTAACTCAGCCTTCCCCAATCTGGTGCCCTCCAGAAGTGCTGTCTGAAATGCCAAGATGATTATGGAGGACAGACATTCTGGACAGCAGTAGGAAGACTGTAGATTGCATTCTCAAGAAAATTCATCTTGCTTCTATCCAGTATGTTTAGCTCTCAAGTTGAGACGGTTTAATTCTAAGGGGACATTAGGAATAAATGAGTTGTGATTATTTGTTTAACCATTCTTGTACTGTTTTGCATTTTAATCTTTACTGATCAGATTTATCTGGTTGTTAGTATTTAAGAGATCATTTCTGTTTTGGCTGCTCTGGATCCATTGAGAATGCCTCTAAGTAAGTAAGTAAGTAAGTTTCTGTTTTGGCTGCTCTGGATCCATTGAGAATGCCTCTAAGTAAGTAAGTAAGTAAGTAAGTAAGTAAGTAAGTAAGTAAGTAAATAAATAAATAAATAAATGTGATTAAGTATGGGTTGCCAGGAACAGATCAATACTTATTTTATGTTGAAAATAGCATTAGACTAAATAGACTAATCATAAATGGAAATCGTAGTTTTATTACAGGAAAAAATCAGTGCAATCTTGTCTGATGCATGTCTTTAAAGATTTCAATGGAATTTTTCCCACAAGAAAGTGAATCTGACATAACAGTATCCCTCTTTAAGGCTTAAATTATTCAGTAGAGATCTATGAAATGCATAAAGCAAATCTTCATTTGTTTTCATTTCAAAAGTATCAATTCTTGTGTATTACTATGAAAAGCTTCTGCTTTTTTCCTGTAACACTTTAAAGAAAAAAATGCTCATTAGTAGCATTTTACTATTGGTATTTGTTTATTTTAGCAACCTTCTTATGCATTTTGAATTAGGACGAAGGAACTCATTATCAACAGTGAATGAAGACTGAGTGTCTGCCTTCAGATTGCTGAATAAATTAATGGAGTGAAAAATAAAGCTGCCATTCAAGCAGAAAATGCTTTTGTCATTTTTCAAAGTGTCACTGAGCAGACCTATAATATTAGCTCCATAACTCAAATAACCTTCAGGGTTATGAGATTACTATATGACAAAAATGATCTCCCCAGATTTTTATAAGATGAGGGAAAATGTAGAGGTCAGAGATAAAAAATTTTGCTTTTAAATTTGTTAAAGTAGTATGTACAACTTATACATTTGGGCTCTTAGATTTTCTAGACTGCCCAGAAAACGTGAACAATTCCATGAAGCTATACAAATAATTTATAGTGTCCTCCTGCTGTCACTATGCTAATATATCACTAAGGTGGATGGACATTACTGTGCATTGCCACAGAGAATGTGTGATAATGCTGTAAATCACTACAGTAGTGTGTTTTGCTATCTTATTTCTTCTTTAACAGCACAGAGAAAATGTAATGTTTAATTCTGTAATATTAGTACTCCAGCAGCAAGTCATACAAGTGGCAATAATTCACTTCCCAACTGTATTGTTGACACTTGTCAATATTAGATCATTTCAAACGTACTTACAAATAGGCCTTAACAAATCTAAGCAGTAAATTAAAATCCATAAATAAAATATCTTTATAAGTCCCAATATAGGAAGCTGACTTCTACCACCCAAGTGCTGTTTACTCTAACTGGCAATTGTTCCTCAATTCCTCAGACATAAATCTTTCAAACAATCACAAAAATGAAAAATGCAAGTTAGAGGAGTTAGCTGTTAATCTTTCCAAAAGCAAAAACTGGGAGCTCCAAATATATCCCAAAGGTACTTTAGTAATATCATACGTATTCATTTTCATTAGATACCACACTTTGAAATAACATGATTTTAAAGAGGGTCCATTTCTACTTTTTCTCCCACTGATTGGTCCACGTAAATGGCTGCTTAGAAGAACTGGATTGTGTCCTAAACTGTCCATCCACCAATAGAACAGACACTGATTTCAGAAAGAACCATCTCTTCTTGCACCTCTGCATGGCCACCTTAATCTCCTCCAGAGAAATCAGATTTGTGGGAAGCACAGAAGGTGCAGAAAGGAAGAGAGAAAGGGGTTGCCTGTGGATGTGATGCTGGAGGTAGCTCACTACTTAATAATTTATAATACTCTTTAGTAAAGTCACCTGTAGAACATGGAATCCCTTTGGCTATGGTAAATAACCGGCTCTATTAACAAACTGCCTAAGAGACTACTACTAAGCTACTGTCAGTGATAAGCAACAGAAAAAAGAAGTAGAAAATGAATTTTATTCTTACTAGCACTGAATAAAGAGATGTTTAGGGTGCACAGGGGCTTTATAGTCATAAAAGAAGACTCTCCCTGCCCCACATTCTTTATGAACTCTCACCTATCTCCCCAGTGTCTTTCTTCATCCGAGGAGGAGGAGGAGGAGGAGGATATAGCCTGCAGGGGTGGGACAGGATTTCATCTGAACTGGTCACTCTCTAGGCTGTGGCCTCTGGTCTGTGGCCAGTAGTCCAGTCCTACCAGCACTACTAACTAGGACAAAAGAGCCAAACTATTAACATGCCATTAATTGTGGTTTAAGAAGCCACCCTAGTTCCCCTTCCCAAGTCTTGGGGAGCACTGTATTTCTCTTTGCCTGTTAGAACAGTCTGAATGTGTTTCTCTGGGTTCCTTTCATGCTATAAGGAGAGATCACCAAAACATTTTAAAGTTAGACCATTGAAGACACACTAGAAGAGAAACTCACATTCTGTGCTAATAAGAGGCACAGAAGAGGCAGAGGGGAGGATCTTAACCTTCACATCAAGACTGGTACATGTCTATGAAGGTTCTCAGTCATCCAGGTGGAATTGTCTGTAGCTTGAATCATGTCAACTGGATTTCTATTTTCTCAGTGGAAACGTTTCGCTCCTTATCCAAGGAGCTTCTTCAGTCTGAGCAAAGTTAGTAAGGGAATCCTAAATATGTTTCTAGGTAGCTGTGTGACCTTACACCTGGGGCTAGGTCATGGTTATATTGAGATGTTATTTTAAGTCCTTTTATCATCTAAAGGAGGATCGTTAAGAACACCATGCTGCTGTTGAGCTTGTGAAATGGTCTTAATCTTCCTAGGCACAGAAGACAAAGCAGGGAGGAAGATGGGGGAAAGATTGTGCCTGAGGCCCCCACCTCTATTCAAGGAAGGATTTTCCAAGTTGGCATAAATGGATTCCTTGGCCCCTCTCTCAAACCACCTATCTTCTCTGTCTAAAATGTGAACATTAATGTCCTCAAATGAGTGTCCTTTTTCCTTTAGATGAAGATAAACTGCTGACTCTGGTCCTGTGGTGTTACTTCTCCTGTGTTGGGCCATCCTCCTGTACAAAAGTTGTTTGGTTTCTCCAATATAGAGTTCAGAGCACTCCTCACTGCACTGGATTGCATAAACTACATTGCTTTTCTTGTGTTTTGGAGTTTGATCTTTGGGGTGTACAAGCCTCTGTCTCAGTGTGTTGGTGGGTTTGAAATATACAGGTATGTGGTGTTTGCCAAATATCCGTTTTATCTTTTCAGACACGCCAGCCATGTAGGGAATGACCAGGTTCTTTCGTTTACTCTGAGTCTCAGCCCTATCTGTCGCTGTTTTAGGTCTGGTAGATTTAGATTTGGTGAAGGCCCAATTTGGATATCCACAGGCCTTCAGAGCTGTTCTCAGGTGCTGATATATTTCAAACCCACCAACACACTGAGACAGAGGCTTGTACACCCCAAAGATCAAACTCCAAAACACAAGAAAAGCAATGTAGTTTATGCAATCCAGTGCAGTGAGGTGTGCTCTGAACTCTACATTGGAGAAACCAAACAACTTTTGTACAGGGGGATGGCCCAACACAGGAGAAGTAACACCACAGGACCAGAGTCAGCAGTTTATCTTCATCTAAAGGAAAAAGGACACTCATTTGAGGACATTAATGTTCACATTTTAGACAGAGAAGATAGGTGGTTTGAGAGAGGGGTCAAGGAATCCATTTATGCCAACTTGGAAAATCCTTCCTTGAATAGAGGTGGGGGCCTCAGGCATAATCTTTCCCCCATCTTCCTCCCTGCTTTGTCTTCTGTGCCTAGGAAGATTAAGACCATTTCACAAGCTCAACAGCAGCATGGTGTTCTTAACGATCCTCCTTTAGATGATGAAAGGACTTAAAATAACATCTCAATATAACCATGACCTAGCCCCAGGTGTAAGGTCACACAGCTACCTAGAAACATATTTAGGATTCCCTTACTAACTTTGCTCAGACTGAAGAAGCTCCTTGGATAAGGAGCGAAACGTTTCCACTGAGAAAATAGAAATCCAGTTGACATGATTCAAGCTACAGACAAGACTGGTACAATTCTACATCTCACCTAACACAACTCCTGGTGCTTAAAATTTGATGGCACATCCTTTGGGAGGTGTGAATTCTGCTCACAAGTTTTAATGCCACTTTTGGAAACAGCTTTATGGAACATCACTTCCTACCTAAGCCAGTTTATATACGAGACTAGATTAAATAACATTCCTTTCAACATATCCTTGAAAATATAGTTTTGAGAATAACTAGACAACTGTAATGGGAAATCATTAGACTTTTCACAAAATTACACTTCCTATTGTTCCTTGGGGAAGCAGGAATATTGAAACTCATTTTAAGCCACTCTTCAGCTATAATACAGAAATAGCCCTATTCCTCTTTCAGTACAGTGTCATGTCATTTTTCATGATCACAATAAAAGAAACAAAGAAAAGAATGAGAAAAGAAAAAAGGAGCCATGAATATGTCCTAGAAATTAAATGCTGAGTTTTGCTCAATGCAGTGTGGATGGGAAATCCTTCTTCACTGTATAAAGAAATGTATGAAAACAAGTACATAAAAGACTATGCAATTAAAATAATACATCATCTTCTAATATCTACAACGGGTGGGTAACGTCAGGCCCGCGGGCCATATAAGGCCCACGGGGCTCCCGCCTGCAAACCCCGCTCCTTCCACGCGATTGGCTCCCACCCGCAAACCCCGCCTCCCAGTGCTTGTGATTGGCTCCTGTCTGCAAACTCCGGCCCCCGGTCTGCAGAAATCCCAGAAACCCCGCCCCCCACCCCACCCCGGTTATAAATATCCAAATGGCCCTTGGCAGAAAAAAGGTTCCCCACCCCTGATCTACAATAACTAAGAGATTGTTCTTAAGGGAAAACCGCACATTAAGTTGAACACATACTTTTTAAGCCTGTTCAAACTGGTATTTATTTTGAATAAAAAATTATCAATCCAAACCATGACCCCAAACCAATTCCCATTAGAAATCATCCTTGACTTCTATTTGTACCAAATAGGCTGATTGTAAGTCTTTCATATCCTTTAGACAAGTGGTTAAAATATTTTTGTTCCCATCAGATTTTAATGCAACAAATTTTTTAATTTTTATAGCTATGGTTTTTGGTTTTTTTCTTCTGACATTGAATGTGGTGTTTAATTCCTATTATATTGTTATAAATGTCTTTGAGATCTTTTTATGGAAATAAAATATAATATTGAACTAAAGGGGTGTGATAGTTCCATGTCAAATATTTCTACTTGGGAACTGTTATTTCAACATTAATGTGAAATCAAAGTAAAGGGAATACTATCAATAAAATCCTATACACACAGTCAGAAGATGGGGGCGGGGGGGGGAGAGAAGGGGAGTCCTACTGAATAAGCAGAACCCCATTTGTGCAATGTTGGATATCATACCTCACACTCCAGAATCGCTTCCTTCATATACAAATTAAATGGGTAAGTTCTGATCGGAGATGTCCAAGCAAAATATCAGAGCAGCAAGTCAGAAACAATGTCCCTCCCCACTAGGATTATAAAGCTCTTAGACTCATTTCTTTTAGAAGAATGGGGCGCACCGTATATTTTGCTGCAAAATCACTCCATTAATGTATAGCAACATGTGCATATTCAGGGAAAAGTATGTTTTAGCAATGCATTTAATGTAAAATAGTCATCAGAGTTTAATAAATCGTCACGCCACACTTTTCTGCCAGTTCAAGGCTGGGCAACTCAGCAGTGGGAAAGGGCTCAGGACAGAGCACCGTAGCTTCTCTAAGACCCTGAGAGGGTTTAGAACAAAGGGATGGTTGAAACCAAAACTGGAGTTATCTTTAGCTCAGGAGTTATATCCAAAGGTGTGTCCTTTGAAGAAGTGGCATCTGCCGGTAGAATGGATTCCTCTTCCCCCTGCCCTCCACCAACCTCTTCCAAGGGCACATCTGGCAGGGTGCAAAAGGGAAGAGGATAGGGAGATTCCCGTGGGATCAGCACAAGCATGTTCATGTGATGTTGGATGTGGCTAATAATATACAGCGCCAGAGTTTCATAATAGGATACTGGTATTATTGTGGGGTTGAAAAGGCTGGGGACAAAAGACGAAACTTGTCTGTAAAATTGTACAGTATGTATTTGCAGTGCGCTGTAGCAGTTGGGCTAGGAGCAAGGGGACCCAATTGGCCATAGAAAACCCCTGGATGACGGGCCAGTCAATCTCTCAGCCCAACTTACACTGCAGGATGTTCTTGTGGAGGAAAAAGGCGGAGGGAGCGCTAAGTATGCAAACTTGACCTCCTGAAAAAAAGATGAGATAGCAGTTTGATATATATTTTAATGAAATGTGTTTGATATTAAATAAAAAGTGCTGCGCTAGAGCACAAGCAGAATAAATAATACCCAGAAGCCCCTTTTCACGTGTGCTTCTGAAACAATTAAACCTTTGTTCCTGACATTTCAAAAAGAAAGCCCGCATTCAGAAAAGGTGCAGGACTCGGATGACCCGCTTCCTACGTTCTGGTGTGCTGGGAAAGCGAAATGTGTCTGCGGGACGGGGCGCACGGCTGGGGAGGGAAAGAGAGCGTCTCCATCTGACCTGAAACAATTCCGCACGGGATGTTTATGTGGTGGTTTCCCCCGCCAAATTACCATCTGAACCCCAAATGGCTGAAATCAGATTCATCCCCGGGTCTGGAAGCGGTGGCCCCGCTTTCTCGGTTTCCTTTGCCCCTGGCATTGCTCCCCAGGGGCACGGTTAACATATCAAGGGGCCTGGCCCGACTGCCTTGCCAAGCGCTGCTCCCGCTCCCCTGCCCGGGCCGCCCCCTCCTCTTTCTCGCCCTTGCCTGCGCCTGAGCCGGAATGGGCTTTAGCCGAAGGGTGCTAATTATCCTGGCGAAGCGGCGAAGACGCCGGGAGTTCATTTGCCGCGATGGGCCTCCTCGCGCTTCATTTGAATGCCGCCACTCCCCTGGCACTCGGTGGCCCCTTTGGTCACCCCGTCCCCCTCCCGCTCCCATAAAAGCCTCTCCCGAGGCCAGGACCCCCGACGTGGCTTGCAGGACGCCGCGGCTCCTCGCCCGCCTAAGCCTCTGACTCCTCGGGAAGGGCCAACGGAGAGCATGGACGCCGAGCCCCCTCCCTTCTTCTCCTCCTCCTGGGACTGGAAGGCCGGCGGCGGGGCTCTGGAGCTCGGCCAGAGCTCGCCCGCGCACAGCCTGTCTCCATCCCCGTCCTTCGACTCGTACGCCTCCTCCCCTTATCCCCTGCTGGTGGAAGTGCCCTGCGGCACCGGCGGCGGGAGCGAGGCGGGTGGCAGCTTGAGGGGGTACCCGCTGGAGGAGTTTCCTTCCGTCTACCTCTCGAGCCCCGGGCAGGGCCAAGGTCAGAAGGGGCCCAAAGGGCGGATGTCGGTCCAGCGGCGGCGAAAGGCCAGCGAAAGAGAGAAGCTGCGGATGAGGACGCTGGCGGAAGCCTTGCACACGCTGCGCAATTACCTCCCGCCGATTTACACCCAGCGGGGCCAGCCTCTCACCAAGATACAGACGCTGAAATACACCATCAAGTACATCAGCGAACTCACGGACTTGCTGAACACCGTCAAGCAAGGACAGATGCCTTGAAGGCTTTGGGAAGCGTTGCCCTCTCTGGAAAGCAGCAGTCTATCTGATTCCGCCCCCCCCTCTTCTCATCTCCTTTTTAAAAAGTAACATTTTAATGGACAAATGTGGTAAAATCCCCTTCCAGTGGAGGACACAATCATGCAGCTTTGTTGGGAACAGTACAGAAGTGGTTTGCCACTACTTTTTTCTGGGATGTGTCTTTTTCCCTGACATTTTATCTGCATTCCTGGGATTTCCCCGTGGTCTCCCATCCAAGTACTGACCCTACTTAGCTTCCAAGATGGGTCAGCTATTGCCAGTTGCTCAGAGTCTGACAACTGTGGACTTGTTCAAAAGACAATTTGGGTGTATCCATTATTCTAAGGGGTTATCTAATGATAGCGTTTGTGGTGTTTTGGGATGCTGCAGAGAAGGGTTACATTGGACAGACACTGAATCAAACATACGTGCTGTTGGAACTTCCTTTTTAAAAAATGCAATTAATGTGTGCCAAATTTCATCTAATTGGGTATATATTTAGGTGGCAATCAATGGATTTCTTAAAAGAAAAATACTTCTCAAATCCCTGTGTATTTTTTAGTTGTGTCTATTGGTTGATAGGCATTTTATATTAGCTGGAAGAATATTTGTATGCTTATCATCCATTATGGTACTTTACAGTAGTTTCAGTGGGAAAAATCCTAAAACGTGTATAAAAAGTTGCTTCTGATTGGAGTTATTTGTGTTACAAACCTAGCGTAATTGAGTTGAGTTTACATAGATGTAAATTGTATTTTTGATCAAATAATAATCATTGTGTTTTTTAGTATGGGAGGTCATCAATCTGGCCCAAAATGGTTGTCTTCACAATATGGAGGTCAGTTTTAATTTAGGTGCATTTACTATTTTTGTAAATATAGAACTGTTTTTAAAATGATAATTGGGCATTGCTCCATGTAACCATCCGAGCCAGGGGGAAGTAAGTTGTGGGTGGGGTGGGGTTGTTTCTTTGATTTTTGTTTGTAAATGTCAGTAACTCATAGAAGAGACATACTTGCAGCACCCTAAATTGGACACAATCCAGGTAGGATTAAGACTAATCCCAATGAAAGCAATGAACTTAATCATGACTGGAAAAAGTTTCATTGACTTCAGTGGAAGTTATCCCCAAGTAATTTTTTTTGCCTACCAAGTGACATACATATTTGTCTATAAACATAAGTGTTTGCTCAACAGCTGGTTAAAATACCTTAGATGTTTTTACCATGATAGAAGTTGATCATATAAATTCATTTGAAGTGCTCCTGTAGGAGAAACTGTGAAATCCAAATCGATACATGTGATTTCAGCTCATGTGCAGACAAATTGTGGCCCCTTATGCAACACTGTATGTGCCATGTCCAGTTGAACCTTATGGGGACTGATACATTGATTGCACACAGTTCTTACATAAACAGGCTTTTGAATAGGACGTTATCAAATCTGAAGCAGCCCATCTTGATGATTTGGTGGCTGCTTTATTAGTTGTAAGACATATTTTCAGCATCTTTTCTCAGTGCTTGAAGATATGTTAGACTGTACATACATGTGCTAAATACCAAATAGTGGTTCTTGCGCTCGAGTTCAATGTGCCCATCACTGAGTGAGCAGGGCTCCTTTGATAGACAGTATCTGTCCAGCTGATCTGGCAACAGCCCATTGCCTAGGGCGTTTTCCAAAGGGCATCACACACATCTCACCTTGAAAAAGATAACAAACTTTCAGCATGATACAAGTAAGTTATTTTCCTCAGGGCCCTCTTGGGTTAGGCTGGGGCGACATATCAGGAGACGCTGAGACGCTGCATTTAAAGTGCAGTGTATCTAACGCTGGTCCTTTTGGTCCCCTCAGAACGTGATTCTTATTTTTCCTGAGAACATGCTGGCAAGTCTTCTACAGTCTTACAAACGAAGGGGAGGAAAGTAGATTTGCATACTCACAAGTCATGTTTTATTCATGTATACTTCAAAAGTATCTCAGGGCTTTGGGGACAAACATAATCAGCTGGAGAGAATAAAAGAAAGAAGCTGGAGAGAATAGAACAGAAAGGTTTTGCCTTCTTAAATAAAGCATCATATAATCTCTTAGTCTTGATAAATAATTTCAAGTGATAGCAATGCTCTGCAATGGCCTAAAACCTGTCAATGCAACGCAGAAATTCTCCTTAGCCTAACAGCCAGCTTTCATTTCCAAAATCATGCCCTTGGCAAAGGCTGTTTTCCTTTTGGAAGGGCTGTGTGCTGTTCCATCACAGGGAGGGAGGGTGTACTTCCCTGTTTCAGGAGCTGAGGGACACTCTTAATTTAACATAACATCCAACATAACATTCAGGAAATCAGCGTCAGAGGCTACATACATCACAATGTAAAGAGAAAAAGGAAAATGTACATTATCAATTTTGATTGAAAATTGGTTGCACGTGACCTCCCCCTCCCCCCTCCTACCCTCTCATAGCAACCAAAACAGGAGAAAGAACGGGTGCCTTGCTGCAATGCAGATGGAAGCTGTGAACAATAAAGCAAGTTCACCTTTTCCTTTCCCTGGAGCAGAGCAGACAGTAGCCCCACATTATGCAGTCTATTATATGGTGTTGATTGGCCTAAGATGAAAAAAGAATGATTAGAAATAATGGTACAGAAGGATGGATTTTCCCGAGTGATTTACATTACTGGCACATATCCAGTTGCATGTTCTAGAGTTTGGGTTATTTATTTCACTTTCCTTTTACTTCCCCCCCCCCCCAGTATATGGGCATATTTATGTATTTTCCCCTTTTATATACTACTTACAAATATATTTACTTAAAAAGAATGGATTTAAGGAAAGGGGGCTGCAGCCACTCTTTCCCACTCTGACTTTTCCATACCGTGTGGGATTTTTCCTGAGGATATTAGTAACTGCGGGTTATTATGATGTACCAAGAAATAAACTTGAAGGATGCTTTTCTAAGGCACAGCTTAAAAAAAAATCTTGACTATATCTAAGAAATGGCTTCTTTGCTTTAAAGCTGAAACTTAATGCCAACATATTGGGTAGGATCCAGAAGTGTTCACCCACTGAAAAAACATCCACCAGTGGAACACCTCTCCATGGAACCCAAATCTGCTTTGGTGGGGTGGGTTGTGGGTCAGGCAGAGGAGAGAAGGGCTGAGCAGGCAGAGCTGAGGGAAATGCACAAATGGAAGTATTTTGCATAATGTTGGACTTAGCCCACATTTCAGTAAAGGCTGCAGGAAGAAAAAAAAGGTAATGTTGATTGTTTGTAACTCATTCTAGCTTGTATTTTATAAAAAGTAATTCCGAAGTACGGAACAATGCAATAATACAAATACAAATGTCAAGATTTACACACACTTAAACTACAATACTTAAAACCATATCAGATTACAAATAATAATAAAAAAAGGACAGGTTAATCATGGCCAAACTATGCTAACTGGCATGTTGAGTATGAGTTCAGCCAAGAAAACAGAGCAAATGGAAGGACCTTGAAACAGCCCAAAGAAGATGGAGGGCGGTGGATTGGCAGGCTATAGAAACTGTCTTTTGGGTGGAAGGGAACTGGGGGGAGGCACGAAGGAAGAAAAGAATCAAATGTCCAGGAGGAGGAGGAGGAAGAGAGGAAGAAGAATCCACACCATAACAGTTTGTTGAAGGTTCCATTTGTTGTGCCAGTCACTCTCTCTCTCAGCATGGCTCACCTCACAGGGTTGTTGTTGTGGGGAAAATAGGAGGAGGAAGGCATATTAGGTATGTTTGCCGCCTTGAGTTATTTATAAAAATAATAAAGGCGGGATAGAAAATAAATAAATAAATATTAGAATAATACCCAAAGTCTGCAGAAGTTGGGAGGGGGGATTAAGAAAGAATAAAAACAAAACAAAAGCCCTTTAAAATAACTCCTTTGATTTAATAAACATCTCAACGAGGACCGAGCATGCTGTGTGTTGGGGGCTGTGTGTGTGTACAGTTGCCAAAACCGAGGGTGGGGTGGGGAAGGGTTGGAATAATCTGAAGGGGCAAGCTGTCTCCCCAGTTCTTTTTTTCCTTTCTGAAAAGCTTAAATAAGAGAAAGGCCATCAGAGAGATGGCTTGCCATCAGTTTGCAGCCCCATCTTTCCACTCCCTTCTCTGGTGCTTTCCAGACATGTTGGGCTGGCTAGGGAAGATGGGATGTACAGTCAAATAGATCTGGAAGGCCTCAGACTGGGCAGAGTGAAATGATGTGAGTTTCTCCGCAGGTACTAGAACAGTTGGCCCTGTAAAACCCTTTTTAAAAGAAAAAGAGAAACGACACCTCCCGCCCCCGCAGGAAGCGAAGTGGGTCAAGGAAGCTGCTGGCGCCTTTAGCTGTAATTACCCAAGGTGCCCTCTGGAAGGAGCCCCATATCCCTCGCAATGGGAAAGTCAGTCGGTAAAGATGATGCTTTAGGGATTTGTCTATAGATAAGAGATGGGATATGGGATGAAGAGATAATTGTTTATAACCTTAGAGGGGGTGAAAAGTCACTAAATTTGTTTATAATTGTTGTGATGAAGGTTGGAAGTCACTTCTTTATATATTTCTTTTCTCTTTCTTTACTATATTCTTACTTTTTTCTTCTCTCTTTCATCAATTTTTTTTCTTTTTCCTTGCACCTTTTATTCTTTGTCTTGTCTTCTCTTTAAGTTTAGTTTGTATTAGATTTTACTATTACAATAAAAATTCTTAATAAAATTACATATATAATTACATACACACACACACACACACACACAAAGGTAAAGGTAAAGGTTTTCCACTGCACAGTTGTGTCTAACTCTGGGGGCCGGTGCTCATCTCCGTTTCTTAGCTGAAGAGCCAACGCTGTCCGAAGACGCTTCCGCAGTCATGTGGCTGGCATGACGTGCGCGGAACACTGTTACCATCCCACCGAAGTGGTACCTATTTATCTACACAAACACACAAACACAAAGGAAAGTCAATCAGATGTATTTCCCAAGTAGCACTATAATCCAGCTCCTTTGTTGGCTTTTTAAATTCATTGTGAGTATCTCCTTTAGCTCAAAAGCAACCGTATCCCAGGGGCAGATCATTTTCTCCTGTTAGTTTTGCTTCTGGAGTGCCTCTATAATTTCTCCCGGGGTTGGACGTTGTTTCTCAAGGCTGCAGAGGACAGCACCCACCCACGTAGCATCCTCATAAGAGATAGCAGCTAAATGTTATATGTTGGCAATTAATAATTCACCTGAGACGGTTTACACTCAGTCACTGGGTAGTACAGAATCTTCTTATTTACAATCTAGGCATGATCTTACTGTATATTTAGAATAGGATTTCTATTTTTATTGGCAAATATGATATACAAACAATATACCAGTGATGATATAGTGAAAAAAACCCCACATACGTTATAATGATTGAACTAAGCTAAACACAAGGGAAGATTTTTTTAAAAAATATGTTCAATCGTGTCCGATTCTTAGAGACTGCCTGGACAAGTCCTTGCAGTTTTCTTGGCAAGGTTTTTCAGAAGTGGTTTGCCATTGCCTCCTTCCTAAAACATAAGAGAAGAAATAGAAACTAATAAATGAAAAAGAAAAAGTAAGATCCATCTAGTATCAATATAAAATTAATCCATAAATTTATCATTAAAACTAAACCATATGGAAACATATTGTTCCATCTTTTCATTTGGACAATATAAAGACATTTCTAAAAATGGATAAGAAACATCTAATTTGAACCCATTCTTTAATATCACGAGGATTTGTTCTTCCAATTTATGCAAAATTATTCTCTTTGTTGAGCCCCAGGCTTGATATAGCCAAACCTCTTCATAAAATGACAAATTCCATATTTTTGGAATATAATTCAACATAACTTTAAATCTTTAACTGTTAAGTTTGTCTCCTGGAATTGTATTAACATATGCTGTAACTTGAAACTAAAAGGGAGCTATGGCTGAACAAGACCAAATTATATGAGTTAAATAGCTCTTATATTTCTTACTTTTAAAATAGAATTGTTCAAAGATGGCTTTAGTTTAGGACTGTCCGAAAATATTGCCTTTCACAAAAATGCTATGTCCAATGTGATCATTAGATGGAGTGAAGTGGCTGTCCTGAAAATGATTTTGGATGACATGAAATGGCAGTTGCGTTTTATTCATTTTACCAAATGTTTACATACCTGAGGTAAAGAGAGATTTGGGGGTTGTGTTTATTTATTTATTTATTTGTGAGATTTGGAGATTTGGAGATTTGGAGATTTGGAGATTTGGGAGATCCCAACTCCCAGCACTGCAACAGAGAAGGCATGCTTCCTGGGTCCCAAATGGTGGCATTGTTTAATCAAAAGGACTTGGAGTATACCTAGTCTGCCTAATCACATAGGATGGGCAGAAATTATTGACGATAGGCAGTCCCTCAAATAACCAGGCCCTATGCCATAAAGGACTATATAGGTGGTAAGCAGCATCTTGAATTGTACCCTGAAGCCAATTGGCAACCAGTGCAGCTTGCCGAGCAGTCGTATCCCATGGGCATACCAAGGCTTGCCCATTCCTGCCTGTGCCACTGAATTCTGGACCAGCTCTAGCTTACAAGTGGTCTTCAAGGGCAGTGCCATGTAGAGTATATTGCAATAGTCTATTCATAAGGTAAGCAAGACAAGAATGACTATCTAGAGGGCCTCCCAATCCAGAAATAATTTGATATTGATTCCTAGAGAAATGGACCAGGGAGTTGTTTCACCTCAGAAAGCAAATATCTTGACGTTATGCATCACTCTGGGTTTGTATCAGCCAAGATTCACCCTGGGGCTACAGGCTTTTGTACTTGTGGGCTGAAGTTAAAAAAAAAATGGCAGCATCCGGGGGCATGATGCTGACATAACAACATCACTGGCATAAGCATGATTTCCAGTCCTGATTTTTGGGGAGAGTTCAACCTTTTTAACTAAGTTTGTTGATAGATTTGCCAGATTAGAACCCACTTGAAATACTGTGTCCAGTTATGGGCACCACATTTTTAAAGGGGCAGGGACAAATTGGAGCAAGTTCAGAGGAGAGCCACCATGGTGGTGAAGGGCCTAGAAACCAAGCCGTGTGAGGAACGGTTAAGGACCTGGCTATGCTGAGCCTACAGAAAAGATGATTGAGGAGAGGTATGATAGCTGTCTTCATGTATCTGAAGGGTTTCCATGCTGAAGAGGGAAGAGACTTATTCTCTATTGCCCAAAGGGCAGGCCAATGGATTAAATCTACAAATAAGCAGGTTTAGGCTAGACATCAGGAGGAACTGTATGAGCTGGTAGAACAGGCTGCCACATAGAGTAGCGAGTTCTCCTTTGCTGAAAATCCTCAGAGAGAGACTGGGTGGTCATCTCTCAGAAATGCTCTAGTGAATCCTACCCTGAGCAGGGGACTGGACTAGATGACCTTCCAACCCTATATTCTATAAAACAGAGCTAGATGACTACAGCCTCAAGTATTCGCTGTGGCACAAGGTGAGATTCTTTTTTCTGGATTTATGTCTGTCAGAAGGTTGATGGATTATTGGACACAAGGAAGAAGATATAAAATATAATGAACTGTATATTGATAATGAATGAACAAAGATATACGTACATACGTACGTACGTACATATGAGAGTTGTGCAAATCTTTCAAAGGAGGTGCTTCAGGATGCACAGGGGACTTATAAAGCACCTATTTTTGAACTCTACAAGTAGCTGCATTTTCCTCAGGCCTGGGTAGCTGCTTCAGAAGTTGATTGAGCTGATTCAGGCCTGCAGAACTTGTAACCCAAATCATAAAATGCTATCCTACATAGTACCCATTTGGTATTTAATAAACCTGGTTTTCATGCCTGTCAAGGACTGCAAACCCTGATAGATACCAATACATAGAATATATAGCATCAATCCAGGGCTCTAACTGTGGGGAGCGCTCTCTCTCTCTCTCCAGCATATAGCATTATATAAGCTGCTCAAAAAAATAAAGGGAACACTGAAATAAGACATCCTAGATCTGAATGAATGAAATATTCGTATTAATTACTTTGTTCATTACATAGTTGAATGTGCTGACAACAAAATCACACAAAAAGCAATGGAAATCAAATGTAAGCAACCCCTGGAGGTCTGGATGTGGAGTTACACTCAAAATTAAAGTGGAAAAGAACACTACAGGCTGATCCAACGTTGATGTAATGTCCTTAAAACAAGTCAAAATGAGGCTCAGTAGTGTGTGTGGCCTCCACGTGCCTGTATGACCTCCCTACAATGCCTGGGCATGCTCCTGATGAGGTGGCGGATGGTCTCCTGAGGGATCTCCTCCCACACCTGGACGAAAGCATCCCCCAACTCCTGGACAGTCTGTGGTGCAACGTGGCGTTGGTGGATGGAGCGAGACATGATGTCCCAGATGTGCTCAATTGGATTCAGGTCTGGGGAACGGGCGGGCCAGTCCATAGCATCAATGCCTTCGTCTTGCAGGAACTGCTGGCACACTCCAGCCACATGAGGTCTAGCATTGTCTTGCATTAGGAGGAACCCAGGGCCAACCGCACCAGCATATGGTCTCACAAGGGGTCCGAGGATCTCATCTCGGTACCTAATGGCAGTCAGGCTACCTCTGGCGAGCACATGGAGGGCTGTGCGGCCCCCTAAAGAAATGCCACCCCACACCATTACTGACCCACTGCCAAACCGGTCATGCTGGAGGATGTTGCAGGCAGCAGAACGTTCTCCACGGCGTCTCCAGACCCTGTCACGTCTGTCACATGTGCTCAGTGTGAACCTGCTTTCATCTGTGAAGAGCACAGGGCGCCAGTGGCGAAGTTGCCAATCTTGGTGTTCTCTGGCAAATGCCAAACGTCCTGCATGGTGTTGGGCTGTAAGCACAACCCCCACCTGTGGACGTTGGGCCCTCATACCACCCTCATGGAGTCTGTTTCTGACCATTTGAGCAGCCACATGCACATTTGTGGCCCACTGGAGGTCATTTTGCAGGGCTCTGGCAGTGCTCCTCCTGTCCCTCCTTGCACAAAGGCGGAGGTAGTGGTCCTGCTGCTGGGTTGTTGCCCTCCTACGGCCTCCTCCACGTCTCCTGATGTACTGACCTGTCTCCTGGTAGCGCCTCCATGCTCTGGACACTACGCTGACAGACACAGCAAACCTTCTTGCCACAGCTCGCATTGATGTGCCATCCTGGATGAGCTGCACTACCTGAGCCACTTGTGTGGGTTGTAGACTCCGTCTCATGCTACCACTAGAGTGGAAGCACCGCCAGCATTCAAAAGTGACCAAACCATCAGCCAGAAAGCATAGGAACTGAGAAGTGGTCTGTGGTCACCACCTGCAGATCCACTCCTTTATTGGGGATGTCTTGCTAACTGCCTATGCTTTCCGCCTGTTGTCTATTCCATGTGCACAACAGCATGTGAAATTGATTGTCAATCAGTGTTGCTACCTAAGTGGACAGTTTGATTTCACAGAAGTGTGATTGACTTGGACTTACATTGTGTTGTTTCAGTGTTCCCTTTATTTTTTTGAGCAGTGTATATATATGTGTATGTGTATACACATACATATCACACACACACACTATATAATAGTGCAGAGCTTTCCAAACTGTGTGTCGGGACACATTAGTGTGTCGGCTGCAGTGTCTGGGTGTGTCGCGGCTGCTGCTGCCTCCTAGCCCTGCCAGGATTCCGTGTACGTCCTAGTGCCTGCCTTGTGCCTTAATGCCTCCAAACCTGCTGTGATTCTGCGCAGGTCCTAGTGCCTGCCTTGTGCCTTGCTGCCTCCAAACCTGCTGTGATTCTGCACAGGTCCTAGTGCCTGCCTTGTGCCCTGCTGTAAGAGTGTGTTGCAAAATGATGCAGTGCTGTAAGAGTGTGTCGCAAAATGATGCATGTCTAAAAAGTGCGTCACCAACATGAAAAGTTTGGAAAGCTCTGTAATAGTGGGTTGATGCTATATATGTCTCTATATCAATAGCTATCTATCAGGGTATAAATATCTATTCATCTTTAAAAAGTATTTTTTAAAATTCCCTTCTCACCCCTATGGGTGGTATGTGTCTTCCTCAACCTCGGGTCCTCTACTAGAGGCCTGGGAGTTTGAGGGTTCTGCACAGTATCTTAGCTGTTCCTAGCACTGCACTCTTCTGGACAGAGAGCTCTGATGTTGCTCCTGGGATCTGTTGGAGCCACTGGGATATATATATATATATGTGTTTGTGTGTATGTATACGTATACGTATACAGTACGTATACATATACATCTCTCTCTCTCTCTGTATACACATGCACACACACACACATATATATATGTGTGTGTGTGTATACACACACATGGGGCGTGGTGGCTCAGCGGGTAAGACGCCAGGCTTGTCAATTGGAAGATCGCAAGTTCGGAGGTTCGAATCCCTAGCCTTGCATGCGGAGTGAGCTCCCGCACTTGCCCCAGCTCTTGCCAACCTAGCAATTCGAAAGCATGCAAATGCAAGTAGATTAATAGGTACCACTTCGGTGGGCAGGTAACAGCGTTCTGTGCGCGTCATGCGGCCACATGATCGTGGAAGAGTCTTCGGACAACGCTGGCTCTTCGGCTAACAAACGGAGATGAGCACCGGCCCCTAGAGTCGGACACGACTGCACAAATGTGCGGGGGGAACCTTTACCTTTATACACACACACACAAAAACCTAAGTACACACATACACTATATATATATATATATATATATATATATATATATATATACACACACACACACACACACACACATACACACACACACACACACACACACATGTTGTTGTTCAGTCGTTTAGTCGTGTCCGACTCTTCGTGTCCTCATGGACCATAGCACGCCAGGCCTTCCTGTCCTCCACTGTCTCTCGGAGTTTACTCAAATTCATGTTCATTACATCGGTGATGCTATCTAACCATCTCATCCTCTGCCGTCCCCTTCTCCTTTTGCCTTAAGTCTTTCCCAGCATCAGGGTCTTTTCCAGTGAGTCCTCTCTTCGCATTAGGTGGCCAAAGTATTTGAGCTTCAGCTTCAGCATCTGTCCTTCCAATGAGCAGTCAGGGTTGATTTCCTTTAGGATTGACTGGTTTGACCTCCTTGCAGTCCAAGGGACTCTCAAGACATACATACATACACACACACACACACACACACAGAGAGAGAGAGAGAGAGAGAGAGAGAGAGCGAGCGCAGATAGATAAATAGATACAGATATAGATGATATAGTGATAACTGTAGATATAAATATCTAACATCAATCTATAATAGAGAGCCTTTTTGGAACTGAGTGGGATATAAATCTCAGGAATAAATTACATGAGAACCAGTTTGGTGTAGTGGTTAAGGCATCAGGCTAGAAACCAGGAGACCGTGAGTTCTAGTCCCACCTTAGACACGAAGCCAGCTGGGTGGCCTTGGGCCAGTCACTCTCTGTCAGCCCTAGGAAGGAGGCAAGGGCAAACCACTTCCAAAATCCTGCCAAGAAAACTGCAGGGACTTGTCCAGTTGCCAAGAGTCAAGAATTACTTATAACACACACACACACAAACACACACACTGCAGTATCAGGAGCTCTGTTGGTTGCAAAGCTTCTCTGTACTAAAGTTGGTTGAGAAAACATCTGTAACAGCATAATGACCAATTGTATGACAATGAAAATAATGATGCCAGCTGGGATTTTTACAAGTGTCCGCTTAATTGCAAGGAGCAGGCAGAAAAACTCTCATCACCCAAGATATTCTGTCTCCATTTTCTCTGAATTAGTTTACAATCTCCTCTAATGAGGCACAACCAAATGTTCCATGGAGGCTTCCTTGCCAGTGATGGCTAGACAAAAGCAATGAGATGGCTGTGAAATCACTAAGATTGCTGTGCAGACAGACCAGAAGGAACTGCTTATCAGCAACAGATACATACAGTATGTGTAGCCTTAATGGCATCTGCGGATTTTCTCCTTAATTACCACTCTGTAATTCCACTGATCAAGCCCTGCTTACATTCAGCCAGGTTTTGTTCAAGATCTCACTCCCCCCTGCAGATTGTAGGTTTGTTCACTGACACACTTTGTGGGGGCTGGGTGGTGATAGTGCTTCATGCCTTTATCTCCAGAATATCCCCCATGTACAGATTGCTTTATACAGAAAGAAGTTCAGCTTTCACTGAGTAGCAGGAAAGAGAATTTTGTAGCATTTAGGCCAATATTCCCAGCAAGAAAATACTGCAGATTAAAAAAGGAAGGTTACTTTAAGTTAATTTATTGTGGTTCCTTTTGTAGTAATACAGAATGAAAACATAGCAATGTTGTTGCAAACAACATCCTTCCCCAGCCTGGTTTCCGATAGATATTCCATCTGGAAGATACTGCAAGTTGTAGTCCAGCACATCTGGAAGGTCAAGTGAAGTGGTTGATGAAGTTTGCATTAGTTTGAAAAATGGAGAGAATGTACATATTATTGTATTATATATTTACATTTTATTGTAAACCGCCCAGAGTCCCCCCTTGGGGGGGGGGAGATGGGCGGTGGCAATATTTGATAAATAAATAAATAAAAATATTAAAATGTATGTACAGCTGGAAAAAATGGGGCCAATGTTGATCTGCCCCCCAAAACCTGGTCCGACAACCTTGTGAGTGTAACAGGTTCTACCTATGCTTATTAATGATGTATGTTGACTTATTACATCATTGGATTCTGTTGCAGAATTTACAAACAACAATGCAAATAGAAACAAGAAAAAAATCTTCCAGACACAGCAAAGGGTTCTAAATCCTCTCATTTCTCACAACTGAAAAAAAATTGTTAGTTAATTTCTACAGTTACAGTAACTCTAGGCAGCAAGCAGATTAAAAACCAAACCCAGTACACTGAAGCAATAAAAAAATAGAAAAATTGAGGAAGAAAAATAAACTAGAAAAAGGAAAAGAAAAGGAAGGCTATTTTAGTTAAGGTTAAGGGCAGCATATGTGTATGTAATATTATATTGATATTAGTATTAATTTGTTATAGTATTAATATATTACTCGACAAAAGATGGACACAAAAAGTGATAGGATGGTGGCCCTACATTTACCAATGCCTGCTGGATGACCTCCTACAAAACAGAGATGAACTACCAAAAGATTCCCAACTGGAATGCTGTACTTAATGACTGAACAAAATATAAATATGTGTTGAAGTCAAGCCTTTGGATATTAACACTCTCTGGATGAATATGATGATACAGTGATTAAGTGGAGTGTTATAGTACATATAGTGCCTGAGTTTTAAGCTTCTTGCACACCCCTAGGAAATGTAGCTGCCTCTATAGTATTATCAACAGATTTCTAACATTATGCTTGGATGCACCTTCATATCCAAGTTTAATTCCAGAATGGCAATAAAATGCAACAATGCACCAGGCTAGACATTAAGTCCAGGATTGGCAATATGGCACCTCCAGGCACCACTATGCACATAACTCTGATGTGCACCAAGTTCCTGGTCCCATCTATACATTCCTTTCATAAAAATAAATACATAAACAAGAAGCTGGTGTGTGGCAAAGCAAAGTACAGTCCTCTAGCATCATACTCATTTTCAGGAATGTTTTTGAGCCCCATGCAGATTTCACTGGGATAGAGGATAACATTTTGGGAGGACTAATTTACCTTCTAGTGTTTTGTGTAAGTGGCCATGGCCACAATGGCAGCCATTTTATTAACCGGCAAGTCTTACATGGCAGCCATTTTACAAGTGTGCCCACCAAATGCTCTCAACATTTCAAATGCGCTTCTGTCCCCAAAAGATTGCTTACCTCTTGTCCTGTTCGGACTATGAGCCAACTCTGGAGATTCTATAGAATGTTCTTTATTAAACAAGAAGTTATTTACAGAAATTTAGTCTATTAATTCACACAAATGTAGAGCATCTCCAAACACACTGGATGAACTGGAATGGCTACTCTAGGCCATCCTTCTGGCCACAGCTATACTGGACTGGCATACTTGACAAGATTCTCCTTGAAGCAACAAGGCGAAACCGGGCTGGAACTGTTAAACAGTACTTTACTAGATCCACAACTGGACTGGAACTGCAAGGTAGACTGGACTGGAACCACTTGGCGACTGGACTGTAACCACTTGGCGACTGGACTGGAACTGCAAGGCAGACTGGACTGGAACCACTAGGCAATTGGACTGGAACTGCAAGGCAGACTAGACTGGAACCACTAGGCAACTGGACTGGAACCACTAGGCGACTGGACTGGAACTGCAAGGTAGACTGGACTGGAACTACTAGGCAATGCAGCATGAAGAACTAGGCAGGGCAGGATGCGCTATACTAGAAACCTCCCCCAACGGCAGAATGCGGCTGCACTGGTTTAGAGCGACAAAACACATGAGGACGGAGTACTTAACTGAAGCATTGAAACGCTGCTTTGCCAAGGCTGCTGAACGCTGTGAAGCTAATGGTGCGGGCTGACGAACACCCGAAGCGACCGATGCTTTCTTGGCTGGGCTTTGCTGAAAAGGCTACGAGATAAGGCTCTGTTCTTCTTGATGCTGAAGCGAACTGGGCTTCTGACACAGCGGGGGTCGATTCCGAAATGGTGAAAGACTCTGATTCTGATTCCTCTACGGCTACAGGAGAGGCTTCCAAACCAGACGCAGGCTGGACTCCTCTGGACAAGGTTGGTTGCTCGATAGGACAGCTGCTTGTAGGACGGCTGTTGTTAGGATGGTTGTCTCCGGCGACTGGGTGCTTGCTCTGGCGTCCTTTTATCTTCCTTTCTCTGTGCTTTTTCCCTTCAGGAGCCAATCGGATTTCTCTTTGTTTGGTGTGCTTTTCAGCATGCCTCTCTCTTGCACTGATTGGTGCCTTCAAACCTGTTCCTGGTTCTGGACCAATCAGCTCCTCCAAATTCTCCCACGCAGCTGAGTCATCCTTGGGTTCATTAGACTGCACCTGCTCCTTAGGCTCCTGGCTGTCTAACACCTGCTCATCACGAGTTTGTCCTTTTGACCCTGCTCAGTACAAGCTTCCCCCAGCTCAGAGTCAGAGTCAGAATGGATCTCTGCTCTAGGAGGTCATGGAATATGTAAACTTCCCATGCGGGACTCAGATGGGCTATTAAGTGTGCGGTGTAGTGCTTAAATGGTTGGGCTGACACTGAGAAGACAAAGGCAAACCCTTTACTTGGTGACTTTGGGCCAGTCATTCTTTCTCGGCCCAATCCATCTTCGCAAGTTGTTGTGAATTAAAATTGGAGGACGGAGTGCTACGTATATTGCCTTGAGCTCCTAAAGGAAAAGCAGGTTTGATAGTAAATCAATATTAAGTGACTGGGGCCACATTCCCCAAAGAGGTGTGTGAAAATAAATACAGTAGCATGTCAAGTTTGGAAAATTCTGGATATTTATGGACAATATAGCTGAAATTGACCACAAAAGCTTTTCAATCTACTCCTGTTTTTGATCAGTTCAGAAAAAGTTGTTTTTTTCATATTTGGGGGGGGGGTCTTTTTTGAACTCTTACAACAGCCCGGTATCCTAATCTGACATGAATTCTTGAACTTTGCAGTGCTTATTATAGCAAAGTACAATATATACACCTAGAGGTTGACAGTTATAAGAGAGGGAAATTCTTCCCCCCACCCCCCAAAAGGAGCTTGTTTCTAAAAGAATGCTATGTATGCCACACAAGAGAAATCCAAGAGGTTCCCTTCACCATTGCCTTACTCCAGTGTTTCTCAGCCTTGGCAACTTGAAGATGTGTGGACTACAACTCCCAGAATTCCCCATCCAGCAAGGTTGAGAAACACTGCCTTCCTCAGTGATAGCGACGGTCCATAATTGGTCCCGGAACTAACGGTGCAGCACTTAAAGTTCATTGTGTATTCCAGATTGATGCTGAGCGCTGCCACAGTAGTCCCAAGTTGCTCGTAACAACAGTTGTGAGATGTCATGAATCCTGCATTTTTACAAAGAACCCTGTTTTCAATTCTGCAGGAGTCTCTTTAGATTTAGAACATATTACAGCAGGGATATCTTTGGCTGGGGTGGGGGGTGGCGGGAGGGAGTGGGAAAACAGGAGAGATGGCAGCCAGATTGATTTTCCTCTTGAATGCCTTCTATACTTTAAGGCTTTTCTCTTCCGCATGAGCTCATCATTCCTCCTTCCTCTGTTAAACCATGCTATGCCAAGGTCCAGTGAACCACTCATTCATAACGGCAAGGTTCTGAATGGAGCTGAAATAAATCTAGTAGGTGCTGGAGGGGTTAATCTCAGGGTGTCCCTGGGCATGTTTTGTTTTGTGGCAAGCACAGGGCCTGATCAGGCAAAAGCGAGAAGAGCTCTGCTGGGATTGGATCGAAGGCCACAGGGTCCAGCATTTAACCAGTGCACTCAATCAGATGTCTCTGGGAAGATCACAAACAAGGTGTCATCTTCTTCTACAGTACTTATTTCTCACCATCCTGCTTCCAGTCCTGAAGGTAATGTAGAACACTCATAACTACTATAGTAGTCATGGATAGGCTTATCTTCATGGCATGTATGGTATCTCAGGGGCCCCAACCTGTGGGCGGCGGCCTGTTAGGAAGTGGGCCACACAGCAGGAGGTGAGCGGTGGTGTCAGGAACGAGCCTGTCCCTGCCGCCATGAGTCGGAGGAAGAGCAGCCGGTAGCAGGAAGCAGCTGGGAAGGCGCAAGGGCGGAGAGGCAGGTCGAGGAGCGTGAGACCCGATTGGCCCCCGCTCGCAAACCCCACCCCCATCGGCGAGATTGGCTCCCGCCTGCAAACCCTGCCCCCCGGTCCGTGGAAAAATTGTCTTCCATGGAACCGGTCCCTGGTGCCAAAAAGTTGGGGACCCCTGCGGTATCTGGTTATGGAGAGCTTGCATGATGTAGTGGTTGAGATGTTGGACTAGGAGTGGGAGATGTAGGTTCAAGTTCATCCTCCACAACTCAGTTGGTGACTCTGGGTCAATCGCTCTCTTAGCCCAATCTCCCTTCCAGGATTGTTATTGTTGTTGTGAGGATGTATTGAAGAAGAGTTCCATGTAAGCTGCCTTGATTTCTTGGAGAAAAGGTAGAACAAAAATAAATTCCTTTTAAAGCTGGTGACCAAGCTGGTTGGCCATCCCAGCTGGTGACCATCACCATGGCTTCTAGTCTTGAATTCAGTCTCAGTATATCCTGCACATTATTTCTGTCCATGATTTCTTCTCTCCGTCTTGTTTGCTATTCTGCTTCAAAAATCCCTCCATCTAATTGATTTATTATATTATTTAAAATCACAAAGGCAAACTCCTTACAGTATTCCTTATTGGTCCTTTCCCCCCCTCCAAATTTCAAGGATAACGGTACAAGAGTGACCCATCCAGCCCTGGAGCATGGGACCAGGAACTCCTTACACAGAAGGCTTCAGCTGTAACCACTTGCAGTGCAAGATGTTATGATACCTCTTCGCTGGGAATTAATTATGTAATCCTAAATGCAGTTGCTGTTTAGTTTGTATTACAGAGAATGTAAGACTGCCAACTTTTAAGAGGGCCATTTTTTTACTCGTTTTTTCCCTGAATGAGTCTTACTCTTCTGAGTGGCGTTTCAGTGGGAAATGTGGTTTATTTTAGTGTAGCTTTCAATACGTGTTGCTTTTTGTACTGATTTTAAATGTATATGGAGAAATATTTGTAAATAACCCTGCTTGAGCCAAAAAGCAAGATGTTTATTGCTAACAACAGTCAACAAGAGCAACGCCCTCACAACCCCCACAAGATTCAACCCGCTCTGAAATTTACTTGCTGGACGAGCGTCACGTCCCGTTTGGAATCAGGGACTAAGAGTGGTCCGATTCCACATCACGGCAAGGCACAATCCAAGGTCAGCGTTAAGAAGTCTCGGTCCGAGTCAATATTGACACAAGGCAAAGGGTCACTATCTGAACAATTACCCCAACTACCTCTCCGAGCTCCAGGCTCTCTTTATATAGCTGCCGTCCCTGAAGCTCGCGCGTGCGTGCGCTCAGGAGGGCGTGTCTGCTTGCGCGCGAGGAGCTCCATTCGCCTCCGTTGCTCTGCTCGCCATTCTCGAGCGTTGCGAGGCGGCGGCAGCTCAACGTCCTCACTTTCGCCAATCAGCGGCGCCTGTTCTTGCCGCTCACTGCTCAACTCCGCCTTCTCTGCCGGCCGTTCATTCCCGACTGTCTGCTCACCCTCCTCTTCAGCCGAATCTGACTCCAAGCCCCACATGTCTCCTGACACTATCGTGCAAAGCAGTGCTTGCTCTGCCAATTCAAAAAACCGTTCTGGTAAGAAGCGATCAATTAGCTCATGCATTTGTCTGGTTGTGTGTGTGCTCAGATTGCATATCCTGTTAAAGTTATTTGCTGAAGCTAGTCTATGTAGAATGCATACGAATGGATTTCTTCACTGTGAATTTCCAGCTTGTAAAATGGAAATTTCCAAGTCCCTCTGCTGTAAATAACAGGTGTGACCTTGTAGGCAAAGCATCGCCTTTGTTTTGACTATGATAATCTATACTTTCCCATGAGAACAGCGTCCCGAAGGGAAAGCCAATGCGCAACACCACCATCCCATGGCGGTTTATAGTAAGTACAACTGTTACTACAATGTTAAGCTGAAAAATGGCCTAGCCCACATTAGCCAATCAGAATGTTGAACCATGGGTATAAGTCAACTATGAACTATGGGTACTCATCTCACTCACTCATTTTCTATGCTTCTTTTGACTGCCATCTACATGTACTTTGTTTCTGTACTGTAACTACGCCTGGTCTTTGCATAGACCATGATTTTTCTTTCCTCACATCTGTTGATGGAACTCTGCGTATGCTTTGTTTTTTCCTTTTTGCAATAATGCACCATACATCCATTATTGCCTTATGCTATCAATAAAGATATTGTTAGCCTTAAAACACGTTGTTCGGATTAATCTGCGCCTGGAACCCCAAAAGCCAGCAACACCCCACAGGTTATGGAATGCCCAGTCTGGATGGTCTGCTGCGCTGGATCTGGCTGTAACAAAGGGGTTTGTTTTTGAGGCTGCATTTTGGAGTAAACGTGTTTTTCTTTGAGTGGTCAGCATGGCTGCTGCAGGGCTAACTAGTCTGCCATTTGAGCAGAGTTTTCAGTTTGAATGGCACAAACTATCAGACCTGGTGTGTGAAGATCAAGTCTTTATTCCTAAAAGAGGGTTTGTGGAAGTATGTGAGAGACGCACCTGCAGTTGGTCCCGTTACTGATGAAGTGCAGTTGTGTTTGGATCGTGCTTATGGCAATTTGATTCTGGGACTGGAATCATCGCAGCTACTGCATATCAGCAATCTAGACACTGCACATGCATGTTGGGAGGCTCTCAAAGCCCTTTATTCCAAGCAAACCTCTGCTGCCATCGTTGGTCTATCACGTCAGCTTTACAACTTGAAGCTGCAGCCCGGTGGAAACGTGATGACCCACCTCCATAAACTCAAGACTTTGTTTCTTGAACTTGAGGAGCAGGATGTTGTGATCCCTGATACCCAGAGAGCTTGTGTCATCCTGTCAAGCTTGGACAAGAGCTTTGACATGCTCATCGAGGCAACTCAGACGTTGAGGCCCCAAGACCTTACTGTGGATTATCTTACAAATCGGCTGCAAGAAATCCAGCAAGCTCGTGACCTGGAGAAGATGCAGGGTAAGTCATCTGTTGCTGTTCCTGAGACTTCTGCACAGCGTTTTCCAGCTGGAACAGAGGCTGCGTGTGCTGTAAGAAGATGCTATCGGTGCAACTCGAGTCAACACTTCATGAGAGATTGTCCCCAGCCACCTCGCCCAGCCGGTAGTGCCAGTGGAAAGAGGTTCGTGCGAAAGAAGGGGAAACAACCGCCTAGACAACGTACCCAAGTGTCTGCTTTGCTCATGGCTGTGAGTAAACGTTCCCCAGAGACTTGGCTTTTGGACTCAGCTTGTAGCCAAATCATTGTAAACAATGAACAGTTGCTATTAACAAAGAACAGGCCTAAAATCCAACAAGTTGCTCTAGCTGATGGATCCATGGCTGATGTGTCTTTTCAGGGTGAAGTATACATTCCTTGTTTGGGGATAAGTGTACAAAATGTGTTGTGTGTTCCTACACTTGACTTTTCCCTCCTTAGTGTTCCAGCCCTGGTGAAATCTGGATATACTGTTGTGTTCAAGGGTACTGGATGTTCTATTGAAAAAGATGGAATTGAATGTGCTAGGGGGAGGTTAGTGAATCAATTGTATGAAATGCTTCCTAAACAGGGGATTGTGTCAGGAAATTGTATTTCCAATGTTCCCCCACATAACAAATGCATTCACTATTATCACAGAGTTCTGGGACATCCCGGGTGGGGAAGTTTGTCCCAAATGGCCAAGGTGTATCCTGAACTGGGATCCAAAAAGTGTGACGACTTACTTGATTGTACTGTGTGCAAACAATCTAAAATCAAGGCTGCGCCTGTTACTAGGAAAAGTGACAGGGTGTCAACTAGGCCTTTTCAGTTGGTTCATGGAGACTTAGCCGGCCCCAATGCTCCTAGTGAAGGGGGGGCACGTTTCATGTTTCTTTTGGTGGATGACCATACTCGCTTTACGTTTTGTTATTTGCTCAAATCTAAAGTGGAGGCCTTTGCTCGCTTTAAGGAATTTGTTGCAATGGTGGAGAGAAACTATGGTTATCAAGTAGGTCAGTTTCAATCGGATTGTGGAGGAGAGTTCCTAAGTCATGAGTTCCAAAATTGGCTTCGTAGGAAAGGAATCTCCCATAGACTTGCCAATGTTGGTGTTCCTGCTGAGAATGGAATAGCTGAGAGGAAGATTGGTGTTGTTAATACCATTAGAAATAGCCTGATGTTAGATGCCCAGGTGCCAGCCCGTTTCTGGGGTGAGGCTACCATGACTGCAGTGTATCTAACCAACAGGGTGTGGAATTCAGCTGTAAATGAAGTTCCTTACTTCCTTTTGTTTGGCAAGCGCCCTTCGCTGAAGCATCTGCGTGTTTTTGGAACATTTGCGTATGTTCACATCCCTAAGTCTCAGCGAAGGAAGAACCAGCCAAAAGCACAACGCTTAAGGTTTGTTGGTTATTCCTCTAGATCTAAGGGTTACCGTTTTTCTGCAGGCTATGGTCGTGTGGTAGTCTCCAGAAGTGCTAATTTTGAGCACCCTACTGGTTGGGATAGGTTGAATGCTAGTTCAGAGGTATTGTTGCAATCTAGTGCACAGCCAACTGTCCATGCTCCTGTGGCTGGACAACAACCAGTTCAGCTGCCTTCTGGTTCCCAGTCTCCTAGTGTGGTGAGAGGGTCCCCTCAGGTGAAGGAAGAGGAAATTTCACCTGAGCAGGTTCAGGACCTGAAGGGGGAATCAGGTAGTGAAAAGACAGAGGACAGTGATGAGGAAGAGGCAGTGGTAATTTCTCGTAGGTCTGCATGTTCCACAAAGGGTGTGAAGCCTGACAGGTTTGTGATTCAGCAGGTGAGAGTGTGTCAGATTACCTGTGAACCTGTCTTTCTAAGTGGTGTTGCTTCTGCCTGTTGAAGAGCAGGAGAAGTGGAACACAGCGATGGATAAGGAGTTTGAAGCATTAGTGAGTCAAAAGGTGTTTGAAGTCACTGACTTGCCCCCATCCCAGAAAGCTGTTGGTTCCAGATGGGTTTTCAGAAAGAAGCTTCTTCCTGATAATACAGTGCAGTACAAAGCCAGGCTTGTTGCTCAGGGGTTTTCACAAGAGAGGTTTTTGAACTATGATCTCACATATGCACCCACAGCTAGACCAGAGTCTTTACGTATGGTACTTTCTCTGGCTGCACAGCGTGAACTTGTTGTCCATCATTTTGATGTTGACACAGCATATCTGAATGCAGAGCTCCCTGAAACAGTGTACATGAAGCAGGCTCCTGGCTATGCTTGTGGCAATTCCCAGAAGGTGTACAGGCTGCGCAAGGCGCTTTATGGATTAAAACAGGCTGGTCGCTGTTGGCATCAGTGCTTAGATAAGGCTTTGATGGAGCTAAAGTTTAAAAAGTCAGTTGCTGATCCTTGTGTGTACGTAAGAGGTTCTGGAAGTAGCTACACAGTGTTGCTAACGTATGTTGATGATTTTTGCCTAGCAACTGGTTCTTTGCATCTTGTACAAGAGTTTGCAACACAATTAAGACAGTACTTTCAATTAAAAGACCTAGGTGAACTGAAATACTATCTAGGTGTTGAAGTCACTAGAGCTCAGAATGGTGAATTCTATCTGAGTCAGAAGAGAAAAATTGATCAATTGTTGAGTCAACTTGAGATGTCAAATGCAAAACCTACCAGAACACCAATGACTCTTGATTTCCTAAAGGGTGACACATGTGAGGAACCTTGTCCTCAACCTGAATTGTATCACTCTGCTGTAGGAAGCTTGCTACACTTAACACAATGGACACGCCCTGACTTAGCTTACTCAGTTGGAGTACTCAGTCATAAGGTTGCCAAACCGTCTATGCGAGATTGGCAAGGGTTAAAAAGGGTCCTACGTTACCTTAAAGGCACAGCTGATTTTTGTCTTAAAGTATCAGCTACTAAAGCCGAAATGCCTGTGATTTATGTTGACAGCTCATTTGCAGAAGAGGGAGACAGGAAATCTGTGAGCGGTTTTATTTGCTTGTTTGCCAATACAGCCATTGCTTGGCGGGCGAGAAAGCAAAATTCAATTCCCGTTTCAACTTGTGAGGCAGAATATAGTGCCCTCAGTGAGGCAATAAATGAGCTACACTGGTGTAAACAACTATTTGGAGATCTTTCCGTAGATATAGCCTCACCAGTCACAGTGTATGAAGACTCACAATCATGCATTGCGCTTGCTCTCTCTGAGAATGTAAGAGGCCGGACAAAATATGTCGATGTAAAATTCAAAAATGTAAGACATGCAATTCAGGAAGGATTTATCCAGTTAGAATATTGTCCTTCTGAACTGAATGTGGCAGATATCTTCACGAAAGCTTTACCTTTTGAGAAACATACTACCATGGTTACCAAGTTGGAACTAGAGCGAATGTGTTTGAAATAAAATCATTTGTGTCTCTGTGTGCTTGTAAAATGACAGTTTTCACTCCCCAAAGTGTTTTGAAATCCATCCGGAAGGGGTGTTAAAGTTATTTGCTGGAGCTGGTCTATGTAGAATGCATACGAATGGATTTCTTCACTGTGAATTTCCAGCTTGTAAAATGGAAATTTCCAAGTCCCTCTGCTGTAAATAACAGGTGTGACCTTGTAGGCAAAGCATCGCCTTTGTTTTGACTATGATAATCTATACTTTCCCATGAGAACAGCGTCCCGAAGGGAAAGCCAATGCGCAACACCGCCATCCCATGGCGGTTTATAGTAAGTACAACTGTTACTACAATGTTAAGCTGAAAAATGGCCTAGCCCACATTAGCCAATCAGAATGTTGAACCATGGGTATAAGTCAACTATGAACTATGGGTACTCATCTCACTCACTCATTTTCTATGCTTCTTTTGACTGCCATCTACATGTACTTTGTTTCTGTACTGTAACTACGCCTGGTCTTTGCATAGACCATGATTTTTCTTTCCTCACATCTGTTGATGGAACTCTGCGTATGCTTTGTTTTTTCCTTTTTGCAATAATGCACCATACATCCATTATTGCCTTATGCTATCAATAAAGATATTGTTAGCCTTAAAACACGTTGTTTGGATTAATCTGCGCCTGGAACCCCAAAAGCCAGCAACACCCCACATATCCACCTTCTCACCAAGGTCTCAAAGTCAGGAAATCGGGTGCAACCATATATAAAGTTCATCTTGTACGCACAGAAGAGGAGCATGGCCCATTCTACACATTTTTGGTATATAAATGATTTATATTCCTAATGTAGGTAGGTATCTCAATTGTATGTAAATACAGAGTTAATTACACGCAGTTGTAACCTCTTCAGACAGGATGAGGGCATCACACTGGGACCGAATCCCTGCACTTTTCATTTTAATTATTACAGAGCATTAAAGCTTTTGTGGTTTGGCCCCACTTTCATCGCCAACCTCCTTCTAGAATTGCATTAATGTTGTTTTCAGCCTCATGCAGGTCTTCTCTATAATGCTACAACTCATTGTAAGTGTCTTTCTAATTTAATGCAAAATAAATATGTTTGATTTTATTAGAGGTAAACGTATGGCCTCAAATTCCCCTTGTGTTCAGATGCATTAAATTACAATTCCTGTTAGTCCAGGGTGAGGGCGATGGAAATTTAAATCCAATACATCTGCAAGGCAGTAGATGGGGAAGGTCTGGCCTAATGTGACATTTGATGGGAAGCCTGAAATATGCAAACGGTTCTTGGTGTTTCTTGAATGTCAAGATTTGGCTCTGGAGATTGCATCTGCTCTATGGAATAGCCTCCCTCCAGCGGTCAGGTTGGGAGTATTCTGAAAACTGGCGAAGAAATGTTCAGGGAGCTTTCAGAGAATGATGGAGAAGATGCTTTTTTGATTTTGGTAGGTTCAGTTTCTATTGACCTTTATGAGTCTTTTCTTTAGTTGCTATTGTTGCTTTATTACTTTTTCTGACGTTAATAATCAGGCCTCCAGTGTGTCATTACAGCAGCACAGAAACCTGATAAAACATGTAAATAAAGATTACTCCTGAATGGACAATTCCTCTGGCGGGTGGGGTGAGGTCTCCACCACTGCTCTACAGTCATAGGGTGGGATGCTGAATTGTGACAGTGACTGGGTGTATATAACATGCTAAATCACAATCATGCTAATTCATAAACATCTTTTGTAAGTCATCATCATTGGCGATCACTCGTAGCCGAGTAAGATTGTCTTCCAAGGGTAAAATTTTAACAGTGGATCCGTAAGTGGCTGTAAAGGCCAATTCTGGATCCGCACAACCTCCCACAATGAGGGCATAGGTTTCCGGGTGGGAGACGGTCATGATGAGGGTTTGCTTGACGTGCCTTCCTTTTAGCTCTTTTCTCCCTTTCGCCCTGTACTCGTGCTTCTTCAAAGTCCATAGCGCCTTTAATAAAGGCTGACCTCCAATTGAAACGCTCATGAGTTAGGGCTTCCCAGATCTCAATGCTGATATTACATTTTTTTAAATTAGCTTTGAGAGTGTCTTGAATCTCTTTTGCTGTCCACCAATATTCCGTTTTCCATTCTTAAGTTGGGAGTAAAGTAGCTGCTTTGGAAGACGATGGTCAGGCATTCGAACAACATGGCCGGTCCAGCGAAGTTGATGTTGGATGATCATTGTTTCAATGCTGGTGGTTTTCGCTTCTTCTAATATGCTAACATTAGTCCGCCTATCTTCCCAAGTAATTTGCAGAATTTTTCGGAGGCAGCGTTGATGGAATCTTTCAAGAAGTTGGAGGTGGCGTTTGTAGAGGGTCCATGTTTCACAGGCGTACAGAAGGGTTGGTAGTACAATGGCTTTGTAAACAAGCATTTTGGTCTCCCTGTGAATGTCCCGATCCTCAAACACTCTACGCTTCATTCGGGAGAAAGCTACACTTGCAGAGCTCAGGCGATGCTGAATTTCAGCGTCGATGTTGGCTTTTGTAGATAGATGGCTGCCAAGATAAGAAAAGTGGTCAACATTTTCTAGTGACACACCTTTAAGCTGGATTGATGGCGCTGCGGAGGGATTGGTTCGAACTTGCTGGTAAAGCACTTTGGTTTTTTTAATGTTAATAGAGAGGCCGAGCTTTTCATATGTTTCTGCAAATATGTTTACGATAGTTTGAAGATCTTCCTCGGAGTGTGCACAGACTACGTTATCATCAGCATATTGAAGTTCTATAACAGAAGTTGTAATTACCTTATTTTTTGCTTTCAGCCTACTAAGATTAAAAAGCTTTCCATCTGTTCAATATATAATTTCTACACCAGTAGGAAGTTTCTCTTCAACAAGGTGTATAATCATAGCGATGAAGATAGCGAATAAGGTTGGAGCAGTAACACATCCCTGTTTAACGCCGGATTCCACTTTAAATGGATCGCTTTGAGAGCCATTGTTATCCAGGATTGTTGCCATCATGTCGTCATGGAGTAGCCACAAGATGTTCACAAATTTATCAGGGCATCCGATTTTCAGAAGGATGGTCCAGAGAGCAGTACGATTTATAGTATCAAAAGCTTTAGTCAGATCAATAAACGCCATGCACAGAGGGCGGTTTTGCTCCTTGCATTTTTCTTGAAGCTGTCGTGCAGTGAAGATCATATCCACTGTTCCCCTGGAAGGGCGGAACCCATTTTGCGTTTCAGGAAGGATGTCTTCTGATATAGATAGGAGACGGTTTGCGATGATCTTTGCCAGGATTTTGCCTGCTGTAGCTAGAAGGGAGATGCCTCGATAGTTTCCACAGTCTGTTCTTTTGTAAGTAAGTCTCAACTGTCTGGTTCTCACGGGATACAAAGCCATAAATCAGAGTTTACTACCACAACAGCTGGGTTTGCACAACATAAGCCATGAATGTGGTTTGTTTGGTTTTGGCTTAATACACTATGTGAATCAAACTGTTATTTGTAAACCATGATTTATGGCTCACTGTGTTGTGTGACCCCATCCAGTTGCAGTTTAGTCCAGAAACCTTAGTTAAAGAAATTGTATCAACCCATCCAGAGAGAATTTATCTGAGTACAGAATAAAACTACACAGGGTATCATTTACATCTTTAGGCTCTTTTTAAACAGGAAATGAGGGAGAAATAAATTGATTCAGATCCATGGTATGCTGGTTTTCCCCTCTACTGTGACCCAAATAACCCTGTAAAGGTTCCCCCCGCACATTTGTGCAGTCGTGTCTGACTCTAGGGGACGGTGCTCATCTCCGTTTGTTAGCCGAAGAGCCAGCATTGTCCGAAGACGCTTCCACCGTCATGTGCCTGGCATGACCCACGTGGAACGCTGTTACCTACCCACCAAAGCGGTACCTATTAATCTACTTGCATTTGCATGCTTTCGAATTGCTAGGTTGGCAAGAGCTGGGACGAGTGCAGGAGTACACTCCGTCACATGGGACTAGGGATTCGAACCTCCGAACTTGCGATCTTCGGATCGACAAGCCTTAACCACTGAGCCACCATGAAATAACCCTGTGCTTCTAATTACAAGATATTGCAACCTGATCCAAATTGCCCTCTACAACTAATATTTTTTATTAGTTGTATTTCTACAAGCTATTTATTAATTAAAAAAAAAGATGTTTCTGATATGAGTAGTATCAGTTCAAAACATTTTTATTGAGACTTATAAAAGGCATTATATTGGTAACACCCACCATAAGCATAAGTCAAAGTTTTGTTTCACCATTATTTATTTTTCAGAGTTGTCCCTCCTTGCAAGCCAATGCTTGGTGGTTCTTCATATTTCATATATCCATACACACAGCAGATACTACAAAATAGCTCATAACTCTCCAGTCTAGCCCATGCCATGCCACTGAAAGAAAGCAACACACAGTAGTGTTACTTCTGCATCTCCTTTCTGTCCAGGGAAACACAGAGTAGAGAACAACTGAGCATTCTGCCGCTTTCCCCTAGATAAAAAGAAAACAGGAGGAACGCAAACCTTTTCCCGTTATTCATAAAAGAGCAGCAAATCCACTAAATAATCTAGGATCCAAGTATCCCAGCCTCTCCCTAATCAGCACTACCTGCTAGAACACAGAGATATGAATTCCAGGTTTTCATCTTCTTAAACTCGGAGTGTTCTAAGCTACAGACTCCAGTCTGAGTTTTGCTCTGGTGAACTTGGAGAACTGCACAACAGCCACGAAAATTGCAATATGGGAATAGTCTTTCTGAAGACTGTTGGCTCTAAAGCAAAACAGTAATGGGCTCTGTTGGGTAATGTATTCCAGTCTTGGCAGCACAAAGCAGCTCCGCTGACTTCATGCCCTCCAGAGCTGCTGGATAAGGGCTCCAATCACACAGCACAGGGACAATGGGATGAAACACTTGGAGGGTGCTAAGTTAAGGAAGAGTGGAATAGGTTTCAGGAACTGTGGGAAAAGCTATTTGGAACGTATCCGTACAATCTGATTCCTTTGGCAACCTGAACAGTTTTAAATTATATTAATTTTTTTTAAACTGTTTGTTAAAAACAAATCCTGAAGCAGATGCTGGGGGTGTCCACATGTTCCTATTCCTCAAACAAAACTACGTACCTCAAAGTATTTCTCTACAGGTGCCACACGGTGGGAAAGGCCACTGGGTCCCTCCCAATGTGCCCTAACCCAGAGCCATTTACATAGCTGAGAAAGTTGGGCAGTGCGGCCCCAAACACCTTGAGGGCATCAGGTTGGGGAAAAGCCTTTCTCAGCCCTACCTGCAGATGGCTAGGGGGGACCTTGGCCCTTTTTACTTGCAACCCCATCTTCTCCCACTGAGCTAGGGTGGGTACTTCCAATGGGCATTCTCTAGCACAGCATTCTTTTGTATTGTTCACAATCCTGCCGTTTCTTGCAGTAGAAAGTGATTACACGTATCTATATATCATCTTCCCCGTTACTTTATTTCCTCGAATGCTGGAGTGGGGGGACCATAACACAAACAAGTCCCCACGCGCCATTTTATATAGTAGCCTTCCCACCCACCTGCTACACGCACTGGACTTCAACTCCCATCATTCCCAGCCAGCAAACCTGTTGGCCGCGCTCGCTCGGAAATGTGCAATCCAGGAGCACATCTGGAGGGGCGGGGGAAGGCTGCTATAACACTTCCTCGGCAACCGGACCCAGCGGACCCTAGCGGGACTCGCTCTGCCTACTCAAGGCGGTTCACAGGGGAAGTTTGGGGCGCTCTCAACCGGCGGGCAGACGGAGCCACTCGCGGGGGAGCGCTCCCCTCAGCCGCCGCGTCGCGTCGCGTCGCAAACGCCGCCGGGGAAGGGAGTCTCACCTGCGCTCCCGGAGCTGCTCGCGCGTCCTTCCCCGCAGGGGCGACCGACGGAGGGGACGCCACGCGACGGCGGGGGGGGGAGGAGGAGGAGGCCCGCGTTCCTCAAGCCCTGCCCTCTCCCCTGCCTCGCGCTCCTCCTCCCCCCTCCACTGCTGCGCCGGGACGTCTTTCAAAGCCCGACTGCTTCGGGGCGCCCGTGCTGTTTAGGCAACCCGCTGCGGCGCCCACAGAGCCTCCCGCTCTGCTGGATCCCGATGCGCTCTGCAGGTATTTCCAGTCCTCTCCCCCCAACGCCGGCCGGCGAGGTCCGCTCTCGGTCGCCCCTTCCCTCCGCTCTCTTGCTGCTGTGCTTCCGCAAACCAACCCAGCGGTAGCGCCAAAGTTTCAGGCCAGCGCTTCATTTTCCCTCTCCCCACTTCGCTGCCCCCCTCCTCTTCGTCTGCCTTGCCGGCCCCGGACAAACAAAACTTCGCTCCGGGCTCTGCAGCCTGGTGCTCTTCTTTGCAGCTCTGGCGCTTCCAAGTTTTCCCGGCACCAGCGAGTTAATCGATAGGTACTGGGTGGGTTCCCTTTTCTCCGCTAAGGAAAGCAGCGCCCGGTTTATACTAGCTAGAAGTCGGAGCACTGCCGGGACGGCGCATCTGGCACAGGGATCTGGCACCTCAGCTCCGACGGCCTAGATTTTGTTGGGACTCGGAGCGCGTGCTCAGAACCAGCGTCTTCGCCCCCTAGCTTGCAAGTGTGCGTTGGGTTAGTAGCGAATGCGTGAGCTGCCTGGCAGCGGAGTCTAAACTCCCAGGTTCCCAAGGCTGAATTCTAGCGAAGTTGTTCAGATCTGATTGAAAGGCGCTGCCCGAGGGGAGGGGTGTCAGTGTGAGATGGACATTTCCTTAAAAGCTGGGCGTTTAAAGTACAGGCGCGGTGGAGTAGCCATGAAGAAATTGAAGAGCGAGGGGGGGGGGGGAGGGAGAGGCAATCTAAAAAACAGAAAATAGTTGCTTTTACTTTGAACAGTGGTAATCCTGTTCCTTAGGATATTTATCTTCTAACTTGAAACTGCTCTAGCCAGAAACCTCTGTAAAATTGGACTGTTCCTGTTTCTGAGTGTGTGCTTGGTGGAGAGAAATGTTTAGGACTTCCAACAAGAGTAGTTTTCTTCTGCTATTATAGGACCCAAAAGGCTTGTTATTTCCAAGAGAAGAAGTCACACTGCAGAGATCTGTGGTATTTTTCCAAAATATTTTTTAATGGGGGTTTGCATTGATTTTCTTTAAAGCATTGTTTACAGCTGCAACTGTGCACAGCTCCTTAGCCTGTTGGATGTAATAGTATTGGAATCTTGGAAACAGATTATCCTTTTCAAATCAAGACAGTTTGTTTGATTTTTAGAACATCTTACTTGAATTTTAAGTGTGTTTGGAAGTGTTTAATATTTTTTATTCTTCTTCCCAGAAGATGGGAGGAGGGTTAATCAGCAATAAACATGTCAGTGGTCACAGACTTGTGCGAATAGAAGAATGGGAACAAATTTCCACAAGCAAAGGAGTGAAGCAGGCAGGAAATTAAGATAAATAAATTATGGACTATGGAATTAGCTTGCTATGCAATTTATATTGCTATAGTGTGAACCATCAGTGAGAAATTATCTGTTTCTGCAAACATTGACTCTTGTTCGGCCCTGCTTTGCTGAATCTGTGGTCCGGTTTGTCAGCAAAAGTGGAAAGTCATTAATTACAAGAGGAGTTCTGGTAGAGAAATATATTTCCATTCATTTCAGCGAGGGAAGGAACAGAGGGGTAAGAGCAGGATTGATGACTTCTGTGGATTTGCACCTGTGTCTCTGTGGTGGCTCATGTTTTTGGTAGATGTTTTATGTGGCCTATTAAAAGAAGAAGAATTGAACTGCAACTTATATGCTTTCTTGGTAGAAGCAAGTGCCATAGACCTCAAGGGGATTTCTAAGGGCCACATGACTTGTTGCAGTAGTAGTATGTTGTTTTGTGCCTTGTTAGTTCTTAAAAAGAGCAGTTGTGATGTCCATGCATCCATGAGGAATCTGAAACAAGATTGCAGCCAAGGACATCATCAGAGGGCATTTTTATGGGAGAAGAGCACCGGAGGGACAAATAAAATTTGTTCTCACCACGCTGTGGTCCCAGTCTGGTCTCTTCCCCATTCCTGCACTCTGACTTCTTTCGGATAAGAAGGAACAGGCTGGGTGCCCCCCCCCCCCCCGTCTTCCTTTGCAGATGTTGAGTTACAGTTCTGCCCAGAGTCTGACTGGTTTCACTGTCCAGTATGAGTCTAGAAGTGAAAGTTTGGGTCTTTTAGAAATTCCCAGATGGCCAGCAGATATTTTAAGGAGTTTTAACATGCCCCTGAGGCTTTAGTGGATGACATGAAGCCTTTACCCTTGATGCAGTAATTGCCCTTGGAAACTGACTTTGCAGGTGGCTGCCTGAGGTGGCCTATGGCGGGCTGTCTTGCTGAAGCTGCTCTGTAACCTGTGGTGACAGACTGAGAAATTTTTGCGAACTCATCTGCAGAGTTATGCAACCTGCCAACCTCTGGGCCAAGGATCCAGAAATGACCGAACTTTGCAGTGAGACATCCATTTTGCCCTTGTAAAAGTTGGAAGTGGGTTATTTACATTTAGATATAGAATGCTTTTCTCTATATACATCAAACCAGGATTCCATTCTACTTTTCCCCCAGAACAAACTTAAGGGTCTTTATTCACCGCAAAGGAATCCAGTAATTCCATTTGTATTCAGTGGAGTTTACTTCTAGACCACTGCATGTAAATTTATGACTCAGGATCCAATCACACATAGCTTAATCTGAGAACAAAACAGACAGGTTTAAAGGGTGAAACATAGATGTGGTATTGTACATGTGTGTTTAAGGGGCAGCATTGTTATTTAAATGTGTAAATGTACCTTATGCAAGTGAAAGCATCTTGCACTTATATTGCAATTGAAACTAAGAAATTTATTATACTTCAGTTCAAAAAATAAATGTTGAATTGGCTCTTCCAGAGTATGCAGAGTTAAGTGTGTTCTCTTTAGAGTCCAGGGAGTGCAACTGATAAGTGGATCCCAAACAAGTAGCAAGTTCTAAGTTGTATTTTGTCACTGTATGTAGATGCAGCGTGGAGCCAAGAATAATCTTCTGATTGAGTTCTTGGATTTGTTTTATGCACATATTTGGATACATAAACTGAACTTTAAGTGTACGCATAATATTTAAAAAACATAAATTGAACATCACTAAGGGTGTAATTGATTTAACAACATCCAAAAATGTGTGTAATGCTGGGTTGGAATTATTTCCTGAAATGAAATAAAATGTAATATGATGTTATAGTCCTATACACAGACACAGTGGGGATTAAACTCCATTCAGCTCCACAGGTTTCTTAGTAATAATGATGCAGAGTTTAATTATAAATCTTGTAAAGAAAAAGAAAATAAACAATGGTGATCTGGTGTCAGGAATACATTTTACTGAAAGGAAAAGAAGGGAAAGAGAAAAAAAAGCAGTGGATGAATGAGCTGGCAGAGATGTTTATAAAATTCCCCTCTGACTTTTTATTTCTTTTTCTTACTATACTCTTCACTGTATAAGAAGAATTTGAAATCTGTAGTAATAACATGAATGCTAATGGACTGTAAAACCAGGGCTTCTCTTATAAATAGAAGGTGAACTTTAGAAAAGATGGGAACCTCTGATTTGAATAATTCTCTAGAGACAAAAGTACAGAGGATATGTCAGCTTTTGCCCTGTATTGACCCCCCTAAGATCCAGAACGTTCTATCAGGAAACCTTCCCCCAATGACCTTTCCAAACACAAGCCAGCAGGAAGATGGGGGATCTGAATGAATAATTGGCATTTGGCCCTCAAGGTAATCCTAATTATTTAATGCAATCTCCCAGAGCAGTGAAAAGTCATAATGGCCAAATCAATGTCGCCTGTGAAGTGTAATCATGTGAAAGCTTTTGGCTCTGATTCAGCTTTTGCTGAATCACTTTCCTCGAAGAGAGTCTCTCTGCAGTGATCTGGAGGATTAGCGGGGTGAGGATGATATAATGGCTTTGCAAGTCCTTGTGATACTCCAAAGTGAAATTGAGGTTGGATGAGATGTTTTACCTTCTCGGGGACAGAGCCTTCCCTCCGTCAAGGGTTGCCCCTCTTCCTCCAGTCTGTAATAACATCTCCAGTGCATAACATCACTCCCCAGCCAATATCGGATACACCAAGTAACCAGACCAGAAAGGGCTATTACCAAAGGTACATGTATTTTCAATTGCTCTTTGACTGCAAAGCATCTGTAAAGGGGTTGCTGCTCTTCAGGCTTCTTCTAGATGGGCTTGTTTGCTTTTGCTGTATGTTTTTTTCAGCAATTTAAACATAACAGTCTGTGCCAAACTGCAGTTGCAGGAATGTTTTCCCTAGCCCAGTGGAATTGAACCTGTACAAATGATCTCCTTATTGCTGTAAGTAGGATATATAAAATGGAAATTTCTTAAGCAATATCATTCAGTGTTCTGTATTTGATTTGGTAAGGCAGGGTAATAAACAAAACAGGTTGAAGTAGATGTAAAATGTTTTTCTTCATTTCTGAAAGGAAAAACAAGTTCACCTTTAAACAGGAAACGTTTTGCACATTTTGCTCAGTGGCTGCATAAACTGTTATTCTTACTTAAGAATAAGAAACGTTTCTAGATTGGAGGAAAAACAAATTTAGATCGGGTGAGCCTCAAGACCAATCTACTCAAGGGTTTCATGATGGCAGTGTGGTACTCATGAGACAGACAATTTCCCAAACCATCTTCCACTTGCTTTGTTTTTTCCTCCAAGATTGATTTTATTATGGTTCTTAGGTGACTGTGGCTTGTATATGCTAGTTAAAGTTGTATTTTTCCAACTGTATGTCAGCTCTCACTTGTGGGAATTGCAAAGTCTGGCTTTCTGGAAGTTTCAGAGTTTGGCTGGGTGGACAGGAAGAGGGGTGCAGCCTGCCAGTATTTCGCAAGGCAGAGATGGTGACCCATCTTCTAAATGGCGGAACAGTGCTGACATAGTAAGAAAATGAAAGGAAAAGCAAATACGTATCTTCAGGATCACAGCCAGTAGTGTTAACTTGTAAGTTCTAGCTTCAGCCTGAGGTCCAAAATGGGAGCAGAGAAGAGGGGAGTTGCAGGAAGGAATGGGGAGTTGCAAAATGTTCTGTGCACAGAGTGGTCCATGCCTGTACTGGACAGTCAACCATGGATTGAAGCATACTTGGTTTGTGCATGCGTTTAGAACACATGCATCTGGTTCATGCACAGACCTGGTGTAGAGATGTTCTGGGGTGGAAAACAATGGGGAAAAGGAACCTGGTGGCATGTGGGGGGCAGAGAGGTTGGGTGGGGCTAGGGTTAGCTTGCAGGATTGTGGTGAGGGTAGAGAAGGAAGGTTTGGGTGGAAGGTAAGGAGAGTGCCACATGGGCTAAACAGATACGCTGTAATCTTTCCTAGTCTAATCCTAAAGTCATTAGAACCTTCTAAGTTACTAGAACCTAGTGTTTTAAGAACATTTGGCCTTAGTCTTCAGGAAATAGAGTAGAACCCTTGAAGAATGCTACCTCAACTATTTCATGATCCATTTAGACCATTTAAATTGGAATGGTCCATTTAGTTTTTTTGCTGAAGCACGGCCACCTCAGAGTTAGTGATGGAGTATCCTCCATAACTGAAGAATTCCTTTGCTGGTGTCAGATGTTTATCTATTTCTTAAATTGCTTAGAAATCAGCTAGTTTCCTATGTACCTGTATGTAGTATTTTGGAACCTAGAGACTCCTGCTTTGCCACCAGTATAGGTGTGAAGCTGAATTGCAGGCCTCCTTGGGTGAAATTGCTGCTGGTTTGGTTAGGCAATATTAGAATATTTTTAAAATGTCTCTTGACTTCAAGTTGTTGTTGTTACATTTACGGTTTAGATAAACAGAGGAGGCCTCTGGTGGAAACATCAGCTTAGCAGCCTGCCTCTTTTTGTATTAGAAAGCCCACTGGAAGTCTGGTATGAAATTTTGGACCGTGTTAAAAATGCTAAGCGCAAGCAAAAGTGAGTTTCAAAAGCCCCTTGCATTGGAAATGACAGATTAATTCCAGGGGTTCAGTGGGCTAAATTTCTCCATCCAAAAGACTGAATGGAAATAGAAACACTTGTAATGGTAGGGACTTTGTAAATTAATTTGATGCCTATCAATGTATTAGAAATTTGTTAGAAGTCACTTAAGAGTAAATGTTTTTATTGCCATAGGAATATTTGTTTATTTATATTTCTAACTTATATCACCGCCCATTTCCGGAGGGGACTCTGGGCGGCTTTATATACATTTGGGGAAGGAGATGCATTGTTACTCATGACTTCAGAACCATTCTTGAGAAAGGAGTTGTAACTGTTAAACATTAGATTCATATTGAATGGTGGAGAGAAGTTAAAGGGGACTTTATGTGTAAAATTACAGAAAATTAATTAAATTGAAGGCATATTTATTTAATTTAAAAGTGTGGCTGCCCATTTAAAACACAACTCTGGGTGGCTCACAACAACAATAAAACCCCAAACTATAAAAACATAAAACACCATAAAATATCTAGTGATATCTTTTTCCTAAAATATTGTTTATTAAAATTGCCCTAATAATAATTTTATATTTTTTTTAATTAAAAAGACAAATTAGTTATCCTTAGGCTGCCTACATCTTTGTTGGCATATTACTTGTGCTGACATGCAAGGAGTCTCTAATTCCAGATCATGTTCTACACAGTTGGATTATGATAGGTTAGACATCCATGTTGGATGGTGTTTAGAGCCAAGCCAAATGCAATGCAAGGCCTTTTGCTAGAGGGCACTGCTATGTACATTTCCACATGTGGCTGAGGGTAGGTGCAAAACTGATTCTGGGACAAGTAGCCCCAGTTACCAAATCTTTTCTATCATTTAATGGGCCCAGCTTGCACTTTTCTGAAGTGCCTGTCCAGTGCCTTGCTTTGAGAAAGAACTTCTGTGCTCTGTGGTGGGCAGGCGAGGGTGTAGCCCAGCCTTTCTCAACTTTTTGACCCTGGGGGAACCCTTGAAATATTTTTTAGGCCCTGGGGAACCCCTGCACATTCAGGCTCAAATATAGGCTAGACATTACAATATTATATTCGTTTCATGCGTAGGCCTGTATATATGCATTAGCAGTGCTCTTAAACTGAAAATAAAGAATGAAACTTACCTCTTTAATGCGAAGTTGCCTAAATTTGAAGTAATTTTTTAAAAAATCATGATCTCCCAGGGAACCCCTAGTGACCTCTCACGGAACCCTGGTTGAGAAACCCTGGTGTAGCCACTGCAGGTCTCCCAACCAGTCAAAGAACTGCATTTGGTCGCAGCGGCAGTGGGCAATGGATGGAGAGGAGTGGGGAAGTTTAGCATTAGAGCCTCCTAATTAGGCACACTGTGTTTTAATCTAGTGATATAAACTGACAGGATTTATGCTTATTTAGATCAGAGTGCCTAAAGCTGTGTTGATTATCTTGGCCCAAGTAAAATAATGCTGTAGTTAACGCAATACAGATGCTTTAGGTGAATGAGCTTCATACAAAGAATCACAGTGGGTATCTGTTTATGGCATATTCCAATCAATGCTCCCTTTTTAAATTGACCAGATGTGTGTGTTACAAATTCTCACATTTCATAGTTTATGGAATCAAACTTGCACTCTTGGAGGTTGAAAAAAAAATGAAGCTAATGATCCATATATAAATACAATGAACAGTCTTAAACAAACTGTTCTCCACTACATTTTCCTCTTTACTGCTTAGCAGTCCATTAACCTTCAGTTACACTAGTTTTTTTTTAAATACTGTTTTTTTGGTACAGCAGAAACACCATAAGGTGATGTTACATTTTCTTTGTGGTGAGGAGCCCTATCTGGTAACCTCTGTACCAGCTACAATTTTGGATACTTGTGTGCGGCTTCCAGGTTTTTTTTTTTTTATGTTCTCCATTATGCTCCCCCTCAAAAATGGAATCTTCTCCAGATGTTTATTAAAGGACTGATAGAGGAAAAGATAAGGTAAATGACAGAGAAAGAAGATTGATTCCAATGGAAGAGAATATATGTAGCTTAGATTTGAACTGTAGAGTCCTTGGTGTTCTCTGAGCTTGGTTGTTTGCTTGCAGACATTTCATTACCTGACTAGGTAACATCATCAGTGCTAGTGAGTGTGGGGTTTGTTCCCTGTTTATATACAGTACTTGCCCTGCCTCTGTGGGTGGGGGTGTGGATTTTTCTTTGGTAGTTCCTTGATTAGAGTATTGTTTGCTTGATTGTTTATCTCCTTAGTAGTTCCTTGGTTAGGATATTGTTTTCTGCCTGATTGTTTGTCTGGTATTAATCCCTGCTTATCTGGGTGTTGGCTGCTGGAGAGGATGTGTTCTGGTCTTTTTGTTTCCTTACCTTTTCTATTTTATCTTTTGAATGGTGTGTAAATGTGGTTTATATCTATGTGTCTATTGATGGCTGATTTCTCTGAAAATTGACTCACTGTGCTGACTTAAAATGAATATTTTGGCCTGTATTCCAAAATTAAAGTAGCTTAGTACTATTCATGGTGAAAAAGTTATCCAAGATCAAGACAGAAGTCCTTTCACTTCTGATTCTGTTCTCGGCCTCCATTCCCATTGAGTAAAGAAGAGGCAATTCTGCTTTCCTGCTTCCCTCGTCTTAGCAGTTCATCTCTTCCATATTATAAAGGGGTGGTGTGATATGTATTTGTGTGTTGTCATTTGCCTATTATTTTCAACAGAGGCAATATCTGGTGAGGTTTCTATGGACTTGGAAGTTAAGTTGGTTGGGCCTGATTAGTACTTGGATGGGAGGCCACCAGGAAATCCAAGGGCTATGACTATGCTAAGAAATTGAAAAAAAAATGTTCTGGAGGAAGGCCAAGACCAACCACTTTTGTACTGTTACCCCAAAAGCTGCATCCATGTAGTCACCAAGAGTCAACTTCAGGATTCCTATAGCAACAGACTGATTTGCCATCTCAGTTTTCTCCCAGGACAGAGGTTATTTCTTGAGTTTTTGAGTGCTTTACTGTTTCTCTCAATAATAGTTATTCGGTCAACGACCAGCAAAATTTAAAAGGACAAAAACAGAGTGAAACAAAGAGATACAATAATATACTACCAACTAATAAAATAGATCACATAGCATTCACTCCTCTGACAAACAAGTAATACGTACCGTATTTTCCGGCGTATAAGACGACTTTTTAACCCAGGAAAATCTTCTCAAAAGTCGGGGGTCGTCTTATACGCCGGGTGTCGTCTTATACGCCGGAAAATATGGTACTCGCTGTATAAGACCTCTCCTGGCCAAGTGCAGCCGCTCGCTGGAACTCAGCCCCCAGGGAAGAGCAGGAGGACGAGCGCGGGGCGGCGTACTGCATTGGGTCCTGTCGCTCCACGGAGAAACGCGGGGAGGGGGGAGCGAGCTCCGTTCCCTCGGAGCAGCCTTGGGAAGGGAGGGGGCAAAACACAGTGGCTCCACGACGGGCTCCAAAGTCGCCCACAACACTCAACGGGCGCCTCGCTTCACCTCACCTCGCCTCCCCTTCCCCTCCCAGCCGCGCTTTCAATGGAGCGGGGCCCCAGAATTGGCCGCGTTTCCCACCAGGCTTCCCTTTCCCCAACCGCTGCTCTTGCTGCCGCTGCTTTTAGCGTCGCTGGTGCCGCTCAGCGAACTACCTTTTTCCCCAGCAGCCTGAAGGCACGTGAAGTCCCGAGGGCTCTTTTGCTCTTCCCGTTTGGATCCCGGGCCATGGGTGTCCATGGGGGTGGGGGACAATAAATTCAAGATGGCAGTCAGAACTCTGGGATTGTGGCCATTCTCTTGCCTTTTTCACACACACACACACACACACACACACACACACACACGTACATCGCTGCTTGTAGATTCAGTTGTGCTGAGTGAAGGTGTCCAGCTCACATCCAGCCAGTGAACTTCCATCGTTTTTTTGTTACGTAGTTCGCTGAGAGGCACCAGCAACGCTAAAAGCAGCGGCAGCAAGAGCAGCGGTTGGGGAAAGGGAAGCCTGGTAGGAAACACGGCCAATTCTGGGGCCCCGCTCCATTGAAAGCGCGGCTGGGAGGGGAAGGCGAGGCGAGGTGAAGCGAGGCGCCCGTTGAGTGTTGTGGGCGACTTTGGGGGCCGTCGTGGAGCCACTGCGTTTTGCCCCCTCCCTTCCCAAGGCTGCTCCGAGGGAACGGAGCTCGCTCCCCCCTCCCCGCGTTTCTCCGTGGAGCGACGGGACCCAATGCAGTACGCCGCCCCGCGCTCGTCCTCCTGCTCTTCCCTGGGGGCTGCGTTCCGGCGAGTGGCTGCACTTGGCCAGGAGAGGTCTTATACGGCGAGTATATCCCAAACACTTTATTTTAACTTGAAAAGTTGGGGGTCGTCTTATACGCCCAGTCGTCTTATACGCCGGAAAATACGGTAATATACGTATCTCTGTAATACGAGATGGGCGGTAAAGAAATATGACAAAGAAATAAATAGAAAGCTCTTGTATTTCTGTGTTTACATGGCCGCTCCATGCTATTTCTCACTTGATTAATTCTGATCTTAAAATGGGGTTTAGTCCTTTCTTCATCAGAGGGGAGTCGTTTGCCATGTAGACTGAAGATGCTTCTGAGTTAAATAAGAAAGAGAAAATTACAGAGGAGGAGAAAATAACAGCAACAGACAATTCTAACCCTAACCTTTTTAAAAAGAATACTTGAAAAACTCTTTCCCATGGATTTTTATACTTTTAGAATGACTGTATCCTTGCTAATAAAACATTCTAGTGAATTATGTAAAACAAGATTGATTGGAGTAGAAACAGAAGTTTGACATTTTAGAGCAGGCCACTGTGGAATTAAACACACTCATGGTTGGTTAGCATGACATACTGTTTATTCAGCTTGGAAATTCTGATATACAATGGGCAAGGGAAGTGGAGACAGTGCTGAAACTGAATTTAAGACCTTCGAGACAAAGTGGGTACAAGATCTATATTGTAGAAGTAGAAATTTACAATGTTTAAACATCCCTTATAATTCTGAACAGGATCAATCTGTAACAGGCTTTGTGGAGAAGTTTGTATGGGAGATGATCTCATTACAGCCTGAATACCAGCTTGGAACTGAAGGTCCTTATTGTGTGGATTTTCATTTTCATTCACCACAAAAACAAGTCCTGTTCTCAGATTTTTTTGATTTAGGGTATGAGATAACATTCTGCATTTATCTCAGCAAGCAGGATCTTTGGAAGGGAATGCAAAGAAGATCATATTTTTTCCTGATCTGCTGCCACAAATTACTCAGAAGTGAAGTTACACAGTAAAGCTTGGATAGAAGTTAAATGAGGGATTAAGGGTTCCCCCCCACAATGAAAAACTGTTGTCTATCTTTCTATGAAGGCCTGAAGTTTTTTGATCAAGAGGAAGGAGAAAAGTTGTTACAAGATCATCTAAAGCAGGGGTGGGGAACCTTTTTTCTACCAAGGGCCATTTGGATATTTATAACTCGGGACTGGGGTGGGGGTGGGGGGCGGGGTTTCTGGGATTTCTGCGGACCGGGGGCCGGAGTTTGCGGGCGGGAGCCAATCACAAGCACTGGGGGGTGGGGTTTGCGGGTGGGAGCCAATCGCGTGGAAGAGGCGGGGTTTGTGGGCGGGTTTGCCCACCCCTGATCTAAAGTAAAGAACTAGCAGTCTTTTAAAAATTGCTAATTTTTTTCCCTTTCTTATTGTATTGGGGATGGGCTGGCTTGCTGGGATGGGGTGGGATGGAGTTATTGTGCTGAACCTTCACTACATTTCAGCAATTTCAGTAATTTTCAGTAATGAAAATAATTTTTCTTTTAATTAATTAATTTTATCCCGCCTTTATTATTTTTATAAATAACTCAAGGCGACGAATATAACTTTTATATCCTTCGTTGCAAAAATATACTTGCAATTCTGCATCAGGCTTATTTGCTGACTAGATAATTTTTTAATATCTCAATATTTAGTTGAACGAATAAGGTATTATATGTCCTACTACAATCCCATGCTCCAGTAATGTTATCAATTATTACAAGTAAAAGTTGTCCTGTTTTTTCACTATGGTGTTTAAATACATAATTATTAATATGGTTTAAAGATGTTGTAATTGTGAATTATATTTCCAAAATTGGGAATTTATAAATATGTGAAGAATCATTGTGATCAGGCAGGGGTTGAAGCAAAAAAGATGATTCTTTTATGATAGGCAGTATTTCCCCAGATTTGAAGTCTTGCGTGGAAGATATGTGCTTGTTCTCTGCTCATGATCTGGCTCTCTATCAGCATAATCGAAAGATTGATAACTGTTTCTCTGTATTGTTAAAGTTTAATGCTTTGTTTCAAATCTGAGTTGATTTTTTAATGTGCATTTTAATAAATTTTATTTTCTTTGTGTTTGTTTTTTCTCTTTATTTCTTTTATCTTTTCCCCATGTTTTAAAGCAAAAAATAAAGAAGCAAAGAGATCACCAGGAGTTGAGCTCAGTCTGAAGGAGACTTTATGTTGACTTAGAGTTTTCTGTGCATGCTTTACTTAAGAATAGAGTGTGAATCACATGAGCACTGAAAAGCATCTTTTCTGTTTTGAACAAAAAAAAAATCATACTCAAGGCATTCTTGAAAGTCTCAAACCAGTCCACATTTATTTTAAGTATCCAGCATTCATTATATCCAACTGATCTTTAGTTGTCTCATTAGAAAGGGAGTATTTTAAAAAGTAACCGAGAAACAAGATGATTGTCTTAAAATAAGACCAAAGAGAGTCATTTTCTTTTAAAGCCAGAATATGTGGTCTCAGTCTGACATGTTGCTTATTCTTGCTTTTCTAAATCAGTCTGAAGAGTCCTAGAAGTCAAGGAGAACATAATGAACCTCCCAATCGGTTTGCAATCTGAAAAATCACCAAAGCTGCTTGTTTCAGGGTAAAGATTCAACTACTGCAACTGGCCCAGCGAAGACAAGGTTGAATGCTGATTCAGTGAATGTGCTGCATTCAGTAGAATAGAATACCAGTGAACAAATGAAGAATAATTCTCATGTGTCCTTTTCAGGAAATACCTTTTGATCTCAAAACAGGACACTTTGGATTATTTTGAGAGTGGCATAAGGCATTTCTATAGGGTTATCTGACTCTTTTAGATACCGTTTCTGACAAGGCAGTGTTCTCTATCATTCCAAGATGCAGGACACACAAAAATGCATTTAAGTCACAGGAAGACAGATTTCATTAAATGGTGAGAACATTTTCCTAACAATAAGACCCACTGGAGAGGAAAGTCAGTTACTCAGAGAAAGGGTTTTCTAGTCCTTAGGTGGGAATTGGAAGGAAGGGAACATATGGAAGTCTGAGTCAGCTAGTAAGACCATAGATTGCATGAGGAAACCGGGAAGTAAAGGGAAACGCTGATAAATTTCTGAGTGGCTCCATTTTGACCACAAAACCCCAACCATCAAATCACAGCTTCCAGAAGATCTGCACTGTAGATACATAGACGTGAGACCCTGTGGTTGAAATTAGACTTACGGATTAGTTGGGTTGGTTATTGCTGTATTGGCCTCCCTGCTGTGCTGTGACATTCCTGCCTGAATAGGTGGTTGAGTCCCGAGATTGATAGTCTTAGGTAATTTCAGCTTGCCCTCATGTGGCGTTGAGTTTTGGGAGCAGCTCAAGAACTCATGGCCACTATGGCAACCATGCTAACCAGTTGTAGTACAGTTTGAATGTCACAAGAAGTTATCGGTACTTGTAAATCAGTTGAATGAAGAAAGAAGGAAGACATAAGTTTGCAGGAGAGTTCATCAAAAGTCATAAAACCTCAGATTTCAAACTAGATCAATTCAGATAGATTTATGGTTACATAAATATGTAACCATATTTCTTATAGCTCCTTTTTCTCACCAATATTGTTTTCATCACCAACTTGTCTCAAAAGCTATGTAGATAATAAAGTAATCATTGCTTGCTTGTTTTGTTTTTTGCCCTCAGGTATCTCTGAATGTTATTGAACATGCAGAACTTGGTAGCTTGAAACTTGCTTCAGTTCTGGTTTGGTTGCAGCACCTGAATGCTTGTAGATGCAATCTACCACAATAGGAAATGCTTCTAGAACTGGCAAATGCCTTAAGAAGAGACTTTTTATCTTTCCTGGTAAGTAGAAAAATAAGGATTGCTAAAAAAAACAGTTGCTTCCCAGCTGAATTAAAATGTCAATGTTAAGTGCTGTTCTAAATAATGTATCTTTGCTTGTTTTATAGATATTAAACAAGACATTATCACATATCAGGTTAATATCAAATGCAACTAAGAGATAAATGGATGCTAAAAACAAGCCTTTGCAAATTGTAAAATCTTACCTATTATATAAACATATACACATCACTGATGCTGTTACCTAATTGGGTAATGAAATGTCTTCAGGCAAACAACCAAGCTCAGAGAGCACCAAGGACTCCACAGTTCACCCTTGAGCTACAGAAATTCCCTTCTGTTGGAACCCAAACCCTAAGCATGCTCACATGGGACAGATCAGTTCCACGTGCAGGAGGTAGTCCTGAAGATACTTGGGAGCCAAGCCATGTAGCTGTTAAAAGTTAAGGTTGAAGGTTAAAGGTTAAGTCCAGCCCTTTGAATTGCCCCTGGAATCCTATCTGAAACTAATTCAGTGCCCGCAACACAAGCATTATAGGGTTCTTACCCACCACCATGTGGGGATCTGCACTCTGCACCAATTGCAGTGTCCAAGTGGATTTCCAAACAACCCCATGTAGAATGTGTGGCAGTAATCCATTCTAGTGGTGATAAGAGTGTGAGTTGCCAAGGCCGCCTGCTTCAGGTACCCTGGCCATGGCATCCACCTGTCAATCCAGCAATAGCTGGGAGTCTAGGAAAACTCCCAAACTGTGGATCTGCTCTTTCAAAGGAAGTGGCACTTTGTCCAGAGTTAAAACTGGAACAGACGGGGAACCAAAATGCATTCTGGATTTAAATAATTTTTTTTTCCTAGTGAGAAAAGGAAAACTAAACTTATAGTAAGTTTGCCTGGAAGACTTTAAGAATTCTCTGAAGAATTAATATTAATAAAAATGATACAACTATGAGAGCAATAAAATTACTATTTTATATTCTCAGGAGGGTTGATGGAGGAGGTGAGAGAGTGTAAGCCATACTTTATTGTATTCAAACTTGCAAACATCTGATCTAATTAACTCTCTTCTAAGTAATTTAGCAGCACTTCACTGAAAACATGTAGCACTGTTTCATATTTTTTTTCTTTTCTTTTTTAATAAAAGTTATCATACTACGTATAGCGAGAAAGTAGTTGTAATGAGCACTGTACTAGACTGAATCACCTACCTGTGTTTTGCGTTGCTTTTTAGGTGCAGTGTAATATTATGTGCCTTGCAAGCCGGCCACAGAGCTCACATTGTTCAAAATGGTGTATGGTGAATTCTTCCACAGACCAGGACAAGATGAAGAGCTTGTCAATTTGAATGTTGGTGGCTTTAAACAGTCCATTGGTCAAAGTACATTGCTCAAATTTCCTCATACAAGGCTTGGGAAGCTACTCAAGTGCCATTCAGAAGAGGCTATTCTGGAACTCTGTGATGATTACAGTGTGGCAGACAAGGAATATTACTTTGATCGGAACCCTTCTTTGTTCAGATACGTGCTGAATTTTTATTACACAGGTAAACTCCATGTTATGGAAGAACTTTGTGTCTTCTCCTTTTGCCAAGAAATAGAGTACTGGGGGATCAATGAGCTCTTCATCGATTCTTGTTGCAGTAGTAGGTACCAAGAAAGAAAAGAAGAATGTCCTGATAAAGAATGGGATCAGAATGGAAGTCTAGATTCTTCTTCTGATGAGTCCTCTTCCATATTTGAGAAGGATCTTGAGAAGTTTGATAAACAGTGGTTTGGGGAGTTGCGCAAGAAAATATGGATCAGAATGGAGAACCCTGCATATTGTTTATCAGCCAAACTGATAGCTGTGTCTTCCCTAAGTGTGGTCCTAGCATCTATTGTGACTATGTGCATTCACAGCATGCCAGAGTTCCAGAAGTTGGATATCAATGAAAGAGAGATTGAAAACCCAATTCTGGAAGTTGTGGAGATCATATGCATCATCTGGTTCACCTCTGAGCTTATAATCAGATTAGCTGCTGCTCCCAGTCAGAAGAAGTTCTGGAAGAACCCGCTGAATATCATTGACTTTGTCTCTATTGTTCCATTTTATGCCACTTTGGCTGTTGACACCAAAGATGAAGAAAGTGAAGGTATTGAAAACATGGGGAAGGTGGTTCAAATTCTACGCTTAATGAGGATATTCCGTATATTGAAACTAGCAAGGCATTCTGTTGGATTGCGGTCTTTGGGTGCAACTTTAAGGCACAGCTATCATGAAGTTGGACTTCTGCTTTTGTTCTTGGCTGTTGGGATTTCTATTTTTTCTGTTCTGGTCTACTCAGTGGAAAAAGATGATGACAGATCAGAGCTGAGAAATATCCCCATTTGCTGGTGGTGGGCCACAATTAGCATGACCACTGTTGGCTATGGGGACACCTCCCCGGTCACTCTTGGAGGAAAGCTTATTGGCACAAGTTGCATTATCTGTGGAATATTGGTGGTGGCTCTCCCTATCACTATCATTTTCAACAAGTTTTCAAAATACTATCAGAAGCAGAAGGATATTGATACAGACCAGTGCAATAACAGTCCCAAGGAAAAGACAAATGAGCTCCCTTATTTTAATATTAGGGATATTTATGCAAAAAGGATGCACTCCTTTATTTCTAGCCTTTCTTCAGTAGGAATTGTAGCCAACGATCAAGATTCAACAGATGCTTCCAGTATTCAAGATCTTGATGATGTTTATAACGCAACATCTTTGCAGAATGGTACAGGAAAATGAGATGAATCTCTATTTCTTTATTGTTTCCTTCTAATATTAGCACAGCTTTTATAAAGAGCACTTTATTCTCAGGGTATTTAACTCTCTGCCATATCAGGGCATTCTTTGCTCTGATAATGTCGCATGTTCTTTACTGTTTAGACGAGGCTTAAGGATAGATAGGTTATGGTGGTTTAGCTCTTACATGACATAGGAAAAAGTTATTGAATGTTTGTTTCTGAAACTGCATGTATTAAAGTATGGTTTGGATTGATGTGAAGGAAGTCTCAGAGAAATGGAGAATTGCGTGCATATAGGAAATGTGCCCCAGTGCATATTCTTATATGCAGATATTCTTGGAAATGACTACAAGTTCAGATGAAAACCTATTAATGAGGATGACAGATGCTTTTAAGATCAATCATGGGGGCCTCCTAGCACAGAAGCTCCTATTCCATAAATAGAGAGGCTTCATTCCTCAACCATAGTTCTGCCAGGTTTCCTTAAATGTGAAGGAAGTCTCAGATGTTAATCAGCAACCCCAACCAAGGAAATAAGTTTCATCTCTGCTTCCCAATGTATAGCTTCATATTTATCTTGACATATGAGCATCAAGCTTGGGTGCCTGACCATAAGAGATTGATAAATTATATTTTACATGCAACCACTTGGGTTTCCATTACGCTGCTTGAATCTCCTAAAGCTCATGTGAGTCAGATTGTGGTAATGATGGGAGTGTCAGGCTGTCAGTTGGTTCACTGACCTTGAAATTTTTACATAAAATAGCTATAAGGAATCTCAAAGCCATAGTTTACCTGCCAACCCATATAATCCAAATCAGTTTCTCACGATCGCAGAGGATACACCACCTAGTGTTCTCTGAATCAGCAGAGGAAAACTCTAATATGAGGTGAACTTCAGGACTGTCACTGGTACCCTTTAGAACCGTATCTTCCCATCTGGCCACATGGCTCTGCTTTTCCATGACTATTTCTGCTTTGGCTGCTGGAGAGAATACCTGGCAGCCAAACGTTCTGTTCTGTTTTGTTTCGTTTTGTTTGATCAGGAAGAATATTGAGCTCATGGAAAAGCTTCCATGAGGTCAGTATTCCCATTTGTGCACAGTAATGACTAACTCCATTGTTTGTCCTAGTTCTGAGCTCCACATTTGCATCCTTCCTACTTCCTCCTAGTAGTAGAGCTGCTGCCACTGCCACTACTGTACTTCACCACGCAGCTGCTCCAGTCCATAAAGGCGAAGTTGCCTGTCGGGTTCCAGGAAGCCCATCACCCACTGCTGACCAGACACCACAAGTTGCCGACTACAGCCCCAGGACCAGAAAAGAGTGGGGTGGTGGTGGCTGTGTTTGCAGTACAGTAGTGCCAAATACCTGGAGAGGCAGTGCACCCAGACAGGCCTGTTGAGAGTTGCCAGTGCCTAGCCCCATAAAATTGCTGCCCTAATTTGACCCATACATGGTAAGAAGAATCTGGGGAGAGGGCAGGGAGCTGCAGTAGTTCTGAGGCTGACCTTCTTTCCTCCTGTCTCGAGCCCCAGTTGTGTCTCTTTTGCTACTCTGGATCCAGGACAACTTGAGGGAATCCATTCTAGTACAACAAAATGTGATTTAATAGTTTTTTTTATGTCAGATCAGTTTCTGGTTTGGAAAAGCACAGTGCTCCCTCTTTCCCTAGGGTTGTGGACTTTGTCAAATGGCTGAATAAGGCAGCCTGGATGTCAAGTCATGCCCTGGCATTGTGGGGAGAGTTGTATATTCTCACTGTGTACTTCCTTTGTTTCAGCAATGGTGACAAGATGCAGGATGATCCAGGGAGAGGCTAGTTTATTTTTTCTGTACTGATAACACTGAAGGAATTAATTGGAGCTGCTATAAATGGAGTAGTGGTGCGGTCTTCATTGTTCATGGCATTGTCATTCTGATAGACTGACTTCAGCCAACCGGGCCCTGAAGTCTTGGGAAATCCTTGCAAGATGTCAGGTTACCAGATGAGCGCATAATACAGGTAGAGCAAGAGCTTTTAGAGCTACAGAATGTACTGCAACATGCCTTCTGCAACAGAATGGCCAGGTCCCGGTCCTGCATTTGTGGCAGCCAGATTGTGTGTGACCAACCCCCAGCAATTTAACCAAATGCCCTTCTCCAGTCATCCTGTATCTCAGCCTGGCCGTGTTTGAAAAGGAATGTAATCATTCAGAGGTCAGTAGGTGTTGAAGAGAGGAAACATTCTTTATAATTTTAATCGAGAGCATAAACTAGAAAACTTCTAGTTATCCTTTGAGCAACTTCATGCTAGCTGTAAGCTTTTCTGCTCCAGTTCTTGCAAAGATTACCCTGTCCCACAAAACTAAAAAGCAAAAAACAAACCAACCAACCAACCAACATACAAACCCTACAGTAAAAGCTTAAGAACAGGTGGGACATTTTCTGTCTTGCAGTGAAATATGTATGCATTTTCTTGTAAGGTCACCAGAGTTAAAGGAAACTATTCCTTTGTAGAAGTTAGAGGGATATTATGATTATACTTCTCCGTGCTGGCTGGGTGACCTTGGGCCAGTCACACACACACAGCCCAACTCACCTCACGGGGGGGGGGGGGTTGTGGGGAAAAGAGGAGGAGGAAGGAGTATTAGGGATGTTCGCTGCCTTGAGTTATTTATAAAAATAATAAAAGCAGGATAGAAAATAAATCATTGGCGATCACTCGTAGCCGAGTAAGATTGTCTTCCAAAGGTAAAATTTTAACGGTGAGTCCGTAAGTGGCTATAAAGGCCAATTCTGGATCCGCACAACCTCCCACAATGAGGGCATAGGTTTCCGGGTGGGAGACGGTCATGATGAGGGTTTGCCTGACGTGCCTTCCTTTTAGCTCTCTTCTCCTTTTCGCCCTGTACTCGTGCTTCTTCAAAGTCCATAGCGCCATTAATAAAGGCTGTCCTCCAATTGAAACGCTCATGGGTTAGGGCTTCCCAGTTCTCAATGCTGATATTACATTTTTTTAAATTAGCTTTGAGAGTATCTTTGAATCTCTTTTGCTGTCCACCAATATTCCGTTTTCCACTCTTAAGTTGGGAGTAAAGTAGCTGCTTTGGAAGACGATGGTCAGGCATTCGTACAACATGACCGGTCCAGCGAAGTTGATGTTGGATGATCATTGTTTCAATGCTGGTGGTTTTCGCTTCTTCTAATACGCTAACATTAGTCCGCCTATCTTCCCAAGTAATTTGCAGAATTTTTCGGAGGCAGCGTTGATGGAATCTTTCAAGAAGTTGGAGGTGGCGTTTGTAGAGGGTCCATGTTTCACAGGCGTACAGAAGGGTTGGTAGTACAATGGCTTTGTAAACAAGCATTTTGGTCTCCCTGCGAATGTCCCGATCCTCAAACACTCTACGCTTCATTCGGGAGAAAGCTACACTCGCAGAGCTCAGGCGATGCTGAATTTCAGCGTCGATGTCGGCTTTTGTTGATAGATGGCTGCCGAGATAAGAAAAGTGGTCGACATTTTCTAGTGACACACCTTTAAGCTGGATTGATGGCGCTGCAGAGGGATTGGTTCGAACTTGCTGGTAAAGCACTTTGGTTTTTTTTAATGTTAATCGAGAGGCCGAGTTTTTCATATGCTTCTGCAAAGATGTTTAGGATAGTTTGAAGATCTTCCTCGGAGTGTGCACAGACTACGTTATCATCAGCATATTGAAGTTCTATAACAGAAGTTGCAGTTACCTTATTTTTTGCTTTCAGCCTACTAAGATTAAAAAGCTTTCCATCTGTTCGATATATAATTTCTACACCTGTAGGAAGTTTCTCTTCAACAAGGTGCATAATCATAGCGATGAAGATAGCGAATAAGGTTGGAGCAATAACACATCCCTGTTTAACGCCGGATTCCACTTTAAATGGATCGCTTTGAGAGCCATTGTTATTCAGGATTGTTGCCATCATGTCGTCATGGAGTAACCGCAAGATGTTCACAAATTTATCAGGGCATCCGATTTTCAGAAGGATGGTCCAGAGAGCAGTACGATTTACAGTATCAAAAGCTTTAGTCAGATCAATAAACGCCATGTACAGAGGGCGGTTTTGCTCCTTGCATTTTTCTTGAAGCTGTCGTGCAGTGAAGATCATATCCACTGTTCCTCTGGAAGGGCGGAAGCCATTTTGCGTTTCAGGGAGGATGTCTTCTGATACAGATAGGAGACGGTTTGCGATGATCTTTGCCAGGATTTTGCCTGCTGTGGCTAGAAGGGAGATGCCTCGGTAGTTTCCACAGTCTGTTCTATCACCCTTTTTAAAGAGAGTGATAATTATGGCATCCCTAAAGTCTGCTGGAATCTCCTCCCTCATCCAGATTTTTTCGATGAGCTTATGAAGTTGTTGTGTAAGTTCAGGCCCGCCTTCTTTAAAGACTTCAGCAGGAATCCCATCAGGTCCACTAGCTTTGTTATTTTTCATTTGTTTAGTGGCTTTACTGACTTCCTCCAAACTAGGGGGTACTGCAAGCTCATTTCTTATTTGTTTTTGCGGGATTTGCAAGAAGACTTCGTCAGCCACAGTAGAGTGACGATTAAGGAGATTGCAGTAATGCTCTTTCCAGCGCAGTGCAATAGACTCTTTGTCCTTTAGAAGTTTAGCACCATCTACTGAGCGTAAGGGATTTGTACCATGGTTTGTTGGTCCATAGATGGCCTTTATGGCATTAAAAAAGCCCCGTGCATCATGAGCATCTGCAAAATGTTGGGTTTCTTGGGCTTTTTTTATCCACCATATGTTCTTAAGTTCTCTAGTTCTTCTTTGGACTTCTGCCTTTGCACTGGTGTAGATTTTTTTCTTAACGGCACAGTTAATATCTTTTTGCCATATCTGGAAGGCTTTCCTTTTCTTGTCAATAATATGTTCAATCTCACTATCGTTATCATCAAACCAGTCCTGATGTCTCTTAGTCTGGTATCCGATAGTTTGTTCACAGGCTGAAATGATAGAAGTCTTCAATTTAATCCAGTGTTCCTCAACATTTTCAGGAAGTTCCATAGGCAGATGTTCCTTGAGAGTTGATTGAAAGCAAGCTCGTTTAATAGGATCTTGAAGGGCCAGTGTATTCATTTTACGCCTTGGTTTTCTTCCTTGGAGCCTACGATGAGGGACAATCTTTATGGCCATCGTGGATCGAATTAATCGATGGTCTGTCCAGCAGTCATCGGCGCTCGTCATGGCTCTGGTGAGAAGTACATCACGGCGATCTCTAGCACGGACAATTACATAATCTAAAAGATGCCAGTGCTTCGACCGTGGGTGCTTCCATGATGTTTTAAATTTATTTTTCTGGCGAAAGAGTGTGTTAGTAATGACAAGGTTATGCTCTGCACATTTAGTCAGAAGTAAGATTCCATTCGTGTTGCTGTTGTCAACTCCTTCTTTCCCAATGATCCCTGGCCACAAATCAAAATCACGCCCAACTCTTGCATTGAAATCGCCCAGGAGGATAATTTTATCCTCCTTTGGTATCTCTGATAAGATGGTGTCCAGCTGGGTATAAAATTTTTCCTTGATATCCTCATCTGCATCTAGTGTTGGTGCGTAAGCACTTAGGATAGTTGCCTGTTGGTTTTTGGTGAGTTTTATTCGCAGAGTTGAGAGTCGTTCGTTAATCCCAGTGGGAACTTCTGACAAGAGCTTCACAATGTCGTTTTTGATAGCAAAGCCTACCCCATGTATTCGTCGTTCTTGTTCAGACAGTCCTTTCCAAAAGAAGGTATAACCTCCTTTTTCTTCCTTCAACTGTCCTTCTCCTGCTCTTCGAGTTTCTTGGAGTGCTGCTATATCAATATTAAAACGTCTCAGCTCCCTTGCAATAATGGCAGTCCTACGTTCAGGTCGTTCACTATCCATATTGTCTTGCAGTGTCCGTATATTCCATGTTCCAAAATTCATGTGTTTTTTACGACCGCTAGATGGTGACCCCACTGGTCGCGGTAATCCAGTCAGGGAGAAAATGAGGCAGACTATGTTTAGGGCACCTTTTCTAGCCCCCTCCCCATATGGGGTGAGCAGAGTGGATCCTAAATAGGGCTGCTCAGTCGTGGATACAGCTGCCGAACTACTCAACTGCCTCGATCCTTGAGTCAGGGCGACTGAATCCGTATCCACCGCCCATGTGCTGATCCATGACTAGGAGCTTCCGGATTTCACAGTCCTGCCCCCGTTGCCATTCGTCAATCGCCATGGGACTTTTGGTTGTTTTGGGTTTGGTGTGGTTGGAAGACGCCTGTGCGTGAATTTGTTTTATGTGTGGAGATCGGTGCACAACGATCAGCACACAACCTTCACAGAAAAAGGCTCTAATCCAATGGCATGGATACCATGACGATTGGTGACCTTTTGTCTGCTGCAGCCTTCATCCGCCTTCGCAGCCGTTGTAACAATACACCTTGTTATCTTCCGCCTGTTCTGCCGTTGAGGACTTTCTTGGATCGTTCTTTGTCTGGTTCCTCCCCCTGGACCTTACCGCCATGGGTGACCCTGCCAGGAGTACATGACTCCCGACGGCTTTGCTCACAGGGTTCATTGGGAACACACAAGCCCACTCACCACAACAAGGTGACGATCCAGCGAGTGAGAGAAAATAAATAAATACTGCAGAGCAGTATTTCCCAACCTAGTACCCTCTACATACATTGGTCCTGTATTCCTTGAATTCTAAATTAGTACAGTTAATACACGTTGGCTAGAGATTTGGGGGTTAAAAGTCATAGCAGCACCTTCTCTTTTGCCAGCTGTGGTTGTGCAAATAATGACAATGTTGGTGAAATACATCACCTTCTCCAGCCTGAACAGGTGCATTTTTGTGGAGAGAACAATCTTTCTTGGGCCTTGTAGAATGTGAAATGGAGAAAGTTTCCCCCCCCCCCTTTCCATCCTTTTTTCATGAATAAGTGGTGTTCCTTTACTAATGAAGATAGATATTGTCCCTTGATCACTTTGCTACAAGTCTTTCCTTCTTCCTAGGTTAGAATGTTGAACTGCTGGGGCCGGTAAAGATCAGATTTCAACTCGACCACAAAGTTTCCTTGATCACATTGGGCCACCTAGGATCTCCCAATCTAATCTACCTGTAACTTGTTATACAGTAAAGGGGAGATACCCCTTAATCTTTCTAACTGAAAAGACAAAAAATAATTCCACCTGCTCATGACATCACAGTCTCACTAACTACATCTCCAGTGTCCCCAGGCAGAGCAAAAAAAGAAAAAGAAAATAAATTAACCATCTGGATTTGAAAGAGAAAAAAAAAACTCCACAAAATTTCATCTCTACCCTAGGAATCACTCTCAGAGTTTTTGGCTGAGCTGATTGAGCTCCCAGCACATCTGGAGGACAGCAGGTTGGGAATGGCTGATTTAGGTTCTTGCTTTTATTCATGTTTGACATATTTGCTTCAATGAATCCCATATTCTCTCATCTCTATACTAAAGGTATAACTAGCATAGCTGTGCTGGTTGAATCTGATTTGCTGATCTGTTTTAATTCAAGTTTATTTATTTACTTCTTGTACACGACGACTCTGGGTGGCTTACAACAATAAAATAATTAAAACACTACAATAAAATCTCAATATGTGTGTGTGTGTACACACACACAGAGATAAAATAGATACTAATCTAAAAATACAAAAATGTAAAATATAAAAATTCAAAATGGTAATTTCTACAAGTAGAATAACAAGTTCTGTTGTTTTAAGATATCTGACTAGAGAGAACAGAGAGAACATGCTAGATTCAATGATACACACACATTATTAATCACAAAAGCTCTCAAATCTCTAGTTGAATTCTGGAAACTTTTCACTCCCAGGCACAAAATAATATTTATTTATTTATTTATTTATTTATTTATTTATTTATTTTCTATCCCTTTATTATTTTTATAAATAACTCAAGGTGGCGAACATACCTAGTACTCCTTCCTCCTCCTATTTTCCCCACAACAACAACCCTGTGAGGTGAGTTGGGCTGAGAGAGAGGGACTGGCCCAAGGTCACCCAGCTGCCTTTCATGCCTAAGGCGGGACTAGAACTTTAATACGTCATAATTTTAAAGAGAATATTATTCCCTAAAAAACATTCCCCGTTCTTTTTTTGCTTTGCTAATTCAACTGTCACCTCCATTAATTTTACAAGTACCCTGCCTTTTCAAGTCATGAAGAAAGAAAGAGTTCATGCTACTAATACAAAATATATGTGGCTAACTATTTAACTACTATTCTTTCAGAAATTCATCCAAAGTACCTCATTAGGCAGAATCTCCATTACACTGTCTGCATATGTGTGTGTAAATGGAAGGAGGGTCTAAAAAGGCTGAGGAGGAAGAACCACAAGCATTGTGGTAAATTGTACACAGCAAAAAGCAAAACTAGCTGAAGAAAATTTAGATGACACCCTGAATGGATCTGCCCCTTTAGAGTGTCCTTGTCAATCCTTTGAGCTAGACCATGTTAGGAAACAGACACCACATAAACTGTTGGAAGTCTACATTACTGTTATAGAGTATAATAACAGAATCTTGATAGCCTGACAGATTCTCTCTCTCCCTCTTGTATAGGAATCTCTTGAATCAAGGCAGAGCAATATTTTGTCCTCGCCCCTTCCGCCAGTCGGGGTTAAGCTGATGTGTACATAATGGCTCTTGAATTCCTTCTTCAAGGCCATCCCTACACACTACAGACCCAAAGCAAAAAAAGAAGTCTCTGCCTCAGTGAGCTTGCAGTTGGAACATAAATCTGGGTAACCAGTCCTGCAATTGAGAAAATACATTCCCTTATTTGGGAATTGTTTGGAAGGAATGCTTAGGATTAAGTCCAGGTGGGCCAGCCTGTAGCTCCAGGGCTGCGTGGGACCTTCAAAGCATCTTCTGGCCATGACTGCTGAAATCTAATTTCATTTTCTGGCGGGAGGTACATGCAAATTATAAAACCAAGATATTTAACAATTTTAAAAAATGATCCACAAATCCAAATCCTGTCCACTTGTATCATGTAGGCCTGGCCATTATGTGTAGCTGCTAGCACGTTGCCCATACCTAGATTAGGAGAAGGGTGGTTTTGAGGTGGGATTAACAAGACTTCTGGTAGTGGCAGGATTTCAGTTAGCTGTCGAAGCCCTGGGGCTTTCAAGCAAGAGCAGGAAGAGCATATATGTAGCCTAGACACAACTCACTTTTCTGCAGTAAGTTGTTTAAGAGAGTTCTCACTTACAAAGAAGTAAGCATCATCCAAGCATTAACAATAGAAGCTAGATTGATAGTAATGGTTTTGGATTTCCTGCATTGGCGGAGAACTGGAGTAGATGACTTTTGAGACCCCTTCCAACCATGACTTTATGACTTTCTGTGCTTTAGATTATAATAATACATGAATAGCTGCTGCAGGGACCTTCCCTACTACTTGAGATACAGGCCTTACCTTTGAAATGCAGATGAAACATTGGGTTCATTATATGCATTTATTGTGTGGATGTAACTTTCAAGGTTGTTTTGTACAGTATGAACAGATGGAAGTTGTAAACCCCTCACTGCGAACGGTTCATTTTTTGAAAGCGATTGATTGATTGATTGATTGATTGGATTTATCACCGCCCAACTCCCCCGAGGGGGACTCTGGGCGGTTAAGGAATCTACCTGCTTCCTAGGTAGAAGGAGTTTTGCTTTTTCTTAACTCAGCTGGTCGGTCTGCCTGAAAATGCTAAGATCCTTCTCATTTCCTTTTTTTAAAAACGGGTTTGTGAAATTTGATTGAGAAAGGTGATGCAATAACTTTAGCTTCTTGAATGCAGCAATTCACTGGGTGTTTTTTCCCAGCACTCATCCATAATCTCCTGTCCTTTCAGCAGGGGATGTTCAAAGGGACTGAAATCTACTAGAAATCTGGAGAAAGTTCTTTCAAAAGAATTGATAGCTTTTAGAAAACCATTACCACTTTTTTGATGCCGTCTCTCTCTCCCCAATTCTCTCTTTTTAAAAGCCCTAAGAAACCACATTCTGCAATTTGTGTAACTTAACTGGGTTTATAAAAATTCCTGTGGCTGATGTGAAAGGACCCATTGGGTAGGCTTCCTAGCGGTATCAGTCATTCATTTGCAATGAAGTGAAAATCATTAAAAAGCTAGATATTTCCTGCTTTGTGCTCACTTTTCTAAGATCTCTTTCCCTCTGATCTTCATAGAAACAGAACTGTTTCTGTTCTCTTAGAACTCTTAGGATTAAAAGTAATTTTATCCGATAGAATTAATAAATCAGAAGGGCCCTGCAGTGATATTTGTAGTAGAATCATATAAACTTGAGGACAGTCTTTTCAAAAGAGGCTGGGGAAAACGATTAAGTGGAATAATTTATTATTTTAATTTTAGTTTTGTTTATATTTTTATTTCATTATACTAATATTGCTTTATTCCTTGTATATGTATGTACGTCCTTTTGTATAACTGCTTTTATATGGGTCTGTGAGTACCATAAAAAAAAGTTATTTTATTAGAAAGGCTTCAGATACCCTCAATCCTATTAATAAATTAATCTGTTGTTAAATAGTGAAAAGCTTTTGCAGTTTCGTGGAAAGGTGGGAAATTTTCTGGAAGACAGGGTTCCAACCTAGGCTGTTGCCATACTCAGCCTTTACCGTGACATTATTTGTTCGTTGTCTTTTTATGAGGCATTTGTATGTCTTGTTTGAATCTGGTAGCTGTGCTCTCCCAGGAAATCATGCATTTGAGTTAAGTGAGCAACAACAGTGCTTCCCTGCCTGCTCAGTAGTGCACTGTTGCACTCTTTTGGTTCCTTCTTAACCTAGTTGTATATTTTTCTGGAGTCACACAACTGCTGTGTGAGTCCAGGAGAAGATTAAGGAGGTGCTGGCAGGATGGTCTGAATACCCATACCTACCCTAAAGCATCTTTTTGGCTTCAGATCCAAAGCATAGTACATCCCTATTCAGATTTATCTAAAAAGATGTTTAATTTTAACTTTTTTCCTTCATTAATGTACTTGTTGAGTACTGCATAGGATTTGCAGTACTGTATGTTCATCTCTCTGGAGCTCCGCCGCGTGGGGCTTTATTTATTTAGGGTTTTAAGACTGCAGTATAAGCATAAGGTTTTGAAAGAGTGGAAGATGATACCGTACTGGAAAGTATCCAAGAATACATTTTTCATCATTTTTTTTACCAGTGATAAGTAATTGCTTTGGGAATTTGGATACTATAGTAAAAGTTATTTTTTTAGCTCATGCTAAATCACTCATTGAATAGAGCCACTTTTTCCTCATAAGACATTAGGAAAAATGAGTAAATTATGGTAGAATTGATGCCTTATCTGCAATTATTTCTGTTCTGCTAGGGTTTGTTTTTAAAAAGACATGGTTATCTCTGTAATTTGAGAGTAGGAAGGGAATCAAGATTCTCTTTGAAACTGAAAGTCAGGAAAGCAAGGTTTTGTTCTGTGCAGTAAATGCTGTAAATTCATTCTCTCTCTCTCTCTCTCTCTCTCTCTCTCACTCACTCACTCACTCACATAAACACAGCCTTTGCACTTCAGAGGTTCTAGGTCAGTGTTTCTCAACCTTGGCAACTTTAAGATGCATGGACTTCAATTCCTAGAATTCCCCAGCCAGCCATAGGAGTTCTGGGAGTTGAAGTCCACCCGTCTTAAAGTTGCCAAGGTTGAGAAACACTGTTCTAGGCAGTGTACAAATCCAAGCACAGTACAAAGTACAATAGAATAAAAAAATAACCACAAACAATAACAAACCGTAACGGCACAAATCCAGCTTAATCGCCACAGGCTGTTTGGAAAAGCCAGGTTTTAACTATTCTTCAGAAGGCTACAAGAATGGAGACCATTCGTGCCTTAGGAGGAAAGCTGTTCCAGAGAAGGGGAGCAGGCATCAGGAACATTCTTCGATAAGAGGGATGCTAATCTTAGTTTTAGCCAGATATACAGTAACTAGCACTGCACATCCTCTGCTCTTAAAATATGTGTATTTTGGTCTAGTGGTTAAGGTGCTGGGCTAGAAACCAGGAGTCTGTGAGTTCTAGTCCCGCCTTAGGCACGAAAGCCAGCTGGGTGACCTTGGGCCAGTCACTCACTCTCAGCCCAACTCACCTCACAGGGTTGTTGTTGTGGGGAAAATAGGAGGAGGAAGGAGTATTAGGTTATGTTCACTGCCTTGAGTTATTTATAAAAATAAGGCAGGATAAAAATAAATATCTTTAAAAGCTGTAATTTTGGGAGGAGTTGTTGAATTCGGAGATATTAAAAATAATGAAAAAATAAACAGCTTTGCTTCTTTTCCATAGTTAGCTTAATGCTTTCTGTGCAAATCTGACAGGGCACAAGAATCTTCTGAATGCTAGAGATCTTGATGATCCATTCTGTTGATTTACAGTATATCTCATTTGATTTATAACATATTGTCCACAGATATTTGAATCTCCCTTTCTAGACATAGGAGTGGAAAATTGTGTTAGTAACAGACCACATACCCCATTGATATTCCTGCTTATGTTCTGTCTCCCATGTCAGCAAATTGTTGATAGTTCAGTGGTACTTTTAGAATCATAAAATGGAAAGGTTAGAAGGAAGTTTGGAAATCTTTTAGTACAACCATCTGCCTAGTCCAGGAATCCACTACTACAGCATCCCTGATGATGGCCATCTAGCCTCTGTTTAAACACCTCCAACAAAGGAGAGTCCACCACCATCTTCAGGCTCTTACTCCTTCCTTCCTTCCTTCCTTCCTTCCTTCCTTCCTTCCTTCCTTCCTTCCTTCCTTCCTTCCTTCCTTCCTTCCTCGATGCCTGGTGACTGCCTGGACAAGTCCCTATTTAGTTCTTGGCAAGATTTTCAGAAGTGGTTTGCCATTGCCTGCTTCCTAGGGCTGAGAGAGAGGGACTGGCCCAAAGTCACCCAGTTGGCTTCATGCCTAAGGCAGGACTAGCATTTATGGGTTCCTGGATTTTAACCTGGTGTTGTTAACTAGTATACCAAACTGGCTTTCTGAATGGGCAATTGTGGTACAGATATTAGTAGTGGCATGGACACTGGGATGTTTTTGCACCCCTGATCTGAGGCATATGAATGTATCTGCTTCCCAGCTCAAGAGTTCCCTTTGACCACCATTGGTAAACCTGGTGATCCAGTTTCCTTCCATGTGAAGGCTAGAATGATCTGCCTCAACACTCATATGGCTTATCACAGTTTTAAAAAATAAAGATGCAGATTTGACTGCCAAGAACCCAAGTGGGTGGGGGATTGAAATGTCAATTGCAGTCTCCAGTTACCAAAATTTTCCCACCTCTGGCATAGAATGTGTCCTGAACTCTTACATAGTTTATTTATTTATTTATTATTGAAATTTATATCACCGCCCATCTCCCCCAACCGGGGTACTCTGGGCAGTTTACAATAAAATCACAAGTTAAAAAATATAAACATAAAATTACAATCAGTATAAATACAATAAATAAGTATAAAATCCAAGGGCTAGGTCTTAAATAATAGGGAGGGCACTACGGCACCAGCCATCCCCAGGAGGAGCTATTGACCTTCCCATCCCAGGCAAGGTGGCAGAACCAGGTCTTCAGATTCTTCCAGAAGGTCAGGAGTGAGGAAACCAACCTCAGCTCCGGGGGCAAGATATTCCAAAGGGCGGGCGCCACTGCAGAGAAGGCCCGCCTCCTGGACCCCGCTAGGTTGAATTCCTTTGCTGATGGGGTCCGTAGCATGCTCTCTCTGCATGACCGGGTGGGGCGGGTCGATGTTATGGGGATGAGGCGGTCCCTCAGGTAACCTGGTCCCATGCCATGTAGGGCTTTAAAGGTGATAACCAACTCCTTGAATTGGACCCGGAAGCAAACCGGTACCCAATGCAGCTTGCGCATCAGTGGTGTCACGTGTGCTGATTTTACGGCACAAATAACTGTCCACGCGGCCGCATTCTGGACCAGCTGAAGCTTCCGGATACTCTTCAGGGGTAGCCTGAATGGTAGTTCCCAATTCTGCGTGGTTGCCTTATATATATAGACTAGGAATAATTTTTTCTTGGCATGGTGAGGTTGCATATGTACTGTAATTAATGTTGGCGTGAGCATCTGGTACTCTGTGGTTATGGAACACTTTCAGCTCCTGGACTCTATACATTATGCAGTGTCTTTATAGAACATTGAATTCTATGAAGAATGTGATGAAGCCCAACCCTGGAATGACTGACACCCAGCCATTTTGTTCTAAAACAGAACACCATACGTATCAAATCCCTACTGAGATTTTAAGGACCTTTTAGCAGGGCTACTCTCAAATTGTTCCTGCCTGCTCCTGAAGTAGAGATGAAGGGCTGCTTGTAGGGATTTGAACTGCATTGTTCTGAAATGGGGCAGGAAGGAGCAAGAACGTTCACAGTGGGACATCCTTTACTCCAGAGCTTTCCAAACTGTGTGTCGCGACACAAAAGTGTGTCGCCACACCACCCGGAAGCGGCGGCGCGCGCGTGCACGGCGGCAGCGGCATCAGTGCTTCCACGTTTTAGCGGAGGCTGCTGCCGCTGCCACCACCATGCACGCGTGTGCCGCCGCATGGCCCCCGCGCCGCCACCGTGCACGCGCGCACCGCCGCACGCCCCCCCCCGCGCTGCTGCCGCCCAGTTTCCTGCAGGGACCAGCCAGGTCAGGAATCCTCCATTAGAAAATGTAACCACTGAGTATCAACAGCCTGTGAGAGCAGATGAAAACCACAATTTTTGAACCCTAACATTTTTTCCCATTGCACATTCTCCGTAGGCAACGTCTCTTTGAGCTGAAAGAGTTTTTCTTTTAATTTTTGCTGTTCCATGAGTTAATCCCCTTCAGAGTCTCCTTGCTATGAAATAATCATCTCACTTTGGACTGTGAGGAGCCCTGAAATTATACTGAGTTAAATGCCTATTAAATGGAAGTCAAACGTGTTTTCAGGAGAACCAACAGAAGACAGTCTCTGATGGACTTTACTTCGGCTGGCTTAAAATGCTGAAAACGAGTAAAAATCACTGCCCCATCACAAACTGCTGCCGTTTCTAAATTTAGGGGAAAGCAGCTACGATTAATTGTGCAATATTTTTTTCTTTAAAGGATTCATCACTTTTTAATGAAATTATCCTCAATGTGACTTAAAGAAGACGGCAATAATATATATATATATATACATACACACATATGTTAAAGGCCATTCCTGGGTCACAGTGCTAAGGAAAAGCAAACCTTACTCCCATGAGGCAGGGTTTCCTTGTCTTCAACTCTGTAGGCGTGGGCAACCTGGGACCTTCTGAGATGTTGCTCAACCACAGCTCCCAACATCTGTTAACATTTTTCATGATGGCTTCGGCTGCTGATCGGCAATATCTGGCTGGCCCCAAGTTACTCATTCCTGCTGTAGCCCCAAGGCCAGTAGCAGTATCTAGCTGGAAAGCAAGCTCCTTTCCTGTGCTGCTTCTCTGGTTATCAGATGGCCATGATGTTCTTCCTAGGAGGTAGGAAGTAACAATCTTCCAGGAGCAGATTGTTTCCTTTTGGCTCTGATCCCAGGCAATTGGAGGCTAAGTGTTTTCTGTCATGGTGGGTCAGTTGCTTCTTCTAAATAAGCCTTGTTTAAATGATCATCTCCCCAATGATAATAGCAACAACAAATACTAATATTCATTATTGCCACAGTTTTGGGTTTCCCCCCTTCTTTTTCTTAGTGGACTACTAATGTGTGTTTGTGCATCTATTTGGTAATGCATGTAATGTTGTCTGCCATATTGCTATAGATCCTGATTGGATAGCTGTCGTGTCAACATTAATGCATTTTCTTAGAAAAGTTGGTACCTGAGTTAATCTCTGCTAATGTTGAAGTACTGATCAGATTGTCACATTAGAGCAGAGCTTTCCAAACTGTGTGTCGGGACACGTTAGTGTGTCGGCTGCAGTGTCTGGGTGTGTCGCGGCTGCTGCTGCCTCCGAGCCCTGCCAGGATTCCATGCAAGTCCTAGTGCCTGCCTTGTGCCTTGCTGCCTCCAAACCTGCTGTGATTCCGCGCAGGTCCTAGTGCCTGCCTTGTGCCCTGCTGCCTCCAAACCTGCTGTGATTCCGCGCAGGTCCTAGTGCCTGCCTTGTGCCCTGCTGCCTCCAAACCTGCTGTGATTCCGCGCAGGTCCTAGTGCCTGCCTTGTGCCCTTCCGTAAGAGTGTGTCGTGAAATGATGCCCTGCTGTAAGAGTGTGTCACAAAATGATGCATGTCTAAAAAGTGTGTCACCAACATGAAAAGTTTGGAAAGCTCTGCATTAGAGGAATATGTGGTGCATTCAAAGTGCTTTCCAGAGGGAACCATAATGCAAGCCCTAGATTTGAAATGCTGCTCTGTTCTCCAGGTATGCCTCTAGTTTGTGGGTTTTTATTTTAGTCTTTAATTCTCTGTACAGAGTAATTGCTATAGTACAAAAGATGGCCCACACTGAATTATAAAGGAAGCTTGGGGAGTCTGCCGCCATATTGCTGTTATCTTATCCTAACATTTTACTTGCTATTAAAGTTGAGATGATGGGATTGTGTTTGTGGGATTTGTAATATTATGGATAATATTATCCTCCCTTGTGGGGGGAGATGGGCGGTGATATAAGTTGGAAAAATAAAATAAATAAATATTATACTGTAGTATTTTTCTTGGTTGCCTGGGATATCATTTGGTTAAAAGTGGAGTGGGTATATTTTAAAACTACAATTTAGTGATTTTGCATAAATGTGAAATCAAATGTGAATTCAGATAGTTAATACAGGTATAGAATGTTTGTTGCAAGCAAAATAGGCACATGTGATGCCAGAAAAGGAACTTCGAAACTGTTATATACAAGTGAAAGAAAATTGCCTTTTTCCATGTCAAATTAAATCAGGCTTATATAATTTGTGACCATTCTGATGAAACTGTCTTTTGAACTGTAGGATTTATAACCCTACAAACTGAGTACTGTACTTCAGTGTTATGGCCTATTTGTACAATTTAAGTAAGTGAAACATAATATGAAATCTTCAAAATATGGTTGACTCCCTCCATACATGAGATGTTTCACTTAATGAGCCACAAGTGGTGCAGGCCTGGATTGGATTTACTGCAGAGGCCACATGATTGTCAAATGTATGTTCAGTGTGCCCCCAAATAGGAGGTTTAGCCTTCTGTAGTTGGTGGTGGTTTTTCTCTCCCCCCCCCCCCAATACAAACTTTAGACTTACCCCAGCAGTTATACAAAACAAAACAGTTTGTGAAAACTCTCACAGTTATGCATTCCTAATGTCTAGAAAGAACCAATTCTTTTAAAACATTACTTGGACTTTGTTAACTACTTTGAAAGTAGTCTATTTTTTAAGTTAAAAAATAGAAATATTTGGGCAGTAGGGGCGAGGAGATGTCTGCACAGAATTATTTTCAACAAGAAATAATTACTCTTTCTTTAGAATAGCTTGTATGACACATCATTTGAAGTTCATAATTTACTTTATCCCTGTTAGAGGGTTTCTTCTTGTCTGATTGGTAATCATATGAGAATATTGCCAGGGCTGTCTCATCCCAGTTGTCACTTTCCTTTGCCCTCCAGGTAAGGAGAAACATCATTACAGAGGAAAACCAGCTGTATTCATGGAGGACTTAAACATCTTGATCATTCAAAGAGAATATTTGTAGCTCAGGGTTGAACTGTGGAGTCCTTGGTGTTCTCTGAGCCTTGTTGTTTTCTTGCAGATGTTTCATATCTGGTAGACTTGTGTTTCTAGCTTGCCATCATTTCCTCTACTGATGAGGATGTCCAATAAGGGTAGTGTGTTGTTGTTTTCTTCTTCTCTTGTGAATTTTATTCCATTGAAGATGTTGTTGATGGTTTCATGTGTTTCCTCTAGTTGTTCCTTTTTTATTATGACGAAAGTGTCATCTACATACCGGATCCATACTTTGGGTTGTATACATGGGAGTGCTATCCTTTCTAGACGCTGCATTACAATCTCTGTAATGAGTCCTGAGATTGGTGATCCCATGGGTGTTCCTTTGATTTGTTGGTATATATGTCCATGAAACTGAAAGTAGGTAGTGAGGCAGAGGTCGATGAGGTCCATGATTTTGGGTATTTCTATCTTGGTGTATTTGACTAGGTTGGGTGTGTTGCGTAGAACTGCTGCCATGGATTCTTTCGCTAGTGCTGGGTCTGTGGATGTAAAAAGTGCTGTGACATTGAATGACACCATAATTTCATCTTCTATTTTTACGTCTTTGATTTTTTGGAGGCACTGTAGTGGGGAGTTGATAGAGCAGAGCTTTCCAAACTGTGTGTCGCGACACAAAAGTGTGTCGCCGCACACAGCGTGGTGTGTCGCCACACCACCCGGAAGCGGCGGCGTGCGCGTGCATGGCGGCCGCGGCGCAGCTTCCGCGTTTTAGCGGAGGCTGCCGCCGCTGCTGCCACCACCGTGCGCACGCCGCCGCACACCCCCCCGCGCCGCCACCATGCACGCGCTCCCCCCGCCGCCGTGCACGTGCATCCCCCCGCGCCGCCGCCGCTGGTGTGTCGCCAGTGGCGGCACTTTGGAAAGCCCTGTGATAGAGTATTCACTCTCCTAATCTTTTACTCTCCTAATCTGACAACTAACCCTAATCTGGCAATGAAACATCTGCAAGAAAACAACAAGGCTCAGAGAACACCAAGGACTCCACAGTCTTGATCATGTAGCATTTAAATCATAGTGAAAGCCTACGTGCATAGAACAGTTCCTTCTTAATTGATGTTCCTCCCTGCTGTAAGTATGGAGGTGCTCTAGGAGTGCTAATGCTCTCAACCATTCCCACACAATCCTATTCTACTTAAATTGAAGGTAAGAAGTTTGGTTCTTGAAGGCACCAGTGTGCTGTCAGACACTTTCCTGGATGCCCACCATTTAAACAGGTCCTTTTAATTAAAAGATTATTTTAATTTTAAAAGTAGGCAGGTGTCATGCTACAAGGCTAAACAGCAGCCTGTAGCATAATGTTTATTTGCAGCATACAAATATTATCATAGTGGGATAATAAAATGCATCTGAGGGTAGGACTAGTTTGACATGTAGTAATTGTTATTTTGTGTTTTAATATGGCAATCATTTTGTGAACAGGCAAGTCTCTATGCTAGCCCTTTTCCCCATGAGCCAATCAGAAAATTCCAAGTGGGCCCATGGTCCTCCAAAAATGCCTACTCTAAGCTAAGTATTTGATTCCTCCTGCATATGCTAGTTGTTGGCTAGGTGTTAATAAAATTAAAGGCTTTATTGAGTGAGAACTATTAAGCAGTGGAACAGCTTGCCTCCCGGAGTTGTGGGTGCTCCATCGCTGGAGGTTTTCAAGAAAAGATGGGACAACCGTTTGTCCGAGATGGTCTGAGGATTCCTGCCTTGGGCAGGGGGTTGGACTAGAAGACCTCCAAGGTCCCTTCCAACCCTGGGATTCTATGAAAGACTGCTGAATATCCAAGTGTGGATTGGATATGAGTTTAGCTGACTGAATGACAGTCTAATACAGAGCTTTCCAAACTGTGTGCCGCGACACAAAAGTGTGTCGCCACACCACCCAGAAGCGGCGGCCCGCGCATGCACGGTGGCAGCAGCAGCGGCGCGGGATCAGTGCTTCCGCGTTTTAGCGGAGGCTGCCGCCGCCGTGCACGCGCGCGCCGCCGCACGCCCCCGCGCCGCCACCGTGCACGCGCGCGCCGGCGCACGCCTCCCCACGCCCCCGCGCCGCCACCGTGCACGCGCGCGCCGGCGCACGCCTCCCCACGCCGCCGTGCACGCGCCGCCGTCGCACTGCCGCCGCCGTTGGTGTGTCGCCAGCGGCAGCACTTTGGAAAGCTCTGGTCTAATATGTGTGAGAGTAGAACAGGCATGTGAGAGGGGAGATGGAGGCTGTGACAATAGATGCAAGGCCAGTAGACCTAGACACACCCTTCCCCTTGTACAACTGTATGAGGGAAAAAGTTTGGGCTGAGCTATGGTTATCTATCAGCTTTTCCCAACCAGACATTTTCTTGTTATGTTTACAGGGAAATTCCTTGTATCTGTAGCTTGGAATTCTGGGAGTTGAAGATCCAACATATCTAGAGGGTATCAGGGTGGAGAAACTGATAGGTCAGCTTGCAGTGCCTTCTTGTTGTTCAAATTCAGTTCCCTGAAATTTCTCCACAGAAAGCAGTCACTGTAACGTCTGATTGTTCCACTATTCTAGATACTGTTTTGGGGAGCAATTTGCACGAGTGGACTGCATACCCCACAGTTGGTTTTGTTTTGCTGTAGGGAAGGTAGGGTTTGTTGAGAAGGAAGGGAGAGAGTGAATAGCATCATGTGCATTTTGGAAGTTTCCTGCTGATGCAGAAACTTCTGATACAATTGCATTTTCTGCTGATTGTGATTCTTGGTAAGAGAAATCATTTTCGAACCTCCCCTCATTTTAGACGATGCCAAAATGGCCATTAGTATTTTTCTCCTTTCATCATTTCAGATGCACAGACAACTTTTGATGATTGCCAACAAGATTCCTGCTCCTCTTTGTTCTTAAGCTTTCAAACTTTTAAGTCATGTTACTATGTTTGTCTTTACGTCATCATCAAAACAAAGGCATTTTGAGCTGTAGCCCAGTTCTAAAAAGAAAAGGAAACAGCTTGCAATTTTTTTCCCTGTGGACAAATATAAGTATGATTTCAGATCAACAAATCATACTACTTTAAATAAACAAAGATAAGTACATAAAGAATACTTATAATGGTTTCTTAGAATTGTCCTGGTTGGGGGCATGAAAGTACTGTATGTGTATTTTCGTATACAAATGATGCTGTTGGCTGAGAGCCTGAATGATTTGCACTATGGTGGATATATGAGGAGTTCCATACTCATTGAGGAGTATGGAATTGAAAATAAATATATCAGAGACCCTAGATAGTTGGGTTTGACAAGGAAAATAAACAATTGCAAGTGATACAGGTAGCCCTCGCTTAACGACTGCCCTGGTCAGTGACCATTCAGAATTATGAAGTGGCTGAAAAAGTAACTTTGCAACCAATCCTCACACTTACAACTGTTGCAGCATCCCCGCGGTTATGTGATCGAGATTTGGGCGCTTTGCAACAGGTGGGTGTTTATGACTGTCGCAGCATCCCACATTCATGTGATCACCATTTGTACGCTTCATGTCCAGTTTCCGACAGGCTGAGTCAATGGAGTAGATGGCTGTAAAATTACAAGTCACAGTCACATGATGTCTCGCTTAACGACCCTGGGTGATTCACTTAACCACAGTGGAAGTGAGGTCATAAATCTGTGGCGGTGATGTGATGTCTCGCTTAATGACCGTGTCACAGCAAAAGTTGCTGGTCCCAATTGTGGTTATTAAGTGAGGACTACCTGTCTATAAATGGTGAAAAACTAGAACAAATGGATAATTCTATGTACCTTAGTAGAATTTTTGCTAAAGATGGAGAAATGGATGCAGATGTTTTAAGACATGCAAATGTGGGTAGAATGGTAGTGAGTGATCTGTTGTAAGGAATGAATGTTTGTTGAATGAACATTGCTTTATATAAGTACATGCTTCTGTCCACTTTATTATATGGAAAAAAGAACTGGGTATTTCAGAAGAAACATGGAAGCAGTGGGAGTAAATACTTAAAATGTGTGTGGTAAAACAAGAGATAGAGTCAAGAATGAATGGATGATGAATATATGGGCTGAATACAAAATAAGTGATCAGTCTGAAAGACATGTATTGAGGTGGTTTGATCATAATGAGAGAATGAATGAGGATCATATTACAAAACAAATATAGGAAGAGTGGATGGGTGGAGAGGAAGGGGAAGTCTGAGAAAGTTGTAGCTAGAGAGAGTTGAGATTTTCTAAAAGAAAGAGGTGAGAAGTCAAAGGAACAAAAGGCAGTGCATGAAGTGGTGTATGGATGTGTGATGGAAGCAAGGATGGTTTCCAAGGATAGAAATGTATGGAGATGTATAGCGTATGATATTATAAATTATATTTCCTTTTATTTTCTTATATCATGCCTTTCATTTCTCTACCCTATTATTTCTTACTACCTTTATTCACTTTAAATAATGTTGATTACCTCAAAAGGAAAGAATGTGGTAGGTATGTATGTATGTTATGAATATAAATAAAGAAGTGGTTTAATGTTTGAAATCCCCCATTTTTTTACTTTGTTACTGGAAAAACGCATGCTCTTTTCATGAATTGAGAAATTCTTTGGGGTAGTTTATTTACTCACCAATTTCTTCTGTGATTATTTCATCCAAACTATAATCTCCACTTGGTCCCATACATATACAGTGCAGGGACAAGAGCCTGCTGTTATGTGTTTGTTAACTTGTATATTGTGATCCATGTCTAAAGAGAGCTATTCTTAATTACTTGAATAGGGTACAACTAGTAAAGTCACTGAGCTCTTAATCAAGTGTCCAACATTATTATGAAGTGTTTTAAGTGGACCGTAATCCTTTATATGCATTTCTTAGAAAACAGACCATGTGACAATACCATTTATTTAAATCAGCTAAGAGCCAATTTAATGGCAGCTCTTGCCAACCTAGCAATTCGAAAGCATGCAAATGCAAGTAGATGAATAGGTACCACTTCGGTGGGTAGGTAACAGCGTTCTGTGTGCGTCATGCCAGCCACATGACCGTGGAAGCGTCTTCGGACAGCGCTGGCTCTTTGGCTAACAAACGGAGATGAGCACCGCCCCCTAGAGTCGGACACGACTGCACGAATGTGCGGGGGGAACCTTTACCTTCTTATTGTTTCTGTATCCAGGGGGCTGTATCACAGTATAACTGATTATTAGTCCCTGCTAGTCTATATTTATCTGTGCAACACACTCATAAAATTGCTTTGTGAAGCATAGTAGTACAGGTGAAGCTTTGTCCTCAGAGTATTAAAGCAGCCATGTCCTTTGGAAGGTTTGCGCAGCTGTCTCGGAGGCCGGCCACGGCTGTTGGTGTGTGCCACAGCCACAAGCCAAGTGACTGCATATAGACACACGTGCAGACAGCTAAAGAAAGCCTTCAAAGGTTTGCATTTTTCTCAGCAATGCAAAGTGGTTCTGTGTGCCTTTGCACTCGGAGGCAGCTGTGAGCAGCTTTTGAAGCAGCAGTGTGAGCCTGGAAAAAGATGCATTTGCTTCAACAGTTTGAAAACTGGTATTTTGTACATACTGTACCACTGTGCATTAAGCAATTTTCACAGCCCTAGAAATTGAATGTAACAGTAGAAGGGAAGCTGGTTGGTGACCTGTCCTTGCAAAACGGGTGGCATGAAATTAGACTGAGCTCTTCTCTTTGAAATAAAAATATGAAGTATTTTTTTAGTGGAGATGCTGATGATGCTGATGATTAGTTGGATAGCTTCATCCAAGGAATCTTCCTTAAAGTAGAGTGAAGATACTGGTTAATAGTTCTTTTGGGTATGAGAATACCAAATATATTTTCCATTTACTAGCAACAAAATAATGATGTATCTTGAACTAAATCCTAAATTATTCATTCTCTCTTCCAAATTGATTAATATTTTTATTGTAATTTCAAAAAAAAGAACCCCACAGGAAACAGCATACAAAAACAATTTTAAAAGTTAATATACATACATCCCATCCAACAAATAACCTAATTATTTATTAAGTTACAGTACCAAAAAGACAAAAAACAAACTCCCTAAGAGTTAACATGTTAAATGGATATAAATCACTTAAATATATCTCATATATGTATTTAATAACAATAGATCAAATTATGCATAAAAATTTGTTGTTGTAAAATATTATGAAATCTATGCCAAAGGGAAACATATTGTATCTTTTTAGTAAAAAAAATAGTATTTTCAAAAGCTATGCTTTTTTAAATCCAGACTTTGTTATAAAGAGTAGTAATACTTTTCGAGACTTTCACTTCCGGGTTCTGGTCGGAGCACAGCGAAGAACTGGGGCTCCTTAGCCTCAATTCCACGGCTAAGCTGTTTGCAGCGATTTGGGAGAAGAAATCGCTGGGAAAATCACACTCGAAGAGAGTGTGATCGGGAGATTAACCACAAAGGGTCTCTGAAGTAAATGCCCTCCCCCGACTCCTGTAATTTCCACTGCGGGAGGAGGGAGATGGAGCAATGAAAGGAGACTGGGAAGAAAAACGGGGCTCTGCAGCAGCCGTGATTCTAACAGATAAGTAGCTGGCCCGACCAGGCTTTTAGTCACTTTTTTTTTTACTTTTAAACATTATTATTTTTTTATTAAGTGCTAAGATTTGTATCTGGACTTGATTTATATTTGCTGGTGTTATATTTTTTTCTTGTTAATGGAAGAATAAACGGTGGGAAGAGAAGCTAAGTGGCTTTGCTAGAAGTGAAAGTGACTTTTACTATTATTTCAGTTTGGTTTGAGTTTTTTACTTATGGACAACTATTGGTATTTCTATTTTTGCTCTCTGGAATACTATATTAAAGCTTGGATTTAAATGGAGTGATTAATACTTTATTTTTTAAGATTTTGATGTTGGGATTACTGAACCCTATTAAAAACTCTTTTATATATACAAGTTCCTCTTTTTCTTTTTGAACTTTGAACTCTGTTTGGATTTATTTTTCTGAAAAAGTCAAGTTATTTAACGTTTAATTTGGATTATTGGATTATTATATGGAAAGTAGAGGCTTTTTTACATGTCTCTAGCAACATTTTTTCTTTTTGACTTGTGGTTGGATTGAAGAATTACAAGTGGGAAGGGCTATGGCGTCTTTGGGAACGAGACGGGCGGAGAAGGAGAAGAAGAAGGAGACTGGAGGACCACCTATTGATTCTGCTACACCTGCTACATCTGCCTCAGAAGCTTTATTACCAGAAATGAAAAAGATATTAGAAGCTGTTGCAACACTAAATAAGAAAATGGATGATCAGAATACAGCAATAAATAAGAAAATGGATGATCAGAATACAGCAATAAATAAGAAAATGGATGACCAGAATACAGCAATAAATAAGAAAATGGATGACTCCACGAAGCAGATGGAAGATCAGATTACAGCATTAGACAAAAAAATGGACGATATGAAGAAAGAAATAACCCGAGAGATTAAGCAAGATTTTAAAAAAGAAATTCAAACAGTTAAGGAAGTGGTCAATTCTCTGTCAGGAGAACTTAAAGATACGCAAAGCCAGATGCAAAAATTAGAAGATAAATCAGAATATGCTATTAAAGAGATTGAACATAATCTAGATATCACAGCTTTAGCAGAAATGAGAGAGAAGGAGCACATCTTGAGATTTAGAGCAATTCCAGAACAAGTAGATGAAAATGTGAGAGAAAGGATGACTTTTGAATTAGCTAAATTTTTGGAGACAAGAGAACAAGATTTAGATTTGGAGATAGACAAGATATTCAGAGTAAACTTACGTTATGCTAAGGAAAGAAAAGTCCCTAGAGACATATTGATATATTTTGTAAGAAAAGTGACAAAAGAGCAAATCTTAAGGAAGCATTATAATACTAGATTAAATATAGAAGGGAAGGAAATAATTGTATTAAAAGAAATTCCCTTGAGAATAATTAGGAAAAGAAAAGACTATTCTTTCCTTACAGACAAATTAAGGCAACATAGTATTTCATTCAGATGGGAAAAATTGGAAGGCGTATCGTTTGAGTTTAAAGGACAGAGATTCAAAATAACTTCCATTTTAAAAGCAAAAGCTTTTTTAGAGAAATACAAGAAAGAAATGGGTTTACCAGAAGGAGAATTGACAAAAGGAGGAGAAACATCGAAAGACAAAGAGAAGACTGAAGATCTATCTGAGAAAGGAGCTACAGGTGTGGACTTAACAAAGGGATTTTAAAGAATAAAACACCAATGGAATTTAAATATCTGACATGGAATATTAATGGAGCCAATGCTCCACAAAAAAGAAGAAAGATATTTCATTTTTTGAAAAAACAGAAATTGGACATAAGTTGTTTACAAGAGACTCATATTTGTAAAAAAGATACTAAATATTTGATTCAAAAACAGCTTGGAGAAGAATTTATTTCGGCTGGATATAAAAAAACTAAAGGGGTAGTCTTATATGTACAACCAAAATTAAACCCAAAATTGATATTAGCTGATGAAGAGGGTCGATACATTGTAGTAGAAATTAACATACAAGGAACTAAAACACTGATAGTTGGACTTTATGCACCGAATATGGATAAAGGAGTATTTTATAAAAACCTGATGGATAAACTTTTGGACTTAACTTATGACAATTGGTGTTTCATGGGGGATTGGAATGGGGTAATTTACCCCAGATTGGATAGACAGTCACAAAAAGAAGTGAAGCAAACACAGGGAAAATTGCCACAAACATTTTTCGACTTGAAAGAGATGTTGGATTTACAAGACATTTGGAGATGTATGAATGGGACTTCCAGAGAATTTACATATTATTCAGAGAGATTTAAATCACATTCTAGAATAGATATGATTTTGATATCTAAAAATTTGATGATGGATATTAACAAAGTTGATATATTACCTAAGACTTTATCAGATCATAATCCAGTAATGTTGACTCTTAAAGGGAAACGGAATGTATTTAGATGGAGATTGAATGAGTCACTACTACGGAATAATGATGTAGTCGATGTATGCAAAAAAAAATTAAGAGAATATTTTCAATTTAATTTGAACAAAGGGACTAATATTCAAACTGTATGGGAAGCCAGTAAAGCATATATGAGGGGTTATTTTATTCAATACAATGCTCAAATGAGGAAGAAAAAACAAAAAAGAATTCAATTGATTTTAGACGAAATTAAAAGTAAAGAGTTAGATTTGAGAGATAAACCAATGGATGACACTTTGCTCACTCAAATTAAATTTCTACAAAAGCAAATATCAATGATATTAACTCAAGAGATAGAGACTCAAATGAAATTTACAAAACAAAAATATTTTGAATATGCAAATAAACCAGGTAGATGGCTGGCTTATAAATTGAGGAAACAAAGACAAAAGAATTTGATTACTAATATTCAACATGAAGGAAAAACTCTGGTGAATAATATGGACATTCAAAAAACCTTTCATGACTATTATTCTAAATTATATAAAAAACAAGATGTCAACTTGGATGACATTGAAGAATATTTGAATAAACAAAAACTAACTGTTCTTAATGACCAACAAAGATTGATATTAAATAATGTTATAACAAAAGAAGAATTGATAAAAGCTTTTAAGAAAATTAGTAGTGGAAAAGCTCCTGGACCGGATGGATTGTCAGCAGCCTACTATAAATGTTTTGAAGAGGATTTATGTCTACCTTTGCAGAAGACTATGAATTCTATTTTGGAAACAGGAATTATGCCTGAAACTTGGAAAGAAGCACATATAACATTGATACCCAAAGAACAACAGGATTTAACATTAACTAAAAATTATAGACCAATATCTTTATTGAATAATGACTATAAGATATTTACAACGATATTAGCAGAAAGAATGAAGAATATACTTAAGGATTTTATTCATCAAGACCAAACTGGTTTTCTACCCAAAAGACAAATTCATGACAATGTCCGAAACATAGTAGACGTAATTGAATATTTGGATCAACACTATGATAAACAAGCTGCCTTGATATTTATTGATGCTGAAAAAGCCTTTGACAACTTAAATTGGCCTTTTATGTTCAAAGTTTTGGAAAATATGAATTTTGGAGGAAATTTTATAAAATGGATTAAATCAATATATACTCCACAACTTGCCAAAATAATTGTTAATGGAGAATTTAGTAAGCCATGTGAAATACAAAAAGGTACTAGACAAGGTTGTCCATTATCTCCACTTTTGTTTATATTGGTATTAGAGGTTTTACTTAGAGATATTAGACAAGATGATGGTATCCATGGTATTAAAGTTAAAAAAGAAGTTTATAAACTAAGAGCATTTGCTGACGACCTAGTCATTACTTTGGAGAATCCACTAGAAGGAATTGAAATATTAATACAGAAACTAAAAGACTTTGGGTCGCTAGCAGGGTTCAAAGTGAATTTACAGAAGACAAAAGTTTTGACCAAAAATATGGATTACCACCAACAAGAGAAATTGAAAGAAATAACAGGATATTCAATGGAAGAAAAAGTAAAATATTTGGGAGTATATTTAACAACTAAAAATGTTAAGTTGTTTAAGAATAATTATATTCCACTTTGGATGGATATTAAAAAAGATTTGGAACATTGGGAAAAACTGCAATTATCATTATTAGGTAGAATTTCAGCAATTAAAATGAATGTTTTGCCAAGAATTTTATATCTTTTTCAAACACTACCTATATTGGCATCAGAAGAACCTTTTAAACAATGGCAGCGAGATATTTCTAAGTTTATTTGGCAAGGGAAAAAACCAAGAGTAAAATATAAAGTATTGCAAGACTCTAAAGAAAGAGGAGGACTAGGTCTACCGGATTTGAAATTATATTATGCTGCTTGTTGCTTGGTTTGGATTAAAGAATGGATAGTTTTGAAAAATGAAAAATTATTGAATTTGGAAGGACATGAATTAAGATATGGATGGCATGGATATTTGTGGTACGATAAAGTTAAAGTTAATGTGGACTTTAAAAACCATTATATTAGAAGATCCTTGTTAAGAATCTGGAATAAATATAAATTAATCTTATGTTATAAAAGACCCTTATGGATTTCTACACAAGAAGCATTCTACAGAACAGAAGTAAGAAATAAAGATAAATGGTTAACCTACAAAGACTTTTTAAAGAAAGAACAAGGACAATATATAATTAAATCAATAGAAGAATTGGTATCAGAGGGATACAGTTTTCAATGGCTTTCATATATGCAGCTCGTAGAGAAATTTAAATTAGATAAGAAAGACCTTGAATTTGAACAAACCAAATCGGAATTTGAGATACAACTATGTGAGACAGATGATCATCTAATTGCAAAAATGTATAAATTATTGTTAAAAGGTGAAATGGTAGAGGAACAAGTTAAAGACTGTATGATTAAATGGGCTAAAAATATTGGCCATAATATTCAAATGCAACAATGGGAAGATATGTGGACCAAAGGGTTAAAATTTACTTTGTGTTATAATTTAAAAGAAAACTTTTATAAGATGATGTACAGATGGTATATGACCCCACAAAAACTTTCTAAAATGTATGGAAATGTCTCCAACTTATGTTGGAAATGTAAAAAAAAAGAGGGGTCTTTTTACCATATGTGGTGGACATGTGAGACTGCAAAGAAATTTTGGACTCAAATACATGCATTGATGCAAAATATATTACAAATTCGAGTTCCATTTAAACCGGAATTTTTCTTACTGGGAATAATTGATGGACAACCTGGGAAGCAATTTACAAGGATTATGCAATACATGATTACAGCAGCAAGACTTATTTTTGCACAAAATTGGAAAAACCAGATATCGCCTACAATACAAGATTGGATGTTAAAATTGATGGATATGGCAGAGAATGATAAACTGACATGTTTATTAAAAGAAAATCCAAATAATTATTTCCTTAAAGAGTGGAAACCATTAACTGACTATTTACAAGATGCGGGAGGGGCAAAGCTTATATGGGGATTTGAAGATTAAAATATATATATATTGATGTAATAGACAAGAAATATTCTTTAATATTATATATAGACCTAGCATGTAAGACAAAATTTTTAAAATACCATGACCAGATACAAATCGGAAGTTGACCAAATTCTGTTTCAGCTTTATCTTTTTTTCTTTTTTCCTTTACTACACTTTTTTATCTTTTCTTTTTTCTTGATTTGTATTTCCATTTTCTTTTCTGTTTCAAACTTTTATCTATGTAAAATTAAAATCTAATAAAATTTGTTAAAAAAAAAAAAAAAGAGTAGTAATACTTTTCCAGTCTCTCAATATAAGTTACTTGGATATTACCCATACTTGATATAATCAAAGTTTTCCCCAGTCAGCTGCTCAAAGTAGCATTTACATCTTTAACATGAAAACATTTACCCATCCGTCTTGTTGTACATGATATTATTCCAAACATAAACCAAAACAATATATGACCAAATCATGTGAGGTAATGTATCCATAATTTTCTTATATCACCAACAAAGAAAAGCTACAGTCCATTCATTCTGATGCATTCTTTGAGAATCCATTCCAGTAAACTTGGAATAAAATCTTTTGATAAATTTATTTTAAATTCAAGTCCAAAGAGACAAACTTAACATTAAAAAAAAAACATTCATCCATTAATGTTCCACTGTTGGATATTTCAACTCTTTATGAGTCATAAATGTCAGTAATTTCAACTTTAAATATATGTTTAAATTTTTGCTACAGTTTTGAAGTTAAGTTCTTTCAGATAGTTGGATATTTCAACTCTTTATTCTATGAGTCATAAATGTCAGTGATTTCAACTTTAAATATATGTTTAAATTTTTGATACAGTTTTGAAGTTAAGTTCTTTCAGATAGTATCTCAAAGAAATCTGAGATATTACCACTTGATGGAGTCTATCAAAAGTGATAGTCTGCAGCTTGAATCATGTCAACTGGATTTCTATTTTCTCAGTGGAAACGTTTCGCTCCTTATCCAAGAAGCTTCTTCAGTCTGAGCAAAGTTTGTAAGGGAATCCTTAAACATACCCTAGAAACATATTTAAGGATTCCCTTACAAACTTTGCTCAGACTGAAGAAGCTTCTTGGATAAGGAGCGGAACGTTTCCACTGAGAAAATAGAAATCCAGTTGACATGATTCAAGCTACAGACAATTCCACCTGGATGACTGAGAACCTTCATCGACATCAAAAGTGATAGTATCTCAGACTTCTTTGAGATGGCTAAGGCGTCTGGTCCATACTAAGCATTCAAAACATGCTGAAGTTGATTATATTGCCACTGTTGTGCATTAGGCGAAGAAAATCCTAACTGTAATTACTGAAATTCCTTGAAATAACCATTACAAAGTAATTGATTTAAATGTATTGTCGAAGGCTTTCACGGCCGGAGTTCGATGGCTGTTGTGGGTCTTCCGGGCTGTGTGGCCGTGTTCCAGAACACGGCCACACAGCCCGGAAGACCCACAACAGCCAATTGATTTAAAGTTACTGATCTCTAAACTCTGTCCCTACTTTCCAATAGAATGTCTTAGAAGTTCAGCATCAAAATCCATTCCAATAAAGCCCAAATATATCAAGATGCTCGCAAACCATGAAATGAAAGACCCTTTTTGCGATATGTTGACCCAGGTAATTGCCACGATCTTAATGTAATTACATAATAACTTTCCAATAAAGCCCATAAAGGTTGATATTCAGTTAAATTCTCATTCCACACAAATATAGATGATAAAAAAATGCCCAATCATATTTTTGAAAGTCTGGTAAATTAAAACCATCTTTGTCAAAAGATAATCTCAGTTTAGCCAATTAGATTCTTGGTGGCATATCTCTGTATAAATTTCCTCAGAAGTCTGTTGATCTGACTATAATATATATTAGGATTTAACATCAATATGCCTCTTAAAGTATAAATCGATTGCAGAGTAATATTCATTTTAATCAAACCTTAACCCACCAATTTAATGGATTTTCAATCCATCTACTGTATCCATATCCAGAACAATCTTATCTACAACATTTAACATATTAATTGCCACATATTCTGATTTTTGAGGGGGTGCATAATCATAAATATTTATCCTGTTAAAATCTTAATAACCTGAATATTTAACCCAAATTGTTGAACACTTATCAAGCTAGGCAGTGAAGTAGAATAATTATCCAATATTGTCAAACTATCATCAACATATAAAAAGAGTACTCTGAATCCATTCAGTGATATCATGAGATTGTCTAATGGATGAAAAATTAAGTCAAAAAGCAGTGGAGAAAGTGGATAACCCTGACGGGGGCCACACTGTGACTCAGTTGGTCCAGAAATTTCAAATTGATTAATATGAATTATTTATTGATCGTATGGGAGTTTACTTTAAAACATTCATTAAAACAAAACAAAACAAAACAAAATCAGTAATACAGTAAAGCTGCAATCTCTTCCAAACAGGCCTATTTCTCTTTCTTTCTCTATTGGTTAAAAAATGGGAATTGTGCTGTATATGATAGAATGAACCTGTATGAAGCCACTCTGTGTGAATTGACCTGAGTTTCCATCATTCCACTGGGATGCCACAGTGTCTGTTAATTTTTTAAAACATTAAAAATGTTTTAAAAAACATGTTTTAAGAAAGATGTGACATTAATGCAATAAGCGTGGTGGGGGGGCATTTTGTAAATAAATAGTAGGCAAAAGGGAAGAGCCAGATCTGGATTGAGACTCAGCCAGATAGAAAGGGAGGCATGAGGCATATTGGCTATTAGAATGCAAGTGGGTCTGAGGAGTAGCTGCTGATATCAAAAGGCACTGAAGTCTACCAAATTAGAAGAGTATTCTTCAGTTATGCCAGTATAAATTGTATTGAGAGATTTGGAGAAGCCATTGGATAGTGAAAAATGTAAGGTATCTCTAGTTTAATTTCATAACTTCCCTTGCTTAGGAAACATTTGAATGAGGTAGCATGAAGATGGTCATTGTGGTCTTCCAAAAGCTGCTCATTTTAAGCCATTCCTGGCCTCTCCTAGCTGTGGCTTGCTGGGAGTTGTAGTTAGCAACATTTAGATCAGTGTTTCTCAACCTCAGCAATTTTAAGATGTGTGGACTTCAATTCCCAGAATTCTGCTGGCTGGGGAATTCTGGGAATTGAAGTCCACACATCTTAAGTTGCTGAGGTTGAGAAACACTGATCGAGAGGATCACAGGCTCTGCTATAGAGAATGCCTAACGAGAGATTACCTATTTTTGAACTAGGATTCTAAGTTTATTGTTGAATATTGCTTTGGCTGTTGTGGGTCTTCCGGGCTGTGTGGCCGTGTTCTGGAAGTTGTGGTTCCTAACGTTTCGCCAGCATCTGTGGCCAGCATCTTCAGAGGGCAGGAGCACAGATAGAAGCAAAATCTCTGTGAATTGTATCTTTGTAGGAAACCCAGAGCATGCGTGTGCATACAAAGTGAAGCTTTAAAAAGCAAATATCTGATCTAGTCATAGGTTCTATCTTCTCATTATGTCTCCTCACTTTGAAATAATGACAAAACAAGTGTTATGATGCAAACACCATCCCTTTTGTATGTGCAATGTGACATAGTACAGACAGAGATTTTGCTTCTATCTGTGCTCCTGCCCTCTGAAGATGCTGGCCACAGATGCTGGCGAAACGTTAGGAACCACAACTTCCAGAACACGGCCACACAGCCCGGAAGACCCACAACAGCCATTGAACTCCGGCCGTGAAAGCCTTCGACAATACATTGAATATTGCTTTGTTTCCAATGCTGTCTTGCTTCAGTACCCAGTTTAAATAGATGCTGTGTCTACTCTGGAGATGTCCGCAGAATCCAACAGTATTGTCAGAATGGTGAAATGAGTGGTACAAGCTCTGCCCCTTATGTACGTGTGTACTATGTCACATTGCACATACAAAAGGGATGGTGTTTGCATCATAACACTTGTTTTGTCATTATTTCAAAGTGAGGAGACATAATGAGAAGATAGAACCTATGACTAGATCAGATATTTGCTTTTTAAAGCTTCACTTTGTATGCACACGCATGCTCTGGGTTTCCTACAAAGATACAATTCATTTACTATAATTGCTAATGAATCTCATACTATGTTTAGTAATCATTCTTGCTCCTTTTATTTGAGCAGAAAATGGAAAACTCACAGACAGAATTTGTCTTGGGCTTCATTTTGATTTCTGGCTAAATTCTGCCATTCAGAAAATTTATAATATTGTATCCATCACACTCCAGAATTTAAGGAGATATATGGATGTGTAAGAATAAATAAGTTAGGGAAAAAAGTTGTAAATAGATGAGAACAAATTTTCTGCAAGTAAATATTCTGAGAAAGTTGAATTTAAGTACAGTATAAATTCTGTTGGGAAAACCCCCCGATTTTTAAGGATTATTTTTAATTTAATTAATTTAACTGATTTTTAATTCTGAAGAGAGTGGGGTTAGAAAGTGAAAAGTTAAAAATTAACGATACAACCCTAAGTATGTTTATTCTGAACTTTTGCTGTGTTCAGTTGGCCTTATCCTTTAATACCTCTTAAGTGGTAATCTGGGAACAATCCCATTGAATTCAGTGACTGTGTTCACACATCAGACTACTGAACACCATGATTTTCTGGATAGGTTACATTGTTCACTCAATATACTAAACCAGAAACCAAGATGTATAAATCCACTTGCTAGGTTCACATGATAGCCAAGAGAAAATGAAATTCCCGCCCTTTGGAATATCTTGCCCCAGAGTTGAGGCGGGTTTCCTTCCTCCTGGCCTTCCGGAAAAATCTGAAAACCTGGTTCTGCCGCCTAGCATGGGAGGGAAAAGGTAATAGCTCCTCCTGGGGGTGGTTAGTATAATACCCTCCTTATTGTTTAAGATTAATTTGCCAGACTGGATTTTATATTTATATTTATGATGTCATTTTTATTTATATTGTATTTTAATCATCTTTTTATTGTAAGCCGCCCAGAGTCCCCCGGTTGGGGGAGATGGGCGGTCAAATAAATTTAAATAACAAACAAACAAACAAACAAACAAACCATGTAGCTTAGCATGATGTGTGAACCCAGCCAGTGAAGTTTATTTCTTAATAAACATTCATAAGAATGTAGTATTAGTGGGTTTAAGTGAAATTCTGTAAATACCTACTGAGAAGTAAGAACGCTGAGATCCGTAAAGATTATTCATAGGGAAGTGGGTATAGAATTGATGCTTTTAAAGAAGTAGACACAATCTTTTTCTCCAAGTAGGTCAAATATAAAAGATCAAATATGGTTTCTAAGAGTGGAGAAAAACAGGGGTGATATTAGGGCTAACTGTTGGAGGAAAATTCTGTGAGTGCCTTGGACTGCAAGAAGATCAAACCAGTCCATACTCCAGGAAATAAAGCCAGACTGCTCACTTGAAGGAATGATATTAAAGGCAAAACTGAAGTACTTTGGCCACATAATGAGAAGACAGGATACCCTGGAGAAGAGGCTGATGCTAGGGAAGGTGGAAGGCAAAAGGAAGAGGGGCCGACCAAGGGCAAGATGGAGGGATGATATTCTGGAGGTGACGGACTGAACCATGGGGGAGCTGAGGATGGTGACGGCCGACAGGAAGCTCTGGCGTGGGCTGGTCCATGAAGTCACGAAGAGTCGGAAGCAACTGAACGAATAAACAACAATTAGGGCTAACATAGCTGGGGTGCAAAATCCCAGTGAGCCACTAGGTGGCAGCAAAGATACAGACTTTTCTGTGTCTCTTTGCTGCCATCTAGTGGTCATTTGGGATTTTTATAGCTCAATTCTGGTAACCTTATTGAAAAGGGAAAAATGTGGGTGTGCTGTCTGTTGCTTTCATTTCTTTTTGTATGAAAATTAATACATTTGCCAGAAAATCTTAGTGTCTCTGATATATACGGAAGTGTGAAAACACTGTTTGAAGTGAGCAAAATATAATGAGCAAAAATTACTGTATGATTAAATGTCTAAAGCCATCTTTTCTAAGTACTTTTCTTAATATTTACTTAGATTTAAGTATTTTACATGTCTAAAAATTAATAAAGGCCATCGTTCCGTGTGAAAAAATTGCTAATAGAGACAAAAAGGAAAGAAAAATAAGTGATTGGTATCCCATAAATATTGCTGTAAGGTTTTTAAAACATGAGACTTATTTTTAGGGGTGATTCAGGTTCCGGAGGATCCCCTAATAAAAAAGATGGGATGTGACGTTAAGACACGTCACACTTCCTACGACTTTGAGAGCTCGGTTTTAAATAAATGTCACACAGTACATCTTATGCAGTCTGGGAGGCTCTGACAGATAGCAGAGTTCTGCACTCTATTGAGTCAGCACTTACAAGAGCCAAATTTGTCCATAGAATAAATTGGAAAAGAGCTTTGAAATTCTCATGGCTGATGACAATTCCTAAATTAGGGTCCAATTGATTCAGTGGGCTGTGGCATGAATGGCTTTTTAAATTTGAGCTGCAAAAGCCGGACACCCTGATTCATGTCTGAAACTAAGTATGAGGACTTTAATCTTTGTCTCCCACAATGATCTGTGCTCTGCATTGGATATTTGCATTGAAGCTCCAAGTCACACCATTGGAAGCTTTTCCAATGCAACCAGGAGATGCAAGGAACCTTAGCTAGACTAGAACCACAGCAATAAATAAATAAACTGGATGCCACTGTGTTAGATTGGCCACTTGCCTCTGCTGTTTCCTTTAAAACTTACGATGTAAGTAGTTTCAAACCAAATTCATTTGGTTTTTAGACTCAGGAATATTATTATTGTCATTATTTTTATATGTGCTTTCCATTTCAATTAAATCCTACTTTTACTCTCTTAGTATGTACATAAACATAGCCAGAGATAACTTTGTCCATACCGAATGGATAGTTTTTGTTGTTTAGCCCAGATTTTGTGTTCTGTCTCAAAGGATCTGCAAAGGAGTCATACAGCCCAAGGTCAGCATTACAAGCTTCATTCACCCTAGAATGTATTAGCTAAAGGCATAATCATGGCCCAGTCCAAAGTTGAAGGCACACACAGTTCTATTCAGTAATCAAGGTCCTGAGGGTGAAGCAATAAAGCGCACTCAGGTTCAAATATCAAATGTCAGAGCTTCCAGATAGCTGGGTAAGGTTTGGAGATAAGACAGAGAAAATACAAGAGGCTGTTTATGCCAGCATTTGAGCGCTCAAAGGCAAAGGCTCAAATATTGGAAGCTTCGGGTTCTGATCATAGCTTGTTGTGAAAGATGGGCTACTCAAGAGCAATAATCTATATCCAGGGAGGTCACTACTCCCAAAGGGTTCTTCCAAAACAACCGAGCACTCCTCTGTTCTCTGCTCTTTAGGTCTCTCTGCAGCAGTGGCACAGAGTGAAGAATGTTGGACTTGGCTCCTGCTAGGATTCTTGTGCAAGAACAGAGCTGCCCAGTGGCCCATCTGACCCCTGCTCATTTTATTCAGATGTAGATCCATCCCCAAAAGTCAAGACATTTTGGAGAAAATGTCCATATTTTTCTCTGCATTTTGTAACTCAGTTCTGCTTCCATACCATGGCTGTGCAAATCATTTTATATTAGAGTTGGGCAGTGCTTTGGAATTCCAAAAGATTCTTCATGGAGACAAGAATGTATTGCCTGCCTGCAATTCCTTAAAGCAACTGCATCTTTTTCTGGGATAGTCATCCCAGGAAAAGATATGGCTGCTTTAAGGAGTTGCAGACAAGACATTACATTCATGTATAATATAGTACAATGAACCACCAGAATGTTGCATAACTCCACTGTATATACTGTATATTTAATGCTGATATTCATCATGCAGTCTAATGATCTTGGGAGTCTTCAGTCGTTTTGTGCTCTGATACATATTGGTTACTAGACCTGCAAATAGAACTAAAATGAGAGTGGTGGTTGGTGCAATGACTGGTAATGTTATCAATGCCCAGACAGACTTTTAAAAGTATGGGGGTAGGAATAAAACCACTGCTGCTCTCCAGTTTAATTCTTGCAGTCTCTTCCTCTTTCTTTTATTTGCAGAGGATAAGACCAGATCATATACAATTGGGCCCCCCAGAACTCATTTTGCAATTCTCAGCATCTCTTACCCAGTAAATTAAGCCGTTCTTACCCATTGGTCACCAATTTGGATTTAGCTCAAATTGAAATTCTATGTCATGAAACCAATATGAATCTTGCAATCCCATGTTTGCCTTTGAGTTGTAACATTAACTGTGATACGCATGTTTCAGAGAAAATAATTGGGTAAGAGGTGAATGCTCCACCTTTTAGTTCACTGTTCTGGCGTGGGCTGGTCCATGAAGTCACGAAGAGTAGGAAGCGACTGAACGAATAAACAACAACAAAAAATCTACTCATAGCCCCCAAATCAGACGTCGGAACCATTAGTCCAACAACAGGGAAAAACACTAAGGGTCTCTTTAAAAGACTATATTAATGATCACCTTCCCTGACCCACTAGCTGATGTGTGGTGGAAAACATGTCACTATAATATGTGTTGATATAGGCTTGAAAGGAAACAAAGAATAAGACCAACAGCAATTCTTAACAAGCCTTTTTGTGGATGTCTACCAGCATCTTCCATAGCTCCTAGTTCCTAATCAAGGTCATGGATAGATTACCTGTGGCCCTTTGATGTGGCTGAATTACAGTTTTTAACAGCCCCTGCCAGTATGACCAATGGTCAGAAATCTTAAGAGTTGTAGTTTGGTAACATCTTGGATATCATAGTTTGATTCTATTTTTGTGGCATTTTCTGCTATTCGTCTTCTTCTAAAGGATAATTGGAAAGTCTACTGATGAACTCACTTAATAAAAAAATCAGAGAAAGCCTGTAGATTCCTAATATTGTGCTGTTGCTGTACAGTAGTCAGACAAGCAAGGTGCTGCTTGTCAGGGTAAATCACTGTAAAGTTCCATGGATTTCAGTGGGAGTAATTAAGCATCAATTGAATTCTCATCCTGAAATCAATAGAATTTGAAATTATTTTCCAGTATGAGAAGCAATGATAATCTCACATTATAGATCCAACATTAAAAACCTTCAGATGGGTTTGCTTGACCAATGAAAGTCATTTGGAAAAATGTGAAATTCTTAATATAAATATCACACGGGACATGTTTCAAATGATCATAAATAAAACTATGTCTAAAGGTTCTTGATAGGGTTCAGTGGATCTCTGATTTCCTCCTCTTATATGTACATGCATGGACAGCCAATGCTAGGAGCACACCTCTTACCTCAATCCTCCTGCTCCATTCAAAATAATGATGTTTTGGAGCATAAGAGCTTTGTATCAAATGAGTAAGGGACAAGGCATAGAGGACATGAACACGTTTTCAGTTTATCCCCCATTGTTCCCTCTCCTTGCCCATCATACATAGCTGATAGTGGGTGAAAAACAGAACCAGGAAGGGTTCTTTATACCCAAACAGCATGTGGATTGGAAGGTGTCTGATCAGCAGTATTGGGGTGTGGGGGAAGGATTGTCTGACAAAGCAATGTGTTGTGATACAAGCCGCCTCTTTTTCTATGTGTGTAGCAATGTCATACGCACCTCCCAAAAGAGCAGAGCTTGCAGTGGGATGCTGCAACACTGCTTTTGTCAGAATAATGAAAGCGGCAAGCTCCTGCAGATGCCCCTATATCTGATGTTAAACAGCATAACAGCATAATCTGATGTTAAATAGCATAGCTGTTTAATATTTCCATAGTTGTGTTTTGGCTATATTATGATGTGGGGAAAGCAAAAGGAAACATCTGTGCAGAAGTGTTTCATTATAGCATTGTTAAAACCCAGCTTTTTAGCTACCCTCTCTGAAACAGTGTATTTTTAAGGGGGGGGGGACCTCATGTAACCTCCAAAGCACAGGCATTCAACAACTAGAAGGAAGGAAGACTATGGGGTATACCTATTCCTTAGGGACACAAGGAATGACTAGAACCCCATTAGTATGCCGGTATATTGTTTCCAAGTACATCATTGAGTATAACATTGTATAAAAAGTTGATTTTGAAGCAACCAAACAGTAGCACTGTATATATATGTGTGTGTGTGTTTGTCTCCCTCATTTAGAACGTGCATCTTTAGTCTCTTCGAAGACCCATCTGTGACTGGACCTATAGCCTGATGGTTACCTCGGTCACTAAGCACAGCCAAATGAATCCATGTATTGTTGACGAGACACTTCAGCAACCCAACTAAATCAGGATGGTTAAAGGAGCTCTCTCTCACAGCACTAAGGGAGAAGCAGTAAGTGGCAAACATGAGGCACTACTAGCAAATTTCACTATAGCTTATTGTGCATTTGCTGCTGCAGCTTCTTTCCAGTCCCCATTTCACCCTAAGCAAGCCATATGTACCATCAATAGCCTCGTTTTATATTTTGGGCCAGTGAAAGAATTTATACAGAACCCACCTCCCCCATATGGCCTACTTTTCATCTCCCCACCTCCCCCTGAATTAACAAAGCACCAGCCCTTCGGGTTCTGCCAGACGCTTCCCCACATCGTAATTGCTGCCATTGACTTTGGCTGCTGGATGATGATGATGATGATGATGATGATGATGATGATACTGATACTGAGAACAATGTATTTGCTTGCTGCTCTTCTGCTTGTTGTTACAAATGTCAATAAAACCGAAACTTCAGCAGGGCAACTGTGCAGATATCTCACCTAACTACTTCACAAGAAGGAAGGCTACCTCAGCACTAATAAAGTTTTGACATTACAAATTTTCCTTGATGAGTGTGGGTGTTCTTGCTTAAATTTTATACTGAGCAATGAAAATGTATGCAAAGGCGCTCTGGTTTTAAAATATATAATCTAGTAACTTTAGACTGTGCAAGTGACTTCATTCAGTGGCCCAGCAGGCAGTCTGTAAAATTCAGAGAAATCTGGATTAATTTGTTCTGTGATGCATTAGTTTGTTTTCTTGTCTATCCGTGGTATTCTCAGGAGTCTTCTCCAACCCCTACGTTTAAAAGTGTCAATATTCTTTCTGTCCTGCTTCTTCAAAGGCCACTAATGCAAATACATTTCATATTTGTGTGATGATGCCATGACACATTTCATCACTTGCCTCCACTGCGGATACCCAGGCTAAGTACTGTATATCTTACATTGCTCATCCTTCCTAGCAATGCTGGGAATTGTAGTTCAGCAATCTCCAGAGTGCCATCCTATGAAGAGCTCAGGAACTGAGGAGAAATAGGTTCAAATCCTAACCACAGAAGCTCATGCTGTGACTTGAGTAAGTCAGCCTACCATAATAGGTGAGCTTGGTTTGAGAGGTACAATGTTATTTTGTGTGTGCCTCTTGCTCTGCCTTCCTTAAAGAGAAGGTTAGCAACAAAATATTGTTAGGCTTCTCTGAAATAAGACAACTAGGAGATAAGGCAGTGCAACACAATTTTATGTTAATGTAGGAGAAGCAAAAGTCTGCCTTAACATGTCAACAGCATCCAGGAGACTCCACTCATTTGGTGGTATCAGATTAGATGGGAACCACTCTCCCTCTGTGGTGGATTTCGGCGGTGCTGCTGGTTCTCAGGAAGGAGGGAGCACATTCCAAGGAGGTGGAGGAGATAGGAGGAGGCACAGTCCGGGAGGCAATGGTGGGAAAACAGAGGTTTAGGATAGCCCCGCCCTAGAGTCTCCCAGGTTATTTCCCCTTAGGTTAGTTAGAGTAGCTTTAGTCTGGCAAGATTCTGTCTGTACGGTGTGAGCAAATAAAGAACTCGAGTTTGAATGGACTGACTCTGTTGTTCTTGGGCTGAGCCTGACACCCTCCCTAGTCAATCCAGCTCTATGTGGGATGTGGAGATGGCTCTGCAAGAGAACTGGAAAACTTGGGAGAAGAGTTGCCCCCCTCCCATTCCACCAAACCATCCCAATTCTGCTTATGCAGCAATGGATTTAACTCGTTGTACGTCACAGTGGGAGGCTCCTGTTCTCTCGCCTTCTTAGAATTTTATTTTCACATTAGTCATCTAGTCACATAGATCATAAAGAGCAGGCAAACGACATTTCAGTCTGATTTATTATAAAACGTGGCCACAGGCAGATGGTGCATGACCAGTTAATTGAAAATTGCCTTCCATTGTTCTAATTTGCATAATGCTAGTGGATAAATAATTGCAGCATCTGACGCACTTCATGTTATACGCTGTTGCTTTTTGAAAAATCAGCTCCATTTCTTTAATAGTTTAATTCACTGAGGTGTTCATTTCATATTTTTTTACTATGTGCATTGAAAAACCAAGGTTGTGTGCTAGCAAAGTTTGTTTACTGCTTACTTAAGCCAATGTTTCTCAACCTTGGCAACTTTAAGATGTGTGGACTTCAACTCCCAGAATTCCATGGCCAGCATGCTGGCTAGGGAATTCTGAGAGTTGAAGTCCACATCTTAAAAGTTGTAATTCCAAAGGTTCACACCTTAAGCAGTAATTCCAAAATACAGATTGCAATAGATAGAGAAAGCTACCGTAGATCATATGATCTCCAGACAAAATAGCCTTCAATAGAAGCATTTGATAGGGGTCATTACACACCTCATAGTTGTTTTACAGCTACTTATTTGAAAACTAGTGGCTGCATATGTGGGTGATTCCAACCAAAGGTTTTGGATCTGTGGTGATGTAAGATTTTATTTGTGATGGTTCATTCTTATATAAAACTCATCATTAGTTCCTATAGTTGTCTGTGATGGAATGTGTCTCTGAGGGGGAAGGTGATGTTATGGAGACCGCAGGCGAGGAAGGAGGGGGCGCCTTCCAGGGGGAAAAGCGCGTTCTCAGTGTGGAGGCCCTTGGGCGCCCAGCCAAGAGGGTCAGGCCAGATCCTTCTTGAGTTGCAGGAGTTTTTCCCTCAGAGTCTGTTGTCTTAGCTCAGATTGGCAAGATTTTCTGTATGCGTAGGATCAATAAAGAACTAGAGCATCTGGAGCTCAGCATGGTTTCTTTGCCTAAACCCTGACATGTCAATGTGTTTATTATGAAGCTCCAAATGATTGGCATCTGAATACGTAAACTGCCTCTACTGCAAAATCAGAATTTGCAGAACAGCAGATAATCACTGGATGTGATCAGGAAAAACTTGTACGTGACATGTTAAACTAAGGAACTCAGTTAATGCACATACCACCATTGTATTCTCTCTGGCAAACTGCATTTAATCAAGATTGGAGACTTGTACCATTTGAAGCTGAAACAGCTGCAATTTGGGATTTGTGCAGATGTGGCTACAGTCTCCACTTTGCGTAAATCAACAATGGTGGCTGTTTGAGGTTTGGACAATATGGTAAGCCTCAAGCTGTCATTAAAACAGTGTGAAACGGGGAATAAAATTGTGATATATTCACTACTGGGCTCTTTATTCAGCATGTGCAAATACCCCAAGTGATTTATATACCTCACGTGGGTGCCCTCCAGATGTATGACACAATTACCATGATGGCCATGCTAGGCAGAGAATTCCAGGAGTTGGGGAAAAAAACAATGATTTTCAGAAGGCACACACTACTTCCTATCACTTATTTTGTGCCTGAAGAGTTAAACTTCACTTTTCCAAATCTACCAATATGAATTGAAATGAGATGAAAAAGCCTAGTCATGTATATCTTCATGTATATTCTTTTTGGTTTTGCAAACTCAACATGACTTTATATGCTTATATCTTGTTCTCTTGCTTTCTTCTTTTATTCTTGTGAAAGAAATGCTTTACATTTCCCGTGGAGAGATTTTTAATCTCTCTCCATCTGTACATCTGTACAGTATGTATGCCGGTGGTAATATTTCAAGTTGCTAAGGTTGAGGAACACTGCCATAAAGGACAGAAATGGGGAAAGAATGCAAATATTTGATGAGTTGCTTTGTTTTTATAATCTACCTCATTTACAGTAGTTTATAATCTACCTCATTTGTAGTAGTACATTTACAGTACGCACGTTTGGAAACATTTTCAGTGTGAATGAAGGGAGTGAGGGTGGGGAGGATCCAGATTGGCTGGGTTTCATATGGACTCAGAGAAGTCAATAGGATTTAAATTAGTCATGACTAAGTTGAATTCCATTGATTTCAGTGAAACTCCTGAATTACTCCCATGAAATCTGGAACCAACCCACTGACATGAGATAATATTTTAAATTTAAGGGATAAAATGGTCTCTTAAGTCTTACTGAAATATAATACTTTAACACTTTATTTACAAAAGAGAGAAGGGAAGGAGGGAGAGGGAAGGAAGAAGAAAAAAGAAAAAGAAAGAAAGAAGGAAGGAAGGAAGGAAGGAAGGAAGGAAGGAAGGAAGGAAGGAGGAAGGATCAGGAGAAATTGTGACATTTCAAATTACTATTGTTGTCAGTTTCAGTGCTTCAACCTGAGAGTATATGGGAAATTTGAAATGGGGGTCTTGACAGCTACATGCAGTTCCAACAGAAGAGAATATCTGTAGGCCAGGATTGAACTTTGGAATCCTTGGTGCTCTCTGAGCTTCATTGTTTGCTTGCAGACATTTCAGTACCTGACTAGGTAAAATCATCAGTGCTAGTGAGTGTGGGGTTTGGTCCCAGTTTATATACAGTAGCTTGCCCTGCCTCTGTGGTTGGGGGTGTGGTTTTCTCCTTAGCAGTTTCTTGATTAGAGTACTGTTTTCTGTTTGGTAGTTTGTCTGGTGTTAATCCCTGCTTATCTGGATGTTGGCTGCTGGAGATAATGTGTTCTCTCCTGGATGGAGACCATTTTATCCCTTAAATTTAAAATATTGTATCAGTGGGTTGGTTCCAGATTTCATGGGAGTAATTCAGGAGTTTCACTGAAATCAATGGAACTGATTGGACTACAATAAATAAATAAATAATTTTACGTCAGTACAGAACACATCCTCTCCAGCAGCCGATGCCCAGATAAGCAGGGATTAACACCAGACAAACAATCAAGGAACTACCAAGGAGAAAACCACACCCTCACCAACACTGGCAGGGCAAGCTACTGTATATAAACAGGGAGCAAACCCCACACTCACTCGCACTGATGGTGTTACCTAGTCAGGTACTGAGACATCTGCAAGCAAACAACGAAGCTCAGAGGGCACCAAGGACTCCACAGCTACATGCAGCTTTGGGTCATGGGTTGTCCTCAGTCCTGCTTAAGGTTGTGTGTTTGTCTTTCTCTTGATGATAATCTGCCTGCATTTAGAGCTCAGCTTCTTAGATAAATGTTCTAACTGGGACTGATGCACTTCTTAACATATCACAAATCAAAATAACATTTTCAAAAGATCGCATTGACTGGGTGACTTAAGTAAATAAGTAAGTAAAAAAAACTGTTTGCTTAGCTGCAGGCCATTGCAAAAAGAACAAAACATACATAAATACTTTAATCCATAATTAAGAAATAAAAAACCATACTAGTATAGCAAAACATACATACAGTACATCATATACAGTCCTGAAACAAAACAATTTTCACCCCCCTCCCTTTCCTAACCAGCAAAGCTGCCCAAACATAGTTAAGAGTTCACTGTATGACAAAAAATACTGTGATCCCTTTAATAAATATGCTTTGTAGAATTTAGACTTTCTACCTGGGTAATTCAACATTAGTGATAGGAAAGCTGCTACCTTTTATTTCTATAAATCTCACAAAACAATAGGATATGATTTATGGTCTGCTTGTCCATAGCCCCTGAGGCACATCATGAGTCTCTTTCTCTGCTATCTTTCTAAAATTGCAGATGGAAAATGTCACATTTGACCAAAATAAAACATTTCCTATAGTTAGGGGTTATCAAACAGATAAAGTGCTGATAATTTTCTTTCTTAAATTAATACATGGTCCTTTAGCTCTTGCAAAATGATTTTGACATTCAAAATATAGTATCTTCTGTTTTACTATATCTACATTTATAGGTTGACTTCAGTAGGTCTCTGGGTTCTACGCTAATTCTGTACAAGTAGTCCTCACTTAACTATGGTAATTGGGACTGGCAACTCCATCGCTAAGCAACGTGGTCATAAAGCGTGATGTCACGTGACTGCTCTGACTTACGATGGCAGTTGCAGCAGTCCCAGTTGCTGTCTTTAGGTGAATCCCACGCAGTCACAGCATCCCGCGGTCACGTGATCACCATTTGCAACCTCCTGCCAGCTTCCCCATTGACTTGGCTTATCAGAAGCCGGCAGTGAAGGTTGCAAATGGCAATCACAGGACCGCGGGACGCTGCAACCATCATAATTGTGAGCCAGTTGCCAAGTGCCTGAATCGCGATCATGTGACTGCAGGGACACTGTGACCACTGCAACTACGAGGAATAGTTGTAAGTCCCCTCATTCAGTACCGTCATAACTTCGAATGGTCGCTGAACGAGTGGTCGCTGAACAAGGATTGCCTGTATAGTTCTGTAGCAAATAAAATTAAGCCATGGATTTACAAATAGATCTGAAATTTTAAGAGAAATCAACAGTTTGGGCCTGAAGCACAATCTTAGCAGAAATCAATAACTAAAAGCCATAGTTTGGATTCGACTGATGCCACTTCTGCTTCCAGGTATAAAAGTGCATTAAGAACACATTTTGATACCCTTCAAAGTGCCCGCAGAAATGTGAACTAAATATTTTCCTCTATAGCTAAAGCTTCTGGCGCCCAAGAGAAAGATGCATTTAGCAATTAAAATATTGGAAGTGATTGGCTTCAAAGACTTTAATTGCTGGTACAAACACAACCCACAAGGTGGAAAAAGTACATAATTGCTTACATACTCTAATTTGTTTTCTTGGTGGCATATTTCCTGTGTGTTTCATGTAAGCCCGATGCCTGTTGTTTAAAACTAAGTATTTAAAACTATATCCTGCATACATTTTTCTTCATTCCATTTGCTTCTCTTCCTACTTTTCTTGAAAATCATTAGTTTGGTGTTTTGGCACTGAATTTCAAGGTGTTCTTTCTTAGAGTAGGTCGCCAAAGATCTGAACAAGCTCCTTAAACCAACTAATATTCACTAATGAATTTAATTAAGAACTTTTTAACATCCCCAACTTGGATTTTATATTTATATTTGTATTTATATTGTTATTTAAGAATACTGTTTTTATTGTATTTTAACCTGTATTTATTTTAGTTTTATTGTAAACTGCCCAGAGTCACTCTTTGAGTGAGATGGACGGTGATGAAATTCGAAATATAAATACACATAATATCTGAGCAAGAGCTACTGCGTCATTAGCATATCATAATAATGGTAAAGCCTTATCTGCCAACCTTGAGTGGCCTCAAGTTTATGAGCAATAAAGCCATTCAGCTTTAATTCCTCACTTGCCCACAACTCCTGAAAACATAAAATAACAAGTGCTCTAATCTATTAAAAAAAAAAATTCTCACCTTTTTTCCTGACCATCCAGCTGTGTTCCAGGAGAATGGAGAGGAGCACTTGATGTTGAGTCATCCAACAGCTGGATTCCGAGTCTGAATCGAGCTCCTCCTTATACCATGTTGATATATTCGGTTTGATAGCACTCCTTGCTGGCTTCACAAAGTTATAATCTGCACCTGAGGGTGGAGGTGGAAAAATATGGATATGCTAAACTAAGATATCAACTACAGATATCCTCATTTTAGATTTTTGTGTTTTGGATGTAAAATTTCAGGATCTAAAGGGATATAAGAGACTATATCAATCTTGTTGTATCTGCTAATTCTTCTAAATAATCATTCCTTGATTATTAATAGACAGTGTGCTGAATGATGCAATCAGACTTTCATCTGTATCTCTTAATCACTTTTGAGAAATTTTTAGCACTCAACACTTTCTCTTTTATCTCCATGGGATTCAGTGGCTTTTTCCTTCAAAATCTTTTCTTATCAGGTGGATTCCCAGCACCCAAGTTATTTCCTTGTGTATCATAGACCTCCATTTTCTTTTCCAGGCACACACAAGTGGACTGCAACTTGCACTTCCCACTTTTCATAATGTTCAGTTGCCATTTCTTCCATCTTGTTTTCTACTTAAGCTAAAAAAGGATTTTCTTCCTGGTATTATGTTACTCCTCCGCATAATGAAAGATATACAGCTGGAATTGACAAACCGTAATAGACCTCCTGATCCATTTGAGAACTCTAAGTTCTTAAATGATTTTCAAGCATCTGTGCTGAATCTTAAAATGCAATATTTCATTGAAGGTTTTAATTATTAATCTGAATCCCATCTTGGTATCTGCTTACCTGGTAAACGGAAGATTGTAAGCAAAAAAGGACTGCTGCAGAATCAGACTTGATACATCTTTTCATTCATTGCTTTGACAAATATTTATCTTATTCCTTGTAATGCCTTTTAATCCCGAACAGCCCCCATAGTGCTTTAGGTTACTTATTTCTCTTACTACAGCAATAAGGGTTTCTTTAAACAGTTCCAACTTTTCTTCCAAGCAAGCCAATTTGCAAAAGATAACATCAGTTGTTGAGAGAACATTAATCTTCCATCAATTTTTGTATCCCCAAGTCTAATCACCTGGAGGAAAAAAAAACTCTTTTCCATAGATAGTAGGTATGTACCAAGCCGGGGAAAGGAAACTCTTTTCTTCCAGGTCAGACAATTCCAAGACTACAGACACACTGAAGTAAGAGGAAAAGAAAAGGATTTTATTGCACACAAAATCTTTTTGCCTTTTGTTAGGCAAGGGAGCCCTCGGTTACTTGCCCAGGGGGCTGCATGGAAGTGGCACTTTGCTCTGCAGCCCATGAGTTGTAATGCCTTAAACATTTCATTAGGATTTCATAGGTTAAACCAGTGTTCTCAACCTTGGCAACTTTAAGATGTGTGGACTTCAACCAGAATTCCCCAGTCAACATGACTCAACATCATGCTTCTGTCTTACAAACACTATTTACAAGGCATGAGTACCTGTCTTACACATGCAGATTTTGTGATGGCCATTCATAGTTTGTGCCAGAAACACAATCACAAGTAGCTCACGCCCTATCACAACAGAACCAGCCATTTCATCTTCCTAATAATGGGATTTAGATTGACTTCCAGGTCAATTTTTAATCCTAAATGACACAGTCAAGATCACGACCTGATTTTCGTGAGACGGTGTCTTTCAGAGAATTTCCTAACACTACAGGGCGCTAGAATATGTGCTGTCAAACAGTCAGATACATTAGTAACATGTTCAAGTCTACAGAAGTGGTAAGATCTGTGACTTTTTTAAAATAACTAGGTGATTATTCATTTTTTAGGTTAAATTTCTGTAATTTCACTGTATTCTGTAAATTCTGTATTTGGAAAAGAGGTTGTCTTTAAGATGGCATGGTATGCAGGCCTAGGCGTGACACTTTCTGATGCTCAATGGACATCAGCAATCTCTCTGAGCTATTCTGATTCATCATCAAGGGTCTGCCTTAAAGGTTGGGCATTGGTGGTACCTAACTCCTGTAGATTTATATCCAGCTATTGACATTATTACTGTCTTCGTTTTGAACAAATATTAGAGAAGTTGTGAAGGCTCAGGAATTCTGATACAGATTTCGACCACTAGGAACTCTTTTTCTGGACTATCACTGTTTAATCATTGTTAAATGATTAGTTTATGTATTGAATATTGCTCAGTCTGAGAAACTCATAGACAATATTAGAAAGCTTAAGGGAATGGAATAGGGGGATCTATTGGCTAAAATGCAATTCCCTTTTATTATGTTTATTATGAACCACACATGTTCCCCCACTCCCCCAAAGACTCAGCTGATCTTTTAGAGACATATATTTTAGGACTGAAGAGCAATAAGAGAAGAGGTATGAGAAAGATCTCATATTTTTACATGGAGAAGTTCCCTGCAGTTGTATAAGCATGGATTATAATCAACAAAAACAGTAATTAGGTAAGAGAGAACTTCTCAGCATTAGTTTTTATTGCCTGAAGGTAACTAATTATGCTCTGGGATACTGTTGATATATCCTGTGTATTTCAAAAATGTCTGCAAAATAAAAAAATGTTTTTTAAAGAACTCTCTGTGAGTGGACTTCTACTTGCATAACAGACTTCATCCTGGTGTATTTATTGGTTCAGTTTGTTCTCCTATATCCTATTGCCTCACTCATTTTTGCAGATGGAAACTATCTTGTTAGCAAACAGGCAATAGTCACGACCATACTCAACTATTGGCTCAGATTATCCCTTTTTCCCCTTGGCCTTGCCCCATTAACTATGAGGGATGACTTTCAGTCCACATGGAAACACGCAGTGGCAACTAAAATCCCATCTCTGGGCTTCTCTCCAGATCTTCTGCTCAGCATGGGATATGATCAGGCCAGAGCACTCATTAAACAGCGTGTAGCAGACACAGAGCGCCAAGTGGATTTAGCCAGGTCCCCAGCCTTTATTGCCAGTGAATCCAGCAGGTATTCTGCCTCCCCTATGACATACTTAACTAAACTCGAGGTACCCAACCATCGGAGGGCCTTTACTCTGGCACAATGTCACGCCCTCCCCTCAGCTGTCCTTGAAGGCCATACAGGAAGATTCCTTACCCAGAGAGACAAGGCCCCTGTGACTCTGGTCGCATAGAAACAACAGAGCATGTGCTCCTTCAGTGCCTGTATTATAGAGACATTCATACTAGCTCATCTCACCATTACTGCATAAATACCCAGGGCGCCCGGGACAATTCTACACCTCCCTGCTGCTGTCAGATTCCAACCCTGCTACAACATACAGCATTGCCAGATTCTGTGCAGCAGTGCTTAAAAATTGTTGGACGATGACCTGTGCCATAAACTAGACTTAATAAGCATCTAGTTTGCCATACTAGAGTGCTCTGTAATTTGAAAGATATGGTCTTCCACATACTAACCTTTATGCTCCCCTACACCCATCTAATGCTCCTACCCCTCCTTTTATTTATTTATTTTTTATCCCACCTTTATTATTTTTATAAATAACTCAAGGCGGCAAACATACCTAATACTCCCTCCTCCTCCTGTTTTCCCCACAACAACAACCCTGTGAGGTGAGTTGGGCTGAGAGAGAGAGACTGGCCCAAGATCACCCAGCCAGCTTTCATGCCTAAGGCAGGACTAGAACTCTCAGTCTCCTGGTTTGCCATTGGCTCCTTCCTAGGGCTGAGAGAATGTGATTGGCTCAGGGTCACCCAGCCGGTTTTCATGCCTAAGGTGGGACTAGAACTCACAAACTCCTGGTTTCTAGCCCACTGCCTTAATCGCTTTAGACTCTTGTTTTTTATATATCTTCTAGCTTTTCATAATTTTTATTTTTTGACTCTGATGTATCTTCTATGCTTTTTAAATGACTGTACGCCACCTTCCTTATGCTGGTCTACGACTGTAATAAAGATTTGATTTGATTTGATTTGATTTGATTTGATTTGATTTGATTTGATTTGATTTGATTTGATTTGATTTGAGGCAATAGTCTTGTTAGAAAACAGACAACATTGGTTGGTTATAAATCTAGTTTTGTATGTTATTACAATATATTTCCACCATGGCCTTCTTTCAAAACAATCTGTGCTTAATACTATATACCTGTTTCTCTCTGTGACATCCAGGTCACATTTGGTTACAGTATATATTCATTTCATTCAAATGTTTGGTGCTCCATTAATAAAGACATTTATTATTATACCTTGTCCTGGGGACCTCAGAACAGTGTATCTATGTTTCCCAAGCAGTCTTTTATCCAGGAAGGTTGCAAGAACTTTTAGTTTTTCTCCAGATTATTATGTTTAGGTCAGTTGTGTGTTTTGATCATCTGCTCACTGTCCTCTAGTATCTCAGTCCCTGTATCCAGTATCTCCTTTCCCATCCATTTCGTGCATCTAATGAAATAGTCTGCTACTTCAGATAATCATTAGCCACTTAATATAGGGCCCATATCATGAATTCTAATGGTGACCAAAACAACATTGATCAGGAGAAAGGACTTCTTTCTTCCCTTATGCCTCTTCCACCATCTTCTCCAGATAATAGGGCAGGGAATATGCTTAGCAGTTTTGATGGATAATAATGAGTACTGTTGGAGGAAGTGCAAAAAAGATTTGACAGTTCCATTGCATAAGCAGAAGCATGCTAGTATGATGTTGGATGCCATTCACATTTGCATAGAAAAGATCTAGGGTTCAGTCTCTAGGATGGCCATGTAAGACTGGAGAAGACTCCCTGCATGAGACACAGGAATGCTGCTGCCCCTCAGTGCAGCACTAGTAAACTAGATGGACAGATGATTTGACTCAATATATGCAGTTCTCTATCTTCCAGAAATTACACAGCTCTACTCCTCACTTTGCCCTGCTTTTTTTATTCTTCCAGGAAGTGGTCCAGTTCATATTTTTCAAAATCTGACAACTTTCTTTCAAACTCATTATGGATATAGTAAGACTGTAAAATATCAAGGCTGGGCTGTCAGGGTTGGCTTGTCATTAGGTAAACTAGGATGAAGTAACAATTCTTGCCTATTGGCAATGCGGTATTTGTGAACCAATAAATAATTTGATCACAAACACCAACACTTTTATTTACTGATTTGATTTTATACTTCACTGTCCTTTATCATAACAGTTCTTTATTATAACAATCATGATAGATAGATGATAGATAGACAGACAGACAGACAGACAGACAGACACAGACAGACAGACAGACAGACAGACAGACATAGATATGCTAAAATGTCTTAACAGTTAAGAGATTCAGGCTGAGAGTGTGGGACAATAAGTGACTTGCAAGGGAGTGGATTATGTTGCCTGGGAGCAATACAGAAGACCTTCTCCTGTGGCTAGAAGAATATTCCTCTGAAAGTGGGGACATCTTCAGAAGTGATTCCCCTGAACATGTTAATGACCCCATAGGTTTATAACAGGAGAGGTATCCCTCAGATTGTTAGACAACAGGCCCTAAGGCTAGGTCTTTAAAGGTCAATGTCAATACCTTAAATTGTGCTGGTAAGCAATTGCTACCAGTGTAAATCTTTCAGTACATGCATTGTGTTATCCCATGCCTTCAATCAGTTAGTGACCTAGCTGCTACTTTTGGTCCAAATGGTCCAGACACTTTGCACAGAAAGCCTTATGTACTGTAGATCCCATTGCAATAGTCAAGATGGGATATAAACAAGGTGTGGATTGCAAAATCCAACCAACTTAAGAGAGAGTCACAACTGACACACTAATATTCATTGTGCAAATACACTCTTCACCAGAACCACCACCTGCAAATAAGTGACAACTGCGGATCAAGGAGCATTCCCGAATTCCTGCTTTTTCAGGAGGTGTGCAACCCCACTGAGAACAGGAAGAACTCAACTCCTGAGTTCAGATTCCTATTTATTAACAGAATTTCCATCTTGACTGGATTTAATTTCAGTGAAATTCTTATTCTCCCTTGTGCAGCCCATTATCAAACTTATTCAAAATTCAAGGACTGCTAGGTGTCTTTAGCATACTAATGACATGGCTGATCTATAAGAGGGAAGAAGGCATTTAGGATTGATAAAGTCAACTGTCTGGACAGCTAAAATATTCCAGAGATCAGCTAGGGCAGGGGTCGGCAAACTTTTTATGCCGGGAGCCATTTTGACATGCTCGTGCACATTTTGAAATGCTCGAGAGCCAGGGGGCGGGGTTTGCGGGCGGGGGCCAATTGCGTGGAAGGGGGCGGGGTTTGCGGGCGGGGGCCAATCACGTGGAAGGGGGAGGGGTTTGCGGGCAGGAGCCAATCACGTGGCTTTTTGGGGCGGGTGGGAGGGCGCGGGGGAGCCGCACAGGCGCCGAGGGGAGCGGGCCTGGCGGCGGAGGCCCCCCACCCCGCCGCCCGCCCGCCCAGCAGGACCCGGCATCCCCCCCAGCCCCGCCCCTCCTCCGGCAAGAGGCGCCCGGGGGCGACCACTGCCCAGCCCGCAGCAATCCGGTGCGGCTGCCCGGGAAGGAGGGCGGCCGGGCGCGCAGGCACAGCTCCGCCCGTCGCACCAGTCCCCGTGGGGCGCAGCCGGCAGGCGAGGGGTGGGGCCAGCGGGCGCCGGGGGAGGGTGCTGGGACCTGGCCTTTAAAGCCCGAGAAAGTTGCTGCCCGCCGGAAGGTGACGGCGGCCTCCTCCGGCCCCGGGAGGCGCCCCCGGCCCGGCCTCTCCCCCGCCCGACTTACCAGGGAGAAGAGTGACAGTCCTCCAGGCTCGTCCCATTCGCCGCCGCAGTCATGGTCCTCCTCGGCGAGCCCGGCCTCCAGAGCGGGGCATGTCTGGCTGGGCGGAGCGGGCGCGGGGGAGCCGCACAGGCGCCGAGGGGGGCAGGCCCGGCGGCGGAGGCCCGGGCCGCTTGCCCGCCCTGCCTGCCTGCCTGCTTGCCTCCCTCCGTGAGGCCCCCCGCTGCCTTCCCGGGATCCGAGCCTGCCGCTCCACTGCGCAGCTCCCGCGCCGGTCTGGACGCTGCGGGCGCGAAGAACAAAGTTTGGAGTCGGGGCAGCAGCAGCAGAGCAGCGCGCGCGCGCCCGGCGGCCCGCCCGGGTGTTTTCCTCTCTCCCGCACGAGGATGGGGAGGAAAAGCCGAGCCGGTCCTCAGCCGCTTCCACTTCGCCTGGCCTCGGTTTTCCTTTTGCCGCCTGCGGGAAGCGACTCCTAATTAAAGGTCCTTCAGCCACTGGAAAACAGGGAGGGCGCTCGCCGCGGCAGCCCGGGCTCGGTTCGGCCTCTTGCGAAGCTCAGCTAATCCCACCCCGGGACCGCTGCCCACCTCTCCTTCGCCTCCTGTCTGGCCGCCCTGCCTCCCTCCCTCTCCCTCCCGCGCGTGCTCCGTGCCCACCTTGGACGCCCCGGGAAAGCTCTCCGCCGGCGTTCCTCGGAGGGAGCGGAATCGCACTGCCCTCTTGGCTAGAGCGACGCCGCTCCTTCTCCCTGGTGGGCTCCCCTCAGCGCCGCCTCACACTCATACACACACACACACACACAGAGGCTGGCTGGCTCTGGGCTTTGACAGCAATGGCTTTCTTCCCCAGGGTTCGCGCTGCTTGAGCCAGAGCTGAGGGGCCAAAGAGCCAGATCTGGCTCAAGAGCCGCCATTTCCGACCCTTGAGCTAGGGTATCAACAGTATCATTGACAAATTATGTGGGAAATTTTCCAAGCGTTTTCAGGAAACAATCCAGATCCAGGCACCTGTGTCAAACCATTTTCACGAGTCTCCCACTATTGTGACTGACCAGGGAGTGATCTGTCCATGATCATAGAGTCACACAAAATTTCTTTATCTTCTAGCACCAGCTCCATATGAACAGAGAGCCCTATCCACAATGTGTCCTGCTGGATGAATGTGTTGTGTTACCAACTAGAACAGGATCATAAAGGACATGAAATGCTAAGCAATATCTTGGAGTGGCCTTGACTGAAACAATTTATAAATGAATTAATTGACTCTAAATTGATAACATGGATTGGGAAGGGGGGGCGTTGGGGTAGACAGGAAGCCTAAAGTAATCCTATGCCATTCTTCCAACCATCCCAGCTAGCTCAAGAAGAGAGGTTATTAGACAGTAGGGTTGACAATACACGAAAAGTATTCCTATACTGTCCCGGCCACCCAAACCCAGCAGCCTGAGTGATCAGATTATTGGATGGAGCACCTGGTCATGTAGGCATTCCTACAGACCACAGCCATTCTACTTCCTTTCTGTCCAGTCCTAGCCTACTGTCATGGGAATAGCCCAGTGGTCATAAGTGGGAGAGGTAAGCGTCTTCCTTGGCCAGGTTTCTGTGATAAAAGCCAGGCCAACACTTTTCATGTTTATAAGCTGGGGAATAGATGTTTTAGGAGCAACTGATTTGGCATGGACAAGCCGGACTTTTAGTGTGGAGGGTTTCCCTTTACTGGCACCTTGACTTCCTTGATTAGCTGCAACTTGAAAGGAAGAAAGGCCAGCCAGCAGTCCACTTTCCTTTTCTTGCAGTGACCATCTTGCATCCTCCCAGCTTGTTCCCCCCTCACAGGAGGATTATTTAATTAAGATATTAATCATACCTTAATTAAAACACATAAACATAAGAGGCTTTCCTCCCTTCTTCCGATATTTTACCTAAACAAAGTATAGGCACTGTAAGATTACACAGATTACCATTACAGGTAGTCCTCGCTTAACGACCATTCATCAAGTGACAGTTCAGACTTACGATGGTGCTGAAAAAAATGACTTACAACCAGTTCTCACACTTACAACCGTTGCAGCGTCCCTGTGGTCATGTGATCATGATTTGGGCACTTGGCAACCGGTTCGCATTTATGACCACTGCAGCATCCATGGTTGCATGGTCGCATGATGGCCATTTTCGACCTTCCCGGCTGGCTTCTGCTAAGCAAAATCAATGGGGAACCATGTGAGTCGCTTAATGACCACATGGTTCACTTAATGACCGCTGCAGAAAAGGTTGTAAAATCGGGTTGGATTCACTTAATGACCACTTCACTTAGCAACAAAAATTCCAGTCCCAATTGTGATCTGTACTTTACATTTTCAGTAAAAATATATACATGAAAGTTTTGTTAAATAATAATGATATCAGGCCAAAGGAACCATTGAGTTATTTCAGTTTAAATCACTGAGATATAATCCACACACGTTTGATGTGGCTGTTATTCATCTAAAGCTCAGCATCACTGAGGAATAAAAACATACTTCCAATTCAGGAATTGTTTTAAAAAAGGGGCAGGATGTAGTCAAACGAAGGATTTTTAAACATTATTAATTTCAGCAAGAGAGATTCAACTGCATACATAACTTTTCTCCTGAAATGACTGAACCCAAGTTTTGTGCAAGTGGTAGAGTTTCACATAGTAAGTGAATAATATGTCTATATGAAAAAAAAATAATTCCAGCTAATATAATCCTTCTGAATTAGTTTAAACTGAATATTTTCCAATATTATATTATAGGTAACATTCACTAGACAGGCCTCCAAAATCAGACAGACTACTCTAAAGTCAAATTGAGGATTTTTGTTGTTCCTCTTGATGTCAGTAAGATTCAGAAGCCTCAAATTCCAGTTCTAACCCAAATGCTATTTGGAAGATCATTAATTTGCATTCCTGACAGCAATCAATAAAAATGAGTATCTGGCTTTTTGCTGTAAATTTTACATTTGCAATAATTTGTATTCTAAATGGGGTGAAAGTAATTTGAATGAATATACTAGGTAATTGCTTTATTATTAAATTATTTTATTCCTAACCATGATAAAGAAGGATAAAAACTACTTAGGAATTTCATTTTAACTCTCAGAATCCAGGGCAGGAAAATGAAAGAAGAAACTTACACTCCAATCTTAGCTATAGGGCAGAGCTTTCCAAACTGTGTGTCGCGACACAAAAGTGTGTTGCCACACACAGCGTGGTGTGTCGCCACACCACCCGGAAGCGGCGGCGCACGCGTGCACGGTGGCAGCCGCTGCTACTGCCACTGTGCACGCGCACGCCGCCGCACGCCCCCCGTGCCGCCGCACGCCCCCCCGCGCCGCCGCCGTGCGCACGCACCGCCACACGTCCCCCGCGCCGCCACACGTCCCCCCGCGCCGCCGCCGTGTGCGCGTGCGCTACTGCATGTATTTCTGTGGCGCTGCGCGCGCGCGCCGCCACACCACCGCCATGCCGCCGACGCCGTGCTACCAGCGGCGGCACTTTGGAAATCCCTGCTATAGGGTATGGGTATGTCTCCATATTCCTCTTCTTTGGATTTATTTCCCAGAAGAAACTGGTCCTCATTGCTTAATTTAGTTAGCTCCTAAGGCAGAGCTTTCCAAACTTTTCATGTTGGTGACACACTTTTTAGACATGCATCATTTCGTGACACACTCTTACAGCAGGGCACAAGGCAGGCACCAGGACCTGTGCGGAATCACAGCAGGTTTGGAGGCAGCAAGGCACAAGGCAGGCACTAGGACCTGCGCGGAATCACAGCAGGTTTGGAGGCAGCAGCAGCCGCGACACACCGAACCACTGCAGCCGACACACTAACGTGTCCCGACACACAGTTTGGAAAGCTCTGTCCTAAGGAGAAGTCATAAGAAGGGTCAGTAACGGAACTGACTCCATGAATATCCGTGATTGGATTTTGTTGGATAGCAGACAGCTTTATATGGTGGAAAGAATGCAGCGAGAGAGAAACACCAGTGTTGTGAATATACTATATATGGTGCTTGCATGAAAAAAAAGTAAATAACTTTTTAAAAGGAAATAACATGCTGCTGCTAAAGCTGAGTTAGGTAAGTCTGTCTACAGCCAAGGGCCTGTAGTGTGCTCACCTCCATTATGGAGAAAGCAAGTCAGATGAGAACCAGAACTGCACAGGTCAATGCTAGAAGGTAAAAAGGAACCTCACTGAGAGAGGAAGGAATGCCCTGAGAATATCAGTCCAACCAAGAGGAAGCCTACTGCATAGAGGCATGTGGAGAACATCTTTCAAAGATAATACAAGAGCAGAGTCTGGCTGTAATTATCTGACTTCTATTGACCCTCCTGGTCAATAGGTTTGTAGGTGCAGAAATCTGGGAAATGCGAAGGTGAATTCTAACAGATTCTCCATTGCTTAAAGTCCTTTAATAATAATCACTCATCCTGTCAGCCCTTTGAAGTAGGCCAGGTCAGAAAACAGACTCCACAAGGACTTTTGGAACTCTATCGATACAGGATTTTGAAAACTTGACAGAGTTTCTCTCTCCCCCCTCTTATACCCAAGATAATCAAGGTGGGGCAATTTTGAGTTTCTTTCTCACCCTCTCCTTGCCTTCAGGACTAAGTTGGTATTTACATCAGTACCTTCAAATTCCTTCTTCAAGCCTAATTTCATACTCCTCTACAGATTATTTCAGTGAATTAATAACTGGTTACCTTCTTATATCCTATCTTTACCAGAAGTAATTTTGTACATTGGAATACGTCCTAAAGGCTTCCAGATTTTGCTGAATGACCATTCCAAAAAGCATACAGTGGGCCACAGATTTTTCATCTTGTGCCCTGTACAGTAAGAATAGCCTTATCAACTTGAGGGTACATCCTGATGCAATCAAAACAGCATCATCCAAACACTAATGGCCATGTAGGCTGAGAATTATGGGATTTGAAGTCCAATAGATATTGAGGGCACCTTCTTATGGAGGGCTGCTTTACACCTACAGTTTTGGAAATTTATTTATTTATTTATTTATTTGATTTTGGCACCATAGTCAAGCATGTTAAAGTAATTCTCTTTAGCTTGCACCAAGGAATGATGACTTAATTTATGGCCAAGTGTCTAAAATATGCTACAGGTTTAGAAACAAAATGGAAATGCCTTCAAAGTTCACTGCTACAAAAGATGTAGTGAGCAAAACATAATGTCCAGTGGGAAGAGATAGATAGATAGATAGATAGATAGATAGATCGATCTCCTGTACTTACATCAACATTTAGTGATTTTGGATAGTTTAATTTGTTGTAGTTTTAACTAAATATCCACACAAACAGAATAAAAGAACGGCATTCTACTTCTGATGCAATATTACACCAACTGTCATCTATTTTCACTCACAAGCATTTCTTTAAACCAGGGATGGGTTGGCACAGACATCTAGGACATCTGGACAGGACCAGATTGCCTGCTCTTGCTTTAAAACATTCTCAAGATATATGACTGCATTGTTTCATACCAACTGTGTTGTTCCCATTAAATTGTAAGTTTTATGTTATATTTCCTTGGAAGGGAGGTGAACAGTGGATGCTTTATTTTCTAGCAAAGCAATTATATGTATGTTGGCTCAGAAGAAAGCTCCATTTACTTCAGTGGGACCTACTACTATGTATATACTGGGAAAAACCTATAGAAAACTCAGTGGGGTTTATTTCTAAGTAGAAATCTTTCGTACACATGTAGGATTGCATTATAAGACATACACAAGTCCTAAGGTTTGGCCTGTTGTTGTTCAGTCGTTCAGTTGTGTCCGACTCTTCGTGACCTCATGGACCATAGCACGCCAGGCCTTCCTGTCCTCCACTGTCTCTCGGAGTTTACTCAAATTCATGTTCATTACATCGGTGATGCTATCTAACCATCTCATCCTCTGCCGTCCCCTTCTCCTTTTGCCCTCAGTCTTTCCCAGCATCAGGGTCTTTTCCAGTGAGTCCTCTCTTCTCATTAGGTGGCCAAAGTATTTGAGCTTCAGCTTCAGCATCTGTCCTTCCAATGAGCAGTCAGGGTTGATTTCCTTTAGGATTGACTGGTTTGACCTCCTTGCAGTCCAAGGGACTCTCAAGAGTCTTCTCCAGCACCACAGCTCAAAAGCATCAATTCTTCGGCGCTCAGCCTTCCTTATGGTCCAACTCTCACAGCCATACATTGCTACTGGAAAAACCATAGCTTTAACTATACGGACCTTTGTCGGCAAGGTGATGTCTCTGCTTTTAAATATGCTGTCTAGGTTTGCCATAGCTTTCCTTCCAAGGAGCAAGCGTCTTTTAATTTCATGGCTGCAGTCACCGTCTGCGGTGATCTTGGAGCCCAAGAAAATAAAATCTGTCACTGCTTCCATTTCTTCCCCTTCTATTTGCCAGGAAGTGATGGGACCAGATGCCATGATCTGGGTTTTTTTAATGTTGAGTTTCAAGCCAGCTTTTGCACTCTCCTCTTTCACCCTCATCAAGAGGCTCTTTAGTTCCTCTTCACTTTCTGCCATTAGGGTGGTATCGTCTGCATATCTGAGGTTGTTGATATTTTTCCCGGCAATCTTAACTCCGGCTTGTGATTCATCCAGCCCGGCATTTCTCATGATGTACTCTGCATATAAGTTAAATAAGCAGGGTGATAATATACAGCCTTGTCGTACTCCTTTCCCAATTTTGAACCAGTCGGTTGTTCCATGTCCGGTTCTAACTGTTGCTTCTTGACCCGCATACAGGTTTCTCAGGAGACAGGTAAGGTGGTCTGGTACTCCCATCTCTTTAAGACTTTGCCACAGTTTGTTGTGATCCACACAATCAAAGGCTTTAGCGTAGTCAATGAAGCAGAAGTAGATGTTTTTCTGGAACTCTCTTGCTTTTTCCATGATCCAGCGAATGTTGGCAATCTGATCTCTAGTTCCTCTGCCTCTTCAAAACCCAGCTTGCACTTCTGGTAGTTCTCGGTTCACATGCTGCTGAAGCCTAGCTTGTAGGATTTTGAGCATAACCTTGCTGGCATGTGAAATGAGTGCAATTGTACGGTAGTTTGAACATTCTTTGGCATTGCCTTTCTTTGGAATTGGAACGTAAACTGACCTTTTCCAATCCTGTGGCCACTGTTGAGTTTTCCAAATTTGTTGGCATATTGAGTGCAGCACTTTAACAGCATCATCTTTTAGGATTTTAAATAGCTCAGCTGGGATACTGTCTTCTCCACTAGCTTTGTTGTTAGTAATGCTTCCTAAGGCCCACTTGACTTCACTCTCTAGGATGTCCGGCTCAAGGTCAGTGACCACACCATCGTATTTATCAGGGATATTAAGATCTTTCTTGTATAGTTCTTCTGTGTATTCTTGCCACCTCTTCTTAATCTCTTCTGCTTCTGTTAGGTCCCTGCCTTTTTTGTCCTTTATGATGCCCATCTTTGCACAAAACGTTCCCTTGATATCTCCGATTTTCTTGAAGAGATCTCTAGTCTTCCCCATTCTATTGTTTTCCTCGATTTCTTTGCATTGTTCATTTAAGAAGGCCTTCTTATCTCTCCTTGCTATTCTCTGGAATTCTGCATTCAGTTGTTTATATCTTTCCCTTTCTCCCTTGCCTTTTGCTTCCCTTCTTTCCTCAGCTATTTGTAAAGCCTCATCAGTCAGCCACTTTGCTTTCTTGCATTTCTTTTTCTTTGGGATGGTTTTAGTTGCTGCCTCCTGTACAATGTTACGAACCTCCATCCATAGTTCTTCAGGCACTCTGTCTACCAGATCTAATCCTTTAAATCTATTCCTCACCTCCACTGTATATTCATAAGGGATATGATTTAGGTCATACCTGATTGGTCTAGTGGTTTTCTCTACGTTCTTCAATTTAAGCCTAAATTTTGCAATAAGAAGCTCATGATCTGAGCCACAGTCAGCTCCAGGTCTTGTTTTTGCTGATTGTATAGAGCTTCTCCATCTTTGGCTGCAAAGTATATAATCAATCTGATTTCGGTATTGACCATCTGGTGATGTCCATGTGTAGAGTCGTCTCTTGTGTTGTTGGAAAAGAGTGTTTGCTATGACCAACGTGTTCTCTTGACAAAACTCTATTAGCCTTTGCCCTGCTTCATTTTGTACTCCGAGGCCGAACTTGCCTGTTATTCCGGTTATTTTTTGACTTCCTACCTTAGCATTCCAGTCCCCTATGATGAAAAGGACATCTTTTTTTGGTGTTAGTTCTAGAAGGTGTTGTAGGTCTTCATAGAACCGGTCAACTTCAGCTTCTTCGGCATCAGTGGTTGGGGCATAGACTTGGATCACTGTGATGTTGAATGGTTTGCCTTGGATTCGAACTGAAAGCATTCTGTCATTTTTGAGGTTGTACCCCAGTACTGCCCTTCCCACTCTTTTATTGACTATGAGAGCTACTCCATTTCTTCTAAGGGATTCTTGCCCACAGTAGTATATATAATGGTCTCCTGAATTAAATTCGCCCATTCCTGTCCATTTTAGTTCGCTGATTCCCAATATGTCGATGTTCAATCTTGTCATCTCATGTTTGACCACATCCAGCTTACCTTGATTCATAGTTCTTACATTCCAGGTTCCTATGCAATATTGTTCTTTACAGCATCGGACTTTCCTTCCACTTCCAGACACATCCACAACTGAGCGTCCTTTCGGCTTTGGCCCAGCCGTTTCACACTTTCTGGAGCTACTCGGAATTGCCCTCCGCTCTTCCCCAGTAGCATTTTGGACACCTTCCGACCTGAGGGGCTCATCTTCCGGCGTCATATCTTTTAGCCTTTTGATACTGTCCATGGGTTTTCTTGGCAAGGATACTGGAATGGTTTGCCATTCCCTCCTCCAGTGGACCACGTTTTGTCAGTACGTTTTGTTTTGACAGTTTTGTTTTGTTTTTGACACGTTTTGTTTTGACAGTTTTGTCAGGTTTGGCCTACAGAACTTTTTTTTTTAAGTTGCACCATTTTTTATTTATTTTGGTAAAATTTCAAGAGATAAAAGGGAAGTCTTGTCATTGTGATCAGTAAATCTGCCTTCTTCAACCTGGGACTTCAACTTACATAGTCAGAGAGATGATGGGAGATCAAATCAATATATCTGAAGGCACCAGATTGGGAAATTTGGCATAGAAGAACAGAAGGAAGGCCCAACCACTTGCTCCTGAGTTATGCCCCCCCAATCTCATTTTCTTCAAAGTTACTATTATGTGCTAAGATTTTTTTTCCTTGTATCTAATAGCTGCTTTGGAGCAATTTAAGATGATGGTCAATAAGGGTGGGAGAGTGTCGAACCCTTCATTCCCAAGCTAAACTGCAGGAAGGGGGGGGGCACAGAATGAATTCTAGGGCTCAAACAGTTTGGTCCTCATTTTTCAAAAGGGACTCCAGTTAACTAAGGACCCTGTGCAAAAATCCCCTTATCTTATACCCATAGCTATTCCCCTCTCTCAGTAGGAATCTCAGTGTTCTTGATATAATAAATGTGTCTCTATGGTACAGTAATCCATCTGAGTATGTTTTCCTCTAGTGACTTATAGTGTCTTCATGGTATCACCTAGCCATCACAGAAGTGATAGAAAGCCCATCCTCATTACTGTTATTTTGACTCAATGGTGTTTGGATGACTCTAGAAGATGCTGTAAGTCACTAATGGGGAAATGTAAACAGCACATTGGATGGATGGATCTAGTGAAGAATTATCTGATTCTTCATGCCAGATTTGGGGTAGAGTGGGAAACAGGCTTTGCCCGGACAGAGCAGATAATGTTTCTTTTCTGTGCTTCATCCTAAATAATTTTCTATAGAACCTTCAGAGTATAGGAAGAGTACTGAGTTATTTGCATTCACTGGCATCTTTCCTCTGCTATTCCTTAGGCAGCACCTTTTTATAACAAACCCTTTCACATTGATTTTTTCTGCTTTCAAACTTTGCAGGGGAAATGCTTAGACTCACCAACGCATGACTGCCTAACTTCTTTGAAGCAGGAGAGTGGGGGGGGGGGGCATTTATATCCAAGGATAAATAAGTGTCAGAAAGTTTCTTTCCCCATGGAGTCTCTATAACCTAAGAGGTTTTTGTAAAGTTGGGAAAATTAGTGAAGCTGATAGAAACTGGTAGAGGTTTGCTATGAGAAGCAAGATGGCAACTAGAGTGCTAGGAAACTGGGACCTTATGGCTGGTAATTAACAGAATGTAAGAAGGAGGCCTTGTGGGTGTGGGTGTAGGTGTGGGTATAAGGTAATTGGATCACCAGATGAGATAAAGGGCTTCTTTAAACAAAGAAGAAAGGAAATCTGAATAAGGGAATGGAAGGTGACCCTGAAGAGGTGCAAGAAAGATACAAAAGAGTTTGGAAAAGATGTGGAGTTGTGGGTGAAACAAGAGGGTCTGCTTAACCCAAACAGACTTGACCTAGAGAGACCAAGCTTGGAAGAAACAGCTAGGAAAACAAAAAGGAAGTGGTTAGCTTAGGAAAGCAACCTAAGGAAATAACAAGGATTTAGGGATGAGATAATAACAGGGATTTAAAATGAGACTGAAAGATTACTCAAGAGGAAGAGAAGAAAGAGGAAAAGCTTTAGAATGAGAGAAAGGTTACTTGTGAGTCAGTTTAAGAAGCCAAAAGGGAGAGAAAGGATGAAGTTAGGAAATAAAAGATTACTCACGAGCAAGGGGAAACAGAACCCACAAGGCTTTGCCTGCTGGGTGTTCTGTTGGCTTGCGGCTTGGGATGCGGATCAGTGAGCAGGTTCCACCTTGAAGGGAATCTATAAGGGGACCTATAACCTAACCTGTCTGGTGGAGAGAAGATTGAACACGAGAGAATAAAGAGCACCTGGTGTGTGATGGTTGGCCAGTTGGATTGTGACTGGAAGAATTTATGAGCAGCTGACCTGGTTTCGTTTGGGGCCAGTGAGGAGGAGATGCTGGAGGAATCGAGCAGAGTCAAGAAGGAGGGAGAGCAAAGTGCTCCATGAGACTTTTGCAAGACAATTAATGACCAATGACTAAGATCATTGAGTGGTGTTATATTTGGGTTGAAACTTAATGGTTTCTGACTGTTGGGTGATGAGAGAGAGAATGCATTCACCAAGCGAGCATGTTAGGACTGGGGAATTCATTCTCACTGACTTCAGTAGCTTTTGTTGTATAGCATCATTCTTGAGTTTCTGTACCTGTATAAATGTGGTTATACTGTAGATCGGTATGGTTATTGATATAATGCAAGGAGTAAAAGAGAACTGTTCTCTTTCTGCCAAAGGAGAATTGGTGACAATTGTGTTTCTTTTCCCATAAGTGGAGAACCCTGCCGGATCAAAAGCTCTTCAACAAGCATGGTAGGCCTTGACTAACCAACCATTCATACAGCAATGGTGAATGTAACTCTAGTGCTTCATCTCCTTCCCTGTTTCTGTCTTTTTCTCTCTCATCTGTAACAACTAGGGTTGTTCCTGGACTCACAGCTCCGGCTTAAGCTGTTGCTGGGCGGGCAGGCTTCTCCCAACTTCAGCTAGTGCACCAATTGTGACCCTACTTAGACCAGGATGCCCTGGTGACAGTGACTCATGCTTAATCCCTACTCACTTTAATCTGTACTGTAATCTATTCTCTGGGGGACTGCCTTTAGAAATGACACAGAAGCTGCATCTGGTCCAGAATGTTGTGGCCAGATGTTGGTGGGACAATCTCTCCATTGCAGAATAATATAAATTCTCACTTTGCTGCACTGGCTGTCATTAGGTTCCTGGACTCAACTCAAATGCTGATTATCACCTTTAAAGCTCTTTACAGCATAGCTCCAGGTTACATCAAGCACCATCTTAAACAGAACAGAATTTGCCCATCCACTTCGAACATCTAGAGAAGGTCTGCTGAGAATTCCTGAGAAGTGCATGGAGGATGGGCCAGGTGGCAAGCCTTCTCGGTTGTAGCCACTGCAGTCTGGCAGATGCTCCCTCTGGAGGTATGTCCAGCCCTCTCCCTCCTTGCATTCCACAAGGCAAATAAAGTAATCTTTTTCATGGTATGTTCAGCTCAAACTGATTATCTGTGGGCATTTGTTATGGGCATGTATTATACTGCTTTTATTGTGCTATTAGTATTTCCGTTTTGCTTTATTGTTTGTGGCCCAGAGTCTTAACCAATTTCAGAGGTCTAATCCATTTTATCTTATTTCCTTTATTATTGTAAATAAATACATGATTTACAAATCAATAAAGCAGAGTGTAAGGGAGCAGGCAGTCATGCAAACAGCTTTTAAAGCAGCATTTGTTTCTCTCCAAGCAACAGTATGAAGTTCACAGCCTTTCTCCAGCTGCATTTTGCCCACCAGCTTGGACTCAGATATTGCCTGATCTACACATCGCTTTAAGCCAGCTGTGAATCCAGCCATTGTGGCTTATTTAATGCATTGCACATTGTGAGCAAAGGAAACCATGGCAAAAAGAGACAGTGTGAAGTTTAAAAAACAAAAGGCAATGTGGGAAGCTGGATAGGGATGTGCTTGAAGCAAGGATAGAAAGGGAGGGAGAGTGAGAGTTATCATGAATGGGATTGATTCAATCTACATTCTTATTTAATTATTTAATTAATTAATTTTTATCCCACCTTTATTATTTTTATAAATAACTGAAGGCGACGAACATACCTAATACTCCTTCCTCCTCCTATTTTCCCCACAACAGCAACCCTGTGAGGTGAGTTGGGCTGAGAGAGAGTGTGACTGGCCCAAGGTCACCCAGCCAGCTTTCATACCTAAGGCGGGACTAGAACTCTGTCTCCTGGTTTGCCATTGGCTCCTTCCTAGGGCTGAGAGGGAGTGACTGGCCCAAGGTCACCCAGCTGGCTTTCATGCCTAAGGGGGGACTAGAACTCTGTCTCCTGGTTTGCCATTGGCTCCTTCCTAGGGCTGAGAGAGAGTGACTGGCCCAAGGTCACCCAGCCGGCTTTCATGCCTAAGGCGGGACTAGAACTCTCAGTCTCCTGGTTTGCTATTGGCTCCTTCCTAGGGCTGAGAGAGAGAGAGTGACTGGCCCAAAGTCACCCAGCCAGCTTTCATGCCTAAGGCGGGACTAGAACTCTGTCTCCTGGTTTGCCATTGGCTCCTTCCTAAGGCTGAGAGAGAGTGACTGGCTCAGGGTCACCCAGCCAGCTTTCATGCCTAAGGCGGGACTAGAACTCTCAGTCTCCTGGTTTCTAGCCCGTTGCCTTAACCACTATTCCATGCCTTTAATTTCTTTGGCTTAGTATTTCTTTCTACTTTTCTGCACTCTGCATCATGTTGCTTACTCCAAAAGGTATAATGTGATGGCATGTATGCATATACAGTATGTATGTATGTATGTATGTATGTATTTGTGTGTGTGTGTGTGTGTGTGTATACACACACACACACATACAGTATGTATATGTATGTATATATATATATATATATATATATATATATATATACACACACACACACACACACACACACACACACACACACAGAAACACATACATTTTATATATGCATACATATTGCTTGGAGAGAGAGAAAGAGATCTTGAATTGGTATGGTATGACCTAGCCTCTTTCTTTTTTTTCTTTTAACTATATTAGTTCATTTTTGACTAATTACTTTGCAGCCTCAAATGTGTTCACAAAGTAGTTGTTCCCAGCTATCAGCTGTCACTTATGATGTGATATAACAGCATCTTCTACCAGTCAATATCCAGCTCCTGATGTCTTTTAATAATGTTTGTTAGTCATAAAAGGTGCCTCCAAAATCCTTCTGATTTTTTTTGCCACCATAGACTAACATGGTTCTCCTCCTACACAGTCAAGATCCACTGAGTGAGCCCAAGTTTAAAGAGAAAGGTAGCCTCATCACGTGTCCATAAAGTAATACTTTAAATTTGGCCAGCGAACAGACAGGGTGATGATTGTGAGGATGATGGCTGGTCCCTGGAGTAGGAATCCAAGCAGTGAATGATAATAGGGTTCCATCCTGAATGGGGCTACTGAGAAATGAAAGAGAAATGACAACATGCTTGAGAAAATCCTGAGGCTTGCAGAAGTGCATTTTTTTTAAAAAAGTCCCCCCCCCCCAAGGAAGCCACAGGGCAGGCGTAGTATCCTGAGTGTTGAACTGGGGGAGGGAGCTGGAATGGAAAATCCTAAACAAGGCCCTTGTTGGTTAGCTGAACTATGGAACTGGATACACTGCCACATTTGTTTTAGGTGCCACTTGTGATTTCCTACCATTGTCTACTCCATAGCTTTCCAAACTGTGTGTCGCAACACTTTGGTGTGTCGCAACACACAGTTTAGTGTGTCGCGACAACCCCAAAGTAGACGTGCGCGGCGGTGGCGGAGTGTATGGCGGTGGCGGCAGCGACGACGGCAGCGGCGCGCCATCAGCGTTTCCACGTTTTAGCGGAAAACACGAGGCTGCCACCGCGCGCCCCTGCCGCACATGCCCCCGCCGCCACACGTGCCCCCGTGCCGCCACCGCTGCCACCATTGGTGTGTCGCCAACGGTGGCAGTTTGGAAAGCACTGGTCTACTCTATAATCCAGCCCCAAGCCAGGCTGGAAAACAGGGCAGCTATTTTACACGGCCAAGAAAAAAATTATGACCTATCCTAACCTGTCAGCATGGTTTGCTCCAAAAACTTTAAAGATTAAGAAGTTTTAGCACGGATGATCATTTTGAATTTACAATATTCAGGTCTGATTCACAGTATTTATCATTGCTGTCCTGAATGCTTTGTGCCAGTATTTTAGTTACTGAGCAAAGTATGGTTCACAGTTTGGGTCTGGTTTTAGTTCCATTGTATGCTATTGTTTTACCATTGTTGTCTTGCAATTTGTTTCTGGAGGCACTGCATTAAATGATAGTATTTTTTGAAAACAATGCTGTAACCTCTGCATCCTCAAGGGATGGGGGGGGGGGAGATTTATGAAAGCAGCATCGAGCTGTCATGCTGTGACATCACTTGTGTGCAGCAAAGGGGTGGAGCTTCTAATGCAACATGATGCTGCTTTAGTAGTTTTGACAAAAGCAGGAAGCTTCTGTGGATGCCCATGAACCCAAAGAACAACTACATGTGTGGAAACTGTTCATATAGTCAGGTGTACTCTATCTGTTTTGAAGAAGCAGGATAGAAATAGCATTGATGCTTTTGGACTTTGGTGTTGGAGAAGACTCTTGAGAAAACCATGGACAGCCAAGAAACAAACCAATGGATCATGGAACAAGTCAACCCAGAGTTCTCACCTGAGGCACAAATGACCAGGTTCAAATTATCAAAGTTTGGATACCTTATGTGAAGATTTAGCCCTCTGGAGAAGTCAATAATGCTGGGAAAGGATGAAGGAAAGAAAAAAATAATCCAACCAGAAGCAAGGTGGATAGACTCAGTTATAGCAGCAATGGGCATGCTATTGGAAGATCTAAAGGACCATGTTGGGGAGAGGTCAACTTGGAGAAGTCTATGTGGTTGCTAAGAGTCAATGCCAACTTGATGGTACATAATCAATCACTCTATCTCCCAAATATCTCTCCCTGGATATGAATGCTTTTTCCATCCATTTGGATCTTTAGCCAAGGAAATAGTAAGAGAGCTCTGGACTCTGGGTAAGTTGAATGGAATACAATCTGCCAATTCTGATATATCTGTATTTTCTATGCCTATTCTGAAGATGATCTATAACCCAGTTTGCAATATGGCTTCTTATTGTTGATGAGACTTTTTGATCTCAGTCTCAGTTCCACTGCTTGGAATGAGAAGAATAAACTTTCTCAGATACCTATTGAAGAACTGTCAGTGGAAGATGGGGCATAAAAATGAAAGATTTGGACAATAAAATGTGTGGCTTGCAGCAAGGTCAGAGCACTGCTCTACAATCTGTTCTTAGTGTCAAAGAACAATCCAGTAATATGTGAAATAAAGTAAAAACAATGAGGCTTCTCCTCCCCTAAATATTAACAGAATGCGTACTGTATTCCCTCACTAGATTTCCTCAACCTGCCCACTTCATGATAGGTGTCATATCTGCTAGGTGTCAGGGCTGGGACATAGTTTAACAGCAGCTTATAGAAGATTATTAGGCAATTCACCAATGAAACACAATTGTATCTCCTGCCAAATAGCACTTCTGAAATAAAGAAAACTTTGGATGAGCTCCATTCAGTTCTGGACTCAAACAAATCTTGAGGCTCTGAATTCTTTTATTCCTTTGAATAAACCCTTTTCTCACCTATGATGCTCAAATGTCTAGTCTCTTAGAGCAGGGGTCCCCTTCCTGTTAGGAAGTGGGCCGTGGGGCTCCCACCTGCAAACCCCGCCCCCGGTGCACGCGATTACCCCGCCCCCGGTGTGCGCGATTGGCTCCCGCCTGCAAACCCTGCCCCCCCAGTGTGCGCGATTGGCTCCCGCCTGCAAACCCCACCCCACCCTAGTCCGTGGAAAAATTGTCTTCCATGACTGGTCCCTGGTGCCAAAAAGGTTGGGGACCGCTGTCTTAGAGACCTCAGTGGAAGGAAGGAAGGAAGGAAGGAAGGAAGGAAGGAAGGAAGGAAGGAAGGAAGGAAGGAAGGAAGGAAGGAAGGAAGGAAGGAAGGAAGGAAGGCTCTCACATGGGGCTCTTTCACAGAGCCTTGTTGATCAGCATTCCTCCCATCTTTCAGCCAGCCGAAAAGTACATCGACATAAATTGTGCTTGTGCCACAGCTGAATTTTACTATACCTCAGCAACAAGGCTGGTCTTACAGGCTTAATGCATGATTGTGTTGTGCCAGTGATCGGTGATTTCCCAGCTTCATTTCCCCTCCCACCAAGCATCATCTGCTGTGGGAAAATCAGCCATCCTTTACTCTCTCTAACACAGGGCTTTCCAAAGTTTTTCCTGCGGCGACACACCAACCGGCGTTGGTGTGTCGCCACAGGAAAACCCGGAAGTGCGGCAGCGCGCAAAAACCCAGAAGCGCTGCTGCCGCTTTCGGGTTTTGCGTGCTGCAGTTGGTGTGTCGCCGCGGGAAAACCCAGAAGCGCTGATGATGATCAGCGCTTCCGGATTGTGTGGCGACACACCAGACTGTGTGTGGCGACACACAGTTTGGAAAGCTCTGCTCTAACACATGACCTTCAGAGCTTCAGATGCTCTCAATGTATAGTTGAAGGCTTTCACGGCCGGAATCCGATGGTTGTTGTGGGTTTTCCGGGCTGTGTGGCCGTGTTCTGGCAGTTTTGGTTCCTAACGTTTTGCCAGTAGCTGTGGCTGGCATCTTCAGAGGTGCCCAAGTGCCCAAGGAACACACACCCTCCACTTGGGCACAGAGAGAATCTTCTAGCTGTGCTCCTGTCCTCTGAAGATGCCAGCCACAGCTACTGGCGAAACGTTAGGAACCAAAACTGCCAGAACACGGCCACACAGCCCGGAAAACCCACAACAACCTTCAGATGCTCTCTCCCACTTTATCCTGCTCTCCTCACATGCCTCAATGAATGGTCACTTGAAAAAAATGATTTTATAAGATTATAGAACTCCTTGGATTACTCCCATTCCCCTCACCCCATGTAACTCAGAACATCTCATGTCAGGAGACTGATATTCCTTTGTAAAAAACAAACAAGCAAGCAAGCAAGCAGAAATCTGGAGGCGGGCAATAAAAAAAGAGACAAGTATCAATGTGTCAATCCGGACAGAACTCGGTTGCAGAATATCCACTTTATTCATCCCATGCCCCTCCAGAGCTCATTCTTCCTCTCACCTTACAATCCATTAAACTTGTTTTTCCATAGGACTATTGATCTTGCGGGAGATCATTAGGTCTATGGGAGAACAATTCAGTCATGCGGAGAGAGGCATGGTGCCCAGCAGGAGCAAACTTTGTAGATCTCCAGCTCCAACTTCATCCAAAATAACAGGTTCTTTTTTCTTTTCATGCTCTTGTGTTCATATAGGAGTTATTGATCTCCTGACACCTTCTGCTGTTCTCCCTCTACTCCTCTAGTGGCTGCTGTGGCCCTGAGTTCTTGGGTATCAAACATTTCTCTTTTTAAAGGGAGGATGTATTTTGTACTTCTATTTGTAAAGCTAACTTAAAGTTTTAGAATGTTGGGAGTTTTAGGCCACTGAAGAAAGCAATTAGAAAAATGCAATGAGTCCCTGGATACAGAACCTGCTTTATTTGAAACCCAAACAAACAAACAAAATTAATGAAAGAGAACTAAGTAGTGCAAAAAATTATTTTATTTTGATTTCTAACTCCAAACCTCTCAGAAGCTACCACAGTCCCAGATACCAGCAAACCCGCTGCTGAGATGATCAGATTCCTTTGCCTGATTGGTAGCTCTGGCCATCTCTGTTCTTCTCTACTCTCATGGGCTCTTTTCTTAACTGAAGACGGGAATTGCACCTTATCCAGAATACTTCTGTGTACCACAGTTTGAGGGCTCATCTTCACAGCCTTCTTGCCTTAGCTTGTAGATGCCCCACTTACCATTTATTGAGGATTTGTCCTCCCAATGGAGACTCCATCTCTTTGCTAGTCTGCTGCTGAGGCCAGTTGAAGCAAGCCCAGATTATTTTGGCTTGAAAGTAGCATTCTCCCAGGAAAAGTGAAAGAAAACCTCCCATGTAGACTTTCCAGGTTGCATGGAGGATGAACCATTGAGGCTGGTGACCTGATGGTCTCCTACTGGCCTGCTGCGGAACTACTTCCTTCCAAAATAAAAATACAATAAATGAACAAACGCATGTGCATTTGTCATTCTTCTCATCTCACTCGCTGGATCGTCACCTTGTTGTGGTGAGTGGGCTTGTGTGTTCCCAATGAACCCTGTGAGCGAAGCCGTCGGGAGTCATGTACTCCTGGTAGGGTCACCCATGGCGGTAAGGTCCAGGGGGAGGAACCAGACAAAGAACGATCCAAGAAAGTCCTCAACGGCAGAACAGGTGGAAGATAACAAGGTGTATTGTTACAACGGCTGTGAAGATGGATGAAGGCTGCAGCAGACAAAAGGTCACCAATCGTCATGGTATCCATGCCATTGGATTAGAGCCTTTTTCTGTGAAGGTTGTGTGCTGATCGTTGTGCACCGATCTCCACACATAAAACAAATTCGCACACAGGCGTCTTCCAACCACACCAAACCCAAAACAACCAAAAGTCCCATGGCGATTGACGAATGGCAACGGGGGCAGGACTGTGAAATCCGGAAGCTCCTAGTCATGGACCAGCACATGGGCGGTGGATACGGATTCAGTCGCCCTGACTCAAGGATCGAGGCAGTTGAGTAGTTCGGCAGCTGTATCCACGACTGAGCAGCCCTATTTAGGATCCACTCTGCTCACCCCATATGGGGAGGGGGCTAGAAAAGGTGCCCTAAACATAGTCTGCCTCATTTTCTCCCTGACTGGATTACCGCGACCAGTGGGGTCACCATCTAGCGGTCGTAAAAAACACATGAATTTTGGAACATGGAATATACGGACACTGCAAGACAATATGGATAGTGAACGACCTGAACGTAGGACTGCCATTATTGCAAGGGAGCTGAGACGTTTTAATATTGATATAGCAGCACTCCAAGAAACTCGAAGAGCAGGAGAAGGACAGTTGAAGGAAGAAAAAGGAGGTTATACCTTCTTTTGGAAAGGACTGCCTGAACAAGAACGACAAATACATGGGGTAGGCTTTGCTATCAAAACCGACCTTGTGAAGCTCTTGTCAGAAGTTCCCACTGGGATTAACGAACAACTCTCAACTCTCCGAATAAAACTCGCCAAAAACCAACAGGCAACTATCCTAAGTGCTTATGCACCAACACTAGATGCAGATGAGGATATCAAGGAAAAAAATTATACCCAGCTGGACACCATCTTATCAGAGATACCAAAGGAGGATAAAATTATCCTCCTGGGCGATTTCAATGCAAGAGTTGGGCGTGACTTTGATTTGTGGCCAGGGATCATTGGGAAAGAAGGAGTTGACAACAGCAACACGAATGGAATCTTACTTCTGACTAAATGTGCAGAGCATAACCTTGTCATTACTAACACACTCTTTCGCCAGAAAAATAAATTTAAAACATCATGGAAGCACCCACGGTCGAAGCACTGGCATCTTTTAGATTATGTAATTGTCCGTGCTAGAGATCGCCGTGATGTACTGCTCACCAGAGCCATGACGAGCGCCGATGACTGCTGGACAGACCATCGATTAATTCGATCCACGATGGCCATAAAGATTGTCCCTCATCGTAGGCTCCAAGGAAGAAAACCAAGGCGTAAAATGAATACACTGGCCCTTCAAGATTCTATTAAACGAGCTTGCTTTCAATCAACACTCAAGGAACATCTGCCTATGGAACTTCCTGAAAATGTTGAGGAACACTGGACTAAATTGAAGACTTCTATTATTTCAGCCTGTGAACAAACTATCGGATACCAGACTAAGAGACATCAGGACTGGTTTGATGAGAACGATAGTGAGATTGAACATATTATTGACAAGAAAAGGAAAGCCTTCCAGATATGGCAAAAAGATATTAACTGTGCCGTTAAGAAAAAAATCTACGCCAGTGCAAAGGCAGAAGTCCAAAGAAGAACTAGAGAACTTAAGAACATATGGTGGATAAAAAAAGCCCAAGAAACCCAACATTTTGCAGATGCTCATGATGCACGGGGCTTTTTTAATGCCATAAAGGCCATCTATGGACCAACAAACCATGGTACAAATCCCTTACGCTCAGTAGATGGTGCTAAACTTCTAAAGGACAAAGAGTCTATTGCACTGCGCTGGAAAGAGCATTACTACAATCTCCTTAATCGTCACTCTACTGTGGCTGATGAAGTCTTCTTGCAAATCCCGCAAAAACAAATAAGAGATGAGCTTGCAGTACCCCCTAGTTTGGAGGAAGTCAGTAAAGCCACTAAACAAATGAAAAATAACAAAGCTAGTGAACCTGATGGGATTCCTGCTGAAGTCTTTAAAGAAGGCGGGCCTGAACTTACACAACAACTTCATAAGCTCATCGAAAAAATCTGGATGAGGGAGGAGATTCCAGCAGACTTTAGGGATGCCATAATTATCACTCTCTTTAAAAAGGGTGATAGAACAGACTGTGGAAACTATTGAGGCATCTCCCTTCTAGCCACAGCAGGCAAAATCCTGGCAAAGATCATCGCAAACCGTCTCCTATCTGTATCAGAAGACATCCTTCCTGAAACGCAAAATGGGTTCCGCCCTTCCAGGGGAACAGTGGATATGATCTTCACTGCACGACAGCTTCAAGAAAAATGCAAGGAGCAAAACCGCCCTCTGTACATGGCGTTTATTGATCTGACTAAAGCTTTTGATACTGTAAATTGTACTGCTCTCTGGACCATCCTTCTGAAAATCGGATGCCCTGATAAATTTGTGAACATCTTGCGGTTACTCCATGACAACATGATGGCAACAATCCTGAATAACAATGGCTCTCAAAGCGATCCATTTAAAGTGGAATCCGGCGTTAAACAGGGATGTGTTATTGCTCCAACCTTATTCGCTATCTTCATCGCTATGATTATGCACCTTGTTGAAGAGAAACTTCCTACTGGTGTAGAAATTATATATCGAACAGATGGAAAGCTTTTTAATCTTAGTAGGCTGAAAGCAAAAAATAAGGTAATTGCAACTTCTGTTATAGAACTTCAATATGCTGATGATAACGTAGTCTGTGCACACTCCGAGGAAGATCTTCAAACTATCCTAAACATCTTTGCAGAAGCATATGAAAAACTCGGCCTCTCGATTAACATTAAAAAAACCAAAGTGCTTTACCAGCAAGTTCGAACCAATCCCTCCGCAGCGCCATCAATCCAGCTTAAAGGTGTGTCACTAGAAAATGTCGATCACTTTTCTTATCTCGGCAGCCATCTATCTACAAAAGCCGACATCGACGCTGAAATTCAGCATCGCCTGAGCTCTGCGAGTGTAGCTTTCTCCCGAATGAAGCGTAGAGTGTTTGAGGATCGGGACATTCGCAGGGAGACCAAAATGCTTGTTTACAAAGCCATTGTACTACCAACCCTTCTGTACGCCTGTGAAACATGGACCCTCTACAAACGCCACCTCCAACTTCTTGAAAGATTCCATCAACGCTGCCTCCGAAAAATTCTGCAAATTACTTGGGAAGATAGGCGGACTAATGTTAGCGTATTAGAAGAAGCGAAAACCACCAGCATTGAAACAATGATCATCCAACATCAACTTCGCTGGACCGGCCATGTTGTTCGAATGCCTGACCATCGTCTTCCAAAGCAGCTACTTTACTCCCAACTTAAGAATGGAAAACGGAATATTGGTGGACAGCAAAAGAGATTCAAAGATACTCTCAAAGCTAATTTAAAAAAATGTAATATCAGCATTGAGAACTGGGAAGCCCTAACTCATGAGCGTTTCAATTGGAGGTCATCCTTTATTAATGGTGCTATGGACTTTGAAGAAGCACGAGTACAGGGCGAAAGGGAGAAAAGAGCTAAAAGGAAGGCACGTCAGGCAAGCCCTCATCATGACCATCTCCCACCCGGAAACCTATGCCCTCATTGTGGGAGGTTGTGCGGATCCAGAATTGGCCTTTATAGCCACTTACGGATCCACCGTTAAAATTTTACCTTTGGAAGACAATCTTACTCGACTACGAGTGATCGCCAATGAATGAATGATTCTTCTCATGGTGCTCTACTCTTCCTGAAAAGAAACAGACCAGAAAGCATCAAAGTTGACAGCCTGGCTAACTCGAACAGCCCTGACAGCTCACCCCTGTCTCCCTCCACAGACCCACATGCACTGAGCGAATGCGGGATCAGCCTGACCACACAGGCCACAGAGTGCTGGAGAAGTGGAAGCATGGCTTGGAGAGACCCCATGCACCCCATGCACAACATCCTCGCACCAGGGGACCCCCACTCAGAGAGGATTCCCCCAAGCCCCCATTGAAAGTTCTTCCAACCTCCCCGCCAAAGACTTATTTCTTTAGAGTGCTGACTTCCTTGTTTGGTTATGGTCGGCAACTGCCAACATAATAGACCTCATCCATATTAAACTTCCAGTTTTATTAACTTACAAAAAAATAATAAAATACAGCCCCTTATAACGTAATGACAGTCCTTTCAGTAGAGAGGAACATCAAACCGCCCAGAGTCGTTTGTACGAGATGGGCGGTGAAGAAATGTGATAGATAGATAGATAGATAGATAGATAGATAGATAGATAGATGGATGGATGGATGGATGGATGGATGGATGGATGGATGGATGATAGATAGATAGATAGATAGATAGATAGATAGATAGATAGATAGATAGATGAATATATATATATATATATATATATATATATATATATATATCCTAAAGAAAATCAACCCTGACTGCTCATTGGAAGGACAGATGCTGAAGCTGAAGCTCAAATACTTTGGCCACCTAATGCGAAGAGAGGACTCACTGGAAAAGACCCTGATGCTGGGAAAGACTTAGGGCAAAAGGAGAAGGGGACGGCAGAGGATGAGATGGTTAGATAGCATCACCGATGTAATGAACATGAATTTGAGTAAACTCCGAGAGACAGTGGAGGACAGGAAGGCCTGGCGTGCTATGGTCCATGAGGTCACGAAGAGTCGGACACGACTAAACGACTGAACAACAACAAAATATATATCTCACTGCCTTTAACTCCTATTATTTTATATTAGCTTTGGCTCTGATAGAAGGGCCCAAGGCAATTAATTCAACAAAACTGGCTCCAGGTCCACAAAAGCCTAAAGATAAAATGTTGCAGTCATAGTAAAGAAACAACCATAAACCCTGGCTCACAGACCAGGTTATTTGCCCAGGCATATAAGAAATTCTCTAGAGCTTCAAAAGGGTGTTTTGTTTTAATGAAGACTTGAGCAAAGCACCCCTTTGAAGCGGTTTCATGAAACAAGGTAGCCCACTCACTTCTAAGAGTGAAGAGAGCACATTGCTTTATCTTACTCTGCTTTACAGCTCCTCTTAATCTTTCCCTGAAACTTGTGAAAATCCCAGAAGAGGCTTCTGCAGATGTGCAGAACCCTCTTTTGGTTTTGGGCTGTCAGAGAATATTGAGAGGGGCACACAATGAAGGCTTCACTTCCTTCTCAGCATCTTCTTTGCAGCAGCACTTACCCAACCAGAAGAGAAACCTTTCTCAGCTTTAGCAAGAGTCAGCCTCGAGGTTTCAGGGTGACATGGTGAGGCCAGCTGCATTGCTTCTTTGCGTCAACAGAGTGACTCATATCTCCTTCGAGGCAGAAGGTTCTTTGTCAAGGTCAATATAAGTTGACTTGTGCAGGCATAGAAGTGTTAAAGCAAGAGAAGGAGCTGATCACATGATTGGATTGAGAGCCACTGGAGACATCACATCAAAAGAGAAGTTTGAGAAAAGTGGGCAAGGTCCAAAAGAGCACTTACAGCACTGTTTTGCTCCTGAACAAGGAGGCAAAGAATGGAAAGGTCAAGCCCAACAACAAACTGCCGCACTAATGCAGACACGAAATAATCAGGGCATGAACAACAGTTTTGCAGTCTCAAGGGGTCAGGAGCTAGTGGATCCAGCTGGTTTATATATTGTTTATTAGCTGAGTGTCCTCAAGGATGTCACTCAGTTAAATAAATAATCATACAATACTTATCTATCCTCAAGTATGCCCCCAATTAAAACAATGTACTGAAAAATTGTAAAAATAAGACCTAAATGGGAAAATTGTAGTGATAGGAAGACACAAAGAGAAATCAACACAATAAAAAGAAAAGAGAGAGCAGCAAATCCTGACAACAAGAAAAGTACATGAGATGTTGGGATTATGGCGAAATACATTCTGAAATACTGTTACAGTGGATAATCAGGCTAATTCTCCTAATGATTTTACATGTGTTTCAGCACTGATTTACTTATGCCTACGCTGCAGTTCTGTACTCCAAGTGACCACTGAAAAGCATCAAACTCTACAGACTTTGTTGTTGTTGTTGTGACTTTCTTTTCTCCTGTGTCAATCTTCATGACTTTAAATAACATACATTGGCTATTATAATTATCTCGTTTCTAGCCTGAGGTCAATGGTTGTGTCTGAACATGTTTTCATTTTACACCCTCCCCCCTTCTTCTGGGGGGATCTTCTGGGAATGAACAGTTTGGCATATCTCTTAGTGGAAGAGATATCCTTTATAAAATGAATGTATTACTACATTGATGATTGAACTATAATGACAAACTTGAAAAAAAGAATAATGTCTGATAATAACAACTATACATCAAACCCAGGCAAATGGTTTTATTATACTGTTAATGACTACCAAAGGCTATGCAGTGTGAATATGTTCAAACACATATTTGATCATTTCTCATTTACATATTACCTTTGAAACATTTCAAATGCTGGACTTCTGGGGAAGCAATGGCGGGCTGAAGATGGCTCCACAAAGGCAGAGCCAACGACTGCAGCGAAGAGGAGCCGGTGAATGGATCGTCTTCTCAGAATTCCTCTCCAGAGCAAGGAGAGGACCAGGATCGCCTACAAGTACTCCATACAGTGGGTCCCCACGAGGAGACCCTAAGACAGCAGTCTCTGGCGGGTTTTAGAGCTCTGGGAGCTGGGGGGAAGCCATCTTGCCTAAGCTGCGGTTTGGCGCCTTTAAAGGACACTGGGTTCACATACTTCCTTTCTTAACCACTTTAGGAAATTACTTGTTAATGGCTTTTTGGATGTTAAGAACTTCAGAAGGACAGGTTTCATTACATCGGGTGAGTTTCCTTCTATCCTTGACGAATGAAGTCTCATGCAAGTTTAAGGACTTTAATTTTTTTTAAATCTTTGAATCAAGAGCAAAAGGGTGACTAGAATGTTATTTTGGAAAGTTATAAATGGATTAAGATGGACTTGAATTAAGATTTTGAAATTAATTACAAGAATACTTCCTGTGGGTTGTTTACAATTTTACAAAAATATATATATGAAGATTTTGAAACTAACTGTAAGAAACCTTTCCCCGTGGGAAAGTGTTGTTGATTAGGGAAAAAAAACATGATAAGAGGGGACTTTGGAGGTTGACTAGAGGGAACCAGAAAGAACTAAAGATTATAATTAAAGGAGAAGAGACCCATTAATACAGAATGGAACAATATTATTTGACTGTGGAAGAATTCCACATATATTTGGCAACTATGCACTCAGAAATTACTCTTATGATTGCCTGCTATTATAAAAATGGATTCAAAATAAATTATGGGAGCAGATTTTACTGGATAAAATAGAGACTGAGGCTGATTTGAATGTGGATCTGAAAATGGATTTTAAAATGTCAGGCTACAAGAATGATATGGAAAAAGATGTTACACTGGATTTACAAATGAAACTGGCTGATGTCTTAATAATTTAAGGGGACATACAAATAATAAATCAGAAGAGTGACTTGGACAGCTTTTTTATCTTGGATTTACAAAAGAGACATGTTAAATTTGTGAAGGAGTTTCTGAGAGGAGATAAAGAGAAAATGATAAGAAATCAACTTTTGGGACACTATTTGAAGGGATTAAAGGTCAAGATTCTTAAAAGTAAACAGAAGGAATACAAAGTAAGTTTATTTGATCAAGGTTAAGATATATACATATACATATACATATACATATACATATACATATACATATACATATACATATACATATACATATACATGTTGTTTCTGGTAGCTCTTAATGGATTTTTCTTGACTAGGTCTGAATGACAGGCTTTAAAGATTTGTTTATAGATAAGAGATAAGATATGGGAGGAAGAGATTTTTTGTTGTATTTTTAGAGAAAGTGATAAGTTTTTGTGTTAAAGGGAAAGGAATATGAAACTGATTTATTTGATTAAGGTTAAAATGTATATGTTGTTATTTCTGATTAACTCTTAGTGGACTTTTGCTGATTAGGACTGAATGACGAGACTATAATTTGTTTATAGATAAGAGATGAGATATGGGAAGAAGAGATCTTTTGTTGAAATGTCAGAGAAGGTGATAAGTTACTGAAATTGTTTGTACTTGTCTTGAAGGGGGAAGTAATTTCTTTATATATCTTTTTTTTGCTTTATTTTTTTTCTTTTTCACTGCAATTTTTTTCTTTTTATATTTTTCTTAGTTTGTATTAGTTTTTTATCTTTGTATTTTTAAACTTTAATAAAAATTATTACAAGAAACATTTCAAATACTTAAAATAATAATCACCAATCAATAATTGATTATTAATTAAATTAATTAATTACATAATTGGTTAATTAATAATAATTAATAAAGGCCAGAATTGAAAAATTATCAAATGATTCAAAGTGCAGATTGTGCAAAGGAGCAGAAGAAACAGTAGATCATATACTCAGCTCGTGCAAGAAGATCACACAAACTGATTATAAACAACGACATAATACAGTTGCCAAAATGATTCACTGAAACATCTGTAAAAATTATCATGTGCCAGTAATGAAAAATTGGTGGGAACATATAGTTGAAAAAGTAGTTGAAAATGAGCAGGTTAAAATATTGTGGGATTTCCAAATACAAATTGATAAAGTCTTGGCACATAACACACCAGATTTAACTGTGCTTGAAAAGAAGAAAGTGTGGATAATTGACATGGCAGTACCAGGGGATAGTAGAATAGAAGACAAAGAATTGGAGAAGATCACAAAGTATCAAGATTTGAAAATCGAAGTTGAAAGATTATGGCATAAACCGGCCGTGGTGGTCCCAATGGTTATCAGCACACTGGGTGCCATACCAAAAAACCTTGGATGACACTTAGAAAATCTGCCCATTGACAAAATTTCCATCTGTTAATTACAAAAGGCCACACTGCTTGGATCTGTGCATATACTACGCCGATACGTTACGACATCCTAGGTTCTTGGGAAGAACTCAATGCGAATGAAGGCCAACACCAGTTAAAGAAGTGGCAGCTATGATTTCACGCTGTTGTGTATATAATAATAATAATAATAATAATAATAATAATAATAATAATATATTATAATTATAATTATAAATATAATATTTAATTATATATAATTAATTATATATAAATAAATATAATAATAATAATATATTATTATTATTATTATTATTATTATTATTATTATTATTAATGCTGAGAGCCAGTTTGGTCTAGTGGTTAAGGTGCTGGGCTAGAAACCAGGAGCCTGTGAGGAGTTCTAGTCCCGCCTTAGGCATGAAAGCTGGCTGGGTGACCCTGAGCCAATCACATTCTCTCAGCCCTAGGAAGGAGCCAATAGCAAACCAGGAGCCTGTGAGGAGTTCTAGTCCCGCCTTAGGCATGAAAGCCAGCTGGGTGACCTTGGGCCAGTCACTCTCTCTCTCAGCCCTAGGAAGGAGCCAATGGGAAACCAGGAGCCTGAGAGTTCTAGTCCCGCCTTAGGCATGAAAGCCGGCTGGGTGACCTTGGGCCCGTCATTCTCTCTCAGCCCAACTCACCTCACAGGGTTGCTGTTGTGGGGAAAATAGGAGGAGGAAGGAGTATTAGGTATGTTTGCTGCCTTGAATTATTTATAAAAATAATAAAGGCGGGATAAAAATCAAATAAATAATTAAAATAATAATAATAATAATAATAATAATTTGTTTGCTACCAGTAGGTCTGAGCAAAATATTTAGGACACATATTGGAGCTCGATTAATGCAAATAAGTTGCCTCTTTATGCTTCATAATAATCCACCCCAGATGCAAAGGCCATTTATAGGAGAGATGGGAATTCTAATCTACATAATTGATTGTGTGTATGGAACAGGAGGTGATAATCTTTACAACTTAATTAATACAGCATGCAAGAGTTGACATTGCAGTAAGGATACTTAGTTCATCCTAGGCTAATTGCTCCCATATTTTCTTATTAATTATTTTATCAGGTGAGGTTGTGGGTTAATCATCTTTCAAAGAGTATAGCTGGCAGCCCTCCATGCCCACAAGCTGACATCTACACATGGATACAGCCAAGAGCTGGTTTAAATATTTTTTTCAATTCAGATGAGGCACAAATAGAACCCACTTATGCACTGTTGGTTTTGCATTCAGGGAATAGCTATTTCTGATTCATTAATTGGAGGAAAAATTAACTTGAACTCATGCATAACAATGAGGAAGGACTCCATTCCAAAACAAGGAGAAGAACGTAGCTCAAACAAGCAAGTAAATCTATCTTATGCATACAAATAAACAAGAAGTAAACATTCACAGAGGGAAAAAAGGCAGCATACCTCTCACCAGGATCTCTCTGATGATCAAGGCAGCCAAACACAAGACAAGAAAAGACACAAGGGAATGAAGTATGTGTTTAATTTTAATACAGTGGATATTTAATTTTGTTTGTTGTGATCAGAGAATAGCTTACAAGAAAAATGCCACACAATATTGTGAATGGAAGGGAAGAAAAAATTACATAAAACAGAAGAATCAAATCAACTTACTTTTAACAATAGATAATGCGTGAAGGTGGCAGTTCTGGAGATCTTCACTACCTTTGCAGAGGTCTCTGTTCTACAATCTGAAAAAAATGTTGTGGCTGCTTTCAGAGCTGCATTAAATGTTAAGGCATGGAGACTTTAAAGCATCTGCATTTTTTTCAGGCACGTGAAGCTCCTTGAATGAATTGTAGACAGGGCTGGAACTAGGGTCTGTGTCACCCGGGTCAAACATGGATTCCGCGCCCGCCCCCCCATGGGTTATTTTGTCATTTTGGTGCCCCCCCAGCGCGGCGCCCGGGGCACATGCACCGCTCCCCCCCCCCAGTTGCGGCCCTGATTGTAGAGAGGTGCTGTGGTCATTGGTGGTGTGAAGCACTTCATCTAAAACATTTGCAAAATACGCCCAGCCCTAAAAGCTAATCAGTCTGAAAGTGATCATTCTGTTCTGACATAATGTCTGATCCTTGGTGAGTAAACCTATATCTAAATTTTCAAAGAGTCTTCAAGTGGCAGCAAGGAAGTGGGGTTAAATTTTAACCACAGAAATATGAGCTGTTCAGACAAGAAATGAAATAATATGAGAGAAAGTGGTCAGCCCAGGGATGATGGCCTCCAAAAATAAATAGGAGATCTTTCAAAGAGGCAAGAAGTACAGGTAGTCCTCACTTAACAACCACAATTGGGACCAGCATTTTGTTTTTGTTTTATTTTGTTTTATATTTTATTTGATTTTACATAATATTACATAACGTAGCGTAGCGTAGCGTAATGTAACGTAACGTAATGTAACAACACATACAAAACAAATGTAATTATAACTCTTGCTACTCAACAAACTTTACCTCCTCGTCCACTTCCAACTTCACTTCCGTCTTCCCTCCTCTCCAACTTTCTCTTCTGCCTCTACCTCCTCTTCAACAAGGCAGGCACCAGGACCTGCGCAGAATCCTGGCAGGGCTTGGAGGCAGCAGCAGCCGCGACACACCCAGACACTGCAGCCGACACACTAACGTGTCACGACACACAGTTTGGAAAGCTCTGACTTAGAACATTTCCTCCCCCCGTTATCTTCCAATCTATGCTGTCAAATCAGGTGGACAGGCCCAGGCCCTGCTTATGTGCCACCAATAAGTTTGGCTCACTGCCAGAAAGGCCTTCTCAGTAGCAGTGCCCCAGTGATATCCTTCCTAAGGAAAACATGGCTAACTCCCATACAGTCTTCTTTCAGTTAACCTGAACTAATTGCCAACTGTTCAATCAGGCAAAACAGCTACTGCGGTGCCTGTCTTTTAGATGGCCTCTTATATTGCTTTATGCTTTTCAAATGAAATATATTGTTCTTAAAGAGTGCTGATTTTATTGTTGCTGCATCTTATTTACTGTACAACTGTTTGCATTGTTCTCCTGTAAATTTTGCGCAACCTCAGGAGGAAGAGTGACAAAGAAATTAATTAAACGAATGTATTAACAAATAATTAAAATTTTCTGGGCAGTTCTCAAGACACCTGATCATTTACCAAACTGATTTCTGCATAGACAATTTACAAGTGCGAACACAACTTTTAACACTTTTAACTCTTTAAGAACCATACTTTTTAAAGTGCATATTTCAAAAATCAAGTAATTCAAGGCTTAAAGGAAATTGTTTGCCACCTAATCTTTACCGATTTATGTGACATAAAAAGCAAATACATAGTATATGTGTCTTGAGTGTTCAACTATTTTTGTTGATGTACTATGAACAATTCCTTATAGTATTCTAAGAGATAGTTATTATCAGAATCATTTTATTTAGCTTATCCTAACTTTTCTAGCTAGTTTGTTTGGAAGTTCAAGAGGGTTATGTGAAACAACAGGTCAACATAATCTCATGGCCTTTAAACAAGCAGCATACAGATAATCCTCTCATTTGACTTCTCCTCTCTCTCCATGCATTTCTACAGAAAAGGAATCTGGAAACATGCAGAGAAGAGGATATGAGGAGATGTCTGTTAATGTCAGCATGCAATTATCTAGGCACAACATCTGCCCACAACATCCATGTTGGTTCCATTCCCACTCTTCTCTTGTAGACTGGAAAGATCTAAATTGGAATTCTTTGTACTATGGGAACACTTATTACCCTCATATTATAATGCTGGATGTGGGGTTAGTATGGTCAGTATTGCTTCTCTCCCCCCCACACACCCGCAAGAATCAACCTGATTATTTAAAGAGGGCTAGTCAATACTTGACATTTTATCACTGACATTAAAAAAAAGTAAAAAGGGTGTTTAAAACCAATATAAAGTTGAATAAAAATTTTATATTCCAACCCATAAATAATACATTCAGTTCTTGAATGCCATATGAGGTCCCAGAGGAAAATCCATCCTACTAAAGTCTACACATTCAACCATCTCTAAAAGCCATGGGAAGTTGCATGTCAGAATGTTGTGACTGAGAAAGATGAATAGAAAATGGTGGGGATGGAACTTACCTGCCTAGAAGACAAAAGAACTAGAACCATAAAGAGCAACTCTCCTGACAATGATAATGTACAGCAGACCACGGAACTACAGACTGGTTTAAGATTGGGAAAGGAGTACGGCAGGGTTGTATACTCTCACCATACCTATTCAACCTGTACGCAGAACACAACATGCGACGTTCTGAGCTTGATGAATCCAAGGCTGGAGTTAAAATTGCTGGAAGAAACATTAACAACCTCAGATATGCAGATGATACCACTTTGATGGCTGAAAGCGAGGAGGAGCTGAGGAGCCTTATGACGAAGGTGAAAGAAGAAAGTGCAAAAGCTGGGTTGCAGTTAAACCTCAAAAAAAACCCCAAGATTATGGCAACCAGTTTGATTGATAACTGGCAAATAGAGGGAGAAAACGTGGAGGCAGTGACAGACTTTGTATTTCTAGGCGCAAAGATTACTGCAGACGCTGACTGCAGCCAGGAAATCAGAAGACGTCTACTTCTTGGGAGGAGAGCAATGACAAATCTTGATAAAAATGTAAGAGCAGAGATATCACACTGACAACAAAGGTCCGCATAGTTAAAGCAATGGTATTCCCCGTAGTAACCTATGGCTGCGAGAGCTGGACCATAGGGAAGGCTGAGTGAAGGAAGATAGATGCTTTTGAACTGTGGTGTTGGAGGAAAATTCTGAGAGTGCTTTGGACTGCAAGAAGATCAAACCAGTCCATACTCCAGGAAATAAAGCCAGACTGCTCACTTGAGGGAATGATATTAAAAGCGAAACTGAAGTACTTTGGCCACATAATGAGAAGACAGGATACCCTGGAGAAGATGCTGATGTTAGGGAAAGTGGAAGGCAAAAGGAAGAGGGGCCGACCAAGGGCAAGATGGATGGATGATATTCTGGAGGTGATGGACTTGACCTTGGGGGAGCTGGGGGTGGCGACAGCTGACAGGAAGCTCTGGTGTGGGCTGGTCCATGAAGTCATGAAGAGTCGGAAGCGACTGAACGAATAAACAACAACAAAAAATCACCGCCCATCTCTCCCCAACGGGAGGGATTCAACTTATGAATTGACACCTGTCACCATGCCGCTCTTTGTTGCATTCTCTTCCATGTAAATTAACTGAATGATTGAAAATTATTGATGATGTGGCTGAAAACAAGAGGTCAGTAATGACAAACAAGAACCCTAGCATATCTGCCACACCTTCATAAAATGTGCTCTTCAAATCCTTGACAACATTTTTTCCTTTTTTAAAAAAGTATTCTTAGCATTTTTCAAATGATTAGAATTAACCAGCTTTATATAATCCAAAATGCTTTTACAAACTCCTTTTTCCCAAATAAATAAATTACTATCTCATGAGGAAGAGCAAAAGGATTGATCGTTATTAATTTTTTCTACTCTTGTGATGGATTCATTGGAAGTTCATTATTTAGGTAGAAATTGTGCATTTGAAGTTCAATTTCTCTAGTCGTTAGAGAAGGATAGAAAAGGCAGAGGTCAAGGTAAGTGCTACAGAAATTTAGTTATAAGTTAATGATCCTTGAAATTCAACAGCCTATAGTTAATACAGTATTTACAGATTTCTTTATGCTCCAAGTCCAACAATGGGCTTTCACCACAATTTACTGCTTTTATTAACTTCAGCGACTGGAAAGCAGTGCTGGGAGGGGGCTGTTGGTGCATTTACAGTGGCAGAAAGATCACATTTATTTCTGTGTCTGTTCAGCAATCCCACATTTGAAAGGAGGGAAGCTACTCTGTACAAAATCTAAAATATACATTGGCAGGTGCACTCGGAGAAACAAAGAGGGCAAGAAAGAAATCTATCATTTCAAATTAAATAAAAATCATGAATTATGAAGCAATGTTTGAGTAGTTTGTAAAATGCTTCTTTCCACAACATTTTGGCTGGATTCAACCATTATTTGTATCTGGTGGATGAATATATATGGGAAGGGTAACAGAAAACATTAACCTCCCTAACTTTTTGTGAAGCCACTCTTATGACAATTTTAGAAGTCATGTGTGTCATCTAGTTTGTGGGTGAGCTATCTTTTAGAGTCAAAGAGAACCACATATCATAGCTTTTTATACAGGTAGTCCTTGACTTACGACTATTCGTTTAGCGACCATTCGAAGTTACAACGGTGCTGAAAAGTGACTTACAACCGGTCCTCACACTTACGACCATCTCAGCATCCCTGCAGTCACATTTTCAAAATTCAGGCACTTGGCAACTGGCATGTATTTACAACAGTTGCAGTGTCCCAGGGTCACATGATCACCATTTGCGACCTTCCCAGCCAGCTTCCGAGAAGCAAAATCAATGGGGGAAGCTGGATTTGCTTAACAACCACATAGTTCACTTAATGACTGCAGTGATTCGCTTAACGATCATGGCAAAAAAGGTCATAAAATTGGGCGTGACTCACTTAACGACTGCCTTGCTTAGTGATGGAAGTTCCGGTCCCAATTGTGGTCATAAGTCGAGGACTACCTGTACTGAGAATTGGACCAGATGGGGCAGGAACATCCAGTTATGTAAAATTGCTGGAGTATTCTTTGTCCGTGTGTTTTCCCTGCGCAGCTCTGTCTGTGGAGCCTGCGGTGAGCTGTACTCTTCACCTCTTAACAATGAAGGGCAGAGCAGCAATTTGAATCAATCTCGCTCCTGACTTTTGGCCTGTGATTTTCCACTGGCAACTTTACTAATGTTGCCTCCAAGCCACAGTGTCGAAAGGAGTAGCAGCTCCATTTCTACAATCTTTCCTCCCCTTTGGGGTGGGTGTGCAGTTAATCTTTAATCACATTCAAAACAGACATGACTTGCAAATAGAAAGTATGCCTGATGAATGCTGATAGGATTTCCTTTGCTGATATTAGAGTGCCATTGTTTTTCTCCGTGGCAAAACTTCATCACTCATTTTCCTTTGTATCCTTTTCAGCCTCCTAAAAAAAATATTTTCAGAAACCGACTACCTTATGCTGCAGAATGGCTCAAAGGGTTTCATTTGCAGATTGGTTTTTGGAAAAGGGAATTGGAGGAGAAGCATTAAACAATGCAGCAAGGACCCACTAGGCTTACTGATTTTCCTCCTGCTTCTTTGGAATGATCAATGGCAGTTTTGCTTCTTGCACACTCTACGATTATAGAATAAATCTGCCAACTCGTTGGAATCGTGGAAGCTAAGCTATTTGATACCCTTGGAGCCTGTCCTTGGCTGATGTTGGAATAGGGAGGAAAATGCTACTTTAACCATGGTGTAGCTGGTCTCACTCTTGGGCTGGGGATGAGAAGAAGGCAACATCACAGGGGCATGGCAGAAAATATGAGATTGCCAGGGCAGGTTTGTGCTGTGATCTGATGCACGTGGAGAAATGAACTAAGAACCACAGAGACGTGGGCGGGGCGGACAGGACGGGGGCGGGACAAGTAAGAGCGATAGGGGAGGCTCAGAGAGAGACCAGTGACATGACAAGTGCACTCTATGGTGCAGAAAAAATTTGCAGCATGGAAAAGAAAAAAAAAGCAGAGGGGTAGCAAGAAGTGAAGAGACTATTTGACCTAAACCAATTTCAGTCCAGGTTTGGGGTCAGCTCATAATTATTTCTCTGAACTGCTAATTTTAATAAAGTTGATTTTCAGGGATGGGAAGAGAACCATTCCCAATTGCTGCTGCTGCTGCTGCTGCTAGTAATAATAACTTAAGAGCTGTGATGGCCTTTGGCCATGGTCCATAAATACAGGGGTTGTTTACCTGCTTTGTTTGCAGTCAATAGGGGTTAAGACGCCAGGCTTGTCGATCGGAAGATCGCAAGTTCGTAGGTTCGAATCCCTAGCCCCGCGTGACGGAGTGAGCTCCCACACTGGCCCCAGCTCTTGCCAACCTAGCAATTTGAAAGCATGCAAATGCAAGTAGATTAATAGGTATCACTTTGGTGGGTGGGTAACAGCGTTCCGCGTGCGTCATGCCGGCCACATGACCGCGGAAGCGTCTTTGGACAACGCTGGCTCTTCGGCTAACAAACGGAGGCCTCTAGAGTCGGACACGACTGCACAAATGTGCGGGGGGAACCTTTACCTCTTTTTACCTGCTCTTCACTTTACACTCCTACTGTATAACTTCATATCAAGTTCTCTGTTGTTATTGAATGACACATGAAGGCACCCATGGAGATCAATGGATGCCTGACGAAGCTCATGCTACATGACATCAGTTTCCAAACCTTCATCACAAGAAAAAGGGAGAGATGTTGCCCACACTTCAGAAAAGAACCCCCCCTCCCAATTTACATGCTATCTTAAATCTATATATACATATAGCACCATAGCTATGTGATCTGGAGATCTGGCTTCCAGTGTCTGTTTGAAAGGCTACCCTCTTTCTGAAGGCCGATCCACTCCAGGTCCTGCTGGTTAAAATGGATATAATAGCATTTAAAACCTTCATGGTAAATGTAATAAAATTAATAGTGATAATAAGCCAATTAACATCACAAACCCTGTTTTGTCCTCTTTTTATGGGGGGACACATTCTTTCTCTCTTAAGTATGTTTTTCTTTAATTTTGGCAATGCACATGTGGCTATTATATTACTAGCTATGTTTTAAAAATATACTTTGACAAATATTTCAAAATAATAGACTTCGTGCTATAAATATAAACACCCCCAAGAATAGAACGGTATTACATTATTCATTTATTTTTCCTTTTTTACCCTACCTCTTCCATATCCTTAAGATGACTCAGAAATTATGTAACAGAGTGTTTTCATCTATGCAGTGCAAAAAGTTCAGTAATGTCCAGATGAAAAGTGTGTGTGTGTGGGGTGTGTGTGTGTGGTGGTGGTAGAGAAATATAAGAGGTATTTTTATGGAATGGAATGGCATGACGTGGGGCTCATCCTTATGGCCTAACCATGGTGTGAAGATTCCTGCTAACCATTTTTAAAGGACTTGCCTCCTGATATCACCTTCACCTCATCTCCCGCCCACCATGGAGGCAACATAACATTCATATTTAGTTGTTCCATGTTTATGTAGTGTTTTCCCTCTTCTCCCGACACAATTCTTGCTCTATGAATTATCTAGGACACCTTCTTAACAATGCTGATAATGATGCAGTAGGGGGGGTAGGATCCGCGGAGCTTCAGTTAGCCACTTTAGCCTGCTGAGCTCAAGCCCCTCCCCTCTGGTCTCTGGGCACTGCCCTCCATAGCCACTTGGCCTTGGGCTGCAGGAGAGGAGGGACATCTGGCTTCCACAGAGGCTTCTGCCTATGTAATGCTTGGAACTGTGCTTTCTAAGGGCTTGCTGGGCCTTGTGCAGGCTCCTTAACATTAGGCTGACCATATTTCAGGATGGCAAAATGGGACGGGGTCTTATGTAATAATGAAATATGTATTAATGAAAAAGACAGGGGTCCCTGCCCCCCGGTCCGCGTGATTGGCTCCCGCCTGCAAACCCCGCCCCTCGGTCCGCACAATTGGCTCCCGCCTGCAAACCCCGCCCCCCGTTCCGCACAATTGGCTCCCGCCTGCAAACCCCACCCCCCAGTCCGCACTCTGGCTCGGATCCTCCTTCCGCACCATTCCTGCCGGGTTTGAAAAACGGGACAACATTAAGATTTTTATGAAAACGACGGGACGGTTGAAAAATGCTAAAAAAACAGGACTGTCCCATTCAAAATGGGACGTATGTCAGCCTACTTAACATCCATGGGTTTACCACCCTTTTGAAAGAGTGCTACACTTGTTGGGAAAAACATTTAGTACTCTTTTGAAAGGACACTAGATCTGTGCATAGGTTTCGGGTTGTGCGGATCCAGAATTGGCCTTTACAGCCACTTACGGATCCATTGTTAAGATTTTACCCCTGGAAGACAATCTTACTTGGCTACAAGAGAAGAAGAAGAAGAAGAAGAAGAAGAAGAAGAAGAAGAAGAAGAAGAAGAAGAGGAAGAGGAAGAGGAAGAGGAAGAGGAAGAGGAAGAAGAAGATCTGTGCTTAAAAAAAGGACATCTATCTATATCTATTATCTATACCTACCTACCTACCTACCTACCTAAATATCTCTATCTCCATCTCCATCATCTCTATATCTCTCTATCATCTATCAATAAAATGCAAAAGCCGAGAGAAGCATAATGTCTTTCTGCTTCATTTCTCACCAGCTCCTCTAAGGAATTTCTCTGCTTGAAATTATTTGAATAAGGGTGGCGGTAAAATCAATGGTTTACAATCCAAGTAATGGGAAACATCGATTTAGTTACATAATTTATATACTGAATCAGCAGCAACTAAGCAAAACTGTGTGACCATAAAAGCATAGATAAAAATATACTGTAACTCAGAAAAAGAGAGAGAGAACACAGAACAGAACCCTAAAGAAATTCAAGTGCCATCACGTTGCCCTATTCCTGTAGAGGGTAGAGGGAATGGCTTTGAAGGACAGGAGGAAGAGGCACTACCAAAGCAATGGTCAGATAAGAGGGGCTTGAGCCCAGGCCAAGAAACTAGTTTGAGGAAGCATCTCAGGCCCCTCTCTAGTTCACATGAAGATAAAGTGAGGGACGGGGAAGCACATTCAGACTTGCAGGATCCTGTTACTATAGCTGTTGCAATAAAAGTAGTCCTGACCTATATGGAATTGGATTCTTAGTCTGGTTTACCTTGTTGGGCTGACAGTTCCCCATATTATCTATTCATTGGGACATCACGTTAAGAAAGTACTCAGGATTATGAAATTAAGCACAATGCTGGATTCAGATATTGAGGTGTCTTGGCATGAAGGTCTCAGTTGATTGTTCTCTCCCTTGGTCAGTCCATCTCCTCCTCCTCCTTAACTTGTTCATTCATTTACTTTCCCCCCCTCTAGATCCATTCTATGCAGAGCCCCCCCCAAAAAAAACCATTTTGTCTTATGAAGAGCAGAAAGTGGGACCACCCACTGCAAGACTCATAGTGCCTGCAGGAAGCAGAAGAATTAGCATGCATCTGTCCCCTCACTGACAAGAGAGAAAAAAGAAATCATGAAGGAGCTAAGTAGTGATTTGGAGTCATTGTTAACACACCCAAAACTTCACTGGACTTAATGATAAGGCTGGCCTCATATTCATGTCACTGCAAAAAACACAGGTGTTCAACTCTGGGCAAAGCTCTGGGTATTCAACCTTGCAAAGCACATTAGCCTGAGCAAAATTTGTTGTTTTTTGTTGTTGTTCAGTCGTTTAGTCGTGTCCGACTCTTCATGACCTCATGGACCACAGCACACCAGGCCTTCCCGTCCTCCACTGTCTCCCGGAGTTTACCCAAATTCATGTTCATTACATCGGTGATGCTATCTAGCCATCTCATCCTCTGCCGTCCCCTTTTCCTTTTGCCTTCAGTCTTTCCCAGCATCAGGGTCTTTTCCAGTGAGTCCTCTCTTCACATTAGGTGGCCAAAGTATTTGAGCTTCAGCTTCAGTATCTGTCCTTCCAATGAGCAGTCAGGGTTGATTTCCTCTAGGACTGACTGATTTGACCTCCTTGCAGTCCAAGGGACTCTCAAGAGTCTTCTCCAGCACCACAGCTCGAAAGCATCAATTCTTCGGCGCTCAGCCTTCCTTATGGTCCACCTCTAATGCCAGAAAGTGAAGAGGAACTAAAGAGCCTCTTGATGAGGGTGAAAGAGGAGAGTGCAAAAGCTGGCTTGAAACTCAACATTAAAAAAACTCAGATCATGACATCTGGTCCCATCACTTCCTGGCAAATAGAAGGGGAAGAAATGGAAGCAGTGACAGATTTTATTTTCTTGGGCTCCAAGATCACCGCAGACGGTGACTGCAGCCATGAAATTAAAAGACGCTTGCTCCTTGGGAGGAAAGCTATGGCAAACCTAGAAAGCATATTAAAAAGCAGAGACATCACCTTGCCGACAAAGGTCCGTATAGTTAAAGCTATGGTTTTCCCAGTAGTAATGTTACAGCCTTGCTGTACTCCTTTCCCAATTTTGAACCAATCGGTTGTTCCATGTCCGGTTCTAACTTTTGCTTCTTGACCAAAATGAGCAAAATGCCCTTCCTCAAAGCATGAAAGGAGCCACATCCTCCAGAAGGTGCAGTGAGACTGCTTCCTTGGCTTTCCCTTCTTGTACGTGTGTACAAGCAAAGCGACTGGGTTAGTGGTTCCAGCAGAAGCAAGCACGCAAGCAAGCAAACACAAGCTTCAGAATAGCATCAGAAGAAACCTGACCTCCTGATGGGCTGCAAACAGGGTGTCATGCTAAACCTTCGTCTGAAAGCCTTCTGAGTGGTGTCGTGTCCGATGGTGGGGAAAAGTGCTAAGGAAGATGAGTTTTAAACACTGGTATGCAAACACTAGGACATGGCATCTCCACAAATGGGAAGGTGACAGGAAGCCTCTTTGGGGTGGAAAAAAAAGCCCGATTGAAACCAGGACATTACACATCTGCAACCGGGAGTGAAAGGCTGAAGTTGAGTGGAGGTGCAGTAAGTTTGTGTGTGTATGTGTGCATGTAATGACACATAAAAATGGCTGTCATGGAAAAGCATCCCAAAAGTTTCTGAAGTTGCAGATGCTAGACCAAGGGGAATAAGGTAATGAATTTTTATGAAAACTTGGAGTTCTTCAGAGGTGAAAATGATGGTGGAAGAATGCAGTCAGCAGGGGATTCACTGGCAGAATCAAAGAGTCATTTGGAAAGCCTCCATCATTTCTTTATTGGATTTGGCAAGAGGAAAAAAAATGTGTTTCTACTGTCTGTTGTTGAGAGTTGGAAGCATCCAATTTCTTGTACTATCCTTGCAGTTGTGGACAAAATTTTAAAAAGCAGTTGTGAAACAATACAATATTATGATATCTCATTCCCTTTTCTCTAGCAAGTTATTAGATTGTACAATTTATGCCAAGGTAAAGGTATTGTATAAATGACTGGCTGCTATACTACAGTAAGACATATGGGCAATTGATCAAAATCCGCCTCAGCAGGGATCAGCATCTTTCTGATCTTGGCTGATCTAGGAAGCTAAGCTGGGTTGGCCCTGGTTAGTAATTGGATGGGGAGACCACCTGGCAATTCCAGGGCTGTTGGCTAAACTAAGAAAGTAGTTTAATATAAGCCAAACTGTTTCTGAAATGCTACCAAGAAAATAGCTAGATATTGTCATTAGATGGTTATCTCAACTTAAAGGTGTCTTCACCTTTATCTTTTACCAGATCAAAATCCAGATGAGGAACCAAACCCCACATGGAAATCGCTATTCATCAGTGTCAGCTGGGGGAGCATCAAAGGGGATCAAGAATGATGAAAGCACTGTTGCTCCATCACACCCCCATTGATGGAGGGATACCCCCACACGTAAACTGCCCTTTTGTATCTGACACCGCATGGATGATACAAAGGAGTGCAGCTTGAGGTGCAATGGTGTGATGCAGCCTTTGACATTTTGATGAAAGCAGCTAGAACCTCTGGAAGCCCATGGCTTTACCGTACCAAACACTATAGTACTTCTAGTTTAAGAAGGGGAAATGTTCTCCTCCTGTCCTATTCAAAGCATCACTAAAAAAAAACTAAGGAAAACTGAACCAGCAATTTTGTAGGGACAGTGCAGCAAAAAATCTACCTTCTTTCAGACCACGAGCACCAGATATGGACTCACACCACAGGAGTGGGTTGACCAGCTGGCGAATTAACCTCTTTTAGTCCCGGTGCAGTCTTAATCCAATAGCTGTCACTGCTTGGACAACTTGGAGGTCTTGGAAAGTGGGGTGGGGATATTTAGCCCTGGCCTGAAGCTGGCCTCCCTGACAGAGGTCCCAAAGGGGTGTTCTGCCCCTGTGGGGGGGGGGGAAGGATCTTTCTCTTCTAGCAGGATCTGGGTGGTAGTGGGGACAGTTGGACTGTCGCAGGGTGGCAGGGTCATCTTTTAAGGCATCCACTTGGTGAGAGCTGGTGAGATGGTTGAGTGGCGCTAGGATGAGAGCCTGCAACCTCCCTGTATACAGATAGGCTGGGTTTAGCAGGGCAGCAGAAACAGAGATGGGATAGCTGTTGTGGGTCTTCCGGGCTGTGTGAAATCTCTGATTTCGCTTCTGTCTGTGCTCCTGCCCTCTGAAGATGCCGGCCACAGATGCTGGCGAAACGTTAGGAACCACAACTTCCAGAACACGGCCACACAGCCCGGAAGACCCACAACAGCCATCGAACTCCGGCCGTGAAAGCCTTCGACAATACAGAGATGGGATAGCTTGTGTGTAATATTGTCAATGTGACTGAGAAGAAATGGATTCCCTCTTTCAGTAGCTCATTTTTTTCTTAAGTTGCTTTTCCATATTTTTACCCAGATGTGTTTATCCTGTTTCTCTTCCCCTGTTTGCAGTGGTTTTCTGTGGCTTAAGGGAAGGTATTTGTGGATTGGTTAGGTGTGTTTTAACTTTCCCCAATGGCACCTGTGTCCCTGGTCTAGTAAGGGGAACAGAGGGAGGTATGGTAGAAAGGAAAGAGGCAGATCTGTGAAAGGAGGCAGGACCTATTCAGTTATGGTGAATATAATTGAGAGAACTAGATCAAGTTACCCCAAATCTACAGTCTAGGGGGTCCTCCTGGAATGACAATCACATAATGTCATTGAGAAGGGGGATCTTTTCTTAGTTGTAAGTCAACTGCAACTTCACCACGTTTTTGTGATTCATGTCCTGATAACCTCAAGGTTAGATTATCGTAATGTGCTTTTTGTGGAGTGATCTCCCAAAATCCCATATAATCTCTGTTGAATTTCACTTGTTCTTGGTTGCCTTTGGAGCCTAATTTAAGGTGCTCACAATAGTGTATAAAGTCTTACATGGTTTAGGACCAAGTTAATTACAGGACTGCCAACTCCCATGCAGTCTGTCCTGCATTCTTAGATCATCAGGCAGATACTTTTTGCAGGTCTCACTAAGGATATCTTTGATGTCATTTAATTCTGTTTTCTCTGGGTAGGGCTCATAGCTGTATGGCTGTTTTTTTCATTGTATTTCTGTAAATTGCACTAAGCCATTAATGGAATGAGTTGCATACAAATTCTCTAAATAAATAAATTAACACTGAGCTTTTTTCAGTATTAATGTTTTGACAATGTGGATATACATATTTCATTGACATGCTGCTTAGATACTATTACAGAATTTAGTAGGCTGGGCATTACTTCCTCAGAATCTCCATGTTTGATCCCTTCTCATCTTTAGAGATACCTAACGAAGTTTTTCTCCATTAACTTCCAGTTAATTCCCAGCGATGCATTGTTTCCCTTTAACTGGATTTAAAATGCTTTTTAGATTATTTTCATTTTATTGTGTTAGTTATATTTATGCAAAGCACTGAAAAACAAGCTGAGAGTGATATAAATAATGAAGTTATTAATGACATGTGTGCTTTATTATTCTGCTTTATATGTTAAAAAGTATTTGGATAATATCTTATTTCTCTAATAAACTCACATATTAACCAGAGATGGTAAAATCCTCAGGTAGTAACAAAAACAGTTCGATCCTTCAGACGGCAGCCCCGGGCTGTTCAATATCTCTCTCTCTCTCTCTCTCTCTCTCTCTCTCTCTCTCTCTCTCTCTCTCTCTCTCGTGTGTGTGTGTGTGTGTGTGTGTGTGTGTGTGTGTGTGTAAGATTAAGAAAAGATGGCCAGGCCTGCATGAACAAAGCCCTGCCCCCTTTTTATGTGTGTAAATTATGATAATGCTTTTGATGTGTCCAGGAGTTGTAAATTCATTACATGGGATTCCTCAATAATGTTTGACTTTGGGGGTCAACCAAACATTTGGTCACCAGGACCCTTCTCTTCCCCAAATGATCTTGTCCTTGGGCATATGAGTTGTGAAATGAATAAACCATGACTGCAGAGATGAAGCTTTAGATTTGATACAGTAGGCTAAATCTGTGGGCTAAGTGGTTTGGCAGCATTTTTTAAAAACAGTCCAAGTGGATTGATTCTAACTATATACATATATAAAGAGAGATTGAGAGAGAATTACTACCCTGTAGAGAAAGATGCATTCAGAGCTGCTCACATTTCCCTGCAAAGCCAAGGAAGCATTTTCATTTTCCTGGGTAGATGAAATATTTGCCTTCGACAATATATTCTCTGGTGCAGAAGCATTCAAACTTTGATTTCAGATAGGTTAAAAATAATGTGCAATTTCTAAGTTAATCCTTTTGTTATTGCAGAAATGGAATTGTAACTTGGCCAACAAGTGCTTTGTTGATTGTTTGGCAAGATCTCTGAATTTTGGCCTGAGCTGCCAAATTACACTTAGATGAGTACAGCATTCTCCACATTTCCAGAAATGTCTGCTGCAACTCTAGAGAGAGAAAATGAGTTTTCAGTCTTCTGAAAAGCTGACTTTCCTCCCCCAAAAGTCAAAGAATTGGAGCCCCCTGTAATGCCTATTGCTAAATTAGAATCTACTTCTGCCAGACTGAAAATCAACGTCACAAGGAGCAGCACTTTGCTTTTTCCTCAAATTTCTAAATTGCTTTGCAATATGGAACATTTGACATGTTTTCCTTGTACTTGACTTGGAAATGACTGAGTATTGCATATGATTCTAGGAAGCTACCTTTCATGAATGATTTTATTGGTTTTTCCTGAACTTTGACATGTTGGATTGATGATCCTTGTGGTTCTTTCTACCATTCTTTGACTAGGAATTCATTAAAGGGCTCTACAGTTCCCTTACAGGAAGGATGAAAAAACTTTTTCTCTCTCTCTCTATGGAAGGCCAGATTCTCTTAAAAGGAATCTCTTGGGGATTGTATGGCAGTGGCAGATAGGGCCCAAGGATAGTGGAGTTGGAGCCATGATACAAACTGGGTGTTACCAGCCCTTTTCACTCTGTTCTTTTGCATCCCTTCTAACTCTTCCCTACTTTTTCTTCCTTACTCCCTCCTTGCTGCATGGAACCTGAAATCGCTCTTGCAAAACATTTGAATAGATTGCTCAAAAAAAGTGTGATATCCATATGAGACTCAGAGAAGAAACGGGGAGAAGCAAGAGTCAAGTGCCCAGAAGCAGCAACTGTGAACTCCTATAGAGATCCACTTACATAACTTGAACCAAAATCTTTTCCATCCACCTTGGCAGAGTCTGAGTTAGATTATGAAAGAACTGATGCCATTGTGTAGAAAATCAATGAGCTGAATGGTTAGACTCCTTGGGAGTAATGGGTGCCGGCTATGAGTTAATCCTGTTCTAGCTGAGCTTTGGTAGAACTTGTGTAAATTGTTGGAAACCACCTCTGCAAGCTGCCACCTTATCACTCTGGGCTTAGAAATCCAGGTATTTATTGATGTATATGGTCTTTTGGAGTCCTGTACAGTACATCTACTGACAGTACCAGCTGTCATACTCCTCTTGACTTGGTAAAACACTGTTGGCTGCAAATTGTGGATGGATGGGACTTGGTTGACTCTTTTGCTTATTCCTTTGTGGTGATTACTATCACCTTGGGACTGTCTGTATTCCTGGAACAGAACAGAGTTTGCTCTCTGACATTGTCTTGTTGAATAATGTTACATTCAAAGTGTACTGTGTGTCAACAACAATTTGCAAACTTTCCTTTATTCCCAATTTGTAACAATTATTATTATTATTATTGTTTTTCCTTCAGTCAGGTGTTTAAAGCTGCTAATTATAATTAAAGTACAGAATACCGCCCATTAAAATGTAAAATAAAACTAATGCAAATATGGAATTAACAGTTAAATTCTCGTGAAAGAGCCTTGGCTGCTTTTCTAAATGCAGAAAGGTTGGGAACCATTCCTAAGAGAGCATATTTCACAGCACAGAAGGGCTGTAGAAGGTCCTCTCCTCCATGCATCTTCAGACGGGACATCTCCCACAGATTTTAACATCTGAACAGGCTCATAATTGATTGATTATGCACCATCAAGTTGGTGTTGACTCTTAATGACCATGTAGATAGACCTTTTCCAGGATGGTCTGTTCCCAACATAGTCCTTCAAGTCTTGCAATGGTGCATTCATCACTGCTGGAATAAAAGACTCATTGTATTAAAAGTTAACTGTTATGATCAATTTCTCAACCATATATGACCTTTTTCTTCTCCATCTTTTCTTAGCCTATCTACAATTATAGATGTTGACTGGGTTAATGTAATTTGTTTGTTTTTGACATAATATGTGAAGGGCTGTCACAGGGAAGAGAATGTGGATGTATTCTCTGTAGTGCTTGAGAGTAGGACAAGAATCAGTGGATGGAAGCTTTAAAGCGAGAGATCCAAAGTTGGAATAAGAAGTAATTTCCTGACTGTAACAGCTATTAAGCAATGGAACAGCCTGCCCTTGGAGTCAAAGGTGGGATAGCCATGTGGGCTGGTTGGAGGATTCCTGCCCTTGGCAGGGGAGTAGATTAGAAGACCTCCAAGGTTTTCAGCTCTATGATTCTGTCTAGGTTCCATATTTAGGTAGGAGGGTTGTGAAATCCACTTTATCATTAGGCAGAATGAGATAGATGGAGTAGATATTGGGGAACGGCAGCCAAGCCCTCATGTGCCATAGAAGATGTTTTTCCATGCTGGTGTTGAACATGAATGAAACTGCAAATCCAATTGCCTTTTGTAAATGGAAATGAGAAAAGGGCATTCTTTTCCCCTTCATTACTGGCCCTGAAGTAAACTACTGCTTTTCACCATCTACGTACCTGTAACCCAAGACTCAACATCACATTGGTCCACATTTATGTATGTTCTTTTGTGCTGATTCCATCATCAAAACTCTGAACAGCTCACAATGGTAACATAATACACAATAAAACATGAATCATACCAATCATATCTAGTAAATAACATAATTAAATCATAATCACATGAATGCACTGATTCAGTTTACATGATTTCTCCTAAAAGGAAACATCAGGAAGAGGAATAATAATGTGAATTAGATTTCTGGTTGATTAAATACTCATTGTGAAGATCAAATTCGCCCTGGAAATTGTTTGCATTGTGTGGATGAGTGACGGAGTTTGCTCTGTCACCATGCTATTTCAACACTGGGAGACCAGTCCAGGTGGATAACCAATTGTTCACAGTCCATTTACAATCAAACTATTATGTATTAACAATTGAAGTAAGCTTTTGCATTGTTTATTGGCAGGTTTGTTTCTTTGTTCTGTAGATGTGTTGTCTGTGAGCCTAGCGTTTAATTAATATATAATTAATTAATATATATATTAATTTAGTGGCCCTGAGTTGTTGCTTCATTTTAGCAGGGACAGTGAAATTAACAAGTTCAAAATCTATGCATCCTTTCTAGGTGCAGGAAAGAAAAATAATTACAGTACTCTTTTATCATTTTTATTAATATTTATATTATTTATTATTTGGATTTATCACCGCCCATCTCTACCATGATCTTTTATAATCTCTGAATGTAATTGGAGTTTTTAAACTAAAGCTTAATTCAACTCCTGTTAAGGATGAGTAAACTAGGCAATTTAATGATTGTTTTAACAAGCGGCTATATTTTGGCTGCTTCTTTATTTGTGTGTGCCTATGCATGTATTTAGCTGCTTCTTTGAGAGTGAACCTGTAACATTTTAATTTCAGGAAGCAGGCCAATTTGAAGATAGCACATGACAAAATGTTGCCATAAATTACTGGAACCAAAAATGTTTCTCTTCTGTCATGAAGTAGAAGAAAAACAAATTAAGAGACATAAGTTTTCTGTATATCTCATTTCCTGCTGAGGCAGCCTTTTAATTGGTAAGTTATTGACCTCTGAAAAATGGAAGTATGTAATGAAATACTGACAGATTGTAAATCAAAAGTGTGCTGCTTAGGTAGTGTGGGCTGTAATTAAAGGTAAAGGTTCCCGCTGCCCATTTGTGCAGTCATGTCCAACTCTAGGGGTTGGTGCTCATCTCCGTTTGTTAGCCGAAGAGCCAGCGCTGTCCAAAGACGCTTCCGTGGCCATGTGGCCGACATGACGCACGCAGAACGCTGTTACCTACCCACCGAAGTGGTACCTATTAATCTACTTGCATTTGCATGCTTTCGAATTGCTAGGTTGGCAAGAGCTGGAGCTAGTGCGGGAGCTCACTCCGCACGCAGAGCTAGGGATTCGAATCTCCGAACTTGCGATCTTCTGTAATTATGGGTACATAAATATTCTTCAGCTATTCCTTTGCAAGAGCAGATGCAAGCAACCTGAAATAATTGTATGTCATGGAATTACAGTACATGTTCATACCAATAAAAAATGGAATTCACACCTGAAAAATGTAGGCAGGGTGTTCTCTTTCTTAAGCATTCCAGTTTTCTCCTATGTCTTGGGCACTATTGAGGAGTGAGGGCTTTGAAGCTTGCAGCTTTCACCATCAGTCCAGATTATTTCTCCTGATGATGTTGTTCTGTTGTTATGATCAGAGAAAAGGGCACCAAGACCGGATCTCCTCTGAGATTACTCTCCAGTGGTGGATGGGGACTTTTGATCCACCATACAGCATTTGAGATATTATCGCAAGTGCCATAGAGTTGCAGGAGCTTATTTATCAAATGATAAACTAGTACTATTAAAAGCTGTCTTGACTTGTAGGGAATATCATTACTTCTTTCACCTTCCACTCTATAGAATCCAACTTTAGGTTCCTAAACTTTGCATTCAGCTTTTAATTACCCTGCTCATCTTAAGTTTACCACAGTGGCTTCCAGTGGGAATGGCGGACTCAACGGCTGTGCCCGCTGGTTCAGCGGGCGGAGCTGACAACGCGGTAACCTTTTTCAGGCTCAGGCAGGTTTTCCTGAAGCCCAGAAACGTTATGTGGATCAAGGAGAATACCTGGAAACATCCCATCTATCCTCCGGACGGCTGCTTGTAGCCAGATCGCAAACAGCGTTTTGCGTTTGACTGGTAAGAGCCAGCTGGGAGGCGGGGACTTCATCACTTTCCAAGCCGCCCTGTAGCCTTAAAAGGACACTAAGACCGGCCACCCCATTTCTAAATCATCTATTTGTATTTTTTTAAACTATATGTACCCCAAGAGAGGCTTTCTACAGTGAGGAGAAGCTGGTTCTCTTGGTACTTAATGTTATTTTTGGGATTACTTTTTTTTTAAAAAAAAAATTCTTTTAAGTTTTGGATTTCGTTTTCCTTCCAAAGGAAATTCCAAAGATTGAGAGTAAACAATTGTCTTCCTGTTATTATTTTTGTATTAAATTTGATATTAGCATTTTCCTACACGTTGAATCAGCTGATTTGAACCTTCAGCTTTCTGTTTTCACTTTCCCTTGAGAACTGTCTGCTATCTCACTCTCACTTTATGTAAACACACTTCGGAACTCTTCCATATCTTCGACTCTCGTTGGTTCTCTTGAAACCTAATAAAATTTACTATAAAAAAAATTAAAAGTTTACCACTAATGACACTAGCTAACTTGCTTTTGTTTGGGTTTTCAAAAAAACAAACTCCCAACCCTAGACTAATTTCTGTCACCATCATCAGGAGCTTATTTCTACCATGTCTCCAGTATATGCATGTATGTTTGTATTTCAACCAAGTTTATACCCAAAACACTAACTTTATTAATGTAGAATGTTCTTGTTTCCTCAGAGATTATGCTACCATTAATTGTAATTAATTAATTTTCAGTGGTGGTTATGTATTGCTCAATAACACATATTCTGGGCAATTTACATATAAGAGAAACAGTGGAAGATACACATGGGAATTCCTATCTTCCATTAATGCATTCATTGATTGCGTAAAACAGAAACACTTATGTTTTTGTTTAATTTACTGAAAAAATGAGCTCAAAAAATACAAACAGAATAGGAAATGCAGAATATATCTGGAAATTATTTTAATAATTATATAAATTATTTCCAGTATAGTATATCTAATGATATTTTATGTAATAAACCATGTATTTATTTATCCATACCACTTTTTATAGTGAGATGGGTGGTGTATAAATTTAATAAATAAATAAATTTATGCATTTTATTGTTTAGTTTTCTACACTTTTGTAGTTGTTTCACCTTCATGGAAAAATATAACATTGATTTATTTCTTTTAAAAGTGTATTTCAGTATTATTAGAGAAAAGAAAATGTAGGTTAAGTAAATATTGTTATAAAAAGAAACAGTTCTTTTCCCAATAAAACAACAAACATAAGCAAAATCTTGGAGCAAAGAGTTATATACAAATATTTCATCATTTCTATGTAAGAAATGTGTTTCTATTAAACACTCCAGTGATTCAGAATTCAGTCAGCTGTTATACTAGGCTTCTGTTAGCTATGCTGTTGTAATCCAGTAGTTAATGTTGCAAAATTCTTTGCTACTTTTGGAGATAATGCTATCAAAAGGCAAACTGTGGAAGGAAGAGTCTGAGCAGGGGGAAGGGCGCAAAAGGGCTAATAGGCCCATATATACTCTCTTTAACTGGCTCAAGCATTTCCTTTTGTTATGGATCTCTCCCAGCCTTTTTCCAGAAGAGGTCATGCCTTGAATTTCCCTGAGAACCCTGTATGTAAAATCTAAGCTATTTCAGAAGGCTTAGACTTCTGCCATCAATGCCCAAACAGCTGATCAAAGAGATTTTAATATTTTGATAGTGCATCAGGTGTAGCTATAACTGATCCATGTATTCTATTTGGGTCACATGCCCATATTTCAAGATTTTAGACTAAACTGTGATATCTTTTCAATGAAGAGCTTAAACAGTGGCATTTATATATTTATTTTATACAAATATTATTGAGTTATGAATTTCAGTCCAAAAGTGACCATGGCATTTGCTGTTAAGTCAAGGCTATTAACAGTACTTCTTTCCCACAAATATTCCTCACTAGTTTCCCCACAATCTTTTCAAAAAATGTTGTACTCCGAATATTATTTATTTATTTATTTATTAATTATTTGGATTTATCCCCGCCCATCACTACCATGGCAGACTCTGGGCGGTTTTATTTATAGAATATTCATAAAAAATGAAGGTTATACAAAGAAATATTGCAAAGCTCTGCAAAGAATAAATTAGGGCAGACAAAAGTTTGTTTGTATCAAATCCTCATTTACACTTTTTAAAAAATGCCTCCCCTGGTTGGCTATTTTAAAGGCTGGATTCAGATTAGTTTAGCTGTTTTGTGAGTGGATGAATTTAATTGCTTTTGTTTGGGAGCTTATTCTTCTTTGTAACTACCTTCAGTATTTCAGACCATGTATATTTCTACTCTTCACGCATAAAGACACTACCAGGATTCCATTTCTTTACCCTTCTTCCTTTCCCCTTGTAGCTCCTCCCTCGCTTTCCAAATCTGCATTAAGTGATTTGGAGACCATCTGGAGCGACTTTTGAGGATACGCCAAAAGCTATTATGAGGGGAATTCTCTCCCTTCCAATTCCTCCAGCAGCAAGTACTTCCACTAATGAACGCCAGTTGTTGCTTTCACCCAGATAATTTAATAGGCCACAGAACTGTGGCAGAGTGGGCAGAAGTTATAGTTGCTGATTTCTTGAGCTTGCACACAGTGCTTGCACACATTGCACATCCAAAACTGGTACTCTGTGATGGGCCTTCCTGTAGCCACACATGTTGGAAGCTTCCCTTCTCCCCTATTAAACACAAGGAAGAAAAATAGTATCACAAGATATAGATAATGTTATAGAACTATGTATTGTCGAAGGCTTTATAGACCTATATTAGCCATTTGTTCAAACCTAAGATTACAAGTGTGAATTACAAACATTTCATCAGTATACAGCAGATCTAACTGGTATAAAAAAGAAGTCTGAATTGCAATGCATAGGACAATTATTTTTAAAATTAAAAATGTAGTGTACAGGTAGTCCTCGTTGAGTGACCACAATTGGGATCGGCAACTGAGTTGTTAAGCGAAGTGGTCACTAAGTGAAACCACAACTGTGCTTATGATCTTACGTCAGCTTTCCTTTGCTTTACAGACCTGCAAAGGTCATAAATGAGAGGACTGGTTGCAAAGTTACTTTTTCATCACTGTTGTAACTGCAAATGGTTGCTAAACGAGGACTACCTGCATAAAGAACAATATTCAACACTGAACAAGAAGGCTTTCTGTTAATGCAAAGGGAGAATCCTGTCCTCTCCTTCTCTCATGTTTCTCTCCCTTAATCGAAACAGATTTTGGGGACAGGCAGAATTGCAGGGTAAAAGAGAATCTGTACTACCTACAATATTTATTCTGCTGCTAGACATGCACCACTGATTTCCACCAAAATCAAGATAAATATATTAAGAGCACTAAGCTTACTCTTCAAGAAGACCATCCAAGTCTGACTTTTTGCTGTCTTTAGGATAGTGTTTTGTGAATATCTGCAGGGCAAGTTCTTCATATTGCTGCTTCTGGTCTGGACCAAGATTTTCTAAAGATTCCAGTTTAACAAAAGCTTTTGAACAGGTACCAAATGCTCTGTTAGCACATGCACAGAGAGCCAATAGGGAATAGATTTCTACAGCAGGAATAATGTCTTCATAATCCCTCAAGTGAAGAGCTGTTAAAGTAGAAAGCAATAGATCCACAACATATCCATCTATTAAATTAAATAAGCAGTTTAATTACATAAATATTAATATATTAATGTATTAAGAATAATTGGCTGGCACCCAATTATTGTGATCCACAGTATGAAGGGGCTTAATACAAGCAACAGGAAAGCTCTACATACAGGAGAACTCTACTATCTATACTAAATCCCAAAACTGGAAGAAATGTGTTCAGCGTCTGGAATACAATAGTTGACCGTTTAAGTGGTCAATATTCATAAATGATTCAAGCTGAGAGTTTTAGATGTTTAGCAACTTCAGTGAGGTTTCTTTTGTGGAAAGAATTTTCCCAGACTTATGGGATATAATAGGGAACTTGAAAACAGTTGCTTAAGGACTGGATAGGCAATGCAAAAATTGCACCATGAACCTTTGGAACAGAACCATGAATCCGAAGTGAAAAAAAGGCAGTGTTTCACAAGGAGCCGTCATACCTGTTTTCATTGCTGTATCCACATAACCTTCATACAGCTGTCTTTGGGCAAGTAGAAAAAAATGGTAAGCCTCAGCTCCTCGCCAAGCACTATCGATCAGGCGACTATCTGTGGAAAGAACATCTTCTTCCAGCAAGCTAGCTAATGCTGAAGTAGCCTGGAATGAAAGATGTAATAAAAGAAAGCAAACAAGTGACAGCATGCCTATTTTCTGCATTAAGTTAGCATGAACTTCATTGTAATAATGCAGTTCATGATACATAACAACATAACTTGTACAGCAGCAAAGTATAAACAACAAGGAAAGCTTTTAAAGGGAAGTAAACTATTCTAATAAGCCCGTGTTTATTTCTTGAATTACATGTGCATCATAAAACAAAACACATTTACTTGGATAACAGTCTGATTGATGCACAGAACTCATTCATTTCAGAAGGGGGAGGCCACACTGTATACAACCAGGTGCCAATAAAAGGGATCAAGAAGCTGTTTCACCCAAAGTTTTCCTCCTACTGATTACAATTGTTCTTAACGGAGATGTGTCACTGGAAATTCTGTGATTTTTCTTTTTTCTATGGGAGATGTAAACAAAGGGAAACTGTGAGAGGAGCAGCAGTGGCTTCTGCAAGATGGTGAGTATAGAGCAAGTGTTCTGTATGTGCATCAATTGTCACAAGCCTGCAAAAAAGGGGCAGGGCCTGGCCCATAATGCTGCATCCACCACCTTGCAGATATCGACCTCTCCCCCCAAAAATGCTCATGGTGAGGAATCTATCCTATTTTGACATATGGCTTTGACCGGATACATTTGTAAAACCATTTTCAAAAGGGTGTTCTAAATATTTTTGGATAATATTGAGAGGAAACATGAGTGGTCATATTATGGAAATACTTCACAACTCCATCCTGATAGGTATTCCTTGCAGTCACACTGGTAGGTGATCAAACTTTTCAAAACTATACCTCTGAAGTCTTTCCTTTGACTTTTCCTCTCTGCGCATTTTTCATTTGTTCGTGATATTGTTCAACAAGTAAAGCTGACATGACGTATAGCTTTTTAACCCGTAAAGGTTTGGCTCTCTTTTTAGCCTCTTCATCTGCAATCTTTAAAAGATAAACATTACAAATTAGATTTATTTTTTGTAATTACAATGCCATATACAAAACTAAGGTTATAAAAGTATTTTGAACAACATACAGATTTGTATCCTACTTAGACATTTGTGAAAAACTGACAATACTCCAAGCTGTTTTCCCTTTAATAATTTTTTCCCATGCCTGGAAACAAAGGATTTCCTAATATAAGTCTTTTTTTTGCATTCTTATTAAGTTGAATATAACCCATAACAAACACTGTTGCAGAATGAAAAAATAGGCATAATATGGATCCTTTTGGAGGGAGGAATATGTGCAGTTTCTCTTTAGTTGGGAACAAAATGCTAATTTGCCTGTGAAAGGTAAATTTAATGAACTTTAATATCATAGGCATACAATATTAAAGATATCTTCATAAGCTTTCATCCAGAGAATTAGGTGTCAAAAATCATACACGTGGTTAGTCTTCATGCTTCTGGCCGTGAGTTTCAGAAGAATGTAAGGAAAGGAGCTTCCTGTGGAAAATGGCCAACTGAACAACTTTGCCTGTGAGCTCCACGGGCAGAGCTGGCAACGTGGAGGTTTTTTTTGGGTACAGACTGGTTTTTCTGTAGCCCCAAGTGTTTTTCCGGATTAAGGAAAACACTAAGAATTGACCCATTTGTCCTCCAGACGGTGAGTTGCAGCCAGGAGACCGTACACGGTGTCTGCGACCGAGCGGTAAGACTACACCGGGAGGCTGGGATTTAATCTTGTCAATCCCACGCTTGCATTCCCTTATTAAAAAGGGAGTTAAGTCGTTGTCTTTCTACATCTTAAACACCCAATTTGTTTTTAAGTTCTGTATTTTAAGAGAAGCTTTTTGCAGTAAGAAAAAGCGGAATCTCTGGGTGATTATAGTTATTTTTGGAACTTCTTATTACAAAAAAAAAGTTTTGGCTTTCTTCCCCACCTGGGTTATATTTAAAGTAATACTGTAATACTGCCTTTCTGTTGTTATCTTTCTGGCTAAATTCCAAGGATGAAGTGTTTTTTTTTTCTTCTCTTCATGTATCTATTATTTTAAATTGTACTTTCTGTTTACTTTTTTTTTCCTACTGTCTCCCTGAATATTTTCTTTGGTTAATTTTGGATTAATTCATTAACCTCTATTTTTGTGAGTTAACTTTTTAGGGTGTGCTATAATTTACTGTTTGAATAATGGAAGAGTTTAAAGAAGATTTAAGAAAATTACGTTGTCAGCAAGAAAATATCCCCTTAAAGGGCTTTATATAGGGATGAGATCTTGGTCAAAATGGAACAATTATGTGAAAATACTATGATTGAAGAAGACGACACAGGAAAAGATGGCGTTTTTGCTGTTCTGGGCGAAAATGAAATGCTCTCGGCTGAGAATTCTGAACTGATGTTTATGGGATTAAAATGACTGTTTAATTTTAAGATTGTAGAAAGAGTTGCTAAGTGGTGGGAATGTTTTGACTGTTTCGGTCAATGTTTTGGGAAACAAGACTGTGCTGTGGGGGAGTTTTTTTTCTCTTTCGCTGGAAACTTTTTTTTCTCTTTCGCTGGAAACTTTGTATTTCCTAAAGTTATTGTACATCTCTGTAAAAAAAAAAAAAGTGCTGTTGGAGTGATGTTGAAATATGCCCTGGTATATTTTGAGGAGGGGTAAAAAATTAAGAATATTTAATTGGACTGATAATGAGGTTAATCTGACTTATAGGATTTTTGATTTCTAAGACTTAAAAGATATTTTTTATTCTGGTAATATTTCATATTGTTTTTTAAGCATAATTAGGGTTAAGATAGTTAATTGCCCTGGTCATCTCCCACATAGACAATTGCAATGCGCTCTACATGGGGCTACCCTTGAAGAGTATCCGGAAGCTTCAACTGGTCCAGAATGCGGCTGCGCGTGCAGTTATGGGTGCCCCAAGGTCGGCACATGTGACACCTCTGCTGCGCAAGCTGCATTGGTTACCGGTTTGCTTCCGGGTCCAATTCAAGGTGTTGGTTGTCACCTTTAAAGCCCTACATGGCATGGGACCAGGTTACCTAAAGGACCGCCTCATCCCCAGAACATCGACCCGCTCCACCCGGCTATGCAGAGAGGGCTTGCTTCGGACCCCGTCTATAAGAGAATTCCACCTGACGGGGTCCAGGAGGCGGGCTTTCTCGGCAGTGGCACCCGCCCTCTGGAATATTCTGCCCCTGGAGGTGAGGCTAGCCCCCACACTTATGACCTTCCGGAAACAACTGAAGACCTGGCTCTGCCACCTCGCTTGGGATGGGGGGAGTAATAGCTCCTCTTGGGGTTGGCTTGCTCCATAGGGTTCTTTAAAGCCTAACATCAGAGCCTCTTGGATTTTATATATTTAATTATATTATGTATTCTATTTTATAAATTTTTATATGTTTTAATTGCTGGCTTGGTGTAAACCGCCCAGAGTCCCCTCCGGAATGGGGGGAGATGGGCGGTGATATAAGTTAGAAATATAAATAAATAAATAAATAAATAAATAATTATATAAGTAGACAATTTATAAAAATTAAGAATATATAATTGGATTGATAAAGAGATTAATATGATTGTTTCATAGGGTTATAGATTTATACAACTTAAAGGATATTGATAAGATATAATGTTTTATACTGTCTTTGAGATCTAATAGAGTTAAGATTGTTTACTATAAAGGCAGAAGATTTATCTGTTTTCATAATTTGATGTGTATTGTGTAGACAGAAGTATATAGAATAGTAGTAGAAGGGGGAATAAAATTATTAAATGGATTATTTTTTAAGAGGAAGGGATTGAAGTAAAAAATTAAATATATGTATACATATATATATTATGTAAGGGGAAGGAGCAATTGTATTAGAGATTTATATATGTGTTATTGGAAAGATTTATAGAAATAATGTGATTATGGTTTGACTTAGAGGAAGGGTTTGTTTGTGGAAATTGTTGTATATTCTTGCTGTGAAAAGTGGGAAGCCACCTATGTATATGTAACTTTCTAGAAGTTTTCTCTTTTCTGTTTTTGCACCTTTAATGTTTTTCTTTCTGTATGTAGTATTTTTTCTTTTTTGTAGTGTTTTATCTTTGTTCTAAAAAATAATAAAAAACTTTGTATCGACAAGAAGAATGTAAGGAAAAACAAGCTGTAGAAGCAACTTCTAGGTCAGTACAATACAGCTGCTGCCGAACAAACAGATAAATGCTAACTATGTGCTCCAAATCTCCTCTATGCATATAAAGGCTTCAACAGATAAAATACATAGTATAACAAGAGAAATGTGTATAATTATTCCCAGGAATAGAAGGATCAATGGGTAAAATGAAAGATCTAGCATGGATGAAAACTGTCAACTTCTTAAATAGTAAGCATTAAGCTACGCCCAGTATTACACCAGTGGACTTTTGTATCCACCAAAACATGCCCCAAATCTTCTGCAGCAGAAAGAGAAGAATCTATTCCACTGGCAGATACTAAATGATAATCACTGTTTTTACTACCCCCCGCCATCTTTCTTTTTTTTTTTCAGATATCCTATAATAACAGTACCTTGAACATCAGCTTCGCAGCATCAAAGAAATAATTGGCTTTACGATATAGTTCAACAGCATCAAGAGGTTTATTCTTTTCCAATAACTGAGACGCATATCTAGCTAGAAGAGAACCAATCTCTTTCATATTGTGTTCCTTAGCTAGTTCAACAGCTTTACTCCACTAGAAGAAAAAGCAACAACCATTAATCAATGCAAATCCAAATATTTAACAAGGAGCCACTCTTAAATAAATGTACTCCCTTATGAGAGGAAATAATCTAGGAGGCTTTAATATTACTAGGTCACTAGTACATCTCATTTTGTAGTGATATATAGGGACTGTAGCCTTGTGGAACAGTTCCCACTGATACTGTTGTGGGAAACTAGGGCTAAATAAACTTGTGGTCCTAGTAAGACTTTAAAGTCACTGTTGTCCTTTTACATGACTTCTTAAGATAACTATATGTCACGGAGCTACAAGAGATTTACTAAACAGTGTTTTTAATTGAAAATTCTGCCTTCCTTTTGTGTTAGGGTGACAGCTTAAGTAGCATAATTCACTATTTGCATCACTGCAGCTTGAATTGAGTTTTTTTATCTAAAAAACCAAAAATAGCAGTTGAGGTCACTGAGAGATGGATGACTGTGAGAAAGAACGTTTGGAGTCCTTGTAACAACCAAGCTCAGAGAGCACCAAGGACTCCACAGTTCAACCCTGAGCTACATATATTCTCTTCTATTGAAAGAAAGTTTACTGTAAATTTGTTGGTTTAGAGAAAACACGTGATAAAGAGAATAGGCTTGAGTTACAGAATGTTTTGTGTGAATATAGACAAATAGTTATATAGACATATAGTTGGTTGCTGAATGCTAAGAGTGGTACATTATAAAATTAAATCATGTGGAAAATGAATAGAAAGCCTAGGGAATGGTTCAATACTTAGCAGAAAGTAAGACAAGTATGTGTGGTGTTCCTTCAGTAGTTAAATGTATTTATGTATAAATGTTTAAGGAATGATTATGATAATATTAGAGGTACGTTTGTCAGGGACATGAATGTATATATTGAATGCAAGTCCCCCAAACAATGTCTCCTACATTATGCTTATATTTTTACCTGGTTGAGATTAACACAGACATCTACTGCATCCTTTGGTCTGTTACATTTCAGAAAGGCAGCTACAGCTTGTTCACACATCCCCACCGTAACAAACTTATGGCTTATGTCCTAAAAGATATGGAAAAGTATCATTAAATTCTAGAACAGTAGCAGTGTACAGTATCAAAACTTCTAACAAATTGACTGTGGCATGTGCTGGCAAAGAGCCTCGTTCAGCACATGATAAATACAAAACATGATATACTGGTAAGAAAGATTAATCAGGGGAATTATTATTACAATCTTTTCCAGTGTTTTATTGTTCATACTTTTGATATAGTTATATAATAATTTTAAAGAGTACATCAGGTTACACAAACATACCAAGTTATATAAATTTAAAGTGCTAACCTATGATATGCTTCTTTTGCTTTATAATATACATAAAACCATTTCACAATCACCGCCCCTTTGGGTATTCAATCTTAAAAATGTGTATGCCTGAGGTTATTTTTGTCCTAAAGATCATATATGATAAAAATATCATTTTTAAGGGGCGCGATGGCTCAGGGGTTAAGATGCCAGGCTTGTCGATCAGAAAGTCGGCGGTTCGAGACCCTAGCGCCGTGTGAAGGAGTGAGCTCCCGCACTCGCCCCAGCTCTTGCCAACCTAGCAATTCGAAAGCATGCAAATGCAAGTAGATGAATAGGTACCACTTCCGTGGGATGGTAACAGCGTTCCGCGTGCGTCATGCCAGCCACATGACTGCAGAAGCGTCTTCGGACAGCGCTCGCTCTTTGGCTAAGAAACGGAGATGAGCACCGGCCCCTAGAGTCGGACACGACTGTGCAGGGGAAAACCTTTACCTTTACCTGTCATTTTTAAAGTTTATTGGATGTCATTTTTTTTTCACTACTTTCCTTTCAACATGAGGAACAACCTGATTTTTAAATTTTCCATTTATGTCTTCAGTATTGTTATCCTCAGTAGAAACAGACCACTGGTAGTAGAAGTGAGGTTTTTTTCCAGATAAAAAACTTGCTCAAATCAACAAAATACAGAATACATATACCCAGAAGCCAGTCTCCCAGAACACAGCTGACATCCTTCAAGGTAAGCAGCTTACAGTGACTAATCCCAATAAGCAGCTTTTAAAACTCACTGGAAGCAACTTGTTATTTTCTGGAAGCGAGTTAGCCAAATTTTCTAAGGCTTGATAGTCTTCCAGCATATAATAACATTCAGCCAAACGTTCATGGTTTCTGCCTTGTACAAAATAGGGAACTGCATTTGCCCTATAAAGGAGAAAAACAATTGAAAATCCCTGATGATTTGAGAATATTGTTAACTTGTTATGAATACTCAAGGTATAATCAAGTAAAGGCATGATTTCTGAAAAAATGTCCAGTTACTTATAATTCTGTATTGTCACTGCTTTAACAGAATTGATTTTGCACCAGAGACATTTTATGCTTCAGTTATCACAACAGAATAATTCTCTATTTTCCTGCAATTAATTACTTTAATTAAAATTACAATCAGAGAAATACACATACTATTCTATTTTCATCACAAAATGCAAAAATGCTCCCATCTGAGTAAGTTGCAAACAGAATTGGTTACAACTGCAAATTACAAGCATACCATTTCTGTCTGTCTGCAAAGTACTCTCCAATTTCATTGTGTGCTTGTTCAAGGAGGTTATCATCTCCATGGCCTGAGCCTGTTTGCAACAGCTGCACTACTCGAAACCCATTTCCTAGTTTCATTCGTAGGTCAACTGCAAGATCTCTGTAAATACGACAATTATGCAACTTTAGCAAACAAAAACAATGGTATTTACACTGAGTTAGATAGCAAAAGAACAGTGTACAGTAGCAATTCAAATCCCATCTCAACACGTTCTTGGGAAGTGATTTCCTTGGCCTCGGCACCGTTTGCAATAATACTAGCCTGCTTTATATAGACCAGTTTTAGAAATTATTGGATTATGGTTAGAAATACTCTGAACTTTCTAAAGCTATGTCATATATATACATATACATATACGTATCCATATTGTAGCTATTGCTGTAAAAATATTCAGTTTTAAATAACAAAGATGATGATCAAGGGGGGTAAATGACAAAAGCAGTGTTGTGCTGTTGTACCACAAGCTCCACCTGTTCTGTACATGAGTCATGATGTCACACACATGTACAAAAGGGGCAGGCAGGCCCTGCAGTGAAACAACATGATGCTGCTTTTGTCATTCAGACACCTCTGGACACCTCTGAAAATAACTTTATGTCAAACAAAAATTTGAATGCTTTACAAATTTAAATGAGTTAGTTTGACCTATCTCAAATTCTTCTCCATGCTTAATGCTCTTGTTTGTTTTTCTAAGGAGTCCAGTTTGGGAAATGCAGTTTATGTTGGTGTACACTTACACTTTTAAATTAATCAGTTTAAAATGAACATGCCTTCCCACCATCAAATGTTATTATATACTTGGGATTTTTCCTCTTAATTTAAATTGATCTAGTGCGATTACCTTCTATCCATGTCCAAATACATTCTTTCAGCTTCTTCAAATTTTCCAAAATAAACTGCCACTTCAGCTTGCCTAAGTGATTCACTCTGGAGGTTGCAAAGGCGCTTTACAAACTTAATACCTTGATAATTTTTATAGCGTACAAAAGCTTGCTCAGCAGTGTGAAGATCAAGTTTTTGGAGAGCTGTTTCAGCCAGTAGACGCCTATATAAAGTACACGTATTTTAAGTCTACAGAGTTATCATCTTTATTAGTAATAATATATAAATTGGTCCTGTTACAGAATATACCAAAATCAGAATTAAGTCAGATACAATTTCAAAGGCTCATAAATATTTCCTGGTTCAATGCTGTTATCATGAACAGGCTATAGAATAGGAATGTGTAGAGCTTTGATCTGAAAGTAATTTAATCGACTCACTCTTTCACCTCAAATCTTTGAATTGATTCAATGTGGCAAATTGATTCAATTACTTTCAAAGTGATTCAGCAGCTTGTGGACTTTTGAACTTGCATGCACACGTACATATTTCAATAAACTATTTGAATTGACAGTTCAAATCACATATTACCTCATTCGCACATCCCTACTGTAGAATCCCTAGCCATTCCTTCATTAGAAGATTCTTTGAAATCTTATCACAGTATTCCATGAAAAGCTTCAATGTAATATTTCAAAAATTTTGTCTGTCTCTAGGAATGTTAAAGCTAACTGCAAATCTTGAAAAAAGAGTGGCTGCTTTAATGAGTAGCTAAGAAGAGTTGTGCGTGTAATTCTTCCAAACTAGTTTTGAAGCATGTACAGTCCTACTAAGTTTTTCTTTCGAGGTCACAAAACTGTAAGAATTCTCAGGGATCTTCTAGATCATAGCTTTCCAAACTGTGTGTCGGGACGCGTTAGTGTGTCGGCTGCAGTGTCTGGGTGTGTCGTGGCTGCTGCTGCCTCCTGGCTTCCGCGCAGGTCCTAGTGCCTGCCTTGTGCCCTGCTGCCTCCAAACCTGCTGTGATTCCGCGCAGGTCCTAGTGCCTGCCTTGTGCCTTGCTGCCTCCAAACCTGCTGTGATTCTGCGCAGGTCCTAGTGCCTGCCTTGTGCCCTGCTGTAAGAGTGTGTCGCGAAATGATGCATGTCTAAAAAGTGTGTCACCAACATGAAAAGTTTGGAAAGCTCTGTTCTAGTCCCAGTTTTACCTCTGAACTTGGTACCCTTCCTTTTGTTCATTCTCTTTTTCTTTTTAACTAGGATAATTGAACTTACTGGGAAAAAAAACTGCCTGCCCATTATAGAAGCAAGAAATGTCTATTCATGGTTCATGAGGAACAAATAGCCGTCAGATGTTACCCATAATTTCTCTATGTCCAATATTCTCTGCTGGTAACATTATATTAATAATAGGAATTAATGCAAACTACCATTATGAATCATTATACTGATTATAAGCTGTAGAAAAAAATGGAAATAGATTTTTACCAAAGTCTTGGATGTGAATTTTCTTCAATGAACTGGGAAGATTCTGTAATCCCTGCTTCTTTAACAATTGCCTGAGCATCTCGTAGTGATCTAATATCAAAATGAATTATGTAGTCCTTATTAGGGTGTTCAGGATTCTATTTAAATGGAGAAAAAAAATCTCTTACTCCTTTCCAATCAAGCTATTATTTTGCACATGGCATTTTCTTTAAAAGGATCTTTTACTTACCTTTAATATTTCATCCAATAAGACAGATTTAATTTCTAAATCTTCAAAGTTGCAAATGTATCCTGAAGTCTGAATGGGCTCCTTGGAATACATACATAAAGGTAATTAATGGTAAAAAGTGCATTTTGGAAGTGCTACACAAAGTCTCTTTGAATCCTGCTTAAAAGACTTTTACCCATACTACTATAGTTTCAACATCTGCAGTTAGAGTGCTCAAGGGGTTGAACACTATCTGTACAAAGAAAGAAAACTAAATAATTTGAAGCTTTTTAGTTTAAAAATCAGTGATTAAGGAAGATCTATGAAATTAAAAAATACTAATCAAACAAGATATGATTGTAACTGTTATGAATGGTTATCAAAGATGGCTTTAAAGGCTGTTCAGACAAATGGAGGATATTCAATGGTGATAGCCAAAAGCTATGAAGACAAGTTAATTTTTTATTACCAGATGGTTAGGATAAAAAAAAGAGCTATCACCTTTATACCCTACTTGTGACCTTCTGAAGTAATAGGCCTATTTTTTTTAATGACACAATGCTGAACCAAATGTTGCTATTATCCAGTATTTTTTATGCTCTTTCCACTCCAAAATTCAATTCATTCATCACTTTATAAATGGTCAGATGGAGAGCAAGGAAGTGGTGGTGGTGGCAAAAATCAAAAGAAAGCACAACTCTTTGAAGGTCCTTAAACTTAAAATGGAACTTTTAGTTCAATTGTATGAACTTCACTTATTTTATTTCCGAAATCCAAAGAGAGTGGTCATGATGGTGATAATAATTAAATTACTGCTTTTTCATTATTGTTAATTGCTCTACCTCGGGATCCAGGTTCCTGAACACATACATTCTTGTTTTCTCCATCATGGCAAACAAGTCTGGATTATCTTTGGCCCATTTCATATCCCAAACATCTCTGCGTTCCAGTTTGAGTTGTTCACCAATTCCTTGGCATCCTGAACCATCTGTTATTCGTGTATCCAAGTCAAAGAAAATCAGCATTCCTAACATGTCTATGATAGCAAGACGACTAAAAATATAATAAAGATAGAAGGAGAAAAAACACTTTTTATTAACATTTCAGCATTAAATTAAAAAAAAAAGTCTCAGGATACACCTTCAGCAATGGAATGGGTGCAAAAACAAAAAGGATTCTACACTGAAGTTTGCTTTGTAATACAAATATAGAGAATAGGAATATTTGTTTAAAGAAAAGGTGATATTCCCAACATAGTTGTTCTTTACCTTAGCTTTTAAAATCTTGTTTTCAGTATAGTACATTGTCTACAAGCCTTCAAGACCTTTTAACCAATTTATAAGAATTGTAAATAAAAAATTGAGAAGCAATTTAATAACAAACTTTTCTTTTCTTACCTTGACTTGCAATTCAAAGACATTTGATAGGGTCGACAGTTTAGGAGATATTTTCGAATTAAACCAACATTGGGCAGCCTGTAACTCTGAATGGTGCCAGATTCTCTTCCCTAGACAAAAATAAGCGCTAAATAGTGAGGTAGTATGAAGCAAAAAGATTCCTCACTAGAGGCATTTAGTAATGCTTTTAGTGTATCATGTCATTTAACAAACCTTTGATGCAATTCAGAAAGGTTTTTGTATTAATATTCTGATTAAATTAGTAACTGGCTAAATGAATAACTGGTGCATTCGAGTATGCATATGTCAGCCTAATAAACTGACATGGGAGATCTTTTGCCTGCACATCTAGCATTCCTCTCTTCAAAATGCATATCAATTATAGAGGATATTTTAGTCCTAATTAAGAAAATACTGTTATCACATTTGGTATAAACCAGATTTTTAAACTACGAAAGGCAAAATGCTTGTGCATATTTTCTCTTATAAAACTTAGGTAGTTCCCTAGCTGGGTCACTGTGTTTCTCTCCTAAGTTTCCTCTAACATATTTACTGTATCTGTATACAAATAATTCATAGCTTTAGTTCTGCATTTCTTTTTTTATTATCTAGAAAAATATTTAATGTGTAAAATTGTTTATATGTGTGGTTGGATTGTTCTTTTTAACAGCATGTGATTGAATAACGTGCTTCTATGTATGATCTTGTAACCTTTGCTAGAGTTAGGCTGAAACACTCGCCCCCCAATTTTCAAATAAACTGATTAGAATGTTGTTAAAGTACCATGTGTCTGTGTGTACATTGCTGCAGATTGCCATTTCATTATCATTTTCCCCCTATTCATACCAAAATTCTGTTTGCTTATGTACAATACATAAAGTAATAGGACTATTTCCTTTCTGCTTTCTTATTGGATTGTAATCTGTATTGTTGGGGTTCTGTTACTTTCTGGGCTGAGATATTTTCAATATCCATATTGTTTTCAGAAGAACTCTCCCCAAAGTTCAGCCTAAACTGTCTACATTACACAACAATAATTCATCACTATATTTCTGGGTAGGACATGCCATGGCTTGCCCTCAGAAGGAGAGCAAGCTTTCATGATGCTTTTAAAGAAACAAGAATTTTCTGCTACATTGTTAAAATGGTCTAATTAGAACAGTGAAAGCTCACAGCTTTAGAACAGAGGGAGGTAATCTTTTTATAAGATGGAGGGTTGCAGCTTTAATTTCTACATGTCTTTTGGCTCCTGGGGAGTCACTTCAGAAAGTTCAACTATGTTGATTTGGGGAGGGGTTTGAGAGGCTTAAGAGACAAAATGCTCCTGAAAAAAAGAAAATGTACACCTTAGAAAATTAGTGGTTTTCTCACCAAATTTCTGTGGCTGATCTGGAGTTGGTCTGGTGGCTGTAAAAATAAGACTGACATTGCTATATGGGGCTCACAGGATGTGGGCTGCCCATCACAGAGTCTGGCTTATTGTGACTAAACACAAACATGCTGCAAGTTTGATGAAGCAGTAAAACCTGCAGATTCTCTATATCTCATTTCCTCCAATGCTTCCAGCAGCCATTATCTGGAGTCAGTCAATGTCATCAGCTCGGTGCAGAAAGGATAGGAAGAGTGTCAGGAGAAATGCCAGGGAGGTGGGGAAGAGGACTCCGAAAGGTTACTCTCTCCACTGCCTAAAGCCCCTCCTTCCCTACTGCTACTTCCAGGGTAGCTCCCAAGGGCTTACTGAACACTGAAGTGAACAATGAAAAGAGGAGCACATCTGTCTAGGCAGAGTAAGTGCTGTGCAAACCTGAGTAGTCAGACCAGGATATGCATCTATTTCCCATCTGAGCATCTGGATTAACAACCATCATCATGGCCTTCTGTCTCTTTCTGCCCCAATCCCTCTTCTTTCTGTCTTTCAGATTATTAACCTAAGGACAAGGATAGTCCAGTTACTGGTTTCCCCCCCTAGATCTTTGTAGAAGCATTTTTGGTTGAAGAATGGTACACGGATTCTTAAATGTATAGATTGTATTGAAAGCATTCAAATTCATCATGGCCAGATGATACTACAGTATTTACCTTTAAACTAATTTTACTCTTATCAACTGCTTTAAGAACCATTATATTTGAAAAGCAAAGAACAAATATTGTAAAATAAAACAAAATCACATCTTTACTACTTACAATAATCAGTGTCTTATCAGATGCAGTTATCGAACAAATTGGATCCTTTGTTCCCTGAAACCATATAAATGATACTAATGTAATAGACAAAATTTATTTTATTTCTCTAGAATGAGGTATATAGCAAAATCACTAGGATAAATGAAATAATATTAAAAAAAAAATGTTGATGAGCTATAAAACAGAATATTTCTTTTTAAATGAATAAAAAAGTGACTTCATCCATCTTTAAGATAAACTTGGCACCTGGAATTCAGCTACTGTTTAAAAGGGGAACTCACCTGAAGGACCTTAGCATAGTCAAGAACTCCATCACCTGCTCCAGAAGGACTATCATCCACATGGTAAATCCTGAAAGAACCAAGCAAATATTCCACCGAAGCTATACTGGAAAAATGTACAACCATTTGGGAGAACTTATTCAAATAAAATAGTTTTAAATTCCAATTATTACTCCTGGCATCAGCATACTTTCATGTATTACAAAAGAGACCTGCTTACAAATAACAAATGATTTCAGCTGTATTAGCAATGATTCATAAAACAGCAATTTTAATTCTTTTTAAAAAAAGATAAAAATTCCTTTAAGTTGCTCTTGCTTTTTAGTGACTACATGGACACAATAATGTATGTTCTTGGCACCAATGTGGATGTGGTTTGCTACCGCCTTCTCCTGGAAAGCTTTCTTTCTTCTGCCAAGATTATTAATTAAATGTCATAAAGCCACCTGCAAGAGGTAAGATATACAGTACAGAGAAAAGAGGTAAAAAAAACAATGGACAAACCTCTCCTTGCCTTCTTTTCTGGTCCGTGACACCTGATTAATTTCCATTGCTGTGAGCTTCTTGTCTACACGGTATTGCCAGATATAAAATGCTTCTTTTGAAGCTGCTATGACCTGTGTTTTGGTCATTGTAACAAACAGTGGGGCTATTATAAAATTCAGACAAAAAACATAATTAGAACAGGCACATCAATACTTTGATACAGACTCATTTAGTATCAGATGTGAATAATGAACAGTAACACTGAACAGCGTTGTGCAAAATTGAAGTTCTTAATTAAACATATGCAACTTAAGTTCTTTTAAAAAGCATAAATATGTTTGTAGTCTAAGGACTGAATTGCATTTTGGAAGAATAACATGTCATTTCATGTTATCAACTAATTCACAAGGTTAGTGATGTAAGTTACATTAGTTACATAAGTGTCTGTCTCTCAGCCTCAGTCCTACATGGACAGTAAGAATGTAAAGATATTGTCCATCATCATTACTAGCGGAGAAGACAGTATCCCAGCTGAGCTATTTAAAATCCTAAAAGATGATGCTGTTAAAGTGCTGCACTCAATATGCCAACAAATTTGGAAAACTCAACAGTGGCCACAGGATTGGAAAAGGTCAGTTTACGTTCCAATTCCAAAGAAAGGCAATGCCAAAGAATGCTCAAACTACCGTACAATTGCGCTCATTTCACATGCTAGCAAGGTTATGCTCAAAATCCTACAAGCTAGGCTTCAGCAGTATGTGAACCGAGAACTACCAGAAGTGCAAGCTGGGTTTCGAAGAGGCAGAGGAACTAGAGATCAGATTGCCAACATTCGCTGGATCATGGAAAAAGCAAGAGAGTTCCAGAAAAACATCTACTTCTGCTTCATTGACTACGCTAAAGCCATTGATTGTGTGGATCACAACAAACTGTGGCAAAGTCTTAAAGAGATGGGAGTACCAGACCACCTTACCTGTCTCCTGAGAAACCTGTATGCGGGTCAAGAAGCAACAGTTAGAACCGGACATGGAACAACCGACTGGTTCAAAATCGGGAAAGGAGTACGACAAGGCTGTATATTATCACCCTGCTTATTTAACTTATATGCAGAGTACATCATGAGAAAGGCCGGGCTGGATGAATCACAAGCCGGAGTTAAGATTGCCAGGAGAAATATCAACAACCTCAGATATGCAGACGATACCACCCTAATGGCAGAAAGTGAAGAGGAACTAAAGAGCCTCTTGATGAGGGTGAAAGAGGAGAGTGCAAAAGCTGGCTTGAAACTCAACATTAAAAAAACCCAGATCATGGCATCTGGTCCCATCACTTCCTGGCAAATAGAAGGGGAAGAAATGGAAGCAGTGACAGATTTTATTTTCTTGGGCTCCAAGATCACCGCAGACGGTGACTGCAGCCATGAAATTAAAAGACACTTGCTCCTTGGGAGGAAAGCTATGGCAAACCTAGACAGCATATTAAAAAGCAGAGACATCACCCTGCCGACAAAGGTCCGTATAGTTAAAGCTATGGTTTTTCCAGTAGTAATGTATGGCTGTGAGAGTTGGACCATAAGGAAGGCTGAGCGCCGAAGAATTGATGCTTTCGAGCTGTGGTGCTGGAGAAGACTCTTGAGAGTCCCTTGGACTGCAAGGAGGTCAAACCAGTCAATCCTAAAGGAAATCAACCCTGACTGCTCATTGGAAGGACAGATGCTGAAGCTGAAACTCAAATACTTTGGCCACCTAATGCGAAGAGAGGACTCACTGGAAAAGACCCTGATGCTGGGAAAGACTGAAGGCAAAAGGAGAAGGGGACGGCAGAGGATGAGATGGTTAGATAGCCTCACCGATGTAATGAACATGAATTTGAGTAAACTCCGAGAGACAGTGGAGGACAGGAAGGCCTGGCGTGCTATGGTCCATGAGGTCACGAAGAGTCGAACACGACTAAACGACTGAACAACAACAACAACAACTAGTTTATTCTACACTGAATATTGTATGCTGTGTCAGTTTTGGAACTGGTTCTAGGGAAATATATTTTATAGACAGTTCAGAAATCAGCAAAAGCTAAGTAAAGCAACTTGTAACTTGCAACAAAAAGTTTGGCAAATAACTAGTGTTAATAAGGACAACATACTGAGAATAATGATTATACAAACATACACAGATACACTTGAAATATCTGCTTACCAATATCTATATATTTTGGATCCAAGGGCGTACCAATGGAATTGCAAAGCACAAGTACATACTAGAGAAAAATAAAAACACATGCAATTGTCACAAGGGAAATCCAACACTCTCCAATGTAAGCCAAGATTCTGCATGGATTACATAAATAAGTATGTGAACAATTTATTATTTGAAAATATAATCATATTTTTAACCAGTTGAAGAAGGAAAAAGGAGTAATACCCATGTTTCATTAGTATCAGGTTAGAGGCTTTTCAACTTAAAAAATAACCATAGAATGAAAAGACTCCTTTTCATAAATAAAAGCACCCAGTATTATGTAAGGAGAGCTATCAGCCTCTTCCCTTGTACTACTATAAAAGGTAAAGGTTTCCCCCTGCACAGTCGTGTCCGACTCTAGCGGGCGGTGCTCATCTCTGTTTCTTAGCCGAAGAGCCAGTGCTGTCCGAAGACGCTTCTGCTGGGGAGGACTTGGCATAATTTCCCACCTTTCCCACCCATTTCACCCTACATAAGTAGATACTCATTTTTCTCATCTATCAAGATCTGTGAATCCAAAAAAGGCAATTCCAGAAATTATAATGAACTGAGATATGATTTGTATTAATCACATACTAAGATTATGTTCTTTTGATGGATATATTATCATATAATAACCACACTATCAGTTAAGGCAACATTTAAAAGAATTGCTTTACCATTGCACCAGCGGATTCTGTTTCATCCTCCTCCTTTGCAAGCATTGCACAAGAGATATGAGAAATACAGTAATGATTTTTTTTTTCAGAAGGTAAAGCAGTAGCAGTTCTAGCTAAGTACACAACAGCAGAAGAACATTCTTGTCTGCATCACTTGGACTTCTGAAGTAACTTGTATTTCCATATAGATGATTTTGCAAGGAACTAAGGGAGTTAGAGAAAATGCTTCCTTAGCTGGGAACTATTTTGTCTTCTCCTGCCCAGCCAGATTACATCAACCAAAGTAAATATAACATAACAGCAAAATATTCCAGGTTGAATTCAGCCTGTGGATCTGTAATATGCTTTTTCTACACTGGATATGCAGTTTGTTTTTGTTTCTTTACTAAGCAGTAATAATATCAGGTAAGGCATTCAGTATTGAAGATTTTCTTTGCCATGACATGATTATAAAGTAACTCTCTGTAAGATTTCTAAATTAAAAAACATGATTTCTTTTTATGCTTAAAACATGCTTTTAATGTTTTGAAAAAGGATATAGCTGGGAAGGACTAAGAGATTGAGGGTACAGAAAGGGCAAATGGTAAGTATGTAATCACAGCACTGGCACAATTAAACATTGTGTATGGGCTGTCACTTTAGTGTTATCATGGTTTGCTGCAGATGCTCCTCCATGTGATAGAAATTTACAAATTTCTAAAACGTTGTCACATACAGAAGGAGTGGACCTGTACTTTGTTGAAACCAAAGGTAGTACAGAATCATGCTGAACATTAGGAGGAATTTCATGATGGTAAGAGCGATTAAGCAGTAGAAGTTTGCCTAGAAGAGTGGTACACTCTTTGTTGGAGAAATTGGGGCAGGATGGCCATCTATCAGAGATGGTTTAGTGAATTCCTATACTGAGCAGAGGATTAGACTAGGTAACCTATAATATCCCTTCCAATTCATATGTTCCGTAATACTAGGAACAATTTAGAATTTCATGATAAGACTTCAGTTATAGATTTAAAATAGTTCCAAAGATAGTTAATAAACTTTGTGATTAGTGGACATTTTGATCAAGAAAGGACTAACAGTTGGACTAACAGATAAGGTTATAAAATAAGCAATTATACCTGCAGTTGATTTTCATCTGCTTTAGTTGCCAGAATGCAGAAGTCCCCACAGGTTGTTATGGAGATTAAACTCTTGACAAATTTCAAATACTTTTCATTGTTTTTTATATCCCAGAAGACAACACAATATTCTGGACGATCGGGTCGGGTATATGCATATACTACTGTATTAGTGCAATATCCCCACTGTTAACAAAAACAACAACATTAATACTCAATAACACTGTGTAATATAGTATGCAGAAACATATTGCAGAGAGTCAATACTGATGAACATTTTTCCCATACAGACAACAAATCCCATTTAAAATGTTGACTGCTTCAGATAATTATTTTTTAGTGAGAAAGGTACAGGGTCTTTAAGGGGAAAAAAACCCTTGAACTGATGTTTCCAATAATCTCTATTAGTTATGAGGGATGGGTCTGATGGGAAATGTATTTCAAACATCAGGAAATATCAGGCTGACTACGTCAGTAATAAATAATATAGGCTTTCCAATGTGAGTATTCTCAAGAGAGTTTATAACAATAATCATCACCATCATAAATAGTAAAATTTCATATACAACCCCCCCACACAAAAAAAGTACACAGCAATACATTAGTATTAACTTGGGGGTCCTCTTGGACTCACAACTCCTGCTCGAAGAGCAGGTGGCAGTCGTGGCCAGGAGGGCCTTTGCTCAACTTTGTGTTGTGCGCCAGTTACGCCCTTTCCTTGACCGAGAGGCCCTTCGAACGGTCACTCATGCCCTGGTTGTCTCTCATATAGATTACTGCAATGCACTCTACATGGGGCTACCCTTGAAGAATATCTGGAAGCTACAGCTGGTGCAGAATGCGGCAGCACGGGCAGTTTTAGGTGCATCAAGATCGGTACACATAACACCTCTGCTCCGTGAGCTGCATTGGGTGCCAGTTTGCTTCCGGGTCCAATTCAAGGTGTTGGTTATCACCTTTAAAGCTCTACATGGCACGGGACCAGGTTATCTGAGGGACCGCCTCATCCCCATTACATCTTCCCGTCCCACCCGATCTTGCAGAGAGGGTATGCTGCGGACCCCTTCTATGAAAGAATTCCACCTAACGGGGTCCCGGAGGCGAGCCTTCTCTGCAGCAGCACCTGCTCTATGGAACATCCTCCCACCAGGGATAAGACAGGCCCCCTCGCTCCTGGATTTTAGAAAAAAATTAAAAACCTGGCTCTGTGATCTCGCCTGGTACAAAAAGGAAAGCAGTCAAGCCTGGGGATGGCTGATCCCTTAGAGCCACCTTAGATATCTAAAATATTTTAATCATAGTCAACGTCACTTTAGAACTATCTGCCTCTTGGATTTTATTGTATTTTTATTGTAATTTATTGTATTTGTATTTTTATCACGGTTTTTATTGTACTTTGTTGATATTGTGTTGTGAACCGCCCAGAGTCCCTCCTTGAGGGGGAGATGGGTGGTTATAGAAATTCAACAAACAAATAAATAAATTAATAAATTAGTAAGCAGAACCTCAATTAAAACCAGTTCAGTGTCTGATGTTTTAACAGGTTCCTTACCTTGTAGTCTGGTCGAATATTTGCAAAATAAATACACTGATCAACAGCTAATGCTATTTTTAAACCTCCTCCTTCCCAAGATAAAGCTGATACTTGCTTCCCTGGAATCTTTAAAGTACGCAAATGCTGAAACGACATGATCCATTAATTAGCCGTACACTATTAGAAGTACTTTGAAAATGGGATAACTAAATAGCATATTGAATATTTTCTTTGGATGTTACTGAAAGAGGTTAAGTGAGCTAAGGAAAGTTTATGTATTCTTGGAAAATATTTTTTATTATTCTATTTTTCTTGATCCTTGAATTTCAAAAAATTACATCTAATAATTTTACATACTCACATGAGTAAAGTACTTGAAAGTTGACTACTTCTAATTTGATCCTTACTTTTTTGAATAATAATTACAGGACTTCTGCCTGTAAAAAATCAGATCTTAAAAGGTCTGAACAACTGCAAAGAAATACTTAAACCCAGGTGACAAAAATATCCTCTTAATCTTGTGAAAATGATTGAGACGACCACACATACATTGGAATTAGATCAACATACCACAATGAAAACAATCTTAACTAATGTTAGAGGATATGAGTCATTCATAGTATCTTCAGTATCACTATAACTGTATTATGGTGCCCCAGCTGCTGAAGATACTGCACATATCTTATTTGATTGCAAATTATATTCTGTAGAAAGGACTGTCCACTTAGATTTATATTTAAAAAACAAAAATAGAGAAAGCTTCTCTGCCTTTACTGTTTCTGCCATCTCACAGTTTCATGGAGCACAATTTGAAAATTTTGATTTTTCAACTATCAACATTTGGTTCATTTATTTTACACTGAACACAGGAATAGGAAAATAAAATCCATAATTTTTACCTCACCGAATGGAGAATAGAACTGTACAACATTTATATCTTTATCTTGCACAGGTATCTTCTGGAAGCCTGCAATTGCCAGCACGTTGCCGCAGTGGTTCCACTGGATACTCACAACATTCAGAGCCGCATCAATTAAGACAGGATCTGGTTGTTGTTTTAAATAAATAAACAAATACTGATATAAAAAGCATACACAAAGATATTAATGGAAAGATAATCCTAGTTATATTTGCCCCTTGAATAAGATCTTTAAGCAACTGAATTTATGGTACTTCTTTACAGATCTTACCACAAGTTGTGCTTACTTTGATCATTCTCATGTCTCATTATTTGGCATCTTCCATTGTCAAAACAAATTGCAAGGCAAGGACAATCTGGTTCTACATAGCCCTCTGTTCCTGGGTACCAATGTATTCCTGCAATGCTGAATGCTCCAGTTACATTCACCAAACAGTTCATTTTCATTTTCATCTAAAATAATAATTCAATATACACATGTAAAATATGTCTTCACAAATCTAATTATTGTATGATTGGCTCCAAATAGATCTGAAACCTGAGCCTATGAAAGTGTATTTAAAATAAGAATCATTGGGTTTAACTAAGATTACTCCCAAGTAAGTGAAGAAACCTGAACCACATAATAATACAGTCAGCTTAATATTAATATGTAAATCACAATGTTCTTTTTAAAAGTGAATTAAATAACTTTCTTTTTACATAAGATTTTTTACAACAGATGTATTGTAAGGAAGAAAGAAATAGCTGCAGTTCACAAATCAAGATGACATCCCTTCAATCATCTTCACAAGTAGGCTAATTAGCTGTCCTATGTTGTGCTGTATTAAACACTATGCTATACTACTTTAAATTCCTATGATGACTGAAAAACTCTTTTTAAACCCTGCAATTGCAGAAATTAAAACCATGATTTTATACTGTACTGGTAGTCCTCGACTTACAATTGGGACTGGAATTTCCATTGCGAAGCAATACGGTTGTAAAGTGTGACATCACGTGACCTCATTGCTTAGCTATGGCACTCCCGGGACTCCCCATTGCCATTGTTAATCAAATTCCACTGGTCGTTAGCTAAGGAACCACCCCCATCCAAGCTATTTCGGGCTTGGTCCCCCCCAGCCCCAAGCCTTGGTAAGGTAAGGGACTGCCTCCTCTTCAGCTGCCCCCACCCACCTATCTCCCCCCCATCTCTGCCCTTTTAGCCGCCCAGCACCCTGCCTTGCAAGGTGGCAAGCAGCCCCAGAACTGCCTGGGTCTGGGTCTGCTTGCCATGCTTCGGCTCAGGGGCTTTTTGGCACGCTGCAGCTCTGGGGCTGCAAGAAGCCCCTGAACCGCAGCACAGAGCCATAGCCACTCCTGGAAGCCTCAGCCACCCCAGCCCAGCTGTGCAGTGCAAAGGGGCTTCCTGGTGCACTGCAGCTCTGGGGCTGCAAGAAGCCCGAGCCGCAGTGCAGCGCGAAGCCACAGTGCCCCGGGACGCCCCAACAGCACACCACAAAGCCGCCGCATCCCGGGAAGCCCCAGCAACGCAGCACACCAGTCCCAACTGCAGTCACCCTCGCCACCCTGCACTCTGAGGCCCCTGCCACCCTGCCGCCCCAGCTGATCTTTGCCGTCTCCTTGCTCGTGCTGCTGAGGCATGCCCACCCTGGCCCTTCGCAAAGCAGCTGCTGGCAACGTGAGGCTATCTTCCCCAGGTCTCGCGAGGAAACCGCTGTCCATGACCTTGGGAAGAAAGCCTTGTGTGGCCAGCAGCTGCCTTGTGAAGGGCCAGGCCAGGCATGCTTGGTCAGCAGCGGGAGCACGAAGATGGTGAAGGTCAGCTGAGGTGGCAGGGGCTGTGAAGTTCAAGGGGCCAAAAGGGCATAGATGGGGGGAGAGATAGGTGGGTGGGGGAATTAAAGCGCCCCTGGGGTCGTAAGTGCCAAGTGCCTGAATTCTGATCACGTCACCATGGGGGCGCTGCAACAGCTATAACTTTGGGGACCGGTCATAAGTCCCTTCATTCAGCATGGCTGTAACTTTGAATGGTCGCTGAACGAATGGTCATAGGTTGAGGACTACCTGTATCACTGCAGATTAGGCTGGAATGTTTAGGAAAACTTTTGTAACCGAGAGCAACTGGATACTAAAACCATCCAAAAGGTGACTACTTAGTGGAATATATCTCTAAACTTACCATAAAAGTTCCATGTTTGTCATAAATGTGTATTTCTCCATTGGCCATTCCAAAGAGTAGAGTTTTACCATCTGGAGACCATGCAACATGGTGGAGTTGTACTTTTAAATCCTTTCCCCAAATACGATTCCCTTTTAAAGGAAAATAAATTCAATGTATCTCACAACTAAAACAGAATGTACAAAACTGAAAAAATTAAAAATGGAAACTTACAGAGGAATTTTATCTCTTACACATGCAGAGCAATAGAAAGCTTTATTTCTCTTTTCTCAATGCCTCCATCTAAGCTCTACTTTATAAAAATTACTGATATAAGTTATTGAATATATAAACTTGGATCCAAATATGTGATCTCTACTGTTGATAAGAATACCCTTCAGTCTTCGGTTTCCTTTTTGTGCTGCTGTTGTTACATACCATTCTGTTCCAGAGGATCATCTCACTCAGCATTAAATGTATAGAGAACATAAGGTAGGCTGACCATATTTCTTTGAGACAAAAACGGGACATTGGGATGGCAAAAATGGGACAGGGTTAAACTTATGTAATATTCCGTATTCATGAAAAAGTAAGACGATAAAAAAGTTTTTAAGAGTTTTTAAGATCCATTTGCTGGTCCTTAAACAGATTACTGTATATATAAAAAGATTTTTGTTTTCATTAAAATGAAAAAGTTTTATTACATGAACATATTGAGTGGCGCGACACGGAGGGTTCCAGGCGGTTGGCTTGAAGGAACGGCGAGGCAGGATTAAGTCTGGCAAGGCGACAGATGGTGGAGGAAGTGCAGGGGGACGGAGTCGAAGGCAGGTGAAATCGGCAAGGCAGGGAAGGCACAGGAAGGCGGGGTGTGGCAGCGAGCTGGATCGGTGAGGTTACTGAGGTAGGATTGGCGGCGGCGGCAGGCAGGCAGGGAAGGCACAGGAAGGCGGAGTGTGGTGGCTGGCTGGATCGGCTGGGTCAGGATCGGCGACAGGTAGAGAAGGCACAGGAAGGCTGGGTACAGCGGAGGAGGGAAGAGGTCCTATGGTGCCTTCAAGTTTGAGTTCTGCAGAGGCTTCGGCTGGAGGCAAGAGACGACGCTTGAAGCAGGAGGTGAACAGTTGTCCCTGACAACCCGTTCCTCCTTTGGACGTCCTTTTAAATTCTTTTCTTCCTGCCGTTTTCGGATAGGAACCAACCGGTTCGCTTTCCATTTGGCGCGTCTTGTTGCCCTTTTTTCCCTGGTGCTGATAGGCGGTAGCGGCTCCACCTTTTGATCACTGCCAATCAGCTGCTCCTGGTTTTCCTGCTGCAGGTTTCCCGCCAAATTAAACTGTTGCAATTTTCCAACCGTTGCTGCCGAGCTCCCCCTCCCTCAACTCTGAGTCAGGCTTCATTCTGACATCACCAGTAACACAGTTTTTTAAAAAAACGGGACAAAATTGATATTTATATTAAAACAATGGGACGGTCGGGAAATGTGAAAAAACGGTACTGTCCTGTTGAAAATGGTACGTATGGTCAGCCTAACATAAGGGATTGTGGAAGACAGGAAGGTTCCATTGTTTGAACACTACTCTGTTCCTTTCATAGTAATTTGGCCAGGGAGGTGACATGCGGATGGGTCCAGGCTATGATTAACACATCCTTGTTGGAGAGGGTGGTTCCAACTGCCTTCAAGGAGGCATTGGTACACCCCCTCCTCAAGAAGCCATCCCTGGACCCTACCATCCTGGACAATTTTCGTCCAGTCTCCCACCTTCCCTTTTTGGGAAAGGTGGTTGAGAAAGTGGTGGCCTTGCAACTTCAAAGGACCCTGGATGAAGCGGATTATCTTGACCCTTTTCAGTCAGGTTTCAGGCCGGGACATGGGACGGAGACTGCATTGGTTGCGCTTATGGATGATCTCTGGCGGGAGCGGGATGGAGGTAGTGCATCCATCCTTGCTCTCTTGGATCTCTCAGCGGCTTTCGATACCATCGACCATGGTATCCTTTTGGGGCGGCTTAGGGAGTTGGGGGTGGGCGACGTAGTTTTACGCTGGTTCACCTCCTTCCTCCGAGGCCACTCCCAGTGGTAATAGGAGAGGAGAGATCTGACCCCCAGCCCCTCTTGTGTGGGGTGCTGCAGGGTTCGGTTCTCTCTCCTCTCCTATTTAACATCTACATGAAACCGCTGGGTGAGGTCATCCGACACCATGGGATGAGGTATCATCAGTATGCTGAAGATACTCAATTGTATATCTCCATCCCTGGTGAAGTAAATGATGCAGTGACCACCCTGTCCCAGTGCCTGGGGGCTGTGAGGGCCTGGATGGGGAACAACAGGCTTCAATTGAACCCTAGCAAGACTGAGTGGCTGTGGATTGATGGCTTAGCGTCTTCTGGGAAATTATCATCTTTGGTTCTCAATGGGGTAGCACTACCCCGTTCGGAACCGGTGTGGAACTTGGGGGTCCTTCTAGACTCACGACTCCTGCTCGAAGAGCAGGTGGCAGTCGTGGCTAGGAGGGCTTTTGCACAACTTTGGTTGGTGCGCCAGTTACGCCCATTCCTGGATCGCGACACCCTCCGAACAGTCACTCATGCTCTCGTCATCTCCCATGTAGATTATTGCAACGAGCTCTACATGGGGCTACCCTTGAAGACTATCCGGAAGCTTCAGCTGGTGCAGAATGCAGCCGCGCGAGCAATTTTGGGTCCACCAAAATCTGCACATATAACACCTTTGCTCCGCGAGCTGCATTGGGTGCCAGTTTGCTTCCGGGTACAATTCAAGGTGTTGGTTATTACCTTTAAAGCCCTACATGGCATGGGGCCAGAATACCTCAGGGACCGTCTTATCCCCATTTTATCAACCCGCCCCACCCGGTCATTCAGAGAGGGCCTGCTACGAACTCCATCAATTAAAGAGTGTTATCTGATGGGGTCTAGGAGACGAGTCTTCTGTGTAGTGGCACCCACACTGTGGAACATCTTGCCCCCAGAGTTGAGACAGATCCCCTCCCTCCCGACCTTTAGGAAAGAACTGAAGACCTGGTTCTGCCGCCTCGCATGGGAAGGAGGAAACAATAGTTCCTCATGGGGGTGGCTAATTCCTTAATCTTATAATGTCTTTCCTTATTAATTCTATCGTCCATCTGGATTTATAATTATTTATTATTTTTATATATATTGTATAATTGATGTTTTATATTTTATATTCTATTTTAACTATTTTATTGTAAACCGCCCAGAGTTCCCCGTTGGGGGAGATGGGCGGTTATATAAATAAAATAAATAATAAAATAAATAATAAATAGTAATTAAATTAGGAGACTAATTGAATTAGGGCATTAACTGCTTTAAGAATACATGTCAAAAACTGAGATGGTATTATATGAAAATCATATAACATATTATTTTGGCTTTATTATCTCCTGATATTGTACATACTCATAATTATATATTAATATACATTTATTCCAACCTATATTCCAATAAAGCTACTTGGGTTATTTAAAAATGATATTCATGTACTAGGAAAGCAAAACTTAAATATACCTTAATTTCAAATGCTGATCATTTATTATTTATAGGTATTCTTAAAATATAGCAAATAACTATTTTTTTACTCCAGTAAACTTTTTTCCCCTTAACTTTTACTTTAATATGGAAACAAATGATAAAGTAAAATATATGGAAAATTCCTTCTCTGTAGTCAGATATTGCCAACTGAATATAAGTTACTGCAAAATACTGGAATCTAACAGTTCTTGTCTATAAAAATATTCTTTTTAGAGAACTATCACTCCAGTGATGGTAATGAAATGTTTGAAGGGATATGTGGGAACGCATGGGTTAGCCTCTTCCGCTCAATGATGTGTGAAGCATTCACATCCCCTACACCTTTTTTGGCTCCCTCCCTCAGCTTTATATGTTGAACAGAAAGACCTGATGGGAAACTGCACATTTGGTTAAATAAGTTTAGAATCCTGCATAATCTAAAAATTACAGCTATTGGGAAGGTCTTAAGTGCATTCAGCTGAATGCGTGGAAACATACTTTTAGTCCTTCCTACTCAAGGCATGGGAATCTGGAGATGGAGCTAGTGGGGCAATGTGTGCAAGGGAATTATTTCTGAAGGGAGCTAGCACTATAAGTATTATTAAAATTTCAAGATACTGCATATCCTATTAATACAAGTAGTACTTTACCGTCCACAGAACCAACGATTACAGCACCATCTTCATATATTATGCAAATTTTCTGCCCATCAGCATTCCATCTCATGCTTCTAACAACAGACTTATTTCTATTGTTGATCATCTCCTCATACCAAGCACCTAAAGCCAACGGGAAAAAAAATCATCCATACCTACAACACTACTATTTTTCATCTGAACTATTTTTATTGAAAGTAACCCAAATGGAATTATTTGCAAAGTCAGTAATTTCTATTGAGCTGGACACTGACTACTCACAGTTACTCTGTCACTGCCACAAAGCTGCTCTGGAGAGCATTCCAACACTGAGAGATAGAGTTGGGGGCGGTAAAGAAGGTGTTCTTAAAAACTGCTCTTCCTTTCTGCTTCCCAGCAGAAGGAAGTTTTGACATGTATGTAATAACATATTTATGTTTAACTGTTTCATTAAAAAAAAAAGCTCATACAGCTCTAGATTTCATCTGGTAGTCTATGGTTTTTCACAACTTTACTCCTAATCCACAGCCTCAGAGGCTGTGAAACTGAAGAAGCTTCCCAAATATTCTAGTATCAGCACAACATGGGACTAAAGAAATGTATTTAGTTGGTGGGAAGAATGCCAACATGATATTAATTTAAGAATAAATCTCTTAGAATAAACTGCCACATTAATATTTTTGAAATAAATAATTCTGCTTAGAGTCTTTTAGCCTGCAACTAAAGATCCAAAGGCATACTGTAGAAGTCTCTGAGCCAACTAAGAATTGAAATGCCACAATTATATGATAGCCAATGTCCAGCAAATCACCTACCTTTATACAGCATCCACACAATAATAAGCCCATGCTCATCACTACTAGTTAGCTTTTGATACTGTTCGTTCCAAGTTACTACTTGCACAGCACCTATAAAATTACATAATGATACTGTTGAATTACACTAACAGCAACAAGGTAATTTGGGAAGAAAAGTAATGTATTGTTCTATTAAAAATAAGCATCATATATACATATATGATTTTATATTCATCATAATAGGATTGTGAACTCATTCATATATATACAAACACGCATGTGTGTATAGGTTTATAAAAATATGTGAACAATTCTATAGAATCAGATTTTGGAGACTAGAAATTAACTCTTTCCTTCCATTCACAGAAATCTCCACTGTCTTGAAGAACCTTACATCAATGGACAGACTCCACTGCATCCAATCATTCTCATTATACACATACACATACCATATAGAAATGTTTCTTAACAGATTTTTTTTCAATCCAACAATATTTCATTCCAGATAAAGCAAGTTTAACCATGTCCTAACTTGCTCCTAACATCATCTGAGCTACTTGTCCCAGGTTGAGCATTACTTATTGTGCAGAAGGCTGAACCAAAATAAGAACTGAATATTCCAAATTTTTCTATCTTTTGCTAGGATACCATCTTAGCACCATCTTCCTTAAGAACCAGGCTTATCACATCTTTCTTCTTTAATGCCTAACACAAACAAAGAAGTTCGTTTTGTTGATTTTAATCCTTTTGAAGCCTAATTTCATTCTAACATCCTTCCTTACAGTATCATCACACAATAACCCCCATCCACCTACTCACATTGCCCTGGTATGTACTTTGCTGGCTCTTTTGTTGCCCATGATATTGTCCTAAGAGTAATTTGAGTATCTGGCTCAGAGCTTTTGCCACCCACAGAAATTAGAGTAATGCTCTCTGGATCAGTTATTTAAGGTCTCTACCATTAAGGCCTTTTACATGACATTGTAAGCCACAAACCAAGAAACCAGTAACTTTATTTATGTTCTAATATCCTATCTTCCCTCCAGCAAAGGAGATCGTTACCTTGTCGTGGTGCTGGAGCTTGAGCACCTCAATGAAACCATGAGCTAAACCGTGAAGGGACACCCAAGACGGGAAGGTCGTGGCAGAGAGGTCAGACTAAATACGATCCCTGGGGAAGGTAATGGCAACCCACCCCAGTATTCTTGCCGTGAAAACTAAATGGATCAGTACAACCAGAGATATGTCGGTATACCATCGGAAGATGGGACTCCCAGGTCAGAAGATGGTCAAAATGCTACTGGGGAGGAACAGAGGATACGTTCAACTAGCCCCAGACGTGATGACGCAGCTAGCTCAAAGCCGAAAGGACGGCTAGCGGCCGACGGTGCTGGTGGTGAACGATGAATCCGATGTTCTAAAGATCAACACACCATAGGAACCTGGAATGTAACATCTATGAGCCAGGGCAAATTGGATGTGGTTATTGGTGAGATGTCAAGATTAAATATAGACATTTTAGGTGTCAGTGAACTGAAATGGACTGGAATGGGCCACTTCACATCAGATGACCACCAGATCTACTACTGTGGACAAGAGGACCACAGAAGAAATGGAGTAGCCTTCATAATTAATAACAAAGTGGCTAAAGCAGTACTTGGATACAATCCAAAAAACGATAGAATGATCTCAATTCGAATTCAGGGGAAGCCATTTAACATCACAGTGATCCAAATATACGCCCCAACCACAGATGCTGAAGAAGCAGAAGTAGATCAGTTCTATGAGGATCTGCAGCACCTACTGGATAATACACCAAAAAGAGATGTTATTTTCATTACAGGAGACTGGAATGCTAAGGTGGGTAGTCAGACGACACCTGGAATTACAGGCAAGCATGGTCTGGGAGAACAAAATGAAGCAGGACATAGGCTGATAGAATTTTGCCAAGACAACTCACTGTGCATAACAAACACTCTCTTCCAACAACCTAAAAGACGACTTTATACATGGACTTCACCAGATGGTCGACACCGAAATCAGATTGACTACATCCTTTGCAGCCAAAGGTGGCAGACATCTATACAGTCGGTAAAAACAAGACCTGGAGCTGACTGTAGTTCAGATCACGAACTTCTTATTGCAAAATTTAGAATCAGACTAAAGAGAATAGGGAAGACCCACAGATCAGTTAGATATGAGCTCACTAATATTCCTAAGGAGTATGCAGTGGAGGTGAAGAATAGATTTAAGGGACTAGATTTAGTAGATAGGGTCCCGGAAGAACTATGGACAGAAGTTCGCAACATTGTTCAGGAGGCGGCAACAAAAAACGTCCCAAAGAAAAAGAAAACCAAGAAGGCAAGATGGCTGTCTGCTGAGACACTGGAAGTAGCCCAAGAAAGAAGGAAAGCAAAAGGCAACAGTGGTAGGGGGAGATATGCCCAATTAAATGCAAAATTCCAGAGGTTAGCCAGAAGAGATAAGGAATTATTTTTAAACAAGCAATGTGCGGAAGTGGAAGAAGACAATAGAATAGGAAGGACAAGAGACCACTTCCAGAAAATTAGAAACATCGGAGGTAAATTCCAGGCAAAAATGGGTATGATCAAAAACAAAGATGGTAAGGACCTAACAGAAACAGAAGAGATCAAGAAAAGGTGGCAAGAATATACGGAAGATCTGTATAGGAAGGATAATAATATTGGAGATAGCTTTGACGGTGTGGTCAGTGAGTTAGAGCCAGACATCCTGAAGAGTGAGGTTGAATGGGCCTTAAGAAGCATTGCTAATAACAAGGCAGCAGGAGACGATGGTATCCCAGCTGAACTGTTTAAAATCTTGCAAGATGATGCTGTCAAGGTGATGCATGCCATATGCCAGCAAATTTGGAAAACACAAGAATGGCCATCAGATTGGAAAAAATCAACTTATATCCCCATACCAAAAAAGGGAAGCACTAAAGAATGTTCAAACTATCGAACAGTGGCACTTATTTCACATGCCAGTAAGGTAATGCTCAAGATTTTGCAAGGTAGACTCCAGCAATTCATGGAGCGAGAATTGCCAGATGTACAAGCTGGGTTTAGAAAAGGCAGAGGAACTAGAGACCAAATTGCCAATATCCGCTGGATAATGGAGAAAGCCAGGGAGTTTCAGAAAAACATCTATTTTTGTTTTATTGACTATTCTAAAGCCTTTGACTGTGTGGATCATAACAAATTGTGGCAAGTTCTTGGTGGTATGGGGATACCAAGTCATCTTGTCTGCCTCCTGAGGAATCTGTATAACGACCAAGTAGCAACAGTAAGAACAGAGCACGGAACAACGGACTGGTTTAAGATTGGGAAAGGAGTACGGCAGGGCTGTATACTCTCACCCTACCTATTCAACCTGTACGCAGAACACATCATGCGACGTACTGGGCTTGAGGAATCCAAGGCTGGAGTTAAAATCGCTGGAAGAAACATTAACAATCTTAGATATGCAGATGATACCACTTTGATGGCTGAAAGCGAGGAGGAGTTGAGGAGCCTTATGACGAAGGTGAAAGAAGAAAGTGCAAAAGCTGGGTTGCAGTTAAACCTCAAAAAAACCAAGATTATGGCAACCAGCTTGATTGAAGACTGGCAAATAGAGGGAGAAAAAGTGGAGGCAGTGACAGACTTTGTATTTCTAGGCGCAAAGATTACTGCAGATGCTGACTGCAGCCAGGAAATCAGAAGACGTCTACTTCTTGGGAGGAGAGCAATGGCAAATCTTGATAAAATAGTTAAGAGCAGAGACATCACACTGACAACAAAGGTCCGCATAGTTAAAGCAATGGTATTCCCTGTAGTAACCTACGGCTGTGAGAGCTGGACCATAAGGAAGGCTGAGCGAAGGAAGATAGATGCTTTTGAACTGTGGTGTTGGAGGAAAATTCTGAGAGTGCCTTGGACCGCAAGAAGATCAAACCAGTCCATACTCCAGGAAATAAAGCCAGACTGCTCACTTGAGGGAATGATCTTAAAGGCAAAACTGAAGTACTTTGGCCATATAATGAGAAGACAGGATACCCTGGAGAAGAAGCTGATGCTAGGGAAAGTGGAAGGCAAAAGGAAGAGGGGCCGACCAAGGGCAAGATGGATGGATGATATTCTGGAGGTGACAGACTCAACCATGGGGGAGCTGGGGATGGTGACGGCCGACAGGAAGCTCTGGCGTGGGCTGGTCCATGAAGTCACGAAGAGTCGGAAGCGACTGAACGAATAAACAACAAAATCCTATCTTCCTTGACAATGTCAAGCTTCAATAGTACACAGCATGTTATATTCTCTGAAGATTTATTTTTCTGCTGGTATGAGTGGCTTGAAAGCACAAACATTTATCTCATATCTTGCATGCATGCCCCAAAATGATATGCCTTCCTTTGGTTCAGCAATCTCAGAGTAGCTGCAAGTAGCTGCTGCTCCTCAAATGGCTTGCTAAATTCCAACCATCTATGTATTTTGTCATGTCCTTTAAGGAAAGCATTGTGGCTTTTGAAACAACCACCTTTTTCCATCTCCTGAAATGGCCCTTTTCAAAATCTTGTGCTTACTGTTGTTAATGGAGTAACATCTGATACTGGCTTTTCGCCTGCAGAGTTGTACTGTACAGGTACAGTGGGGCCTCCGCCACTGTAGAACCTTCTAACACCAGAGGCTACAGAAGGGTATCTCTACAATCAATAGCAAGCAATATTGGGGCTTTGGGGAGGCAAGATTTAATTGTATTGTCTTAACCTTTTTAGAAGAACTTTAAGGTGATCATATCAAATGTGCTAAAAATCAATTTCTTACTGCTATATTTCTGGCAATTTTTCTAACCTTTTCTATTATTAAATAGCATTGACATAACATTTTATTTTTGAGCTTCTTTAATCTAATGATTAAGTTTTATTTTTTCAAAAAATGAAATAGAGAATTACATGTTCAATCATAACAAATGAATCAGATATACTGATTATTCTTGCATACTGTGTAAACATATTCTGAACCCCACATGTGCTATTTTGCAGTTACAAGGAGAAAATTTTCAGTATACAATGACAGCTGAGGTGCAAATATATTTTCATTTTATTTGCAATAATTATTGCATATCCTCATATATATCAAACATCACTGAAATCAAATTGTTTTCTTTTATATATGACAATAGATCCTTCAATAATATTAATATTTTATTTCTAAACATGCCAATTCAAAATTATCTCCCATGAAGTTCATTGGAATTTATCAAGCAGAAATTGAAGGTTCATCAGTGAAACTGTATTAGTTTCTGAACACATTAATCAGCAAGAAATTTCATTTAGTTGAAGGATAGTAACTCTTACCAGTGTGGCCCTCAAGTGTCTGATTCATCGAGAGATTGCTAGGTGCTGCAAGTCCCCTTAATTTGGCTTCTTCTAAAAACAAAAAGATTTAAGCACTATTTTAAGACATGAATCCTAAATAAAATAGTAACTAGCATTTATAATTTTTACTAGCTTACTCTTTCCATAAATAGTGCTCCCTTTCAACATATCATAGTATTTTCCTAGGTATGTCCCAACCTGCAGAAACTGATGAGGGACAAGCAGGGATTCCAAAGGAACTGAACTTCCTCTTTTGCTCATTAAAAATAAGTTAGAATCCAATGAATAATCTGACCTCTCTCTGTAATTTTTTTAAAAGTATTTTTATTATCTAATGTAGTAACAGGCAACCTCTGTGGCCAGGTTTTATTTTATTTATATATTTATTTTCATCAACTGATGACAAGGCATCAAGTTATTGTGACTTCAATAAATGGGAGGGGGAAGATTTTCCTGCTTTTAAATTCTTTTATTGATCATTTTAAAGAAAATTATATATTTCACATAAGTACTTATAAAGCACAAAAGAGAACATGAAAAACAATAAAAGAATATAATACGAATAATAAACCATAGATTTAAAAATGTCATGGTAGCTTTCTAATAATTAATTAATTAATTAATTAATTAATTGTAAATCCCTACTAAACTTGGGCTAAAAGTGAATATCAAGAATCAGAGTCAGCACAATATAAATCACTGAATGGAATTATATACTATAATAAGTTCATTCCATATTACTAAATTACTAGTTAATATAACTCCGGACTGTGAACGCCACCACATGCCAGCTTGACCCTTGTCCCTCCTGGCTGGTGAAATCGGCCAGTGAGGTGACATGTGGATGGGTCCAGGCGATGATTAATTCGTCCTTGAGTGAGGGGGTGTTCCCGGAGGCCTTTGAGGCGGCGCTGGTGCACCCCCTCCTCAAGAAGCCATCCCTGGACCCTACTATCCTGGGCAATTTTCGCCCAATCTCCCACCTTCCCTTTTTGGGAAAGGTGGTTGAGGTGGTGGTGGCGTGGCAACTCCAGAGGATTCTGGAGGAAACGGATTATCTAGACCCCTTCCAGTCAGGTTTCAGGCCGGGATATGGGCCGGAGACCGCATTGGTCGCGCTTATCGATGACCTCTGGCGAGAGCGGGATGGAGGGAGTGCGTCCATCCTAGCTCTCTTAGATCTCTCAGCGGCTTTTGATACCGTCGACCATGGTATACTTTTGGGACGGCTCAGGGAGTTGGGGGTGGGCGGCGTAGTTTTGCGCTGGTTCGCCTCCTTCCTCCGGGGCTGTTCTCAGTCGGTGTTGATAGGGGAGGAGAGGGCTGACCCGCGGCCCCTGACTTGTGGGGTGCCGCAGAGGTCGGTTCTCTCTCCTCTCCTGTTCAACATCTACATGAAGCCGCTGGGCGAGATCATCCATCACCACGGGATGAGGTATCACCAATATGCTGATGATACCCAGTTATACATCTCCATCCCGGGTGAAGTAGGTGATGCGGTCGATGCCTTATCTCAGTGTCTGGAGGCTGTGGGGGTCTGGATGGGGAACAACAGGCTTCAACTGAACCCTGGTAAGATGGAGTGGCTGTGGATTGATGGCCCCCCTAGATCCAGGAAGTTGTCATCTTTGGTTCTGGGTGGGGTGGCACTACCTTGCTCGGATCCAGTGCGGAATCTGGGGGTCCTCCTGGACTCGCGACTCCTGCTCGAAGAGCAGGTGGCAGTCACGGCCAGGAGGGCCTTTGCACAACTTCGTGTGGTGCGCCAGTTACGCCGTTTCCTGGATCGGGAGGCCCTCCGAACAGTCACTCACGCCCTTGTCATCTCCCGTATAGATTACTGTAATGCGCTCTACATGGGGCTACCCCTGAAGAGTATCCGGAAGCTTCAGCTGGTGCAGAATGCCGCAGCGCGAGCAGTTATGGGTGCCATGAGATCGGCACATGTTAACACCTCTGCTACGTGAGCTGCATTGGCTACCAGTTTGCTTCCGGGTCCAATTCAAGGTGTTGGTGATTACCTTTAAAGCCCTATATGGCATAGGGCCAGGGTACCTGAGGGACCGTCTCGTCCCGATAACGTCGGCCCGCCCCACCCATGCATGCAGAGAGGGCATGCTTCGGACCCCCTCAACAAGAGAATTCCATCTAACGGGGTCCAGGAGACGTGCCTTCTCTGCAATAGCGCCCGTCTTATGGAATATCTTGCCCCCGGAGGTGAGACTGGCCCCTTCACTCCTGGCCTTTTGAAAGGCCCTTAAGACCTGGCTCTGCCGCCGGGCCTGGGACGACAGAGGCGGCAGTGCCTCCTGGGGTTGGCTGGCCCTGTAGTAATACGATCCATCCTACGGTCCCCAATCCATCTTGGATTTTATGTAATTTATTATTGGATGTATTTTAGATATTGTTTTTGTATAGTTTTTAAACTTTTTTAAACTTTCAATTGTTGTAACCCGCCCAGAGTCCCTTGCAAGGGAGATGGGCGGGGAATAAATTGAAATAATAAAATAAATAAATAAATAAACAAACACATAGGAGACATAACATTCGTTTCCTGAATGTTGAATGTTTCCTGAACAAGAACTTCAGTGACAATAGGATACAAAATAATGACAAATAAACAAGTGAATCAGTTACTAAATTACTAAATTACTAGTATAATTACTAGTTTCAGTGTTTTGATTTTTTATTCCGCCTTTATTGTTTTTATAAATAACTCAAGGTGGCGAACACACCTAGTACTCCTTCCTCCTCCTATTTTCCCCACAACAACAACCCTGTGAGGTGAGTTGGGCTGAAAGAGAGTGACTGGCCCAAGGTCACCCAGCTGGCTTTCATGCCTAAGGCGGGACTAGAACAGTCTCCCGGTTTCTAGCCTGGTGCCTTAACCACTAGACCAAACTGGCTCTTTGGTTACTATTACAAATGAGAGGTGGGCAGATCTTTCTTCCTTTCTTCTTCCCCAGTAGAATATACTTATGATAGCTATCAACAGTCAGGCTGAACCTCATGACATATGCTAATCTGACCAAGTACAGATTCTCAGCCTTTCTGTCAAGGGCTTTTCCCTTCAGCCCAGCTCTAGGAAAAAAACAGAAAGGGCAACTTTTGGATCTTCCTGCCCAAAGCCAAGAAATACAGAACTTAATGAAACTGGAACACAAGGGTACCTATGTAATCATGCAGTCTTGTATGTGGAGAAGGCTTTAATGAGAAATTATCTTATTAAACCAACGAAGCTAAATATATCCAGAGCAAGGGAAGGCAGCAATCACACAAAATTCCAAATACGATCAATATAGTCAGCCTAGCTAAACTATAAATAGTATGCACCTTTCTTTGTATGAGCTCTTAGACTAAAGAGGTAAAGCTGTTATTACATCATGCCTTCATACTGGAGATTTCATGACTCCACCACCCTGGGTAAGAGACCATTTCAATATATTGTATATTCCTGTGATTTTGCACATTACTTGACTACCAGAAGGCAGTGTATGACTGGTTTTGTTCTTATTGGAGGGGGGGGGGGAAAGCATTACATGCCCTAGGTTGCCAACAAATTTATATTGATACAAATGTCATTTACCTGTTTTTGTTTCTAACTTTAAAACTTTCAGTAGACCATCTTCACCTCCACAGGCTATATAGCCTTGGTCCTTGCTCCAACAAATAGATCTAAGTCTAACATTACCAGGAATTGTAATCTGAAATAAATACATTTTTTTAAAAAAATGAAAGCAATAATCACACTGAAGTTAGGCTCAAACTGTGAACTGTTACAGCAATTAAATTTAAATTAAACCAAATCTGGCATATATTTTCTTCATGTACAAAATGTTTTACAGAATAATATATAGAAAGAACAAGCTTGCAACAATTATTAACAATTTCCAGAGTTCTTACCCTTTTAAACTATGCAACTAATTCTTGGTGCAGCATCATATTTAAAAGTAGGAAGAAATATTTGAAAAAAGTTTCTTGATTGGCAAGAAGTTTTGCTATATGGCAGCAGTTCTCAAAGTGTCTGTGAAGTCAAATAAATATTTTAAAATTTCTCAGATTAAATTTCTCCTACAGTAAATATTGATATAACCCACATAAACCAAAGTTAAGAATGTAAAGGGGTCCTGAAACCAAAACGTTTGAGAACTGCTACTATATGGAATTATATAGAGTGTGAATGGGGGTGCAATGACTCAGCGGGTAAGACACCAGGTTTGTCGATCAGAAGATCGCCAATTTGGAGGTTCGAATCCCTAGTCCCGCGTGATAGAGTGAGCTCCCGCACTAGCCACAGCTCTTGCCAACCTAGCAATTCGAAAGCATGCAAATGCAAGTAGAATAGGTACCACTTTGGTGGGTAGGTAACAGTGTTCCGTGTGCGTCATGCTGGCCACATGACCGTGGAATCGTCTTCGGACAATGCTGGCTCTTCAGCTAACAAACGGAGATGAGCACCGCCCCCTAGAGTTGGACACGACTGTGCAGGGGAAAACCTTTACCTTTACCTTTATGGAGTGTGAACATCCCTAGTTGTGTCACTTTAAATTGATTTGGAGTACTGTACATAGAAACTATTGTTATGTAGAATTTTAGGCTTTGTTAGTAGTATTTTAATAAAGGTGATATTAGCATTTTAGCATGCCATCCATGCCTTTTTTTTCCCCATGAGCCAAAGTCATTTCCTTTGATGAAACAATAGGGATGTATTCTGAAGTCCTTGATTAAAGTTGCAAGTGTTAAAGAAACAAAACCAGGTAGGAAAGGAGGAGATGCAACACATTTTAAGGGTGCCTTTTTTCACGTCTAACAAAACAAAGCCTTTATTGCACATCAATGTCTTTTATTGTTGATTTGTTGCTTTCTGACGCATCACATATATCAAATGTATGTAACATTTGTTCCTGTAAACTATATAAAGACTTGATCCCTCCTTAATAAATGCTTTTTGCTTTGCCTGAAGTACTTGTGGTTCATGGGGGGGGGGGGGCAGGGCGAAAAAGCCACTTTGCAAAGGTATTGGGTGTTTCTTTCTCAAATTCAGGGACTAGGTTCTTTCCAGCTCCACGCCAACTCAGGTGCCTGAGTTTTACAGGCAACACTATTTCCCCCCAGATGGGGAGTTGCTCAGTCTCTTTGAACTCTAGTTAAAATAGATCTTATAATGCTCCTAACAGTAGTACAATGGGTTCATAATGCTGTGAAAGTAGTAGTCATGCCATAAATTGACATCAACAAAGAGAAACAAGAAATGTCTAAAGGGAAAACTGTAGAATTTTCTCCCTGTGGGAATCATGGAATTGGAATATTGGGGAATATTATATATAATACACAAATATACCTATTCTACCCATATGCATACATATGTGTCAACATAGGTTATCTTACACATTGTTGTGAAGATTAAATGGGGGTGGAGAAGCCACAGTGAACTTCAGAGTAAAGAGAAGTATAATGCATTTATATCTACAAGTACTGAGAAGAAAGTTTCACTTATGGCCAAGGATATGGACACAGATACGCAGACACAAAAGTATTCACATATTCTCATTTTAGAAGTGTGAATATCTATATATGAAGAGGCAGGGTTACGACTGGAAGCGCAACTGTTGCAACTCCCTTCCCCTCACCGCCTTTTTGTCTCCCGTCTTGTCTACTTAAACCACATACTTGCAGATTGGGATGGTCTCGTTTTAATCTGCACTGAGATTAATATATGCTCTTAATACATTTCAGGCAATTTAGAAATTAAATAAGAGCAATAACCAAGTCAAAACTCGGACGTATCTGGAAAGAAATCGTAAGAAACACATGGCGAGTTACTTGGGTAAGAAATTTTGACCGCGTCAAATTTGCCCCTTCGGATTTAGACTGCTAACTTTTCCTGCAGGGTGAGGCGAAGAAACAACAGAAAAGCACCAACCCCACCTTCTTGCTCAAATAGACAAACATCCTTCCCGCGTTTATCACTCCTTCTTGCTTCGCCGCCTGGTCCTCAGCGCCAGCAGGATAGGAATTTCAACTCGCCAGGGCTGCTGTCTCCATGACAACAAAGGCCGCCAAAGTGCGGCCGCCGTGGCAACCGACACTGCACCGGAAGGATACCATAAAGGCGAATAGCAACGCTTCCGGGTTAAGGGAAATGGATGGTCTCGCCCCTTCGAACCTTTAGCGCGTTAATGCCTTCCGGAACGCTGTTTCTGGGGAAACGGGATTCCTCTCCGCGCGCTGTGAGAACGAGAGGAGGGATGGGGGCGGATTCTGTGCTCTTTTTCTTTACGGGTTTCCTTGGAAGCTGCTGCTTCTGAACCATAGCAAAAGAGAAACATCCAAACAGGATGGATGGATGTTTGGATACTTGGGGAAGTCCTGTTCCTGCAATTTGGGCAGGAATAATAATAATAATAATAATAATAATAATAATAATAATAATAATAATAATAATAAATACATTTATATGCCGCTCGACTCCTAGCGACTCTGGGTGGTTTTCCAGCGGCAGCCACTCAGTTTAACTAGTGTTTGGACTCATGTTATCCTGTTCAAGCTCTGAGTATCTTTAAAAAAAAAAGGGTGAGGCAGAAACTCAACAGGAGCACATTAACTTGCCCCTAACATTTCTCTCCCTACATTCCGAATTTGGAGGAAAAGAGCCTTGATTAGGAAAAAATATGTTTGTGTGGGGGTAATATTAATTAGCCCACATTCATTATTACCCACGCTCATCATTGCCCCAACTCTGTTCAGAGTTTTCCCCTTCATCAGGATTCTTTCTCCTTAGGTAGCCTCTAGCTGATCTTGAAAAGGTCAGACCTGGTTAGTAGGTGGATGGGAGACCCTGAGGAAATACCAGGGCTGTATCGTTAGACTGAGAACTTGAAAAAGCAGAGGCAACCAATACTGGTAATGTTGCCAGGAATTGGGAAAGAGAATAGGCAAGTAGTAATCAATGGAATGTGCTTTCCTCTGCACAGTTACAGCAGAATCCCAGAAGTCATGCTTTGCTTGCTTGATCTCTTGTTTAGTATTGGACCTTGCCCTCCCCCCCCCCCATGAAGGTCTGTATGGCCATGAATCTGCTAGCCTTTAGGAACCTTTTTAAAATGGGGTTCTTCCAGCAGCCTTCTCGTTTGAAGGATTTGCCAGAATTCTTGTGTTGTAACTCTTAACCTTTTTTCCTAATCCTAATAATGAATTCAGAGAGACTTGTTGATCATTTTCAGTCCTCATTATTGTTAGGGAAACCTGCCAACGTCAAGGACTAAGGAAGTTAGCAAGAAAAGCCCTCTAGAACAGCCTTTCTCAACCTTCTGACCCTGGAGGAACCCTTGAAATATTTTTCAGGCCTCGGGGAACCCCAGCACATTCAGGCTCAAATACAGGCCACAAGTTACAAAATTATTATATTTGTTTCACGTGTAGGCCTGTATATATGCGCTAACAGTGTTCTTAAACTAAAAATAAGGAATGAAACTTACCTCTTTAATGTGAAGTTGCCTGAATTTGAAATAAAAATTTAAATAAATCATGATCTCCCAGGGAACCCCTAGGGACCTCTCGCGGAACCCTTAGGGTTCCATGGAACCCTGGTTGAGAAACCCTGCTCTAGAAGGAAGACAAAAAGAGAGAAGGAAAAGGTCTAGGAATCAGATTGAAACAGATTGCTATTTACTTTCCATTTTAAGTAAGAGTTTATTTTTTTTGGGGGGGGGGATAGAATTTTGCATCCAACCATCCCTGGTTCTACTCAGTCATAAAAGCCAAAGGATGAATGTACTTCATGATTTTTAAAAAATCTGTCTGGAATTTTAGATCCTTCTGCTTCCCACCCATTTTTATTCTTTCCAGCTCAATTGAACATTGGAAAGAAATATGCAAAGGTGCTTTTATAAACAATTGTTTCTCATAAAGCACATTTGAATCCTTCGCATCTCAAATTTGAATTGCAACTTGGCTGATTCTCACATGTTTAGTTAAACATGATTTGGTTAGGATCTAGATGATAAATAATTTGAGAGCTTCTTGTGCTTAATTGAAGTCCAGTTTATAAACCGTTTTAATTATTAATATTAATTAATAACAAATCCATTGATGTCAATGTGACTCTTAAAATGTCTAATATAGAAGCATTAGTCATTTTGCTCCCCTATTTATAATAAATCATTTAATATTTGAATGCTTGCAATTATCAAATATGAAATGCAGAAAATTGAGTTTATAACCCTACCTGAAAGAATGTAGGTACTGATTCTGTTTATTTAGGGCCTTTATCCAACTGCACCTAACTAAAGCACAAACATGCCATGGCAACAGCTTGCTTTTAACTTGTTCTCAGCCCATGAGTGGGATAGCCTTAAGTTTGTCTTATCTGTACTCCCCTTTATTCTGACACTGTCCGAAAGCAGAGAAGGTGTAAAAAAGTGATAATTATCACTCATTATCTTGGAGGAAAGTCAAGTGATTGCAGTAGCTGAGAATAAGTGTGAGGCAGGATATGGATTGGCAGTGGAGAGCAAATTTCATGCCTCCATAGTTTGCCTTACTAGTGTTCTTCAACTAATGCAATAAAGATGTTTAAGAACTACTATTTATATTTCAACTGGAAAAGAAGAATAATCAATTTTGAATATCACAAGAGAAAGGTCTCAGCAGTCACAGGCAACCAGTTTATTTTCTAATTATGTTAACATTATATCTGCATGCAGATTAACTCTAACCATAAATTGCTAATTCAGATATCAAAGTAAAGTATGATTTATAAAAATCAGGAAGCAGAGGAGGCAATTACATGCATATGATGTGGAGAAAGTAGATTAGCATGGAGACAATTTTCTAAAGAAAATTGTCTAAATCAGGTCCCCAACCTGTGGATAACAGTGGGCCGCGGCCTGTTAGGAAGTGGGCCGCGGGGCTCCCGCCTGCAAACCCCACCCCCAGTGCACGCGATTGGCTTCCACCTGCAAACCCCGCCCCCACTGCGCGCGATTGGCTCCCGCCTGCAAACCCCGCCCCCCGGTGTACGCAATTGGCTCCCACCTGCAAACCCCGCCTCCCGGTCTGTGGAAAAATTGTCTTCCACGACTGGTCCCTGGTGCCAAAAAGGTTGGGGATCCCTGATCTAAATTAAACCACAGTTTGACATTCATTCAGGATCACTCAAAGAAACTTGGCATTGGGACTTGGCATTGTACATTCACAATCATATGTTATTTTCCTTTACAGAGTTAACAGTTTTTCTGTTTTTTGTTGTGCCAGTGACAATGGGCAAAAATTAAAGAGTGGGCATGAGTGAATGGCTGTGACTTACAGTTGATGTAGTTATTCTAACTGAGGACAAACACTGCAATTTTCCTTACCTTAAATTGGGTTTATGCAACATGCTGCTTGGTCTGTTTGGGGGGTATTCTCTAAAATGGGTTCTCTAGGTTTCAGTACTCCCTTGTGTAATTGGCTACTTGACTTCCTTACTGAGAGGTCTCAGTCAGTGTGAGTTGGATATAATACTTCTAGCTCTATCTCCTTGAGCATTGGCTCCCCACAGGGCTGTGTCTTGAGCCCATTGTTGTTCACCCTGATGACACATGACTGTTGCGCCAGGTTTACCACCAATTCCATTGTGAAATATGCAGACGATACAACGGTAGTGGGTAGTAGTAGGTCTTATCAGGGGTGAGGATGAGTGGGCTTATAGGGAGGAGGTGAAGGGTTTGGTGGAGTGGTGCAATAAAAATAGCTTGGTTCTAAATGTGGAAAAAACTAAGGAGATTATTATAGACTTCAGGAAGAATCGGTGTAGTCACACTCCACTTTTTATCAATAACATAGCTGTGGAGTGTCAGTAGCATCAGATTCCTGGGGGTGCAGTTAACAAATAGTCTGACCTGGTCCCTTAATACCGCATTTTTGGTAAAGCGAGCACAGCAACGTTTGCACTTTTTGCGTCAGATGAAGAAAGTACATCTCCCATCTTCCATTCTCCTTACTTTCTATAGAGGCACTATAGAAATTGAGCATCCAACATTTGATGTAATGGGGTTGATGTAATGGGGAAGAGGCGGTCCCTCAGGTAACCTGGCTCAATGCCATGTAGGGTTTTAAAGGTGATAACCAACACCTTGAATTGGACCCGGAAGCAAACTGGTACCCAATGCAGCTTGTGCAGTATATGTGTTATATGTGCCAATCTAGGGGCACCAAAAATGGCCCACGCGGCTGCATTCTAGACCAGCTGTAGCTTCCGGATACTCTTCAAGGGTAGCCCCATGTAGAGCACATTGCAATAGTTTATATTGGAGATAACAAGGGCATGAGTGACTGTTTGAAGGGCCTCCTGATCTAGGAAAGGGCGTAACTGGTGCACAACACAGTTGCGCAAAGGCCCTCCTGGCCACGACTGCCACCTGCTCTTCGAGCAGGAGCCGTGAGTCCAGGAGAACCCCCAGATTCCGCACGGGGTCAGCCACAGCATCACTTAACTCACCTGGGACAGAGATGTATAATTGGGTATCATCAGAATATGTTTTGTGGGAGTTTTTTTACTGAGAACATTGAATTTTTAAGGGGGGCAGCTGAGCCTTTTGATTTCTACAAGAAAAATGCCTTGCATGTAATTGGGAGATATGTAACTGTTCTATTTTATTTTGAAGTGGGGTAAAAATTTAAGAATGTATAATTGGATTGATAATGAGGTTATTATGATTTCATTTCTTTTTAATGACTTGGATTAAGATTTATTGGAATTTTTTAAAGGTTTATTTGATTTGCAAGATTTATTAGATATCTGTAAGATATAATAATAATTATTTGATTTTTAGGTTTAATAGGGTTAAGAATATTGTAGTATTATTAATTATAAAAGCAGACAATTTATATGTTTTTATAACTTGATTTTCATTATAGTGGACAGAAATATATAGAATAGTGATAGGAAGGAAATAATTAAATGGAAGTTGTTTTATGGGGGGAGGAAAGTTGATTTAGAAATACACACACACACACACACACACACTCATTCATTCATTCATTATATAAGGGGAAGGAGCAATTGCATTAGTGATTTGTATACAGTATGTGCTAATGGAAGGATTTATAGAAATAATGTGATCTTGGTTTGATATAGAGTAAGGGATTGATTAGAGAAATTGCTGTATATTCTTGCTGTTACCTCTGTATGTAATCTTTAAAATTCTTTTTTCTTGTGTTTCACACTTTTTTAGTTTTCTTTTTTTCCTTTTGTAGTTTTGGTTTTTTGTAGTTTTTATCTCTTTCTTAAACTTAATACAATTCTTATTTTAAAAAAGCAGAATCATCTTCTTCCCCATTTTTGTTGGAGTCTCTCCTTTTTAAAATTAGGATGTGACACCATAAATATTAAATACGTGTCATTATCTCTTAGCTTATCCACATTGCTTCTTTAATACTAAGCAGTCATCTCAATATTCTATAGATAATACAGTATATCAGTATTTAGAGATATTGAATGAGATTACATTATCCTTATCTGACAGTAACTATTGAAGATAGAATGAATCCAAATGCCCTGGAAACTTAACTATCGATAGGGATATATTTCATGTACAGATTTCATAAAAATACAGTGTGAGAAAAAAAACAAATGTTGGTTTCTGCAGGGTCCACCCTGCAGGGATAAAGCTGATTATATGGGGTTTTCTTATATCTACCTAGCTGAAATTTGGCAGTGCCATGTCAGGGTGCTTTGGGCCACAGGTGAGGGGTTGGGGGCAGAGATGGTTTCCCCTTGCATTAGATGTGGGTGGCTAGCTTATGGCTGTGTTGTGTGATCCCATCCAGATGTGGGTAGATTATGTTTTATTGGGTTGTACACATCCAGATAGTTGCCTTAATTCATTCAACAATGATTTGCTTCAGCAGGGGTTAAAGCTTTGTTTGAACATAAATTTATACATTTGGACCCAATCCAACACAATTAAAGAGACATACTGTAGCTGTGTGCATGTATGTACTTATGACTCCATTGAGATATATCAGTTTTAAGAGCCATAGCATCCTCCAATATTTAAATGAAGGTGATGCATACTGTGGCCTTTGCAAGAGCTCCTTCTTAATCCCCCTGACAGAAAAATGACAGTCCTCAGGGTTCTTTGAGGGCAGGGAAACCTAATAAATGCTCTCTTTTAAAGCAAGCACATAGACCTAAACACATACTTATTTTATGGAGAACCGTAATGCTGAAGTTTTTTTTCTCCTGTCTACCTTTCTCCAAGTATATTGGCTAATGTTTCCATTAAACCTAGGGCAAAAACTCATTAACAGCTAATGTCCTGCAGCATCATTAAATAATTTCATCTAAAAAGAATCATGGGCTCAATGAAAATTGTCCATTAGGCAGGGTTGGGAGGAGAGAGTACTGAAAGATAATGTTGCTTCAGAAATCCAAAGATGCACTGTGATAATTCTTTGCCACGGTTTAAAATCATTATAGAGTCTACCTATTTTTCGTCTTAAAGAAAACCTGAATGATCCAAACAGATGTTTAGGATCTCTACCATATAATTCAGTTGCTACAGAGTATATTGGTAATTTAATATATAATATCTAAAATGGTTAAACTATAAAATCTGACAAAGCTATATAGCACCATTTATTCTCCAGGGCTTTTGATCAAGGTTAGATTTATTAACTGGGAGGGCTTTTGAAGTTAGGGAAAGGCTCATAGATGGCTCTGAGGCTATAGGGCTATATGTGGCCATCCTGGATTCTCTATCCTCAAAACTCAGTTCAGGTTCTAATATTGCCACTTTTGCACAAACTGGTGTTATAAACAGCCCATCTGCGTACTTTCCATGTCTAAATTCCAGTAGAGCTATTTTACCATTAATTGTCTTTCCTAAATAACAGCTTATTTTTATTTTGTTGTATTTTTTATTTATTTCTTAGATTTATATTCTGCCTTTCCTCCAGAAGCTCAAGGTGATATGCATAGTGCTCCTCCAGTTTTTTTCCAACCACAGTCTTAATGAGGTAGTTTGGGCTGTGCAAGAGTGACTGGTTCAACCTCACCCAGTGAGCTTCAGTGGCTGAAGGTGAACTTGAGTGTTGGGGAGTCTCTCCAGCCGTAATCTAACACTTCAATGTGAAGAAAAGCAGATTATCATGTTCATGTAACAAGATAGCTATACTACATACTTGGCTGTAGTAGTTTGACAAATGGACTGGCTGATGTCTTCTTTCCATGCTAGTTCTTTATGACTTGGGATGCATTTCTTCCTGGAGTTGAACCTTTTCTTGTAGATAATAATTTCCTTATACCAAGTCACGCAACATAATAGAGTTGCCTGTGGCAACATACGATCACTATTGTGGAAATATAGGAAGCTGCTTTCTACCTCCTCAGACCACTGGGCCCTCTAGCCTAGCAGTATTTCTAGTCTAGCATTATTGGCCCTATCTGGCTTTCCAGGGGTTAAAGCCAAAGTTTTCCCTACCTGTCACATGGAGGGTTATAAAGAGGTTCTTCATTATACTTCCCGTGCTATTTATAGGTCTTATGTATCCAGGTACTCGGGACATGTAGAAATAAGTTTACAACTTTCATTGTTTACTTTTGGAATTAAGCTTTCAATCCTTCACACGCAGACATACCCCCAACACAAAATCTAGTTGGTCATGAGTTGAGAAGAATCAAGGCAGGATGCCCATCATGTATAGTATCTCATTCTCTGTTGCGGCTCCCAAGTAATTAAAGTTTTCATCCACTTTTATAATGTCTGACAAGGTTTGGTCAATCCCACTTTGCTACTTTTCCACCTGAGTGCCATGATCTTTTCCAGTTCATTTGAGAACAATTTCTTGTTTTGTGAACTGTCTGTTTTTAAGTTTTCCTGGAGATCTTCATCTAGTATTTTCCCAGATGCTGCATAAGCTGATATCTACCACAACCAACTCTTCTGCTTCTATGGCTTGCTTTGAGTGGATCTCATGTATTCCATCTTTGATTGATTGATTGATTGATTGATTGATTGATTATGTGCCATCAGGTCAGTGTCGACTCTCAGCAACCACATAGAGAGATTTTCTCCATGATGTTCTGGCCCTAACCTGGTCTTTCAGGTCTTCCAATGGTGCACTCATTGCCACTCTAACTGAGTGTGTCTACCTTGCTGCTGGTTGTCCACTTATTTTTTCTTCCACCTTTCCCAGCATTAGAACCTTCTCCAGAGAACTAGGTCTTCTCAGAATACTGTATGTCCAAAGTAGGATAATTAGAACTTGGTTATTTGTTTGATCTTTTATATATGACTTCCACACAAATTCATGGAACAAGGTACATAATGTGTGTAGAATCCAAACAACCACAGATTAATATATCAAATAACACAGGTAACAATGTGCTGCTATAGTAAAAGGTGCCAAAGACTGAAGCTAGCAAAACAAAGACATAATTTCAGTCAAAATTGACTTTTTGAGATGAAGGACAGGCATTAATCCCAAATGTTAAAACATGTTTCTCATTCCTAGAACACTCCATGTCTCTGAATCATACTTCCAACAGAGGTCCATCAGGCTCCATCATCAAAGGCCTTTCTGAAAGTCTTAAATAATTATCCATTTTCTATACCCTTCTGTTGAGTTTTGATGGCGCTCCTGGTATTAGAAAATTTAGTTGACTTTGCTTTATTCTCAGTGACTTTAATTTTGATATTGACGATTATACTATTTCATTCTGTCAATGGTCTTGGAATGATTTCTCACTCTCCTTGCCTTTATCTCTCTCCCCCATGCCCCCCTTTGTAAAAATATGAATTTAAACAATGAGAATACCAAAGGAAAATGGTGTGCTGTCTTTGCAGAAAGCTTAGGCTGGGAACCACCTTTGGTTAAGGCACTACTTGTTCAAAGAGCACACATGTGTAGCACTTCTCTTAGATTTCAGTGAACAGAAGAGCCCAGATCTGAAAGCTTCGTATGGGAACATGGAGCATCATGATCCAAATCCTCAGAAGATACTTTCCAAAGTGTTTGGCTTGAAAAACAGCAAATTACAGAAAATGACTTAGTGCATACTTGGGAGAAATTAGCATTAGTATGAACCACAAAACCTTTTGAAATGAACCTATAATTATGTGTTATATTATGCTTCTGGTTAAAAAAATATCCAGGGCTGCTGTTTCCCCCCCCCCCCACATCTAACCTTTGATTTAAAGGCAGTAATATCCCACTGCCCAAGAAAATCACTTCAGGAGACGGAGGGTCCCAACCAATGCAGGAATTCACCTCCCCTCCTCCTCATGTCTGATTCATTAAAGAAATGAAAAAAATAAGCAGACAGGCTGGGAAACAGTGGTAGTAAGGGCCACAAGAAGGAGGCCGAAATATTTCCCTTGGGAAAGTGTTGAAAAGGCTTCCCCACAGAAAAGTCCCTGTCCTTGGTGCTTGCCAGCCAAACAGCAATAAAGATTGGACAAAATATTTTTAAGCAGTGAAACATTTGAATATATCTGACTACAAAAGTAAATTGGAGGATGAAAGTGAACACAGCAGTAAAGAAATGCTGATTCTTGAGCTCAATGCTCCAAATCATTTGGAAACCTATTATAGATAACATCGTGATCCAATGGATTCCTCACCCCTCCATCTGCTTGGGAAAAGGGGGCTCAGAACTCTGTGCACAAGGCATTCATGGCCTGGCGGTTTGTAACAGATTTATGTTATATGGCATCAGCATGTGATGTGAGGATAGCTGGCTCTGAAGTGCTTATTAAATATGAAATGCATGAAATTAGCTAAGTGATAAAAAGGTGAAGGAATAGAATCAGGTGAATAAGCAAGGGATTTGCAAATGTGTTAAAACTGTAATTTTCCAATATTCCAGTAAGTCATTAGAGATAACTGAATATACATCATTTAAAAACCTGAAAATCATTATTAAACCCTACTTAGAATATAAATATCAGGAGCAATAGACAACACAATATTAATCATAAAGTGAAATTATGAACCACGATAAATTCTTTTTTTTACAAAAAAGACTATTAATATATAAAAAATAAAAGAATAAAAATCATAAAAACATTATTAAGAAACTACCTATTTGCAAATTATACTCTTCCTTTTAATACTATCCTGACTGTTAATTGCAGTCCATATATTTGTAAGTATTAGGAATTATTTCTGATTTCTAGTTAGGTTCTTTCTATTTTTTCCCCTTAGAAACTGTACTCTAAATGTCTAAGCTTGCCTTGTGTTATGTAATATATGATATATAAGAGGGGCATTCTTTCTTGAATTTGATTAAGCTTCTGTTGTGAATATATACAGTTAGTTTCACCATTGCTGCATATTCTCCAATCTTTCATTTCCCAATCTGATGTCTGCAAAAATAGGCCAATTTTTTTTACAACATTTAATGCTGTTAAGTAAGCTTGCAATATTTCAACTGCTTCTATAATCCCTCTCCAAGCCAAACTTCCAGTCTTCCCACAATTCAAACAGATTCACAATCAGTATTTCCAGTGAAAGGGACTCAAGGATGCGGAACTGAATTCCTAGGCCCCTTTAGATGCTGTTCTATGAGTGGGCAATCTATTTTCCACATATTTGCGTGGGTCCACAATTGAACTGCCAAAATCAGATTTTCCACTTTAGAAAACTGCTTGGATGTTAAATGGACTAATGTGACTTTAAAACCAAGTGAATCACTTTCTTTTTAGGGTCAGTTTAAGTGGTTTGTTTTTGAGCTGGGGATGGATAAGGTTACCCTTAGGTGGTTTTCCAACTTCCTGCAGTTCTAACCACAGAGAGACCTGATATTCAGGGTGCATTGAGTTGTCCATCCCATGCTCTCAGAGTACTCCAAAATCTAGAAAACAAAGCATAGTAACACCTGACTGATTGGCCAAAGGTAACACATGCCTGACCAAAGACAGCAGAAAACAGGAATTTTAAGCAGCTGGCAGAGGGAAAAAAACTATTCATAAGATTCTATCCAAAGTTTGTGGTAATTAAATATTCTCCCCAGATGACACCATAAAGGGATACTCTATTTTTTTACATTAATCTAAATGGAGTATAAGCCAACAATATATTTTAAAATTCTGGGTAGTCTCTGCTTGTAATTTATTGAACTCCAGCTGCTGCTAGCACTTCATAAGTAATTGCTCCTTTTTTTCTCCTCTTGGTGTCATCCTTTTGGATTGCTACCAATTTCAGCAGAGTTCTGTAATTTATTAAAGGATTTGGTGTCTAACTTTTGCTGCCTTCATTTTGAACAAACAATCCCATATAAACCCTTTTCTTCTTCTCCTTCCAGAACCATATTTCAGCTATTCTCAGAGTGGTCATAATATATGAGGCACTGAATCCCTGGCTTTGCAGTTCATACTGATTCTTGGAAACGAGCGAAGGAGAATGTGACCACTGAATATAGTCCCTGACAATCTTAACTTTTATTTATGTTTTTAAAAGCAAGTTCATAACTTTTCAGGATGCAAAGACAGGGCTGGATATAACTGTGCAGGACAAACAAAATCCCAGTAATCCACTGAGACAGGCCTCAATATCCTTTCCCCTTCCCTGTCTTTGGTGGAAGAAATTGTGCAAATTAAACTCTACTATGTAAAAAAATGAGAGCCAGATTGGTTTAGTGGTTTAAGTCACCATACTAAAAACTGGGAGACCGCGAGTTCTAGTCCCACCTTAGGCACAAAGCCAGCTGAGTGATCTTGGGCCAGTCACTTCTCTCAGTCCTAGGGAGAAGTCAACGGCAAACCACTTGTGTTAAAAAAAAAAAGATAATTGTGGCATTGCACAACCTAGAATATATAGAGTAGAATCATTCATGTGGGTTACTATAACCTGGGAAGTTCATACATTTGTATAAATATATAGATCTGGACTTGCTCAGACTGTGAAAAATGACTCATAATATAAGTGATGGCTGGAACAACCAAACTCCAAGTTCAAATCTTGTCTCTGAAACCTTGCTCCAATCTAACCTCCTAGGGATAGCCTAGCAGTTTCAAAGTCTTGAGGATAAAATAAGAAAGTAGGGAACATCTGTCCCCCCCCCCCCCGCATCTTTGGAGTAAGAGTAGGGTATTAATACTCTTAATAACATAAAAAGTTCCCAACATTTAGAAAGTTCACATTTCATAGAGAAGCTTAGGATCCCTGGCATCTAAATTTCTTTTTTAATGTGAGTAATTGTTTTGTTCGAGGCAGAACATTCAAATAACTCAACTTCTGACATACAGACTGGAATAATAAAATCCAGGAATAGTTTGTGTGATTCTTTTACTGTTTATGCATGACTGTCAATAGAATATCCAAGTTCAAGAAGCATTACTTGCAGATATATTATGCCCACAGTAAAACTCTACAGTCATGTCTTGGATAAAATGCCATGCTATGTTACTTTCTATACCCTCTTGTTTAACACTGATTGAAGAGAACTGATTTAAGAAAATGATTCTTTAATAGTTTGGCAGCTGTCGAAAGAGTCAAACTGAGTCAATTTTACACTCTGAAAATCATTACATCAAACTGTGGAATAAAAAATATTCAGTAACCTCATCTCATATGATGAGAGATCAAAATGAGAAATAATGAAGATGTACAAATATGAAGTGAGACATTTATCAATTTCTCAAGTACAACTGCATTGTCAACGGTTCCATTCCAGGAAAAGAAAAATAACCGAAGCACAGAACTGATTAGACTGTATGAGTCTGGCAGGTCAAAAATAGACATCTTGGGGGAAATATCTTGGGGCTGTGGGTGAAGGCACTTGTTCTGCAGCCATCAAGGGCCAGAGAGTTCCTGGCAGTGGTAGATTGGGGATGGGGCAGACATTTTGGCCCTTTCTCCCCAGGTTTTTTGGACTGGGGATTTTTATTTATTTTGAAAAAATATGCATTAATCCTATCAGCTGTTTAATGCACTTTTTTTTAAAAATGGAATGTCCTCTCTTCCTCCAAATTTCATGCAGCATTTTACTTCTTAATATAAAGGTTCAAATCGAAAAAAGAAGTTTTGCAAAAGCTCCCCCTCAGCCAGCAGAAATGCAACCTTTCATTTTTTATGGAAATCCAAACCATCTTGCAAAGAAGCATTATCAGTGAAATTGCTTGAGGGAGCTAAAATTGCTATCAAAGAAAAGAAAATAATTGACCAGTTTCAGCTGGAAAGTCTCATAGTCTTCTCAACAGTCCTGATGTTTTGGCAGATGATTGTACCACATCTGTTGCTAAGAGGTCCTAAGTTGTGCTCCTTCTCTGCAAAACCACATACTTAGTGATAAACTTCATTGGGTTCAAAAGAACATTTTTCTGAGTGGACATGCATAGGATTGCAATGAACATTAGGTGCTTGGTTGAACTTATGAAGGATGATAGTTCCCTAGCAAAGGAGAAACAGAACACTAGATGGAACAGACAAAATGTGAGATTTACTGTATCTAGTATAAATACTGTAGTAACGGAAGTACTGAAACAGGGTAGCAGCAATTAGGTTAGAGTTTGAAAATTAACTTTAAATTAACAGAAAACTAAATCTTACTCTCAGAAAGAATGGTGGCCCTGTCATCTCCAAATTCTGTAACAAAGTTGAGAATAACATGGGAAGTTACTGCAACATCATGGGAGGAATTTAATCTTCTTTGACCCGAAGCTATATTGAATTCTGTTATATTCAGTTTCTGCTTGAACTGATAAGTTGCAATGCTTCAATTTAACTCAGGTGTACAGTACAGCCTTTTTTCCCATATAAGAGGAAAATAATTATTTTCAGATCTTCTTTCAGTTGATTTAGCTTCTGGCCCATCCTGTGCCAAATCTCTGAGAAAAGTGATTAAGGAAGGAAATATGTATTTTTTTAAAATGTGTATCTGATATTATTTGAATGCTTGAAGTAGACTCCACGTTGGCTTAATCCTGGTCACCAGGAATATGCTATGAAGATAAGTATCCCTGGTAGTGGCATATATAAGTGTAGACAAGCCCCCAATCTAAAGGAAAACAGATTGCATATCAATTTCACATGCACTCATGTCTGTGTATGTATGGACACAACTGAAATGTTCAGTGGTTCATGTCCTGATTGTTCGTCATGCATTTCCCTTCACCTTAATGAGGAAAAGGTATTAATAATTAGTCCATCAAGTTTGGTCTTATTCCATAAATAGTATTTTTAGACTCTTTAGATCACTTCATAATGAAGTAATATACCCCTGGTAGTATTGCAATGGACTCTGATAGCTCTAAAATATCCAACAAACTGATGCAGACTCTATAAGCTAATTATTAGCAATAACCTATTGATGAATATATAGGGGTGTGTGTGTGTGTGTGTGTGTGTGTGTGTGTGTGTGTGTGTATGTATGTGTATATATATATATATATATATATATATATATATATATATATATATATATGGATGAATATATAGAGGCGTGGTGGCTCAGCGGGTAAGACGCCAGGCTTGTCGATCGGAAGATCGCAAGTTTGGAGGTTCGAATCCCTAGCTCCGCGTGACGGAGTGAGCTCCCGCACTTGCCCCAGCTCTTGCCAACCTAGCAATTCGAAAGCATGCAAATGCAAGTAGATGAATAGGTACCACTTCCGTGGGATGGTAACAGCGTTCCGCATGCGTCATGCCGGCCACATGACCGTGGAAGCGTCTTCGGACAACGCTGACTCTTCGGCTAACAAACGGAGATGAGCACCGGCCCCTAGAGTCGGACACGGCTGCACAAATGTGCGGGGGGAACCTTTACCTTTTTAAATGGATGAATATAGAAACTTTCCTGGAATTTTCTTGGACTCTTGGGATTTGATAATAGATTGTGTTAATGCTGCAGCTAAGATAATTATGAATCCAGGTGAAATGTTGTGATACTGTTGCAGACTATACTGCACTCTCTTGATTTGTGGGCATGATTCAGAGTATCGAGTTTGGCCTTTAGAGGCCTTCATGGTTTAGGATCAGGGTCTAGGGAGTTTGAAGGACTGTCTCAATAGGTACTTCTCCATGTATTAAAGCCTTCCCTGGAGGGCTGCCTCTATCTGTGATAAAGCAGGTATCTACTTGCTGGGTGACCGGCTTGCTGGCTAAGCCGGCTGGGTGACCTTGGGCCAGTCCCTCTCTCTCAGCCCAACCCACCTCACAGGGTTGTTGTTGTGGGGAAAATAGGAGGAGGAAGGAGTATTAGGTATGTTCGCCAGCTTGAGTTATTTATAAAAATAATAAAGGCAGGATAAAAATTAAATAAGTAAGTAAGTAAGTAAGTAAGTAAATAAGTAAGTAAGTAAGTAAGGCTGGGAACAAGGACAAGGTGTTCTTTGCTATTGAAAGAGAACCTGTATAACTCTTATAAAACCTAAATACCTTGGAGAAATTCTATATTCATTTTCCTGCAGGCTTCATAAGCTTTAAGAAAATGTACTGTTGTGTCTGCCTGAGCCGGTAAGAATTCAGCAATAAAACCAATTAGCTGTGATAGAAGCTACAAATGCATCTCAGACAGCTCTAAATAATGCAGAGGACCAAAATATCATCAGTTCTATCACACAGAACAGTTTGGTTATATATTTTCATGCAAAATATACTTATTTTCCCCAAATTACACATTTTCTTCACAGTCTGAAACAAAATAAATCCAGCCCAATTCCAGTAAGTTAGAGAGACAGAGACAGACAATATATGTAGACACATGCACGCACATAGAGAGAAATATAGCAAAATATTCAGACAACTTATATCCTTATTTTATCAACCATGTGACAATGGATTGCTTTTCTGTTCTGAATTGTGAAACAATCCTAATCCCTTAATTGGCTTTTCCTCTCATCCTATGTAAAGTAACAGATGAGTCCGCTTCCTGGTGCACTCGGAAAATCTCTGGGGATGTGGCAATGCTGCCAAGTGGTACTTTCAGCCACAATAAGGGTTACAGCAGGAACTCCAGGTATATGGATTGATGGCTGGGGAATTCTGGAAGTTGTAGTCCACCCATCTTAAAGTCGCCAAGGTTGAGAAACACTGTTTTAGTACCTTCTTATTTAGCAACTTCATCCTGCTTAAGCTCCTTACCCCATTGGCTTCTCCTGCTGTGGACTTCTTATGATTTCTCTGGATTTATTAAAATCTGCTTTCCTGAAGTCTTAGATACGTTTGCAGCTGCATCCAGTCTTTTGTTTCCCTTAAAATCAAGAAATCTAGTATTACATGGTAATGTTCCCCCTGTATTCTTCCCACTCACATTTCTTGACTAAATCTTCCCTATTAGTTTGCATGAAGTCAGGGAGAGCTGATTTTGTGCTTCCCTCCACCTTCTGAAGGAGAAAGTGGTGAGCAACACAACCCAGGTGTTTCCTGGAATGAGCACACTTGGCAGAGTTCTCTCGCGTGAGATGGGCGGCCATATAAATGCGAGCAACCAACCAATCAATCAAAATATATTTTCCAATAAAAGTTGCAATAATTAAAGTCCCTCATCATTAAAGTTCCCCCTACTTAATAATTTCTTTGAAATACCTGAATTGGCTTTTGGGAAGCATCATCCACATATTTTCTTTGGCTGGGCAGGCAGTAGCAGCACCAATAACTGTACAGCTTTTATATTTTCCTCCACAGTGTTACAAGTACCTTCACTCGTATTTTTGAGCAAGTATGGATTCTTTTAATATGCAGTGCAACTCCTCTTTTCAGTCATTTCTGTTCTTTGAAGGAACAGACTTATGTTCTTCAATTGCTGTATTCCCATCAAGGGAGTTATGCCATAAAGTCTCGGTTTTCCTTTATGTCATGTTTGCCTTCTTGTACTTAGAGTTGAAGCTCATCTTGTCATTTCTCATGCTTGGATCATTAGCATATAGACAACAAAGGTTGAGTTTTACGAGCCAATGTTCTTCCTGATTTTCCAAATGTAGCATAATAGGCCACTTCAAAACAACATGGCCATTTCTTTCTACTGCACACAAATCTTGCTCTGAGGTCCTTGCATCAAGGTTTTCATCTCCAAGTCCTGAAAGAATCAGTTTACAGCCTGAATCCTAATTATACTTTGGTTGTTCTGTCAGGTAAGTGATTCTTGCTCCTGTCAGACAGAACATTTCACAATCCCACTGACTGTTCAGCACACATTTGCTTTAGGTCCCTGGAGGCGTCACCAACTACCATGCCTCTTTTCTTCGCTTTTTTGCTTTTTCTTGGCTTTCTTTTCTTTCTCTCTTGCAGGGAATCACCACATCCCCATTGCTCTTAGAACCCGTCTTTTCACTCCTGTTTAGACCAATCACTTGTTCCTTCCTCAGAGGCTCAGTTCATGACCCACCCGGTCATGCAGAGAAGGCATGTTATGGACCCCATCTGTAAAAGAGTTCCATCTCGCAGGGTCTCGGAAGCGCGCCTTCTCTGCAGTAGCCCCCGCCCTCTGGAACATTCTTCCCCCGGAGGTGAGACTGACCCCCTTGCTCCTGGACTTCCGAAAAAAACTGAAAACCTGGTTCTGCCATCATGCCTGGAACGGGAGGGGGAATAGCCATTCCTGGGGATGGCTAGTGCCCTAGAATAGACCGACAATGGCCCTTACACTCGAGGACTGACAGAGAACTTTTAACCATCTTGATTTTATCCCATTTGTATTTATTGTTATCTGTATCTGTATTTTATATTTTTGTATTTGTGCTCCACTTTGAATTTTAATTCTGGTTTTATTGTAAACCACCCAGAGTTCCCCTTTTGGGGTAGATGGGCAGTAATAGAAATTAAATAAATAAATAAATTTATTTATTTATTTATTTATTTATTTATTTATTTATTTATTTATTTATTTATTTATTTCCTGTGAGGTTCTGTTCCTAGGCTCCAATTTTCTATCACTTGTTTCTGGTCATTCTTCCGGTCCACTGGGCTTGCTTCTTTATCTGACTGTCTACCTTATATAGAGTTGTTTCCTTTGTTGCTCTCTGTTGTGGTCTCTTTGAAGTGATAAATTGTGTTTTCCCTTACATACTAAAATACGGCCACTTCAGTCCTTTGTTTGTTTGTTTGTTTCTTCAAACACTGATACACAATATATCTGCTGCAGATCTGTGCCAGGTTGTTCTTGGGCAGGAATACGAACATACCATAAACTTTGCACACCATGACTGCAGAGGCATGCCTGTTCATCCTAGGACAAATCTTTAGAACATTTTTATTTCTTTTCCCTCTCAGGCTAGCCAATTACACATGGTTCGCTTAGAGAGAAAATTTGTTAGGAATTCTCCCATGAAAAGTCACTGTCAAACTATTTGCTTGCCCTATTAATGTATTCAGTAGATTTGCTCCCTGGAAACTGGTTGCCTTATATTCCTACAGCCTCTGCTTAATCATCAACAATAGGCAATCAGTAGCTCTAAGGACACACTCTTGCAGTCAGCAGCTATTCAGGAGTTATTCAGGAAATAACTTTTTCACCCCTTACAGCTGAGCATATAATCCATCAGAACACGTATTTTCTTTGGTCACTCTCTTCTCTTTCTTGTCTTTTCCTCTCAGTGAGCTCCACTGACACACTCCTTGATGTTCACACACTGAAGTTACAGTGTAACTGTAATTTGGAACCCACTTTATACTTCTGAAAAGTTTCAAATTTAAACTATAAATGTCTCTAACCCTGGTCAGCTTTGGCCAGCAGGTTTTCTCCAGAGTCCAGCAACTTAGTATTCTCATAGGAATTCAAGGAGGGGACTTGAAGAAAGAGGAATGTCGAGCTTGCTTTCTGCTGCGATTGTAGAGGTTCTATTTCTCAGTGGAGTTTTTATGCCTTCAAAAGGCTGGTGGGAGTGGGAGTGGGATGGGGTGGGATTTTCATTTCTTCTTTGGTTAGGAAAGTCACTTTTTCCCCTCTTGTCCCCAGAGTATCCTCCTCTTCTTTCGACGCCCTCCCTCTCCTCATTGGACAAGGCAATCTCATTCAGTGGTTCAGTGGTTGAATAATGGTTTCCTCCCTTGCAACCAGTTCCTCTCTCCATCAGAATAAATGCTGCCTGCTGGCACTGAAGCAGGAGTGCCGGGATAATCTGTGGGCTTGGCCTTATGGGAACAGTGCAGATGGAACTGTTAGAGGAGGTGGGGGGGGGGATAGATGTTACTTGCTTGTTCCCAGATATTTGAGTCTGGACCTTCAGTGGTGAGAACCTAAACGCATTCCACTTCAAATTCTTCCTCCTCCTCCCTCAAATTGGGGAATGATGGTGATGAGAAGTACATGAAGGGGGCAGTCCGGGACCAGGAGGGAAGGGTGAAAGGTTGGATGCATTTTCAGTGTGGCTTGAAGTGGCAGGCAAAAGGATTGCTCTGTGCAAGTACAGGGAACGGCCCAATAAACTTGGCATACAGTTGTTAAGACCTTCACATGGAGAGGAGTAACCTTGTGGAAAGCCAGATGTGGTCTCCAACAGCAATGAGGGAGAGGACTTCCTAGTGATGAAAGTCAGCAGAGAACTTGTAGACAGCTCTGGCACAAACCAATTGTTCTTTGATAACCACCCAGGGTCCCTCCTTGTGGGGGAGATGGGCGGGATATAAATGTAATAAATAAATAATAAATAAATAAACTGTTGCGCAGCTTGGAGTTCCTGAAAAAGTGCGATTCCTCCAGGAACTGGAGAGAGTTGGGACGTATTTAGCAGCAGGCAGATGGAGCCTGAAATGGTGACAACTTGCTCAGTGGTCAGATCTACATCACCGAGGCTTTCCAATAAGAATCTTCTCTGACACAGCACCCCCCCCCCGAGGTTTGTCTGGCCCCCACCTTGGCTGTGTTTAAAAGAGCATTGAAAAAACATGGCTCTTCTCCCAGGCCTTGTGTTTAGTGAGTGGTGGGTCCCTGTAGCTTTTTTGATTATAATGGTTGTTTTTTTCTGGTTGTTTGGAGACTTCTATTTGTATTTTATCTGTACTTTATTATACTCTGCTCAGAGTCTTTATAGAGTTGGGTGGCCGTATACATTTAACTAACTAACTAACTAACTAACTACTGATGGCTTTTAAGTAGAAAGTGCTATGTATTGTTTCAAACTTAAATGTGTGCCTTCTCTATCCAGAAACCTATTTGGAAGACAATCCCCTTCCTGTTTTTTTCAACCCATGACTGTGCATTTGTATTGTTTCATAATTGGTAAGGTTTTGAATTTTAGCTTTTATATTTTTGGATTGTATCTTCTGCCTGTCAATATTTTAAATATTCGTCTTTCCATGAAGCAGAGGCAGATGGTTGAACTGGGTTTCAGAAGTCTATATAATGTCATTTACATGGTTTCTTTTCTGTCTAGGCAGATGTTAATAGAGTTTAATGTACAAGTGATTTGATGGCCTTCCAGTCTTCCTCTTCAGTACACAAAACACATATTATGCATTGATTTTAATCTTTAAAACAAGAGAAAGCATTGCTCGCTTCTGGTGATTGATGTAAAAAAAAAACCCTATGCATACACAATCACCCAATTCAAAGGAATTGCTTTGGAAGCTGGTTATAATTAAAATTAGTCTTCTTTCACAGCTTGTTTTAACTCTCTTGTTTATCAAGCTATGGCTCTCTAGATTTTAATGATGATGACATCACAAACTTTGTCATTTCAGCTTGAAAAAATGAAGTAACATTTTTAGTGGAAGTGGTTATTTTACATGGCCATTTGGCCAAAACCAATGGTGGAGCTCCCAGATCTGCCTTGCAACAATCTGGATGATTACTAGATGGCAGCCAAGAGAGTTTTCTGTATCTTTTTGCTGCCATCCACATTTTGCAGCCCAGATCTGGGAGCCCTAATCAAAAGAGAATAGGTATTTTATAGTTGGAGAGATATTCACAATAACACATGTTCTGGGTGGAGCCATAAGCTTGGCCAGATCATTCTGATCCATACAATGTAAACTTAAAACAGTGGTTCTGAATCAGAGTAAATGCCTATCTGACCCATCCTCTTGTTTTCCTAGTAAAATGTTATCAGTAGAGAAGCTGATAAGCAGTTGTTCCTTGGTAATTCAGAAGCATGAATTTTAATTCTGAAAATACCTATAATGCCATAATGAACAGTAGCAATCAATAATCTTTTTTCTCTATTACAAGAGTATTTTCAGTTTCAATTCTGAAGGTTGTACTAAAAGGAATTCTGCTAAGAGCAATGTTGGACGTTTTTGCATTGGCAAAGTTGCTGACTTGAGCAGCACTGAAATTAAAGCATTCTTGATGTTCTGGAAGCAAAAAAAAAGAGAAATGGAAGGAAACGGGATGTGACTCTTCTGCATATTGTATTTTTCAGTCACATAATTCCTGCGTTGCCTGAAACAGCAGTTCTCAGCCTTTTAATTTTTGTGAACCATGACAAAAGTTATGGCAAATCGCCACAGCAACCAAGGTCAGCCAGATAATACCTCCAGGCACCATGACACAGTAAACTCCCAGATGTCACCCATGGCATCCCAAAATGAACTGAAGTTTCATTTTAAAGGGGTAAAATCCATCACCAAACTCTGCCTGATATTGATGAGGTTTGGGGCAACACAAAAGGCTTGCAAGATTTGAAACTGTGTGATGATCATGATGATGATGATTTGGGGGCCTGCACCAAGAAACACCTACAGTAACTCAGCAAATCACCAGTAGGAATACTTAAGAGATAGAATCAGAAACTGGCTTATCAGCAAGGCTGCAATATTTACAAGAAATTTGCTTATACTCTTGAATATACTGTATATCCTTAAACAGCTAATACAGCGTATTGCTAAAGATTGCCATTTAACTTTCCCACTATACCCTAGGGTGATATTCCAATAGGGGTATAATAGGAACTTGAAATGGTGATTCCAAGCCATCCAGTGTGAAGGGCACCCAATGGCAAGGCTGCCATATTTGAAAGGGCAGATATCAATCCCCAAACCGTCCCAGAATACCACTGACTAATGCTTGGCTTCCTTGCTTGGCGTCTTATCAATTGTTCACATTAAAGCTTTCCATTTGGCACCTACTACAAGTAACCAAAAGCTCTTTCACACATTTTGAGAGAAGGGGGTCAGTGATACTGCTACATAGTAACAAGAATCAAATTTAGAACCAAGTGGAAATGTTCGCTTTTCTGCAAGGACAAAAAAAGCAGACCAAGTCACCAGCATGATTAATTAGAACTGCATTAGCTTTTCACTTTTTTGTCCAGCTGAAAGGCACTTTCATTATTTCTCCTAAAAACCAAAAAGCAAGACCAACTCATCAAGAAGAAAAGGTATACCTTGGAGAGCTGAGTTTTGGCATTCAATCATAACAATGGTATTAAAATTTAAGCCCAAGAGTCTTGAAAGTAAATTTGATTGGTTTCCAAGTAACAGGTAAGGTGACGGAGTGATACAGGGCAGAGGAAAAGGAAGGGCCCACTGTTGGAAGATGTGAATTCGTGGCTTGGTTCTCTTATCTGTGTTTAGATATTTTTCTGGCAGCAGATTCAGGAGTAGTTCACAATGTACAGATGCTTATAAACTCTGCTTTTTTTTTTTAATAGAGCAAAGCTGAATTTGCTTCAGTAATTTATTTCAGGAGAGATTCAGCAGAAGTTTAGTGAAAGATGAGAATTTTATTCAGTTTGTTGTTTTTTAAGTAGAACTTACCCCAATTTGCAGAGTTCTCCATAAATATAAAAATGTTTTTGTTTTAAAATGAACAAAGATGAGAGAAAGTGTTTGGCATAACAGTGCAATAGATTTGGTTCAGATTCAAAGACAATAAGCACACCAATGGGGAAAAGGTGAAGAGATTTATTGACAGAAACAGAGTACTGTAACAATCATATACAGAGCAAAGATAACCTAAATTCCCTTTTGCCTCTCAAGGATGATAGTGGACAGACCCCTGAAGCAGACATGTGTGTAGCACTTTCCCAGAATTCAGATCTACCCTGAGAACCATCTTTGGAGGAGTGCTGTGGGAGCAAGATTTTTAGATATGTGTATCTCTACAAAGTCTACAGTTTATTTTTGTATTATATTTTACCATTTCGGTAAATTGTATGCCCAATCATAATAGCCTCAATTTATTAGACCCTTTCTCTCCCAAGAGGAAGAAGCAAAACGCATTTCAATTGAACTTGAAAGCCACAATTACTGATGCCTTTAAAAGGCTTCCTATTGTCAAAGTAAGAAGCTGCAAGAAACACTGAAACAGCTTCTGTTAATTTTAGCTCTCCTAATTTAATTGTTGTCAGCCCTTCAAGGTAGACCAGACTAGGAAACCAAAGTTATGAAAGCTAGTACTACTTTTATTATAAGGTTACAGTAACAGAATCTTGCAAGTCTGAGTGTGCCTCTCCCCTCCCTCTTTTTATGATCAAGAGAACTAGGGAGGGTCAAGTCTAAGACGTTTCCTCAAATGACGTTCCTGCCTCGGACTCAAATTTCTTTTATCTGACTGTTGTCTTGGTTGTGGCTCTTCCTCCTGCTCCTCAAGGTTATTCCTACATCCCATTACAATTGCATATAAACTTGGTAGCTCTTGGACTTGGACCATCCTGGGAATGAATCCAACCCATCTGGAGAGCATCAGGATGAGGAAAACTTTAATGACTCTTCAACAAGGATCTTGAGTGTTTGGGGTGGGGGCAGGGGAGGTTCAGAGCCCAGATCCTGAATATGCACATACAAATAATTTAATCACTTAAATGATTAAATTACTTTAATTACCTGCATATTTTGTGTTTCTTGAATAAATTGAATCCAGGGTGCACATTAACACTGGTATCAAACATCCCATCTGCTTTGGAAAGCAAAAAAGTGTGAAGGAGTTTTTTTGTGAAGAAAAAAAATAATAATCAGAAAGGCTGCTGTTGAGAGAAGACAGTTCTTATCCTTTATTTTATTGTGAAGAGACAGAGGGCATATCCACATTTAACCATTTTAAGATATTCCATGCTGGTGGGGAAAAAAAACCTCAGCAACTTGAATTACATGTAAATACTATGGCTATGTATTCACATAAATCCAATAATTCATATTTACTCCCATATTTTATATACTTGTACTATTGTTTAATTTTTGTTAGTTCACTAGTAAATTATATTTTGTATCCTATATTATATTTGCATCTCATAGTTTTAATCATTTTAGAATTAATATTAATCAGAATTTCTGTATATGTATCTTAATGTTACAATATAGCAAGTTAATCATGCTGATTTTTTAGTCTCTTTCTCATAGGGTTTTTTGTTTGTTTGTTTGTTATTTTTGGTATAACTAAAATCCTTACTGCTTTTATGTTGCTTTATGCTGGAAATAACCAAAGTAAAGGGTTGATTGATAGATTCACATTTCCTCAGTTCAGTGTGCATAAAGTATTCAGTTTATTACATCAGTAATAATTTCTAAAGCTTGCAGCACTGATTTACAGTTCTGAATAATAACACACTTTGGATCTGGTATCTTGGTAAAAATAGGTAAAGGTTCCCCCCGCACATTTGTGCAGAAGTGGTATCTTGGTACCACTCAAAATACCATTTTTTATATTAGAAAAAGACAATAACTGTCAGGCTTGCTTTGCTTGCCTGCCATGTCTTTGAGCCAACACGTGTCACTCTGTATAGAAGCCGACTCGTGTCAGCCTGCTTTGTAGCTGCTACTTTGCACAGAAGAGAATCGCCTCCCTCGCATTCCTCGCTTGCTGAGACTGACTGTGAACACTGATAAGACACCTGGACTTTCATTAACAAGTTGGGAGGGGGGAGGATCTGGAGTGGGAAAACGGTTGTTTTGAAACTAACAAGGGATGAAGTCAGAGGGATGTTTTTAGGTTTGAATGCTTCGCGCCAAAACTGGTATTCAGAGCTTTGCAGCCGTCCTATGTAGCTGTATTCTAATAAATGAATTATTTTAGCAGTCTGATGATTTGTCTGGAGAATTTCTTAAGTTAGATACTGGCACTGGGATCATCACAGTAACATTTTTTGCATGCTGAGGCAAATATAGTCTCCAAGCACTTCATGAAACAGATTAATTTAATTTATTTACTGTATAAACAGTAAGAATAATCAACAATAATTGGCTTATAATTGAATAATTGCATCCATAGTATAACTTCTAATGATATCTGTGGGACTTAATTTTTACCTGAATTGCAACCAGAATTTGTGATTGATGAAAATAGCAAGTCATTAGAAACTGTAATTCAGGATGTGTTTCAAGAAAAATGTGTCTTCTGCTACTTGTGGCTGCATTGACGATTAATACATATATATTAAACATCACTTGCTAAATGCATGTGCACAATCAATATCTCTTCTATGATAAATTTGGCTGGTTTATGGCTGCAATATATTATGACTGTCTTGATGATTTGGTGTGCAACTCAGGCACAAGAAAGGCAATAACTTAAACAAATCACTTAAACAGAATGCTGCTACAACTCCTCCTACCTACGTAGATAAACTGCAAGTCATCCACAGTAAGTTCTGCATGGAATTTTCATTAGTCTCCAAATCTAAAAAATGTAAACTGTGGAAAACCCCAAGTAAAATATTTTACAACCATTGTTAAGCCAAATCACTAATTTCACATGAGAGATTACACTATAGATATGAATACATACCTTCGGAGACATAAATATTGCCTTCATTTTTAACTTTATACTACTTATGTGAGTAGATTCACTTGATCAGGGAAGAAAGATGAAGAATCAAATCCATTCAAAGTGGATCTTTCTCAAGAGACTAGAGCATTTCACTGTGCAATATAATTCAAATTATCCCCATAAGATTTACCTGCCTCCAATTTTCTGTGGAAGGAATGCAATGAGATTATTACCAAGATGCAGAAAATGCTTCTCTTCCATCCTGCTGGTATTTTACAGGATGCTAATCCATTGCAGGAAGCCAGCAGGAAATGTTGGAAATTACGATCACGTGACCGTGGCTTGCTGAGATGTCGTAATCGCAAGCTGGGCACCAAGCACCTGGATCGCAATTATGTGACTGTGGGGATGCTGCCATGACTGGAACTCCAAGGACCGGTCGTACGTCTCCCTTGTTCAGCACCTACTTTGAACAATCGCTGAACGAGTAGTCATAACCTGAGGACTACCTATACCCTTGAATCATTTTCTAAGAGAAATTGTATAATGCCAGCCATTTCTTTAAAGCAATGCAAGGACTAGGGGTTTTTCTATATTGATGTAGATAGTTACTTAATTGAAAATTCAAGATATACATTTCTGGAGGTTTCACTCAGGTAAATTTATATACTAGAGCTGGCTTAAATGTTATTTTTCTATATAATGTATGAATGCATGAATTGGTGCAATTATTTTCTTGGTGAAATCTTTCGGATCATTCTGAAATTTTAATATGTAGAACCTTATTCTTGTTAGAATTCTCAGTGAACAATAAATTCATACTGATAAGTGGAAGTAGGCTGGAAGCTACTATAATTAATTAAGATAATTTATTGCAGAATGCAAAGAAGAGTGATGGAAAACTTTCCTTCTGTAAAGCTCCACAGGATGGTCTTTAGTCCATCCCACCCCACTTTGGTGTTCTCCAGTGACCTACTACGCCTAAAATTCCCAACCAGTATGGCAATAAATAAAACTGATTTGGAGGGCCCCAGTTCAATCATAGTGGAAAATATCATGATAATACTATTTATCTCCACTCAGAAATAAATCCCAGTAAGCGCAAAGAGATTTACTTCCAGGTAAGTATATGTACTACATTTGAAAACCTAATGTGGAATGCAAATGCAGGCATTTGCAATTGAAGACTGAAGCAAATGTGAATATTTCTTTATACATGCATAATTAAGTATAGTAATTCGTAGAAGCAATGTATTACTGTACAACAAACCCATTACATTCTGTGATGTAGAACTTTTGTTAAATACCATGTTGACAGTGTTCACAGATTATCCTAAGCCACAGTGTGGTTTATTTTATTCATTATATTTATATCCTGCCTTTTCTCCAGAAGCTCAAGTAGCTCCCACAGGGCTGTCCCTTCATTCAGAGTCCCCAGGTATGGAGGAGATGGGCGGTGATACAAATTTAAATAATAAATAAATAAATTCTATTTATTCATTTTGGTTTGTGGCTGCCCATCTCCCAACTTTAGTGAATCTGGATGGTTAACATAGTTAAAACTCAATAAACAACCAAGAAGAATAACAATAAATATACATATACATATAGAGGCAGCTGAGGAAAACAACAATCCCAACAATATCACTCATCTTACAGTCCCCATTTTATCCCCACAACAACCCTGTAAGATAAGTTAGGCAGAGAGAGAGTGACTAACGATGGTCTTGAACCTGGGACTCCCCAGTCCAATCCCTTAACTATTATACTACAGTGGTTCTGGCTTGTTTAGATTTAGCTTAATTTGTATGAACCCATCTATCCTTTGTGGTTTGTAAACCATGGTTGGCTTTACTCAATGTGTGAATCAACCCATGACTGAGCAAATCATGTCTTAGTGTAATGCTAGATCCAAATCATGTGTGTGGACTGCTTACTTTCCGTGTCATACTTTGTAGCCCGCTTGCTAACAGAGGAATTCCATATTGTGACACGGAATTGGACCTACTGTATGTCAGCCATCAGATTTAAGTGAAGGATAACAGTCAAGAAGGTTATGTCATTTTAATCATTAATTTTATTTTAATGAATTCTCTTTTAGAAAACTATATAAATGTACATTTGATGTACCGGTTTTCAGGAAAAATGCACAGATGTTTTACAGCAGGCACCATCTTAGAAGAGACCTCTCATGTGTCAGAGATAGGTAAGAACACCTTATCTGTTCAGAGTTTTTAAAGGAAGAGTTGTATTAAAATGTTTTTAAGGGTATATCCTAAAATACACACTTTTGTAGCTGATTGTGCTGCTGTAATGGTTGTTGCAGGGTTTGGGTTTGGGTTAGACCCCTACACACACCCTACACTCTGAATTGTGATCCCATGCCTGGTGGGGAAAATGTTTAACAGGACTAAACAGACTCCCCTCTCTTTTTTTTGTTTAGATTTTTATCCTGCCTTTATTATTTTTATAAATAACTCAAGGCGGAGAACATACCTAATACTCCCTCCTCCTCTTATTTTCCCCACAACAACAACCCTGCGAGGTGAGTGGGCCTCTTCTTCTATCCTTGTCGTAGAAGCAATGAAAAGTATACTGTAGGTTGATAGGAAGCTATCATTGCATGCAAAAATTAGCCATGCCTACATTGATTTAAAACTAAATCAGAATCAGAATGAATTTGTCACAAAAGAGAAACCTGGATCATCAGTTTGCTCATTTCAAGGATCATTGTTCATTCCTTTACCAATTTACTGCTTCTTATGGCCTTTAGCCACACTTAGTCGAACTGTACATTTCAATAAATCTCTAGGTGAACAGAAGCTGACACAAACTCTACGTAATACACAGTTAGTACAACATCTTTCTGTGAACTTGATTACATACTTACTGGGCTTCCGGTGGGAATGGTGGACTGAACAGCTGTGCCTGCTGGTTCAGCGGGCAGAGCTGACAATGTGGTAACTTTTTTTGGGCTCAGGCAGGTTTTCCTGAAGCCCAGAAATGTTCTCTGGATCAAGGAGAATACTTGGAATCATCCCATCTGTCCTCTGGATGGCTGCTTACAGCCAGAAGTTCGCAAACATCGCTTTGTGTTCAACTGGTAAGAGCCAGCTGGGACACGGGGACTTCATCACTTTCCAAGCCGTGCTGTAGCCTTAAAGGGACACTAAGACCAGCCACCCCATTTCTAAATCACCAATTTGTATTTTTTTTTAACTATATGTACCCCAAGAGAGGCTTTCTACAGCAAGGAGAAGCTGGTTCTCTTGGTGCTTAACGTTATTCTTGGGATTATTGTTTATTCGTTCAGTCGCTTCCGACTCTTCGTGACTTCATGGACCAGCCCACGCCAGAGCTTCCTGTCGGCCGTCGCCATCCCCAGCTCCCCCATGGTCGAGTCCGTCACCTTCAGAATATCATCCATCCATCTTGCCCATTTTTGGGATTACTTTTTTTTAAAAAAAATATTTTACATTTTGGATTTTGTTTTCCTTCCAAAGGAAATTCCAAAGATTGAGAGTAACCAATTGTCTTCCTTTTAATATTTTTGTAATAAATTTGAAGATATTAGACTTTGTACACGTTGAATCGGTTGATTTGAACCTTCAGTTTTTTGTTTTCACTTTCCCTTGAGAACTGTCTGCTATCTCACTCTCACTTTATGTAAACACACTTTGGAACTCTTCCATATCTTCGACTTTCGTTGGTTAAGATCCAAGGGGCGCCATAATCTATTGCGTGAGACATAGAGGAATTCAAAGAGATTCTTTCTGAATTTCACCAGGATTTTAAACAGATTTCTTCTGACTTCTATCAAGCTTTTATGCAAGATATCCAGGACATTGTGGAAAATATGAGAGCTAAAATGTGCCATCAGGTTGGGGATGTGGTGGATGAAATTGAGGAATTTAAGAGCGATAGAAAGGGTTTTTTTAAGACTGGGATTGGGATTTTTATCGAGATGCTGGATGAAGATTGGATCTTCTGGTAGAATGCCATGAAAAGAACCTGGAATCTTTGAGGGGGGCAGTTGGGCTGTTTGATTCTTTCAAGAGGAAAGCTCTGTGCACATTGTGGGCATATGTAACTGCTTTGGTTTATTTTGAAGTGGGATAAGGGTTGAAGAATGCAGGGCCGCAACTAGGGGGGGGCAAGCGGGGCATGTGCCCTGGGCGCCGCGCTGGGGGGGGGTGCCAAAATGACAAAATAGTATTTGTATACCGAATGTTTCCTGGGGTGTGTGTGCAGAATCCATGTTTGCCCCGGGTGACACAGACCCTAGTTGCCCTTCTGGAAGAATGTCCATCTGGTTTCCTTTAAGGATTTTATTGATGTTATTCCTTTTAAAGATACGGAATTACTGTTTTGAATTGTCTTTGTTTTTTGGGTTTATTAAGATTGGGATTATTAAAATTGTTATACTATTAAGTATAATAGCAGACAACTTATGTGCTTTTTAATTTTATTCTTATTATAGTAGACAGAAATGTATAGAATAGTGGTAGGAAGAGAATAATTAAATATGTTTTATCTTTTGGAGGGGAGAAATGTTTAGAAGGTTTATATGAACTTTTTTTTCTTTATTTTAATATAAGGGGGAGGAGTAAAATAATCACTTTTTTATTATGTGTTAAAGTGGAATGACTTATGGAAATAATGTGGTGTTTTGGTTTAATATAGAGTAAGAGATTGATTAAACCAAAACACCACATTATTTCCATAAGTCATTCCACTTTAACACATAATAAAAAAGTGATTATTTTACTCCTCCCCCTTATATTAAAATATTGATTACAGCGGCGTGGTGGCTCAGCGGGTAAGACGCCAGGCTTGTCGATCGGAAGATCGCAAGTTCGGAGGTTCGAATCCCTAGCCCTGCGTGTGGAGTGAGCTCCCGCACTAGCTCCAGATCTTGTCAACCTAGCAATTTGAAAGCATGCAAATGCAAGTAGATGAATAGGTACCACTTTGGTGGGATGGTAACAGCGTTCCGCGCGTGTCATGTGGCCACATGACCGTGGAAGCGTCTTCGGACAACGCTGGCTCTTCGGCTAACAAACGGAGATGAGCACCGGCCCCTAGAGTCGGACACGACTGCACAAATGTGCGGGAGGAACCTTTACCTTTACCTAAGAGATTGATTATGGAAATTTTTGTATATCCTTGCTGTTAAAAGTCGGAAGCCACATCTTTTTGTAAATTTGAAAAAAATTTCTCTTGTGTTTCTGCACTTTTTTAGTTTTTTATTTTTTTGTAATTTTTATTCTTCTCTTGAAACCTAATAAAATTTACTATAAAATAAAAGATTACATACTTACTATTTAGGTTCAGTTGTTTAGATTTAAAATAAGAAAACAATGAATATGGCCAGTGAAAAGGGCTACAACTTAGAGGTGCCAGATCTGGGCTGCAAAAATCCAGACAATCTCTAGATGGGCAGCAAAGAGATACAGAAAATTCTAATTGCTGGATTTTTGCAACCCTGATATGGTAGCCATAACAAAGACTAACATACATATTTTGAGAAAACTTAGAAATATAGTACATAGGGAAGACGTATTTATTCTTTAACTGAATGAGCCAAAACAGAAACAAGATAAGTGATCAACAGCAGTAACAACTATAATGAACTGGAATGACATCAACGTGATAATACTCACCTCTAGTGATGTCATCATGCAAATGCCACAATTATCTACTTGCGTCATGACATCTGAGGCAATTAGGAAAGATGCAGCAAGTGGATGATGACTTCCTCATGCATGTGTTTTGTTTCCCCTGCCCCTTACCCCCGAGGACAACTGTGGATAAATCATTACTGAACACAGCTTTTCTGCAAACATTCATTTGCAAAATGTGTAGATAATATTATTATACATTTCATCCCATTGGTAGGCAGACCTTTTGACTTTATAGGGACATTGGGAGTTTTGAAGCATATTGTCACAGGATAGTTGCTAAGGAAAGAGTTTCTCCATTAACAAAATGGCTGCCATTGTGGGCTTGGTCAGGGACAAACCAATCATCAACCCAAAGACAGACTGGTGGGAGTGCTCACAGGCAAGGGGGATGCTCTCCACATTTCCCAGCTTCTTTTGTTTTTTTGCTTTGGTTTTCTTTTCCAGAGGAAACCATGGGCAGCAGCCACTCACCACTTTTATCATGTATAATGCTTTGGAACTGATGTACAGTCCTGAGATATTCTTAGAAATACTTATTAGATGTATTCATTAGATTATAATATTTAATACAAAATATAATATAGTGTGAGAGCCAGTTTGGTTTAGTGGTTATGGCACCGGGCTAGAAATGGGGAGACCGTGAGTTCTAGTCCTGCCTTAGCCACAAAGCCAGCTGGGTGACCTTGGGCCAGTCACTCTCCCTTAGCTCTAGGCAGCAGGCAAGGGCAAACCATTCTGAAAAACCTTGCCAAGAAAACTGCAGGGACTTGTCCAGGCAGTCTATGAGAATCGGACACAATTGAACGGATTTTTTTAAAAAAAGACATAGTATAGAAAATATGCTGGTGCTTTGCTTTTGCTTTGCAGTATACCAGCTTTCTACTGAATTTCTAAAAAAAAAAAGTTATATAATTTAGAGAGCTTGGCAGTTGTCAAGAAAGGCATCAATGGGCCCATTGGTATTTGCCATCACCAGATTCTCTAGCCCTTCAGGTTTTCAAAAAGATCTATTCATGAAGGGAAGATAGGGGTATTTGTTTGGCTCCCATCTCCCATCTCCCATCCTCAGAGTATTAACTTTGGAGAAGATCTGCAAACTGCAACTGCATTTGACTGCTTATAGGTGTCTTACGGAATGGAGAGCCTTGGTGTAGTTTTGCTGCAGAAATCCACAAAGATTGGGGACAGGGCAAATGATGCACCTGTCTGTATTTCCTTCCTAAGACATACTTTTAAATGTTTGAATAAGGCCTAGATGGTTGTTGTATCTGGATGATAGCATGAGTTGTGAATCTCAGCCAGGTTCTTGGCCTGTGTGTCCTTTAAGCATTTTCATGACAATTCAGAACCAACACAGCCTACCCAAATACACCCTTAAACCACCTTCTCTTTCTATAAAGCAATTCTTTTCTCTGTCATTTTCCGTCTCATATAAATATTCAGTTTATCATTCCTAGGAAGTTAGGAATCACATCCTGGCTTGGAATTATCTCAGCGGCAAGAAGATCCCTTCTGGTGAAAATTGGAATCTTAGTCATGGTTTCATAGGAGGCTTCCAATCCAGCTTGTTAGACTACAACCAAGGCAGAGTCCCCTCTGGTGGAGACATTGTGAAGGGTTTTGTTTTGTTGGCACAATTCAACCTGCTTGCCAGATTGAAAAATGTCCCACGCTGAGCCCCCCTGGGAGGTCACACCTTTCAGCCGTTGCATCTTAACATTCCAGGGTTGTCAGCCTGGCACCGCCTGCCAACTCAAGACAAATAATAAAAATGGAGGATATGGGTCAGAGGAATAAGGATCACAATGGACACTTGCTTATGCTTCCCAGAACAAAAACCGTGCCTTTAAAGTAGTGTGTCTAGTCTGAAGTACCCTGATCAAATGTCCTGAATTATTAAACACAGTAAGAAATCAATACTCTCCAAAGTATTTTTATGTACAAAAACAACTTACATCATGTTTTATCCCTCTGCATTGTAATGTAGTAAATAATAGATTATCTGTTTTATAGTTTGCCCTATCCTCTAGCTTGGCTCCTCTCCAAAACTAAATTAACGTGCCAAAACCATTTTCCCTAATCAAATCAGGATTCTATTTTGTAAATCAATGCACAACTTTTTCCAAGAATGTCATGTGTCATATATCCTCTCCCCTTTTCCCCAAGTCAGTGGGGCTCGTTTCTACTTGTCCAAGCATGCCAAAGCTCTGCATCCTTGACCCAAACACTGATCTGAGTTTAACTTGCAGAGTGTCAACTGCTTTTGGACCTCTCTGCCCAATTGTTTCACACCAAGCCTTAGTTCCAAATTACAGGCAGCTTTGAAAATGTAACTGTTCAAACCCAGAAAATAAAAGTCTTTTTGGAGATAATGACAATTATACATAACAAATCTCTATCTATCATCCATCCATCCATCCATCCATCCATCCATCTATCTATCTGAGGTTGACTAAATTTAAGCAAGAATGGCTTCCATATATATTATATATTATGCAGCAAGGTAAATACAAGCACTTAGACTATGATTTCTAAAGGTTACGCCAATAGGTACTGCAAATTGGTTGGAGTACAAAGAAGGGGGAAGTCAGAAATTAAACATTTTTAGGGGTGTTTTTCTTTTCTTTCTTTTTAAATCATTTATAAAGAAGAATATAGTGGAGATTTCAGCATTAAGTTCAAAAATTCTTTTTCATGTCCTGAAAACACCTCAAAGTATTCTGCTTGGTATCTTTTACTAATGTTACATTGAACATTAATTGAATAACTTCAGTAGTTCTCTCTTCATTCATAGATAATATCTTTTTTGAAAATACACTTTTGTTTTAAATCAAAATAAAAGAAAAAGAAAGCTCCTAGAAGTTGCATTGGCATTTAAAATAATAATAATAATAATAATAATAATAATAATAATAATAATTCCTTCCCTATGCATTTTGTTGCAATATGACCTTTGCTGTTGCAAGACTAGATCTCCCTACCTGCAGATTTCTCACCCCACTCCATCCTGACAATTCCCCCCCCCCATCCACAAGGTACTGTATACACAGCTGGTGCAGGATCTTTTTCTCTCCCCCACCTCTTCCTTCTGGGCTATGGCTGTTGCCCCTCTTCTTTCCCTTAACTTTTCTAAGTGTTCTGGGTGCTGACATCTTCACTCCTCCGGAGGTTTGTGGCGGAGGAGGAAGGGGGGTGGGGCAGGTCAGTACCACTACTGAAAGGATGTGGGGCTGAATTTCCACTTCTGGGTGTCGGAACTAAGAGGCCCACTTGAACAAGCATTTCCTCATCCACCAAAGGGAAACACTTTCAGCCATCAAAACCATGGATCTTTCCCATTTATTTGCCAACTGTGAGGAGAAACAAAGCTATTTCCATGAAAAAAGTACATAGTATTGGCCAGCATAAAATGTCAGTTTCATCAGGATATAGGATTACTGAACATTTTAATTGGAGGCTGGCCAAAATATCAAGGCCGTGTTTGGTCTAAAATGCTTCTCTACAAACTGATCCTAGATTCCAAGAAATGCCTATGAAGCTATCTGATTCTCTTTTTGAAAAAATGCCCTCAGAAGTTAGTCCCAATGAATCTACCTGAGAAAGGCATTCAATTTTTATATTGCCCAGTTTTATTAAGCTGCTTTTTAGTAAAGATTTGTGATTTGTGGTCTTTGGCTTGAAAATGCTGTTCCAATAAAAGAAGGAAGCAGTGATTTAGTCTGGATTAAATTTTATTTTTCAGTGCAGTCAGCTAGAAAGCACAACTGAGGTACAAAGAGCCAACAATTTGTCTCTGTGGTTATGAAGGATGTAGCTTTGCAGAGCTGAGAAGGAAGGAGGGGTACATTTTAGAGATCAAACTTTAAACAATAAAGACTACTACATGAAACCTTGTGATTCCCCTATACATGGATAAACCCCCTCTTGGCTGTATAATATAAATCAGCACTCAGCAATGTTATTGTATATATGGTTTTGATAGGGACTTGCACAAACAAGAGATCAATTTATCTGTATTGATTGGAATCCTAGTTAAAAATCGTAATCTCAGATCCTAAGATTAGAGAAGTTAAAGAAATTCATGGAAAGAAAAGTTTCCTTTTCCCATTTGCACCCCTGAATGTCTTTCCAGAAGACAAAATAGCCATCCTGGGAAATTGAAATGGGTTCAGGGGCAGGTCAGGTCATATGGGAATTGTTCCAAATTAGTTAGGGGGAAGAAATAGTCTGAGTCCCTTCACATCTGGGACCTGAGTTTGGAAAGAGACCTGTAACCAGTCAATATGGCAAAGCACTAGCATCATATGATTATATCAGCCGGTCAAGCTGCTCTTGAATGAATTGAAGTTTCTAACCCATTTTCAAAGGCAGCATCCATGCATAATGCATTGCAATAAACCAAACGAGAAGTTACTAGAATGTGAAAAACTATTGCAGGACTATCTATGATTGAGCAAGGTCATAACTGGCACATTAGTCTAAGTTGATAAAATGCACTCCAAGCCACTGAGATCACTTGACAATGATCGATCTGGAATGAGCCCCCGACTACATCCCTGATCTTTTAGGCATACTGCGAAAAGATGAACATCACTTAACTTAGAAACATATACAAATCCCTGGATTCCAATTTATTGGAAACCCCCCCCCACCTCTAAAATAGATGCATTTCAGAGCACAATTTTGGGACTGTATAAAAACCAGAATGGAATGGGCAGGAACGGGCACCCTTAAATTATTTAAGACCTATAGTTTTGTTGATGTCATACTTTCTTTTACTTAAAAAATCACCCACCCCATCTGGAGCAAGGGAGTATTGAGCACAATTGCTACAGCCGAGCCACTTACAGATGTTGTGTCTCCAATTGCTGGTACAATTGACTCCCCCTTAGTAGAGAATGGAATATCAGCTGCTCCACTAATTGATTTGGTTTCTGTGCCCCTTGCAGAATGCTGCAAAAGCAGACTTAATATGAGCTCTACTCCAACACCCCTAGAAGACAGGCTATTAGACAGACAACTAGATTGCACCACTGAAGATTTAAACATCTCACCGGGAAACGTAAATCCAGCCCTACAAACTATAGAGTTTGCAGACCAGCATCCACAGGACTCAAACTCAGTTTTACCAAAGGGCACCCGGACATCTGATACCTGCTGTTCCAGGTAGTGCTGCAGTTGGCAGTGCAGGAATCTCGGGATATAATCCCCACAGTGTTTTTCAGGAAGTGCCTACAGCAATACTTTTGTCTGGCCAAACTGAATGACATTTAACCAATATTACCCCCCTATCTCTCATTTCCTGGAACATCGCAGGGTGGAAAACCAGGAGTAGAGATCCATCGTTTCTGGCATATATATCCAGCTATGACATAGTTTTTTTTCCAGGAAACGTGGCATGCAGGTGAATTGTTAGCAGAGGGGTTTAAGACAACCATGCTGGAAGCTGTGCCTGGAGCAGGTCAGGGGAGGCTTTGTGGGGGTTTAGGCATTTTAACATCTACCTCACTGCAGGCTCAGATAACCAGTTTACAACCATTAGACCACTATGCTCTGGCAGTACTGCTTCAATTCAATAGGGGTCTACTCCTTTTGATTAATGCGTAAATCCCACCCCTGCGTAAACATTCACAGATTAGGCATGTATGGGATAAAATAGATCCCCATGTGGAAGATCTAATGGTGGCATTTCCTGCAGCATATTTAATATTGGCTGGTGATTTTAATGCAAGAATTGGAGCAAACGACAAATCACTTTTTGCCAAATTTCATCACCAACCTTTACCCTCTATAATAACACCCCCTATTCTATGCCGCCTCTTTCTCTAATAACATTTATAGCTCTGCACCCTATATACCAGCTAGTGCATGGGAACACCATTTTCTCACCCTATATGGTCAAGCAGAGAATTCTCAGGCAGAGTTGGAGCTGGACGCCACCTCCCTCCCCCATTGGCCCCCCGTCTCGTGTTCAGAGATCAGAAATATAATTAAACAGTTCAAACCAGGGAAAGCCCCTGGTTCAGATCTTATTACATATGAAGTAATAAAAAATAATTTGGAATGGTGGATCCCAGTGCTAGCTTTCACTTCACACAGTGCTATTATAATACCAATATATAAGAAGGGCAAGAGAGGCGACCCAGCTAACTACCGCCCAATTAATTTGTTAAGTCAGATCAGCAAAATGTATTTATTTATTTATGTATTTATTTATTTATTTATCAAATTTATCACCGCCCAACTCCCCCGCGTGGGACTCTGGGCGGTTTACAACAAAATTAAAATCATCAACATACAATTAAATAGATTAAAATACACAGTAAATAACAATTTAAAATATACTAAACATCTTCAGGAGAAACTAATTGACTGCCTTGAGTCAGAAGACATTTTGCTGGATGAACAGGCTGGATTTAGAATAGGATGATCAACGTTAGACCGTGCTTTGGTGCTGCAACATTTAGTAGAAAAGTATATCCATAAATCAGGACAATCCCTTTATGCAGCATTTATTGACTTTAGGTCAGCTTTTGACACAGTATCAAGAATCAAACTGTGGTAAAAACAGAAAAATTCCACAATTGACAAATGCCTACTCTTGCTGCTCAATAAAATACACGAGAACACAAGTTTGACAGTCAGGTGCAGTAACCAAGGACATGTTACAAAGGAAATACTGTACCTGTAAGGAGGGGAGTCAGACAGAGTTTATCCCTGCTGCGATTAAGTTGTTTGCAGCTGAAGCTCGAGCACAACTACTATATGGGGGTCAACTGGGACCATATAACAACATGGTTGCCCTAGAAAGAATTCAAACAAAATGTCCAAGAAACATCTTTCAGGTTACCCACTGTGTTCCAAATGCTGTACTTCGACGGGAAGCAGGAGTCAGTAAACTTGAATCTAACCTCTGGATAAATATCTCTACCTATTGGTTAAAATTACGTCGTAACCCCAGGGGACTGACCCACCTAATATTGGTAGACAATTTTAAATCTTCCTGGAAGACAGCTGTTCAAAACAGACTGAGATTTTATGGTTTCTCCAGTGATGCCATCTTAGCCTTAGAGCTAGACCAAGCAAGATCACTACTAAGGCAAAGGATCTTAGATATAGAAGGCCAAACAGAAACTGCTACTTTTACCAGTAATATATTTGTCAATAATCAAATTTTACTGCCCAAACCAGCCCCATACCTATATTATATTACAGTTCCCAAATTTAGGAGAGCCCTATCATTAGCCCAGTTGAATGCCCTCCCTACAGCTGTTTTAGAGGGGGAATATAAGAAAACCCCATATGAAACCCGTCTTTGCCCCTGTGATACGGGTGCTGTAGAGACCACGGCCCACGCTCTCTTATATTGCCAGTTTTATAGGGACATTCGCCACCAGCTGATTACCCCCCTTTTGCTTAAATTCCTGCGTCATTCTGATAATTTCTACTTGCATTTTCTGTTAAACAACGAAGACAAAGGTATCTCCTTGATTGTAGCAAAATTCTGCAACATTTTATGTAAGCTTCGCTTACAAATGGTTATTAGCAGTCACTGATATTAGGGGATAACTCTGTTTACCTTATGTATTTGACTGGAATAAAGTTTATATATCTTAATATAAGCTAGCATAGTTTTGCATTCTCATAGTGCTCTATACATTCTAGTACTACTAATGTCCTTTTATAGTTAGCCATCTTAGTAATTTATAGTATTTATTCTTTGCAAAACCAATAGTAAATTTATAGGATTCTTTTGCATTTTAATATTTGCACTCTGTAATTTTACTTTAATAATTTTATTTTTACCTTATTTGATTCTATTAATATGTTTTTTATTTCTATTTCTATTTTAGTATAATTGTTATGTTATTAGTTCTATGCTGGTCTATGACTGAAATAAAGATTGATTGATTGATTGATTTCTGGATGACTTCCTGTGGCCTGCAAGTAGGTCAGGAAGATGAGTTGGAACCCACAACCCAGTAGAAATTATTCAATCCTGATTTAACTGAAAAAATGACCTGGCTACCAAGAGTGTTCATGTTTTGGGTAGAGTGAGTCTCAGTTTATAAAATGTAACCTAGATTATTACTATACCCAAAAACTATCTTGTTTAGGGTTGATAACCAGTGGAGTATCTAGTGGTTGACATTGTGTGCAAAAAAGATTAACAGTTTGTACAAAACACACTTTCTGTTTGGTTTTATTGTCTGAATTCATGGACTGACCACTGATAAATCATTGTTTGTCAAACAGTGAAGTATTTGTGGAGTCCTTTGTGCTCTCTGAGCCTTGTTGTTTTCTTGCAGACATTTCATTGCCTAAATGAAAACTAAAAGTGCCTGACCACTCAACCCACCACAGCAAAACCAACAGAAGCTATGAAAAAGTTTACACTGCCATACATCAGAAACATCTCAGAAACTACTAATAGACTGTTACAACCACACAACATCACCGTAGCACATTGTAAGTAATGTGTCAGAACATTGTAAGTAAACCAAAAGACCCAGTAGCCCAAGAAGAAAAAACAGGAGTTATCTACAACATACAGTGTAAGGACTGTAACAGCCACTATGTAGGACAGACTGGCAGAAGACTAGCAGAAAGCATCCATGAACACCAACTAGCAGTCAGAAGACACGATGAAAACTCCTTAATATCACAACACATGGACAGACTTAACCATACTTTCAACTGGGAAACTGTGAGCATCTTAAACCAAGCCAAATCCAAAAATGCTAGAGAATTCCTGGAAGCTTGGCACTCAGACAAAGCAGCCATCAACAGACACATAGAGGTAAACAACATTTACATACCATTCATAAGAGACAATAGAAAAGCCAGAAGACCAGAACACCTCCTTGCCAGCAATCAACAACCAGATATGCAAAGATTAACAGCAAGATTAGCAGCAGAGGAGCAATCAAACAATAGACCCTAATCAAGGCACTATTAACTCAGTCAATCAACCAAGCAGCAAACAACAACCCAATCAAGGTACTACCAAGGAGTGTACAACACCCCCACCAACACAGGCAGGACAAGCCAGGGTATATAAACAGATAACAAGTCCATCTCCCTTTTCGCACTGAAGATGTTGCCTAGCCTGGCAATGAAATGTCTGCAAGAAAACAACAAGGCTCACAGAGCACCAAGGACTCCACAGTTCAACCCTGAGCTACAAATATTCTCTTTGAGTGAAGTATTTCTTTTGTCATTGCTCAAATGGTATGGAAATGCCAGATTGGAAGCAAAAGTATTCAAGCAACTCAAACCCATTATTTGTATGTTGTATTTCTGAAAGCTGAAACTACAGTATAGATTCCTTACTGTGCTTGGCATTAATATCAGTTTTCTCTTCCATCTGAATACAGACAGTATCTCAATAACTCCTACAATGACCTGGTAACTCATTATTTTTAGATCCATAGTGGATAGTGCACTGGATAGTACACCTGAGGTAGAGAAAATGGAAATAATTTGAGATGCCACATTTTCATTTCACTAAACTGCTATTTATTAAACCACACTTTCCTATAACATTCGAAGTGGAACTATGTTTTAAAATAGCTAGATAGTCATATTTAAGTTAACAGCATAATGACATCTAGTTTATATTTGGCTACATACTGACTGCAGTATGATTGCTCCTTACAAACAAGGATCAAACTTTCACTTGCAGTCTTAATTTATAGGAAATACTCAAACTAGTATTAACAAATTGTGGCAAGTTCTTGGTGGTATGGGGATACCAAGTTATCTTGTCTGCCTCCTGAGGAATCTGTATAACAACCAAGTAGCAACGGTAAGAACAGAGCACGGAACAACGGACTGGTTTAAGATTGGGAAAGGAGTATGGCAGGGTTGTATACTCTCACCCTACCTATTCAACCTGTATGCAGAACACATCATGCGACGTGCTGGGCTTGAGGAATCCAAGGCTGGAGTTAAAATCGCTGGAAGAAACATTAACAATCTTAGATATGCAGATGATACCACTTTGATGGCTGAAAGCGAGGAGGAGTTGAAGAGCCTTATGACGAAGGTGAAAGAAGAAAGTGCAAAAGCTGGGTTGCAGTTAAACCTCAAAAAAACCAAGATTATGGCAACGAGCTTGATTGATGACTGGCAAATAGAGGGAGAAAAAGTGGAGGCAGTGACAGACTTTGTATTTCTAGGCGCAAAGATTACTGCAGATGCTGACTGCAGCCAGGAAATCAGAAGATGTCTACTTCTTGGGAGGAGAGCAATGGCAAATCTTAATAAAATAGTTAAGAGCAGAGACATCACACTGACAACAAAGGTCCGCATAGTCAAAGCAATGGTATTCCCTGTAGTAACCTATGGCTGTGAGAGCTGGACCATAAGGAAGGCTGAGCGAAGGAAGATAGATGCTTTTGAACTGTGGTGTTGGAGGAAAATTCTGAGAGTGCCTTGGACTGCAAGAAGATCAAACCAGTCCATACTCCAGGAAATAAAGCCAGACTGCTCACTTGAGGGAATGATCTTAAAGGCAAAACTGAAGTACTTTGGCCACATCATGAGAAGACAGGATACCCTGGAGAAGAAGCTGATGCTAGGGAAAGTGGAAGGCCAAAGGAAGAGGGGCCGACCAAGGGCAAGATGGATGGATGATATTCTGGAGGTGACAGACTCAACCATAGGGAAGCTGGGGATGGTGACGGCCGACAGAAAGCTCTGGCGTGGGCTGGTCCATGAAGTCACGAAGAGTCGGAAGCGACTGAACGAATAAACAACAAACTCAAACTAGCCAGATACACAAAGCGTAGAGAGTCTACTTTTCATTTCTGGACAAGTATCATCTTTTTATCCTTGAAATATGCCATCTGGCTAATGACTTATGTAGGACTACCAGGTGAATTCATGGCTGAAGTAAGATTTGAACCAGGGACTCTTCAATCCCCTCTTCACTTATGTACTATATCAACAATTGTGTGATCAAATAAGCATTCTATTTATTTCTTTTTGATATAAAATAGCTTCAGGATGGCTAGTAAAATCTTTAACAACATCCAAACTTTAGTCTTTTTTGCATATAGCATCAAATCTCATGCAAGCAAGGGGTACCATACAACCAATAGATGGCAGCAAAGACATGTTCAAAACTCTAATCCCTTGCTGCCATCTATTGGCTATCTAGATTTTTGCAACCCATGTAACTCCATGGTGCTGCACTGTATTGTTCTCAAGTTCTTTTTGGGTTGCTTGCGCTTAGGGTTGTATCTATGTTGGGCTCATAAAGTATGTTGTTCTCTCTGGAACACCCCTTCTCCTTCTGCCATTTTTAAGAACTGCTATCACTGGTAAATGGTAAAAACACATAAAAAGCCAACCCCGCAAGGAAGATATAGTCCAAACACACAAAACTCCCAACGTTCTCCCTTTCTTTTTCTTTTTCTGTCATTCTTTGAACTATGCCCTTAATGGAATGTGAACATGCTTTTCTCTCTGCCTTGCAAACCATCACTGGTAAAACCTTTGAATATAATGATACCTCTTCTTCAATTTAGATGGCAGTAACATTGATATATCTATATTGAAGGGGGGAAAAAACCCACTAAACACTCTTAAGTTTGTTAGTTACTGTGAGGAAAAGGTTGATTTCCCATTTCTTCCTTTGAAACCTCACTTGGAAATGTTTCAGCCCCACCTAGTGAGCAAGAACGGCTATGGCTTTGCTTATAAAAGCCCAAGATCAGCAATATTTTGGTATTCCAAATGGCTTTCAAGGCTGCCTTTGAAGCAGCTCTAAAGGCTACACTTAGGTTCCATTCATCACACAGCATTGGTTCTGATAAATGGAATGTGCCATCATAAAACGTAGCTATACTTCTAAAAGTCCATGATTATAAGCAATGAGAAGGAAATGATTAGTCTTACACAATGGCATTATCCTTGTGCTCTTTGAAAGATAATTCAAGCTGTCTGCTTTGGTGTTCTTTGCAATTTTCTAAGACTGGGTAGATTTTTGTGAAAGTTCAGATTTTGCAAAAAAAATAATATGACGTATTTAGGAATGAGAAATACGCATTTCCTTATATATACCAATAATATGTCTTCAAGCACAACTCCTTTAATAATTAAAGTGGCACCATCCCCCCCACACTCACATAAAAAAGACATTGTAGAATACTTAGGGAACTCCCAAATTGGTAATGTATCAATTTGTAATAATGAGAAAGTAATAGACATTAATTGTTGCATGCACTGATGGCTAGCAAATTTTTTATTCTTCTAGCCCAAGGCCACAGATGAGGAATACAAATTTGCACAGATTATGAGAATACTAAAGGAGAAATATACAATCAATATCCACAGATACTTACAGAAGGCAACATCAGTCAACATCTGTCAGTAATATATGCACATTGCTTTTGTTATATGCTATGACTATGTAGTCTTATTAATTTCAGAAATTATTATTATTATTTATTTAATTTTTATCCCGCCTTTATTATTTTTATAAATAACTCAAGGTGGCGAACATACTGTACCTAATACTCCTTCCTCCTCCTATTTTCCCCACAACAACAACCCTGTGAGGTGAGTTGGGCTGAGAGAGAGTGACTGGCCCAAGGTCACCCAGCTGGCTTTCATGCCTAAGGCAGGACTAGAACTCTCAGTCTCCTGGTTTGCTATTGGCTCCTTCCTAGGGCTGAGATAGTGACTGGCCCAAGGTCACCCAGCCGGCTTTCATGCCTAAGGCAGGACTAGAATTCACAAACTCCTGGTTTCTAGCCCAGCACTTTAACCACTAGACCAAACTGGTTTATATTGATTATAGGATTATCCAGATGAAAATGTAAATCCAATAATCCTTCAATTGGAACCACTGAAATTTTCCATAAGATGCAAAAGGATATTAAAATATAAGCATTCATTTGCTTTGCTGAAATATTATACAGCAGTTTGCCCTCATTTTCCATTGATTTGCTTAATTTAAACAGTTAATTGTACTGAAACAAAAGAAAACTTCATGACTAATTTTTTATAACTACCAAACCAATAATACTGTAATAAAAACAGAGCACAATCTGATTTGCATAAAAAGTAATTAAAAGTTAAAGCCCTCTACAGTTTTCCTTGTTGAGTCTGGAAATTCTCTTCTGACAGTTGCACACTGTTAAACAAATTCCTTTGCTTCCTATTTCCCTGTAAGGGATATTTGGAGGCTTACAATTCAGACTTGCTTAGAATTTGGATTTTCTGGTTAACTCTTTTCAGCCACTAAACTAACTTCCCAACCAGCACCATCAGAATGCAAACCCATGGTTACACAGCACAGAAACTGTATCTTTCACTCTCCTTTCCCATTCTAAGAATGTGTGCACTCATACAATAACCCACTGTTGTTAAACTGCCCCTAGAAATGCAAAACACACAAAAAGAGTAGGGTAGGGTAAAAAGGTAAAGGTAAAGGTTCCCCCCGCACTTTTGTGCAGTTGTGTCTGACTCTAGGGGCCGGTGCTCATCTTTGTTTCTTAGCCGAAGAGCCAGCGTTGTCCGAAGACGCTTCCACGGTCATGTGGCCGCATGACACGTGCGGAACACTGTTACCTACCCACCGAAGTGGTACCTATTTATCTACTTGCATTTGCATGCTTTCGAATTGCTAAGTTGGCAAGAGCTGGGGCAAGTGCGGGAGCTCACTCCATCATGTGGCGTTCGGGTCTTGAACCACTGACCTTCCGATCGACAAGACTGGCGTCGTAACCACTGAGCCATCGTGCCCCTAGGGTAGGGTAGAACAGAACGAACAGAACAGAACAGAACAGAACAGAACAGAACAGAACAGAGCAAATGGAATGGAATGGATTGGAATGGAATGGAATTGACATGGGATTCTGAGACAAAAATAATTTCATCACATCATGTCCCTCCCTACCTGATATAAGTAAAATTTACTTATACTAATCAGGTGGGGAGGGATATGATGTGATGAAAAGGTGCCTCCTTTTTTTCAGTGCCAAAACTCCCATGAATGAGGAACAGAACAAATTCTCTCTCTCAAATTCTAAGATAATAATAATAATAATAATAATAATAATAATAATAATAATAATATAAAGCTAAAATGAGTAAGATGTTGAGTTTGCAAAATATATCCTATACTCCCGCACCCATTGTCAAGGTGAATACATAAGGTACTCTCAACAAATTAGAAGTGTGCAAGTTGCCAGAAAGGTACATTGAAGATTCAAAAACCAGGGAGGACTACAGTACATGAGATCAATAGGTAGGAGACAGAGGAGAGTAGATGAACATCATTATTTAATGATAACATGCCACTGTTACTTTGCAAGATTGCAATGCAATCCTCCTTTGTTATTGCTGGTAAAGAAATGTTTGCAAGCGGTCCTCTGTAAAGTGATTTCATTTAATCCTAGCAAAAAGAGTCTGACTAACGCTCACTGAGGAGTGGGATGGGAGACACAGTGCACTAACAACCATTTGTACACTTAAATAAATGTCGTTTATTTTACTTTATTGTATTTGATTTCAAGTGCTTCTTGCTTTCAGAATGGCCTGTTGTAATATCCAATCCAAGAGCCTTTGGATTGGAGTGGGCTATAAAAATTGTTAACTCAGTCAATCAGTCTAGCATCCAACAATTCAAATATTGCTTTTGTATAATGTGTCTAATTTTTTTTAAAAAAATAGGTTCTTCCAACAGAGATCTAAGAACAATTTGGAAGTCCAGACATTAATACATTAAAAAGGCAGATTGTAGTACCGTATTTTCCGGCGTATAAGACGACTTTTTAACCCAGGAAAATCTTCTCAAAAGTCGGGGGTCGTCTTATACGCCGGGTGTCGTCTTATAGGGCGGGTCACTTCCCCGCGGCACAGCTGATCCCCGGTGCACAGCTGATCGGCGCCGAGATTTTCCACCCGGAAAAGTTACTGAGTCATTTCTCAGGCAGGGAGCGGAGGGTGCCCCCCCCTGCACTGATCCATCACCAGGGAAAGAGAGCGAGAGGGAGGGAGGCTGAAATGACTCAGTAACTTTTGCGCTTGGATCTGCTTTTTCAAACCTCCCCCCATCATCACCACCACCCTCTTCCTCCTCCTCCTTCGTGGTTTGTTCTGCTAAAGCTTGGAGATGTATGGGGGGGCGGAGGGCCCAGGTGGAAAATCTCAGCGCCGATCAGCTTTGCGCCGGGGATCAGCTGTGCGGGAAGTGGAGTTGCTCAGTACTCACTCAGTAACTTTTGCGTTTGGATCTGCTTTTTCAAACTTCCCCCCATCACCCTCCTCCTCCTCCTCCTCCTCCTCCTCCTCCTCCTCCTCCTCCTCCTCCTTCATGGTTTGTTCCGCTAAAGCTTGGAAATGTATTCTTCACCCCTCTGCCTTGCCCAGGTAATTAAAGCTTTCTTTAAATTGTTAAAGCTTTCTCCCCCCTCCCCCCAATATTCTCCTTCACACACACACCCCGTGCTGCTGCGCTTCGCATTACTACGGTATTCACTTTCTACTCTGCTTCCCTGTTTCCTCCCTGCAGTTTTTTACTTTCTACTCGCTTCCCCACCACACAGCTGATTGGCGTGGATATTTTCCACCCCGGGGCGGAGCAAGCTGCAGGTTTTGAAGAGGGGTAGTCTGTAGCTTGAATCATGTCAACTGGATTTCTATTTTCTCAGTGGAAACGTTTCGCTCCTTATCCAAGGAGCTTCTTCAGTCTGAGCAAAGTTGGTAAGGGAATCCTAAATATGTTTCTACCCAGGTGTAAGGTCACACAGCTACCTAGAAACATATTTAGGATTCCCTTACCAACTTTGCTCAGACTGAAGAAGCTCCTTGGATAAGGAGCGAAACGTTTCCACTGAGAAAATAGAAATCCAGTTGACATGATTCAAGCTACAGACAATTCCACCTGGATGACTGAGAACCTTCATAGAAGAGGGGTAGTCTTATACGGCGAGTATATCCCAAACTCTATATTTTAAGTGGAAAAGTTGGGGGTCGTCTTATACGCCCAGTCGTCTTATACGCCAGAAAATACGGTAGTCTGAATAGAACAGAAAGATGAATCTCAATTTTCTAAGCAATTTATTCACATATTCAGACTTTAACAACCAAAATCTATTCATCAAAACTTGGTTAGATGATGTCCTAATTCAACCCATCTCTGATTCTGTATTCTGTCAGAATGATGACATCTACTGGTTTAACTTTCCACATTTTTAGCTTTATCATTGGGCATTCATTTGAGCTGTTCTTACTGTCTAAAACAGAGCTTTCCAAACTGTGTGTCACGACACAAAAGTGTGTCGCCACACACAGTCTGGTGTGTCGCCACACAACCCAGAAGCGCTGATCATCATCAGCGCTTCCGGATTTTCCCACGGCGACACATCAACTGCAGTGCACAAAACCCGAAAGCGGCAGCAGCGCTTCTGGGTTTTTGCGCGCTGCTGCAAGGACGGCACTTCCGGGTTTTCCCATGGCGACACACCAACACCGGTTGGTGTGTCGCCGCGGGAAAAACTTTGGAAAGCCCTGGTCTAAAATAAGGAATTTCAACATTTAATTCCTCTTTGGGCTCAACGTGAGAGTTATTATTTGACCCCGATTAAATCCTAGCAATATGGGGATCCCTATTTGTCCAGGGATCAGCTTTAATAATTCTAGAGGGATTATCTTTGGCTCCTAAAATGGTAACCTTTCTTTATAAGAAATTAAAGGAAGTGGAGAAAATTGTTAATAGTTGTTTACATAACCATTTGAATAAGAAGGCTAAATGTCCTGTTCTGGTAAAAATAAGAAGGCTAAATGTCCTGTTCTGGTAAATCAATGGTGGATTACATTAAACAATGTGAAATTAAACACACTGATTAAGAGCTCCTCCCTCCCCCTCAACGTACTTCAACGTACCTGCAAAACAGAAGCTCTATCACCAAGACTATATGGACTCCCCAAAATCCACAAAGACGCAGTCCCACTCAGACCCATCGTAAATGCCATCGGCTCTCCAACATACGAATTATCAAAACATTTGGCTACTCTTGTACAGACCCACTGTGGACAGACTTCATCCCACATAAAAGATTCAAGATGCTTCATAAACAAAATCGGCACCCATAAACTTAACCCCACGGACAAATTAATCAGCTTTGATGTGGTCTCCCTGTTCACCAAGGTTCCAATAAAGGACACCATGGCACTCATTGAACAGATCTTCCCAAAAGACACCACGGCGCTATTCCAACATTGCCTGACAACCAGCTACTTTCAATGGGATAAGGATTTCTACGAACAAACAGATGGAGTCGCCATGGGAAGTCCCCTCAGCCCAGTTATAGAGAACTTCTACATGGAACATTTTGAAAAACAGGCTTTAGAATCGGCACCCCTCACACCAACAGTCTGGTACCGGTTTGTGGATGACACCCTCACAATTTGGAGTCATGGGGAAGAAGAATTAGAGAAATTCCTGAACCACCTCAACAGCATCCACCCAAATATACAATTCACCATGGAAAAAGAAATGGAAGGAGAACTACAATTTTTAGATGTCATGGTCATACGCAAACCAGACCTGCAATTAGGACACAAAATCTACAGAAAACCCACCCACACAGACCGGTATCTACACAAAAATTCCAATCACCACCCACGACAAAAAAGAGGCATCATCAAAACACTAGTGGATTGCGCAAATCAGAACTGTGAAGCTCAATTTCTCAATTCTGAACTCAACCATTTGTATTGGTCCCTACAGGCGAATGGCTACTCCAAGAATGAAATCAGGAGAGCTATCAAACTGAAAAAACAGGACTTAACTGAAGAACAACAGCCCCCCACAAGCAAAATATTTCTGCCCTACATTAAAGGAGTCACGGACCGCATAGAAAAACTAATGAAAAAACATAACCTCCAAACAGTCTTCAAACCCACCAGAAAAATACAACAAATGTTAATATCAGCAAAAGACAAAAGGGACCCCCTCACCGCTGCAGGAGTTTACCGCATACCCTGCAGCTGTGGACAAGTATATATTGGGACCACAAAACGCAGCATCCACACCAGGATAAAAGAACATGAAAGACACTGCAGACTACAGCAACCTGAAAAATCTGCAATAGCTGAACATGTTCTCAAACAAACTGGTCACCAAATCTTATTTGAAAACACAGAAATACTGGACAACACCCACAGCCACTATGTTAGACTATACAGGGAAGCCATTGAAATACATAAACACCAACACAGTTTCAATAAAAAAGAAGAAAGCTTAAAGATCAGCAAAACCTGGCTGCCAGTCCTGAAAAACACAGCTTGCAAAAGGTCAATGAACTCTACTCAACCACAGAAATATGCAAACAACTCACACAATAGATGTGCTAATCCCACACACGACAGCACCACACCCCCTAATCACCACAATAAACCCTCTCCTAATCTCTTGTAAATGACCCACAGAAGACACACACCCTCTCAGCAGATATAAACACCAGCAGGAAGACACACCCTCCACTTGGGCACAGAGAGTCTTCTAGCTGTGCTCCTGTCCTCTGAAGATGCCAGCCACAGCGACTGGCGAAACGTTAGGAACCAAAACTGCCAGAACACGGCCACACAGCCCGGAAAACCCACAACAACCATTGGATTCCAGCCGTGAAAGCCTTCGACTATACAATGTGAAATTAAATTTCCTAAGATCTTGAAATGAGATTAAATACAACCACAACAAAATGGTTTTGTGCTTACTGGATACCTCAGAGAATGTCTATTAAGGTTGGTTACCCTTATACTGGAGACATAGCTTAGGAGTTGGAACACTAAATCATATGGTCTGATTTTGTCCTATTATTTTTGCATTTTTGGCTGACATCAGCATGATTATTATTCTGGATCAATTGCTGTATGTTGAAGATAAATACAGTATATATTCTTTTTTCCTTTTGCTTTCTCTTGAGTATTTGGAATCTATCAGGTTATCAAGAATTGTGCATTTTTCAGGCATGAGAGCTGGCTAAAAGATATAGAACACTGAAAGGAGAAATCTGCAATTGATTTGCAGCAATGGATTGTTGATATGTGTTGTTAGTCTACATTTGAATTAGTCTTTTATCAACAAAGGGACAAAGAAAACAATTTTTTAGCAATAGCATAAAAGTTTTGGAATTGTTCTGGTTACAGTATATTTTTTCTACTTTATTCCTTTCCTTTTTCCTCTGTTTCATTGCCATGCCTATTAATTTTGTAGTTCTGTTCATCCTTTAATACTGCTGTATGTGCTTTTGTTCAAAATAGTTTGCATAATAAAAAATACAACACATTCATTGTGATAAATAAGAGGCACAGTGTACAGTAGGTCAAATGGAATGCCATTTTTAAGGCTATATATGTAGTCTTGGGCAATATGCATATCAAAACTCAGCACATAAAGAATGTGGTCATATAATTATTAAAGGATGTATTTCATCTCCTCTTTTGGGCGGAGTTGCATAAATGTCCCATGCCCAGATCACCCACCAAAGCTCAGGATCACTATCAACACAATTATTTTCTGATGGCTGGAAAACATGCCAGACATAGAGGCTGTCAGGCAGCAGGTTAAAAAGGATACCAGCAGTATCCCAAACCTGTCTTGCTATCTCACTGAAGAATTCACAAGGGATTCACTGTTCCTTTCACCTGCCCTCAGGATATGTCAGCACCGGCACAGTGGAGTCAGAGTGACTTCAGTCAGACTTCAGTCATACAAGTCAATTCAAGTTGTTATTCCAAATCAGGGGTGGGGAACCTTTTTTCTGCCAAGGGCCATTTGGATATTTATAACCGGGGACCGGAGGGGTGGGGGGCGGGGTTTCTGGGATTTCCACGGACCGGGGGCCGGAGTTTGCGGGTGGGAGCCAATCACAAGCACTGGGGGGCGGGGTTTGCGGGCGGGAGCCCCACGGGCCTTAGGCGGGAGCCCCGCAGGCCTTATACAGCCCGCAGGCCTGACGTTGCCCACCCCTGTTCTAGATTATATTTTGGATTAAAATTAAATAAATAAATAAATAAATAAATAAATAAATAAATAAATAAAGACACTCTTACCAGTTGTTAATCTGGATCTGCCACTGGGAAGCAGCATTTTATAAGTGATTTTCTCTACAGTAGAGCCATCTGGAATTTATAGGCTGCCTAGTATTCCAGGAAGAGGTTATATCTACCATAAGACATTTCCTTTCTCCTCTTAACTAGCCTGCTCCTTCCTCCTCCACATGCTATCCGCTGTCTCTACTTTTCCCTGTCCATGTTTCCTTCCAACATATGACTTGCTCAACTTAAAATGGTCAGAAATACACTATGGGAATAATATATTATGAAGTTGTTATATTTCCCTAGGGAGCTCTGCCAGCCAATCCAAGCAACCAATCAACTAAACACCCCAGTGAACTGGCTGAAATCCAAGGCTAGGAAACCATTTCCAGGCCATCTCAGCCAGCCTAACCACTATACCTGGCAACCTCCAGTGGTGTAGTCATGATCCCTCCCTTTGGATTAGGATAGGCAACTCACCCTTTTCTCTCGAGCCAGCTCTTTCCCGAGGAGGACAATTGTCCTCCTTCCTAGGACATCCAATGAGAAAAAAACAATGTCCTACTTCTAGTTGCAAACTTTTTTACAGAATACAAATGCTTGAAGCGTATAATGCAGCTGCAGTAGGAATTTTAACCAACACAAAGCTGTTGATTTCAATGGAGATGGCTCAGAGTTAGTAGTTGTCTCCTCATACAATAGACTGAATGATCACCTTAAAGGTGCAGTACATTTCTAATGTCCAGTACATACTAAACCAAACCACCTCTCCTTCCTCCCTTGCAAATATGCACTGCAATTTATAACAGAACAAAGCCTCCTATAGCAGTTTTCCTTTCACTCTCATCCAGGCTCCCTCCTTCTGGGCCAGACTTCCCATCTGCTTCTCTCAGCTTCTCTCCCTCCAGCCCAGAGCTTTTCAAACTGTGTGTCGGGACACGTTAGCGTGTCGGCTGCAGTGTCTGGGTGTGTCGTGGCTATCTGCTGCCTTCGAACCCTGCCAGGATTCCGCACAGGTCCTAGTGCCTGCCTTGTGCCTGGCTGCCTCCAAACCTGCCCTGCCAGGATTCCGCGCAGGTCCCAGTGCCTGCCTTGTGCCTGGCTGCCTCCAAACCTGCTGTGATTCCGCGCAGGTCCCAGTGCCTGCCTTGTGCCTTGCTGCCTCCAAACCTGCTGTGATTCCGCACAGGTCCTGGTGCCTGCCTTGTGCCCTGCTGTAAGAGTGTGTCGCGAAATGATGCATGTCTAAAAAGTGTGTCACCAACATGAAAAGTTTGGAAAGCTCTGCTCTAGCCTCTCCAAAATACAAATTATTCCCCGCAGCCAAATCACAGATAAAACTTCCAGTTCCTCACACTCCCCGCTGACTGGGCTTCCAACTAATGCTCTGGAATTTTCCCTCATGCTTTCTCTCCATCCCCTCCTTTACAAGCAGCCCGTTGGGGTGGAGTGAGACAGCCTTGAATTGTCCTTAGCTGTACTGGTGTTAAAGGAATATTTTCCCCCTTCCTCTGATTCCATCTAGGGGCAGCCCCCAACCTCATCTGTATAAAATCTGTTAGGCTTTGTCATCCATTTCCATGGAGGGAACATAGGTGACTACCAAGACTGGGAACAGAGCCAGAATAGGGATTAGCAATGGGGACAGGTATAGTTTTCTGCCAACTCAAGGATGGGGTGGGGGTGGGGGGGAAGCATTCCGCTCAGCAGTGCAGATAGGCTTCAAGTCAACCACTTCCTAGGATGTGCTCAGAAAATTCCACTAGGTGGAGGCAGTCTCTTGCTTTGCTGAATTGCTGAATTTCAAGGATGAGAGAGGATGTCAACAGGAAAATACCCTGTTTTTGAAGTATTTGTCCAAACAGAAAAATTAATAAAATTGGAGAAACATAGATGTAACTGGAAGCACGCCTTGCCAACGAATGCTGTGAGGCAGCAGAGGGGCCGGGGAGGGGAGAAAAGCAAAACCAGGTGAAATGTGAAGATAAAGCAGTGGTTATAAATCACATTCCACAATGTCATTCAATTAAGCATATATCTAAATGCTTAATGGCATGGGGTCATACTGCATACCCTGGTGAGGAAATGCAGTTACAGATCTCTGTAAGTGTCGACTGCTCAGGAGCATATATTACCAGACATTCAACTTTTAATTTGACCCAAACTCCTTTTTTTAAACATTTGTAGGGTGATTTGAGCTGTGATCACGTAGGCTTTCACTTGGAGAAACACTCACTGAAAACAATTAGACCTGTTTGCAAGTAAATATGTGCAAGACTGTACTGTAAACGAGTTAAATTAATGGAGAAGGGAAGGGTTACAACACAGCTCCACGACCTATGCATGTTTTAGAGAAAGATTTGTAAGGAGTCCTCTGAGTTCCTATAACCTGAAATCAGTTCTCCAATTTCTTGTACAGTTTCTTTTTTTCCCCCTTCAAAGAGGCATGTTTTTTTTTAAATCTCATTCTTATTGGGTTTTACGATTTGTTTGGGTTGCACTGCTGATCTTAGTTTATTGCTTCAGAAGGGCTGGTATATTGTTGTTTCAGTTCAGCATCACTCTGGAGCAATGTTTCTCAACGTTGGCGACTTCAAGATGTGTGGACTTCACCTCCCAGAATTCCCCAGCCAGCAAGGCTGGCTGGGGAATTCTGGGAGTTGAAGTCCACACATCTTGAAGTCGCCAAGGTTGAGAAACACTGCTCTGGAGCTTCTCTTGCTGCCTCTGATTTCAAACTTCTCTCTTGCTTTCTTTTGTTAGGGATGTAATTGAGTAGGATGACACCAGAAGCACTTTTACCTGAGGTACATAAACTATTAGTTTCAGGGACTGGAGCTTAATCTTCCAGGAAAGACAAATAATCTCACTCACTCACTCAGCTAGATATTCTTAGATCCTAAATAATTCAGATAGTATTGTAGCTCAAGACTCTTGGGCCAAAGAATAAATATTCCCATATGCATTGGTAAACTTCCCATAAGTTTCATTAGATATATGTATGGATAAGAGAAAAATAAATAAATTAAAACTTCGTAAAATGTTGAACATTCATATCAAAACATATGCAGCCAATACCACAAAGTTCATGATTAAAATCTGAGTAATTATTTTATTTTTTCTTCCAAGTATTTTACATACCCTGTTACCACCACTTGGGACTTCTGTAATAAGATTAGAAAGGCAAAAGCTCATAAATCTTTTTCCTCTAGGTTTATTCTGAATGTCAAACCTGCTATTTGGTGATGAGACTTTGGCTTACAAAATTATGTAAGGCAAGTTTTGGAATTCAGTCATTTTTAATTTACTTGAAGTCCATTCCTTAAACGACTATAATTTAATTTGGACTTCAGCCAGTTAACCATTAATTTTTTAAAAATGCACTTAATATGTCTCCAGTCCTAAATAAATAAATAAATAAAAATCCAGCTGAGTCGGAAAAAATAACCCACACTGTGTATATAAATCAGAGCTCAAAAAGGAGAATGAGTAAATCTCAGGGAGTTAGGACATTTGAAACAGAAGCTTTGAAAGCAAACCTTAATAAATCAAATCTCAGAATCAAAGGAAAAAAAAATACAGTGATATTCTTGTCTCCTAAACTAAGGAAAAGCTACTCCCTAATGCTCTTGGGGAGATAAAGTCTCGGCTTCTAATATATCCTGATATATTTATGGATGGATAGACTACAAGCTAAAAGTTGGCCAAAAAAAAGCATGAAACACTGCTACAATCTAGACATGCTTGACATTAAATAGTTTAACAGTCCAGTAATTCGTAAGAATGTTTGGTTAAACAGAGGGCAATGAGTGGCCCACACAGTAAACGATGCCCATGGAAGGGTCTTGGATATACCATAAATTATACTGATTTTTAATTAACATTAAAGTCACTTAGACTTAAACGGTACCTGGACCGTTGTTTCTAGAGTGGAAACAAATCTTTCAGCTGTTTATTAAACTGTTCATAATATATTAAAGGGAGGGGAAAGATCCATTAGAATTATTTCCCACTTTGGATGGAAACCAGTGGTGACTTGTTTCAATTTTTATGATGCTGCAACATTTCTTCCCTCAGATCTCATCTGGAAAACCTCTCTAATTGCTGCTTACAGGTTCTGGCCTCAACCAAAGTTGATAAATATAACTATTTGTAAATATAATTTGCTTAGATTTGGGAAGTAAGTGGTGGTTTTGTTTCATATCATTTTACATTAACTGTTATTTCTCAGCATAAATGCACTGGGTGGTGTGCATTTTATGAGAAAGTTTCCCCCCCAAGCATGCTCACACTGTCCTCTGCAAGCCCAAGAAGTGACTTACCTTGCAAGTCAACATACTGTAGCCTGCAGCTGACCAGCTTGTTAACTAGTCATGCATAGAAACCGCACTTTCTCATTGAGTTAACAGTGTTGTTGTGGAAAGCTTGGAGGACACAGTAACCAGGAACCTAGACCATGACTGCATCCAAGCTCTGTGGGAATACCCTTCAAGGCTTATTCTATATGTTTCTAAATAGATAAATGAGAACTGGTTGAGATTGATGGTAGTGTATGAATGGCTGGTTTTAGGACAGAATTCATAAAGCATGCAAAAAGTAGTAGGTCAATTAAAAAAAACATAAGTAATAAGAGTCAGTTGGAGTCGGGCAGCATCCCAATTGAATGAATGAATAAATAAATAATATTTTTCCTGATATTTCCTCTTCTTCCCCTCACCTTTTTGGGTAATCTCTACAGTGCTAATGTTTGTGGTGTTCCAGAGCAATATATTAAGTGTAATGTTTCTGAATCGAAGCAAAGCAGGTCAGCCCCATCCTCTCCGATCTTTGACAAATCCTTACCTAGAATTGAGCTTTTCACACTTCTGGAACTAGCCTGGGTAAAATGCTTTCCATCACTTTCTTTTCTACTTTCAGTTTTTATATGTGTATTTTTGCATTTGCACATTATTTGGAGATCTGATTCAATTAGATGCTGCTGCAACATCTACAACTGAGAATCCATTGAGGGAATGTTAGTTGACATTTATGAGTTAGAGACTGAGGTGTCTTTCTCTTCAGGAGATGATTACATCTAAAATCCAGGCGGTATTAGGGAGACAAAGGTAACAGGTTAAAGGACTTAAAAGGGAAGAACAATGATAAAGGGCAGGGTATCCTGTGGTGGTGATGGAAAAGGCAGCTTCAGGCCTTAGATAGGAAACCCACCTATCTAACCCCCACCTCCCCCAGCTTCAGTAACTTTGGAGAATTAATTGCAGAACAGTAAACATCTTGCTGGTGCTGCTAATGAACTCCAGGTACGTCAGTAGGAAGGTATAGGTAAACTTTAACCTTACCCTAGAAAAGGGTATTTATTTGGCTCATACTAATGAAATCTGGTTGGACAAAGGGATGTCTCTGTATCTTTCCACAATGTGTCCAGGAAAATTCGAGAGGCAGGGAAGGGCTGTAAACATGGACAAGTATCCAGCTTAGCAGTCTTCCAATTTCAATTGTCCATATCAGTTCTGGAAATCTGAAACAGACTAGGGATTCTGTTAGTGCCTCACTTGCTCTACTGCCCAACAGTTTGCTTTCCAGGGCTGACAGAAATGGTCTCCAACTTGTGTTGAGAATGCTAACGCCAGGAGTCTTTAGGGATGTCAACACTGACATCAAGATTGCCTTATTTGGAGTGGCTTAGACTTCAAGCCAGTCTCAAATTATCTCAGCCCCTGCATTTGGATCTTGGCCCGTGCTGGATCTGATGCTATGTAATGCAAGAGAGAAAAAGCTTTGTGGGAGGATAAGGATGCAACCACTCCATTGACATGGAGAGATCATTATCTGATCAGGTTGATTCTCCAAACTGCCTGTGACCTCTGCAAGGAATGGATCCAGTTGGTATGGTTTGCTGCTTGATGAATCCAGATGGAGATTAAGGGATCCAGATGGTTTTCTGACTTCTCTAGGGGCCTTTTTCTGCACGTGGGGCTGCTCTGAAAACAGCTTTGAAAATGTGTTCTCTCTGGCTTTTAAGTGAAAACTATTTATAGCAGTTGCAGCTGTTATCTATTTGAAAATGTATTTTAACTGGTTTGTATAATTTCTTAAAGATTTTAAGTGCTTTATAAATTTGATACTCAAGTTTACTACTTTGAATTGTAAGATGCTTTGGAAAGAGGGCGGTGTTGAAAATCTGCTAAGTAATACACATAAATGAGCAACAGTAAGAAAAGTGTTAGGGGCGTGGTGGCTCAGCGGGTAAGACGCCAGACTTGTCGATTGCAAGTTCGGAGGTTCGAATCCCTAGCCCTGTGTGCGGAGTGAGCTCCCGCACTCGCCCCAGCTCTTGCCAACCTAGCAATTCGAAAGCATGCAAATGCAAGTAGATGAATAGGTACCACTTCGGTGGAATGGTAATAGCGTTCCACGTGCGTCATGCCGGCCACATGACCGTGGAAGTGTCTTCGGACTACCCTGGCTCTTCGGCTAACAAACAGAGATGAGCACTGGCCCCTAGAGTCGGACACGACTGCACAAATTTGCAGGGGGAACCTTTACCTTTACGAAAAGTGCACAAATGCAGGTTTTAGACTATTTGAGTTGGGAGGGGACCTTAGAGGTTATCTAGGTCACTTTGCCCTTCAGTGCATGTTCTACAGTCAAGATTCGACCAACGGCTGCCCACCCTCTACTTCGTTATTTTCATTTCATTATTCCCTGGTTGTTTTGTAACTAAGCAAGCATTTTTAGTCTTTCATCTCTCCAGTTCCAAAACAAGGGAATGTTTCTTTGCAAGAAAAGAAACTCTAGTCACTTCTGAAGAAAATGTACGTACAATTCAGCTGACATCCTCTTGTGCCATTGAATGGGTTATAAAAATTGGATCTGACTTCTGGAACTTCTAAATCTACTTGAAGGTTACACATAACAAAATATGCCATTAGGTGGGTCTCCTGAGCCTTGTCTCCACTACTAATTTACTGAATCCCATGCAGAGTCAAAGCTGATCTGTTTCCCAGCCATTCTGAACCTTCTAGCCTAAAAAATTCAGGGAACTTGTGAAGGGCAGTTTTTCTTCCACAATGTTTTTTTTTTTTTAAAAAAAAACTTGCATAAGAGAGAACCAAATGCTTGGACATTCTACTTACTTATCAAACCTGAGCCAGATTTCAGGGTTAGTGTATCTTTCTCTGTACTGTTTCTACTCCTGGTGCCAAAATAAATCACACATCTACTGTTTGACTGGGTTTTGATAATATTTGGTGCAAAACTGCATTTATTTCTAAAGAACAGATAAAACAATTGAATTCTTTTGTTGGTCCTAAGGCTGAGTGCTCAGGCAAGCCCTTAAATCCTGCTAACTTACAGATTGGCTGCTGGCGGGCTGGAGTTAAGTGAAGAACGGCCTTTACCGTACGAAGTAAGAGGAAATAACGTTATTCTGGTCTCAGAGGCCCACTTTACCTTTCCAACTTCCACTGAATTACAGGCCAACCCAGCCTTTGTCAGGAGTTGCACAGCAAAAGTCGCCAGGGTCACATAAAAAGATTTTAAAAGTGGGCTGGGGATAAACATTCACTAGCATTAATTAAATATTGATATATTTTTGTATTAATGCAATTCTTTTGTAGTGAAACTTTAACACACACAGAGACGCACCTGGCATAACATATACACTTACCTTAGAGGGATTCTTATCCCCGCACATCTTGCTTGCTTCCCAGCCAAGTATAAAAACAAAACACACACACACAAAACCACAGTAGATTCTCTCAACTCTCCTGTGCAGGTACACATAAGTCTCATATGCAAAGGAGAAAGTGGCATGGGACCTGGAGGGATGTTATGGGTTGCAAGTTCTACACTTACACTTTACTCGATGTTTGCTTCCAAGATCCTCTTGAATACAGAGATATGCTATGTCCAGAAGTGCTAGACATGCCTTATGTCTGATGTATTTATAGAGTGGATATGTTTTATCCCTTGAGATCCAGTCATCCTGGTTTGGGGAATTGTGCTGAAGATCTTTTTTTCTTCTTCTCCCAAGGGGCAGGTGGTTACTATTACAGGAGACACATGGTACACCGCATACTTATACAGTGAGCTATGAAAACCTGCTGAATTGGGTTTCCAGGAACTAAGTGCCAGCCCCAAAATCATTTATGCCTCAGGCTCCCAGACCAATTAGTTTGTCCAGGTCTGCTTTTCTCTCATCTACCAAGAGGACGAGGTTTTTGGTAATCATGACTGATGAAATACTCTGATCTCCAAACCCAGTGAGGAATGTTGAGTCTAGAATCAGAATGTTAAATTGGACTCGCCACCTGATCGCAAGCCAGTTGTGTGATTCACGTACGGCACTGATTAAGTGCGTCTAACAGTCAGGAGTGAACCTCCACATTTTTGGATGTGGAAACCAATAAAGCTGGCTGCATGTCCCAGCCGTGGGATGAGTGGGGGTTAGCTTCAGCTCCTTGGACTAGAAATTGCACACAAGAATGGGCTCAGGTGCCATGTTTATGAATACCGCACAGCCCAGAAAACACACACATCCCTATGGTATTTGAACTATTTGCGTTCTAGTCCTGGCTATGTTGCTGCAGGGTACATTTTCATATTCAGTCTATGGAGTCATCATCATCATCATCAAAGCCAACACAATTTGGGCAATAGTTTTAACCTGTGAATTCTAGGTCATTTTGAAGCTTATCTAGAATTCTGCAATCATTCTGTAGGGCAATAGAATGGTAGTAGAACAGTACTGCCAGTCACTGCTCATTAGGACAGAGATTCTCAAACGGTGGGTTGCAACCACAAGGGGGATCATGAGCAACTTAAGGAGGGGGGCACTTAAAAAAAAAGTTAAAAATTAGGCTTGCCTAGTCAAGACAGGTGTGCTGATCAAAACTTATTCCTCCTCAGACTTGCTCAGGCATATTGTGGAGCCAAGCCTGGAGTGAGTTTTGAAAGCACTCTGGCTTTACCTGTGCATAAGGACTGTCAGTAAAAGCAAGGGGGCTGTCAAACCCTACCTTTGTTTCAGGTGATGTGTCCCGTCTGTTGACAAGCATGCCATATAGAAGACTGCAATTTGGAATGTAAGAGGAATAAATGGTAAACAGCATAAATCAATGAATGACATCAGTGTAATTAATTAGATAGGTTATTTATCTGTTAAAAGAAAGAAGATAGATAGGTTATTTATCTGTTAAAAGAAAGAAGGGTCTTAATGAAGGTGATTTGGCCTTATGGAGGGGAGTTGAGGTATATGCAGGGAAGTGAGAGTATAAGTTAATTAATTATGAATGAAAAGGTTAAAATAACATATCAAAAAGTATGAGTTGATGTTCTCTAGGCTGTTGTAAGTGGGTATGAAAGAAGGAACCCATAAGTTGGTCATGTTAGGCTCCAGTGAATGGGGTTAATGGAAGAATGAGAGATTAGTTTTAGTTAAAATTGTGCAACATTCTAAATGACTGTGATTCAAGGGAAAAAAATATAGTTTTAGTACAAGACAGTGCAGGAAAAGTGATTGGGCCATCCAAAGACCCAAGAAGGAATGAAAAAGGTCTGTTTCAAATACGTGGTTTAAGCATACTTGTATTCATGCATATGCATGGAAAAAGAATGAATTAAAAATTAAATGAATTAAAACCATGATTGATTTGTTAGAATAAAAGACAGAGGATTAGGGAAGGATACAAGGATGATGAAAGGTTCTGAAAGTTGGACAGAAAAGGGTGTTAGTTGGGCTCTCTGGGCGCCAGGTACTGAGTCCTTCCTTCCAAGCCTTGCGAAAGGCTTAAGGAGAAGAGGAAGAAGGCAGCCAACAGTGAGTGCCAGGCAAGAGAGGACTCCACTTCTACCACATGGTCTGGTCCCTCCTTAACCCACTTCCTGGGAATTCATAGCAGTAGCCACAGTGGCTTCTCCCACCTTCCACTTCTCTTTCATGGTATTTCTCTGCTACAACTCATATTGAGTCCCTGCCTGTGAAACTAGGTTTGTTGAAGGTGTGGGGCAGGGGGATCTTGGCCTCCCTATGTCTGTAGGCACCAAGAGAAACCCCCCCCCCCATGTAGTTATGAAAATCAGTGAATATTGGCTTAGCATAGTTACCCATTCTCCATCCTCCTGGAAGTTCCATATCAACAGGGTGTAATGGTATGTGGGAATGACCCTGGGAGACACGGGGAAAAGCCACAGCCAGGAGAACTGTTGGATAATGTAACCTGACAATAAAGTAGAATTAGTTCATCTGGGTGTGCTTCCAGTCTGGACTACCTCGCAAGGCTGACACAGGGTCCCATATCTATAACATGCCCTGGTGGAGAACTTTCTTGATGTTCTGGGCAGGAGTAAGTTTTATAGCCACCCCATGTTTCATAGAATTTATTGGGGATTATGGTCATTTGTTTGCAACAGGCAATGTCCAAGTAGGGTAAGATAAGAATAGATGCACAGGCCTTTGCCTGGATTGTGGATTCAGGCATGTCAGCTTGTCTTTGGTGTGTATGCTATTGGTGGGGGAAAGGTGCCACACATTGCCAATCAGATCAAAATATGTTCGCTTAGAAATCTTATGCCAAAAAGCACTGTTGAAGTAACAACTCTCTTTTATCAGTTTCAAAAGAAGCGATAGTATGAATCAAAACATTTCCATCTTTTGTTCTCATGTACTTATTTAGCTCAAAGTTTGGCCAAAAGGAAATACTGTAAGAATAGTTGGTCAAATCATTGGCTTTAGCGCATGCTTAGCAAATGACTCGACAGTGGTACAGTGCAGCTGGTTTGCATTTGATGTGCAGGTACAGTGTGCTTGTAATTGCTAGCCAGCCGGCCAATAATGTAGTTTTGGCACAGTTTTGAACCAGATGTTTTAGATGGAGAAAAGTTAACTTTCATAAATGTGTTGTCTGCACTGTTTTATATGTCATTCTCAGCTGCTTTGTGTAGGAGCCTGGATAGAGAATTGAAAAACCATTTGTTTTGAAGCAAAAGGGCATGTTACACAGTGAGCTTAGGAGTAGGTTTCTTAGGACTATCAGATCTGGGCTGCAAAATCTGGATCAGTCATGAGATGGCAGCAGAGAGATGTAGAAATTCTCCCTCTTTCCTGCTACTGAGTGGTTGTCTAGATTTTTGCAACCTGTATCTAATAGCTCTAAGGCAGGGGTGGGCAATGTCAGGCCCGTGGGCCGTATATGGCCCGCGGGGCTCCCACCTAAAGCCCGTGGGGCTCCTGCCCGCAAACCCCACCCCTTCCACGTGATTGGCTCCTGCCCGCAAACCCCACCCCCCCAGTGCTTGTGATTGGCTTCCGCCCGCAAACTCCGGCCCCCGGTCCGTGGAAATCCCCAAACCCCGCCCCCGGTCCCCGGTTATAAATATCCAAATGGCCCTTAGCAGAAAAAAGGTTCCCCACCCCTGCTCTAAGGTTTCTCCTTTCAGTTGCATACCTGTAGTTATAGCCAACGTTTAGAATCTTATTTATGAACATCAGAGTAAACAAAATATCCTGTATTGAACTAATTTTCTACGGACTGTCATTAAAAATTTCCTTGAAGCAGCCACAATGTTTTTAAATAGATTTTGTTTGATATCATCAGCAAAAGAATGGAGTGGCAAAGAGTAAGGCACAATTATGAAATGTAATTAATAGAGAATCCATCAGAGATTCACTATTTCTTTGGACATGAGTGGAGTCAGAAAACAGCAAATTGATATCATTACCCTATACTTCACTCTGAAAGAGAAACAGGTGAACACTGCATTCAAAAAGATGCTTGTTTTTTTTTATGCCAGGGTCTTTTTCCCTTTGCCATCAAGCTACAGTTATGCACTATAGTGGCAAATAATTTGCCCTGGACTTCCATCACATTTTCCCCCTGCTTGGTATTCCAAGCACCACCTGGCAATTGGATCTAACTGCCATCTTAATTTCACAGTTGTAAAGATTTAACTTTAGGGCACAAGGAGAAATTAAAATAGTGGTTTCCACTATCTGGTGCTGCTTTATGATTGTTCATCACTGATCCAAGTAAGCCTACCAAGTAAGCCACCCAACTTGCAACTGGCCCCAAGTTTTCTGGTTCACATAACTGTACAAAATAATGGAATTCTTCACTCAGTCATGGGGAAAAAAGGGCCTCTTTACCTATTGCCATTTTATTTATTTGGAGTATTTCTATGCTGCCCATTCCTTTAATGGCTCAGGAAAGCTCAGAGAAATAAGTACAATAAAAAAAAATTAAAACCAATTTTAAAACATTATTAAAACAATGCATTATAAAATAATAAATACGATCCAGTTAAAATAATTAACATTAAGCAATGAAAAGGCCAGGGTAAGCAGATATGTTTTGAGAACCCTCCTTACTCTAATGAGGAGGTGGCTTCTTTTTGTTCCAATGGCAGTTTGTTCCACAATATGGGCCTCACCACAGAAAAAGCAGGGAATGTCACAAGTATGTTTGGTGGGATCCTCAAAAGGTGCTTCGTTGATGTTCTAATAGTGTGGACTGCACAGGGGCAGGCAGTTCTGCATATAGCTTGGTTCTAACTGCACCTGTGGGGAACCCTTTCACAACCCCAAAAAATTCCCCTGGGTGGTTCACCACAGATACTACCAGATAAAAGATCTAGTGCTGCTTCTCCTGATTGCTGCTGCCTAGATCTGAGGTAGATGCTGCCATTGTGCACCCCTAGACCTGTGTCATAATCAGTGAAGCCTCCTGCCATTCCACTTCACTGCTCACAGTGTGACCAAAGCCAGGACTTTGCTAGGCAGTGGGGTGGCTGTTATACCAGCAGAAACCTTGTCTTCACCTGATCATGAAATCAAGTCTTGGATGGGACTAGATGGGCTGGAAAGGGAGGTGGTACACATTTAGATGACTGCAACATCCCCTCCCTAAGCAACACATCTGCATCATTCCCTTACAACATAGTTGGTGAGAAATAAGGTAGCCCAAACAAGCCCTGCCAGACATCTCTAAGGTCTAGATCTATTATGAGATTACGAATGTTACCTTTTTTATTAGGCATTGATCTATCATTCAGCAAGAGTGGAGTCAAGACCTGTGGTAACTCTAAGAGACTTCCTAAATTACTCCATAGATAGAGCAGGAGAGGTAGGGACTATTATAATTGAAAGGACTTCCTTCTCTTCAGAAACTTTCCTCTTCTCCTACCACCATCTCTCCTTTCCCCTCTGCCCCATACAATTGTAATAGAGGCATCAGTGCCATTGGATGAAGACATATAAAACCAGACCATAAGTCAAATAAACTCTTTTTGGAGTCAAGCTTAGTTCTTAGTGACTTCGTGTAGTTTTCTCAGCAATGAAAAGGAAGTGATTTGCCACTGTTGCTTCCAGGATATTTTTCAGCTTTCCAGTTTAGCCTACAGGCCTGGTGCTCCTTGGAGGTCTTCCATTCAAATCAGAAAAGTGGAGCAAACAGGGGAAGAGAAACAGGATAAACACATCTGGGTAAAAATATGGAAAAGCAACTTAAGAAAAAAATGAGCTACTGAAAGAGGGAATCCATTTCTTCTCAGTCACATTGACAATATTACACACAAGCTATCCCATCTCTGTTTCTGCTGCCCTGCTAAACCCAGCCTATCTGTATGCAGGGAGGTTGCAGACTCTCATCCTAGCCCCACTCAACCATCTCACCAGCTCTAACCAAGTGGATGCCTTAAAAGATGACCCTGCCACCCTGCGACAGCCAACTGTCCCCACTACCACCCAGATCTTGTTGAAACAAAGAGATCCTTTGGGGCCTCCTTCATCAGGGAGGCTGGCTTCAGTCCTAGGCTAAATACCCCCCTCCTCCTTTCCAAGGTCTCCAGGCAATTGGAGCAGCAACAGCCATTGAATCTAGAGTTTAATCCTAGGCTGTGTATGATCATGAGGAGGAAGAAAAGGGAAGGTGAGGCTGCTTTTGCTCTCCAATAGTATATTGTCTCTCTGTTCCCACAATCAGCTCTTTGCTGTGCTGCCCCATCAAGGGTGTAAATTGGAATAATCTCTTTTCTGCCTCACTTATGAAGTGCTGCTGAATGAGATCAAGATATTTTCTTCTTAAGTCTGAAACATCTCCAAACATGGACAGACTCAACCATACTTTCAACTGGGAAACTGTGAGCATCTTAAACCAAGCCAAATCCAAAAATGCTAGAGAATTCCTGGAAGCTTGGCACTCAGACAAAGCAGCCATCAACAGACACATAGAGGTAAACAACATTTACATACCATTCATAAGAGACAATAGAAAAGCCAGAAGACAAGAACACCTCCTTGCCAGCAATCATCACCCAAATAGGCAAAGATTAAAACCAGGATTAGCACCAGATGAACAATCAAACAGCACAATATACCCTAATCAAGGAACTATTAACTCAGTCAATCAACCAAGCAGCAAACGACAGCCCAATCAAGGAACTCCCAAGGAGTGAACAACACCTCCACCAACACAAGCAGGACAAGCCATGGTATATAAACAGAGAGCAAGTCCCACTCCCTTTTTGCACTGAAGATGTTGCCTAGCCTGGCAATGAAATGTCTGCAAGAAAACAACCAGGCTCAGAGACCACCAAGGACTCCACATCTCCAAATGCAGCTAGTTCCCATGGACAAGCTCCCTGTGCTTAGACACACTCCACAGATTAGGCAATAAAAGTGTGGAGGGGGTATGGCTTTCCTTACAGCCTCAGGCGCAATGCAGGTGGTAGAGCTGCCTGAAGGCCTTCACTATACGGCTGTGTGGCATATAGTGAAATTCTGCTGCCAATGGAAAGGCAGGTGGTTGGCACCTCCTCCTTCCATGCTTTTTCTCAGACAGATGAAACTGCTACAGGTTTCCAAAGGCTGCTGTTTGCTTTGGCAGGAAAGGCAGCTGTTTGACTGGCTTCCAGAGGCACGAGGAGATGGACAAGTCACTGGCCTGCTGGCCACTTGCTTTACTGTATATAACTCCGGTGATGTAAACCTCACCCCAGTCATTTTGGCCTGCTTTAGATCATGCTTCACTCTCCCACCCTGAATCTTTATGGAATGGTAGATATATAGCACTTAATGTTGCCATTAATTGAGTGTGGCCATGAATCAGACTTTTAAAAAATAGAATCTTGTTCCAGGTCAGTAATCGCTGCACTGGAATGCTCCTTTTATTTTGAACTGGCAACTGCTGCCAAGTTAGAAAGAACAGAAATATTTTAAATAGTTGTTTCAGGATGAGAAGCGCATTTGGTCAAATTTATGATGTTTGAGGAAAAAAAGAAAACGGCAACAGGCTTTGAAACAAAACTAAGAAGGAAAGTTGCTTTCATTTATTATTCATTTCAAAATAATTATATTTAATATAATTGTATTTTGGAATGCATAATAATGAGCTCTTGTTAATTGTGCCTGAATGTGCATTATGGATGGAGCCTCTGCCTCTGACTGCAGAGGGGGGAAATTCATCATTGGATTCCTCCCACCCATCAGCATGATGTAGCGGTGGCGCCTCAGAAAGGGGCCTTATGAGGCTTGGACAAGGAGGAAGTAAAGAAGAGCTTTGGATCCAATCGTTCCAAAGCTCTGCCGTCTTCCACCAGACTTATGAGCCACAAGAATATTGGCATTGTTCTGATCTAAACATAATTCCTCCTATTCCCCACAATGAAACATGTTTTTAGGGGGGAAAAAACCCTATTGCCTCTTCTTTCCTTTCTTTTGCCCTGCAGATCTATCAAGCAGATAGAGTATTCCAGTTTCATCTTAAGTTGTCATTATTTTACAAAATCTTTAAAAGTAGTTAACTGTTGGAGGATGGTCTCTCACTTAAACATTGGTTTTAACAATCGGTTTACCAATGCTGAATTATAAGGGATCCCAGGGTTTGTCTATAATTTGGAATCCATTGCTTTGGTTCTTCCTCTGGAATAAAAGAAAACAAATATGTTTCATGATCTGGTGGCAGTTCTTCAAATATTTGGAAGTGTACTCTTAATTATATTTTAAGCAGGTTTTATCATTTTAAGATTGGAGTCTCTGGGATCATCATCATCATCATCATCATCATCATCATCATCATCCTGTCTATTTTATCCCAGAGTTCTGTATGGAAAAAAGGAATGAACACAATTTAAAACAAGCAAAACTTTTGTATATACTGTGTGGTATCCAAATACACATACATGTAGATATTTATTGTAAAATGTATGCTTAAACTGGCCACTTCTATTTTCAAGAGCAAGGTGCCAAGAACTCATTTAGAATATGAAAATTCTACCTCTCTGCTTGTGTTTTTTTCTGGAGCAATTAAAACGATAAAATCTTCTGAGATTAAAAGTTGCCAGCGGGGCAATCATTGGCAGAAAACTGTTACAATCCAGATTGAAAGCATGCTCCAGATCAGGTTGCTGTTCTTTTTTAAAATTTATTTTCAAAATAAATTATCACTCATAGGGTCATAAAACATGACTCTTCAAAAAGTAATGAAATAGAGAAGGTTTATCATTAATCATTCTCAGTAATGGAGTTAATTCCATGAATGTCTATTATAAAGAATAACCTGAGTTAGTCCTCCTTAAAATAAATCTATTGAAGTCAGTGAGCCTTAAACTGAAGACTCGTTAAGTGGATATACTTTAAGTAAGGCTAACTTTAAATTTCACCCAATGAAATCCAAATGCTTAAGTGTGTGACGAAGAAACAGATTTTCATCAGAGCTGTGATATATGGGGATTCAGTTTCCCTTCGCAATCAAATTGAGGATCTCTGAAGCTCTGATTTAATGCGATGGTCTGGGAAGTGTTAAAGTGATCAAGTTGATGCCTAGAGGTGAATGAGATACCATAGAAAGACAACAGATAGTATCGATATATGCTATGGCAGTACAAAAAGTTATTGAATGGCTGTATCGTGCATTGTGCATTGTAGGGGCGTGGTGGCTCAGTGGGTAAGATGCCAGGCTTGTCGAACGGAAGATCGCAAGTTTGGAGGTTTGAATCCCTAGCCCCGCGTGACGGAGTGAGCTCCCGCACTCGCCCCAGCTCTTGCCAACCTAGCAATTTGAAAGCATGCAAATGCAAGTAGATGAATAGGTACCACTTCAGTGGGAAGGTAACAGTGTTCCACATGCGTCATGCCGGCCACATGACCGTGGAAGCGTCTTCGGACAATGCTGGCTCTTCAGCTAAGAAACGGAGATGAGCACCAGCCCCTAGAGTAGGACACGACTACACAAATGTGCGGGGGGAGCCTTTACCTTTTTATTGTGCATTGAATAATCTGGAGAGACTATTTAACACTCTTACTGTTAGGGAATTCCTCCTAATGTTCCTCCTGAATCTCCTTCCTTTTAAACCAACATTGGCATTTGTCCTGCTCTTGAATTCAAGGTCCCTGCATGTTCCAGGCTTTTAGGTATTTACAGCACAGTAATCCATGTGTGGTCTAACCAGTGCAGAGTACAGGGGAACTGTTATCTTTCACGGTTTGGGTGCACTTTGGTTGATGCACCAGCCTTTTTAGCTGAAGATCAAAAATAATTCAAAAAGGTGGTCTTTGCTAAGTTTCTATCACTCTGCTGCTTCATCCTTCTCTTCACAATTTCCTGTGGAAGGCATCCTTTCTTGTTAGGGAAGACCAAAACAAAAAGAGTTGAATGGAGATTCATGTATGAACAGGAAAAAATTCTTTGGAAGAGGAGATGTGGTGCATCTATCAGGCTGCCTGTCCATAAAGAAGCTGCACCCTTTCCTGGGCTTGCACAGTAGCTATGCAGTTCCAGGAAGATACAAATTTGAGTTTAGAAGATGTTAAGCATGTGGTGAGAGGGTCCACCTCTCAAGTCCCACTCCCTTTTCGCACTGAAGGTGTTGCCTAGCCTGGCAATGAAACGTCTGCAAAAAAACAACAAGGCTCAGAGAGCACTAAGGACTCCACAGGGTCCACCTTCTCCACTTGGGATCCAAAGAGCTGTACTTCTCTATAGCTGAAGAGTTGTGCCTTTTCTTTGTTGCCTGTTAACATATTATTTTTATTTTTTATTTAATTTTTATCCCTCCTTCCTTTATTATTTTTATAAATAACTCAATGTGGCGAATATACCAAATACTCCTTCTTCCTCCTATTTTCCCTACAACAGCAACCCTGTGAGGTGAGTTGGGCTGAGAGAGAGTGACTGGCCCAAGATCACGCAGCCGGCTTTCATGCCTAAGGCGGGACTAGAACTCTCGGTCTCCTGGTTTGCTATTGGCTCCTTCCTAGGGCTGAGAGACAGGGACTGGCCCAAGGTCACCCAGCCAGCTTTCATGCCTAAGGCGGGACTAGAACTCTTAGTCTCCTGGTTTGCTATTGGCTCCTTCCTAGGGCTGAGAGACAGGGACTGGCCCAAGGTCACCCAGCCGGCTTTCATGCCTCAGGAGAGACTAGAACTCTCAGTCTCCTGGATTCTAGCCTGTTGCCTTAGCCACTAGATCAAACTGGCTCATCTTCAATTAGTAGTTTGTATACTCATTTTTTTTCCTTTTACAGTATATTGTTTTCTGTAGCATCCTTAGCTAACTTCCACCCATTTGAAACTCTAGCTTCCCTGACATTCTCTTTATAATTCTGGGCTACCTGAATGTACTTTTGCTTAGTGATCCTCCTTCCATCTCTTGTATATGACTTTTCCTTTTCAGAAGTTCATTAAGCTTCACAGTGACTTCTTCTGTTGTCCTCCATTTCCCCCCTCACTAGAATTATTTCAATTCTAACTTCTTTTGATTGTTTAGTGTCTTGAAATCATTCAAGCCCCAAAGCATTGTTATGATGAAATCACACATGGCTGGTCAGTGTTGTCCAGTGCGTATGGAAAATAGATAAATAAGTAATGCAGGAAAACGTATTAATATAATGTCTGTAGCATTATATATATATATATATATATATATATATATATATATATATATATAATATAATGCAACATTTTCGTCTTAACAGAGTTATGAAAATCTTGACCTCTTGCAGACTTGCAGGACGACTTTAAAAAAGGGTGACTGGAGATTGATTGGGCCAAGTCAGGGTGTGCAAGGTCTCTAAACAAAGTGCCTTTTCCCACAAGGCCCCACAGCAGTGTGGAAAAAGTAAATGTCCATGTATCATACCAGATTAATCCACAGCTGGGGCCCCACATTGTTGGTGAGCTGCATGGGTGCTTCCGCCTTGACAGTTGACCTAGAACAAGACAGGGAATTGCTCCCGATGTTCTAGGTATATTCTCCTCCAACATGTCATCTTCACTGCCAATTCTTCTGTGAGTGTTACTGCCATGTGGAGTATGAAAGATAGCTAGGAGTAAACTGAGTTTTTCAATTGTGGCACCCTTGATGGAATATCCTTCAAGGAACTGTCCACTTGAGACTACACCATTGCCTGGAGAAAGGCAAAGGTCTTTTTATTTTCCTAAGCCCCTTTAATTGTATTATAATTTTTAACATTGTTTTAGCCCTGACGATATTTTATTCCGCTACTCTTTATTCTCTCTGAACAGTTTTGAATTTACCCAGACTACCTCTTGTATTTTGGCTTCATCAATCAAGTGTTCCTCCCTGAGAAGGGAGGCTTATTATATTGTTTGGACAACAGAAAAGATTCAGCGTCATTTGGCATGGCCACTGACATATCAGTGTTGGTCTTTAGAAATAATAATAAAAAAAATTGAAAGGTTGAGAATCTTAAATCATTGGTATAGCCAATGTTTAATACTATCCCATGAGTGCAAGGATAGAGAAAAGCATGTGATAAATACTCTCTTATTTATAAACATAAACAGTGTCTTTTAATGGAAGAGTGGGAGCTGCAATCCATTGTCTCCTCTCTGTCTCCTTCTCTCCTAAAACATGGTTCTATTTGTAGACCAAATTAAGTGGTATTATTTGGTGACTTGTGCTGTTTCCTCTATTAAAATTTGGCTTCTAGATCAGTTTCATTCAAGAACACTGGGATACCTAGAAGTACATTGCTGTATTTAGAGTTTGAGAAACAAGTCAAGGACCAATTTACATCGAAGGTTGTGTAACTGTAACTCTCCTTAGGTATTATTAAACTGTAACCTCTATTCATGGATGGAGGAAAGGAGACAATTACACCAGATCCAGCTCACCCTAATTCCATATGTACAGGACAACTGTCCCTTGAAACGCAGATTTCTCAATTGCATGGAAAGACTTCATGCTCAGCTTTGCATGCAGTTACCTCCTGTATGTAAACAGAAAAGATATTACCCAATTTAAGAATAATTGAAGGGGGCTTTTGTTAAACTAAGTGCCAGTTTTATTTTATCTTGGATCTCACGCTGCTTATGAGGCTGATTCAAATGACTGGAGATGTCATTTGGTCATTGAGTTGACCAAAATATACAGTATAAAAAAGGGGGGATGAAATAATAATAATAATAATAATAATAATAATAATAATAATAATAATATGTTTGTGCATGTATAATGTGTGCTAATAGATATATTTTGCATCAAAGGAACATTGTGTTTTGCTACTTGTATATAATAAGGCAACATTTTGCTACTTGTATATAATAAGCTTTTTGTAAATTTATATTCTTTTTTGTTATTTTCTTTGCAATTGTCTCCTTTGAAGTCATGCAAATATACTTTGAATTTTTAAAATCTTCTATTTAAACTTTTGAACTTATTTGAACAGGGATTTTTTTTTTAGCTGCCATGAATATTGTGTTTTCTTTATTTAGGTTGCTTTATTATTCTAAGACATGTTGTAATAAGTTTAAAGCAAAACTGAAACATAACACAGGGCTTCAGAATTAGTTGAAAGGATTTATTTTTTATTTTTTGTAAAAGCGTAGGATTTTAAGAGATCATGTACTGTATGCTAATGAAGAATTTTTAGCTGAAACTAAAAAGGAATCTTCCTCTGGTGTTTGAGTAAAAAAAACCTAATTTGTAAGACACTGTACTGTGTGTTTTAACAGACCTCCAACTATCATTCCCTAAAGAAATACCGTATGAGTACAAAATGCATTTTAATTAGTTGTGATCTCTCAGAAGTTATGTTTGGTGATGTAAGATGAATTTGGTTCCTCCCACAGGGTTTTAATTTTTTTAAGTGAATTCTACAGACCATATCTACGTGAAATGTTATTCCAAAGATGAATTGCTTAAGATTGTAGGAATAGTTTGCAAGATTTTGGGCCTCCTCTTTCACTGTGGAGCTGGCTGATGAGAAGAGTGACTGTGCTCCTTAAATGCACCACATTCCCTAAAATGCAGCTGAAATAGGTTCTTCCCCACTTTCATGGGTTCTGCATTTCTGCTAATTAATTAGTGAAATGATAAGATTTAAATATTTGAGAGAGCTGTGCTTACCAGTTTTTTTTTTTTTTTTTGTACTGGTTAATTTTTGCCTTTTGCAGTTATTGGGAGAGGAGAGGCTCTATTACAAGCCCTGTCGTGGGGGAGGGATGAGGGGAAAATGCCCCCCCCCAGTAATCCTACCACTCTATCCCATTTTGGGAAAAGAATAAGAGAAATAATTGTGGACAAATGCTTAGAATTATTGAGCAGGGAAGGTAAAGAGGATGGGTGGAGGGAAGCAAGGGGAACGACCAAGATAACTACTGTATATAGTCCCCCCCCCTACTTTTTAGGTACTTTTAACTTTTAGGTATTTTAACTTTGTTAAATTTGCTTCATCTAGTTTTTATTTCCTTTTATCAACACACACACACACACACATTAAGTAACACTACAATGAAGATCTTAATATTAAGTAATTGGTTCAAGACTGAAACTATTATCATATAACTAATACTTTGATGTGAATTACAGTGGTTCTTTCTTTTTTATCTTATATTCAGCTTTGTTTTTAAATTTATGTTTATTAAGAATTTTACATAAAGTAAAAGACAAATCTAAAGAAAAAGGAAGAAAAGAAAGAAAGAAAGAAAAAAGTGCAAGAAAAGAAAAAAATAAACTAAAATTTTGAAATATAATGACTTCCGACCTTCTCTTCAACAGATAATTACAATCTTATAATCCTCTATAATCTTATAATTAGATGTTATACAAATCCCTCCAGCCCCTCACTTAGTCCACATCTTTTTAAATCCTCAAACCCATACCATTAGGTTCATTTTTTTCTTCTTTCAGCAAAAAGTCCATGTAAGGTTTTCAGTCTTTCAGAAAAGTTTTTGTTGTTTTTTTCTCTGACCCAACAGGTCAGCTTTGCTATTTCTGCAAATTCTGACATTTTTGCAATCCATTCTTCCACTGTGGGAATTTCATTGTTCTTCCATCATTTTGCATGCAATAGTCTTTGCATATACAAAATCAATCTACTGTGAGTCTTTTCTAATTCTGTTCATAAATCCCAATAAAAAGAATTCTGGGTTCTTCACAACATTTATCTTTAAAATACTTTGCATCATTGTATGAATTTGAATCCAAAATTTCTTAGCTTTCTCACAAGTCCACCATGCATGATAAAATGTCCCCTTGTGTTTTTCACATTTTATCTTATATTCAACTTTGGATGAAAAGTTAAATAATCTTATGCTTGTAACACTGACATCCTAAATGGCAGTTAATGCTGATAAAATTTTTATTTTTCTCTTTTTATTTTCAAAACGTTAAGGTTTTTAAATTATGGAGTTCTAATAATTTTAATCGTATTATATAAACATTACTGCATTGAACTCTGCATTGAAATAATACAATGTATCATGATATACTACATTATAATAAAAGAAAAAAAATAACTATATAGTTAGAAGTAAGTCTTTGAGTAGTAGAGAAGGAATGAATGAAATCCAGTAATGGCATTAAGCAGGGCAGAGAATTCAAGTCCATCTCTGGCTGCACAATGGTGTAGTGTAGGAGTAGGCCTCAAACTCTGTTATGCATCTTAGTGGTTCAGCTTTTAAATTAATACTGCTGTGTGATGGCAAAAATAGGCATTTCTCTCTTCTTTTCCTCTTCCTTTCTGTAATGTACCTTCAAGGCACTTCTACACATTATTGTTTCCATTCAATGATCCCTACAATGTGTTTTGAAGTTGGCCATGAGTAGTCTTCCTGCATGCCAACCTCAGAATGCCATAAACAGGAAACACCATGAGCCCATCATCCAATCCCTTCAGCTGATTGACAGAAGAGAGCAAAAAATAATCCTTCAGTCAGTGCCCACCTCCAAAGCTATGACAGTCTTTCAGTCTTGACTCCTGGAGACTACCTGGACAAGTTCCTGCAGTTTTCTTGGCAACATTTTCAGAAGTAGTTTGCCCTTGCCTTCTTCTTCCCAGGGCTGAGACAGAGGGACTGTCCCAAAGTCACCCAGCTGGCTTCGTGCCTAAGGTGGCACTCGAACCAACAGCCTCCTGGTTTCTAGTCTGCTGCTTTTAATCACTACTTCAAACTGGCTCTCATGGCAGTCTTGGCGTAACAAAAATCCTTCTGTCCATGATCCACACAAGAAGTGAAAAAAATAAATTGGTAGCCTCTCACCCGGTATTTTCAGTACATGTTGTATGGGATTGGATATTTTGCCCCCCAAAAACAAAACTAACAAACAAAAGAAAACCCCCAAGCAAACTCTAAGCTGTTAGTATGAAGGGAAAGTTTCCTGGCCATGTCGTTCTTCCTGCTTATAAATTAACTGATAATTGTGATTGTGGCATGATGCTGTAATTTTGCAGCCAGACTCTTCTCAGTAGTGCCAATCCTACTTGTGGATTTCAGTCTCTATGTAGGGGTGAGTGGTGAGTGGAAAGTAATGGCTTGAGGTTAAGGCTAGAGATGAATAGGCAGGGCAAAGAAAGAGTTAGCTGCAGGCTGCTTATGCATTGTACAATCAGGCTGGGCATGTTTTTTTTTACAGGGAATGTGAAACTGGCTAGCAATCTGAAGTTTGGTTTGCTGATCAGGTTGCTTCTGAAATTTACTTGAGATTTTGGAGATCAAGAAGTGAAAGTGGGCTGGAGGCAAAACTTCCTACAAATGGGAAAATGGCCCACCCAACAAAAACCCAAGGAGCTACAGTTTCCAATTCTAATATGGAAACTTTGCAAATTGGAGTTCCATTTTAGCTGAGCTGGAAGAAAATCAGCTCAACTGCTCAAGGAGTATGACGCTGTATGAAAACAGCAGCAAGGTGCCAATGCTAGATCGTCTCAAATGTTTCATGTGGGAAGGCCCTCTTTGTCTTTTCTCTCTAGTTTTCATCTTCTCTGAATCACTCAGAATCACTTCAGACCTTAGATAAAACTCATCACTCAGTACTTTCCTCCTTAACATGCGTAACAATTTCAACATACAGCAGAGATGCTGATAATATGCATGCATTTCATCTTGCAGGATTTGCTAGAGGTACACATGTACCTTAAGATTGAATATCTTATCAATCTTAGCATTAGATAAGTTTAATCTTTTATTGCTATCAATAGAGGTGTTGTTTTGTTTTTTCAAACTTTCTAGCTACTATTTCCTCCCAGAAATGTAACTATGAATTAAGACCAATGGATGTGGGTCTATTGTTACAAGTTACAAAGGAAAAACTTTTTCTACTAACTCATCTGTTAAAACCATTTCTTTGATCTATTTGATGGATTAATGTTTCAGCTAACATTAGTGAATGATTGCTGGTGAAGACTAGGGAATGCAGAAGATAGGAGCTGTGCCTTTAGCAAAATGTAACACTGAGGGCCATTTGTATCTAAGAGAAAGGGAAAAGAAAAGCCCAAGTTATTTAATTACATTGTCAATAATAATAACTTTGCTTTCCTGTCTGAGATCACTAAGACCAGGTTAATTAAGGAAGAGTCAATTCATGTTAATTGCCTTTTCTGGGATTTATTATAGTGGTGAATGTCAGGCATGTCTACCAGGTAAGCTAAAAGTAATTTGAAGTCAATTTGTCATATGACACCAGACAAGGCCCATAGCTTAACAAGAGGGCACATGACTGACACTAATTCAATCTCTGGTGCCTTCAGGCAGGATTGGCTGGGTTTGTGCATGAAGATAAGCTATAATGGTATCTGTTGGCTTAGTGTCATATATGAAACAAGCTGGTTGTGGTTAATTTTATCTATCTATCTATCTATCTATCTATCTATCTATCTATCTATCTATCTATCTATCTATCTTATTTATACCCCACCTATCCCCTCCCTAATGGAGGGCTCTAGACAGCTTACATTCATGTAAATTCATATATTATACAATCATATACAGTATATACTACACAATGTTACCGCGCGATAAGGAGGAGGTGAAGGAACCGGCTCTTCAGCTGCAGGCATCGGACTACATGCCCCAGAATGCCTTGCTCCGCGCCGGCTGCTGAGGTCCAGGAAGTTGTTGTTCCGGATCCATCATCCTCCGCCGCCATTGTCGGGATTCCCCAGGTCTTCTTGGTTCGAGGACGACCCTCTGACGGACGCCAGCAAATTGACCCACGTGAGTGGTACCCAATTTATCTACTCGCATTCTGCTTTCGACCTGTTGGGTGGACAGAAGCCGGGGCTAGTGATGAGAGCTCATCTCGCCACGCGGTTTCGAACTGCCAACCTTGTGGTCGGCAGTCTAACGGCTCAGCGGTTTAACCCGCTGAGCCACCGCGCCCCATAAAAAATTCAACAAGCCATGTTATTTTTGCCATTTAATCACTGCATTTTGTCTTTTAATGTTGTTATCCACCTTGGGTTACTTTTTTGAATAGAAAAATGAAATAAAGAAAAAAAATGGCCCTGAGAGTTGATCAGAAGATAGTCCTATTGACTTGATTTCCAGTCAGCCCTGTAAATACACACAGGGTGGTAGCATTTTCCAAAATCTGGTCCCAGTCTTTCATTCTGAACTCATCCTGGTATAAGGCTACCATGTGTTTGGTTTCCATGAAATTGTTCTTCTGTCTTTTATATTGTAACGGCTCACACAAAACACAGTCTTGCGTGGTTTTCTTAAGTTTGCACCTTCACAAACAGCACTTGCTCTGCCCAGAAGTGTGGTAACTGGAACTCAGAGGTCAAGTATGAGTCCAGTTCAAGTCTTCTGGACAAGCTATTGTACCTTACTGGGTTCTTGGTGTTCTCTAAGCTTGATTCTCTTCCTGCAGCCATTCTTTTACCAGGCTGTGTGGTATGTATGTGGTAGCTTGTCCTACAATACTTGATTGGAGTATTTTTATTTCCTTGATTGATTTTTGGGTGAGGCATTGTTTCTTATTTGATTGTTCTTGTTTATCTGGTGCTGGTTCCTACTTCTCTGGATGTTGGTAAATAGGTGTGGGATAAAGAGAGATGTGTTTATGTTTGTTATCCTTTTTCCTTGATCTTTGGTTGCTTCCTTTCTTGAATGGTTTGTAGATGGAGCTTATCTCAATGTACCTGTTAAAGGCTGGTTCATCAGAGTGTCATGCCTCTAGGAAGTCTCTTGTTTTTGGGTCTGGCTTGGTCTAAGAGGTCTACAGTTTCCCATTAAATAAATACTCAGCTAAGCAGGAACCAGCACCAGATAGGCAAGTACAGTCAAAAAAGAAACAATATCCTAATCAAGGAACCATCAAGGAAAAAAACACACCCCAACCAAGACTGGCAGGGCAAGCTTTTATAAATCACCAACCAACAAACCCACTCCCCTGTGCACTGATGATGTTACCTAGCCTGGTAATAAAATGTCTGCAGGAAGTGAAGCAAACTCAGAGAGCACCAAGAACCCAACAACTCAATCCTGAATACATACTGTATATTCTCCTCTATTTTACCTTAGACTGAATGCAGCTTAATGTCAATTGCTGAAAGCTACAGGCAACATTCTTTCCCTAGTCTCAAGAACATCAGTTCACATTGTTTTAAATCACAATGTCTCTTTAGAATGGAAATAACATTTTTCATATAAATCTGCAGAAAATCAGCTAAGATAGACAAAGGAGCATGTGCTTACAGTTGAGGTTTTGGCAGCAGATATTCTGTGCAATTGATAGTTAAGATATTGTGGTTCAGGACTGAAAAGCAAATAATTCTTGAGTGGAAGGATTCTACAGTTCTGGGCAGCTGATCCTGTAATAAAACGAATAAGTAATAAAAATCCACTTCCTGTTTTGAGAGTTTGTATTTCATGCTTGCAAAATTCACCTATTAAATTCAAATTTCATGCTTCCATAAATAAACCCGGTACCTTGTAAAATACTTTCCCAGCTGTTTTAAAGTAGAATCATTTTATTTAATGTTCCCTTGGGATTTATACCAATAAGGAGAACCTAACATTTTGTGAAGAACCTAACATTTTGACATGGAAAGAATACAGAAATATAATAAAGTGTTTCCCAAAATTCTCTTATATTTGAACTCTTTCACAAGTAATAATGTTTTTGATCGTTTATTTACCAACTGAAAAAAAAGGAGGGGATCTATTTCATAATGTCTCTTGGAGCTCTAGGAAATATATTGGATTCCCCCCCCCACCTCAAATTCAACCATTTAGCAGATGCAAGCTTTTAAAAAAAGGTATATTCATTCTGTTAACAGCTCCATCTCATAAGAGTTCATTGTAAGAGACAGAAGAACAAACTATATCCCTCATCAACCAGCCCAGACCAAAAAAGGTTATTTTGGAACATGAACTAGAGAAATAGCACTTTTTTTCTCTTTGCAGCCAATTTCCAATAAAAGTTTGCTGTTTGTTCATGACACCCCAAATCATGTTCTGCTGTTTGGCATATCCTTGTACATATGTCTGCACTGTCCTTTTCAAGTTTGGCATGAAGAAGAAGGCTTCAGCTGAAGATGCCATGGAAAATCAAAGTGGCTTTGATTTTCCAAAGTGGCAAAGTAATATATAAAGAAGTGACTTCCAACCTTCATCACAAGTATTATCAATTTTAATAACTCTTCACTCCCTATAAGGTTCAACAGATATCTTTTCATCTCACATCCCATCCCTTATCTATAAGCAAATCCATAAAATATCAACTTTTCAATCCTGGTGTCAGCAGAAAGTCCATAAAGGGTTGCCAGAACAATACTTTAGGCAAAAGGATGAAGAATGTGATCATTCAAGGGAACGGCTAAGATGTCTGACCATCTGTGGCTCAAAGAATTGAGGGAGTAAAATACAACACAATAAAAAGTAAGTTTGGGAAGTGGAACAGTATCATTTAGAGCAGCAGTTCTCAAAGCGTGCTCTAGGGACCCCTGGGGGTCTCTGAGACCCTTTCAGGGTGAAGATCATTCAGTGGCCTGTTAGAACCAGTGAATGGAGCAGAGCTTAATGTTGTGTAAACTCATGCATAGAAAAAGAATATTGTTTAAAAACACAGCCTGTGAGCACATTAGAGAGATTCAGGTTCTTATTCTTACACTTTTAGCCCACCCAAGCATAAAGAAACACACGCTTAGACATTGCAGGTACAAAAAGTAAGTACAAAAGAGTTCTTACATTTATTTTGTCCAGGTACAGCCATTTCAGTAGAAAAATGGTTTCAGTTCTTCTTTCTGTTCCCTAAACTGAATACCTCTGGCCGTTTGCTGCCAGAGGCTGCATGGAGAAAGGGGCTTGAGGCCTAGGCATGGCCTCTCCATGGAGGAGCTAAGGCATGTGCGTCCTACCCCATCGGTGGAAGAATCAGAAAGAGAGAAGAGGAAGTGGGAGGGGCAACAAGCAACTTCCTCTAGAAGCACAGAGTTTGCCTCCTAGAGCAATCACCCATATGCTAATGAGGCATGCTTGATTTGCTGAATTCCAACACAGGGGATCCGTGAAGACAAATAAATAAATAAATAAATAACATTTATCTGTTTTAATTTCTAATACAGTATATAACCCACATAAACCAAAGCTCTTTGGGGTCCTCAATCATTTTTAAGAATGTAAAGGGGTCCTGAGTACCGCTGATTTAGAGTGACAAGCAAGTTTAAGATGGGGGGTTGTGGTCTTCTCTTTAAAAATAAGAAAAAAATGGACTCTGGAAAGGTGAAAGCATTCCCTTCAGAAATGACTATTAGTAAGGCATAGAAGCTATCCTATGATTACAGTATAAGTATGCAGCCACCTGTTCTTTAGAGACTGAAAATGATTCATGAACAGTATTTTACAAAACCCCCAAAATAAAATAAAAAATAAAATAAGCATTTAATTGGAAAACCAAGTACTAAATTGTTCTTTCCAAGAAGAATGGATATGATTGTAGGTGTTTCTGGTGGGTGCTTTCTTTGGAATTTGAATTGTAAGGTCACTATGGGGCCCCTACCATTGTCAGCTAAAACCACTCAGTCAGTGATTTTCAGCCCATCCTGAACGAAGACCCTTTCCTCCATGCTGGGTCTGCACTAGCTTACAGCCAGCCGCCCAACCTAAAGCAGCTGCTCGGTTGCAACAACAGACTATGTCACGGTACAGAGAGAGGAACCAACTCAGTGGCAGACCCAGATGCTCATTCTGTTCCCGCATCTGCTTTGGCAATGCTACTGCGGCACTTCACAACATCACTAGGACATCAGGGAAATGTTCACTGATTCATCCTCCAGTGGGTTGCATGCAGTCATCTGCCAGCAAATGCCCTGCTACACTTTACATTGAACAAACTGATCGATCGCTATACAAAGCACAAAAGGATACAAACATGAGAAAACATTTAAACATGAATTAAAATTAAATTAAAAAAAATTAAAAAATTAAAACGTGTTACTTTTTACTTTTAGATTTTTATTTTTAAACATTATTTATTTATGAAATAAAAAAAAAAAGCTTAAAAAATTCAAAAGGTCAACATCCAAAAACCGTGGGGGAAGATTTCAGCTTCCTAGAAGACACTGGGCACTTCCACGTATATTTTTGAAATCAACATGATTTCAAAAGTAGCTGTAGACTTCTATGATCCTAAGATATCAACCCTATTTGGCAGCTGAGCTTATTATTATTATTATTATTATTATTATTATTATTATTATTATTACAATGGTGGAGAGATGGAAAACTGTTGTCTCTCCTGTCCTTCTGGATCCTGAACAAATTTCTGAGCAAGTTATTTATAGGGGAGCGGACTTTATTTAGCATGGATGAAGCAGAGAAAAGTTCTGATCTGTTTTCCCTTTTTTTCCCCAGCGGGGGACCAGCAGATATGCAAAGAGCGGAGCTGCCTGGTTTTTTTTTATTGCTTTTTGTTTTCTGCTGTGTAGTGTGGGGATGTTGTTTACTCCAATAGAGAAGAAACAGCGTTGGTGTGGAAGTGCCTTTATAATGTGTTCCTGCAACCTAAAAATACACACTTCTTTAGAACTTTATTGTCTCTTTCTATCCTACTTTCATTGCCCAGGCAGTGAACAGTTATGATTAGAGGCAGAAGGAAAAATGTCTTGTTGAACAATTGCTGGAATATCAGTCAGTTCTGTAATTTATTATGCTCTAGGAGGACAGGAAGGCCTGGCGTGCTATGGTCCATGAGGTCACGAAGAGTCGGACACGACTAAACGACTGAACAACAACAAAAAAGATCAGCACTGGAATTTTTAAGACAGGGTGACTATTGGTAACTGGGCAGCTTCCTTCCATTATAAATGCTCAGACGTTTTGTTTGCGAAGAGCGAAAGAAATGGACACCCCATTTACTGGAAACAGGGAAAGGAGAGAGTGCTAGCAATTTATTTCATTGTTATGTGTTTGAGATTTGTTCCAGTTCTAGATGTTAGTGTGTTCTACTTTGGAAGGACTGGGGACTAGATTCAGTCCTATGTAGAAGTGCCTTCTGTTAGTGACATCAGTAGAAAAGGAATTGCCCCAAGTGATTTCCTCGGGAAATAGCTGTAGTGACAAAGAGAACAAACTTTGTTATGTTCATATACATATATATGAAAAAAAAGCACATACACTCACACACAAACACACACACACACACACACACACACACACACAGAGCTCAGCCTAGAAAAGCAATTATCTTTGGGCAACCATTTGTTTTTAAGACTAAGATTTTTAAGTACTGAAGTTGTTTGCAAAACCTTCAAAATATTCAACCATTTTGACACAAAATTAAAAAAATTGAAATTACACGGAGTTCTTATGACCGGGTTCTTCGATCCAGACTATAAACAGCCAGACTACAGTTCCAAATTACTGATTTTTCAGTACACTGCTTAATTTTTTGGAAATATTTTTATTTTTTACCCCCACTTCTACGATTGACACAGACCCACCATTTCCACCACCCTCAGACCAGCTTTTCTTGGCTCCAGGTCTCCAGAAATGATATAATATCCTTTTACACTCCAAGACATTTAACATACTGTTCCAACAGCTGAAATCATTTTTTTTTTGTTATTGTTGTTGTGGTTTGGTCTTGCATTTTTAAGACCACATTTAGCTGAATGAAGTAAGGGCTTTGGCATTTCTTCTATGGAAATTTGTAATGAGATGACACTCCTGAGTATTTAGATAGGGAAATGAAATAAAAGGCCACAAGATCAGGGCACAGTTCTATGTTTTGAGATAAAACAAACAAACAAACATTTGCCTTTGGTTGGAATCTAGTGATGTATTTCCATGAGCAGGCTCAAAGATTGGGCTATTGAAAGAATGTTGTTGTTGTTCAGTCGTTTAGTCATGTCCGACTCTTCGTGACCTCATGGACCATAGCACGCCAGGCCTTCCTGTCCTCCTTCCTGTTGAAAGAATGGGTATGTTTAAAATACCATTTTATGTTTCATTTTAAAAACTGAGTTGGAGTCCTATATATGCTTAGAGATCAGGAACCAGGGAAGAAGTCAACAAAATGGAAATGCTGTAGCTAAAGTGAGGCCTTTCAAATATTTTGCTGTAATAACAAATACTACCTTTTAAAAACCCTTGTCCTGACTCATTTTGTAATATCTTGCTTTCCTTGACTATACTCTGATAACTTTTGCTTCTGAGCTCCCATAGTGAGTTTCTGTTATTTTCCAAGCACTGAGTATGCTTCCTCCCCTTCCATCATTTGTTATCAAATCTCCATCTTTACTTCCGATAGCCTTGATCTGTCAATCACCCGCTTCCTTCCGTTTCTCCAGCTGTTTGAACAGTGCCACCTATAATGTTCCTTAATGCTGCTCACTGTCAATGTTCTTTCCCCCACGCAGGTAAGGAATCTTATGTTTTTTATTTGTCTCAAGCTGGAGCATTATTTAACTTGTCACTGAAACGAGAGTCAGACTTTTGTCTGCAAACACTGCTTGTCTTGACCTCATCTTAGCTGATGTTTCTCAATTACAGACTTTGCAACCATTACTGCTGCAGTATCTGATGTTAGGATTGACACAACATAGAGCCTTTTTAAATGAAAAAAAGCTGTATAAATAAGTGGAAACTTTTCAGTTCCACCTCTACACTACAAGTAACCCAGATATTTTAGAATTTCAGTATTGTTCAGAGGGCATTGCCAGATGGGTTCCTTCACTTTTACTATTCTTAAAGTAATGGTTTATTCTGATTTTTGTGCCATTTTTAAACAGCTGCAGATAAGAAGCAGCAATGTCTTGCCCAGTAACAATAATCATGTAATTTATTCTGTAATTAATGCAAGATTATCTAGCTTTAAAAACAAATTTAACTCTGTGCTTTCATGAACACTTAATTTGAAGGGACCACATTCAAAACAAAACAAATGGTTTGTTTCAAAGGTGAATAGATACATAAATTTCTAATATCTTGCTTTCAGTTTGGTCTAGTGGTTAAGGTGCTGGGCTAGAAACCAGGAGACTGAGAGTTCTAGTCCCACCTTAGGCATGAAAACCGTCTGGGTGGCCTTGGGCCAGTCCCCGTCTCTCAGCCCTAGGAAGGAACCAATGGCAAACCAGGGGACTGAGAGTTCTAGTCCCGCCTTAGGCATGAAAGCCGGCTGGGTGACCTTGGGCCAGTCACTCTCTCTCAGCCCAACTCACCTCACAGGGTTGCTGTTGTGGGGAAAATAGGAGGAGGGAGGAGTATTAGGTAAGTTTGCCGCTTTGAGTTATTTATAAAAATAATAAAGGTGGGATAAAAATTAAATAAATAAATAAAATTAAGGAAAGGAGTTTGTAGATGATGGGGGAAGTATGCATACAAACACACATTCATACACTTTAATGGGCCTTACTGATATCAAGAAATACATTTCCATTTGTCTTAAGATATTGCGATATTTTCCCTTTACTTGAAAGCTTTAAAGTTGGATGTAAGTGGAGACATTTCTGTCGGAAGGAACAGGAGCTGAAGGCTGATAAAGGTTTTTTTTAAAATATAGTGAGGAGGTACCGTGTACAGATTTACAGATTTGGCTTAATCTGATTGCCTGTGGAGTTGGATTTTTTTTTTTTAAATAGGCCAATCAGTCTTCTGACTTCCTTTCCTTAGCATGCAATCTTCTCCATTCCTTCTCCTGTAGTTTATGGCAGAGTTTCCTTGGTTGCACTGCCTGGAGGCCTGATGTCCACCAAAATCTCTGTAGTGTGCCATAGTGCTGCTTATAAGAAATAGGGATTCTTTGGGGTGTGTACACATTAACATGTTGAAAAAATGGCTTGCATGGCCTACTGTCATTCAAAATTAAAATAATGTCCAATAAGTGACTGAAACTCTTTAAACGCAGCAACGCTAATGGGCCAATCAGTTATACTGAATATTCAGTGTTTTAACATTTGGGTTGATATAAAAAAATGTTAGAACTTAGAATTTCAGGGTAGTGTTTCGGCTTTAAATCCTTAGTGAATTTTTGCAGAACAGGGAAGCACCCAGTTCAGTTTTCGGCAAGCCTGCAGGTGTGTAAAATGTTTTGCTCACAAAATGACTTGAGCTTCAGCTCTGCAAAACAGCATTACATTTTTATGTAGCAAGCAAGATTTAAAAAGAGAATGACTATTGGTCACCCCAGGGTCACACTTGAGAGAAGGCAGCAAAAAAACTCAAGTTTACCATTCCTGTACAAATGAATTAGTCCATGGAAGATTTGGGGGAGAATGAACTAAGTTACTTGTTTTTGAATATGTGATTTTTGGATGTTTGGGAAGGAAGAAACACTGCTTACTGAGATTCTCTCAGACAGCAAACAGTTGAATTTGGGTGTAATTCATAGAAGGGGTGTTTGTTTGCCCTGTTTAAAAAGGATGAGGAGTATTGCACACCACACAACAAGAGTCTAATTTTAGCAGAATTGGTAGTTTTTTTCAAGTGTGTCTAGAGCCACTATCCTCTGTTCCAATCCTTCCATCTTTGTCCTGATGCTTTGTGATTTTTTAATATTCTGTGAGGTTCGTGCATATATGTGTGCAAAAGACTGCTGTGTAAGACTGTGATGGATTATTGCTAAAATATATTGCATTCAGGTTGAGATGTCGAGTTAAAAGCCAGGTTAGTAGAGCATCTATGAAAAAGGCATTAAAATTACATGGAAACAGGGAACTGAACTTTCCTGATCACTAGTGTGTGTGTGTGTGTGTGTGTGTGTGTGTTAAGAAAAAAATAGTAAAATCTCTATATGGTTTATCAGTAACATTCAACATATATGATAGAATTATCTCATATATATATAGCGTATATGCTTGAGGATCTTTACTAGAATAGAAAAAAGAGAAGATGCAGTGTGCAATGGGAGTGGCTTTTCTATTGTGTTGTAAGATTAAGCTGTAAAACTTCATGTCAAGCAAAAATAAGGTCAGGCAGAGCAAACTGTATACTAAGCATTTTCTCCACATCTCCACTCTTGAATATAGAGGAAAAGCAGTCTTTTCCCACCAGATGTCAGCAGAGCACTCCGTAAGCTTCAGCTACCAGTTCCTCCCTAACAGAATTAATTTTTTAATAAGTTTTTTTATACAGAGAAGTAAAAAACCGTGACCAAAGAAGCAATCTACAAATTGCTTTGGATAGCACATGCTTGGATTGGATTGGAAGAAGAGATTTATTTCCTTTTGGAGTCTCTTACTGGATCCATGTTTCCTTATTTGCTTCGTATTAAGTAAAGTAAAAAATTATTTCCCATCAATAAGAATCCCAATACAATAGAAAACAATTTGCCCAAGTACCTGGAGGTTGGTCTCAGTGAAATCAGCGATGGACTTCTTAGGTTGCAGTCCCGTTCTTTCAAATCAAGGGAGAGTTTTGTCAGAATCAAAACCTCCCAACATATTACCAAAATCATGTTGCCTTATTCACAGATTTAGCAGGCTATAGATGTCATGGTTGTCTCTTGGTAGCCTATCTCTTTCCTCACTATGGAAAATCTGTTGAGGAAAAAATGGAACAACAGCATGACTCTTGACTGACGTTGCTTGGAGCCCTTTGACAGAAAAGGGCCTTGTCATTGTGGTTTGAAGGCAACCAGTTTCTTCACCAGATATGATTGTGGTCCATATGGCCCCTACCTTACTTTGGCTGATCTCAGGAAGTCAGCCCTTGGATAGATCACCACTTCTGTAATGGTGCTGGGGAAACTGCACAGATACAATTACTAGGAGGCAAACATGACTTAAGGGTGTCTTTATTTTTAAGCTGTGCCTACTGTGCTATGGTAAATCCGGTTCCTACCATTTTTAAACAAAATGTACTGTAAATGAAAACTTAAATCTAGAAATTAACAGACAGGACAATTCACAATTGGTCATTTTAGTGCTGTTGTTAGCAGTTAAAACAATTATTCACAAAATTAGCATTCAATTAGGAATCACACAGGAACCAAGCCTGTATTGGTTTGATAAGTGCTCTATTGCTTATTCAAATGAGGCTGAAGCTGTTTGAGTAACTTTTATGCTGTTTTGTTCATCAAGGCTACATTCCATATTTTTGTGTGCCATGGAGTAAGCATATGCAGATTTATCACATAGACTTCTGGTTTTGAGCAATATTTAAATATGTTGCCAACAGTAGCAATAATCATCTGTTCAACTCCTAGTAAGGCAAGCTGCCTAATCTTTTTTCTTTGCCGCTGCAGTTTAAATATAAGTAATCTGAAATGCTTCTTTCTTAGATATGCATTCAAGTTTTGTCCACACAATGTATATTTTTCTAAATGTCATACACAAGTTTTACTCTGGATGGCAGTATAATATTTAATATAACACATACCACAATGTTTCTCAGAAATTGCCCTACATTCTGTGCTGCACAACTTACAGATGTATAGTTTTGTATATTTCTGATACCCCAAATTTCTTTCCAACTTTCGCTTCCATAAAGTGTCATGGGGAATACCATTGCTTGCCCTGGACCAGTTCATCTTCTTCCAATTCAGCTTCCCTTAATATATATTCAGTATCTAGGCTGCATAAATAATGTGAGAGTATACTGCTTTGTCTCCTTTACTGAGCTGCAGCCAGTCTGTTTCACCATGCATGCATGCATGCATGCATGCATGCATGCATTCATTCATTCATTCATTCATTCATTCATTCATTCATTCATTCATTCATTTTATATAGCCACCCATCTTAGACCAGTGACTCTGGGCAGCTAACAATAATAACAACAATCAAACAGTTAAAACAATACAAAAAATTAAATATAAATACAGCCAAGAGATCTTAAAAACCATAGGTGTCAGTACAACCATGAAACGGGGCCCTTCGCACACTCGGGGTCTCAGGTCCAGGCACAAAGCCAAGTCTTCAAGGCCTTCCGAAAAGCCAAAAGGGTTGGGGCCATCCTAATTTCAGGAGGGAGGATATTCCAGAGGGCAGGTACCACAGCAGAAAAGGCACGTCTCCTGGTCCCCGCCAGCCGACATTCCTTGGCTGACGGGACCCGGAGCATGCCCATCCTGCCGGACTGGATTGGACGGGTAGAAACAACTGGAAAAAGATGGTCCCTAAGGCAACCCAGTCCCAAGCCATGAAGGGCTTTAAAGGTGACAACCAGTACCTTGAATTGCACCCGAAAACACTCCAGAAACCAATGCAGCTCCTGAAGCAGTGGTGTTACATGTGCTGAGTAGCCAACACTATTTACAATCCGGGCAGCTGTATTCTGTACCAGCTGAAGCTTCCGAATGCTCTTCTGTACAGCGTGTTGCAATAGTCCAAAAGGAAGGTCACGAGGGCATGAGTGACAGTGAGTAGAGCCTCCCATTCCAGGAATGGGCGCAACTGGTGTACAACCCAAAGGTGTGCAAAGGCCCTCTTAGCCACGGCTGCCACATGCTCTTCCAGCAGGAGCCGTGAGTCCAAGCGGACCCCCAAATTGCACACCAGGTTCGTCTGGGGCAGTGCCACCCCATCCAGGACCAAAGATGGAAAAACCTTGGTACTGGGAGGCCCAAACACCCAAAGCCACTCAGTCTTGCTCGGGTTATGCCGGAGCCCATTGCGCCCCATCCAGGCCCCTACAGCCTCCAGGCACTGAGATAGGACATCCACGGCATCACTCAGAAAGCCCAGGGAAGAGATATAAAGCTGGGTATCATCAGCATACTGATGATACCTCACCCCAAACTGTCAGATCACCTCACCCAGCGTGATCTGTCCAGGATGTGGCTTCCTGACCTGTCCATAGATTTTGCATGAGGACCATGAGATATTCTGGGATTCCTATTTTCTTAAGGACATTTAACAGCTTGACATAGCTGATACAATCTAGGGATTTTCTATAATCAGTGAAGCATATATTAACTTCTTCCTGGTATTCTTTCGCTTTCTCAATTATCCATCAGCAGTAATGTTGCCGCCCAGAGTCCCTCTTTTTGGAGGAGTTGGGTGGTGGCAAAATTTGAAAAATAAATAAATAAAATGTCTCTTGTTCATTGGTTCTTTTAAACCCAGCTTGAACTTTGGTTCTTTTAAACCCGTCTTGAACATCTGGCATCTCCATTTCCATATAGGACTGTAATCTGCATTGGATGATCCTAAGTCTTGTTTTGCTACCATGGGAAATCAAGGATATTGTACAATAGTTTGTACACTCTGTTCCTTGATATTGGTACAGTATATAGATTTACCTCTTCCAATCTGTTGGCCATTGCATGATTTTCCAGAAATGCTGGCATAGTTTGCTTAGAACCTTTACAGATTCTACTTCTGTTGCTTGCCATATTTCTGTAGATAGTCTATCAGTTCTTGTAGCCTTCCGACTTTGTAATAACTGAAATAGTGATCTAACTTCATCTTCTAGTACTAAAGGTTCTTGTAAGTAGGGAATATCTATCCTGGTTGTTGACATTTCTACTGTATGGAATTTCAATATTCTCCTTCCATCTTTATCTGATTTCCTTGGAATCATTTACTATCTGTCTGCTGGCACTCTTTAGCATACCAATTCAAGGTTGGAGCCTCTTCAGTGTCTTTACAGATGTTGTTGTAATCCTGCTTCTTGCCTCTTCTAACAGCTACAGTATCTGAAATTATTTGTTAAGTTCCTTCCTGAGGTGTTTGCCTTTCTTGGCTTTGGCTTCTCTTTTTGGCACTTTCCACCATTTATTCTGACATCTAGTTAGCTTTTTTTCTGTGTCTTGGCATTTGGCAGGCGCTTTTCATGTTCATCCTTAAAAACTTTATTTCATTCCACAGTTCCTCTAGTTTCCTATGAATGAGGTTCAAGACTTAAAAGTGATTCATGATGTTCTCCGTCAAAATGGTGGGCATATGCTTGAGATCATTTCATGGAAATTGCTTGGCTTTCCTCTTCCACTTTAGCTTGACTTGGAATTTAAACATGAGCAGTTCATGATCTGTTCCACAGTCAGCCCCAGCCACATCCTTGCTGTTATAACTGTGCCTTTTCACCTCCTTGTACCAATAATATGGTCAATTTGATTTCTGTGTACTCTATCTGGTGATGTCCAAATGTATAGGCATTGTTTTGGTTGTTGGAAGACTCTGTTAGCAATGGGCAAGTCATTAGATTGGCAGAAACTGATAAGTTGTTCCCCTGCCTCATTTTTCTTCCCTAGTTCATACAGTCCAACTATGTTTTCCTCCTTAATATTACTGACCTTGGCATTCCAGTGTCCAACCACAAGCAGCGCATCTTCCTTGCATGTTCTGCCGATACTTTATTGCATAAGAGCCATGTGAGGGAATGAAGGTGGGGTTGCTGTCTGCATTTGGGAAAAGCAGCTGCAGCCAAGCTGAAATACCTCCCACCCCCACTTCCCCAAGGCTCAGCTCAGCTCATGCTTTTTCTCAAAGGGCCATAAATGTTTACACCCCTAGAAACTTGAGAGGAGATGGGCTCATTCATTCATTCATTCATTCATTCATTCATTCATTCATCTTCCCCCCTCACAGTTTACTCACAAGCATCTACCCCGGTGTTCCAGGTATCTGGCTAATTGAGCCACACCCTGGCGTTTTTAGGAACATGATGATGTCCATAGGCAGCCTCACCCCACCCAGGCCCTTAGCCTACAAAGGTGTGGGTGTGTAAGAGAAAAGGTTGAGGATAAGAAGACAACAAGCACACAAGGAAGCGATGTCTGAGAATGTACAACTATTACAGGCAAGCAAGACAGCTATCAGACAACTGCCAGGACCACAAGCTATGGTAAGCAGCTCATTGTGGTGTGATTCCTGCCTGGAGCTCGGCAGCAACCAGAGAAGGAGCAACTACGCTGAGGCAGCCCCTCATCCAAACACGTGCAAGAACTTTTGGAGGGAAGCAAAGGCTGTATGGGGCGTGGTGGCTCAGCGGGTAAGACGCCAGGCTTGTTGATCGGAAGATTGCAAGTTCGGAGGTTCGAATCCCTAGCCCTGCATGCGGAGTGAGCTCCTGCACTAGCTCCAGCTCTTGCCAACCTAGCAATTCGAAAGCATGCAAATGCAAGTAGATTAATAGGTACCACTTCAGTGGGTAGGTAACAGCGTTCCGTGCGTGTCATGCGGCCACATGACCATGGAAGCGTCTTCGGACAACGCTGGCTCTTTGGCTAACAAACGGAGATGAGCACCGGCCCCTAGAGTCAGACACGACTGCACAAATGTGCGGGGGGTACCTTTACCTTTTTAAAGGCTGTATGCCACTTTACAAACTTTAAGACTTTTACTTGTTATAAGGACTAACCATCAAAGGCTTATTTATGTGGCTACATCAACTTGCAAAGCCTAGGAGGGTGGAGTTAACCCAGGGCAACAGCCTATTGTTAGGAAAGGTGTGTGGTACAATAAAGTATTTTGTACAGTTATTTTCTATGCTGTGGTGTGTCCAGTCCTTGGAAAACAAAGAACCCTCACAAGCCATGAAATAACACAGGTAGCACTATTCATCCTTTCCTGCACAGGAAGACTGTCTGTCAGCTTGATCATGGATATCAGAAATCTCTTCCATGTTCACAGTAAAGGCCAAATTGTAATGTGCAAGCCACATGGCACCCAATGCACTGTAATCTCAACCTACTTTTCTTTCATTTTGTCCTTGCAGATCAGAAATATTGCTATTTTTGGCTGAATGAATGTGAAATGCAAATTGAAATGTGGGGGATGACACTCTGTCCATGATTCCAATGAAACAACAAAGCAGAGGAAACAGGTACTGTACATATCCCACCCATTACAGAAGTGCAAGAAGAGAGTGAAAACACTGTTTTTTCTAAGTTTGCAGAGAAGGCAAAGGCCTTTTTACAACTTGCAAAACGTGAGCAGTAGTTTGCAGCTGGCATTGTGCAATTGACCGTCATGTATCCAATAGCAGATGTGGGTAGTATAGTGCCTTACTGCATAGTAAGACTTCATGTTCATCCCGCCGAAGCAGGCCTGAAGGACTCAATAAGTAGAGCGTCCTAGGCTTTAAGGCAAACCATTCATAGGCTGAAAAAATCCAGATGACCACTAGACTGCCACAAAGGATTTTCCACACCTCCTTGTTGCTGTCTAGTGGCTGTCCAGATGTTTTTTTGCAGTTCTGATGTTCCTATTTTCTCTCCCTTCTCCTTCCTTCACAATCAGAAAGGGAGAGGAAGAAGAGGAAGAAACTGGCAGGCAGTGCTGTTACTGCCGCTGAGACAATAGCTGCCTTGAAGCAGCAGCAGCAGCAGCAGAGGATGAGGATGTAGTACTAGGCTCTTCCTTCACTCCCACTTTCCTTCCATACACAATAGCTTCTATAAAGGACTCCCACTTGAGCTTCCATGCCTGGAATGGAAAATAATCCAGGTGACCACTAGACTTGGCAGCAAAGAAATACAGAAAAGTGGCTTTGGATTAGGAACTTTGGTTTCTCTTCAGCTCCTATTAGTCTTTCAACAGTTGAGTATCTCATTAATATCTCATGTAAACATTTGTTATTCTATACCACATTTTTCTTTTCCATACTTTTGGATCACAGAAAAGTTCTATCCAATGCATGGAGCAGGAAAATGTTTGTTTAAGGGTGCTCAAATGTTCATTAGAGTTCAAATGATTAATTCTCTCACTCCCCTCCCAATAAGCCTTGCAAAATGTGTTATTCCAGCAAATTTGTCAGTATTGCTTGGCACCAAGGCCTGTGAAAGTAGCATGCCAGCGTTAGAGGGATTTTCCCTGAGTTGGGCTAAATGAAATACTAGTTGGACGCATGGAAGACAATCCCTTAAATAGGAAAATAAACATCCGGATGCACAGGATGAACTGCCTGAGATGTAAGTCCCATTGATCTCTGAAGTCAGGGAGAGGAAATGCAAATAGTTTTTCCAAGGGTGATGAGAGGTCAAAGGTTTTGGAAATGTGCATCTCATCAGGGCTGGCTTGCAAACGTTACTGTGCAGGCAAAGAGGGTATGTGCAGTTCAACAGGTGGGGATACCTGGGAATGCTCAAGAAGAGGAATGGATCAGCAAAGAATAAGCCGAGACAGAAAGAGCTGCAGGACAAAACAGAACACAATCAGATGCAAAACTATTAAAGAATAGTTATGTTCCCAACCTCCTGGGCCACTGACCCAATCTACCCATTTTTTTGGCTCCCCTCAAAATCCTTTTCCTTTGTGTGTCATGACTTTTAAATTGTAAAACAGGTTTTATGTGTTGCATTGGGAGCTTCTTTTGCCTCCAGAGCAGTGTTTCTCAACCTTGGCAACTTTAAGATGTCTGGACTTCAACTCCCAGAAATTCCCCAGCCAGCATGGCTGGCTGGGGAATTCTGGGAGTTGAAGTCCAGACATCTTAAAGTTGCCAAGGTTGAGAAGCACTGCTCCAGAGTATGGCAAAAATGCTATAAACAAACAAGTGAACACAATAGGAGTGCCAACTGTCTTAGCATCATGACAACAGGAGAGCTCACACTTACCTTTTTAGTTATGATTGATGGTGATGAGCTGCATGTGTGAAAAGCTCTTTAAAGCTGTTAAGTCACGCTGTACCCTCTCAATTGCTTTCTTCAACAAAGGCAGTTTACAGATTCGGCTGTGAGTCATCTAGTAACAAAGCAGTGAAATTGAATCCCATGTTAGATACTAGGCTGCTCTTTATCAGATCTGTAGTTTCCAGTTTGCCAGAGAATGAAAAGTAATATTAATTTGAAAATTAAAACTATACAATAAGAACAATAACCTAGTAACTATAGTTTGACAGGTACAAACAACTGCAAGACCATTTTTGATGAAAAACCTGCAATGTTCTCTGCCTGTTTATATTCTACCTGCTTCTGTACTGCAATGCTAGCCTTAAAATTTTGCCAGTTTTAGAGGTGCTGGGAAATTCTTGCTTTTGTGAGGTTCTGGTTTCAGCTGCTAGAAATAGTGATGAAATCAGTATCAAAAAGAAGCTGCTTTGAGATTCATGCTGAAGCCCCATTCCTTCTTAATAACTTCATGAGAATATAGACTTATTAACATATGGGGGCTTAGAACTTCTAGAATCCTAAACATTGCATTATATGGCCTGAAGTCAGAGAGGGAAAAGAGAGAGGGGGTTGATAGAACCTGGCAGATAGGAGGTTTTAGAGTTTCTAGTTGTGCACAGCAGGAGGTGGAATTTAGAGCAGTCTTTCCTAACCCGGTGCCCTCCAGATTTGTTGTTTATTCATACAGTCGCTTCCGACTCTTCGTGACTTCATGGGCCAGCCCACGCCAGGTTGAGTCCGTCACCTCTCATTATGAGGCCAAAGTACTTCAGTTTTGCCTTTAATATCATTCCCTCAAGTGAGCAGTCTGGCTTTATTTCCTGGAGTACGGACTGGTTTGATCTTCTTGGAGTCCAAGGCACTCTCAGAATTTTCTCTCAATCTGCCCTCCAGATGCAGTACTTTAAAGCCCATAATCCCTAGCCTGCATTTGTGATTGGTTTCACAGATTCTTGCATGGCATGTAACACCCCCTATAAGGTTTCTATGTATGTGCCTTACATTATGGGCCCTTAGGGGATAAGATTATCCCTCTTTTGAGGGAGATGGGTGGTGAGGAAATTAGATAGATAGATAGATAGATAGATAGATAGATAGATAGATAGATAGATAGATAGATAGATAGATAGGCAGGCAGGCAGGCAGGCAGGCAGGCAGGCAGGCAGGCAGGCAGACAGACAGACAGACAGACAGACAGACAGACTGCTTTCAGACTACCAAATTGATGGAATATGAGTCAATTACGTTAAAGAAATAAACAGATCAGGCCCAGCATCAGTACTAGTACACTTGATCCATCCACCCCATACAGCCCATTTGGGGTGATACTTTCAATGTCAGCCATTAGCCCCCAGTCTGGCTTTGCAGATAGCTTTGTTAAAGTGCCAGTTACTTTCCCTTGGGCTTACATAAGGATAGCTCTGGTTATGGTTGGGAACATATGCATAAGTACACCTAGCTTTTTTCCCCACATTGGATCATTGCTATCCTCCCAAATGTCCACTGTGTTATGGGAATTGGTGTTGACTGAAGCTGCGCATTAAAGCAGTCCTGTTGCCACAGAGACATGGGAAGTGGAGAATGTTGGGCAAGGCAGTGCTGTCTGGGGATCAGGTCATGATGAATGAAGACAATAATGATGGTCAAGCTGGCTGTAGAACTCCTGTGTGGCAGAGAGTTGGCATGAAGAGATATCAGTTGCACAATACTGAAGATCCAGCCCAGTCTGGGGCCAAATCATATGCGGAGAGATAGAAAGGGAGAAAAAGTGAGGGGATCAATTCATAAAGGGAGAATCAGGTTCGTGACACTAGGCTCTGTCAGGCACCTCTTCATGTTGATTGATTCTGCATACACAGATCTGTGCATGCATGAGTTATATATGCACACCCTTTCTCCCTGTGATCTTTTTAGGGCTTTGGCAAAGGTTCAGTTTTCAAGTAATGAGAATGGTTGTTTTCCAAACTACTTTTAGATACTATCTGCCTTCATCCAGTCCCAAAGAACTAAAAAGCTCTCTCCTAGAAATAAATGTTCACAGCTGAAATGGGATAGAACACATGCCAGCAAATCACACATGAAATGAAAGAGCAAGATACAGTTCTGTAACATTGGACACATCTGTTAGGTGTTCATAAGCAAGCAAAAAGTTGCTATGTTCTTGCATTGCTACAGGAAATATTTTATCAAAAAGCTGGCTCTGCTTCTGCAGGTTAAGGAGAGATTGCAATATCTCTTCCAGATGTGCTGTGTTTCAGATCAGAAAACATTATTGCTTCTCCGTGCTTAGTAGAGGCAACCCCTTTCACCAGAGTAGACTTTGATTGGGGGCTGCATAGATTTTATTTAGCTACTTCTGCACCAGTGGGGAAATCCACTTTGGTTGTAGCCCGAAGCAATGTCGATTATAGAAAACTTCACTCCTTTGTGAAGGCCATAGAGGACAATGAATATACATTATTCCACACTTGTGTTTCGAGCTTCTGAATTCTAATAAACACATGCTGCCAAATTAGAAATGGGGAATGCTTGTCTGTGATAATTGCCTTCGAGAAAGAGGCTGAACTTCTGGAAGCTGAACAGAACAGTAGGTGTAATGCTACTGCAGTTGGTCCTGAATACTTTCAGAGCAATTACATATTTATTTGGCCTATTTTTTTTAAAAAAGATGTCAGATCAGAATAAGGGGATTTATAAATATAAATATAAAACTTAAATCACCATATTAGATTAAAATGAGGGTGGAAAACCTGCAGCCATCAGATGTTGAATTGCAACTTTGCTTATCTTTTCCCATGGCCACCTTGGCTGGAGGTCCTCTGAGTTGTCATTCAGCAATATTTGGAAAGTCAGGGTTCCTGACATCTAAACGAAAGGCTCAATTTGTTATTTAGCATGGTGAAGAAAATGGATGTAACAAACAGAATGGGGGCTACACACCCTTCCTCCCTATCTTTTGGACATGACCAGAGTCAAACCCAGCTCCTTTCTTTGCCTCATCCTATCAGGGGCCCTCCAATGTTCATCTCCTTAACAATGGACTTCCCCAGCTCTACTACTGCTCCTGAAAGGGCAGTTTTGACTTAGAAATAACTCCAGGCACTGCCTTGCTTTCCCAAAATTTACCTACCAATCAGATCCCTAGGATTGCCTGCCCTGTAGCCCTCAACTTCTATCAAAATCTTTGCTTTCTCATTGTTTAGGGTTCCTCTGTCTTGTAAACCCTAACACAATGATTGCTGAATACATGATTGGTTATTTCTCCTCAGTGTTCTTCTGAATTTTCCATCACAGTTAGTACAGGTAGTCCTCGCTTAATGACCACTTGTTCAGTGACTGTTTGAAATTATGACAGAGCTGAATAAAGATACTTACAATGGGTCCTTGTAGTTGCGGCCGTCGCAGCATCCCCATGGTCATGTGATCGCAATTTGGGCGCTTGGCAACCAGCTCACAATTACAACGGTCACAATGTCCTGTGGTCACATGATCACCATTTGTGACCTTCCCTGCCAGCTTCTGACAAGCAAAGTCAATGGGGAAGCCAGCAGGAGGTCGCAAATGGTGATCACGTGACGTCGTGCTTAACGACTGCATGGGATTTGCTTAACAACAGCAACCAGAACTGCTGCAACTTCCGTTGTAATTCGGCACAGTCATGTGATGTTGCACTTTATGACCACATCACTTAGTGACGGAATTGCCAGTCCCGATTACCACAGTTAAGCGAGGACTACCTGTAAATGAAAGTACCATAGCAACAGTTTTTAAAGGCTAGGAGTTTTTACTCTTTACCTTTATATGATGTCCTAATTTAGCCGTGAGTCCAGTGTAGCACAACATATTTAACAATTAAATTATTTTCCCTGCACTATTTGACATACAGGTTTCTGCCAGTTGATTCTCTCTAGGTATTAGATACCGAAATTTATTTTCCAAAATATTTTGCATAAAATCAAGCTAGACACAAGACGGGAAAGTGAGATCATGACAGTTTTTAATATGTGTGTGTTTGTGTCTGTCTATCCATCCATCTTGAGAAGGTAGTAGCACCTCAGAAGCTAAACAGAATTGACCTTGATTAATACTTGATTGGGAGACTGGCAGGGAATCCTAGGACTCTTGGCTAGATTGGGAAGTTGAAAAAACATGCCAGAAGGCGGCAGTGGCAAATCACCTCTCTTATACTGCCAAAAAAAAACACGAGATGGATGCAGTCACCAGAAGTCAAACTCAACTTGATGGCATCTTTACCTACTATAACTAATAGCAGCCCTGAGTGTTCTCCAAATTAGATTTGGATTACTGCATTGGGAGGGGGTCATGTTTTTCTGCCACATTTGTTTTTCATTTTCACTACCTCTCAAAGCTGCTAAATTTACGGACACTCACCTGATATCAGAACGTTTTTCCAACAGCAGCAGCAGCAAGAACAAGACTCATTTAATCTGGAAATTGGAAAGCATGAAAGGTTAAAGCTGCCCTCCACAGGACTCTGGGCTCAGTCGATGAAGGTTAACGACTCCACATGGCCACTATATTTTTTACTTATTTATTGACTTACTTACACAACTGCTTGTGGTTGTGTAATCTTTCATTATGTCCAGATGCTCCCTACATTCTTAAAAATCAGAGTGGTCTTTATTTATTTTGTACCGTATTTAAATATGTAATTGAATGCAAGCACATTCCCATTATGCTATTCCCTTTGGGGATAAGCAGTATTATGCTGATTGCAGAGAAGGCATTAGCAATAGTAAGCCAAAGAAGTTAGACATAAGGTAAGAAAAAGAAAAGGAAATATAGCTGAACTAGTTTACAGCAATGCCATTCGCTATAACTTTCCATGCCATTCTGTGTTTGCTCCAGCCACATCCCTATACCACTCCATACATTGCCTTTTATTCTTTAAACTTCTCATCTCTCTGTTCTTGAGGATCTCAGCTCTGTCCAGCCACAACTGTCTCAGTCTTCACGTTCCTCTCAACTCCTTCACTGTTCCTTCATATGTTTGTTTTGGGATTTTACCTTCATTCGTTCTCTCTACAGCATGTGGCCAAACACTCCAATGTATTTCTTTCATATTGATGACTCACTTTTGTATTCAGCCCGCATTAATTCTTGGCCCTATCACTTCTTGTTTTACCACCAATATTTCTTAAGTATTCCATTCCCACTGCATTCAAAATGCTTTCATGTTTCTCCTAACATACCCAACTCTGACTTCCATATAACAAAGTTGCCGGAAACGTGCTCTTATACACAGCCATTTCTGCTTCTTTTGTGACATTCATTACTCACAAGAGACTATCCACTACCTTTCTACCAGCATTTGCATGTTTTAAATTTTTCCATCCACTTCTCCATCTTCAGTAAACATTCAACCAAAGCACACAAATTCACATACTTGCTCTACTTTTTTCTAAGTCATTCATTCCATTTTACCTGTCACACAACTATACTGTCTTTGATCATATTAATTTTCAGTTTCATACTACTTTGATTATATTAATTTTCAGTTTCATACTACTTGTTGCATCATGAAATCTATCTAACACAGAGCTTTCCAAACTTTTCATGTTGGTGACACACTTTTTAGACATGCATCATTTCGTGACACACTCTTACAGCAGGGCATCATTTTGCGACACACTCTTACACCAGGGCACAAGGCAGGCACTAGGACCTGTGCGGAATCCTGGAAGGGCTCGGAGGCAGCAGCATCTGCGACACACCCAGACACTGCAGCCGACACACGAACATGTCCCAACACACAGTTTGGAAAGCTCTGATCTAACATTTGGTGCAAATAATTCAGCCAACAATATGGCATCATCCACATACAAAAGGGCACCTCCCCAACCAACAAACCTCTAAAAGCAAAGAATTTCTTATACAGTTATCCATAAAATACATTAAACAACCAACCTATAAAATACATTAAACAACATCACATATCTTTGTCTTACTTGCTGCTCAATGATGGACCATTTGTTAGGAATGCCATTTATCCTACATGTGCTTTACTTCCATGATATAATATCCTTATCATAAGGATATAAACAATATCATATCATATTATCACATTTAGCAACAAAGCTTCAAATCCATGTTCAGGCAAAGCATTTCATAATTCAAGCCTATTCACTTTTTATAGGCTTTCTATTAATCAACAAACATACAATAAATGACTTCATACTTTCTGACATACATTTTAGCCCTTTTCTTTGTAATGAAACCTGCATTTTCACTTTCCTGCATATATTCATCAACTCTATTCCACAAGATCAGAGCACCTTCTCTTAGTTTCACAGACACACAACATACTTAGTTTTCTTTCTTCACTAGGTTCCTTCATGCTCTTTACCAATTACTCCTTTTACATGCCAAGTCACAGTCTTCTATGACAGGCTTGTCACCATAGATATAGACCTCCATCATTGCTTTTCAGTTGATGCTTTTCACTTAATGATTTTTAGTAAAATAGAGAGGGCTACAACCCTTAGCTGTATGTGTGCCACATGGAACATTTTCTGCTCATAGTTAGGATATTACTGGTCAGTTCTGTCACACTGTGGTCAGTAAAGCTGTTTTACCACCACGTCTAATTTAGAGCTACCTTGAAAGCCAGCATGCTGACTTTCAAATCCCATCTCTTGGGAGATAGATGCAGTGCACTCAGATTCAGAATGCAATGAATGGAGTCATTTAGAGTCATGTTTAATTAATATAATTACAGTGGATTTGTAATGAGGATATAATTTATTACTATTCCACTTTTCTTTCTGTTATAGGCATATATATTCACAAATGGTTTGCCTTGTGGAAGGGATGACGGAAGGTTTAATCAAATTCCAATTCCATTTCCTTTTTTCTCTCACTCAGTAGTGAATGGCCATCCACTATTGGAAACAATAGCATTTTTTTTTGGTTAACATCAGATTTTGCTTTTCTTTACTGAAATAAATGGTGGCTATTTCCTTTAGTGGGGGGAACGTTAAAGGGTGCACATGGGGCACCACTGGAAAGAACTTAATTTGTTCCCTGTCTTTAAGGGCTCCAGCCAATATTAATCAAACCTGGGCCTATTTATATAATTCAGTTATAGATTTTTTCCCTTCTATTTGTCACTGTAGAATATGACAAAATAATGGGTAAATGGGATGATACCTTCGGCCCCAGTTTTTATATGAGTTCCCAACCCCCGCAGCTGGTCCAGAAGGATACCATGATCAATGGTATCAAAAGCCACTGAGAGATTAAGGAGCACAAGGATGCATGCGTGCTTATCCTGGTTCCACCAAAGGTTACAAACCAGGATGACCAGTGCTGCCTCCATGCTGAATCCTGGCCTGAAATTGGCCTGAAACAGGTCTAGATAATCCACTTCCTCCAGGGTTCTCTGCAGCTGCTGTCCAACCACCTTTTCGACATTTTAAGAAGGTGGTTGGACTGCAGTTCTTTAATTCTTTCTTTTTAAGTTTACAAGAAAGGATGTGAGGCAAAAAGATTATTTGTGCCCTGTGATTAAATGTTGGAATTATCTTGAGATCCATATTTATGACTTATAGGATCAGATGATCTCATTGTAGGCTGCTTGAAAAAGACAATCAAGGCTTGGCCACAAAATTGGTTGGCTGAACCACTTGCTCTTTTCCGTATGATCATTAAATATTATGCTAATTGGCTCAGATTCAGGCTCAGAAATCCACATATATAGAAATTGCAGGTTGGGAAACACTGGCCTAAAAATACATAATTAAATATGCAGGTATGAAAGCATCGTATAACTATACATTGTTTTGATTATGGGTTTGATACAGGGTTGGTTTTCTGTAAAAGAAAGGGCCCATTCTCATTCTTTATTTATCAAATTGATACCCGCCTCAACTGCCAGACTGCTCTGACTAGAGGACAGCAAGATATTGTTTCCATATTTCCTCTGCAACAACTATGTGACACATCCTATACTGTTCTCTAGAGTTCACTGACCTTCCAGAGTAGCTTGGGGATGGGATGTTAGAGAAGCTTGCAGATAAAAAGGAAAAATTGCTTCTTTGGTACATAAGATTTCTTATTGGGAATGCAGTTCTTTTTATGTGGTCTTTCTGCCTGACTGCATGCAAGAGTGACTGCTCTCTGCCTACATGATTGCAACAGATGCCTTTGTTATTAGCAGCATTTGGTCTCCTGTGTTTCATCAAACAACGATCAAAAGGGCATTGGGAGAGGTACAAAACCATGGGTTTATTTTATTTAATTTTTATCCCACCTTTATTATTTTTATAAATAACTCAAGGCGGCAAACATACCTAATCCTCCTTCCTCCTATTTTCCCCACAACAACAACCCTGTGCGGTGAGTTGGGCTGAGAGAGAGGGACTGGCCCAAGGTCACCCAGCCGGCTTTCATTTATTTATTTATTTATTTTATTAGATTTATATTACCGCCCATCTCCCTCAACGGGGGACCCTGGGCGGTGACCTTCATGCCTAAGGCGGGACTAGAACTCTCAGTCTCCTGGTTTGCTATTGGCACCTTCCTAGGGCTGAGAGAGAGAGTGACTGGCCCAAGGTCACCCAGCCGGCTTTCATGCCTGAGGCAGGACTAGAACTCTCAGTCTCCTGGTTTGCTATTGGCACCTTCCTAGGGCTGAGAGACAGGGACTTGCCCAAGGTCACCAGGCCGGCTTTCATGCCTAAGGCGGGACTAGAACTCTCAGTCTCCTGGTTTGCTATTGGCTCCTTCCTAGGGCTGAGAGAATGTGATTGGCTCAGGGTCACCCAGCCGGCTTTCATGCCTAAGGCGGGACTAGAACTCACAGACTCCTGGTTTCTAGCCCAGCACCTTAACCACTAGACCAAACTGGCTGTGCTGTCCAATGACCTTTCCTGACGAATGGAACTAAAAGGTGGAACACAAATGGATACTTCAATGTGCTCTAGATAGGGCTGCCCTTGAAGACCATTTGGAAGCTACAGCTGACCCAGAATACAGCAGTGCAGGCAGTGATGGATACACCACGGGATACCCATGTGTCACCACTGCTTCGTGAGATGCACTGGCTACCAGTTGGCTTCTGGGTTTAATTCAAGATGCTGATCATCACCTGTAATCATGGCATAGGGCCTGGTTATTTCAGGGGCTGCCTATCGCCAATAGTTTCTACCTGCTCACTAAGAACAGGCAGGGTGGGCACCATTCCAAGCCCCCTCAATTAAATAATGTTATCTATCAGATCTGGGCAGTGCACCTTCTCCGAGGGGTTGTGTTTTTTCCAGGTGCGTGTGGTTCTTTATTCTATTTTATTGTTTCTTGTCCTTGGATGTAAATCACCAACAGTCACCTAGGAGGTCTGTGGCTTCCGAATCTAAATAAATAAATAAGCAACCTGCTAGTAACCTTATTAGCTGCCAGTGTTAAATTTCAGTTGAAGTGAAGAACCCAGCCTAGTTAGTGAAAGAAAAATGCTTTTCAAATGCTCCGCCTCCAAAAATAACCTGTTAGGTGCCCTTCCCAATATTTATTGTATGATAGCACCATTAGTGTGACTGCGTTGAGGGGGCACAGACACAGAAGCCCATTGATCTGTACATAATGCAGTATTAAAAGCCTGTATTAGACGGAATGGTCCTTCCTGTAGCCATTGATTTCCCATAACCTCAGTGCACTGCGATGTTTCATCTCCTTCCCCTTCTGCAACAGCATCATTCACTGCAGAAAACAACAATGTAAAAAGGAGAACACCCTTATTCCCATCCAGAAAGAAAACGTGCTTCAAAACAGAAAACACTCTTTATAGCGCCAACCAAGGTGAAAATTCACAGAAAGACTTTTTTTAAAAAAGCCACATGTATTGATAGCCTTTCCTTTCGAGCAATGCTGTCATTTCTGCAAGCAGAAAAATTTGGCTGTTTGTGTGGGTATGCTTAAATACATAATACGCATGTCGGCATGTATAAAAAGACTGGTTGTGTTTTCAAATTAAATATTAGATTAATCATTTGTATCAGCTCCAGGCCACAAAGAACGGTTGCTGTCTAATGGTTAAATGCCCTTTAGAATTCAAGGGCTTTGATTTATTGGAAGAAACCTGCTGGGCAGAACATACTGTGGAGCTGATTAATGTCAGTTGCTGTCATCGGTTTCCACTTAGATTCTTGGCCAGCTCCAGTATCTCCTCCCTTAAGGATCCAGAAGAATTCCAGGCCTGATCCAAGAGCTGGGCTGGCATGGGGTTTGCAGAATGTGGCGCTTGCAAAATTAGGAAGATGAATGGAAGTGGAATTTCATGTTCTCTACTGGACTTGTTTATTTGACTCATTTCTCTAGAGAAAGCAGACTAATACCAGGACCACACCAGCAAGGGAAACAAATCAATAGCATGTTCACTGGGTCTGTTACAGATGTCTTGCATTTCCTTTGCTGTTTTTATATGCTCCCTCGTAGGTTGTCAAAGTGGAAAATGTCTAGAGCAAAAAGCAGAGCTACCATTGCTGTCTAGATTTACATTCATCGCTGAACTTGTGTGTTTCCTCTTACAAATCAGTTGATTGTATGTGCTGATAAAGAGATGAGACATCCGTTCTCTAGACTGGGTTAGTAAAATAAGGAAGGGGAAATTTCACTAAATATCTGCGTATGTTATTTAGAAAGGTTGTATTTTATATATTTGGGAATGTGTATATAGAAACATACACACGCACATGCTTCTGATCCTTGATGCAATTTCTAATCAGTTGACATGAGAGTTAAATTTTTCAGTACAGTACAGAATAGTTGGAAATCTGAGCTCCATCCCTCTGTCAGTAATATGTTAACAGTAGTCTTACTGTATATAAAACAAATAAGTCTGATATAAAACAGAACATATTAAATACTGTTGATAGTTCAATATATCTTCATCAACTTGAGTGAATCTGGAAACCAGGAAAATGCTGTCATGGGTGCAGATTTTACAACTGATTTCACCAATTTTAACAAATTCCTGAAGGGTAACCGTGTTGGTCTCTTTGCTGGCACCTAGTGGCTGCTCAGATTTATGCTGCCCAGATATGGAAACCCTAGTTTAGGAGTAACCTACAGCAGGGTTTCTTAAAGTGTGGTCCTAGGACCCCTGGGGGTCCCCCAAGTCCCTCTCAGGGGTCTGCAAAATCAAAATCATTTGCCAGCCTATGTTGAAAAATAATACAATATTAAAATCCCATCAAACAATCGTGAGAAGCGGTAGCAGCAGCGGATGCGTCAACTTTAATTTTTAATACAGTAAATATAGATGAATATAACCCATACAAACAAAAGCTCTTTTGGGGTCCTCCATAATTTTTAAAAGTGGGAAGGGGTCCTGAGAGAAGAAAGTTTAAGGAACACTGCCCTAAGGAGTAGCATGTTTATGATAATAATAAGTAGCCTTCAAAGTGCCAGAACACAGTGGTATTAGAATAATTAGTCTTTACTTATGGAATAATTGCAGCAACTAAACTGTCCAGCAGGATCACTAGGGGTTTAAGAGCATATGTAACACATTGCACAATACAAAAACAGTAAAGCCAATAGGTTCTTTAGTGATACTGTAATAATATTGATTTTCCTCCTTCCCTCCAGGATACTGGCCAAATGAAACCATGTTTAAGGGTAATTGCTAAAAATAAACTATAAAAAACTGATACATTTAGCAATATAATTCTACTGTGAATAATCTAATGGCAATAGCTTGTCAGCAAATTAATATTTCATGTATGGATTGTTTCAAGATTGCAAGCTGTGTACAAACCGAAGAGACTGAATCTCTTTGGAAACGGATGTACCATATTCTGTGCAAACAATTTACTCTCTATGATTAAATCTCATGAAAAGTAGTTTGGAAAATCTAATAATGTCATGAGGGAGGGACCACAATTCAGTATTAAAGCACAGAAATGCAAAAGGCCCCAAATTCATTCCCTAACACCACTAGGGTGGTGTTAGGACTCTAGTATGAACACCAGGTAGCTGCTGCTGTCACCCTATGTAGACCAGACTTCTCCAACAGGCCAAGCTGATTGGAAATGATGAGACTTGAAATCCAAACATATCTAGAAGGCCTACTGTATTTCCAGGGTGGCTGCAAGGGAAGAGGGGCCACTGTGTATGGCAGATACTCTTTCATCTTCTCCCATTCAATTGGCCAGATGTGACCTGGATATTTCTTCAGCATCCTGATAGTAAGAGTACCATTTTGGGCCTGTTTGTGGGTATGGATGGAGGTAAAGGGTGAGTTGTTTGACAGGCTGCTGGAAATACACTAGGTGTTTAAAATTGGCACATACAGTAAACCAGATAAAGATGATGATGAACAATGGCATAAGTGTCAGATTTCTCATATGAAATTGGTAAATTGGGTTTCTCTACAAAGCAAAAGTGTTTTGGCAAATTGCATCCTCTACAAAGCAAAAGCTTCTCATGGTGACGTGAAGTGCAGGTGCAAGATAACAACGGTCATGTGTATATTGTTATGGCTAGCACTTATACAAGCAATGGGACCTTCCCATGAGAACAAACCCTCAGCCTGATTCCGTCTGTGGACAGCCTTGCTCAGTTTAGAGCAAGGGAGGGAGGAAATCACGTGCTCGCTTAGATGCAGCACTGCTACCCAATAGCAGGTCATGCTATGTGCTTTAGGCCTAATGCTTTAGGCCTGGTGGGTGTCACAGCTAACTTCCAGCCAATCAGAAAGCTAGAAGAACTGAATATCTAACCATGCAAAATGGTGTTCTATGCTTCTTGATTTCTAGTGTCTTTTAGCCATGTAGTTCTTCATGTGTATTCTACTTTTGAGGACTGAGCAGTGCATAGCTATGGGAGGCTATGCATGGTGTGAGCTCTGGCCCTGGGATCAATACACGGAACTCTGCTTATAAGTTTGTTTTTGTTTTCCTTTTGCAATGCTGTACCATGTATATTCAACTTTCATTTTTGCGATAATGTACTGTATACAGTATACATTATTGCCTTATGCTACAAGTAAAATACTTTTAGCCCTAAAAGCTGCACTCTTGTCTGTTTCTTCTCAAGCCTCGAGTTTTTCCCCTTTAAGCCAGCGTACATCCCATCAATAAGGCCCTGGTATATCAGTAAGTTTGTTAAGAGCTCACTGTTATCAAAAATGGGTGCCAGGCTTGGATATTCAGAGGGAATGATCAGAACAGTCCCTTCTTTAATGAAACTGATGGCAGAATACAGGCTGTGAGAAAATAGCTGAACTTAATCAGGACTAGAGGCAAGATAGGGTTCTTGGTAGTCCTTCCAGATGGACGCCCTCCACTGACTGAAAACTTTCTACTATTTGCAAGTTAAAAATCATTCTCTCAGAGCTTTTGGAATAGAAAAAAATCTGATATAAAACAAAACAAGCAAAACTCTGCCAATAGTTTGTCCCACTGTCCTCTGAGTGTGTAAATATGAGATGACTTTGATCTATTATTTTAAAGCAATTTGTATACATTGGTCCACTGCCTGCCTCCTTGAGGAATTATAAAATACATTTAAATAACTGCCATCTTTCTTGTATATTTTTGATTCAATCTTCATTGTGTGCTGAAGGTTGAACTACATCTTTAAATGTGAAAGTAGCAGTGAAGTCTTTAATTTTAAGTCAAAATAAATTAAGCCAAGCCTCCTGATACTCTGGTCCCTGTTCAGATCAGCACCTTAGGCTCTGCAATTTACATTTGCAAAAACCAATCCATTGAAATACCTAAGTATACAGTGCAGTTGGAGGTGGGGGTCAGGATGAGGGACAGGGAGAATATTGGCTTTGTTTTCCAAGAGAGCATGTTTCCATAATGGATGACTAACATAAAAACAATTATCAATTTCACATGTCTTTTCTCTGACCTAAAACTGCACATATTGATTCATGTGGTGCTTTGATTCTCAGATGCACCACATCAATTAGAAGGCTATCTTTATTGTAAGTCGCCCAGAGTCCCCCGATTGGGGGAGATGGGTGGTCATATAAATTTAAATAATAAATAAATATCTCATTAAAACTAGAAAAGGCTGGTTTGAAGGAGATTATGCCTCTCAAAAATAGAAAGCAGTAATCTATAGTTTACAACCAGCAGTATTGTTTTTTAAAACCTAGTAGATGGAACAGCTGCTTCATAAACTTATTCATTTCCTGGAGAGAATACCAAGTTCTTAACAATCTGACATAGAGTTCCCCATGGGGGGAGATGGGCGGTTATAGAAATTAAATAAATAAATAAATACATAGGACAAGATGTAGTTATATGGTCATGTATGTTCATAGTTTGTCCATCAATGGTGTTGGCAGGACTGATTTCTTTTAAGAGGCTGCCCATGTAGCCCTGCTCTTTGGAATCGGTAAAGCTGCAACATATTTTATTGGCATATCACATAAATTCATAGTAGGTCTCCATTCATAATCCATGTTGTTGTTGTTTATTCATTCAGTCGCTTCCGACTCTTTGTGACTTCATGGACCAGTCCACGCCAGAGCTTCCTGTCAGCCATCGCCACCCCCAGCTCCCCCAAGGTCGAGTCCGTCACCTCCAGAATATCATCCATCCATCTTGCCCTTGGTTGGCCCCTCTTCCTTTTGCCTTCCACTTTCCCTAGCATCAGCATCTTCTCCAGGGTATCCTGTCTTCTCATAATTGATAACTCGGTACAAATCTTGTTAAAGAACTTGTAAGAAAAGGAATGATCATTGGCATGCTGTTCTTTGATGTTCTAGATTTATACCATCAACAATTACTTTAAATCCAAACCTGGTTGAGGGCCTAGAGGATGATAAATGAAAAGATTGGGTAGAACAGTATTACTACAGTATTTAGCATAGGAATATATAAACTGGAAATACCAATCTATTAGAAGTATTCCTCACTTTATCTTTCTGGGATTGTTATTATGCTCTGTGACTGAACAATGTGCATTGTGATGTGCATGATTCTTTTGGTGGTATATACACCAAAAAATACAGAAAGGGGAAGGTAGAATGTGGGAAAGCAAAACACTATCAGCATTAGAATGTGACTGGCCACACATATGAATTCATAGAAAATACACATGATGGGTTTCTGCAGCCCTGCACTTTGGAAAAATTCCCATTTGCCTGGGGGGGAAAAACACCAAGATAAGATAGAGTGCTATAGAGCATCTTAGAGCTAGGAGGGTTGGCAATATACAGTTGCTTTGGTTTGATTTCTTGTAGGGCTACCAGATCTGGGCTGAAAAAACCAAGATGGCTGCAAAGATTCAGAATGTTTGCATCTTTTTGCTACAGTCTGGTGGTGTCTGGATTTTTGCAATGCAGACTAAGTAGCTCTATTTCTGGTAGAGATTTTTCTGTCATGGTCGTCATGACAGCCATTTTGTGACTAGGCAAGCCTCTCAAGACAACTGTTTTGTAAGCCCACCCCATTATTTGCTCTCCAAATTCCAAATGTGCCCAGCCACCCAAAATGTTTGTCTACTCATGTTCTATAGTTATAAGGAGCTGTGTGTTTCTCATACATCTACTGTATCCATGTTCTCTTATGAAAACTTATGATGGAGAAAAAGAGCAATCTGGGACAATCATGGATGGCATTGCTCTACTGAAGAGCGCAGGAAGCCACCATCTACTAGCCATCTCAGCTGCAGAGAACAATAGGAGTGGGGTTTGTGTGTCTGTATGTGTGTGGTGTGGTGGCTCAGTGGGTAAGACGCCAGGCTTGTCGATTGGAAGATCGCAAGTTCGGAGGTTCGAATCCCGAGCCCCGCGTGACGGAGTGAGCTCCCGCACTAGCCCCAGCTCTTGCCAACCTAGCAATTCGAAAGCATGCAAATGCAAGTAGATGAATAGGCACCACTTCGGTGGGTAGGTAACAGCGTTCCGTGTGCATCATGCTGGCCACATGACCGTGGAAGCGTCTTCGGACAACGCTGGCTCTTCGGCTAACAAACGGAGATGAGCACCGGCCCCTAGAGTCGGACACGACTGCACAAATATGCGGGGGGAACCTTTACCTTTTTATGTGTGTGTATGTGGAACTATGTGAAAGTAAGCAGCTTAGTAGATGGCCAGAAGAAGCAAGCTAGGAGGAATGTTGGAAGGAACATAGAGAAAGGAAGGGAGTAGGAGAAGCTTAAAGAGCAGGAAGGACAGAAATGGGAATGTGTACTGGAGGCTGAGAAAGTGGAAAGAAAGGGTGACAGAAACAAAGAAGATGAACATGTGAAGGATGTACTCCCAATATGCTGGGGGTAGTTAGAAGAAATTAAGAAAGCTCAAATGTTCAACTCTCTTGAGCTTTAGGAAGTGTAGGGCAACCTAACCTTAACCCTTGTCCCTGAGAAACCAGAAGAGAGCAGTAGATTTTAGTGGCCACTTTGAGTTATTGTTACTGGATGCTATTTAGCATGCCCAAGTGTTCTATTATTCCGAGATATTGTTGGGGGGGGGGGGAGGTCATTTTTAATGGCAGCCTTCAGCCCTCAGAAAGGAGGCCATGTCAAGGCTACATCACAGGGAAAAAATGGCTACTCATACAGGATAAAGAAAACAAGGGAGGAATAGCAATGAAGAAAGCAACAATGAGATTAACTTGATAAATGAATAGCAAATTTAAGGCATTTTAATGAGATATTAAATTGTTTATAGTTAAAACAAACTTATTTATCCAAAGAGGAAGATGTTTTGTATACCGCTGGGAACTGTGATTGATACCACAACAAAAATAGTCTCTTTCTAATCAGTCTCAACTCCTGATAACTACAGTTTTGTTGACAACACATAATACAAGAATCGTTTGTCATTGCCTTCTTCCATGATTATTTTTATTTTTACTTCCCAATCTAATCTATAGTTTTTGTCTTCTGCGATAGTCTCCCTTCCAAGTAATAACCAAGGCTGACCTTGCTTAGTTTTTTAAATCAGCCAAGGTCAGCTAGGTGTTGCTACCTGAATGAACATTGATACAATAAAGCAAAGTGAAATCTGAGAGCCAGTTTGATGTAGTGGATACAGGTACCGGGTTAGAAACCGGAAGACCATGAGTTTGTCCTTCCTTAGGCACAAAGCCAGCTGGGTGACTTTGGGCCACTAATTCTCTTTCAGCCCTAGGAAACAGGCAAGGGCAAACCACTTTCAAAAACCTTGCCAAGAAAACACACACACACACACACACACACACACTAACATGCACAGAAACATGCACAGAAGGCTGAACACAGAGAATTCATTAAGTGTATCTTGCTTGATTTTAGTAAGGTACCAGGCAATAGAAGCAATACATGAGCTTGGCTTATATGTGAAGCATCTCCATCCCACCAGAATTTAGGAACATTTGCTGCAACTAAGATAGTTCAATTACAAAGCAAGCCTTGCTTTTCATGACTCTGGAGTAGAGACACTGACTAATGACAAGGCAAAGTAATTAATATGAGTGCAATGCCAGTGTACTCGCAAGTGTGGAAGTGGCAGGAGAACGAATTCAGTAACTGGAAGAATAAAAAGCAATTGGGCTTAGACTGTTGGCCTGCGAAGTTTCTTGAAGATTAAGATGGACTGACCTTGATTGTATAAAGAAGTATAAATGCTAGGAGATAATTTTTTTATAACTATAGCTATAGATCTCTATCAAGACAGATTCATAAAAATGGACATTAAACCCAATAGCTCTGTTTCTAATTACTCTTTATAAAGCTAGAAAGGGAAGCCTAAAGCTTTGTAGCCCCAGAAATATGTTTTAACACTATATCTGTAGCTGTCACAGCAGAAAGGGACAATTCTAAAGCAGGAATGGAGTTTCTAACTAATTTTTCTTACTAATTTTACATGTCAGCCTAAGCTTTTTGATCATTTGAATGGACTGGGATGAAAAGCTCTGAAATATATCAGTAGGGGAAGATGTGTGAAAGGATGTTTGGCATGAGTGGATGCTAAAAATTGTTGAGAGGCAAGAATGGGAAGTGGGAACATGGTGATGCAGCTTATTGTTACAATTGCAGTATAGGCAGTCGCTGCTTAATGACTGCTCTGTTTAGCGACCGAAGCGTCTTCGGACAGCGCTGGCTCTTCGGCTAAGAAACAGAGATGAGCACCGGCCCCTAGAGTCGGATACGACTGCACAAATGTGCGGGGGGAACCTTTACCTTTACATTTTATACTTCAGGAACCCACCTAACAGACTTCCTCAGAATCTGAAAGCTAGGTAGGAAGGAGAGCTTATGATATATCTCCTCAGTGATCAAAGCCAATACTCCAGAGAAACTGGAGTCATTGTAGGAGAATCAGACAAAGGAATTATGTGGCTACATGTTGAATTATTAAGTCTTCCCTAACCATGCCTTCTCTATACCTGCTAGCACTGTAGTCTCCAAACGTCCTGCTGAAGGTCATATGAGCTGGGCATTATAGAAATTGCTGCTTGCATGTATCCAAGGATTATTTAGTAGTAATTAGTTAGTAAGTAAGTAAGTGTCTGTCTGTTGATCTGTCTATCTGTCTATCAATCAGCTGGAGGGAGTAGAATCCCTACAGATGCATTACAAGGCAATACAAGAATAGGAGCCAAAAGCACAAGTCATATTAAAAGGCAAGCAGTCCAGTCTGTAATATTCTTAGGAAAGAAACTTGTAGAAATCTGGAATTCCTCCATATACTTCCCCTTCAAAATGGTCTTATACTGAAGCTCCAGTAACACCATCAGTATTTGTTCTGCAACAATGCCACTTTCCATAGCAAATAATATTTAAAAACCCTGAAATGGTAGTTCAAGTACTTTAAAATCATTAAACTGTATATTAAACAGCTTCTCTATTCTAGAAATTGTATCTGAAAACTCTTTCAAAGATTTGGGTTCAGGAAGTCAGCATTGGAAAACAGACCAAATCATCAGCAGTCTATCAGCAATTCTCCCTTCAAAATAAGCTTTACTTTGAATGATTTCACATAGTCCTACACTTGTGTTGTAACCTGCTTCTACCCTGAAGTTTCAAGTTCAGTGTATTTAGGTGATCAGCTACTCCTTTTTTAAAAAAAATTGCTGGTCTATGACCGTGATAAAGATTCAATTTGATTTGACTTGTTGCGTTTCATTTTCATGAAGGGATCTGTCTCCTCTCTAAGGTCTGCTATACATGTAATCCTAGAGATCAGTGTATAGTAAACAAGCAAATACCTTCAAAAAGTTTCTTCTTATTAGGATGTGGAATTTGGCTGGCCCAGAAGTGTCTGCAGCATATGGACCAAAAAGTCAAGAAGGAAGCCACAATGATGCAACCAAAGCTCTGTTTTGTGTGTGTGTGTTTTGTTTTTACAAATAGGCTTTCTGTAAAAGGGTGCAATGAGATATCTATCATTTTGCTTATTATAAACTTGCTTTTACTGAATCTTCACTAGACCTATAATATTTGTAAAAAATACCATTGCTTGGCTTTAAGTTCCCGAATTTCTTTTCTTTCAAAATTTTCCAGGGATTTCATCATATTTTTTGCAATGCCTTGTTTTGCAATACTGACAAACAGAAGAGTAACTGGTTGCTGACAAGTAAGGCACTGAATTTTACTCATTACTTTTATGAACAAAAATATAAATACTCCCATTTGTCTCTAGAAACCCTTTTTTCTTCCATAACTATTCTTTGTTGTTGTTGTTTTCACCAAAGATATGGCTGACATCATAAAAAATCCTCTGGGTTTTGGTATTGACGTGTTACATAACAGATTTCCTAAATGGTGTCTAAAGCTTCTTTCATAAACTCGTATGATATGAATAAACAGGGATGCTGCATGGAATTGTACAACTGCATTTCTCTTTATTTCTGTATTGCTTTTTCAGGGCTCTTGTTGCTTAACTTCTATTATCATTTACTTCATTATGTGTTACTTCCTGTTCTAGAGCATTTATGAGGGGGGGCTTCTTCATTCTGATGAATGGGGCCTGCATATTAGCCCAAATCCTGCCTTGACAGTGCCACTATTCTAAATGGGTAGATACCTTACAGGAGAAGGAAGATTAACTTGCTCAAAGGCTCTAATGTCCTTTCCTGTTGCTGTTGTGACAATCGTCACCAGTAACCCAACCCGGGTAGACTTTTCAATTGGTTTGAAATGCCAGACCCTATGGCACTTGTGTGGGGTTAGAAGAATCCCAACTTTCTATGCAGAGAGACATACTGTACTGTCTTAAGACTTTGGGGTGTTCCGTGTGCTCAATATTTTGACTGCACGGAGTGTTGCTGGTAATAAATCATTGCCATGGGGGAGGGCAGTTGAGGATTATCTTAGTGCATGTACCCTTCCCGTGTGATGAGGTACTTAGAACACGTGGCTCACACTCTCAAAGATGGTGTAATCCTTCACTTGTCAGCACTGTGCTGAAGGTTGAGTCTGGTCTTTCTCACACTGCAAACTTCCATCTGTCAAGGGATGCTTAATTTGCAGCTTATTCTCACATTTACCCCAAGGCTGTCTAAATTTAAGAGCTGCCAGTTGTTGAGCTAATTCATCTGAGAAGAAGGGTATGTGTGGGTGGGGTGGGGTGGGGGGGAGAACTGGCATGCTATCCCCTACTGTGTCTGAATCAAAGATTAAGAAGAACCCTGGTTTATTTTCCTTTGAGGGCTTTCCAGCATAACTGAAGAAAGAATGGATATCTTTGCTTTCCAGCAGAGAGTGCTATCAGGGAATGTCCTTTTGAACTGCAGTTTTTAAGTTTGTCTTGCAATTTACAGGGACATTCAAAGGTTCTGCTCTTTTACCACTGCTGTCTGGCATGGCCCTGGAGTTTCTGACCTGCCAAACCCTCACGGAGTGGAATCTGCAAATCCCACCAGGTAGGGATAGTTTTGCTGCCGTATCAGGACTGCAAAAGACTGGACCAGGTTGGCAGGAGCATCGTCAAGGGTCCAGGGGGAAATAATGTATGTCAGCTGGCCTATATTTGAATTTAAAGTTGAATGATTCAAAATTGTGCAGGTATATACCACAGTCTGCCAGTTTCCCCCCAATTTTAATTCCCATGCAAAAGAAGCTTCTGTTTTTCTAAGTCATTTTCTGGATGCTTTTCTATCTCTTTAAATGTCTTTTTAAATTTCTTGGCCAATTCTTACATTAATTATTAACTAACACATAGTTTTAAAGCTAGGGTGGGGAAACTTCAGTCTCTGTCTTTAGCCATCAATCCAAACTGGGTTTCTCCTGGGATTTTTATTCCCCCCGTAGCCATCATCACAACAAACTGAAAACATTGATCAGCATTTGCTGATTTCCCTTCTACTGCTGTTAATAGCAGTACAAAACAAATGATCTTGAGCACATTCTCTGGGAAGGAATCAGATTCCTATTTATGTACAAAATTCTAGCAGTGGTGTGCAGGTATGAGTGGGTGTGGATGCAGGTCTCCAAACCCTACTCTGACAGTCAGTGCAATCCTGGGGGTGGAAAAATTTGCCCACTGTTTTCCTTCAAGGATGCTTGATATTTGAAGGTTTCCACTATCCTGGCATATTTGAAGGTTTCCACTATCCCGGCATAACGGGCATGGTGGCTCAGCGGGTAAGACGCCAGGCTTGTCGATCGGAAGATCGCAAGTTCGGAGGTTCGAATCCCTAGCCCCGCGTGATGGAGTGAGCTCCCGCACTCGCCTAGGCTCTTGCCAACCTAGCAATTCGAAAGCATGCAAATGCAAGTAGATGAATAGGTACCACTTCGGTGGGTAGGTAACAGCGTTCCGCGCGCATCATGCGGCCACATGACCATGGAAGCGTCTTCGGACAATGCTGGCTCTTCGGCTAACAAACGGAGATGAGCACCGGCCCCTAGAGTCACACACGACTGCACAAATGTGCGGGAGGAACCTTTACCTTTACCTTTACTCTCCCGGCATAGGCAAAGTAACACAGATGGCCTCCTGATATAGCAGGCAGTTGTTAGCACAGGATGATTCTTCCAGTGCTTTCCAATATTGTAGCAACCTAGTACTCGTTTAGGTTGTGGTTTGGATTTTCTGATAAAATTGCTTTAGGGAAACAGCCTTAAAATCAAATGTGGTTGTTCAGTTGCATTGCTCTGTGGTATACATCAGAAGCCGTGAGATTGTGGTGGGATTGAAATTCAATAAATAAATACATAAATAATTATGTCCCCGACAGGGGAGATGGGCGGTAATATAAATTTAATAAAAAAATAAAAAATAAATTAAATAAGTGCATAAAGGAATTAATGGGTAAAAAGAAAATTAAGGCCTCTTAATTACTGATCTCAAGATACTCTGAAATATGGTATTCGTAGGTAATTTCCCCACTAGTGACTTGAGCATTTTCTAGAGTCACCCAACCATCATTGTGCCAAATAGCAGTAATGAGAACAAGCTTTACATCACTTCAACAGTGGCTGATTGGTGTGAAGAAGATGTTCTAAGTAACTAGTGGGGAAATGGCTATAGGCATTGTTGCAGGAAGGACGGGAGAGACAGGTTGACCAACAAAATATCAGGCACTGACGAGTTTCATTTATTCTTTCAAAGCGAGTAATCCTGAACCCTTCATTTGGTCTTCATTTTTAAGCAACCTGATTCATCTCCCCAAGCAAATGCATGTGCTTTTCCAAATTTGGTAAAACAATTTACAACTCTGTAAAACTCATTTTTCTACCAGTGAGGGTATTATAGGTGAGACTTCTTATAAATGTGTGTTCTGGGTTCTATAAATGCATGTGCAAAGTTGTAAAGAATGCTCAGAAATATCTATTTTGAGGTAAAAGAGCAGCAAAATCCAAGTGTGTATATGTGTGTATTTCAATTTGGGACAGGAAGAAAAAGTATGGAACTGGCTTAGTCCAATAATGGACTGGCCCCCTCATTAACTGTATCGCCTTCATGATTTCATTTAGAATACATTCTGTAATTAATTCTGCAATAGGTAGATTCCTATTTCACCATGGAACTTATGGGATGAATTTAGTCCAGTTATAGATTCAACCAATCTATACTGTATGGTACCCAACCGTGGTTGGTTTACTGTAAATGCAGTAACAAAACACAGCAAGACCGGTTCTTGTCCTTTGTAGAATGGAGTGCTCAGACAAAGTTTCCTGTTCTGTCATTTGTCAGCATTGCCTCAGCTGTCCTCTACATAACTGGTCAGCTATTTCTTATTAGTTGTAAGAAGCTACTCATGAGAATGGGCTCATAAGCAAGCCAATTCGGAGAAGGAGAAGAAGCAGCAGCCTTCCACGCTGCTGCGTGAACCAGGTCATGCAGATTGTAGGAAGGAAGAAAATGCTGTTAGCTGTGTCTCTACTCCAACAGGTTCTTAACTGAATTGAGAGCAGGCTCCATGCAAAAACCTGGACAGCATCGTGCACAAGATTATTCATATCCCCAGCTCCAGCACTGGCCATATCTTGTTCTGATCTTTAACAAGTTCCTGTAAACAGCCACAGACATTTATAAACCACCCTACACAGCAGCAGCTAATATTTTACATGTCAAGAAAACCTTACACTTCTGCACTCTTGCTCTCATTCTCTCTCCTTTTGGTATACATGGTGACAAGACCCAGTTAAGAAAGGAGAGGAGGGAAAGAAAAACACAGTGCGTTGCCAAGAATGTCTCCACAAAAAAAGCATCTTTTAATCACAGATGAAAAAAGTAAAAGAAATCTCTCTCTTTCCCTCCACCGCCACCCCCTTCAAACTTTCCTTTTGTTTAAACTTCCCTGTGGATGCATTCAGAGAGGGTCGTTTATTCTTCCCTACTTTAGTTCACAACTAAAAAATATGTAAAACCAGCCAATATTAATTGTGGGCACTGTAAATGGATACTCCTACATGGCTATTTTTTTTTAGAAAAAAAAAACATAAATCCCCTTTTACCCCCTAAAAATCTTTCTCTGACTTGAATTTCTTTCTAGAGTGGTAAACAAATCCTCCTTCCACTGATTTACTCTTTTTCCATTTGGCAAGCACAACTCATGCTGTCTTTCTCATAGCATTTCTGCCAATTGGATCCATTTTGTTTTGTTTATTTCCTTCCTTTGGGGCTAGAAATCATCAGTAACAATGCCAATCTCTTGTCTCCTCTCCATATCTACCTTCTCATCATCACCCGTTATGAATGTAATCCAGATGGATTTCATAGAGGTGTTCAAAAAAGCTTTTGCTAACTTGAAAAATAATTTGGGGAAAAAAATTAAAACTCACTAATTATTATTGATGCATGCATCTCACAGTCATTCCCCCTGAGGGAGCTTGAATTCCTGAATGTCTGAATTAAAATGACCAGGTTAGAGCAACCCCGGAAACAGCTCCTTTTACTGTACTTGACGCTGCTGTACAGTGTCAACTTGGGAACTTGCAACAACTTGAGAAAGTACAACTAAAAATCTCATTAAGCCTTAAATCCCATTAAGCTCTTGGCTATCAGAACTGATACTGTGGTGAAATCTGTCTTCCAATTTCCAGACTGTTTTCTGCCTGGCGAGATGTTTTAAAAATCCAAAGCGTTGCTCTTGTTCTTTAGTTGCAAATGGAACCCCAAGTGACCACCCATTCTTCAGAGAGGAGAAGCAACTGCTTTTCACAGATGCGCATCTTACTATGTTCTGTGCATGCCATGAGCAGCTGAGTTGGGGATGCTGACCTCTTCCATTCATTGCCCCTCCATTCTGAAGCAGCCAATGCAGTGTTCCCTCTTCTCCTGATACTTTGGAGCTGCTCAGTAATCTGTTTCCTTATAGCAGAGCTTTCCAAACTGTGTGTTGGGACACGTTAGTGTGTCGGCTGCAGTGTCTGGGTGTGTCGCGGCTGCTGCTGCCTCCGAGCCCTGCCAGGATTCCACGCAGGTCCTAGTGCCTGCCTTGTGCCCTGCTGTAAGAGTGTGTCGCAAAATGATGCATGTCTAAACAGTGTGTCACCAACATGAAAAGTTTGGAAAGCTCTGCCTTATAGTCTGGACATGAAATTTTTCAGTTGTGTGAAACAAGGCTTAATGTCCAAGGATGAAGGGATCTGGATGGACTCCAGTTGTTAATCCTATGTGCTAATGTTGGATGCCCTTGTGTCTAACAGCTAAATTAAGCTAAATGCTTAGCCATGTTCTTGGTGCATTTTGTTTTATCAGATGAATAGGTAAAATAGAAAATAAATGTCATTATTTTTGTTACAATTATCAAAGATGTAAAATAAATACACATATCTTTATCAAGTTTTCCAACAACCTAAGGGCTTTTACATTTCCTTTCTCCCAAAGCAACATAGAATCAGTTGGAACATCTTGGATCAAAAGACCTTCAAACACTGCTTGCTGGTTACAAGATCAGTAGCATGTGAAACAACTGATTCCCTTAGTACAAACAGAGAAAAATTTAGGAGAGTTATTCAGGCATATTTCTTTAGAATCTTCACAGTCACAAAAGAGAAAAGTACCAGAAAGTCTGCCAGTTTCCATGTCCCCAAAGAGGCCAATCTTGGGCGAGTTAATCTTTCCATGAAAAGCAGATCCCATATTATAGTTATCTGAATCAAGCTTTTTAAAAATATATTTGAAATGCCTCTGCTTGGCCCTTATATTGCAGCTTCATCTTAGCAGCTTTTTTGGAATATAATGTTATGCACATGTTACATTTTACTGCAAAACTGTGTGCATGTTCAAACACTCCTTGTAGTTAAAATTATATTAGGAAAATTGAGGATGACCACACCAATCACTTCCATTGCTTTCCATGAGTCCGAGGTTGATGTCTGCAGGAGAGAGAATGGAATTCGGAAGGACCATAGCTTGTAGACCAGAAATGTTGTGTGCAGAAGGTCCCAAATTCAATCCCTGACATCTCCACGTAGGGGCGAAAACTCCTGTGAAAATCCTGAAGAGCCACTGCCAGTCACTTGTCAACTGGGATAGATGGAGTGATAGTGTGACTCAGTGTAAAGGAGGTTCCATGGTTTTTCATTTAGGGTTCTGAAATCCAGGGCTTTAATAATGGCGGAAGCCTACATGAGAATGTAGAATCAGCAGTATGCAATATGGAAGGGACAGAGCCAGCAGACTGATTTCCCAGAGCTACTTCACTTTTCCCTGTAATTTGTCATGTGCTTCCAATGGCATGGGAGATCTGAATGTCTAAACAGAATTTGGGTTAGGAGGCAGTGTGGGAATCTTGAGATCAATAGAAAGAATTGGATTTTTTGTCGAGCGAATGCTGGACAAGTGGAACCTAATTGTGTAGAGTGAGAAGATCCTGGATCTTCAATGAAAAAAGGGTGTTAGTTTTCCCCAATGGAAGAATGCACAATCAGCTACTCAATTTTAGTGCAACGTATTTAACTGAAAAGCAATCAAATGATATCCCACATCCTAAAATATATGCAATTATATCAGATGCTGCTTGCCTTAGCTAGTTTGACTCCATGTCCATGTGACATTTGACCTCCATGAGTCAAACTAGCATAGAAACATGCATTGCAGTCCAATAATATAATTTCAGGGCCTGATGTCTGTCTACATGGACTTGTTCATATGAACACATGTTGGAAATGAAGAACCTGAATACATGCATAGGAAATAGCCAGTTTGGTCTAGTGGTTAAGGCACCAGGATAGAAACCAGGAGACTGAGAGTTCTAGTCCCGCCTTAGGCATGAAAGCCAGCTGGGTGACCTTGGGCCAGTCTCTCTCTCTCAGCCCAACTCACCTCACAGGGTTGTTGTTGTGGGGAAAATAGGAAGAGGAAGGATTATTAGGTATGTTCGCAGCCTTGAGTTATTTATAAAAATAATAAAGGCAGGATAGAAAATAAACAAACAAACAAACAAAAAATTAAAACTCTCTCTGAAACCTGAATGGCAACTCAGATCAAGTTTGCCTAGTGTTTCATGATGAAATATTCATCCAAATATTGTTGTCAGACATCAGACACTGATGTGACATGTCACACAACCGAAGCACAAAAAAGAGATTCATGATATTAGAGATTCTGAACGCTACACATTTTACTACTAAATCATTTAGTTTGTTTTGTAATTTTAAAAACACAAAGCTATAGACAGCGGGCATAATTCATTGGAAATTTGCCTGCTCAGGTCACATGGAAATTGATTTCACTATTGATTTCACTATGGTTTGCACAGGAGTACTTTCCTTTGGGTTATGCTGAGTATAAGTAGGTGTGCCTTGAGTGTGTATTAAAGCAAAGAAAGTTCTTTGGTGATTGTCAGCAAACAGAACAACCTAGCACACCTATTGTATTAATCCAACCATTTTGGATAACTACTGGCCAATCTCCAACCTCAACTTTTTAGGGAAGGTTTTGAAGAAGGCCATGGGGCTTCAGCTATAGAGGGTCCTAGAGGAAACAGATTTTCTGGACCTTTTCCAGTCTGGGTTCAGCCTGGGAGAGTAGAAGCATTAGTCACCATGGTGAATCACTTTTGTTGTGCTGGTTAATGACCGCAATAAAGACTGTTGATGTTGAATCACTTTTGTCAGGTCCTGGATGGCAGGAACCATTCCTCCTAGTGCATTTATTTATTTGTCAAATTTATAGAGCTGCCTATCTCACATGAAGTGACTCTGGGTGGCATGCAATAAAACCTTCTATTAAAACATACAACCAAACCAATTAAAAACAATGAAAACAATGAACATAGATAAAAAACAAGGCCACAAGCGGGAGAATTATACAGCAATATAGAATATATTATTATATATTATATAAAATATCCTGTGATACAGAGGGCCCCTAGCCTTCTGGCCTTTAGAAAGGTGCTTATTATTTCACAGGACATTTAGACACTAATTATGATATGAGTGCCTTTAGTCAGTTTTGAGGGATTTCATTTGGATTTGTATGCTTCTCTTGGTGTTATTGTAAACCACCTTGTCCTAGGAAGTAGGCGGTATGGTATGGTGTAGTATGGTATGGTGTGGTATGGTATGGGGTATGGGGTATGGTGGGGTATGGTGGGGTATGGTATGGTATGGTATGGTATGGTATGGTATTACATTACATTACATTATATTACATTACATTACTTATAATGTTATGTTATGTTATGTTATGTTATGTTATGTTATGTTATGTTATGTTATGTTATGTTATGTTATGTTATGTTATTATTATATTATAATACATGTACGTACACACACACACACTGTATCAGTTAGCCAACAGTCATATCTGTGTCTTGTTTGGCCACTGTATTTTTAGTATTATGTGAGATAACAGCCAACTGGGCTTATCCCCCAAGGGGTTATCTGTCCCTCAACATACTCATTCAGTGCTCGACACATGCTGGAGGCGGTTATGCAGCTCACCTTCAGCACAAATGGCAGAACTTCGACTCAGCACAGCTAGGCTGCCATTTAAGGAATCTCTCCAGTTTGTAGCTTTTCTCATAAAACAAAGGAAATAGTTTTTCAAAGCTGCCCACAACTGCACAGACCAGGTTTGGCTTACTTCACAAGGAATCTTGTCGAAAGGCTTTAAGTCTTGCATTTGGATACGATTGTTCGTCTCTGGAAAACATTACTTGTTGTGCTTCCATCAGTTCTAGTTTTTCCCCCAAAGGATCTTGCACATCTCACATAGCCAAAATCCCCAGTTTTATTCTGTTCTTAACACCACACCCTTGAGTAAAAATACACAAGCTATTCTGGATTGTGTTAAAAAATCCAGCAATTTCCACAGCACAGTTCCACTTTTGCAGTGTTTCTGCATGACAATGAAACTACATCTTGTTTTCTCTTTAGTGGACATAAAAGTTCTGGGGAAAAAATGAATCAGTCAATAAGCAGAGGACTGCAGTGAAATGATCATAGTTGCAGCTGACAAGCCAGTGATATTAAAGATAATCAGGCTACTAGCATTTGCACCACATGCTAATAGATATCAGGGCTGGCCCAAGACACAATGCTATTGTTGGCCAAGGATGCAAAGCAAGCCAATGTCTTCTCCTGTGCTATGTGCAAAGCTGGCTAATCAAATTAGAGGACACAGCACAGGCCTATATCCTTTAACATCCTGCTGCCAGCTGCCAGCATCTGCCATGTGGTGACCACCTCATTTTGCCTTATATTAGGCCCACCCTGGCTCATTTACTGGCAGTTTCATTCTAGTTTCTGAGCTATAATAGGATAACCAGAGCCACTGTTTTACCCTCTGCTGATTTGAGTCAAGAACATCTAGGTGAATTTATTGCCTGTACTCAAGGCAGCTACGGCACTTGATGTACTCTCATTTCTTTGGGTAAGTTGATTGGTGGGACTGTATTTGGCTATTAGTATGGGACTGTGCTGGAGTGCAGGAATTTACTATAGGGTGCTGCAGAGAATGGACCACGGAGGACAGTAGCGTGATTTACTATCTATATTTAGATTTGATTCATACTTGCAATGATCCATGTGGTGTGGGTTGTTGCTATTTCTGTACATTTTGACCAAGTTCAGCTACATGGACAGCCTGCAGACTGAAAAAGGCATGACTGAATTTCCCTTGATCTTATTTGGGCTAATAGACTTTTTAAAATGGCACATACTGTAAGGGAGGGGACAGATAACTAAAGTGGACCTTATCTGGATTGTTTGACATGTGCGTTCTTCAGCCACTCATTTATAAGTAGTCCTCAATGCAACCTAGTGTTTAAATACATTATATGAAAATCAGCAATCATATAGCAAAATAGTGACCTTACTCTTTTAATCTCACCTGTTACTTGCCCTAATTTCCTGCTAGTGATGCCATCATAGTGTGTCTCACTACCTGATTCCTGACTGGGTTGGATATATGTTTTACAAAATTTACAAGTCTGAATTCTGAAGTGAACTGATAGTGAAAAAAAACCACCATCAGTTTTCATATTCTTTATCTAACTTGTATACAGAAGATTGTGAATGAGCACTTTGCCAAAATTCTTTGTTACTTCATGTCTCTCCCCACCACAGGGCTTCCCAGCCTTGGCAAGATGTGTGGACTTCAACTCCCAGAATTCCCCAGCCAACAGTTCCTGATAATCCAGGAACTGCCCCTCCATCTATATTGCTAATGCAAGGTACAGCTAGAGAAAGAGCACTGCAAAAATCCTATCTTGATCTTGATTGCATGTACAGGTATCCTCTAAGCAGGAAGAAGGAAGGTGAGAAGATGAAAACAGGGGTATAGGAACAGAAAAAAAGATTTGTGTGTGCGTGTGTGTGTGCGTGGAAGAGAGACAGAGGGTTGGGGTTTGGAGAATTGGATGGCAGAAAAGAGATGACTTCATCGGCCATTGCTGGCTTTGCTCAACCTCCTTATCCAGCTGTGACCCCCGAGACATAAGCTGGCTACAGGATCCACCAATCATGGATCACATACTCAGTGTGATGTTCAGGCAGTCACTCTGATTTCATTGTGTGACTGATATCGCAAAACTAACCCAGAATGAGAACAATGCCTCCTCTCCCCATCTTGAAATTATACTTTTGCCCCTATCACAATACTACCTCAACTCACCAGAAAGGTAAGATTTTAGCCTGAAGCCTGAGATTCACCCCATTTTGTATCAACCAGATTCCCATCTCCATTCTAAATATGCTTCTTAAGTTTCTCAAAACTTAAGAAATATTTAAAGCTCCTTTTTTTTCTTGTTAGGGTGGAGACTACTGAATTGTGTTCAGTATCTACGTACTCAGGCCTCTAATCCTATTGCCAAAACATTTTTTTTAAAAAATGGCATTTGCAGTGATTGTTAAGGGTCTGGATCCAGACGTGAAAATTCTGGCAGGTTTCTGAAATATGCTACAGTTTGGACTAATCCTCTGATGAGGTATGCTCCCCGAACAAATTTTTGCAATATTTGTATTCTTTCACTATTCCATCTTTTTCCTACCGAACCATTTGAACTCTGCTGAGATTCCCTGGATGCCCCAAATGCCTGCAGTTCTTGAGAGTATAAAGATGCAAGGGTGTGAACCTTTTTTACCCCTGGGAAGAGGGACTAATGGATAAAATATTTTTCCTGGTCAGCACCCACTCATGTCACTAGCTCTAATGGAGAAGTCATGCTTGGTGACTTAAAGTGATGTACAAGGATAGTTTGAGTGGATGGGGGAAATCCTATCTAGTGGCTTCATTTCAAACTCCACCCATGTTGGAAAATGGCATCCAGCTCTCCCTGCAGCTGGACTTGTCTGATTGGCTTTTGAGGTCAATTGAAGGGCTCTTGACATTGCTGGACAAATTGCTAGTAACATTCTTTCCATAACCTTGAGAGCTGATTGCTTTAATTGGTACCATATACTTTTAAAAACACATTGCAGAAGAGTCTGTTAACAATGCACAGTGATCCTGAGAAAACAAATTTGGAAGAGTATTTCAAATTGATCACCTTGCATGCAACTAAACTGGTCTATTGCTCAGTCTAACTCTAAAGTATACATTTCTGCATATGCCACATTGTGTATTTTGTATGCAATTAATTAATTGATATTGCGTTTCCATACACTGCCTGCACAACTGAATTTTGCATAGTTTGGTTGTAGGTGATAGCATTACCAATTTGTTAAAATAATGTTTGCTGAGTATCAAACTAAAACATTTATTTATAAAAATAAATGTCATTCATTAAAAGGTACAAAAATTAGCATGTTTATAGAAGAATCGCTATCATTCATACGGTTTAAAGAATAGAAGTTTTGTTTTCATGTTCTTTGCTGCTATTTCCCTCTTCAAACTTTTCCACCTAAACTGCATGTGTGCATGATCATTCACATGGGATATCACATAAAACAAAATCTGCTATAAACTGAGCAAATTTAGGCTTTTTATCCCTGTTGGAATGTGGCATAAATATCATAGCAAACAAAACCTGCTGGTCTTTCTTTTTTTCCTAATTGATAATCCATGAACGTGTCTAGAAAAAAATAGCTAATTAAAGTTGTTTGCAGACAGCAAGACTTAAGTCTCAGAAAAGAGGGGACATTAGGAAACGTTGCTTTTTAAATTCCTGCATCAGGGAAATGTTATGTCAATAGATAAAAACAATCTGATTTGCATTACATTTCTGTCAACAGTTACAAAAATTAAAGGAAGTTGTGTAAAAGGCTCTCATATATGGCAGGATATTGCAAAGGTAAACAATTACAGTTTTCCCTATACACAGACATACACAGAAACACACCCCATATACAGTAGCTTGAATCATGTCAACTGGATTTCTATTTTCTTAGTGGAAACGTTTCACTCCTTATCCAAGGAGCTTCTTCAGTCTGAGTAAAGTTAGTAAGGGAATCCTTAAATATGTTTCTAGGCTGGCTGTGTGACCTTGCACCTGGGGCTAGGTCATGGTTATTTTTGAGATGTTTGTTTCTAAGTCCCTTTATCATCTAAAGGAGGATCGTTAAGATTACCCTGCTGCTGTTGAGCTTGCGAAATGGTCTTAATCTTCCTAGGCACAGAAGACAAAGCAGGAAGGAAGATAGGGGAAAGGTTATGCCTGAGGCCCCCACCTCTATTCAAGGAAGGATTTTCCAAGTTGGCATGAATGGATTCCTTGACCCCTCTCTCAAACCACCTATCTTCTCTGTCTAAAATGTGAACATTAATGTCCTCAAATGAGTGTCCTTTTTCCTTTAGATGAAGATAAACTGCTGACTCTGGTCCTGTGGTGTTACTTCTCCTGTGTTGGGCCATCCTCCTGTACAAAGGTTGTTTGGTTTCTCCAATGTAGAGTTCAGAGCACTCCTCACTGCACTGGATTGCATACACTACATTGCTTTCCTTGTGTTTTAGAGTTTGATCTTTGGGGTGTACAAGCCTCTGTCTCAGTGTGTTGGTGGGTTTGAAATATACAGGTATGTGGTGTTTGCCAAATATCCGTTTTATTTTTTCAGACACGCCAGCCATGTAAGGAATGAAAAGATAAAACGGATATTTGGCAAACACCACATACCTGTATATTTCAAACCCACCAACACACTGAGACAGAGGCTTGTACACCCCAAAGATCAAACTCTAAAACACAAGGAAAGCAATGTAGTGTATGCAATCCAGTGCAGTGAGGAGTGCTCTGAACTCTACATTGGAGAAACCAAACAACCTTTGTACAGGAGGATGGCCCAACACAGGAGAAGTAACACCACAGGACCAGAGTCAGCAGTTTATCTTCATCTAAAGGAAAAAGGACACTCATTTGAGGACATTAATGTTCACATTTTAGACAGAGAAGATAGGTGGTTTGAGAGAGGGGTCAAGGAATCCATTCATGCCAACTTGGAAAATCCTTCCTTGAATAGAGGTGGGGGCCTCAGGCATAACCTTTCCCCTATCTTCCTTCCTGCTTTGTCTTCTGTGCCTAGGAAGATTAAGACCATTTCGCAAGCTCAACAGCAGCAGGGTAATCTTAACGATCCTCCTTTAGATGATAAAGGGACTTAGAAACAAACATCTCAAAAATAACCATGACCTAGCCCCAGGTGCAAGGTCACACAGCCAGCCTAGAAACATATTTAAGGATTCCCTTACTAACTTTACTCAGACTGAAGAAGCTCCTTGGATAAGGAGTGAAACGTTTCCACTAAGAAAATAGAAATCCAGTTGACATGATTCAAGCTACAGACAATTCCACCTGGATGACTGAGAACCTTCATAGACACCCCATATACAGTATATTCACAATGCCGGAGTTGAATAATGCCTTGCTGACAGTAAAGCAGACAAAGGGTTTTCTGAGTTGCACATTCCTAGGATGCACAAATGTGTGCTTGTGAGTATCTATAAGTGGAAATACTATGCACATATGTATTTTATATTTCTGGTTAGAACTTACAACTCTTTTGCTTTTCCTGTTCAGCAGCATATTTTCAACAGATTTGGGATTTTTCCAGGGTCCTGGTGCTACCAGTCAGAAAGCTTTGGAGAGTTATTGTCCCCCCACCCCACACTTTGGTGAATTCTCCTGTAATATTAAAAAAAAAAGTGGGAGAAGAAATAGGAAAAACAGTAGGGCTATAATGAAATATCATATCTGTATCTGCTGGTAAAATTCCACAAATTAGGCACCCCATTTTACACAAGAATGGGCTTGAGCAGCGGTCCCCAACCTTTCTGGCACCAGGGACCGGTCGTGGAAGAAATTTGTTCTGCGGACCAGGGGGGCGGGGTTTGCAGGCGGGAGCCAATCCTGCGCACTGGGGGCAGGGTAATCACGCGCACCGGGGAGCAGGGTTTGCAGGAGGGAGCCCCGCGGCCCACTTCCTAACAGGCCGCGGTCCACAGGTTGGGGACCCCTGGGCTTGAGTACAAGCAGCCTTTGTTGTGAATGTTCCCACTGGACCTGAGATGTACAGACATCAAATGCACATTGTTATATGTCCAAGAAATGGCAGTACATGCTTGTAACATTATGTTTACCTAAATGGAAGTTTAGTTCCCAGTCCCCAAATAATTTATCCTTAAAATGGGAATGTTATGTTAGATGGGCTGAGAATACAACAATGAAGCCAAGCGACTTCTTCCTTTCAGATGTTCCTTGCAGAGAGGAACGACTTAGATGCAGGGGTGCCTTCCTTTGGGGAAAATGTATTGTTAGAAGCCTAAGAATGTTAGAGATGAAGGGTAAAGGGCACACTCAGAACCCAGGCTGAGTTTTGTGAACAGCTTGGTCACGAGCACATGAAAACATAAGAACAGCCCAGCAAGGTGAGACTTAACGGCCTAGTGCCATTTCTCTCTTCCCACAATAGCCAAGCAGATGCTGATGGGCAGTTGATATTGGGGTAAGGGTCTTAAATGTATCGAATTGCTTAAAATACTTTAAGTTGTCTTTTGCCTTAGATCGGTGTTTCTCAACCTTGGCAACTTGAAGATGGGTGGGCTTCAATTCCCAGAATTCCTCAGCCAGCAAGGTTGAGAAACACTGCCTTAGATACTTCTGGTTTGAATATTTATTTACAACAGATTTTAACAGCAACAGGCTTTAAAAAAAAAGTCAAACAAGTGACCTACTTGGACACTGTGACTAGCAGCCATTCACAGCTTTCCTTTCCATGAATGGCAGCTGTATTACAGAAGTACTTCCTGTTGTCTTTGTAGAGTCTCTCACAATCCATCTGTAGTTTCCAGCATTATGAGAAAGGGGGAAATGTTTCCATTTCTCTACTTCCTCCATACCATGCTTAATTCTACGTCGCTGTATCAAACCCTGGTTTGGATACCTTTTTTATGAGCTGAAGAGTCTACCCATGATGGTCTTTTTAAATAGAGGCATTGTTTTTGTCCCTTGCAAAGGTACCACTGTCTTCTTCTACACATTTCATAGCTTCAGATATTCCATCTGAGGTGTGGTAAGCAGAATTGTGTATGGAACAGGTGTTCTACTATGGTGATTTACCCAATGCAGTGGCCAAGACATTTTTTTCATTTATAACCAACCATATTTAGTTATGTAATTGCCTGTAGCCATTTTTCCCCTGAGGAATTTTATTCCCACTGGCATTATAAGAGTCTAGGGCCATTGGCATTCAGAGCTTATCCTAAAGTTATTCACAGCAGGATGTTGGTGTCTGGCCACATTTCTTCATCATACACAATATGCTGGACTAAGCATTTTGGGTGGGAGGGGTGCTGGCCACCATGGAAACAAAATGGTGGACAATAATTGGATACAGTTCTGCAAAGTGTCCTCTTACTAGGGCTGAGGCAAGAAAATGAAATGAAATTTCATCTTCTTAAAGGATTTTGCTCAGCTTTAGCTAAGTCACAGAGTATAGGGAATGCAGTTACAGAGGGTGTGCGCGTGTGTGCATACGTGTCTTCATGGAACAATAACTAGTTTTATACTACTGTTTAAAATGAGAAAGCAACTGCTTTTCATGTTTCTTTTTTTTTTCAAGCTGTCTTTTGGAGGAAGTGGAACTTAACATGATTAAACTGTTGGGGGACTTAAATTCAGTCAACTTATGTTCATTATAAACAATCCCAAATTCCTAAGCTAGTATGGTATGACTAACATATGTCACACACTACAGTAAGGCTGATGTACCCTTTAACATTTTAACAGTCCATCAGACATTAATGTGACTTAAACATCAAAAACAGGTTCATTTTGCCATTAATATCCTGAAACAAGAACATCTAATATACACATCCTGAGATTTAATCTGTAAACATAACCAAAAATGTCTGGGGTAGAGGGAGTTTTGTTTATATTTCAGTAGTGCTACTTCCATGAGGCATGAGTGGGCTATCTTTAGGGTTAACTTAAAAGGGTCTCTTTGTGATAGACTTCTGATGTTATAGAAGCCTTCTGTTGACATCCTAGCCCTTTCGTGGCGGCACCATCATTGCAGCCAATGATAAATGTAGCTAATCTCCACAAGGAAAATGTCAGCAGAATAACAGCACCCAGGCAACTTATGTGTGTGATTGTACGTATATCCTGTTTCCCCCCCCCCCCTACTCTGTGAACTGGATGTGAAAGAAAGCAAACTGCAAGAGAAGCAACTTAAAAAAACAACACAACAGTAATAGTAGCAACTAGAATTACAAGCTCAGATAATTTCTTTAGTAAGTAACAAAAGAACAAACACAAGAATTGTGAATCTGGATATTTACAGTCCAGTAGCCTATAAAATAAAAACTTTCCTGAACATGGATTCTTCCACGTGGGTTGGGACTGCTAGTTCCTAAATTCTCTGCCAACATGGTAAAAGTTCTCTTGGCTGGGAATTTTAAGAGGTGTAGTCACCCATCTGGGGACACCAGCTTGCAAAAAGCCCAGTGTTTTGGATCTACTCTTTGTTCAAAGATATAGTCAACTGGCCACCAGTTCTCCAGAGAAAGAGAGAAGTTTATTAGGTTGCAGCAGTGTCTCTCGACCTCGGCGACTTTAAGGTGGGTGGACTTCAACTCCCAGAATTCTGGGAATTCTGGGAGTTGAAGTCCACCAATCTTAAAGTTGCCAAGGTTGAGAAACACTGGGTTACACGATGGATGCCTCCCCTAATTTAATCAGAAGCCTAGAACAGGTTTCTACAATATTATGCCCTTCAAATATGGAGTTTGGAGCACTTTTGCCTTCCAAAATCAGGGAAACATCAACTTGGGGAAAACTAATGAGGATCTACCTAAAAGCAGGAACAACTTGCTCTTAAACTCCACTTACTTTCATGTTGGGATTTGTACAGTCTGCTCTTGAGGATCTGTTTAAGCATATTCAGGCAGTTTGAAATGGAAAAAGCTGTGAAGAGCTTTAGTAAACTGAGAATTGCAACAATCACAAAGCATCTTTCTTTTTCCTCTGAGTATTTGTTCAGCTCAAAAACAAATGTGTAGACAAGGTGAAACAACCCCAATCCTCACAGGTGTGTTGTTCCCACACAAGTTAAAACTCTTGACTTTTGTCAGGAACCACCCCTTTCAGTCCAGCTGTAGAAAAATAAAATAAAAACTTATTTTGGATTTTCCTGCCCCAAACCCAGAACCATATAACATAATGGATTTTGTACAAATGCTGGAAAGAAACAAGGGGCAGCTGTACAACCAGGCAACCTTGCTCATGAAGATTATTTTAATGATAAATTCCCTTTTAAACTAATAAAGCCAAATCTTTAGATATAAAAAGGAGTATTTTTGGAATAAAGGGAGAAACGAGAGCCACTTTGGTGTAGTGGTTAAGGCATCAGACTAGAAACCAGGAGACGGTGAGTACTAGTCCCGCCTTAGGCATGAAGCCAGCTGGGGAACCTTGGGCCAGTCCCTCTCTCTCAGCCCTAGGAAGCAGGCAAGGGCAAACCACTTCCAAAATCTTGCCAAGAAAACTGCAGGGACTTGTTCCAGGCAGTCGCCAGGAGTCAAGACTGTCTCGAAGGCACCAAAAAAAAAAAAAAAAAGGAGAAATACGAAGACCAAGAGAACACAAGAATTACATTGTTAGAATTTCTAAATCAAATCTGTAAAACCAGCTTAACTAAACTACTTGCTTGAAAGAATTTTGAGTTTCAGGACAGATACAACATTCCGAGGCAATGGGTGTTCTTCCAGAGAATGAATGACATCCATCCATCCCCATCTAAATCAGGTAATACCTTCCCTTCCCTTCCCTTCCCTTCCCTTCCCTTCCCTTCCCTTCCCTTCCCTTCCCTTCCCTTCCCTTCCCTTCCCTTCCCTTCCCTTCCCTTCCCTTCCCTTCCCTTCCCTCCCCTCCCCTCCCTTCCCCTCCCCTCCCTTCCCCTCCCCTCCCCTCCCCTTCCCCTCTCTCTTCCCCTAAGGGCCAACTCCAAAGAGTTTGGCCATGACAAAACAAAAATATGGTAATTATGATTATTCCCCATATACTCAATTATTCTCTCCCCCTCCAGTTTTCTGTTCTATTAACAATTGCAATTCAGTGGCAAGATTTGGGGGGGCTCTGGGGAGTAAGCTCAAAATGTCATGCACCCTTCATCTAAGTATATGAGGTTTCTTCTATATGGCTGCAATTTTAAACAAACTTCTGATTAAGCCCCATTGAAATTTGTGGGGCTGCCATGATCTTTAGATACAAGCTTTGTTCAGTCTTGTGGGTGCCACTTCTGAACAAGCGTGTAGAGAGTCTGGCTTTAATAATGCAAACCTGTTCGATCCTGTCAGAAATTAGCCCCTCTGAATAAGTTCAATGGGATGTTTCCAAGTTAGTGGCGTAAGAGTGCAGTATAAAACTGTGACATAAATAACAATATTGTTCTAGCTCAATCAGGCTTTTTTTGTATGATTTTGAAAAATACAAGACATAATTAAAAGTAACCTGAAGGATTGGAGTGATATGACACATTTCTCTGTAAATATATCTATTGGATGCTATAAAACAGGAGTTGGAAGGCAGGGAAAATCCACTCAGCCTAACCTTGTCATGATATTTTTATCATTTTACTTCACTGTTCTCGGGTCACATCCTGATTTGGCAGAAAAAGGTTAACCACAGTGCACATAGACATCATTTCAGAGACAAGTTTTTCAGACTTGCAAATCTACACTCCAAGCTGTGTCAGATCTAAGTCTCTCAATTCAGGTTTTCTTTTTTTGAAAAAAGCCCTTGTGGTTTAAATAAATTGGTGATTCCATCTGATGTCTTGGGATGTTTGGACTTTCAAATTCAGCATTGTCGAATTCTCTGTTTTGTGCCAAGAACACAGGTTAAATAAAGGTCAGGGCTGATATATAAGCTCAGGAGGCTGAATTTAGATTAGCATCTTTCAGGAAATCTATAATGGCTGTGCTACTACTAGCCCAATTTGCTTAATGATAATGTAGTGTGCATATAGATGATGATGCCCAAGCACATATGCACATGCTCACACTTAAAGGGACTGTAATTGGCTTTCTTTTCCAGTCTTTCATGTCATTTTTTCAATGTCGCTTTGCATTTCTGATGTTGCCAGCTGTGTATGCTTTGTATATGAGTTTCATTTATTCCTTCATTGAGGCTGAAAATCTATACAGTGTATACACACTTACTTAGAAGGAAAGCCCATTGAAGATAATGGAACTTCCTTTTAACTAAACATGCATTAGCTTGCACTCTAAATGTATTTTCTCTTGTACCCAATTTGAGACCTTAAGGCAAATCACAAAGAAATGAATTTGATTCCTTAAAATTCCATAAAATCTATGTAACAGTTTTACAAAAGAACATAGCTTAATATAAAGATGAATGGAAGGATGTGTTTGCATATTTTGCCGCAGCATGCTCTCAGATATCTTTGAGAAACACAGGAAGAAATAAAAAGGTTTCACTGCTTCCCTAAAGCCAAAGTAAGGGAGGATGAAGGCAAGCAAGTCTTTCTTTGCATGTTCTATAAAGCAGTTGACCCAACGGAATGCAGGGAAGCTGGAACTTCAGGGGTGTAACAGATTGCAGAACTCAGGCTTAGAATGAATAGTCTCACACTCAAAATAGTGGAAAAGCTATTTTACTAAAAGTTTTTTTTTACTAAAAGTTATTTTACTAAAATTACAAAAACAAAATTGCTACTGATAAAAGCGCACACAACAGACATTGATATATGGCCCCACAGTCCCACCCCCTGTTCAGGCCACTCAGATGGTACTCCCAGGTCTCCAGACAGACGCTGACCCACACCACCATTGGTAGACAGCAGTCTCACGTATGCAGGCATGGCCTCTTCCCTGTTAACTCCTTCCATGTCATTATCTCCGATACGAAGCCAAGAAGCTTTGAATCGGAGACCATGACATACTGCCCCACCTGAAAAAGATAAACAGAAAGGTAAGAATAGAGAAACAATTAGGAAGGTTTGAGGGGGTACTTCTTGTGGAAGCGGTCAATGAGTTTAGGAGTATTGACACTGGATAGAGGAAGCCATTCAGGATCAGGAAAGTCTTTCCAAGAAACCAAGTACTGGAGGTGGTTTCTGTAGATTCTGGAATCAAGGATCTGGTCAATTTCAAAATGTTCTTCTCCATCGACTAGGATAGGCGTAGGTGAGCGGTTGTCCGGATGCCAGACATCAGAAGGTGTATGAGGTTTCAAAAGGCTGCAGTGGAATACAGGATGAACTCGATGAAGATATTTAGGCAATTGCAAGCGGACACACACAGGGTTTATCACAGCAATAACAGGAAAAGGACCAATGAACTTAGCAGCCAACTTCTTAGAAGGTTGTGTTGTGTTCAAGAATTTGGTGGACAGGTAGACAAGGTCGCCAGGCTTCATGTCCCATTGAGGCTTACGTTTTTGGTCAGCAAAACGTTTGTAAGTCTGTTGTGCTTTTTTGAGCGCCCGGAGGATAACAGGCCAAGAAGAAGCGATCAAATCACTCCAGGCTTGTGGGGAGTGGTTGGTGGGGACATCGAGGTGGAGATCTGGAATCGGAACAAAATCATGTCCATGCACCACCTTGAAAGGTGACAATCCAGTAGAAGAGTGCACTGCATTATTGTAAGCGGCTTCAGCAAAAGGGAGTAACTCCACCCAATTATCTTGTTGATAATTGAGGTAACAGCGGAGGTATTGCTCAAGAGTCGACTGGACTCGTTCAGAGGCTCCGTCGGTCTCCGGATGGTTCGCAGAGCTGAGAGAGTGGGTGGTACCCAACAATTTTAGGAACGCTTTCCAAAATTTAGCGGTAAATTGAGAACCACGATCTGAGATTATACGAGAGGGACAGCCATGAGCACGGTAGATGTGTTGGAGAAAAAGTTTAGCCAAACGCTTTGCAGAAGGGATTTTCTTACATGGTATAAAATGGGCTTGCTTGGAGAACAAATCAATCACAGTCCAAATGACAGTATTTCCTTCACTGTCAGGCAATTCAACAACAAAGTCCATAGCAATTTCATCCCAGGGTCGAGTAGGAGAAGCAACTGGTTGCAAGAGACCTTGTTGCTTTCCAACTTTACGTTTTGCCTGAGCGCAGGTGGGACATTCGCTGATATAGGCTTTGACATCCTTGCGTAAAGACGGCCACCAGAATTGCCTGCGCACCAAATGTAAAGTTTTTGTAAATCCAAAATGGCCATCTGTTTTAAGATCATGAGCATGTTGGAGAGCTTCTTTGCGTAAAGAAGAAGGTATGTAAAGTTTATCAGCAAAACAAAATTAGAGCACCTTAAAAGGAAGTACATAAAAATTGTCCGGAAAATGAGGATGTAGAAACTTTTTGAGGTCAAGGCCTATATATGTGGAATTTGTGGAATATGTCTGGGGTCTCCGTTTGGATGGGTCAAAAAAAAAAAAAGTGGGGATGTTCACTGTAAAACGTACATTTTTCTTCAGCCCCATTCAACAACCCTAAATCAGTTCCTTCTTATGCATCCTTATTCCATTCTTAAAGTATCTAAATTTAATTTTTATTTATTTATTGAAAATCAGCAGCTGCTGAGGTATGGCCTGGGTACGCAAAAGAAAAAAAAAGCATCGTGAAGGGACCTTGGCTAGAGATTAGGCACCACAAATTTAAAGTAGGATTTGACAACTCTACCACCACTAGGAAGCACAGTCAATTGTGAGGGGCATTGGGAGTTGTCTGTGCAACATCTGAGTGCCACAGATTGCTTCCCCCAGCCTTAAAATATCGCTGGCTCAAGCTGATCAACACTAAACAATGCCTGATTCTACACCGTAGGTCATAGCTTTCCAAACTGTGTGTCGCAACACTTTAGTGTGTCGCGACAAAACCCGGAAGTGGTGATGGTGCATTGCCGCCGCCCCTGCAGCGTTGCGCGCGGTGGCATGGCGGCATGATGGCAGCAGCGGTGACGGCAGCGGCACGCCATCAGCGCTTCCGGGTTTTAGTGGAAAACATGAGGCCACAGCTGCTGCTGCCGCCCCAGCGCCGCCGCCGTGCATGCCGCCACCGCCGCACATGCCCCCACGCCTCCGGCGCTGCCGCCATTGGTGTGTCGCCAACGGCAGGAGTTTGGAAAGCACTGCCGTAGGTATTCTTCCTTACCAGTTGCAGCACTGCCCATTTGCTTCCTCTGGCTCCAGACACCCAGAGGAGCAAGGACAGGGAAAGTGTGAACATGTATTCCCCTCTCCTCACTCTTGTAGCTGATTGTGTGCTGATTGTGTGCTCAAACCCACCAGAACACCAACCCTGTAATATACAGTACAACTCCAGAGTGATGTTCCGTGAAAGTGCTATCTGTATCCTGTCTGGCCTATAAGGGCCCATTTGCTTGTTTCTCCTTGGGGCTGCAGTTCTTCTGATGGGGGAAGTTCTTGATGGGCTGCAGTTCTTCTGATGGGATGGCCTCCTTCCCTGGGCCACTCTCTCTTCGCAAGGGCAGTAAACTTCAGGCAAGTCTTCTAACTCCATCTTGCCCATGTTAAGACAAACAGAACCGATTCAAAGCAAATTGCTGCTTTTGGCAATAAATATTTGCTCTCCATTTTGCCAGGAACCACCAGGCTACTGCAAAGGGAAAAGGGGGAAGTGGAGGCATCTTATAAAACCAACTCCTTTCAGGCTTTGAGTTCTGCCTAAAAGAAGCACATCATATTTGGTCCTTATTGTGCAAAATCTGTTTTTTTTAGTCCAGAAACTAATATAAGCCTGCGTAGCTGTCAAATCACTCTTAGCTTTCTCCATGGTTCTGCCAGTCCACTGGGGCTACAGTGGAAAATTTATTTTTACATGAATCTGAGTCAAACCTAGCAAGGCAACGTCAATCTCGGATTTGTCTTTTGGGAATAGCACAGTTTACAGGATTGCTACTTTCTTTGTGACATGGCTTTCGTATGGGGATAGAACTAGAATATTAAGATCATTGCTTCCAGATGCAAAGGTTTGAGAAGACCAAAAAGGGAGGAAAAATTGGCAGGGGAAAGATGGACAAACTGGTGGGATAGAGCTAGGACATACTGAAACAATCTAGGCAGAAGATACAACACTAGCCAAGGCTGCCAGAGGAATGCTTTCTGTATATTCTTTGCTATAAGGTATTGCATCTCCTGCAAAATCTTCCAGCCAAATACTGAGAAATATGCATACAAAGGAAGGTTTCCTTGTTTGGCTTCAGTTACTTAGGGTAAGAGTCTAGTATATATCCTTGGGAGTCAGCGCCATTGATTGGGAAGGAGCTGACATCTGAGCAAATATGAACCGGGTTCTACTGCATATCTCAGCCTATCGGTATGCCTGCCTTTGGGTACTTTGGGCTCACTTTTTCATTGCAATACTGTATATCCTTCCTTTATTTCCAATGAACTCAACATGCCATGTAGTCCCACCAGGTCTCCCATGCGGAATCAGCCCTGCTTAGTTTTAGCAAGATTGTTTCCCCTGGCCGTTCAAATGATGTTTTGGGAGAGATTGTTTATACTTTGCAGATAATGTATATCAAGCTAGCAGTGCTTACATGACTGGAGGGGCTTATAGGCAGGATATACGTAGGTCTTTGCTGGATGTTTAAGCAATGGTATAATGTATTGAATAATTTTTGGGGTTTGATTCCATACACTCTTGGTCGAAGTATGTAAATCTTAGCTTGACATGTCAAGATATGAAGGAACCCTTTGCCCATGCATATACCTCTTTCCTCCTATATTTCCAATGCACCAAGACTCCAGGATTCAGTTTTATTTTTATTTATTTATTTATTTTCTATCCCGCCTTTATTATTCTTATAAATAGCTCAAGGCGGCGAACATACCTAATACTCCTCCCTCCTCCTATTTTCCCCACAACAACAACCCTGTGAGGTGGGTTGGGCTGAGAGAGAGTGACTGGCCCAAGGTCACCCAGCCAGCTTTCATGCTTCAGGCGGGACTAGAACTCTCAGTCTCCTGGTTTGCTATTGGCTCCTTCCCAGGGCTGAGAGAGAGGGACTGGCCCAAGGTCACCCAGCCGGCTTTCATGCCTAAGGCGGGACTGAACTCACAGTCTCCTGGTTTCTAGCCTGTTGCCTTAACCACTAGACCAAACTGGCTCTATTAAGCATGATTTATCTATTAAGCATGGTTTCCTATAACCAAGAGATAGAATAAGCCAGGACTTAAAGCAAGGGATGTGCACATCCATCCATATCCAGTATGTGTCTGCATCACATATAGTCAATGGTCAATCTTTTTCAGCAATCTTCTGCATGATTGTACCATTTTAATCATTTGTTTTCATCTTCAGCTCTCCCTAACATGCACATTTGATATTGTGTGCAAGCTGTACATACTTTTCTATATTTTTTGTAAAGACGTTTCTCTGATATGTGTGTATTTACCGAAATGTATGCTGTTTTGCATACTTCATTTTTCATTGGCGATCACTCGTAGCCGAGTAAGATTGTCTTCCAAAGGTAAAATTTTAACGGTGGATCTGTAAGTGGCTATAAAGGCCAATTCTGGATCCGCACAACCTCCCACAATGAGGGCATAGGTTTCCGGGTGGGAGACGGTCATGATGAGGGTTTGCCTGACGTGCCTTCCTTTTAGCTCTTTTCTCCTTTTCGCCATGTACTCGTGCTTCTTCAAAGTCCATAGCGCCATTAATAAAGGATGACCTCCAATTGAAACGCTCATGAGTTAGGGCTTCCCAGTTCTCAATGCTGATATTACATTTTTTAAAATTAGCTTTTAGAGTATCTTTGAATCTCTTTTGCTGTCCACCAATATTCCGTTTTCCATTCTTAAGTTGGGAGTAAAGTAGCTGCTTTGGAAGACGATGGTCAGGCATTCGAACAACATGACCGGTCCAGCGAAGTTGATGTTGGATGATCATTGTTTCAATGCTGGTGGTTTTCACTTCTTCTAATACGCTAACATTAGTCCGCCTATCTTCCCAAGTAATCAGTAGAATTTTTCGGAGGCAGCGTTGATGGAATCTTTCAAGAAGTTGGAGGTGGCGTTTGTAGAGGGTCCAGGTTTCACAGGCGTACAGAAGGGTTGGTAGTACAATGGCTTTGTAAACAAGCATTTTGGTCTCCCTGCGAATGTCCCGATCCTCAAACACTCTACGCTTCATTCGGGAGAAAGCTACACTTGCAGAGCTCAGGCGATGCTGAATTTCAGCGTTGATGTCGGCTTTTGTAGATAGATGGCTGCCGAGATAAGAAAAGTGATCGACATTTTCTAGTGACACACCTTTAAGCTGGATTGATGGCGCTGCAGAGGGATTGGTTCAAACTTGCTGGTAAAGCACTTTGGTTTTTTTAATGTTAATCGAGAGGCCGAGCTTTTCATATGCTTCTGCAAAGATGTTTAGGATAGTTTGAAGATCCTCCTCGGAGTGTGCACAGACTACGTTATCATCAGCATATTGAAGTTCTATAACAGAAGTTGCAATTACCTTATTTTTTGCTTTCAGCCTACTAAGATTAAAAAGCTTTCCATCTGTTCGATATATAATTTCTACACCAGTAGGAAGTTTCTCTTCAACAAGGTGCATAATCATAGCGATGAAGATAGCGAATAAGGTTGGAGCAATAACACATCCCTGTTTAACGCCGGATTCCACTTTAAATGGATCGCTTTGAGAGCCATTGTTATTCAGGATTGTTGCCATCATGTCCAACTGCCCCTTAAATAGACTTTTTTGTTTGCATTTTCTCTAATTAGACCTATTTTGTATGCAAATGTTTCAGCCAAAAATTAGAGGTGGTCACTAAGAGAAACTGTGGATTATACATGTTTGCTTGTGCCATGATAGATTCCTTTTTGGCAGAGCGCATAATTTTGCATGAAAAGAAATCCATGGCAGACTACTTCACTATCCCTACTTCACCAGCTTCAACCCATGGTTCAAGTTCCTGACTCAATCTGAGCTTGATAACTATTATCCTCTCCCCCTCAATCTCCCTTGTCCTATATGATTTAAGATAAACCTGATGAAGAGTCCCAGACAACTTGACAACTTTCTCATTGTAAGCACCACGTTATGGTTGATCCTGCTGAAATGAACTTGGATGGTTCTTAACAGTTACATGTAGTTTTGTTTCCACTAGGGGTCACCCAAAGCACACAAAATTAATTACTTCTGTGTATTATACAGTATGTATATATTTTCCAGATGGTTGTGTCAGTGGAAAATGCTTAGGGCTCTCTTAGTTTGAATGACATTACAAGGTATGCAGCATATATACCAGCTGCCAGTGTAGCAGCTGAGTTTTAAAAAATGGGGAAAGTTCTCATTCTCAACATATCATTACTATCTTTAAGTGTAAAGTATTTGCTGTGTTGCAGATTTGTTGTGTTCCCAAAAGGATAGAACAAATCACTTTGAACAGAGACAGTAAACTGGTAAAGCAAGTGCAGATGGATTTACCATTTTACAACAGGTCTTTATCTTATTTATTCCTATTAAAAATATTTCCCTTCTTCACTCTCAAGGTAATTAAACACCTATGAAAGCCAGTTGTGCTCTATACCTTCTTGTGCTGGAGGCTGAAATGTTCGGTGTATGTGTGTGAGCAATCCTGAGAGCAATCCTGAGCAATAATTAGTAAATCAGATGTTATAACTATAAAAGGAAAGAGGTTTCTTTACAGGAAATATAAAGATAGGCAAGGCCTAGCATCAACTAGCTACGTCCTACCAGGAGGAGAATCAAAAGAGCACGTGCTCTGTATGTGTGTGTGTGCCTGGGAAGGAAAGTCGGCAGAAGTAAGTGACCTCAGATTAATAATCTCTTGGGCAAGAAGCAGGCAGAGAAATAGACAAAGGGGGGACATAGAGTAAACCCTTAACTTTCTATCTAGACCACGATGCCCCCTTGTAGTTAGCAAACCATGAGGTGCTGAAGAGTAAGTGCCATTAGGTTTGCACCTTCAGCACTGCTTCTCATTGACTTGTATGCCTACCCACGATTCCTATCATCTCCTCTCAAAGGAGATGTCTGTGTCAGTCTCTGGGCAAAGGCTGAGTGAGGGTCTCTGCTGGGATCTCTTCTGATGGACATGACTGAGACTCTCTTCTTGATCAGTGGGACTTGGTGTCTGTGTGCTTCAGTCTCTTCTTTTGCAGCCTTTCTCCACTGGTCTCCTTCAAAGTTGTTCCCTGTGCAGGGTTCTTCCATTTGTTCCCTCTTGACAATTCAATTCAGCTCCATTGCGGAACCCATTTGTTGGATGTCTTAGAGCATCTGAGCTGCATTCCCTCAGTTTCTCTTTCTGGCTCTACCATGTGGTGAATTTCTGGGCCTGTGATGAGGATCTCCTTTGAATCTTGTGGTCTCTGCCTACCCTTGGCCTGAGCACAGGAAAAAATCTGACAAATCTGACTAATCTCTATTTTTCCTGTTCATCAGAATAAGCAATGATGTGTAGTTTAATGGTTTGTGTAGCAGCATCTAGGATCCTGTATTCCTTGCAGTATTGTGAGTATCCAATTTTCACACTCTTTTCTCACGTCTGCAGTTCAGTTCAGTTGTTAGTTTGGACTTCCTTCTGTGCCTTAGCTCATATGGAATTGCATCTGTGGCTTTCACTGGGAGCTTGTTCTCCAACTACTTGGCTATATGGACTGTTTTGCCTCAGTATTTATCTTCTAGTCTGGATCTTGCAGCAGACACTTCATCATCTGAGTCAGGGAATGATTTCTCTGCCACACCATTCTGTTCTGGGGTATAGGCCACAGTGTGATTTCATGCACAATCCTTTTCTTTTCCAGGTAAATTTTAATGTTACATGCTGCATATACACCCCCATTGTCCGTGGAAAGTCCATGAGATTTTATTTCAAATTTATTCCTTGCTAATATCTTTTTTTCCAGCACTTGACTTTTTTGACTGAGCAAGAACCAAAATGGGTATCTTGTGTAATTCTCTGTGAATATGCGAATATATACATTTACACCAGGTGTGGTGACATGCATTGGCCCACAAATGTCATTGTGTTCCAGGTGTTTCTTTGTCTCTTTTTTTTGTTTCTCCACATTTAATGACTTAGTAGCTTGGCCTATATGCAACATGCACAACTGGACTGATTTACACATAGCTGTAAGTTTAGTTCTTTCATTCCCCCCCCCCCCCATTTACAAATAGTATCTGGACCTCTGTGTCCTGTTCTATGTGTCATACATTTATGCAATTTCTGTGATTGCAATTCTTTTCATTGCTGCCTTTTCTTTAACTTCTGCACAATCTAATTCAAATAATTTTTCTGGAGCAGTTCTCTGTTCTCAATTATGTAACAATGGTTGCCTTTAAAGCTTACTTCACACCCTCTCTGTGTGATATATTTTACTAACAGCGGACTTACTGTACATCTTAAACGTAAGGCAATCTCTCCTTTGCCTAACCTACAACAGAATCTTGCCTCTGACCCAGTTGAGGTGATCTCTTGCGATTATCAAAGGAAATGACTGATGTATATTCACTAAGTTCTGTAAAACTTTCTTTCTGTTTGATAAAGTTAGAGGTTGCTGAAAAGTCCAAACAGATGGGCCATTTGATGGCCCACATGCTCTGGCATTCATTGCTCTATCTATCTGCTACTTGGCCTTTTCTTTTGCTGGGCTTAGGCAAGTCCATGCCTTTGGACTGCAGTCTAACAGGTTTGTATTTTCTCCCTTTCTTAGCAGAAGAGGTTTACAAATGACCTGAGCTATTTGCCCATGAAAAGCTTCCTTTCTTTTCTCATGGTCTTACAAGCAGATTCCTGACTGAGAACTGCGTCTTGCTCTTCAGAGTTATGCGAATTACAGCTTTACAAGCAATTTATCATGAAACTAAATATTTGCTTCATCTTTTGCCTCTATTGCTTGGTAACTTCTAGGCAATAAAATTATAATTTATCATTTACAATGATGGCAACTAGGATTTCTTCCTGTATTGGCAGGTTTAGTCACAAGCTGATTGGCAATAGTTTTTATTTGATTTAAATACAGATTTAGATCCCCTTCCCATGCTTGCTGCATAACTTTCTGAAAAGATGCACTTTAGAGACTGTTTATTTTTCCCTGTATAAATCTGAGAGGGCTTTTCAAATATCTTTGCCTTAATCTAAATCCTTTAAATGAACAGTAATGAAGTCATTCACCATCAGGCAGATCATTCCAGCTGTTCTGTTCTTTGCAGTGTCCTAAGCTCTCTGCTTCTCTGGGTCTCTCCTTGTCCAGGGCAAAGGCAAATCCTTGAGACTGCAGGAGTATTTTTGTCTTGAATGACCAAATGGAGAATTCTGGCTCTTCCAGCTTCTCCACAGGCTGAACCTTTCCTGATTCAATTTCTGATAGTTTTCAGCTTTCTTTTCTAATCTCTCCTTTATGGAACTGCTTTGCATATTTACTTTAGTCCTTGGAGCCCTTTGCCTGATGGAATTTGAAAGATCTTTGTATGCTTGTGAAGGAAGTGACCTCAGATCAGCCATCTCTTACACAAAGACCATGCAGAGTAGTGGACAAAGAGGGAATACAGAGTAACTCTTAATTCTTTATCTACACCCTACTGCCTCTTGTGCAGAGTCGGCACCATTGAATCTGCACCTCTGAGATATGGAAAGGTTATATGCCAACAGCTACAATTATAAATTACATGTGCCTGTCCTATTAGGCCCACATGTCCAAGAGACAAGTTAATTTCATTATAAGAAAGAATCCTTTCTTTCAGTGACCCCTACTCCTGGTTGTCTCCTACTCCCAGATGTAATCTCAAATCCCACCCTGACCAACCTGACAGTCAAAAGGGGGATGTTCATATGCATAAATGCAGAATCATTGAAGGTTTTTCAATATGAAGTGGCTGCTTTTACTCTCATGTTTTATAGCAGTTTTTGCAGGGTGCTGCAAAATGTCAAGGAGAGATATAGATATAGATATAGGTAAAGGTAAAGGTAAAGGTAAAGGTAAAGGTTTTCCCTGCACAGTCGTGTCCGACTCTAAGGGGCGGTGCTCAACTCCATTTCTTAGCCCAAGGGTCGGAAATGGCGGCTCGCGAGCCAAATGCGGCTCTTTGGCCCCTTGAGTGTGGCTCTTCCGCAGGCAGGCGTGGCGGGCGTGGCGGGGGCAGGCGCGGCAGCGAGTGTGGCGGGGCAGGCGCAGCAGTGGGCATGGTGTGCGTTGCTGTGGGCATACCCCTGGCAACCTAGGCCCAGCCTCTCTTTTTCCTCCGGGGACGGGCTTCACACAGTCTCGCGGGAGTTTGGAAGCCTCCGTCTCCGGCAGCCATCTTGACGACGGGCACTTACCCATCGCCTTAACCCAGGGCTTTCCAAACTGTGTGTCGGGGGCCCCCAAGTGTGTCGCGTGACAAGCCGGAAGCGCTGATGAAAATGCCCTCTGCTCTGGCAGGGAGGTGAAAATCACGTGCGCGCGCGCTGCCAGGCCACCCGGAGTGGAAATTCTCCGCGCCAATCAGCTGTGCGTCGGGAAGCCCGGCAGCCTGCACGCGTGATTTTTGCCTCCCTGCCGGACCCGAGGGCATTTTCGGGGTCCCCAGAGTCTGCCCTTTCGAAGGGGCAGCACTGCCGCTGCTGCTGCCGCTGCCCCTTTGAAAGGGCAGGCTCCGGGGACCCCGAAAATGCCCTCGGTTCTGGCAGGGAGGCAAAAACCTCCCTTCCCCTCCCCGCACGCACACGCTGCCCTGGAGTGGGGTGGAAGTTTTCCCCGCAGAACAGCTGAGCGCTGCTTGCGCGCAGCCTCCCTGCCTAAACTGAGGGCATTTTCGGGGTCCCCGGAGCCTGCCCTTTTGAAGGGGCAGCACCTCGGTTTAGGCAGGGAGGCTGCGCGCAAGCAGCGCTCAGCTGTTCTGCAGGGAAAACTTCCACCCCACTCCAGGGCAGCGTGTGCTTGCGGGGAGGGAAGGGAGGTTTTTGCCTCCCTGCCAGAACCGAGGGCATTTTCGGGGTCCCCGGAGCCTGCCCTTTTGAAGGGGCAGCACCTCGGTTTAGGCAGGGAGGCTGCGCGCAAGCAGCGCTCAGCTGTTCTGCGGGGAAAACTTCCACCCCACTCCAGGGCAGCGTGTGCGTGCGGGGAGGGGAAGGGAGGTTTTTGCCTCCCTGCCAGAACCGAGGGCATTTTCGGGGTCCCCGGAGCCTGCCCTTTTGAAGGGGCAGCACCTCAGTTTAGGCAGGGAGGCTGCGCGCAAGCAGCGCTCAGCTGTTCTGCGGGGAAAACTTCCACCCCACTCCAGGGCAGCGTGTGCGTGCGGGGAGGGGAAGGGAGGTTTTTGCCTCCCTGCCAGAACCGAGGGCATTTTCGGGGTCCCCGGAGCCTGCCCTTTTGAAGGGGCAGCACCTCGGTTTAGGCAGGGAGGCTGCGCGCAAGCAGCGCTCAGCTGTTCTGCAGGGAAAACTTCCACCCCACTCCAGGGCAGCGTGTGCGTGCGGGGAGGGGAAGGGAGGTTTTTGCCTCCCTGCCAGAACCGAGGGCATTTTCGGGGTCCCCGGAGCCTGCCCTTTTGAAGGGGCAGCACCTCGGTTTAGGCAGGGAGGCTGCGCGCAAGCAGCGCTCAGTTGTTCTGCGGGGAAAACTTCCACCCCACTCCAGGGCAGCGTGTGCGTGCGGGGAGGGGAAGGGAGGTTTTTGCCTCCCTGCCAGAACCGAGGGCATTTTTGGGGTCCCCGGAGCCTGCCCTTTTGAAGGGGCAGCACCTCAGTTTAGGCAGGGAGGCTGCGCGCAAGCAGCGCTCAGCTGTTCTGTGGGGAAAACTTCCACCCCACTCCAGGGCAGCGTGTGCGTGCGGGGAGGGGAAGAGAGGTTTTTGCCTCCCTGCCAGAACCGAGGGCATTTTCGGGGTCCCCGGAGCCTGCCCTTTCGAAGGGGCAGCCGCTGCCGCCGCAGCGACAACCTGGAAGCACCGCCGCCGGTGCTTCCAGTTTTTGTGGGCTGGCCGTTGGTGTGTCGCCAATGGCAAAAGTTTGGAAAGCCCTGCCTTAACCTCTTCGTTGCTGCTCTGCTTACTGTTTTTCTCCGTGCAAAAGCAGCACATTTCCACCCCACAGCCCTAAGTGTGCGCAATTGGCTCCCGCCCGCAAACCCCGCTCTTGCGCTGGATTCCCCACCAGCTTTACTTTGCCTGGACTGGGAGCGTGAACGGCTCCGGAAGAGAAGCGACTGGAGCAGTCGAGCCTCTCTTTCCCTTCTTTTTCCAAACCTCCCCCGCCCCCTTCCACGCGATTGGCTCCCGTCCGCAAACCCCGCCCCCTTCCATGCGATTGGCCCCCGCCCGCAAACCCCGCCCCCTGGCTCTCGAGCACTTCAAAATGTGCACGAGCATGTCAAAATGGCTCCCGGCAAAAAAAGTTTGCCGACCCCTGTCTTAGCCGAAGAGCCAGCGCTGTCCGAAGATGCTTCCATGGTCATGTGGCCGGCATGATATGTGCGGAACGCTGTTACCTACCCACCGAAGTGGTACCTATTCATCTACTTGCATCTGCATGCTTTCAAATTGCTAGGTTGGCAAGAGCTGGGGCGAGTGCGGGAGCTCACTCCGTCATGCCTCACACTCTGTCCTTCCGATCGACAAGCCTGATGTCTTAACCACTGAGCCATCGCACCTATATAGATATAGATGATATAGATATAGATATAGATGATATAGATATAGATATTTGAATCTTGAGTCTCAAAACAACTTGAACTGAATCAGCTTGCCTTTAGTCTTGAACCATAAACTTGAATTGAATCCTGTTCTCTTTGACTCTCAAATGTTCAAATCAAAACAGGGCTGATTCAGAGAGGCCTATTTTTCTATTTAACATCCATCCATCCATCTTCTGTGATTAAAAGGAGACTCGACAGTGTTCATTCACTGTTTCTCAGTACATGCAGATGGTGTCAGCCCAACAGGATAGACCAGACTAAGAAACCTATTCCATATAGGTCAGGACTACTTTTATTGCAACAGATAATCCTTTGGTAGCTATCAACAAAATAATGTGGAAGCTCTAAAATGTACTGCAGCAATTACAGTGTCCAGGCTATGTTGAACAAATGGCTTTTTTTTTTTTTGAGAAAGAAAAGCAATGACAAAAAAAAACTTTTGTGGAGATACATGCTAGGTTACCAGCCAACATGAAGGTTACCATTACGAAGGCAATGACAGATAAACATGTCTTAAGCCTATACGAAGAGAGATATTTATGAAAATGTCTCAGACAGGCACCCCCCTAATTCTCAAGAAGATAAAAGAGGAAAGGAAGCATATTCAGACCTGCAAGATTCTGTTAATATAGCCATTCTAATAAAAGTAGTTTTAGGCCTATATGGCATCTGTTTCTTGGTCTGGTCTACCCTGTAGGGCTAACAGTACCAGATAGGAGAAGAGTATCTTAATATTAAGTACTGTTCAGGTGGTGACACTCAAAGAGATTGTTGTGCTTCCAATGTACATTTGTCTTTCATTGTCCTCAATGTTGACATGTCCCAGCCTTGTTTTGTTCCTTTCTGTCCACGCTGTAAATAGCTCTGGATATACAACTACTGTAAAATATGCAGTGTTTATTGCAGGAGTTGTACTGTGATTGCACATAAAAATGTAGTTGCACTTTGAAAGCAACTACTTGGACAGCTTTCTACAAATCCAGTTTAATGTAGAAACACTATAGCATGAGCAAAAGACTATATTATATCCAACCATTTACATAAGCCAATTCAATAAGCTTCTGTAAGGGTGTTTTATTTCCTGTAAGACATGTAGGAAACTTGTTGACTTAACCTTGAAATTGATCCAGATTTTCTGAATCCTGGGTCTTAACCTCTATAACCATTCTTGTTCAAAGGTGATCATCAAGATGAAATCTGCTATAATCAATTTTTTTATTCCGCTGTCTTAAAAGCTTATATCTAGAAACATTATTTTGAGACTTCATAGGATTCCATTTCATTTTACTAGTCTTGATAATACACACACAGTTTCCTAAGATCATCTTTTTTCCACATGAACTGTTTAGTTTATGAATGATTTCTCTTCACTGAATGTTTCAGCCTTTCTATGTTTTTAGAACACATGTTTATAATCACAAAAAAATTATGAGCAACTCCAAAAGGCTTTATTATCTCTGAAATGAAATTTACCCAGGAGGGCTGGCTTCCAAGAGAATTTAGTCAGGATTAGAAAATGGAATTTGCTAAAGCTCCAATACTTTATTTGCCATCATTTTCTGTTCCCCCCCACAAACTTCTGCCTGTTGTTCTTTTGTACTTTGGAAGTTTAGAATGTGAAAATCATGGGAAGGCGGTCAATCCATAGCAAAAACAAGAGGAGGAGAAAAGTCAACATGATTTCAAGCACGCTAAATTTAGTGGAGAGGATGGCTGATTGTGGGTCTTCAAAAGTATGGAAGAGACAGAGAGGTAGAAGAAGCCAATCGAAGAGAATATTTGTAGCTCAGGGTTGAACTGTGGAGTCCTTGGTGCTCTCTGAGCCTTGTTGTTTTCTTGCAGATATTTCATTGCCCGACTAGGCAACATCCTCAGTGTGAAAAGGGAGTTGTGTTTGCTCTTAATCAAGGAACTATTAACTCAGTCAATCAACCAAGCAGTAAACAACAGCCCAATCAAGGAACTCCCAAGGATAGAACAACACCCCCACCAACACAAGCAGGGCAAACCACTGTATGTAAATTGAGAGCAAACACAACTCCCTTTTTGCACTGAGGATGTTGCCTAGACGGGCAATGAAACGTCTGCAAGAAAACAACAAGGCTCAGAAAGCACCAAGGACTCCACAGGTAGAAGAAGAAAATACCTGAAGCCATTTTAGTGACCGGGGTGGAAAATCCAGCTGGCTCTGCTTCTAGCTGTACCATACTTTTATGCAATTCTCTTTTAAGCTAATAGCATCTCAGGTGGAAAAGGTCCTGAAGAATTTTTCTTCCACTTGGTTCTGTTTGTTGGCATTCAGTCCTACATTGTATCATGTGGGGAATATTCATGTGAGTTTCTATCATGCCATCATTCTGTTTCATTCATGGAATTTCTGGTAAGGTCCATCTGGTTGATACTGTGATCTGCTTGTCATGAAATCTTATTTCTCAACTGCGGCTTTTGTTCTTTTTGATACCTACCAAGAGATCTAGTCAAGGGGAACAGAATAGAGCAGCAGTGCAATTTTTCAGTAAATATGGGTGGAAAAAATACACAACTGAGGTATTGTCTCTGGTGGAAAAAGTTATATAGGCTTTCTGTAAGAAAGAAATCCTCTTATAGATGCTCAGTCATGCATTTACTTTTAAAAGGTGAAAATTCATTTTATTGGAACAGAGATGCTCAAGAGCTGCCTATTTGATTCATTTATTTATTTCAAAGAAAAGAGAATCAAAATTGACAAACATCTTGTTAATAAAAAATGCAGATAAAATTTTCAATAAATATATGAATTGTTGCTGTTTTCTTTTTCCTTTTGAAGAATTAGTAATGGGAAAAGATGAATCAAATAAACAGTTTCAAATGTCAGCAAAGAGGTGTTGGTGTGGGAGTTTTATTTTTGCAAATTTTTGTTGATAAATTTTGAATGGACTGTGAAATTGATTTTTTAAAAAAATAGAAATGACAGCCCCATCATAAAAAGTTTCCCTGTGAATTTTTTTTCTTCACATATATTCAACACCCCACCATTTCTATTGTGCCTGTTCTTTTTAAATAAATTGTAGCCTTCCAGTTTTGTATTCCAATCACGAGTATCATCCCACCAAGTTTCAGTGATGCCTATCAAATCATATTTGTTTTCTTGAATAAGGATCTCTAGTTATCCCTGTTTATTTCCCTTTAACAGGGGTAGAAACATCTAAGGTTTCCAAAAGAAAAGTCTGTCGGTTATGTGAGTTAAATCTCCAGGTCTGAATCAAGCTCAAATCCCAGACATTAGAACAAGAAAGCTAAGCCTAATATGAAATTAATGGGTCTTTGACATCCTGCCTATGAAGGTATTTGGAAAAAGTGAGACAGTGAGCAAATCATTTCACATTAAGAACGCTTTCATATGGTTTAAATATACGCTACATTTTAAACATCTGCCTGGTTAAATGCAAATGGTAGAGGAGGAATTTCAGATGTGGGATATCTTTGAAATATTTTATGTAACCTTCATGTGAAGATCCTTAATTATTCTAAGAGGTTTCACATATAATAATAGCAATTAAAGGTATTATAGAAAACAAACTCAACCCAACTTTCCCATTTATATTTCATTGGCACCATTTCTTCTTTCTCTATGTGTGTGTTCATCACAATCTTGCCTTCTGTTGAGCAGCTGTGGCCTTTGTGGCATTCCTTGACTTTAAAATGTTGGTCAGCCAGTTGATATAACGTGACAGCAATTCATATGAATGGAGCAAAATTTCTGCTTGCCCCATGCTGTGGTTTTCACATGGATTTTATCTCCAAGCTTCCTTCCTAACTTTGAAGGGAAGCAGGCATTAGTTTCTGCACTGTTTCACATGTGATATTTTGATCTGGTTAGCAAGTGATTTGTTCTAGGCAGCCAATCAGGCTGCTTCGATTTCTAAACATTGTCTGCAGTCTTCAGTATTTAAACATCAAATAGAAAGGAGAGGGTGATGCTGGCATCCAATTTTAATAATATTAACGTTTTCTATATTTCTGTACCTGGTGAGTTGTAGCATATTGCTTAGGAATGCTTTTAGGCTTGCTTATCATAAGTTGTATCATTTGTGATCCAGTTAGGATGAAGTAGTTCCATTTTACTTAACAAGTCTATGCTCTGGATCCAAATCGCTCACAGAATATCAGGAAATATAAAGAGAAATAATTATGGGTAATATATACATATACTTTTCCAAACCATTATAGGTGTTTAAATAGCTGGGAATTGAATGTGTGGGATGTAAGAGGCAAACCACAGTTGTGACATAAAGAGAAATATACTGTATAACCACTCTTCCGGCATTCTTTCCCTCACACTATGAAAGATCATGTGAGGGAGAACGGAGGCATTCTCTTTCATTCATCTGTGGACCTCAGAGCATTTCCACAAGTATTTTGTTTAATAAAAATTGTGTAGGGATCCTAGCCAGATTCCCATAGAAACCAAGCCATTGTTTCAAATACCAAAATAAATAAATAAATACATAAATAAAACCTTAAGAATTTGAGATCTAATCATGTATTTCTATCCTCCTGAGTAATCAGGCTCCAAGATAATATACAGTATGTGAAATGTTGGGAAACCTGAGCAGTAAAAATGCTAAATGTTGCTAATATCCTCAAATATTCCTCATATAGGACATGTACCTATTGAAAATGGATAAAGGGTATAACTCAGCATTTCTCAAACTTTTAGTTTGTACCAAGTTTTTCGTAATGCCTCCTGTCCCTGTGTTTTTGTGTATTATAAATTTTTTTAAAAAAATTATTGCATTTATTATTTCTTTGCAAACAATTTTTGCAAACAAAAAATCTTTTTTAAAAAATAATGAACACATACCATTAAAGATTTTAAAAATTAAAAATAAATTATACAGAAATTGGTTTAATTATCTTTAGCGGAAATGTAAATAAAAAATTTAAACTATCTTGATTTTAATGTACAAATATACATAGAATTAAAATTAAACACACACACAGACATATATATATATATATAGTATATATTTCTTACCTAAAACGAAACAAAGTTCAGTATGACGACTGAAACACAGTGATGTATCTACATTTAAACAGAATAGCTCAATGCTGTTATGTTTATTTCTAAATAACCGAGTGTAACTGAGTGTGCAGCTTGTGTTTTCGTGAAGCATACAGTGGCGCTAATACCCAGAAGCAGTCCAAAGCACGATACTATTTCAAGCGTTCTAATGTTTGATATATTTATAATTATTGAAATATATGTTTACAGTTTTATACACTTAATAAAATTTGTTGGATAAGTTACATGTAATCTTCTGTTATTTTAATCCTGATTGCCCCTCCTGTCGCCGCCTTGCTGTCTAATGCCACCCCGCCACTCCCTTAATGTCTAACCCCCCTCTGAATAATTCAAACGCCCCCCAGTGGGTGGTATCGCCCACTTTGAGAAACATTGGTATGACTGAAAGATCCTGTAATGAATGTAACACAAACCAACAACTTATACTGTATATTCAGATCAATATATGTGAGGAGTAGTAAAAAGTTGAGTAGCATCAGGGGGCTGGGTTTGAAAAGGACTGAACAGATGAGCAGTTGTAGTATTGCCATCTATTAGATCAGGGTTTTTCAAACTGGGTTTCGTGAGAACTTGATGGAATTTCCTAAGAGACTAAGGGGGGAAAAAACCCACTCAACACAGACAATTTTCTGTCACCAGAGGTTTGCTTCTTGATCAGGGTTCCAGGATTTTTTATTACTATTATCATTATCATTATCATTATCATTATCATTATCATTATCATTATCATTATCATTATCATTATCATTATCATTATCATTATCATTATCAAACAGGTTATGTGGCCTGAACAAGTTTGAACATCCTGGACAGCAGCCCATCAACTGTACGTTTTATGGGTGAGTGCTTGATTCAAGAACAAGATACTAGGTATGAAGTCTGCCTTCAGTTTGAAATCGATTGCATCAGTTCCATGCATGTTTTTACTGACCCAATTATACAGAAGGGGGTAAGAAAACTGTGGTAATGATGGAGGACTTACTTATGAAATGTATAGACTGCTTCAGTCTCAAGAGTTTAGGAGACACCGATTTGGGGAATCACATAAAACCAGCCACCTTCATGTATTCCCTGTCTGTGCAAGTATGTGGATTATGTTACTACAGGGTATTGCAATAAGCACAAGTACTGTAGTTCAAGCGTTCTTTAGCACCGCTCTCCCTTTTCTGTATTGGTATATAATTCAATGTTTTCCAATCCCCTGGCCACTGGCATGTTTTTCATACTTGCTTACAGACTGCAAGTAGCACTTTAACTGCATCATCCTTGTAAGATTTTGAACAGTTCTGCTCACATTTCATCAACTTCTGCATTTTTGTTTGTTTCCTCTTTTATTGTTAGCAATATTTTCTAGGGTCCACTTAACTTCTCTTTCCAGAATGCCTGGTTCTACTTCAGTGAACAAACCTTCACATGCACTATCAACTTTGGGATTTTTTTTTAGTACGTTTCCTCTGTATTTTCATACCACCTCTTCTTTATATCTTCTTTCTCCAGTAGATCTTTGCCTTCTTTGTCTCTTATCTGATATATCTTTGCATAATAGTTTCCCTTGATTTCTGTAATTTTCTTAAATTTCTTGTCCTTCTCTTTTAATAGTCGTCGTCATCATCATCATCTTTTTTTGTTTTGTTTTTGTATTGCTTGTTTAGATATATTTCCTTGTCTGGACCACAGTGCTTAGTTAGGCAAATTTTTCTCTATTTCTGTTGCCTTTTATTTTTTTTCCAGATATTTTCAGTGTAAGCAGACAGCTGTGCAACATTTTATTTTTGCATTTCAGGATATTTGGTCTGTTTCATTTTTAATGATGTCACAAATTTCACTTCTAGAGTTCTGCAGGCACTCTTTTTTATAAAATCTAATCCATCAAATCTATTCTTTACCTTTGCTGCATGGATTGTTGCTGCATGGATTGCTGAGATCATATTGTTGGTCTGATTTTTTTTCTTTAATTTAAGTTGTAATTTTGGAAGGAGTTAGTGATCTGAGCCAGAGCCCACACCAGCTGTATTGATAAGGGATGAGATGTGGGAAGAAGGGGTTTTCCTTTTTTTGTTTATTGAAATACCTGAGAAGGTGTTAAGTTACTGAAATTGTTTATATTTGTCTAGAGGGAGGGGGGAGTCATCTTTTATATACCTGCCTTTTCTTTCTCTCTCTCTCTCTCTCTTCTCTCTTAACTTTCTATTTTTTCTTACTTTTATTTTTCTTTCTTTTTTAGTTTCTATACCTGTTTTAGTTTGTATTAGTTTTTTATCTTTGCATTTTAAAATTCTAATAAAAATTATTATTTTAAAAAATTGAGTTTTCTCATCAGAACTCTACATTAGCATATCTCCTGCTTCACTTTCTACACGAAAGACAAATTTTCCCATTATTCCCAATGCTATTTTACTTCCAATTTTAGCTTTCCATACTCCATATGATGTATTTTAATGGCGTTTTCTCAGCAATGTTGTGCAAGGCTGTATAGAACAACTTTTGCTTTCTCTCTATTTGTGATTGGAACATAGACTTGGATCACTTTAATATTTATTCACTTGCCTTGGCCCTTATTATATTTATTTATTTAAAGAATTTATATGACTGCCCATCTCACCAAAGTCACTCTAGGCAGTGTACAAGAGTTAAATTCAACAATTGAACAATAACCATAATGCCTGAGGCCACAAACACAACCCAATTCATTAAAAAATAAAATAACCAAGTTTAACTAGCAGAGTTAACCATCTGGTCCAAACATCTGGTAGAAACAGCCATGTCTTCAATGCCTTATGAAAGCCTAACTTTATCAATTGTACACCAACTATTCTTTAATCAGGTTAATAGTTCAAAATAAAAAGGTAACTTCTGTTTACCTTTATCTTCTTCAAACAAAAATAACTCAAATAAAGTGAAACGTATCATCAGTTATGTTATCAGTTGTGTCAAACTTACATAGCTAGAAAAATATTCCAGGCATTCCAAGGCCTTAATTGGAATGTTTTCGTAACTGGACATTTCTAATCTCCTTGGACTTTTGAGCAGATGTTTGTGACTTCAAATAATTCCCTTTCAAAAGAAATCACGGGGCTTATTATAATATTTGTAATATGTTTCTTTTGATCCCAATATTGTGACATAGTTCAGGCATCTTCACTGTTTGCATGCTGTTTCTCCAATGCTGGTGACAGATGATATCATTCTGACCTTGATCCAGAAGGTGCTTGGGGGGCATTGGCCTATGTTTCCTGCTGCTTGAAATCAGCATGCCTTGCTTAAGAGTTGTAGGATTGGAGTTCCAAAATTGCCAGCAAAATAAGAGAGTTGAGGAGAAGATGGCTGGAGGAAAACTTCGGTGATGATAACTGTAGAAATTGGAAGAACGAAGGCTATGCAGATGGTGAGTTGCAGTTGTAGGAAAGGCAGAATTTGAGGAGAGAACTGGTGGTACAGAAAGACAGAGTTCACAACAAGATGCTTATCTTTGAAACTGATGAAGAATAAGAGTTCCTGTTCCTTTGGTCTGCCTATGCATGTAGATCCCATAATTTTGAACTTTTAAAGTATTAAGCTTAAGGTGGAATGCTACAGCAATTGAAAAAAAGAGAAGGAAACTATAATTTGAAAAGTTTTCAATACTAGTACTATAAATAAATATAGTATATTCCATGGTGATATTAGAGGAGTGTGTGACATGTATCTTCACAATTATAACACGGCTTCTCCACATTTTGGACACTTCAAGTTGTTTTGGGACTACAGCTCCCTGAATTCTCAGCCAGCATGGTGAAAGGCTTGGAATTTTGAAAATTATAACCTTATGACATCTGAGGACGCTTAGTTATGGAACACAGCTGTAATGTCTTCACTAAACAGACATTGTATATGTATAATATATGTAAACAAGAACAAACTGGGAACATTTTTGTTATACAGGACATTGACATCTATTTCAGAAAGAAATGAGTCAAAACAATGTTCACTTCAAAGATACAGAATGAAATAGATTTATTCCGCCACTATCTCAATGACTGTCTCAAGAACACCCCTTAAATGACAGGTGTACTGATTGTGAAAAAATTTTCTTGACCAAATACAAGCATAATCCCAGAAAAAAACAATCCTTTATTTGCAAGCCTCATACTCACTCATATGAGGTATAATATTGAAAAATAGGTGACTCCTTCTCTTTCTCCTATATAATCAAAGGGTTTCTATTCACCCTTTGGTAACAAGAGCCTTGAGAGCAGAATTAAACCCAACATTGTTTAATTCTGGGGATACCATACCTGGGCTGTAAAAAAGTGCTGCCATCTAGTGATGTTCTGGATTTTTGTAGGCCAGATAGGGAAGCATCAGGGCTCTTCTCATACACTGTTAATGTGCATTCCTCCAACCCTTGAGTTGACAGACATAAAATGTGCTGCTCCCAGAGAAGAGGCCTAGGAATGGTGCATCTTTGCCAGCAGCAACATCAAGGCATCATATATTGTCCAGCAGGATTTGTAACAGTAGATGAGGGAAAACACCACTTTAATAGTGGAGCAACAAAAAACAATTTCAGGCTGCCTCTGCAGTGGGCTGGGGATGGGATGGAGGTGATGTCATAAGGACATGCTCCTTCAAAAAGATTATCTTTGTGCCATGGTAAGTGGGACATAGGGATGAACCTCTAGTATGCCTAGATGTCATAATAATATATGCTAGGTTTATGTTTGTAGGGAGTTCTTTGGGGATGGAGTAGCAATACAGTCCACTGACATGTCAAGTAGCCAGGCCAGACAGAGGTTTAACCATTTTCATCACTGCAGTGAGAGGTAGGTCATCATGGCTGAGATGTTGCTCATCTTATAAAATGCTATATGAGGGAACTGACCCAAATGCTTCTTTAATCTGTTACTCATACTCAACTATCTTTAAAGAACAAATGTTCAAATCACATTTTCCTCCTTGTTCATTGTACATTAATTCATGCAGACATAGCAGAAAGCCCTAGTGTGGGTGGACCAAAGCCGGGCTCTTGTGTCCAAGAGAGTGTCTGGGGTAGCTGCTAGTTACAATCTCATTTTTTCTTTATTACTTTTTCAGAGAGTATGTTCTGCAGCCAGGGTGACATAGAAAGTATGGTGATGGGAGAATGGCCAGGTTATTGTGTACCTCTCTGTGTGTGCATGTGGATGGAGGGGGTTGGTGGGGTTGGTCAACTTTGCCAAGGGATTCCACACATGATGATGGCCTACATTTGTTTTGTAAGAGAAGGAGGCAATTTAAAGGACAGCATGAGTAGACAGGAGAAAGGAATTAAATCCATCCTGCCATTTTTTCTCTCCCTAAACTGCTTTCAAAAAGCTACCATTCCCCTGGTAAGTAAACCTTACAAACCGCACTGAAAAAAAATTGACAACAAATAAAAGTTTCAGGTGGATACCCCATGGTGAGAGGAACATGGCATTTTCTCTCTTCTTCTCCTACTGTTTAATTCTACTTTCATATCCTGCCGGGGGACAATTGATAGACCGCCTCCACGTGGTGTCCCCTGGGCCTCCTAAGATTTTTGGGAGTGGCTAAATGGTCTATCACATACAAGGCAGCCAGATAATCCTATGGATCTTCTGGCTAGAGCAGATCCATCTTTGTCATCTATAAGGCTCTGGTCAAATTCTCCTTGGGATCTGCCCCTGCTGGCTCAGTACACCCTGAACACTGCCTTGTTTGCCTGCTAGTTCTGTTCCAAAATTGTGGCTTTGCTTATTATTGATTGTTCTCTCTTTTTATTAGTATTATTTCTGGGTTTTGTGCCAACAGCTTCTGCCAGTACTTCAAAAATAGCAAGCAGTCTGACTTGTTGGAATGAGCTGGCTTCCTACACAATGAGTCTAGCCAGATGGTGGATTGCTCTAATGGGGCACATTTGTAATACTTCAGGCACTGAATTAATAATAGTTAGTTTAGCCCAATGGGAATAGAACCTAATAGAGTGTCTCCTCAGCGTATCTGGTCCCCATCATTGTGATTGCTTTGTGCCTGTGAGGTTTTCCGTGAGGCTTAAGGGTGATCGCTCGAGGATTTGGGGAGTTAACTTTGTAATACATACAGAGGGCTGGAAAAATAACAGGTAAGGGTTGAAGTATGCATTTTATGCACGCACAAATGAACGAAATAAAAAAATATGACTCTTGGAGGCTTTTTCATCTCTGTATCCTCTAAGGATATTTCATTTTATTTCATGCCTTAGAGAGGTGTTCAAGATCTGCAAGATGATGGCCATGGCATTTTGTTCATGCAAGAGGGCAAGATCTTGAATCTCGAGGCCACAGCCACCATCTTGCAGATGCTGATGCTGCTGGCAAGTCCCATTTGTGTTGCCTTCACTACGGGGAAGGAAGGGTATGTGAATTTTACTATATTTAATGTTTCTGCTCATGTGTAGGGTTAACATGTGTATGGGGATGTGAGTATGCTCATAAGCCCATCCTCACATGCTTGGCTCTGTACAGAAATCCATACATGTTCTGGATGAAGGGCTGCAAAAGAATTGCAAATGACCTCCTTTGATGATGTCTACAATCCTATCCCCAATCAGAAACTCCTGAGTTTCCTGGGTTCCTCAGTTCCAGAGCTGTAGAAATCATTGCCTTCTGGTGATTCCAGTTTTACTTAGCATTCATAGGAGTTAATGCTGCTATTACAGTGAAGATTTCTTTTCTGTACATTTTCTCATCTGAGTCTGATACACTTTTTATTTTTGACAAAGCTATTTTTAATGAGTTTGCATTGAGCAGGATGCACTCAGCCAAATATACAAATTCTGGAATTTAAAATCCTGTCATTTCCAAGCAGTGTGAAAACATCTCAGAAAAGCAAAGACAGTGAAGGTATGACTTTCTAAGCTGTCTTAAGGGCTCACCAAGGGAACAACTTGTGGCACCAGCTATCTGTGACCTAATTTAGAAGGAAAATGGAATAAAAGGAGGCAACAATGAAAAGATTGAGGAGATCACCTGGAAGTTTTGGCTAGGACAAAAAAAAAATGATGGTAGTGAATACTGGGTTTTAAAAGGGGATTGTTTTGTTCTTGAGAAACATTAAATATAGTAAAATTCACATACCCTTCCTTCCCCGTAGTGAAGGCAACACAAATGAGACTTGCCAGCAGCATCAACATCTGCAAGATGGTGGCTGTGGCCTCGAGATTCAAGATCTTGCCCTCTTGCATGAACAAAATGCCTGGTCCATCATCTTGCATCTCTTGACACCTCACCTCCAAGGACACCGCTGGGATTTCCAAACCTTCCCTTTTCTTCCGTAATAAAGGGCTTAACTGAAACATGAGATTTTAATATTTCTTCCCTAAGTCTTCCATGAAAACTTTTACAGACCTTTACTATGGTGTGTGAATAATTTTTATGATTAAGATTTATATCCTGCCTTTCCACTATATAGGGACAAGGCTTCAATGTGCCTGCCTATCATGCACATTTCTGTACGTACTTTATTAGTACTATGTGTGCACTAAGCTTCAATTTCTCATATTGGCTTCATTCCATTTCCCTATCAATTTGTTTTAAAGTTTACACAATTTTAAAGCATAGCATAACATTTTCTGAATATACTTTTTCATAATACATGTATTTTTGTATGTAATTACCACTTACATAATGTATTTTTGTGGGCTACTTGGATATTCCCTTGGGCTTTACAGTATACTTTTCCAAATGTTAGGACATAGTCCTTCTTAAATGCATCAGAATATGCATCCAAAATATTTTGAGTGAGAATATGAATTTAAATATGTAGTCTGAAGAAAAATATAAACACACTTAGGCCTATGTCTATGAAGGTTCTCAGTCATCCAGGTGGAATTGTCTGTAGCTTGAATCATGTCAACTGGATTTCTATTTTCTCAGTGGAAACGTTTCGCTCCTTGGATAAGGAGCTTCTTCAGTCTGAGCCCAGACTGAAGGCTCAGACTGAAGAAGCTCCTTGGATAAGGAGTGAAACGTTTCCACTGAGAAAATAGAAATCCAGTTGACATGATTCAAGCTACAGACATTCCTAATGAATATGCAGTGGAGGTGAAGAATAGATTTAAGGGACTAGATGTAGTAGATAGGGTCCCGGAAGAACTATGGACAGAAGTTCGCAACATTGTTCAGGAAGCAGCAACAAAAAAACGTCCCAAAGAAAAAGAAAACCAAGAAGGCAAGATGGCTGTCTGCTGAGACACTGGAAGTAGCCCAAGAAAGAAGGAAAGCAAAAGGCAACAGTGATAGGGGGAGATATGCCCAATTAAATGCAAAATTCCAGAGATTAGCCAGAAGAGATAAGGAATTATTTTTAAACAAGCAATGTGCGGAAGTGGAAGAAGATAATAGAATAGGAAGGACAAGAGACCTCTTCCAGAAAATTAAAAACATTGGAGGTAAATTCGAGGCAAAAAATAGGTATGATCAAAAACAAAGATGGCAAGGACCTAACAGAAGCAAAAGAGATCAAGAAAAGGTGGCAAGAATATATGGAAAATATGTATAGGAAGGATAATTTTTAACTATATTAAATATATATTATTTTTAACTATATTATATTAACTCAAGATAATTTTTAACTTTTTAACTATTTAATAATTGTATCTTATTTTATATATTGTATTTAACAATATATAGTTATATCAACAGTTCCTCTTGGGGATGGCTGGCCCCTTGAAGCCTCCCAGTGACCTATTTTAATATTTTTCTTGGAATTTATATTTTGTATTTATGTAATTTTATATATTTTTAATCACTATTTTGCTGTGCACCACCCAGGGTCCCCGTTGGGGGAGATGGGCGGTAATATAAATTTAATAAAATAAATAAATAAATAAATAAATAAAATATTGTATTTATGTTTTTGTTTTAATTGTTCATCTTGTTGTAAACCACCCAGAGTCCCTCCTGACGAGGGAGATGGGCGGTGATAGAAATTTGATGAATAAATAAATAAATAAATAAATAAATAAATAATATCGGGGATAGATTTGATGGTGTGGTCAGTGAGTTAGAGCCAGAAATCCTGAAGAGTGAGGTTGAATGGGCCTTAAGAAGCATTCCTAATAACAAGGCAGCAGGAGACGACGGTATCCCAGCTGAACTGTTTAAAATCTTGCAAGATGATGCTGTCGAGGTGATGCATGCCATATGCCAGCAAATTTGGAAAACACAAGAATGGCCATCAGATTGGAAAAAATCAACTTATATCCCCATACCAAAGAAGGGAAACACTAAAGAATGTTCAAACTATTGAACAGTGGCACTAATTTCACATGCCAGTAAGGTAATGCTCAAGATCTTGCAAGGTAGACTCCAGCAATTCATGGAGCGAGAATTGCCAGATATACAAGCTGGGTTTAGAAAAGGCAGAGGAACTAGAGACCAAATTGCCAATATCCACTGGATAATGGAGAAAGCTAGGGAGTTTCAGAAAAACATCTTTTTCTGTTTTATTGACTATTCTAAAGCCTTTGACTGTGTGGATCATAACAAATTGTGGCAAGTTCTTGGTGGTATGGGGATACCAAGTCATCTTGTCTGCCTCCCGAGGAATCTGTATAACGACCAAGTAGCAACGGTAAGAACAGACCACGGAACAACGGACTGGTTTAAGATTGGGAAAGGAGTATGGCAGGGTTGTATACTCTCACCCTACCTATTAAACCTGTACGCAGAACACATCATGCAACATTCTGGGCTTCATGAATCCAAGGCTGGAGTTAAAATCGCTGGAAGAAACATTAACAATCTCAGATATGCAGATGATACCACTTTGATGGCTGAAAGTGAGGAGGAGCTGAGGAGCCTTATGACGAAGGTGAAAAAAGAAAGTGCAAAAGCTGGGTTGCAATTAAACCTCAAAAAAACCAAGATTATGGCAACCAGCTTGATTGATAACTGGCAAATAGAGGGAGAAAACGTGGAGGCAGTGACAGACTTTGTATTTCTAGGCGCAAAGATTACTGCAGAGGCTGACTGCAGCCAGGAAATCAGAAGACATCTACTTCTGGGGAGGAGAGCAATGACAAATCTTGATAAAATAGTTAAGAGCAGAGGCATCACACTGACAACAAAAGTCCACATAGTTAAAGCAATGGTATTCCCCATAGTAACCTATGACTGCGAGAGCTGGACCATAAGGAAGGCTGAGTGAAGGAAGATAGATGCTTTTGAACTGTGGTGTTGGAGGAAAATTCTGAGTGCCTTGTACTGCAAGAAGATCAAACCAGTCCATACTCCAGGAAATAAAGCCAGACTGCTCACTTGAGGGAATGGTATTAAAGGCAAAACTGAAGTACTTTGGCCATATAATGAGAAGACAGGATACCCTGGAGAAGATGCTGATGCTTGGGAAAGTGGAAGGCCAAAGGAAGAGGGGCCGACCAAGGGCAAGATGGATGGATGATATTCTGGAGGTGACAGACTCGACCGTGGGGGAGCTGGGGATGGCGACAGCCGACAGGAAGCTCTGGTGTGGGCTGGTCCATGAAGTCACAAAGAGTCGGAAACGACTGAACGAATAAACAAATAAATGACTATTAGCAAAATCAAATTCCTTCAGGTCTGAATTTCTACTATCAAAGAAGGGAGAAGGCAAAGTAGGAGAAATGCAGAAAAATTAGCAAAACTGAGCAAATCTAATGTTGCTCTTACCCGAATAACTGTTTAAAGAGCCAGAAAAATGCTAACTGGGTAATGAGTGAAAGCTTGAGAAAGTAAACACGATTGTTTCTCAGAAACCAAATCAATTAATAAGACCAAAGATCAGTAAATTAGAAACCAAGGAGAAACAACACTGTAATGCATCGATAAAAAGCAGAGCCATCCATTAAGCACATGAGCAAATAGGCAGCCATGTCCCACTGCAAACTTTAAAACAAACAATATGCTTTGCATGAACTTGCTCACTCTTTCCAGGGAACACGCAAGCTGTTCCAATTTGCTGAAAGGTCCCAACTTCAGATGGAAGAGTTGCGTTTGATGTTAATTGGTTCAATAAAAGCCAGGGCTTCACACTCCTGGATTCAGAAGAAACCCGCGATGCAAAGCAAGAAGAAAGCAATCTTTGCCAAGAAGCGCAACGATTCCTCAAAAGCATGCATTCCTGTGGCCCAAAAGTAACCTGCTCCTAAACAAGATTTCTAAGCAGCAAGTCTCTCTCAATGATGCTACTTTCTGAAAGGATGGGAGATACATGAAAGGTTTTAAAAGTAATTTCCTTCAATTTGATGCCAATCCATGTTGGTTAACATTATGCCCAGCAAGTGGCCAATATGGGATGATGGAAACTGTAGCCATCATCTGGAGTTCATCATATACTGTAGGAGAAGGCTGGTTCACAAAATTCTCTTGGAGGAGTATACTGGATGCCATGTACCTGAGACGGGTCTGTCTAGTGCTATTTAATGCTAAATGCTTTTTAAAAACTACTGATTCATTTTTAATCAGTACTCCTGATTCTAAGTACTCTTGCACTTAGAATCTCAACGAGCTGGAAAAGTAGTAGAATCCTCCATCATCCTAGAGTCAGAGAAGTTTTGAGTAACAGGATAGTGCAGCTCACAAGAGAGATCCACATTACATCATACATTAGAGCTACAGCAGTAATCCATGTAGATCTGAACATACTTTTTAATTATGAGATTCGTTGCTACTGTCAAACTGATAGCTGATGAATACAAAATTATATTTTTAGCTAGGAATGTTATTCCAGATCTTCAGGACTGGTCTACAGGCACCAGATAGGGACGTGAGCCTGGGTCTCAAAAGCCAGAGTGTGGTGCTTAGAACTTTCTCTGGAAAGATCCAGTTCAAATCTCTATTACTTTCTGAAAGGCTGGGAGGTACATGAAAGGGTTTAAAAGTAATTTCCTCCAATTTGATGCCAATCCATGTTGGTTAACATTATGCCCAGCAAGTGGCCAGTATGGGATGAAACCATGAAACTCTCTGAGTAGCTTGGGCCAGTCTTCAGAGTTTCATAAGCATCTAGATCAGTGCTTTCCAAAGTGCCGCTGTTGGTGACACAGCGACGGAAGCAGCGGCACGGGGGTGTGCACAGGGGTGGGGGCGTGCACGGCGGCGGCGCAGGGGGGCGCGCGGCGGTGACGTGCATGGCGGCGGCGGCCTCCGCTAAAACACGGAAGTGCTGATGGCGCGCTGGCGTGCCACTGCTGTCGTCGCTGCCACCGCCGTGCACACCGCCACACCACCGCCGTGCACGTCCCCGCCGCCGCTTCTGGGTTGTGTTGTGACACACCAAACTGTGTTGCAACACACTGAAGTGTCGCGACACACAGTTTGGAAAGCTATGATCTAGATGGCCACTGTGGCAAATGTAAACAGCCTTTAGTTTTATTCCACCATTGGTCTGCATCACACTGGCTACGTGTATTTTGCTTAAAATCAGTATTTTAAAATTTATTATTCCGAAATGGAATAAGACCATTTGCTGACCTTGGAAAAACAACTATAGCGCTTGCCTTCTGAGGAATGATCACTAACAGAGCACTTGACTTCTTTTTCTGGGTGCTGCTTAGGGTATTTGAACACTGTTTAATATTCAAAGAAGTTCTTAGATCTTTGGCCAGTCACAGCAGACCTGAAGGTGCTGGTGGTTGCTGTGAGACTGGGTGGAAGAAGGCCATTTTCTTCTATAGCAAACAACAGTTCCATTCTCAAAAATAATACCCTGCTGTTTAGATTGCTTGAGCTGTTTTGCCAGGTGACAAAGACATGTAAGATTGGCTTGGGGGGAAAAAGCGACATGAAAAGCAAAGAATGGCAAAGATGTTGATTTGCATTTATTTGAAATACTTTTGGAGTTTAATTTTTTCCATCACCTTAAGTAGAAAAGAATTAAGGTAGCTCAACTGGAAATCAACTCATTTCCTGACACCCTGTTTTTAAACCTAATTCTTAGAAGGAAGCCTTGCTGTTTCAACAAGTACCCTCATAGAATAGCTTGATGAATGGAAGACATATTAACATACAGAAACAACCAAGCATTCCTGCTCTTTTTTCATCAAACGTTCAAAATTGCTTCAAATTGCACCGGCAGGGTATCATTCAAAACATGAGGGCATTCAGGCACAAGTGGCAATCTGAAAAAAAGAGGCTTTATTTTTGTCTGGCTGCCAATTATAATATCCCTTCTCACTCAGCTACATCTCTCTTTAAGCTGCCAAAACTATTCTCTGCAAAAGCATTGCCTCTTTAGAGTATGAGGTTTTATATTTGAAAAGAGCCAGTTACCTTTCCAGAACCACACGTGTATATTCCCTGTTATAAATCTCGATACGGGAGTAAGGGTTCTTCTGCAAATAAAAACATAATTCCGAAATAATTTATACATGTGTGTATCTGAGCACGAGATAAGCTGTAATGAATCCTTTTGTAGTTCTAGAATGTCTACATAAATCTATTCAGAGGTGAGATGAACTTTCTGCATCTTCAGAAATAAATCCTGGAATTCAATGGGATTTACTCATTGGTATAGTATATCTATCCAGGAATAAATACAAATGCTTTGAACAAATCTTACTTCACATATATCTGTGACATAGGCTGAAGATACCAAATTTAACAAAAGCATTACTTTTAGGAAAAAGAAATCAAAAGCATTGATATAGGATGGGTAATAGTAAATAGGTTAAAGTGGTATATATAATTAGTCTAGTTGATCACAGGTTGATCACAGTGAACTGCTAAAACAGCAAAGGCAAATTCAGATTCCATCCACAAAAAATATGATTCCCAAATCATGGAAAGTAATGGTTCTGTATATCTTGCATTACTTACTTAGGTAAAGGTAAAGGTAAAGGTTCCCCCCGCACATTTGTGCAGTCGTGTCCGACTCTAGGGGCCGGTGCTCATCTCCGTTTGTTAGCTGAAGAGCCAGCGTTGTCCGAAGACACTTCCACGGTCATGTGGCCGGCATGACGCACGTGGAACGCTGTTACCTACCCACCGAAGTGGTACCTATTAATCTACTTGCATTTGCATGCTTTCGAATTGCTAGGTTGGCAAGAGCTGGGGCTAGTGCGGGAGCTCACTCCGTCACGCGGGGCTAGGGATTCGAACCTCCGAACTTGCGATCTTCCGATCGACAAGCCTGGCGTCTTACCCGCTGAGCCACCACGCCCCTTCTTAGTTAGACCTACCGCAAGAGCTGTGTTCTGGCATCACAGTTGAAAAAACAAATCAGAGAAACTATACCAGGTACAGAGAAAGAAACTAGCATGATTAGGGAATTAGAGAGAATGAGGGAATTGGGTTAATCTTAAGAATCAAGGATTGATTCAGGATATCCAGTCTCAGGACGTGGATATGTACCAGCAGGGCTTTCCAAAGTGCCGCTGCTGGTGACACACCAGCGGCGGCGGCGCGGGGGGGGGGTGCGGCGGCGCGTGCGGGTGCACGGTGGCGGCGCGGGGTGTGTGCGGCGGTGTGCGTGTGCACGGCGGCGGCAGCGGCTGCCACCTCCGCTGTGCACACGCGCCCCGCTTCCGGGTGGTGTGGCGACACACCACGCTGTGTGTGGCGACACACAGTTTGGAAAGCTCTGTGTATGAGACTGCCTTTTCTAGATTGAATCTGCCCATCCAATGAGATTGGAAAGCGAGAGCTTGCTGAGGGTGTTTTTTGAGGGAATGCCATCAACAAAGACCTGGGGGTGAGATTTCTCAGTAATAGTCCCCCGTCTGTGGAACTGCTTTCCTCCAGATATCTGATCAGATTTCCAAAGGGCCTTATGGAAGACTAGTCTTTTTAGGAATGAATTTGGGGATGTGGAGGTTTAACTTACACTGAGGAATGGCATTGTTATAGTATTTTGGTTAGTGTTTCATGTGCTGGATGTTTTTAACCCATGGCTGGCTGGGGAATTCTGGGAGTTGAAGTCCACACGCCTTAAAGTTGCCAGGGTTGAGAAACATTGGCTTAGAGGCCACAGGAATTTAGCAACACAGACACCTAAGTGAGTATGTGGCTGTGGCCGATTTGTGTGTGTGTACACACATATAGTAGCACTTTTGAAATAACCTAAAAGAGGCAGCATGTTCCCTGCTATTGTAGCGTTCAGGACACAACATAGAAAGATCATGGAACCAATTACCAGAGAAGTGGCAGGCTCTCATGCACTGGAGGTGGTTATGTGGAGGCGAGTCAGCCACCTGCCAGGGTGCAATTCAAGGTGCTTGTTATCACCTTTAAAGCCCTTCATGATACAGGTCCTGGCTATCTGAGGGACTGCTCATCTCCAATTGTTTATGGCTGTCTGGTACAATCAAGCAGGGTGGGTGTGCACTGGGTCCTGTCAGTTAGAGAGGACTATCTTACAGGACCCAAGAATCACGCCTACTCTGTTGCAGCCCCTGCCCTCTGGAACGATATCCCCCTAAGAGATTTGTGCAGCTCCCGCCCGCATGACATTCAGGACACTACTAAAAACCTGGTTGTCCTCCCAGGCCTTGGGATAGGATGGTTGTGGAGGCCTCTTCAGTTATATTTGGTTTATAATTGGGTGGATTGTTCTCCCAGTCAGCCAGGGTCTCTTTTTATGTAATGTAGTTTTCTTGTTATCAATAAATCACCTAGAACCATCAAGGAGTCCGGCGGCCTCGAAATTGGATAAACAAATAAATAAATGTTCTGATTTGGCCCTGAGCAGGGGATGGACTGAAAGGCCTACATGGGCCCCTTCCAGTTCTATGGTTCTGTAAAAGTAAGCTGTTTCCCCGGATTAACATGGGAAAACATACAGTTGAAACTTTTTGTTAGTTTTTCAGCACAATGGAATGAGATTTGGAGGCGAGTTAGAAGGTCAGGAAAGGATAAAACAATATCAATTTTCACTGTAATTGGGGTAGGGGTTTTGGAGGTATGTGCTTTCAAGATGTTTTTTTTTTCAGTTAGAAAAGAGATCCAGTGTTCTAGGTGGGGTAGACTTTCTGACAGCAATTAATTAAAATGAGCAAAGAGGAAGGAGTCGTCAAGTTATGACATGAAAGCAGCTGGCAGACAAAAAATGGCCGTATGAAAAGATTTTACGAAGGAAAAAAAGTTGATTATGTTTCTTGTTGAAGGCTCTGTAAAAGCTTATCTCTTGATGAGGTATCATGTGAGATTTAGCCTGAGGGAAAAAAAGTCTAGGAAGTCACCATGACAAAGAGAGATGGGAAACAGAAGCACTTAGAGGATCTTAGGCAGATTTCCCCCCTTCCAAAATCTGGAGTCTTTTTTTGGCTTCAGGAACTAATCTCTTGGGATTAAAAAAAAAGTCTTGCACAGCAGCTGGTATTTGGGTTTTTCCCATCAGAAAGTGAAAACGAAAACAATCTGAGCATTGTATTTTCTTTTATTTCCCCCCCCCCGATTTTATGGACAACGAACTCTACATAAGAGAAAAAGAGCAGAGTAGAATTCAGACCGCTTGGTCCCCTAAAAGGGATTGCTTTGGACCCAAGTGCCTTAATGGGGAACTGTCTTTCCTTAGTCCCAGGTAATAGACCTAACATCTGTGTGCACGTGTGTGTGTGTGTGTGTGTGTGTGAGAGAGGATCTAATCAGGGTGGATCCATATGTTTGTTTGTGTGTGTGTGTGTTTCAGCTCTCCACTGCTGTTGCATCTGTGTATTTGTGTGTCCTGGGAAGCCCAGAGAAGCCCGCAGATGCTGTGCTCTGAGTGACATGACCAGCAGAGGAGGAGGTGGGGCTTAGAATGGAGCAGTGCAGCATTCTGAGCTGTTGTCCAATTGCCTCTCCTGTAGCAATGAAGAGGGGAGATTTTTTTCTCTGCAGCTTCTGATTGGATCCACCCCATTCTCAAACTCAGTCGCAGAGGGAGGTGAGCCACCAGCAGATCTTTCAAATAAGCAAGGCATGATGTGTCAACACCATCAACTGGTACCGGTCTCTTTCTTGAATTCCCAACCAATGTAATGTGCAGCAATGACAAGTACCAGGACTAAATAAGGAAGGGCCAGAATAGTATGAACACCAGCATTTTGGACACAAATCAGAGTGGCCAACAGGCTGCTACAATAATCCAAGCATGGCACAACCAAGAACTTGGCTGTCTCTGTAGTAAGGAACAAATGGATTTTGCAAATGTTCATTAAATGGAAATAACAGATTTTAACTGTTTTTTTTTAAATAAAGGTTTTTAAGATAGCTGTCATTCATTTGGACTCCTAGGTTCCTCATGATTGGGAAGATCCTAAACTTGAGGCCTGGAAACTCAAAGTAAGCAATGGGAAGGGGAGGGGCAGGATGATCAGGGTGGAGTACAATAATCTCTTTTTTATCCATGTTCAGTTTAAGATGGTGGGGAGCACTTCCAATCCAAAATGCTGTCTGAGCAGTGGGAAAGAGATCTCCACATCAAGACAGATGAATAGTTATGAAAATTGTCAGTGTATATGTGGTAGTTAAACTTGGAATACAGAATCAGAAAGCTAAGGGGAAAAGTATATAAAAAGAAGAATAAGGGGCGTTGTAGTGAAACCTGAGGAATTCTTATTGACAACAGGAAAGCTCAGGAAAAGGAACCATTCCACAGAATCAAGACTATCCTGTGAGAGAGATAAGCCTGAATCCACTAAAATGCCCTATCTATAATGCCAAAGGAACTCAATTGTGACAGTAATCTGTGGTGGTCCAAAGTGTTAAAAGCAGCAGATAGATAGCCGGAGTACTAACAAAGAATTAACACAACCCAAGGCAGATGCCATAGAGCATCCCAGTGAAACCTGACTGGAGTGGGTCCAGAAGATTATTGGTAGAAAGGTGAAGGGAGAACTGAGAGAAAGCTGTTCTTCCAAGAATTTTGAAAAAGGAACAAGAGATACTATACTGGGTAGAAGTTGGAATAAACAGAAGGATCAAGGGAAGAGTCTTTAAACAAATAAGCATGTTTCCAGGCTTGTGGAAAAGATCAATGGAAACAGAACAAACTTTTAACAAAAGATAGAAGAGAAAGGGAAGATGAAGCAAGGAAGCAAGGAAAAGGATCAGAATGACTGGTAGTGTAAGGAGTCTCAGAGATCACTTTTTTTCACCTGTTCTCAATCTGGAGACAAGGAAAATTCCAGCGTTAAATAACTAGAATTACCACATTCAACACTAGAAACCAACATTGAAACTGAAACTTGAATCACCTTCATTTTTGATACAGAATAATTACCCAAATCATCAGCTTTAAGCAAAGAGGAACATTCCTTAGCAGTGGTCTGTAAAGGTAGAGATAGAAGCAATCGAAACGTAACAGATAACTGTTTGGGAAGCTTTGCTTGAGTGGATATTAAATTTTGATAGCAATATTTTTTTGCCAGCTCCAATAAAATATACAGACACAGTGGAGTCCACGGGAGGAGGGCAACCATGCCAAAATGGAAGGTGTGACTGGGTAATCAAAGCCCTTTTCCTTTTTACATGTGTACAATTTGCGCGGCACACTTTAAGAGAGATTGCCTTGTCACGCTCGCCATTTTGAAGCTGTTGACAGTCTCTGCAGACCCCCCTGTGGAAAGGGCTTGTTGGAAAGATTCCCACTTATCATTATAAGGGTGTTTCCCATAATCTTCTTTCCAATTTCCAAACTTGACTATGAATGTTACACAACTTGTTAACTCAGATGGATCTTTCTATGGGGAGTTACTTTTTCTTCTGTTGGAGCTTTTGGTGGGTTAGAAAGAATAAAAATCTTTGTAGACAAAGAAGTGGTTGGATTGCAATGGTTAAGGCCAACTATTCCTTCTCTTTACACCATTTTTACATAATACAGTCATGAAAGTTATTGGCTGTTCTGGTGACACTCTATGAATTATGTTTCTTTAAAGCCAAGATTCAGAAACAGAATGAGTTCATACTTGTTTGTTTTGCCCTGGGTTGTGTGAAAATCTGTTCCAAATCACTCTGCCTCGTTTTGTGTCCTGGGCTTCAGCCAAACGCCTTGCACACTACCTTTTATCTGTCCACTAATCTATTGAGAGGAACCCCCCTTCTATTTATTGTCTATTTACTGTCCCAACACCAGCCATATTTTTCCTCCCCACCCCCTCCGCACTAGGGAGTCCCAAATGCTAAAACTTTCCTTTTGTGATTTTAAGTTAAGTGCCCTTTTTGGCACACAAGGGCACTACCAGCTTCCCTATTCTTCCTATCAAACCCACTTGAGTTTTTGAGGGACACATGATGCTGCTTCCATCCCATGCCCATCCCACTGCTGAATCAGCCAAGAGCTCTCCTAGTTGTTCCAAATTCTTCGCCTGACATAAAAGATGAACAATCTAGGTTGCTCTGGGGACAAGCTTGATGATAATGCAGTTAGCAACTGTGATCTCCTCAGCTCCAGTTGGCCTGGCAAGTTGCTATGCTTCCATGGCCATTTTGAATTTGGCCATGGAAGACCAGACACCTGGGTTTTTTCTTGTTACACTATCAAACTTCCAGTATATTGATAGATCTGTCAGCCAGGAATCCTGTTATTTGGTGTGGGTGTTACGTTTTACGTGCTTGTGTCCAATTTAAAATCTTTAACTGGTACACGCTTCCACAGCCAGATTTTCTTTGGAAGAACTCAACATCTTCTCCCACCCCCCAAGTCTATGTGAGGGATCCGAAGGAAACACACGCAGAGAAGTCCAAACCAGAGAGCTCTCGGTGCCTCTGGATGTCTTTCCCTTTCTTCCTTCTGAATCATTTTTGACTGGGCAAAGAGCCTCCTCTCTCCCCCACCCATCCCCATTCCACAATTGTATACTGTATATGTGTGTATGCATTACATCCTTTCTGTATTTTATGATCTCCCCAGCACACACACAAATATGTAGCACTTTTATCTTTATTTGTTTAGGGATTTTTTTTTCTCAAACTGGATACTCCAAAATCCTGCCAACTTAATTGAAAAATTACTCAGTTGTCTTTTTATTTATTACAGCATTCATATTGTCTGAAATAACCTTGAATTCATCCTCTGTCGTGTGTAGATGCAGAAATAACACGCCGAGGCCGGGAATCTAGTCTCTAGTGTTTATTGCATACCTACAAGCAGAAATCCTGCTAAACTAACAGTGCCTGAAGATTCCCAAGTATATCAGCTCAACCTAGGGCGGAGCTTTCTTCTGACGTTTGGGGAAATAGGCTAGGCTCTCTGAGCTGCGTGCTCGCTTCTTATCCAGTGCTCCGCCCTCCTCTCTGCTTCCCCTGACACCACCCCCCTCTCCATCCAAAAACTCCATAGCAACTCCCTCCCCCCTTTCGTCCTTGGTGTCGGGTAGGATCCCGTGTGAAAATGTGTCCATCTGCTCCTCCTCCACCTCCTCCTCCTGGGAGCTGGGCAGTGAAGGGAGGTCATCCAGGAAAGGAATGTCGGGGGAAGGCTCGTGTCTCTGTTTGATCTGATAGCCCGGGTGCAGCTGGCCTCTCCTGAAAAACAGCTAAATCATTAGAAAGGTTCTCCCTCCCCCCTCCTGGGAGCTGGCAACCAGAGGTGGAGGGATGCGAATCCACCTCTTCCCCCCTCGCTGGGTTTGGCGGAGGGAGCAGGAATGGTTGCTGGCAACTTACGAAATTCTCAGGCTGGTCGGCTTCGTCGTCTTCAGCTGGGGGCTGTAGCTCTGGGAGTCGAGCTGGTCGAGGCTTGTGAGGGAAAATCTGATGAAACCTATGCACTAGGAAGGGTGCGTGAACATCTTTGGCATTTTCCCAGGAGCGCTCTGTCTGAGAATACCCCTTCCAGTGTATTAAATACTGAATTCCCCTGCCCCTCCTTCTGGAGTCCAAAATCTCTTGCACTTCGTACTCTGGTTCCCCTTGGACAAGTACCAGAGGTGGGGGGGTGGTATGCGACCGCAAGGCACTTGGAGGGGAATCTTTGACTAACAAGGACTTGTGAAACACCGGGTGAATCCTCATGGAGTGTGGAAGCTGCAAACGATAAGCCACAGGGTTTATTTGCTGTATCACCTGAAAAGTGCCAAGAAACTTAGAGTCCAGCTTCTTGCAAGGTCTGTTAGTGGGTAGAAACTTTGTAGAGAGCCAGACCTTGTCTCCTGGTGATATGGGGGGTCCTTCCTGTCTGTGTTCATCTGCGTTCCGTTTATAGGCTGCCTTTGCCAGCTAAAGCTGCTCTGCTAACAGCTGATGGGCTGCCTGTCTTTCTGCCAGGAAATCCGTGGCTGCAGGCACAGCTGTTTGTTGTGAGGAAAGGGGCAACACTCTCGGGTTTGTGCCATAGAGAGCCTGGAAAGGGGACATCTTGGTTGAGGAATGTACTGCATTGTTGTAAGCGAACTCTGCCATGGGGAGAAGTTCTGGCCAATTGTCCTGCCGGTAGTTAATGTAACATCTGAGATATTGCTGCAATAACTGGTTAGTTTTCTCAGCTTCGCCATTACTGCAAGGATGATTCGCAGAGGACAAGTGTATTTTGACCCCCAACGTCTGGAAAAGCGCCCCCCAGAACCTGGAAGTAAATTGCGAACCGCGATCTGAGATCAAGTGGTTAACCATACCTCTATATCGGAAGACATTGTCCAAAAAGAGCTGTGCTGTAGCTTGCGCTGTTGGTAGGCCCTTGCAGGGAATGAAATGCGCTATTTTTGTAAAGCAGTCTGCCACCACCAGGATGGAAGTGAAACCCTGTGCCTGTGGCAAGTCGGTGATAAAATCCATGGAGACAGTGTCCCAAGGTTGGGGGTGTGTGGGCAGGGGCTGCAAAAGGCCTGCTGGTTTCCCTGCAACCGTTTTAGCGCGTCTACACACGTGGCAAGAGGCCACGTAAGTCTTGATGTGTGCTGCCATCTTGGGCCACCAGTAGTCTCTGAGTGTTCTGTGCAGCGTTTTGAACACCCCCCCGTGTCCTGCCGTTGGGCTATCATGACAGAGCTGTAATACTTCTTCCCTCAGGGTCTTGGGAACATAAAGCCGCCCACTATGCCAAAGGGTCCCTGCCTCCGCTGTGAAAGGGGATGGTGTACCATGCTGGGCCCCCTGGAGGTCATCCAGCCTAGCCCGTGCGTAGGGGTCTTGTTGCTGCTGCGCCTTGATTCTTACAAGGAGATCGTCTACTAGTCTGACTGCTGCCAAGTTCTCTACTTGGACCCCTTCGGGAGGCTTCTCAAAATTTTGAGGGTGCAAGATCGTGGCTTTGGTGGCTTGGTCAGGTTCTGCAATGTCCTGCGGCTGCCTAGACAACGCGTCAGCCAGCTTGTTTTGTTTGCCTGGCAAATACGAGATGACGTAATCGAAGCGTGAAAAAAATTGACTCCATCTGACCTGACGGGGGTTGAGGGATCCCGAGCTCTGCAACAGCGCTAAGTTTTTATGGTCTGTGTAAACCTTGATTGGCAAAGCTGCTCCCTCTAACCAATGCCTCCATTCTTGAAAGGCTGATTTTATGGCAAGCAGTTCCTTGTTGAAGACATCGTAATTCCTCTCTGCTGGTGACAGCGTGCGAGAGAAATAGGCACAGGGTAATAAATCTTCCCCCCTTTCGTCCGCCGCTTGGAGCAAAATGGCGGCGACGGCAAAGTTAGAGGCGTCGCACTGGACGTGGAACTGTTTTGAAGGGTTCGGGTGCCTCAGGAGTGGTGGGGAGGTAAACAGCTGTTTAAATTCTTGAAAGGCCACTTGCTGCTGTTCCCCCCCAGCAAAAGCGTCTGTTTTTCTTTAAAAGCTGAGTAAGGGGACGCGCTTTCTCCGCATATGAGGCAATGAACTTGTGAAGGAAATTCGCATACCCCAGAAATTGTTGGCGCTCCTTGACGTTACGGGGAGGCTTCCATGACATAATTGCTTGGACCTTTGCAGGATCCACGGCTACGCCTTCTGTGGAAATCCTGTATCCCAGATAGTCTAATTTCGTTAAGTCAAAGGCGCACTTTTCTAACTTCGCAAACAGCTTGTTCTCTCTTAATCTCTGCAGAACATTACGCACATGGGTAATGTGGGAGGTGGGGTCCTCAGAATAAATCAGAATGTCATCAAGATACACAATGACATATTTATCTAACAAGTCTGAGAAAATGTGGTTCATGAACCTGGAAAATACTGCCCCACAATTACTTAGTCCAAAAGGCATGACTAAATACTCAAACTTACCATATCTGGTGTTAAAAGCCGTTAAGTATTCATGGCCTGGCTTTATTCTGATCAAATTGTAGGCATTCCTGAGGTCTAGCTTGGTAAAAATACGAGCCTTTTGCAGGCGATCTAGCAACTCCGATATCACTGGAAGAGGGTAGTGGTCTCTAACGGTGACTGCGTTGAGTGCGCTGTAGTCATGCACCGTGCGCATGGGGGGTCCCTTATCGCCAGCCTGTGCCGCCGGGGCGAAAGGATCGGGCTTTTTAGGCACGAAGAAGGTAGGGGCAGATGCCGGTGATGTCGATGGCCGAATGAAACCCTTTTTTAGGTTGGTATCCAAATATTCCTTCAGTATAGCTAGCTCCTTTGGGGACATTGTATAATGCCGTGCCGCTGGGATCTTGGCTCCAGGCTTCAAATCTATTGTACAGTCGAAAGATCTATTGGGGGGCAACACTGTGGCCTCTTGCTCTCCGAAGATGTCTGCATAATCTCCATACTTTGTTGGTAGGGGAGCCTTCCCTGCTTCCCGGCTTGCAGCTGCCGGTTGGGCTTGGGTAATGCCCTGCAATTTGTGGTGCCGACAGTCTTGAGAGGGAAAGGAAACTGCTCCGGTCATCCAGTCCAAATTGGGGTTGTGAAGTCTCAACCAAGGTGCCCCGAGAATGACTGGGACTTGCAAGGAAGCAGTAACGTACAGTTGGATCCACTCCATGTGATCTGCGATGGATAGCTGAATTGGCAGGGTGCAACGTTCGATCGCACCTGCCTTGAGAGGTTGCCCGTCGATGGTTTCAACCTGCATGGGGCTTGGTAGTGCAATAGTTGAAATGTGAAACTTTTCCACCGCTTCCCCATCTATAAAATTGGTTGTCGCCCCGGAATCAATCATAACATTTACTGGTAATAGTTGCTTGGAATCTGTAGTCAGCGTGGCTGGAACAATATAAAAATCTTGGTTGTGATCTGCCGTCTGAGCCCTTCTTAATTGCTGGATGGCCTCCCTAAGGGGCTCTGACAAGGGGGGCCGTTGGAGTTTAACTGATGAGAAGAAGCGGCTGGTATGTGGGCCTGCTCTGTGCCTTGGGTTGTAAATCTTACCGGGGTTGCCTGGCGTCTGGTCGGGCACACCCTTGCAATGTGCCCTGGCCCCCCGCAATAAAAACAAAGTGCATTGTCCCTTCTCCTTTGCCTCTCGGCTTCAGAGAGCCCCCTTCTTGTGGCCCCTATCTGCATGGGTTCTTCTGCGCTCAGGGGAACAAACGTGTTAGAGGGGGTAGCAAAACCTGGAAAAGCCGGTCGGGTTCCTGCCCTGTTTCTCCCTGGCCGAAGCTGCTTTAACTCCTCCAATCGAGCATCTATGGCGACTGTTAACTGGTATAGGTCTTCCAATGTAGCTGGAGTGCCCTGCCGCACTAACTCCGTCTTAATCTCTTCGTCCAGTCCTTGTTTAAACTGATCCTTCAATGCCACCTCATTCCAACCCAAATCTCCTGCCAGCAGTTTGAAATCTGTGATGTACGCTCCTACTCTCCTGTTCCCCTGTCGGAGCCGTCGGATCTCTCGGCTGGCAGTGACTTCTCTGATTGGATCATCAAAATGGGCTCTGAAATGGGCCATAAAATTCTGGTAGTTGTCCAGAATTGGGTCGTTAGCTTCCACCATGGGGATGGACCATCTTGCGGCTGAGCCTTTCAGCAAACTTAAAATGTGACTCTGGACCTCTCCATCGGGAACTCGGCTGGTCTGCTGTCGAAAAACATGGTGCACTGGGCGACGAAGGTCCTGAGCTGTGCCGTCTCTCCCCCAAATTTCTCTGGTAAACACCCTGGGGATCGCAGAACGACTGGTGGGGGTGGTGCCACTGGTGCTGGCTGCTGTGCCCCTGGAGCTGGTTGTTGCATCTGCTGAAGCATTGCTGCCTGTAAGTTATTAATCTGGTTGTCGACTTGTTGCTGGTGTTGTGTCAAGGCCGCTGCTAGCTGGATTATGGCCTGCTGCAATTCCTGTGTCTGAGAAGCCATTCTCCTGGTTTATGTGTTCCTCCCTCTTTCGATGGGAGTTTTGGTTTAGCAGGATTGATGTCGTGTGTAGATGCAGAAATAACACGCCGAGGCCGGGAATCTAGTCTCTAGTGTTTATTGCATACCTACAAGCAGAAATCCTGCTAAACTAAACAGTGCCTGAAGATTCCCAAGTATATCAGCTCAACCTAGGGCAGAGCTTTCTTCTGATGTTTGGGGAAATAGGCTAGGCTCTCTGAGCTGCGTGCTCGCTTCTTATCTATCGCCCAGCCCTCTTCTCTGCTCTCCCTGACATCCTCTCTTGTAAGACAATGTTTTTACTGTAATATTCTGTGCCTCTCTCTCACACACATACACAAGGCTGCAGATTAGAAATGTACAAAGCTTCTCATTTAAATGAGGAAACAGAATTTCAAGTTGATATACTTTTTATTTCAGATATAACTGTACTTATGAAATGTACATTGTACGTAATTAAAGCAAAAATGAAATATGTGAAATATTAACGACTCTGCACGGCAGAGAATCTATATGAAGAATTTTTAGCTGGTGCAATTCAATACTAGTTTAACTATATCGTGAAGGACGTGCTTGTACATATATGTGTGTTTTGTATGTGCAAGTGTGTGTATGTATTTCATCCCTGTTCCCTTAAACCAATTGATTAATACCGAAAGCAATTTATCACTTCAATGACTGTGGAAGACAGGCTGCATACTAAGATAAGGACCTAGGAATCAATCATGCCCAGTGCCACACCTTTTGAGATTTAATCTTTGGAATACATTCAATTTCACTGCAGCAGTACTTAATAGCCCTGCCAAATGGAGATATGCCAGCTCCAACCACAGTCCACAGCCACTTCCTCCAATTACTTTTCACAGTCCACTTTTACATTTATGCATTAGGTGGCAGTCCTTGTGGTTTATGAAAGGTAGTTTCCGCATAATTATTTATGCATTGCTGACATTTGATGATTAAATTCATTTGGACTAAATTCTAATTTCTAGTTTCATGTGAAAGTCCCATTCATATTTTATCACTGTATATTACTCAAAATTATTCTGAAGGCACCAGACCCAAGTGATAAGTATCCTATTTTTTTTTTAAAAAGGAAAGGAAAATAAAGAGAAAACTAAGAGAATGAAAAGATAAAAAGAAAGGAAAACAGTTTCCATAGACTTTAGTAAAAATTACTTACATACAACACTACTTAGGCTAATAGACTTGCCAACAAGTAGCAGTTGGCCACCTTATGGCTCAGATTCTGGAAAAACAGCTCAATCTTAGTAAGGAGGCAGGAGGCCTGGGTGGATTTGTACTCTGAATGTTTTTAAGGCATTAACCCAGCTTCAAGAATGTACCCAATGGGCTCTGTCCCAGACTGCTTGGGGATTCTGGCATTTGTAGATCAGCAGAGAATGGCTTCTACAATACTAGCTGAATGCTTGAGAAAGTGTATTTCTGAAATAATACCATATAGACCAAACAGGTTATACTCCCAAGAGGAAAATGAAGGACAACACAGGATTTAGAATAAATGCACTAAAATACACCCTCAACAACAACAAAAAAGGCAGCAATAATATTTTTTAGCTGCAGAAACAGCTTTAACACTTGGGAGTGGCCTTTCTTATTAGCAGTTTTAAACAAAGTGAATCTAGGAGAAGAATTTAAAACTTGGATGGAGAGCATATATCAATGGCAAATAGCAAAGGTCACAACAAATGGAACACTCTCCACAAGTTTTCCAATAAGCAAAGGCACCAGGGAAGGGTGTCCACCCTCCTCTCTCTTTATTTGTAGTGGCTTTAGAAGTCTTAGAGGACAAGATTCAGCTAGACAAACAAATACTTGGGAATTAAGATTCAGGGAGAGAAATACAAGTTGAAATGCTATGTAGACAATGTAGTATTAACCATTATGCAACCACAGAGCGCTAGAAGACTCTCATGGTAGATCGGAAAGGCTGGCATGGGGTATCACAAGCCAGATTTTCCCTTCAGAGTTTTTGACTAGGCTTCCTAACTAAAGGAGAAATACATGCCACACTGAATGAGACATAAAAAATAGGTCTCTCTTAGTTGTTTTTTCTTTAATAGAACGCTGCAACACATTTCAAATATAGCACCATGCACAACTAATTCAGATATGAAGCACTGAACTCTCAGCCCACATTTTGAAAATAGCCTTCCTTTTTTTTTAAATGTTAATGGAATAGTTGTACATCTCTCTTGAAATATATTAACATTTTTCTTAAACTCTAACACTTTTCCTTAAATATTAATTTCCTTTATATTTAGATTTTTGTTTTAAAAAACAGAGTGGAAAGAATCAAGATTCGACATAGATTGCTCTGAATCCCGAAGTGTCTCCTCTCAAAAGACCAAGGGAATGAGGTACAGGGGGGAAAAAAGTCTCAAAAATATATTTTTCCATTATTTCAGTAAAGTGCTTCTCCTTGGTTATTTTAATAACCCCACCATCACTTCACTGATATCCCAGAGTTTTCTTGCAACCAGGTCATCCATGGCCTTGGGCAACAATTGCTCCTCTTTGCAGTCTCCAAAATATTTCCCAGATACACCCACTACTTCGGGAGAAGATGCCAGATAAACAGAAGTCTGGGCTCCTTCTGATGGAGATTTGAAGAATGCCCAAGATACCAAATTGAAAAGGGGCTTGGCTAATAAAGGAATATGGATGTACCTACCTAGATTTGTTCTGACAATACCAGGATGTAATACATTCACAGTGACACCTGTGTTTTCTATGCGTCGGGCTAACTCCCTTGTAAACATTATGTTGGCCAGTTTACTTCGGCTATAGGCAAAGCTTTTGTTATAACATAGCTCACTGTTTAAGTCATCAAAGTTGATTTCTCCATATTTGTAAAGCTTGGAGGACACCACTACAATCCTGCTAGGAGCAGAACTTTTTAGAAGACCAAGGAGAAGATTTGTGAGCAAAAAGTGACCTAAGTGATTGACACCAAACTGCATCTCAAAACCATCCTCTGTCTTCATATAAGGACACTGGAATATCCCAGCATTGTTGATCAGGACATCCAGCCTCGGCTCTTCCTGTACCAAAAGAAAAGAAAGAAAAAAAGAGGGGCAAGTCCGACATATGAATATAATATGAAAATTGTTCATATCTTTGTTCAAAATGTGAGATATTAAAAATCTTGTCTTCTAAAGTACAAATAGTGAAAGATTAAGTTAATATTCCATGTTCACAAAGCATCTTTGATTATCCTATTTTTTATATTCTACTTGCACAATTTTGAAAGGCTCAAACTTAAATAGTTCCTGAGAAAAAATGAAGTGTGTCTAAAGAAAGCCATGCACCACAACACAAATGTAACACATCCAGTCCTCGCCACTTCCTTCATGATTACCTGATTCTTGTGCACTTCTTTAAAAAACGTTATATTTATTTGTTAGAATTACATTGCACCTTTTCTTCAGCAACCTGCATGGGGATCTCCATCTTAGTCCCACAGCAGCAACCCTGTGAGATTGGCTGGGCTGAGAAAGAGGGACTGTCTCAAAGTCACCCAGTGAGTTTCCATGGATGAAGACAGTTTAGAACCTGTGCTTCTCCTGCTGGCTGTAGGAACTAGCACATGGGTTAGGAATGTGTGACCATCTGGTTGTTACAATTCTCAGGAACCCCAGCCACTATGGGCATGATGAGGTGTATGATGTGCTGTAGTGAAGCAACACTTATGAGGGTCACAAGTTTCTGACTGCCCAGCATTTCTCCCTATCAGCTGTGCCAATTAGGGCCAGGAAGAGTTACAGTAGAGCAACCATTGGAAGCGGGCACAAGTTCCCTATTTCTGCAACAGGATAAAATCTATTAGCTGAACTTCTATCACAAGCAATGGCAAACCCAACACTGCCCACATATCTATTTGCTAAGTATTTTTGTAATTCTCTTCATATGCCGCGGACATCAAAACATTCCTACATCTTAGTGTGACACAGTCTTCTCTGCATTTGATTAAGATAATTTGATAAAAAATCACTCCCCTCTGTTTCTTAAGATATAAACATAATTTACATCTCACAATTTGTATACAAAAGAAGCCAAGAAGCCTGAATGACCAGCATATCTACCTCATCTACCTAGTTTTAAATCAACAGATGATTGTGCCTGTCTTAATTTTATAGTATCAAAGTGGCACTTGAGGTTATGGGTCATTCAATTATACAAGGTCTTCTTCTCAGCTAGTCTGCGTTTCAGGTCTCACATCCTGTCCTCGCCACTCAAAACACTCTGCACTGCTAATATAAATGCTGGAAAGGCTATATGCTACCATACAGCTTGCAGAAATAGCAACCTTAACTCCTCACTGCAGGAATGTTCAGGTCTCTATATAAAATGTAGGCAGTACAGGGGCCTCAAATGCCATTTTGAAAAAGACAGCAAAAGAAAATTGGGAGAACACTCACCAAGTACAGATGGGCTTTTGGTTGTTTTTGTTTTTTCAGCAATGTCTGAAAAAACTAGTCTCTTGATGGTGCATACTCCCAGTGGAAAATAACAACCAGTTTTAGCCTACCAACATGCATACCCATAATGCAACTTATGTGTTGATGTTCTTTTCCACATCTGCTGCATATTAATTCTCACAAGCTGAAGTGGTTTCTCTGGAGATGCAAGGGGAAGGATCTGAGACCTCTGTCTACATGTGCAAAGCATACACTCTGTCTCTGAGCAATCCACACACACCCTTCCTTATTGCAGCTCATGGGGGGGGGTGAGGATAAACAATGCTCATTTTGCATTGATAAAGGCTGGGTAAAATCTGGATCCTTAAAACCCAACACAAAGGATCCTCCTGATTTCATGATTTTTATATAACATCTACCAGAATCCAATATTAAACAGTAGATCAGTTGTGTTGTTGCATAGTGCATTTTAACAATCATGGATCTGACCATTTTTGGCATCATCATGCCGCAAAAATATTTATCTAAAGAATGGATCCTCTTAATTTTGTATGATTTTTACTTGGAATCCATATGCAACTATCACATTACAGATCACATCCATTTACAAGCAATGAGTCATCCCAATCATGGAGCTGACTGTTTTAAGTACCACCTGTAAGAGATGCTTCACATGCTATTAGGGTTTCCAGCAGCTGTTTTCAAAAGTCAACAGGTGTAGACAAGTCTCCTCTCCTTTATGTAGGAGGCAAACAAGGGGGAAAAAAAGCAGAACTTGTTTATATTTTGCCTATGTATAGACTTCTCATTTGAAAGCACTCACTGAAATTACTGAATTGTTATTTAACCTGTATTATTAATAGGGGCGCGATGGCTCAGTGGTTAAGATACCAGGCTTGTCGATCAGAAGGTTGGCGGTTTGAATCCAGAGCGCCATGTGACAGAGTGAGCTCCTGCACTCGCCCCAGCTTTTGCCAAGCTAGCAATTTGAAAGCATGCAAATGCAAGTAGATAAATAGGTACCACTTCGGTGGGATGGTAACAGCATTCCGTGCGTGTCATGCCGGCCACATGACTGCGGAAGCGTCTTTGGACAGCACTGGCTCTTCGGCTAACAAACGGAGATGAGCACCGCCCCCTAGAGTCCGACACGACTGTGCAGGGGAAAACCTTTACCTTTACTATTTAACCTACTTCTTAATAAATCTTACTAAACAGAACATAGGCACTTGTTCTTAGGACTAACTGCTTCAGCTACAGGCTTCTACTAGAAGCCAGACATGATCAAGAGGTTCTGTATTTAGAATCCATGTTTTTCTGTCATGGCTGAGCCTAAAATGGCCTGATCTACTTGAGGGTGCATTAGGTTTTACAGACATAATCTATTATTTGATGATGGCTTCAGGTGAATGAAGGTGCAAAAATGTAGTTCTAAGGCATGGGCCCTCATAAATCCACACATTTTCCCATATGATTCTCATGAAAACTCCATCACACTGAATGCAATGTCTACATGCAATGAACCATCACACATATGGATCTGAAATTCTCAACCCCACAATGACACACTAACCTTTGGAACTGTATTTATGACTCACTGAGTACAGATGGATGTAATCTGTGATTTGACAGCTTTAAGTGCAGCTCATGTAAAATCAGACAAAAAACTGAGGTTCTATACTTTGAATACACATTTTTGTACCACAGAGTCACATCATTACAATGTGGTTTGTGACTTAATGGTGGTTTCAGGTGGATCGTATCACATGGATTTGTAATGATCCATACTGCCAAAAATTGTCACATCATGGCCGTTAGGGTTCAATGTATGTAGGGAGATGTGTTCTATTATCTGAGTGTGGTTTCATGTGGCTAACATGTTTTTGTGTCACAGCAGTGTCAACAGTGTGAGATCACTGTTGGCTCACAGCTTGCACATGAACGTGATCTTTAATGGGATGTGGCCTCATATGGATTCCATGTAAAAAAATCATGTGGATCATTCATTCATTGATCATATTTATATAGCCACCCATCTCACGAAAGTGACTCTGGGCGGTGTACAAAATAGATCTATGATGATTATGCCTCAGACTTACAGTATGTCTTTGTTCCATGCTGCCAGAACCTGCATATGATATTCATGACAGTGATGGCTTGCTTGTGCAGATGGACATGCTCATGATTTTATGAGGATTACATGAAAAAATTATGAGGATCCACAAGGGTGAGATTCAAGTATACATGCATCAAATGCCTCCCAAATTTTCAGATCTGTGACAGATAGTGCATGGAGGTGATATGGTTTGACTTTGCTATGCTCATAATTGATCCTATGTAAAAATCATGCAAATGAAGAAGAGCCATTCTCCAGATTTCTACTTTTACAGTACGGCAGTGCCAAAAATAATCAGAGACATAACTGTTAGGAAAGACGATAAAGCCTATGTAAAAGTGATGTGAAATCAAGAGGTTCTGTATTTAGAACCCATGTTTTTCTGTCATGACTGAGCCTAAAATGGCCTGGTCTACTTGAGGGTGCACTAGGTTTTACAGACGTAATCTATTATTCGATGATGGCTTCAGGTGAATCCCTTGTAAAAACCCGTATCAAATGAGAAGATCCGTGTTTCGTTTCAAGGGCTGCAATGCAGACCCTGACCAGCATAAACTGCTGCGGAAGGAGCGTTGCTGCCTCGGGCCCTGTGCCAGAATGCAAAGGACGAGGGGCCTCTTTACCTTCCAGGCTCACAAGGCGTTCAAGCGGGATCCTGTCCGTCACACGCACGAGGGATTCCAGGAGCCCCTTTATGTCAGAGGAAGCGACTTTTGCATCCCCCTCCCTCTTTTCCTGCCGCAGGGCGAGTCCCCCGGGGGTGAAATTCCTCCCCCCTTCGCTCCCACCCGCCCGTACCTGTAGCACCTGCTGGCAGAAGCTGCGCACGGAACGGAGCGAAGCCAGGTCGAGCTCGTGCACCACCAGCTCCCCGCGGCACTCGCCCCCGCCGCGCGAGCAGAGGCCCAGCTCGGCGCGGAGCTCTCGGGCAGCCTCCTCCGCGCGGCCGGAGTCCCGGCAGGCCATGATGACCCTCGCGCCTTGCCGTAGCAGCTCGGCCGCCGTGGCCCGCCCCAAGCCGCTGTTGGCTCCGGTGATGATCGCAGTCTTGCCCTCCATGGCGCCGCCGGCGGGCATCTTCAGCGCAACTTTTCCGGCCACGGAACAGAAGCACCGCGCGATGAGAAGCAGCCCTCCCCCCAGAGCGGCGGCCAGGAGGATCCCAGCCGCGGCCATCGCCTAGAGCCCCAGGCTGGACGGGATTGGGCGCGAGCTGGGCCGACTGAGGGATCACCCGGAGTTACGACCCAATGACATCGCGCTGCGGGCGGGGGGCAAGAAACCTCGGGAGTTGGATGGGTAGGCCGGTTCGTTTCGCTTGGCGTTCTGGGAAATGTAGTTAGCAGGCGCGAAGCCGGAATTCGATTTTTATCTGTCGCTCACTCTGCCCCATCCTGATTGGCTTTTTCTTTTTTACATTTAATCTTATTGTGGTTGATCGCACAGTCAGCCAGATGTTTAGACTGGATTTGGCATTTTTGTCCACCTATCGAGTTCTTCCCAAGGATCTGGGATAGGCAGACGTTGTTTAATATTATTAAATCGCAGGATGTAAGCTGTTCTAAGTAAAGCTGCCTTTTGCAATTGACTGATGGAGATTTTGTCAATGCCAATGGTATTCAAGTGGTGCTCCAGATGTTTTGGAATTGCACCCAAGGCGCCTATTACTATTGGTACTATCTTTGCTTTCTTTTGCCACAGTCGTTCTACTTCTATTGCAGGTCTTTATATTGTGTGATTTTCTCCAGTTCTTTCTCTTCTATTCTGCTGTCTCTAGGTATTGCAATGTCCACTATCCAGACTTTTTAAATTATTTTTATTAAATCATTTATTTATTATTTATTATATTATTATTTATTAAATTATTAATACATAATGATTTATTATTGTATTCTGCCTTTTTATGCTTATATTTGATTGTACACGTTGGACATGGAAATAAAAAGAGCCTAAATGAATGTCATCTTGCTTAGACAGGTTGTACCGGTGCAAAAAGAAACTATTTATTTGTTAGGCTCATATACAGCACCCATTCTTTGGAGAGCTCAAGGCAGGTATCTCTTTTTTTCCCTCACAACCCTGAACGATAGGTTGAGCTGAAAGTGAGTGAGCCAAACTGGCATCAAAATCACCAGTGCAGGAAATTTATTATTATTTTATTTATTATTTAAACTTATATTACCGCTCATCTCCCCCAATCAGCTTAGCTTGGGGAAATTAATTGGCTTAGCTGAAATGTTTATGCTTTCATCAGTGTCTATTGCTATGAATGGTCCTTATAATTGGTTATTCCTTCACGCTCCACTCCCATCTGACCTGTTTAAATCTAATTCCCATCTGCTTACATTTTCCCCCTGTACCATGTGTAGAGGATAACACTTCATGTATCTGATGATCTGGACTCAGTTCTAGAGTTTATGGCATAATAAAATTATAGTGTTTAAAATTGCCTTCAGATTCTTCTTTTCTGTTTGCAGCATAAACATAGAAAGATTAAGTTGTTCACATCTTCTAGTTTCCTGTTTGATTTAGGATCTCCAGTATACTTACTTAAAGGAGAACAAATTCCAGATGTTTTGGGGTAAGGAAGGTCAGCTTAACTAGATTTACTTTTACTACCTGGGATATATTTTGTTTAATAAGTGTTGTTGGAAATTCAACCAATGATATGTGTGCATGTGTATGTACTACAAAACACTTATCTGTAATCACATCCCGTGAAACCTCATTTATTGAACTAAATTGGCAGAAAGGGCTCTATTATTGAGGAATATCTGTTGGATTGAAAAGTATGGCATCATGGAAATTTCTGTCATTTGGATGATGACATCATGAAGCAAATTACATCATTTATGTCAGGTGTGATGTCATACAAATTACTAATTGCTGCAAAAGATATAATTTGTGTGTCATAAAGGGTGTGAATAACATCATTTGCACTATTTTTCTAATGGTGCTGTCAGAGGGTGGGTCAGGATAGGACAACAATTTTAGCAGATAGACTAAAAAGAATTTTACAATAGTTCATTCATGAGGACCAATGTGGATTTCTATCTAAAATACAATTAAAAGATAATGTTAGAACAATATTGGACATTATAGAATACCTGGAACAGCATAATGAAAAACAAGTGGCACTAATTTTCTTAGATGCAGAGAAAGCCTTTGACAATCTAAATTGGTTATTTTTGCTGCCAAACAAAGCCTTTAACTCACACAGTTCCACTGTCCAGTATCTAAAACTCCTTAAATATGACACAGTCTGTTCTCCTGGTCTCTCCCTGTGTTCACAAGTCACTCCAGGATTTTCTTCCCGGTCTGCCTCCTTGTCTCAGGGCCAGAATCTCTGGACTTGCAGGCTCCACTTCATTCCACTTTTCCCAGGTGACGTCCTCTCCAGCAGCATGTCCTGCAGCATCTGCAATTAAAAAAAACCCTTCTCTGCTTTCTAATTAATTAAAACCATTAATTCCAGACTATACACATATAGAATCGCCCTCTCAGAGATCTTATAACATTTTCTGTTATTAGGCAAAATTAAAACACCTTCAAGGACACTAGACAGTTTCGTCTAGTGGTTAAGGCAATGGGCTAGAAACCAGGAGGCTGTGAGTTCTAGTCCCACCTTAGGCATGAAAGCTGGCTGGGTGACCTTGGGCCAATCGCTGTCTCTCATCCCTAGGAAGGAGCCAATGGCAAACCAGGAGACAGAGTTCTAGTCCTGCCTTAGGCATGAAAGCTGGCTGGGTGACCTTGGGCCAGTCACTCTCTCTCTCAGCCCAACTCGCCTCACAGGGTTGTTGTTGTGGGGAAAATAGGAGGAGGGAGGAGTATTAGGTATGTTCGCCACCTTGAGTTATTTATAAAAACAATAAAGGCGGGATAAAAATTTAAATAAATTCCTGCCCCTTGGGAGCCACTAGAGAGCCACCTCTGCAGAGTGCAACAATCTCCCAATCTCTAAATGGAGGAAGGCCTTCACTACACCCCATTTACTTACCCTTCCAAGGCAGATTCCATCAAACTAGTCAGAAAAATTACAACCACCCAGTATACAGAGTGGAGACTATTCTACAACGCTGAGAACTTTCTGCCATATCTCTCATTAATCTGCCTGATAGGGCCAAAGGACTTTACTTGCAGATGATTAATGAGAAAGGACAGTGACTGCAGCCATAACATATGCTACCATATTCATTAAATGATTATGACGACCTAAATGTCACATGTTCTGAAGTTTAAATTTAAAAAATATGTATGTATGTATGTATGGGGCTGCCCAGCTCAACCTCATGACTCTGGATGGTAAACAGCAAATGAGAATGTCAACAGTTTTCTTGTTTAAGTAGGAATAGTCCCATTTCATCTGTGAAATGCACATATATATTGTGCCAAATTACCATCAGTTCCACAAGAATTTTGCTGTCTGAACTTGTTATCAGCCACCATGGAAGCATAGTTGTCCTTTTGTATTTCCTGGCTGATTAGATACAGTGTTTGGTATTTAAGGGATCAAGGTTTTATCGGTGCTTGGATTCTAAATTGAGTTCCTTTAGATATCCTTCTAGATTACTCTTCCCGTAGCCTTAAGAGCAAAAAAAGTATTCCCCTATAAATAGTCATACATAAAAGCCTCTGATAGATTTTAGATGGCTAATCTTGGGTAAGTGGTACAAAGGGATCCTGCTGCAACAGGAAGTCCTAAACTGCATCACACACAGAACATAGATCAGCTATATCCAGCTTATAATAAATTTAGCTACCTTAATTGCATTCTATTGACTTTGGGTTCTACTGGACGCCACGACAGACTGTATCCAACAATGCAGTATCCAGCGGTAGGCAACATAGTATCCTTGTCCCATCTGATTTTTTAAAAAAGAATTTTATTAAATTTCAGAAAAAGATACAGAAAACAGAAAACTACAAAAAAAGAACTAAAAAGTGTGAACACACAGGAGAATTTTTAAAAAAAAAATAGAGGAGGGAGCAATGGTATTTAGTGATTTTTATGATGTGCTATGGGGTTGACTTATAGAAATAATGTGATTTTGGCTGAATAGAGTAAGGGATTGATTTTGGAAAATTGCTGTATATCCTTGATGTTTAAAGTCGGAAGTCACCCCTTTTTGTAATTTTGAATAATTTTCTCTTGTGTTTCTACACTTCTTTTTCTTCTTTGTCATTTTTTGTTTTTCTGTAGCTTTTATCTTTGCTTGAAACTTAATAAAATTCTTATTTAAAAATTCATTCCTCACAACAGACCATATACTGCCCACTATATTTGTACCTGCATTTGCATGTATTAAAGTAATCCATCTGATTTTTAAAGCTATCATCTATCATCTAGTCTGTCATCTGTGTCTGTCTGTCAATCTGCCATGCTGTAAAGCAAAGCACAAGCTTCCCATAACGCTTCTTTGCAACCTTTGTACCTTGGGGCTCACTGGCATAAGCCAGGGCATGCTGGGGGGCAAGTTCGCCTTTGGAAAGTGGGTGTTTTGTGATTGGCCGTGCCAGAGGGCGGCCATTCTGCGATGAAGAGGAAAGCCTTCCATTGCAGCCTGTGTGTGTGCGCTCACAAAAGCCCAAATGTGCCCCTAGCTCTACAGGTTGCCCACCTCTGCAACAACATAGGCAAAATCCCATAAAAACTGATATAGCTTATGGGCAATTACTGCTTGTTAATTCTGCTCTGTGTTGTACAAGTCTCATAGCGTGTCATTTCCCAACATTAAAGAAGTCGGAGCTAGGAATGTTGCCTAAAAACAAAAACGCTTTGGAGGATTTAAAGTGTTTTATTTTTTCTACAAAATGTGTATATTAAATTGTGGCCCCCAAAATAAATCACATCAATGTAGCCTTGATACAAATCCACGTGTGGGAATATTAAATTTAACAGCATATTTATGCTCAAGTTAAATGGAACTAATTTTCGGCTGGGCTCTCTTTCAGTTTGGATTTGTGGTACTTCTGTCCAATGCCATATGGTACATGTGCAGCAATAGTCCCCAGCTGCTGTGCTCCTTCGATGTGGAACATCTGATCATCAAAGAAAATGTGAGGTCTGATTTTTGCCAAGACTGGACCCTTGGGTGCGCCTGCAAGGAAGAGGGCTTCATCAATCTGCACTCCCCAGCTACGAAGAGTCTTCAGCACTCTGGCTCCAGAACTGGCAGCACTCCTGGCGGTCACCAGGTAAGTCCTGATCGGCGAGTCCAACCGTTCGTTCTTCAGGTAGAACTTCTTCTGGAGCCTTCCAAGGTCTTCCAGGAAACATTTCAAAGGACCCTAAAGGTGCAAAATAGCAAAAATACATTTAGCATATGGAGACCGAGGAGTCGGAAAGGAAAGTGGTTAAGACTCTGGGCTAGAAACCAGGAGACCGTGAGTTCTAGTCCTGCCTTAGGCATGAAAGCCAGCTGGGTGACCTTGGGCCAGTCACTCACTCACTCAGCCCAACTCACCTCACAGGGTTGTTGTTGTGGGGAAAACAGGAGGAGGAAGGAGTATTAGGTATGTTCGCTGCCTTGAGTTATTTATAAAAATAATAATAAAGGTGGGATAGAAAATCAATCAATCAATCAATCAGTCAATCAATCTGTAGTTGTAAAATGTAAGTAAAGGAAAACGTACACAGGGCAGTTCCTTTCGCCAAAGGACCAATCACCTGGGACCAATCACCTCATAGTATCTATACCAGAATGGGGGTTGCTGAAGTATTCTCACATTCAATGTAACTTTTCAACCACTTTATTTGTAATTTCAGTTGAGGGGCCAACTCCTTGGGGGCAAAGGCTCTGTAACCAAAATCTCTCCATGAAATAAAGGGTGCATAACCTATCAGAACCCAACATCACCCCTACATTCAGGTCATTTATCAACAGGAGGGGATGGCAATCTGTGGTCTACATGTGGCTTTCAGCTCCTGGACTACCCCACAATGCACCATCAAATTTCAGCAGCCAACTGTGACATATGACATTATGGTTTTGGTCTTTTTATCTTTAAGTGTCAATACTCTTATAATTCTTTCTGTATATTTTAAAAATTATTATTCATTTTATTTGGTTTTGCTATATTACTTTGCTATAGTAGCCCATTATAAGATCCTTTGGACTGATTATAAATATTTAAAACAAATATATACATAAATAATGAGCAGGCTGCTTTATGCATGACTCTGCCAAATTATCTGCAGCTCTTAGAAGCTTAATCCTATTCCTTTTCAGAAAAAATAATCTTGCTTAATTCACTGTGTTTTCCTTGGAGGCTGCAGTCATCTGATAAGGTTACCCTGCTTCCTCAGAATAGAAATTATATACGGATTGTGATGTTTTAAGATTCTTTTCTTTTAATATTTAAAAGATTTAAACCACCCAATAGCCAAGGCTCTCTGGGCAGTTTACAATAAAGCACATTAAAAGACACAATTGAATAAAAACATATACATATAAAATCAAAATGCAGTATTCTATATTTTGTATTTTAACTTTACTTTGAAAATCTAATAAAGTTCTTTTTAAAAAATGCAGAATGAAAACACTGTGCAAACTAGGCAACATTTATTATGAGAACAAAGAAAATGCAGAAGGTGGCCACTTTACCTGTGCCAGAGGTGTATTCTCATGGATCTTCTCATGCTCAAAAAACCTATCCAGGCCATGTTCTTTCACAATGATTTCAGACTCATCAGAAAAAAGAACGGCATCTCCATCAAAGGCCACCCGGAGTTGTCTATCGTCATATGGCACATTTTTATTTCCTGAAAACAAAGTGGCAGCAGCAATTCCTGCAGAAACATTGCAGAATCAATTCAGGATGTATTCTATTACATCTAAAGGCCAGTGTTCATGTATACTTCCACCAGCCATGGTCAGTATCAATGAAGTATGCACAAAATTGTCAGCTAGCTTTGTGAACAAAATTGCAAGATCTAATAAACAGTTTTCTACCCTTCTCAGACAACTAGAGTTGCCATTATGAACATGCCTAGTAAGAATAAGTTGAATGGAACACATTTTTTAACTATATGCAAAAAGAAGAGAGTCCAGTATAATACTTTAAGACAGAGGACACAGCTGCATTACTTTTGTATTATTAAACTATTCTCAAGTATGTAGTACCAGATCCATCTTTTTAAATCTCTAATCCAGGTTTGGGTATAACTAAAAATTTCCATTTCTTTAAATTATCAAATTTAAGTTGATCCAATGAAAGATTTTATTTTGGGGATTAGTATGAGGATATTGTTACACCACTGTAGTCTGTATTTATGGCCACTATGTTTTGCCTCTCCTGGGAGACTTTAGGTTTTTTTTTAAAACCTCTTTTGCCTCTTTACTGCTGGGTCTATAGGAATACTAATTTAGATCCAATGTTAGCTATCTGTGGCTGAATGAGTTCCTCTTTTACTTTTACTTCTTTTTCTTTCAAAGGAGATACAGCATTTGTAATGGAACACTTATCAGGGAATGATACTCCCGGCAGAAAAGGAGCAGAACCCAACCCATTGTCTTTATACTGATCTACTTGCTCCAAAAGATGTTCTCCAACTTGGAGTTAAACAGTGGTGACCACTCTCTTAAATTTTTTGGTTTACAAATTAGAATCTCTCCTCTCCCACCCCCCATTCAGAAATTTCTCAAGCTTGGTTTCTTGACAATTACTCTTACTGTGAAATAAGATCCAGTGGAAAGAATGTACTCTTGAGAAAGTGTACGTAAGGTCAAGATGTGAACAATCTGAATGAAGCTAGAGATAGTCTAGAACAGCCTCCTTAACCTGGGTGATCGGAGAAGGCCATTCTAGAGCATATTGAACATGGTTAGGAAACCTATGGAACCATAAGAATGTGAACAGTTGTGATCAATGAAAACATTTAAATATTGGACAAGAGGGAACATTCTCAAAATTGTCTCATGATTTCAAAGCTAACAAAATACATCTCAGAATTTCCAACTCTCTTTAAATTGCAGCAACAAAATCCTGTTGAAAATGCAAATAATTCATCGGTACTTTGGTTAACACTCCACCGAAGCAAAGAAAAACCGAATCCAAACCTGCTTCTATGGCTTCCTGGACTTTTTCAGAGTCAGCAGAAAGATACAGATTGGTAAGGTATCCTTTCAGGTACCCGATAGGACTCTTTCCTCCAGTCATACAGAACCGTTCAATTAGAAGACCTAGATATTGGAGAAGAAAAGTTTGCAGTCCCAACTTATGCAGAAAAACTCTTGTTTGTTGTTGTTATTTATGCAGTAGTTCATATGGTAGTTGTGTTCCAATTAAGAAAAAATTAGAATCTACTTTAAATTTTGATAACTTGATGTTATGTTTATCTGCGATAGGTCTGACATAATTCTAGCTGCATAATGCTAAAAGAAATCAGCTGAAAAGGACCAGAAATTTCTTGTTGAAAGAAGGCATTTTCAGCTAGGTTGGAACTATCTTTCTCTGTGTCAGGATTCTATTCAATGTTTCAGGAGAAAAACTATTTTTCTCCAGACTGATATTTTGCTAATATCACTATCTAGCAGTATAACCCTGGGGTGGTAGTGCTGGCATAGAAATAAAAGGGGTCAAGAAAAACTTGCCTAAATGTGGAGTAGAGTACCATTTCTAGGCAGAAGACTAGTCTGCAACCAGTGTCTTGGATGAAGTTTTATAATTCCACTTTTAAGTATAGGAATAGGCTCAGAGTAATTAGGGTTAAATGTCTGAGCACCGTTTTTGCATTTGGGGACTTAAAAGGCAAAATAGGGGGCCTCATATTGTAAACCAGGGGGGTGCGATGGCTCAATGGTTAAGACGCCAGGCTTGTCGATCGGAAGGTCTGCGGTTCGAGACCCAAGCTCCACGTGACAGAGTGAGCTCCCACACTCGCCCCAGCTCTTGCCAACCTAGCAATTCGAAAGCATGCAAATGCAAGTAGATTAATAGGTACCACTTCCGTGGGAAGGTAACAGCGTTCCGTGCACGTCATGCTGGCCATATGACCGCAGAAGCATCTTCGGACAGCGCTGGCTCTTTGGCTAAGAAACGGAGATGAGCACCAGCCCCTAGAGTCGGACACGACTGTGCGGGGGAAAACCTTTACCTTTTTAATATTGTAAACCGCCCAGAGTCCCCCTTTCTGGGGGAAGATGGGCGGTGATAGAAATTGGAAAAATAAATAAACAAATAAAATGCTCTCAAAAGATCTCTTTACTTTGGGGGTGGGGCCTTTGACATGCTACCTAAGCCTGGTGAAACTCTTTGGCCAACAGGAACTGCATACAATGATGCATTGCCCTGCATTTTATCAAGGGTATGTAGTGCCATTAAATCCTCATCCCACAGCTTTGCTTTTCACACAAATAGTAATGTATCAAGCACCCTTAGTGTACTTCATCTTGGATAGAATTCTATACTATACAGAAAGATGAAAGATACCACTGTAGCCTAGCCAAATGCAGAGACATCTAGACTTCAGACTCACCATAGTGGTTAATGCTGTTGATAAGCCTCACTCCCACTTGGGCATGGTTATTAGTCATGAGCACAATATCAAATAGCTCTTCCTCATTAGGATACAGTTCGCGAAGTCGTGCATTGACATGTTCCACTGCCTACAGGGAGCAAGTGGATAAGCACAAATGTTAGCTCAATTATTTGTTTTCATCAAGAGGCCTGGGTAGGCTATGTAAGGCTATGCCTGGAAGAATGATGCATTTATCAGTCCAACCTGCCTAACATGTTCTAATGACTTCACTTCTTGACCTCTCTGCATGATCTGCTAGGGCTTGCTGCAGAGGTAACAAACCCAGTTGTCTTTTAACGACTATAGAACACACACAATTGCAGACTTGCAATTGCAAAAATGTATTACTCAGTAACTAAGGCACTCAGGAGCATAAATAGGGCTTTTATTTTTTTTTATTGTAAGCCGCCCAGAGTCCCTCCTCTGGAGGGATTTGATGAATAAATAGGGCAGAATGAGAATAAGCAGAGTGAGATGGGTGCCCAAGCAGCAGATACTGATGTACAGCAAGCAGCAACCAGTGTTGGACATAGGTGACCTGTCCTGTGTTCCTTAGGTTAACTTGTTCTCCAAGCATATAGAGGAAAGTGATTCATTTACATTACTGAAGACTCAATTACTAGCATGATTAACTTCAGCACATGGAATTGCCCTTTGCCTTAGGTAATAAAAACTATTTGAAGCTGGCCTTGACAACTCTATATTGCATGCATAGACTGGAAGTGACTCTTCAGCATTTCAGACACAAGTCTTTCTCAGCCTTACCTGGAGGAACAGGAGGCCGAGCATGAAACTTGGCCTGATCTGCTTCAGCACAATTTCCCAATTCCTGTCATCATCTATTTTCTGCTTTTTTTCCATACTAATAGTATAATTCTTCTGATGAAAAAGAAGGGAAAGATGGAGCTATAAACTAGCTAGGTTCCAGTTGGATGAAATAACTAGGAAAGGGCTCAGTGGAACAGCACATGATTTGCATGGTAAAGCTGAGTATCTCCAGCCACGGACAGTCCGTGTAGATATACTGAGTTAAATGCAGCACTATCCCAGTTTAGTTTAAAGCAGTTCTTTATGTTCCTAAATAAGACGGCGATGGCTGAAGGATGAAAATGATGCAGTGGCTCAAATGAGGGTAAGTATTGAGAAATGAACGGAAAAGAAAGCATTGATAACGAAGTGGTGAGAAGTTGAGAAAGAAAAGGACAGCAGAAAGTATCTCTTCTAGCGGCGTGCCTCTGACTGAGGAAGCTGAGGGAACACCAAACAGGGAATGTGGTGCAACTGACTCCATGTTTTTACACAACAATTTCTAGCAGATCAAGCAGAAAGAGGAAGTAACGTATGAAGGAAGTTCTATAGGGAAAAAAAAACAGCAAGAACTCCCAATTGGAAAAAAAAACCCTGCTCCATAAGCAGTCTCTTTTGATGGAATGTTGAGAACAAAATTACAAAATTAAGCATCTAAATCCTTTTAAATTACAGGAACTGGCGAATTTCTAACCAGTTATTTTGCCAGCTCAGATGGTCTTATTGCCCACCTTTGAGTGCTGTCACAGACCTTATGACACAAGAGCTGCAATGCTAGTCTGTTGAATTAAATTAAATTAAATTCTGTTGAAATCCATGAGATTCGATGGCTGTATAGAAAATCGCCTTTATTGACTTAGATAGTATGCCATGTAGTTCATGCTTCCATGCATTTTTAAATATATATTGATTTAATACAGATAGAATAATTTAGTGCTTTTAGGTTCAACTCTGTTCCTTTTTTCAGAAAACAGAAGGAAGTGTAAAGGATAAATAATTGTTTATTTATGTGCAACCACTCATCCCATTTATAACTCCAGTGACCAAGCTCTGCAGGCTGAAAAACCTGTTTAAATTAGGGAAGACAAATAGGAAATGTACTTGATTACATTTGCACAAAGGAGCTCATCTGCCATTCTTAAATACCTCAAGTCAAGAGGTAGCCACGATATACCTGCAGCACTCAAACTATTCAAAGCCAAGCCAATAACACAACTCCTTTATGGTGCCCAGCTTGGCCCCTTCTCCAATTTTGTACCATTGGAACTTGCGCAATCCCAGTTTTTAAGATCGGCCCTTCAAGTCCCAAAATGTGTCTCTAATGCCACATTGAGACTAGAGACAGGCCTCATGAAAGTGGAGGCTAGGATGTGGGTGGTCATACTCAACTATTGGCTCAGATTATCCCCTTTTCCCCTTGGCCTTGCCCCATTAACTATGAGGGATGACTTCCAGTCCACATGGAAACACGCAGTGGCAACTAAAATCCCATCCCTGGGCTTCTCTCCAGATCTTCTGCTCAGCATGGGATATGATCAGGCCAGAGCACTCATTAAACAGTGTGTAGCAGACACAGAGCGCCAAGTGGATTTAGCCAGGTCCCCAGCCTTTATTGCCAGTGAATCCAGCAGGTATTCTGCCTCCCCTATGACATACTTAACTAAACTCGAGGTACCCAACCATCGGAGGGCCTTTACTCTGGCAGGATGTCACGCCCTCCCCTCAGCTGTCCTTGAAGGCCATACAGGAAGATTCCTTACCCAGAGAGACAAGGCCCCTGTGACTCTGGTCGCATAGAAACAACAGAGCATGTGCTCCTTCAGTGCCTGTATTATAGAGACATTCATACTAGCCTCATTTTACCATTATTGTATAAATATCCAGGGCGCTCAGGATGATTTTATACCTCCCTGCTGCTGTCAGATACCATCCCTGCTACAACATACAATGTTGCCAGGTTCTGCACAGCAGCACTTAAAATTCACCAGATGGTGACCAGTGCCATAAACTAGCATTTATTTTAATAAATTTTATTTACAGATATACTAACCTTTATGCTCCCCCACACCCATCTAATGCTCCTACCCCTCCCTCTAGATTTTCTTCTCTTTCCTTTTTCCATTTCCCCTAGACTTCTGTGTTTTAGCTTTTTATGTCAGATTTTAATGTATTTTTGTGTTTTAGTTTTTTATATTAGATTTTAATGTATCTTCTATGCTTTTAACTGACTGTACCCCACCCTCCTTATGCTGGTCTTTGACCGTAATAAAGATTTGTTTGTTTGTCTTGTTTACATCACGGCAAAACCCCTCTGAATTTTTACTTCAAGGTCTCTTAAAAGAATGAGTCTAGTCATTAGAAAATCTAAACATACTCACCACATCGCCTCATTTAATTTGAAGACTTTAATATCATTTTTACTGACCAGGAAGTTCCCTTTCTATTACAAATATTGGGGAGGCATCTTTACTGCCTTAACTCTGAATGGATGGCAGAATTATGAAACACAGTCATGTTGTTTACCCTGCGCTTGAGGAGAAGGAAGGGCTAGAAGAGGTAAATAAAGGCAGGGAGGAAAGCAGCCTGGCATGAGATAAATAGAAAAGATCTCCAGTGAACTGAAGGGAGTTTACCTTCACAAAGGCAAAAGCAGGCCCAGGCTTCAGAGTGACATTCTCGTTTGCCTGCTGATATTCCACATACTTTTCCAGACCTTGTTCTTCATAAATTTTCCTTTCCTCCACCATATCAAAGAGAGCTCGGGAGGACACCGCAATGGTGATGGCATTTTGAGGCTTGGGCTGGAGGAAAGAGAAAACGATGGGGATGACTGGCCAAGGACGAACGAAGCCGGGAGGGTTTCCGGTCGTGGAGACGTCAGCAGGAGAGGATAAAGCGTCTAGAGAAGAACCAAGAGCGGCGGGGAAAAGACACGCAAGGGGACGGTCCACGGAACCCCAAGGCCAGGAACAGGAGTGGCAGGGAGAGCAAAGCGGGGGGGGGGCGGCATTTATGGCGTGGAGGGGAAAAAGAAGGAAACCCCGGCACAGTCCCTGCCCTCGCAAGTCAGTCGGGTCGCCGCAGCCGCCCCCCTGCGCTTGGGCTCGGAACTCTGCCCCGGCTACCCTTCTCGGTGGAAGCTGCCCACCTCCTTTCCCCCGATACTCACCGGCCGGGGTCGCTTGGTGCTGGTGAGGCTCTCGTAGGCAGCCCTCGCCGCCTCCCAGTCCCGCTCGGCTCCGTCGACCTCCTCCCGGGAAAGCTCCATTTTGCTCGCCGCCGCGTCCTTCTGGGGTTCCCCTTTGTCAGGGCTACAGCCGCTCATATTCGGGCTCGGCGGCCGCCGGGCAGACAGGGAACCGGGTCTTCAACGGGGCAGGGAGAAGAAGCCGAGAAGCCGCACCCCGAGACGCAGGAGGGCAAGCGCCAGGCATCCCGCGGCCCCGCCCGCTCGAACGGGAAGCGGCACAACCGGCCTTTTCGCGCCTGGGGCGGCGGAGTTTCTCTTTGGCGCGTCTGTTAATTCTTCGCTTCGCCACACCCTTGGCGCTCGAGTTGGCGGCTGGGGCTGAGGCGGGGAAGGGCGATGGGGGGGGGGGCTTTAAGCCCAGTTGAGCCCCCAGGGCGACTTCCTTCGTGTTTTTTTCTTTTTGACTTTAAAGAAACGAAGCCTTAAATAGACTCTGTCTGAGAAAAGAGTTAGTCGTGGTTCCTGGCTGTAGGGTTGGGTTAGAAACTTTTTTTAGGAAGGAAGCGGTGGAGCATCTTTAGGACGTTGTTGTTGTTGTTCAGTCGTTTAGTCGTGTCCGACTCTTCGTGACCTCATGGACCATAGCACGCCAGGCCTTCCTGTCCTCCACCGTCTTCCGGAGTTTACTCAAGTTCATGTTCGTTACATCGGTGATGCTATCTAACCATCTCATCCTCTGCCGTCCCCTTCTCCTTTTGCCTTCAGTCTTTCCCAGCATCAGGGTCTTTTCCAGTGAGTCCTCTCTTCGCATTAGGTGGCCAAAGTATTTGAGCTTCAGCTTCAGCATCTGTCCTTCCAGTGAGCAGTCAGGGTTGATTTCCTTTAGGACTGACTGATTTGACCTCCTTGCAGTCCAAGGGATTCTTAAGAGTCTTCTCCAGCACCACAGCTCGATAGCATCAATTCTTCGGCGCTCAGCCTTCCTTATGGTCCAACTCTCACAGCCATACATTACTACTGGAAAAACCATAGCTTTAACTATACGGACCTTTGTCGGCAAGGTGATGTCTCTGCTTTTTAATATGCTGTCTAGGTTTGCCGTAACTTTCCTCCCAAGGAGCAAGCGTCTTTTAATTTCATGGCTGCAGTCACCGTCTGCGGTGATCTTGGAGCCCAAGAAAATAAAATCTGTCACTGCTTCCATTTCTTCCCCTTCTATTTGCCAGGAAGTGATGGGACCAGATGCCATGATCTGGGTTTTTTTAATGTTGAGTTTCAAGCCAGCTTTTGCACTCTCCTCTTTCACCCTCATCAAGAGGCTCTTTAGTTCCTCTTCACTTTCTGCCATTAGGGTGGTATCGTCTGCATATCTGAGGTTGTTGATATTTCTCCTGGCTATGATATGATATGTCTTTAGGACATACCAACTTAGAAATAATAGCCACTGAGTTCCATAATGGGGTTCCCTCAGGAAAATGGGAATAGGACAGGATTTTAACCTCAGAGGCGGAAAATGGCCTGGAAGCAATTTCCCTTTCTCTTGTTTCCCCCCACCCCCTTGGGTCTGACTGGCTACTTCAGCTGGGAGCAGCTGCTGCTTCCGCTATTGGTGTTGTTTGTACTTTATTAGGTTGCCAACTTGCACTTCAGAAAGCAGCAAAAGGTCTGATTTCTGCCTTCAAGAAGTTTACTAACTAAATGGGATTGCTTCTGAGTTAATCTTCCCCAAAAGGGTGTTTTCCAGATGGGCTAGACCAGAGCTTTCCAAACTGTGTGTCGCGACACAAAAGTGTGTCGCCACACACAGCGTGGTGTGTCGCCACACCACCCGGAAGCGGCGGCACGTGCGCGCACGGCGGCCGCCATGCCCGTGCGCGCCGCTGCACGGCGGCCGCCATGCACGCGCGCGCTGCCGCACGCCCCCCCGCGCTGCCACCGTGCACGCCCGCCGCCGCACGCCCCCCCGCGCCGCCAACGTGCGCGTGCGCGCCGTCGCATGCCCCCCGCGCCGCCACTGCGCGCGCGCCGTCGCCGTCGCCGTGCGTGCCGCTGCCGCTGCCGCTGGTGTGTCGCCAGCGGCAGCACTTTGGAAAGCCCTGGGCTAGACTGTGTTGGTGCCTGGAGAACATGCGAATTACAGTCCAAAACATTCAGAGGGCGATAAATTGCATAAATTAAAACCATAAAATGTGTATGAGAATGTTAATTAATTAATTAATTAATTCAATTTATCCCCGCCCATCTCCCTGAATAGGGGACTCTGGGTGGTTTACAGAATAGCAAAAGTTAAAATCTATACATAAAATTATCCTAAAACAATAAATAGAGAGAATAAATAAAATCCAAAAGATGGTTAAAATCCACTATCAAGATCAAGGCACTACGGGGCCAGCCACCCCCAAGAGGCACTACCACCTCTGTCGTTCCAGGCAAGGGGCAGAGCCAGGTCTTAAGAGACTTCCGGAAGGTCAGGAGTGAGGGGGCCAGCCTCACCTCTGGGGGCAAGATGTTCCTTAATGCGGGCGCTATCGCAGAGAAGGCATGCCTCCTGGACGAAATTCTCTTGTTGGAGGGGTCCGAAGCACGCCCTCTCTGCATGAACGGGTGGGGCGGGTCGATGTTATCGGGATGAGATGGTCCGTCAGATACCCTGGTCCCATGCCATGTAGGGCTTTAAAGGTGATAACCAACACCTTGAATTGGACCCGGAAGCAAACTGGTACCCAATGCAGCTCGCGCAGCAGAGCTGTCACATGTGCTGATCTTATAGCACCCATAGCTTCCCGCGCTGCTGCATTCTGGACCAGGTGAAGCTTCCGGATACTCTTAATAGTACATCTATAGTGTTTATATAGCATTGAAATGCCTAAGATTACAGAACATGAAAGATGTTCATGGTAGGTCTGGGAAGAGATGACTCAGGCCCAAATAGAATTAGTTTTTTATTTTTTTTATTTTTATTCCGCCTTTATTATTTTTATAAATAACTCAAGGCGGCAAACATACCTAATACTCCTTCCTCCTATTTTCCCCACAACAACAACCCTGTGAGGAGAGTTGGGCTGAGAGAATGTGATTGGCTCAGGGTCACACAGCCGGCTTTCATGCCTAAGGTGGGACTAGAACTCACAGCCTCCTGGTTTGTAGCCCAGCACCTTAACCACTAGACGAAACTGTCTAGTGTCCTTGAAGGTGTTTTAATTTTGCCTAATAACGGAAGATGTTATAAGATCTCTGAGAGGACGATTCTATATGTGTATAGTTTGGAATTAATGGTGCTTAATCCTTAATACAAGAGCCAGTTTGGTGTAATGGTTAAGGCATCAGGCTAGAGGCCAGGAGTTCTAGTCTTGCCTTAGGCACAAAGCCAGCTGGGTGATCTTGGGCCAGTCACTTTCAGCCCCTGGAAGAAGGCAAGGGTAAACCACTACTGAAAATCTTGCCAAGAAAATGCAGGGATTAGTCCAGGCAGTAGCCGGGAGTAAGAAACTGACTTGAAGGCATTTTTTAAAATCCTGAATACATGTCTTTAGGATTAGTAGTGAAAGGTAAACTAAATAGCTGAGGGTAAAAGGAAGCTTTCTTAGAAGAGTCTGGAAAATGTGAACTCTCCCTTCACATGTACAGTATGTGTAAAGAAAAACAGAGCTGTAATACGTTGGAAAGTACAGTCTTCCCTTCCCCTGCCTGCTGGGGAGAAGCCAAGTTTCTGAAACAGTAGATTGACAAGTGTTCTAGAAGAAAGAGGAATCCCTGTAAGTTCTTTGCCTACTTGCCAGCTGCTAACTGATAACAGAAGCAGAGTGGCTGGTTGGGGGGAAGATTTATTTATTTTATTGATTTATTGCAATTCTGATGACTGCTTGACTGAGTGGTTGATGTGATGGAGTGTGAAGTATGTTGGAAGCATATATTAGCCTAGAGCAGTGTTTTTCAAACTTGGTAACTTTAAGATGGGGGTGGGCAACGTCAGGCCTGCAGGCCATATAAGGCCCGCGGGGCTCCTGTCTAAGGCCCGCGGGGCTCCCGCCCGCAAACCCTGCCCCTTCCACGCGATTGGCTCCCGCCCGCAAACCCTGCCCCCCAGTGCTTGTGATTGGCTCCCGCCCGCAAACTCCGGCCCCCGGTCCGCAGAAACCCCAGAAACCCCGCCCCCCACCCCCCGGTTATAAATATCCAAATGGCCCTTGGCAGAAAAAAGGTTCCCCACCCCTGCTTTAAGATGAGTGGACTTTTTTTTTTGTACTCTCCAATTGGTCAGCTGCAGTGACTGATTGGTTTGTGAGGTCTGGAGTAGTGAAGAGCATCGCATAGTTGGCTTCAAAATGGTTTGAATGGAGTGGAGAATGGAAATGTTACAAGGAAAAAAAGATTTAGGAATAGCTGAAATTAACTGATAATACTATAAGCTAATGTTTCTCAACCTTGGCAACTTTAAGATGTGTGGACTTTAACTCTCAGAATTCCCCAGCCAGCATACTGGATGGGGAATTCTTCGAGTTGAAGTCCACACATCTTAAAGTTGTCAAGTTTGAAAAACACTGGCCTACAGCAGGGGTCCCTGGGCCACAGACCAGTACTAGTCCATGGCCTGTTAGAAACCAGGCCGCACAGCAGGAGGTGAGCGGTGGGCAAGCAAGCGAAGCTTCATCTGTATTTACAGCTGCTCCCCATCGCTCACATTACCGCCTGAGCTCCGCCTCCTGTCAGATCAGCAGCAGCATTAGATTCTCATAGGAGCGCGGACCCCTACTGTAAACTGCATGTGCAAAGGATCTAGGTTGCGCGCTCCTTATGAGAAGTCAGCATCCGACACTTATTTTAGTCTTTGTGTGGCCCGCCCATTATTTTATTTACCACTTCTGATGGTTTCATCCCGAAACCATCCCCCCCCCAGTCTGTGGAAAAATTGTCTTCCACAAAACCGGTCCCTGGTGCCAAAAAGGTTGGGGACCGCTGGCCTAGAGCATATTGATTCATCTAAAGAAGACAGAAGATCCGAGTCTGGGAAGAGAATGATATGGGACAACCAGGAGGAGAACTCAGTTGTGAGACTGACAGAAAGAAGCAGAGCCAGCTGAAAGCTTATGCAAGTAATTGTGAGACAGGCTTTAGTCTGAGATAAAAGGTAAAATGCATTTCCAAGTGTCTCAGCCATCTGGAATCTCCAAGAGAGAAACAAAACTGCTGCCACAGGGGGCCCATGGGGTAAGAAAAGACTGTACTGGGTAAAGAGACTAAAAGTGAAAGCAGTTTAGAAAGAAGAGGGAAAAAAATTCTCTACAGCAGAGCTTTGCAAACTGTGTGTCGCGACACAAAAGTGTGTCGCCTGCGGGGCCCAGATGTGTCGCGTCAAAACCCGGAAGCGCTGATGGCACGCCATCAGCACTTCCGGGTTTTCCTGCAGCGACACACCAACGGCGGCGCGCAAAAATCTGAAAGTACCGCAGCCACAGCGGTGCGCAAAAACTGAAAGCGGCAGCAGTGCTTCCGGGTTTTTGTGCGCTGCCGCAACGGCAGTGCTTTCAGGTTTTCCCGTGGCGACACACCAACGGCGGTGCGCAAAAACTAGGGTGACCATACGTCCCGTTTTGAACGGGACAGTCCCGTTATTTTAGCATTTTTCAACCGTCCCGTTGTTTTGATAAAAATCTCAATTTTGTCCCTTTTTTAAACCCGGTGGGAAGGAGGACAGGAAGACAGGAAGGAGGACTGGAGCCGAACTTGCCATTGGAGGCAGCCTGGAAGAGGCCCTATCAGCGCGGCAACTGGAAGCCCAGTTGCCACGTGCGATCCCAGCAGCAGAAGCAGCACCACAGTCCAGGTTCCTGCCTCCTTACCTGATCCTGAGATTGTCTGCCCAGCAGTGGTGAGGCCAGGGAAAGCAGGCACGGGAAGGTTGTGGAAAGAGGGTGCGTGTGTGTGTGTGTTCATGCGCGCAGATTACTTGCTCAGCGTAATCGCACGCGCGCGCGCGCGCGCACACACACACACACTAGGCCAGGGCTTTCCAAACAAAAACACGGAAGTGCCGGTGGCGGTGCTTCCGGGTTGCCGCTGCTGCCACTGCCCCTTCAAAAGGGCAGGCTCCGGGGACCCCGAAAATGCCCTCGGTTCTGGCAGGGAGGCAAAAGCCTCCTCCCCGCACGCACACGCTGCCCTGGAGCCGGGGTGGAAATTCTCCCCGCAGAACAGCTGAGCGCCGCTTGTGCGCAGCCTCCCTGCCTAAACTGAGGGCATTTTCGGGTCCCCGGAGCCTGCCCTTTCGAAGGGGCAGCACTGCTGCTGCTGCTGCCGCTGCCCCTTCGAAAGGGCAGGCTCCGGGGACCCCGAAAATGCCCTCGGTTCTGGCAGGGAGGCAAAAGCCTTCCCTCCCCACATGCACACGCTGCCCTGGAGCTGGGGTGGAAATTCTCCCCGCAGAACAGCTGAGCGCCGCTTGGCAACATGCGCGCGCGCACAGCCTCCCTGCCTAAACTGAGGGCATTTTCGGGGTCCCCGGAGCCTGCCCTTTCGAAGGCGGGGTTTGAAGGCAGGAGCCAATCGTGTGGGGCGGGGGCGGGGTTTGCAGGCGGGAGCCAATTGCGTGGACTGGGGTGCGGGGTTTGGAGGCCGGCATGGTGGCATAAGACCCTGTCCCGTTTTGCCATCCCCAAAGTCCCGTTTTCGTCTGAAGGAAATATGGTCAGCCTAGCAAAAACCGAAAGCGGCAGCAGCGCGTCCGGGTTTTTGTGCGCTGCCGGAACAGCGGCACTTCTGGGTTTTCCCGCGGCGACACACCAATGGCGGTTTTACAGCATTTAAAGCAGCAGAGTAAGAAGTAAAAGCAGAAACTAGGTTTTTAATCTAGGTTTTTAACTAGGTTTTTAATCTCAGTCCACCAAACTAATAGAAAACAGTGAAAACTCTGCAAAAAGTAATAGGCTTGTAGGAAACAATCTGGAGTGTAGATTAAGACTGTTAGTAAAATTTGAAGCACTACCCATGTAGTATAGAACAATAAATAGAATACTTTGAGGGTGAAATCTATATCTGCTTGCCTGTCCTGCCTGTGCCTAAACCAACCAGAATGAAGCAGTGACACTGGGTTCCCACTGACAGATTTTATTAAAGAAATATGATATGTCATGATAGATCAGCTAAGCTAAAAAAATGAATTGAGATTTGGACAGCCTTCCTCTGATATACTGAGCCTAGCATTCCCAGAATTTCCTGCCAGTAGTTATATGGAAGGATATGGGGAGAGGAAGGATGCATGATGTTGAGCCCTAATTTCTTAAAGTTCAGTACCTTTAAATAAATATATTCTGACATAACTCTTCTATGAACTGGGCTCACAGGTTAAATCTGGGATAGTGACCAGCTTTCCAAGTGATTTCATAGATTTACCAGCAAATACGTTTGCTGTTTCCCCAGGTAAAATGTGAAATAGAAATAAATAATTAGTCAATGACACTTTCCTTTTTTCCCTTCTGGCTTTAATTATCTTACCTCAGTAAAGGTTCTGTGAAGTCTGAAAGCTGTTAAATATTTAAAAGCTGCAGCTGGCATAATAAAGTTATTAGCCCTTTAGATGATGATGGTCATGGGTATCAGAGGGCTCTCAGAATAAACTAGTCTGAGCCAGTATTTTAAGCAGTAAAGCTTAAAGCTAAGTTGAAACCAGGCTATAATAAGGACTCCCACCTCAGTGTAATTTCATACAATTTGGTGTTGGTTGGCTCTGATTCCTAGTAAACAGTTGAAATTATGTTTTGCTTTGTGAATATGAACATTGCCCAGTTGACATCTCTTCTCTTCCAGTGAACTCAAAGTCTATATACTTTTCACTGTATAGAGTCAGTTGACATCTTTTTTTTTGCAGTTGTATTCGTATTTTCAAAAATAGGGATCTTAAAATAATTCCTTGTTTCTTCCTCCCAGCCATCTTAAGAGACCCTTGCCGAAACCTAACGTTCATCTGTGCCAAGTAAGAGCTAGTTTGCATGCCTGATATATATATCTTAATATATCTAGGACTGTGACTTAGTACAGGAACAGCTTTTGAAGAATGACCAAACTGCCCCCCTCCCTTTTGTTAACCATTTAATCTGAGGGATCATTCTGAGAAGCCTGAAAGCATTCAATTATTATAAAACTTTGGTTGGCCTAATTGGTATGTGGTCTGGTGGATTTATGGTTTGGGATTCTTTATGATCAACACAGCTTTTACTGATTTCTATATAAAAACCTAACTATTTGTGGTGGGTATATGCAAGGAAGCCCTAAATGGCTGCATTTCCTTGATATATGCTCTTTGTATGTTTGACACTGTTAAAGCAATGGTATTCCCTGTAGTAACCTATGGCTGCGAGAGCTGGACCATAAGGAAGGCTGAGGGAAGGAAGATAGATGCTTTTGAACTGTGGTGCTGGAGGAAAATTCTGAGAGTGCCTTGGACTGCAAGAAGATCAAACCAGTCCATACTCCAGGAAATAAAGCCAGACTGCTCACTTGAGGGAATGATATTAAAGGCAAGTACTTTGGCCACATAATGAGAAGACAGGATACCCTGGAAAAGAAGCTGATGCTAGGGAAAGTGGAAGGCCAAAGGAAGAGGGGCCGACCAAGGGCAAGATGGATGGATGATATTCTGGAGGTGACGGACTCGACCGTGGGGGAGCTGGGGATGATGATGGCTGACAGGAAGAGTCGGAAGCGACTGAACGAATAAACAAAAACGTTTGACACTATATGCTTCCACTTACATTTTTTACATTCTTAATTGGAGTTTAGCCCTATTGCCTTCAGAGGGACTTACTGCCAAACTGCATTATGACTTAAGAAGTTTGTTATTGCAGACATCATCTGCAGTGATAAGTATGCTTACCATGCCGATGTATTGCAATGAGATTTAGATTTGGTCTGAAGGCTCCCCCCCAACCCTGTGAGGCATGGTTGTAAAAACAGCACTAGACTACTGTATGTGAAGCCCAGGTAATAGCTGCCTGTGAAACAATGGCCTTGAAAAGCTAAGAGGGCAATGGAACCCCCTTCTGTACTGTTGCCAAGAGAACTACATGGACCTCTGCATGAAATCATCAGGAGTCAAGCTGTACTTCATTTTTACTAGAAAGTCTCAAACTGATTCACCAATTTTCTTCTGGCTATTTAAAGAATTGTGAATAGCAAGCCTCTCCCATTTTCCAGGTGTGTAGAAAAATAAAGGAAAGAGTAGTTTCTTATTAAGCACTTGCTTAAATGGAGATATTCCATCATAAATTGGAATGATGAATATGGTCAGATTATTTGAAAACATAGCATTAAAACATTGCCATTTGACTGTAAAAGAGATATTTTAGGAATGGATACGTCAGATGTTGGCTTCAAAGAAACAAAAATGTGTGACTGTTAAGAATTTAGGGCCTTTTTTTATCATTAAAACAAACAGTATTAACCCCCTGCAAATTTTCTGAAATATTTTTGTACTTCCTTCCTTTAACAATTAAAATTAACCAAAGTTAATTACAAAATTGATACTTATCTGCATATACCAACCATTCTCTTTTTCTCTCCCTCTTTCACACAGCCTCTTTTCACACAGTCAGAGAAATGTATACACTGTTAAATTCTCCTTCCTCTTTTCAGAGAAAAAGCAAAAGTGAAAAAAATGCATTATTTATTTATTGATTGATTTAAAACCTTTATATAGCCGCCCATCTTATACCAAACTTTGGGAGGCTCCCAACCAACAGTTAAAACAGCATCATTGTACAATTAATATATACATACTGTATAACTATTAAAACCACAAATAGTAAAAACCTGGCACCGTAATAGACTATAACAAGCAGTCCACCCCAAAACCTCTCATCATTCTCACCCCATCCCAGCGCTTGGGGGAAAAGCCAGGTCTTAAGAGCTTTTCAGAGGGCTAGGAGGGTGGGGGCCGGCTGAACTTCAAGGGGAAGGGTCTTCCATAGGGCAGGCGCTGCCATGGGAAAGGCACGCTTCCTGGATCCCATAAGATGCCAATGTTTAAGGGAAGGGACTAGGAGCATGCCCACCCTCTCTGATCTGGTAGGATGGGCAGATGTCCTTAGGGGGAGGCAATCTTGCAGATAATGAAAATGAAGGAAAGGGCAGGGATGCTAGAGTACTAGATGGAAGGAAAGAGAAAGAGATGAAGAAAACAGGATGAAGAGAAGGCAGTGGAAAGAGGTAACTGGGTAATATGGGGATGGAAAGAGAAGGAGAGAAACCTGCTTAGGGGAAATTTATAAAAGGCCCTTCACCAGGTGTGAACGTAATCATAGATTGCTTTTGAACTGCTTTAGAGAGATTGGAGAGGGGGAAAGGGGGAGGATTATAGAAGAATGGGGGAAGCCCATCTTTGTTTCAAACTGCTTTTCTCAATCTTGGGTTTCCTAATATTGGACTGTCATTAGTCATTGCGTGGCTAATATTCAGGGGTGATGAGGATTTATGGCAAAGCATTTTGGGGATCCAGTCCTGAGAAAGGCTAAATGAAATTCCAAAATATCTAAATCCAGAGTACAATTAAATGAAAGCATCCCTGAAACTGAATATATCTTTTTGATTGGTAGTTCATATATAATGCTGAGCCATAACGCAGTTCCTTGGCTTTTGCCTTGATAATGGTACGATATCCAGATTACTGTAATTTGTAAGACAGTTTCTTTCTTGGGATGCATTCACATATCATAATGGCCCCAAATCCATCAGCCACATGATGGCTTAATCTTATGTGCAAATCCTAATGAAATGACTGGATTGTATAAAAGTGCATTTTCACCCTGTTGTTTATACATTTTGTTTGAAAGGGTCTATTTCTGTAGCCAGCCAAAGAAGATGGATATAGGATCTGAACAAAACAGGGACTGAATATCAAATGTAGTCTAACATCCACGTAACTTACTCATTTTTAAATTAAAGTCTGTCTACTTTAGGATATAGAACATTCTTCAGGCCAAGTTCCATACTTGGCTTTTCTGGGCAATTCTGCATGGCAGCCTAAGCTGCTTGTCTCCCATGCTGTCCCCAGCTGTTTCAGAAGCCTACTTCAGAAACTCCAGTCTGGATTGCAGTGGGTTGGCAACAGGCTGGGCTGCTGCTGAGTCCAGGCTACGGCCACTGCAAGACCTCACTGGCCATCCCCCTGCTTCTTGCTCTTCCCAGCCATGCAGGGAAGGCACGCCTCACTGGTTGGCTCCTACGTGGACCGGCCTACCAGTGGCTGCCTTTTCCTTTTAGAGATAGTTCCTTCTCACTAGTCCCCATGCTTTTCCTTTCCTTTCCCAGATGTTTGCACACATGGATGCCTTCCCCTACCCACCCACCTACATTATCTCTTTTGACATTAAAGCAGTCCCTTTTTTCCTTTTTCCTCATTATAGTACCCTCGTGGCTCTGATGCTACAATGGTCAAAGCAATAGGGAACAGGTTGTTCTTTCAGCCCTACCCATGGACAGTTTGTAACAGGGAAAAACTGATAGTTTAGCTACATAGAAACAAAGGAGCAACATTTCTATGTTGCAACTTAAGGGTGCTTAAGAAATGGAATGGGATGGAAAGCCTTGCAGTACTGTGGTGTAGGGGAGGAAAGCGAGGGGAGCGTGCTTCCCTCAGCCTAGGCAGAAACTGAAAGGCTGCCCACTGGCAGAATGAGTTGAATGTGTCCTTCACTGGTTGAATGAGCACAACCCTCTAGGGTTGATTTAACAGGCCTTCATTGAATCAACTGCACGATTGTTAAAACAAAACCACACAGAGAATGTAGCAGGCTGGCAGCCTAGGATGAAATGGCTGTCCAAGACAGTGACCAGCTGCAGGAGGAGAGGGACTCTGCCAGGCACTGCGCGCAATCAGAGCTGCGGCTGCTGTTGGAATGGAAGAAAGCCCTGGAGACCATCTGCTCTGAAGGGCTTAAGACAACTCAAGATAGAGAACATCAGAAGCTGGAAAACATGGGCATGTGGTGCATTTGCAAAGGGCTGGAAGTGGGAGGAGGATGAGGTCGTCCATACCTGCATTCAGAAAGCAGTGAGTGGCCATTCCTGGTGATGGGCCAAGCAGAAAGAAACTGGAAGAGCCAGTTTGGTCTGCTGGTTAAGGTGCCGGGCTAGAAACCAGGAGTCTGTGAGTTCTAGTCCCGCCTGAGGCATGAAAGCCAGCTGGGTGACCTTGGGCCAGTCACTCTCTCAGCCCAACTCACCTCACAGGGTGGTTGTTGTGGGGAAAATAGGAGGAAGGAATATGAGGTATGTTCGCTGCCTTGAGTTATTTATAAAAATAATAAACGGATAAAAAAAAAATCTAAAAAAAAGTGCCAGTCTGCCCTCAGTGGTGTCCTGGGAACTACAGTCTGAAAAAGTGGATAGAGCTAAGGTAAAGAAGTGGACAGGTCTACAGATTGGATTTTACTGTATTTTTATTGATTTTATTAAATTTAATGAGATATAGTTAACATAATTATGCCCTGAGTATTTAACAAGTGTGTGCTTTTACTTTACATTTGAATGGGCTCTGAGGACTACACCCAAAGCTTTTGTGGACTGTGAGAAGGTCTGAAGCTTCAGGAGATGCACCCTTGACTTATTTCTACCTACAGTCTGACAGTCCTATAGCAGGCAGCAATCTTAAGAACATTTGTTTCCCCAAAGGCCTAATTTATCACAGCTAACAGGTTTATACTGGTGCAATACATCTGGGCTGAACTTCAAGTTGAGCATTAGTAAAATACGTATGAGATTAATTCAGCACGGGCTGACATCACCAATTTCATGCAGGCTACACGTTTGTCTTGCCAGTTTGGTCATCTGGATTGGCCTGCAATTGAAAACATGCTTCCAGGTAAGGGCTTATCCCCATGACCTAGAAAAAAATCAGCTGAGAGGTCTGTAGGACAAATGTGGAGTGAGATTGGCTATACTGTGAAGCAGCTGTGCAATTTTATGAGAGTGGGTTGGATCCAGAGATTATCACGCCTAGAACAGAACTGTTGAAAGCAATAGGAGTTAAGTTAGTCCTAAGTAAGCTAAATTCCATTTATGGGATCCAACCCAAAATGCTTTTAAATTCCCAATTTTTCAGTGATATTTTACTCTATTTTTGTGCTGGCAAAATTAATTTAGCTTGTATATCTAGTTTTTTTTTAATTGGTTAACTCTAATTACATACAGTTGATTTTTAGCGCAGGGGGCAGGGAAAGGCTAGACTTTTTGTAATATTTATTTAGTATGCTGGGAGTGGGAGAGAGACAGCTTTCTCTTGCCAAATACCTGAACTGATTTTGAAAGGGCTTTTGAAATGAGGATGAAAGATGGCTCATTCTTGCTTTAATGGCTCATCTTGTTTTATTGCATGGCTGATCCAGTATGTGCAGAACAATGGCAGTTGGTGTGTCGCCGCGGGAAAACTTTGGAAAGCCCTGATCTAGGGGATTCTGGGAGTTGCAGTGCCAGCAGCATAGTATGGTGTACAACTTTCATTGGGTCAAGGGCAGTACCACCCTTTGCATAGCATAATGAAGGCTGCACTTCAAAAGTGGGCAAGCCAGGTTGTTTTAAAAAGTGGACTGTCTTAACCACCTGGAGGCTTCAGGCACCCATTTTGCCTCTTAACCCTCCAAATGTAAAAACATAAGGATCGGTCTGGGAGTAACCCTTTACCTTGAAAACATAAATGTAAACACTTCCTACAAACTTCTGTTTTCAACAACAAAAGTTCTTACCTTCACGGTTTCAGTCACGTGAACCATATTATCCAACTCTTCATTGATGTTAGAATACTGTGGCCTAACTAAAAAAAATAAGCATACAGAAATAGGCATGTGTATAAGTTAATTGTATATATCTTTAGCTTTAAAAGACAACAGCCTCCCTCTCCCTCCCAAATGATTAAGACTGAATAATTGTAAGTATTTGCATGACAGAGTAAAGAAGATGATAGAACAAATCCATCATTTTGGGGAAGGCCAAGATAGTCTCAACACTTTATAAAATGAGTGGGGAGAGGGAGGAAGTTATGCTAATAAATATAAAAATGTGTAGGCATTCACACACCATATTAAAGCAAGGGAACTGTTTTCAGTAAGTACACTGTACTTACAAAATGCCTTACTATTCTAAATGCATATTATCTATGCTGAATTAAAAAAAATATCTATGAGACATCAATACTCAGAGTTACTCAAAATCACTTAATATAGATTAGTTGCTTCTTGTCACACTTTAACAACACTTCAGATAATCAGTTACTTCCTTTGGGAATAGACAATTACTTCCAACTGAATAGGTTGACAGCCTTCTGGTCTTCCCCTCTTAAGCCATTGGCCGATGTGTAGTCTAATGCAATCTTCAGTAAACTAGTCAGTTTTGTTTATTAATTTGCAAGGTTTTCGCTTAATACAAGCCTAAGCATGTTCCTCTGAAAGCATATTCCTATTCCTAAGCATATTCCTCCACAATACTGAATGGGATTTAGTCCCAGGTAATGGGAAGAACAACCCTAGCACCTTCTCCAACTTAAGCCAGCACACTCCAGCTGTGTGGATTTTAACTCTTGCCCCAGACACCATGCCCATTGCTGAAAATTCTGGAAACCAAAGAGGATGAAATTTTCACACATGTTCTCTTGTTTTAAAATATTTTAGTTTAAAAATCTAAAATAAATATACAATAGTCCAATATGAGTCAATGCCACTACTTACAAAGTACGAGGAGCCTAACTCTTTCCCCAGTCCCTTTGTTTAGTAAAATCTTCCCCATGTACTGTAGATGCTCAATTTTTTTAAAAAAATCATTGGTGCTATTAATTCTACACTCATGCAGCAAAGTATATGGACTTTTATTTTAAAAAGGGCTGGGACAAGAATTATAATACATATTTTATGTACAGTACAGTTTAGCTCCAAGAATGAGCAAATAACAAAAAATGGAACTGTATGTTTCCCCTGAAATGTTGGGGTTGGATTGGCCCTCTTTGCCTGATAAAGTTTGAAGAGGCACCTTAATTGAAGGAATCTAGTCACCATCTGAAACTTACTTACTTACTTACTTACTTACTTACTTACTTACTTACTTATTTATTTGGATTTATCACCGCCCATCTCTACCATGGCAGACTCTGGGCGGTTTACAATCACATTATAAAAAGTTAAAAACCTATACATTTAAAATATACTATAAAAATAAAAAATAAAAATCCAAGAGATGGTATGTTCTTAAAAAGAGGATATTGCTAAGCTAACCACCCCCAGGAGGAACTATTATTTCCTTCTTTCCAGGCAAGGCGGCAGAACCTTATTCAGAACAGAATATCTCTGTTTTTTCTTCTCTGCATTTCATCTTCACCAGTATTCACACTTGGATAGTCTAAAGGTCTACATTTATTTGCTTGACCCTGGGTGGAAACCTACACATAACTGTGAAGTCCGATCCATACCTCCTATACAAGTTGTTTCTTGTTCAAGCATAATACCTCAACATGGGTCCTCAGCTGTGATATTCACTGGGTTCACACAGCATTCTAAGCCACAGTTTGCTTGACTATCATTTATTGGCTAAGCTCCAATTGTGGTGGTAGGTACATGTGAATCATAAAGATGAAATTGATTAGTTCCAGGTTCATGAAGGGTTCCCTCTGTGAAATTGACTAGAGACTGTGCTTTCTTAGGGAAATTAATGGAATTTATAGCCCAATTTGTATATAAGTTTACCCATAGATAAGTTTAGCTGTAATACTGTCATCATGTACTTCAGGATTTTTTAAAAATAATTTTAAAATAAATTTGGAATAATGAAATATATTTATATATTTCAAGCAGCGTAAAAATGAGCCTTTGTGCATTTTTACTCGGAGCACAAATGTGAGAACAATTCCATGTCCAAGCATTGAGCAAGGAATGCACTGATCAATCAGATAGCACCTACTAAATATTGGGAAGAGGGGATGTGGAGAATATGAAAGCAGAAAACTGGCTGTCTCAAAGGGAAGCAGGAAAAAAGGAAATTTGGTTTGCACATTTCAGAAGAAAAGCCATAAAGCTTTGCAACATCACAACCCATTAGATTTGCAGCATATATTGAAGTCATTGCAAACCCAAATTGGGTTTGCCTCTCTTGATCCCCCTAATATATTAATTGTACTTTTGGGGCAGAAACTCTTTGCTCTGTGGAAAAGTTTGCATTTATTACCGGTGCTTGCTTACTTTTGCTCCACTCCACAAGACAACAATGAACTGTGCTTTCTGGGCTGAGGGTAATGGAAAGAAGCAAAACTTAATTCTTCAGCCATGAGTCTTTTGCTTTTTGCTTTTTGTGTATGTGTGTGTATATATATATATATACACACACATACACACACACACAAAAACAGCTACAAGTCTAAAAATATAAAATATAAAAATCCAAGATGGGCATAAGTTGGCATTGTGAAGCCTCAGGATATGGACAAGTTTCTAAACTGCCTAAGCCCCAACCACAAGGCACCCAAATAATCAGTATCATTCAAGAATTGAGCACTCTATAAATTATGGCTGTAGTGGTATTTAAAGGTATGCTGCTAGAACCTTCCTATCTAACTTCACAAAAATAGTTTTCTTGCAATTTCTGTCAAGGTGGAAGAGCTAGTGACCTCTCGTGGAACCCTACGGTTCCATGGAATCCTACTTGAGAAACCCTGTCCTAGAGGAAAGGAATAATCATAACAACAACTTAGTGAGAGACTTAGATTAGAGCAGGTTGGTACAGTTTGGTATTTACTGGAGCTTGGCTGGAACACTGGAACATACTTCAATTTTGGAAGTTATGTACCCCCTGTCTACTATACCATTTAAAATCCTTTGGTAGAAAAGGAAAGGATGGATGGAAAGAGAAGAAGAGGATGACCAGCAGCAAGGTGGAAGGACTCAGTTACAGTGGTGATACGGTGCACTATTGGAATACCTGAAAGACCTGGTTAGGGATTGTCATGGAGAAAATCTATGTGGTTCCTAGCAGTTGAAAATGACTTGATGGCACATAATCAATCAATCAATCAATCAATCATCAATCAATCAATCAATCTGTCATCCTAAATTCCCTTTCTGGGAATTTAATAATGGGAATAAGTCCCATTAGCTCAGTTCTGGGAAACTTAATGCTGTACCTATTTTGCAGAGGGTTTCAATCTATAGTCCTAGTTTGGACTTAATTTAAAAGCACGTCAGAGTCCTGGCCGGGTGTGCGTGTGTCTCCATTGAAATGTTCTGGGTCTACCTTCTCCCGGTCAGTATATGAACTTATGCCTGGCCTGCATTTTGGCCCCTCTTGGCTCACCAATGTGCAACTCTTCCTTTTAATATTGTGATGGTCATATGGGAGAGAGCAGCTACATTGATTTGAAGTGCTGAGAGCCTCATCAACTTTTGAAACTGATCAGCTTGGGAAATATAAGGCAGTATTAAAGAGAAGATAATGCCTGTGTTTTCAGGAAATTCTATCCCAGCCTAGAGAATGCTTTATCAGGAAGGAAATCCTTCTCCTGAACAATTTGCCAAAGTAAATCTCTTTGATGAAAATGAATCACAAAGGCATTCCTTTCAACTTATTCTTTGACAACCTGGCACTTTAAATATGTCAAAGCCAACAGTTTGGCTCATGTAATACAGTACTCCAGGCATATGATTCTGTGGGTTTCATATAGTCCCTGTCAAACAGGAATCTATATAATATTCCCAGTCTGCAGAGGCTGTCATACTCACATTTTAAGTCATCTACATAGTTCAACTTTTAACCCCCTTGACTTCCTTTTTGTCATTTGGAGAGAGTGAGCCTTGACGTGACCAACAAATCCTGATCTTCTAAGAAAGCAGTCTTATGGCTGTTGTGGGTCTTCCGGGCTGTATGGCCGTGTTCTGGAAGTTGTGGTTCCTAACGTTTCGCCAGCATCTGTGGCCAGCATCTTCAGAGGGCAGGAGCACAGATAGAAGCAAAATCTCTGTGCCCAGGTAGAGTGGCAATGTTCTATTTATAGAGCTAAATTATAGGAGATTAGGTGGGGTTTTTTGTTGTGTTGAAATGTTAACGAGTGGCTGATGAGCGTGATTAGCATGTTCATTGTGAGAAGTATTCCCATGTCCTGGTGGTTGGACTGTCTGCAGTCTTAGTTCCATTTGCACTGCAATTAATAAGATCCCACTGCCTATTTTGATTATTTTGTGATATGCTAACTGAGACTGCAAGTTTTACAGCAAGGATAAAGAACTCTTACCTTTTAGATGTTGCTGAACTACAACTCCCAGCATTCCTCACCATTTGCCATGCTAGCTGGAGCTGCAGCAACACTTGTGGGGCCATAGTAGTGCTATGCACACTTACTTTGCAGGAAGTCCTACTGGACACAGTGAGGTTTCCTTTTATTTATTTGTTCAATTTATATAGGGGCCCATCTCACGTATGTGATGCTGGGCGGCTCACAACAGTTAAAAGAACACATCAAGAACAATGAACAATACAAATAAAAACAACCAACATACAAAACCATACAAAAAACCATTATTAAGAACCATATTAAAAAACCAGAAAAACAGTACCAGAAAAAACCTTCTTACTAATTGCCAAGTACGTGTGCACAGGCATGTAGTCTAGAGGCATTAAGAGATAGAATTAACAGAAAATTTAGAGTTGATAATTGGAAGAAATTTTTTTTTGAAAAGGGAATAGTTCTTTTTTTCTTTTTAATTGATGAGATTGCAAACTGTGGTCACACATTTATTATGCGGTCCTGCTGCATTTTTCTAATAGGAGACACAAAAATAGACTTAATAATTTTTATTTATTAAACTGTAAATTCAAATATCTTTATTACAGTCTTTGACCAGCCTTTAAAATAGAAGAAAAGTAGTTTAATTCAGCAATTCATTATCAAGAAAAAGGAAAACAATAAAACAGTGAAACAATATATCTAATTAAAAGTTTTGTGCAATTGTATAACTTGATAAAAATACTTGGCCACCTGGTATGTGAGTGTAGAGTCAGCATCCCTTAAAAAGAAATAAACATAAAATCGATCAGTATGACCCTCAAATTTAGAGATGATTGGGGAGATCAAAGCCCTGTAAATAAATTCAGCATAGATAATATGCTGAATTAAGATAATATGCTTGATTAAGCCCAGGAATTCCGGAGGTCTGGGAGTGGAGGCTACCAGGCCTGAGCCGGGAATCTCTGGGGGCTGTGTGGCGGGCTATTTGATTCAGGTGGTGACGGGCAGGGGACGGTATGACGGGAACTGGAGGGCAGGCCATCATGGGGGAAGGCGCCCCCGGTGTTTGCTACCGGTGGCGCGTTCTGGCCCCCCGTGTTCATACCCAGGCCCTGGTAAGCAGATCCTCGTGGGCTCCGGTCTCCGACTGCTGCTGCTGAATGCCAGGTCGGTGAACAACAAGGCCCCCCTTATAGGTGATCTAATCATAGAGGAGGGGGCCGACCTGGCGTGTATTACCGAGACCTGGCTGGGCCCAGAGGGGGGAGTAGCCCTCTTGGAGATATGCCCAGCCGGGTTTCGGGTGTGGCATCAGCCGAGACACCGGGGCAGGGGAGGAGGGGTGGCAGTGGTCATCCGAGAGTCTCTTGTGGCCTTCAGGGGCGCTGCTCCACAAGTGACCGGGTGTGAGACCCTGTTTTTCAAGTTGGGTTCACGAGAACAGTTGGGAGTGTTGCTGCTGTACCAGCCTCCCTGCTGCGTAGCAACCTCCCTGCCTGAGCTGCTCGAGGCTGTCTCGGGGTTGGCGGTGGAGTTCCCCAGACTTATGGTTCTGGGGGACTTCAATCTGCCGTCTCTGGGACGGTCCTCGGAGGCGGCCCGGGAGTTCATGGCTACCATGGCAGCTATGGGCCTGTCTCAGATTATTCGTGACCCGACTCGTGACAGTGGCCTCACCCCGGACTTAGTTTTCTTGTCTGAGCAGTGGCAATGTGATCTGAGGGGAGAGTTACATCTTTCCCCATTGTCATGGTCAGACCACGCCCTGGTGACCCTGAGACTCTCTTGTGCTACCCCACTCTGCAGGGAGGCGGGACCTATTCGATTGGTCTGCCCCCGGCGACTGATGGACCCAGTGAGGTTTCAGAAGGAGCTGGGGGTTATTCCCGAGGACTTGCTTCACGGTCCAGTGGAGGTCCTGGCCGCGGCCTGGAATAAAGCCGCGGCCGGAGCCCTGGACAAGATCGCGCCTATGCGACCTCTCCGGCCCTGCTCGACCCGCTGCTCTCCGTGGTTCACGGAAGAGTTAAGGGCTTTGAAGAGGGTTAAGAGACGTCTAGAGCGCCGCTGGAGAAAGACGAAGACTGAATCTGACCAAACACAAGCTAGAGCCGCAGTTAAGGCCTACCTTGTGGCGGTAAGAGCGGCGAAACGTGAATATTTCTCCGCTCTTATTGCGTCCGCAGAATGCCGCCCGACGGCCCTTTTCAAGATTACAAGATCACTTTTGGGTTGGGAGCAGGGCGAGACCCACTTACAGGGCCGTTCGGAAGAGTTTTCTGAGCATCTGCAGGACAAAATCGCTCAGATTCATTCCAAGTTGGACTCCAAGCGTGAGACAAGATCTGGGGAGATGCCAGGAGCTCGTACTTACCACGTTATCTGGGAACAGTTTGATCCTGTTGCGCCTGATGAAGTAGACAGGATCCTCCGGATTGTAAACGCCACCACATGCCAGCTTGACCCATGTCCCTCCTGGCTGGTGAAATCAGCTAGTGAGGTGACATGTGGCTGGGTCCAGGCGATGATTAATTCGTCCTTGAGTGAGGGGGTGTTCCCGACTGCCTTTAAGGAGGCGCTGGTGCACCCCCTCCTCAAGAAACCTTCCCTGGACCCTACAATCCTGGGCAATTTTCGCCCAGTCTCCCACCTTCCCTTTTTAGGAAAGGTGGTTGAGAAGGTGGTGGCGTTGCAACTCCAGAGGATTCTGGATGAAACGGATTATCTGGACCCCTTCCAGTCAGGTTTCAGGCCGGGATATGGGACGGAGACCGCATTGGTCACACTTATGGATGATCTCTGGCGAGAGCGGGATGGAGGGAGTGCGTCCATCCTTGCTCTCTTAGATCTCTCAGCGGCTTTCGATACCGTCGACCATGGTATACTTTTGGAGCGGCTCGAGGAGTTGGGGGCGGGCGGCGTGGTTTTGCGCTGGTTCGCCTCCTTTCTCCAGGGCCGTTCCCAGTCAGTGTTGATAGGGGAGGAGAGAGCTGACCCGCGACCCCTGACTTGTGGGGTGCCGCAGGGGTCGGTTCTCTCTCCACTCCTATTTAACATCTACATGAAGCCACTGGGCGAGATCATCCGTCACCACGGGATGAGGTATCACCAATATGCTGATGATACCCAGTTATACATCTCCGTCCCGGGTGAAGTAAGTGATGCGGTCAATGCCTTATCTCAGTGCCTGGAGGCTGTGGGGGTCTGGATGGGGAACAACAGGCTTCAACTGAACCCTGGTAAGACGGAGTGGCTGTGGATTGATGGCCCCCCTGGATCCGGGAAGTTGTCATCTTTGGTTCTGGGGGGGGTTGCACTACCCCACTCGGATCCAGTGCGGAATCTGGGGGCCTCCTGGACTTGCGACTCCTGCTTGAAGAGCAGGTGGCAGTCGTGGCCAGGAGGGCCTTTGCACAGCTGCGAGTTGTGCACCAGTTACGCCCTTTCCTGGATCGGGAGGCCCTCCGAACAGTCACTCACGCCCTTGTCATCTCCCGTATAGACTATTGTAATGCGCTCTACATGGGGCTACCCTTGAAGAGTATCCGGAAGCTTCAGCTGGTGCAGAATGCAGCGGCGCGAGCAGTTATGAGTGCCAGAAGATCGGCACATGTAACACCTCTGCTTCGCGAGCTGCATTGGGTGCCAGTTTGCTTCCGGGTCCAATTCAAGGTGTTGGTGATTACCTTTAAAGCCCTACATGGCATAGGACCAGGGTACCTGAGGGACCGTCTCGTCCCGATAACGTCGACCCGCCCCACCCGTACATGCAGGGAGGGCATGCTTCGGACCCCCTCAACAAGACAACTCCATCTAGCGGGGTCCAGGAGGCGTGCCTTCTCTGCGATAGCGCCCGCCTTGTGGAATATTCTGCCCCCGGAGGTGAGACTGGCCCCCTCCCTCCTGGCCTTTCGGAAGGCCCTTAAGACCTGGCTTTGCCACCTGGCCTGGGACGACGGAGGTGGTAGTGCCTCCTGGGGTTGGCTGGCCCCATAGCTCTACTATCTATTCTGCGGGTCCAAGCCCATCCTGGATTTTATTTTATTATGTTTTGTTTGTGTTTTTAGATATTTTGTATAGTTTTAAATTTTTATTTATTGTAACCCGCCCAGAGTCCCTTGCATGGGAGATGGGCGGGGAATAAATTTGAATAATAAATAAATAAATAAATAAATAATATGCATTTATTAAACTGTAACTTGTTAGACATATTTTTCACTCTGTCCAAATGTTCACTTGGGCTCAAGTTTCAGCAACATTCATCCTTTGGTTTGGATAACTTGTTAAAAGGCAGAAGAGTGATCAGTGGGTGCTTCAAGTTAGTTAATTAACATATTCAATATGCCAAACAGGTAAATAACATTTTCTGTTGCTTTCTCATGATTAGCTTCTGCAAATGATTGAACAACATATATAGTTGTTGATGTCACTGTTTTCATTTGTAGGGAAGGCCGTCTCTTCTTTGCCATCTTGAACAATTTTCCTAGTTTATTTATACTGCCATGATAATGACAGTATCATGAAAGGGTGCCTTTGAAAGCAACACTCTCTACTTGTATCTTAGGCATTCTACTGTTCTTTCATTAAAGACATCTTCATCTCTCCGAAGCCAAATTCTTACAATAATAAATCAGCGACACCTCAAGGCTGTGCCAAGTTAAATATCTACAGTTTCTGGCCATTATGTAATTTCCAGATCTGCTACAATGGCTATTGCTGATAAGTCAATCATCAGAAAAAGAAATGTTCCAGACCGATCTTTATTACTGTGTCCTTCACTGATGTATGTAGAATAGTCTCTCTGTTCTCTGGGCGCTCTCTCTTTTTAAGAAAAGGGGTGCAAGAGAACATAATTGCAGCTTTCCTCTCTTTTGAGTGACTCTTCACCCTAACAGTTTATATCTGGAAAATATCACAGACAATGTGAAATGGAGGTAAGTTTAAACCAAGAAATCAGGCCTCACTGTTATTAATAGAACGGTCCGAAAATATTTCTCATGATGTGTTTGTAATAGTTCTGTCTCGTAATAAAACTCAACAGTGATATATTTCTGCCCTTCCCAGGTTGATTTGGCATTAGGAGGCCAGACAAAAGCAATTTGTAATAAGGTCCCTGATCCAGGCCTACAACATGCAGAAGGGCTCAAAGGGCTCCATGCTCATTTAAAGCTCCTTAAAATGATTAATAGCTAAAATGCATTGCAAATTATCAAGTGCTTTCCATGAAAAAAACGAGCTTTTCAGAAGATTGCCACATTTCCTCTCCCAGTAACCAAGGTTAAGAAATCAGACAGAATTAGCAATTGCAGAACATGAATGAAACAGAGCATTCATTTCAAAAGTTAGTCCAGTGATGTCCCCCCCCCCCCATTCAGTTAGTATGTTTTGTTTACAAAAGACTCAGCTGTAGGCTGACCATATTTCCTTCAGACAAAAACGGGACTTTTGGGATGGCAAAACGGGACAGGGTCTTATGCCACCATGCCGGCCTCCAAACCCCGCCCCCCAGTCCACGCAATTGGCTCCCACCTGCAAACCCCGCCCCCGCCCCACACGATTGGCTCCCGCCTGCAAACCCCACCCCCATCAGCGTGATTGGCTCGGATTTTAATTTATTTTTTCGATTTTTAAAGGTTTTTTTTTTCTTCTAGCAGTAAATGGTGTGGCCCCCTTCATGGATCACTGCCTTGTCGTGGCGAAGGGGCTTGCGTAACTCAATGAAGTCAGGTCAAGAAGAACAGGTCATGATGGAGAGTTCTGACAAAACGTGGTCCACTGGAGGAGGGAATGGCAAACCACTCCAGTATCCTTGCCAAGAAAACCCATGGACAGTATCAAAAGGCTAAAAGATATGACGCCGGAAGATGAGCCCCTCAGGTCGGAAGGTGTCCAAAATGCTACTGGGGAAGAGCGGAGGGCAATTCCGAGTAGCTCCAGAAAGTGTGAAACGGCTGGGCCAAAGCCGAAAGGACGCTCAGTTGTGGATGTGTCTGGAAGTGGAAGGAAAGTCCGATGCTGTAAAGAACAATATTGCATAGGAACCTGGAATGTAAGATCTATGAATCAAGGTAAGCTGGATGTGGTCAAACATGAGATGACAAGATTGAACATCGACATCTTGGGAATCAGCGAACTAAAATGGACAGGAATGGGCGAATTTAATTCAGGAGACCATTATATATACTACTGTGGGCAAGAATCCCTTAGAAGAAATGGAGTAGCTCTCATAGTCAATAAAAGAGTGGGAAAGGCAGTACTGGGGTACAACCTCAAAAATGACAGAATGCTTTCAGTTCGAATCCAAGGCAAACCATTCAACATCACAGTGATCCAAGTCTATGCCCCAACCACTGATGCCAAAGAAGCTGAAGTTGACCGGTTCTATGAAGATCTACAACACCTTCTAGAACTAACACCAAAAAAAGATGTCCTTTTCATCATAGGGGACTGGAATGCTAAGGTAGGAAGTCAAAAAATAACCGGAATAACGGGCAAGTTCGGCCTCGGAGTACAAAATGAAGCAGGGCAAAGGCTAATAGAGTTTTGTCAAGAGAACACGCTGGTCATAGCAAACACTCTTTTCCAACAACACAAGAGACGACTCTACACATGGACATCACCAGATGGTCAATACCGAAATCAGATTGATTATATACTTTGCAGCCAAAGATGGAGAAGCTCTATACAATCAGCAAAAACAAGACCTGGAGCTGACTGTGGCTCAGATCATGAGCTTCTTATCGCAAAATTTAGGCTTAAATTGAAGAATGTAGAGAAAACCACTAGACCAATCAGGTATGACCTAAATCATATCCCTTATGAATATACAGTGGAGGTGAGGAATAGATTTAAAGGATTAGATCTGGTAGACAGAGTGCCTGAAGAACTATGGATGGAGGTTCGTAACATTGTACAGGAGGCAGCAACTAAAACCATCCCAAAGAAAAAGAAATGCAAGAAAGCAAAGTGGCTGACTGATGAGGCTTTACAAATAGCTGAGGAAAGAAGGGAAGCAAAAGGCAAGGGAGAAAGGGAAAGATATTAACAACTGAATGCAGATTTCCAGAGAATAGCAGAGATAAGAAGGCCTTCTTAAATGAACAATGCAAAGAAATCGAGGAAAACAATAGAATGGGGAAGACTAGAGATCTCTTCAAGAAAATTGGAGATATCAAGGGAACGTTTTGTGCAAAGATGGGCATGATAAAGGACAAAAAAGGCAGGGACCTAACAGAAGCAGAAGAGATTAAGAAGAGGTGGCAAGAATACACAGAAGAACTATACAAGAAAGATCTTAATATCCCTGATAAATATGATGGTCTGGTCACTGACCTTGAGCCGGACATCCTAGAGAGTGAAGTCAAGTGGGCCTTAGGAAGCATTACTAACAACAAAGCTAGCGGAGAAGACAGTATCCCAGCTGAGCTATTTAAAATCCTAAAAGATGATGCTGTTAAAGTGCTGCACTCAATATGCCAACAAATTTGGAAAACTCAACAGTGGCCACAGGATTGGAAAAGGTCAGTTTACGTTCCAATTCCAAAGAAAGGCAATGCCAAAGAATGTTCAAACTACCGTACAATTGCGCTCATTTCACATGCCAGCAAGGTTATGCTCAAAATCCTACAAGCTAGGCTTCAGCAGCATGTGAACCGAGAACTACCAGAAGTGCAAGCTGGGTTTCGAAGAGGCAGAGGAACTAGAGATCAGATTGCCAACATTCGCTGGATCATGGAAAAAGCAAGAGAGTTCCAGAAAAACATCTACTTCTGCTTCATTGACTACGCTAAAGCCTTTGATTGTGTGGATCACAACAAACTGTGGCAAATTCTTAAAGAGATGGGAGTACCAGACCACCTTACCTGTCTCCTGAGAAACCTGTATGTGGGTCAAGAAGCAACAGTTAGAACCGGACATGGAACAACCGACTGGTTCAAAATTGGGAAAGGAGTACGACAAGGCTGTATATTATCACCGTGCTTATTTAACATATATGCAGAGTACATCATGAGAAATGCCGGGCTGGATGAATCACAAGCCGGAGTTAAGATTGCCGGGAGAAATATCAACAACCTCAGATATGCAGACGATACCACCCTAATGGCAGAAAGTGAAGAGGAACTAAAGAGCCTCTTGATGACGGTGAAAGAGGAGAGTGCAAAAGCTGGCTTGAAACTCAACATTAAAAAAACCCAGATCATGGCATCTGGTCCCATCACTTCCTGGCAAATAGAAGGGGAAGAAATGGAAGCAGTGACAGATTTTATTTTCTTGGGCTCCAAGATCACCGCAGACGGTGACTGCAGCCATGAAATTAAAAGACGCTTGCTCCTTGGAAGGAAAGCTATGGCAAACCTAGACAGCATATTAAAAAGCAGAGACATCACCATGCCGACAAAGGTCCGTATAGTTAAAGCTATGGTTTTTCCAGTAGCAATGTATGGCTGTGAGAGTTGGACCATAAGGAAGGCTGAGCGCCGAAGAATTGATGCTTTCGAACTGTGGTGCTGGAGAAGACTCTTGAGAGTCCCTTGGACTGCAAGGAGGTCAAACCAGTCAATCCTAAAGGAAATCAACCCTGACTGCTCATTGGAAGGACAGATGCTGAAGCTGAAGCTCAAATACTTTGGCCACCTAATGCGAAGAGAGGACTCACTGGAAAAGACCCTGATGCTGGGAAAGACTGAGGGCAAAAGGAGAAGGGGACGGCAGAGGATGAGATGGTTAGATAGCATCACCGATGTAATGAACATGGATTTGAGTAAACTCCGAGAGACAGTGGAGGACAGGAAGGCCTGGCGTGCTATGGTCCATGAGGTCATGAAGAGTCGGACACGACTAAACGACTGAACAACAACAAAAAATGGTGCGGCAGAGCTGGTGTGTTTGGGGGAGGCCGGAGTACACACACTGTGCACACAGCACCGTCATCGGCCAGGGAACAAGGGGCGGGGATGGAGAGGATGGAGGCCCACCACTGCCCCGTCCCCCTCGGGCTTGGCCGAGGGAGGGAGGAGAGTCGCTGCTGCTGCCACCGCCGCAGAGCAGGAGGAGCCGGCTGCGCTCGGCTGCTTCAGCCACACCACTCCGCCCCTTGCTGCCCGCTGAAGCTCCCCAAGGTGGCCGGCTCCTGCTTCTCCTGCTCGGCGGCCCGACCACTCTCCTCCCTTGGCCAAGACCAATCAGATGCACATACACACACTCACACACTCACAGGACAGACTGCCCTCGGCAGGAGCCGGCCGTGCTGGGCCGCTCCGGGCTCTGTCGCCCTTTTCTGAAAAATAGGAAGAATTTCTGCAGTACAGCAGCAGCAGTTCTGGGGAGGGAGGTTGCTTCCCCAGCATCTGGTCCTTGAGGCGGCTGCCTCCCCTCTCGCATTCCGACTGATGATAGGGCCAGCCCGAGCAAGATGCCAGGGGGGACAGCCAGTCCCCTTATCTTTCATGTGATCCTCCGCCATTCCTACAGTATATTCAAAGGCTGGTGGGATGAACTGATGAAGAACAGGGAAATGATTTGGAATGGGACTATCATATAAGTTAAGGGCGTTTGCCGACGACTTGGTGTTGGTTCTGGAAGATCCTTTAAAGGGAATTGAAATATTAATGGGCAAATTAAAAGAGTTTGGTGCATTAGCAGGTTTTAAGATTAATAAATAGAAGATGAAGATGTTAACAAAAAGTATGAAAATAGAAGATCAAACAGAACTGATGAATACAAAAGTTATATCCCCACCCCAGGCCATCTGAGTGATGCCGTGGATGTCCTGTCCCAGTGTCTGGAGGCTGTAGGGGTCTGGATGGGGCACAATGGGCTTTGACTCAACCCAAGCAAGACTGAGTGGCTCTGGGTATTTGGACCTTCTGGAGACAAGGCTTTTCCATCTTTGGTTCTGGATGGGGTAGCACTGCCCCAGACAGACATGGTGCGTAATCTGGGGGTCCTGCTGCATTCATGGCTCCTGCTCAAAGAGCAGGTGGCAGCCGTGGCTAGGAGGGCCTTTGCATACTCTGGATGGTGCGCCAGTTGCGCCCATTCCTGGACCAGGAGGCCCTGCTCACAGTCACCCATGCCCTCATAACCTCTCATTTGGACTACTGCAATGTGCTCTGCATGGAGCTGCCCTTGAAGAACATTCGGAAGCTTCAACTGGAACAGAATGCAGCTACACGGGTAGTAAATGGTGTCAGATATGCAACACATGTACACCACTACTGCGTGAGCTGCATTGGGTGCCGGTGTGTTTCCGGGTGCAATTCAAGTTGTTGGTTATCACCTTTAAAGCCCTGCATGGCTTGGGACCAGGTTACCTAAGGGGCCATCTTTTCCCAATAGTTTCTACCCGTCCAATGTGGCCCGGCAGCTTGGGCATGCTGCGGGTCCCGTCAGCCAAGGAATGTTGCCTGGCAGGGACCAGGAGACGTGCCTTCTCAGCTGTAGCCCCTGCCCTTTGGAATATCCTCCTTTCAGAGATTAGGATGGCCCCAACCCTATTGGCCTTTCGCATTAAGGACCCCGTTTCTCGGCTATACTGATACTTATTAAGATAACTTTCTCAGCTGCCGTGTATATTTATTTTGTATTGTTTTAATTGTTTTAGAATTGTTTGCTCCTCAGAGTCACTTGGTTGAGATGGGCGGTTATAGAAATTAAATAAATAAATAAATAAATACATTTGTGTGGCAAGGGAAAAAAACCATGAGTTAAATATAAGGTGTTACAAGATGCAAAGAACAATGTATAAACTTTTATTGAAATTTGAAACAGAGGAAGTGAAATAATGTATGATAAAGTGGGCTATAAACTTTGGTTATAATATACAGATGGAACAGTGGGAAAATAATGTTTTTATTTATTTTCTATCCTGCCTTTATTATTTTTATAAATAACTCAAGGCGGCGAACATACCTAATACTTCTTCCTCCTCCTATTTTCACCACAACAACAACCCTGTGAGGTGAGTTGGGCTGAGAGAGAGTGACTGGCCCAGGGTCACCCAGCCGGCTTTCATGCCTCAGGCAGAACTAGAACTGTCAGTCTCCTGGTTTCTAGCCCGTTGCCTTAACCACTAGACCAAACTGGCTCTATGTGGCTGAAAGGATTGAAATTTACATTATGTTATAATCTTAAAGAGATTTTTTATAAAATTATGTACTGTTGGTATATGTCACCAGAGAAATTGTCTAGAATGTATAAAGGCACTTCAAATTTATGTTGGAAACGTGAACAACAAGAAGGGACATTTTATCATGTTTGGTGGACATGTAAAAAAGCTAGAAAATTCTGGATTCAAATACATACACCAATTCAGAGGATTTTAAAATTAATATACTGTACAATTGAAACCAGGTTTTTCTTTTGAGATTGATGGACAAACAATTGGAAAAAAGTCATGGAACTTTGTTTTTATACATGATAACTGCAGCAAGATTATTGTATGCACAAAAATGGAAAGATTTGGCACTACATACAATGGAAGAATGGTTGGTGAAGATGATGGAGCTTGCTGAGATGGCTAAATTGACTTCTTTGACCAAAGAAAAGAGAATATCTACGTTTATTGCTGACTGGAAACCCCTTATAGACTTTTTGCTTGAAACAGAAAAAAATAGACTTATGATTTATGGTTTTGATGATTACACAGAATAGATTATAGAAAGAAGAGAGCTATGTTGTATCCATAAAGTAAGAGGTAAATTTATAATTGTACTTATAACTGCTGTAAAGAAGATCAGGAACTACTTCTTTGTATCTTTTTTCTTTCTTTTCTATTTTTCTTCTACTTTTTTCCCTTTCTTGCACTTTTAGCTTTCTTTGATTTCTTTCTTTTCTTTTTCTCACTTTATATTAGCTTGTATTAGTTTTTATCTTCTTTTGGTGGCCTTCTTGGGCTTCCTACATGACCACCAGCACCCCCAGGCTGGCCGGCACCGAGGGGAGGTGGCTTTGAATGACATCGGCCGCCCCGCCTCTCTTGTATGTCCCCCACAAACACTGTCGCCACTTTCGGGCCCCGGGCCCCCACAGCAGGAAAAAGAAGGGAATTGTCCCCTTGGCGGACAGGACTCAGACCCCGCTAAGTGGTGGGCAGGTGATACCACTGGCCCGAAGGGGAAAGGAAGGTCAAATTGCCCAAGAGGCCCAGCAGAGGAGCAAGTCGGCATCTCTGGCCCCTCTCTGTGCTCTGTGCCACATGTGATTGTGCTTTTGCGTTGCTCAGAAACAGACAGCTTCCCACATGGAAGGCAGAGGCCAAGGGCACCAAGAGAGTCGCCCACTGGGCCGCCCAGCCACTCCTGGCCCCGAGAGAGCCACCATCCTTGTGTAGGTACAAAAAGTAGCCATTGGGGCTGTTTCCCCAGTTGCCGTGGGAACGAGGTTCAAGCCTGCCTATAGGGCTGCCATCATTGAGTAGGTTCAATTGTTTCCCTGGTTGCTGAGGTAACGAGGTTCCCAGCCCACCTATAATAAACAGAGTAGCAGACCTTCCAGTGCCCCTTGCCAGGTACCAAGTCCTTCTCCCAAACCCCGGGCTCGGTGGGGCACCATTGACAGCCTGGGGTTTGGGAGAAGGACTTGGTACCTGGCAAGGGACACTGGAAGGTCTGCTACTCTGTTGTCCACATAGCAGCAAAATGGACACCTTTTCAAGACGTTCTGTGAGGAGAGGGGAGCAGAGAAAGAGACCTGAGACAGGGAGAGAGAGTCGGGGCCCTTGACTTTCTCCCCGCCTTCCCGGTTTCTTGGCAGTCGAGAGGGCCACGCTTACTCTGAACAGCCTTCGTAGCGCCATAGCAGAGGATGGATGGCCAAGGAGAGGACACCAGCAGGAGAGGCATACACACACGCACATGCACACAAACACACGTGCACACACATACACACACATAAACACACACACATAAACGCACAAACATAAACATATATACACACTTACACACATAAACGTAAACATACACACACATACACACACATAAACACACACACATAAACATATATACACACTTACACACACATAAACATAAACATACACAAACATACACACACAAACACACATAAACATAAACACATACACACTTACACAAATATACACACACAGACACACACACAGACACAGACACACACAGACACACACAGTTGCACACACAGAGATACACACACATACACACACAGATACACAAATGCACACATAAACACACACAAACACATACACACTTACACAAACACACACACAAACACACATAAACACACACACAAACACACACACAGACACAGACACACAAAAAGACACAGACACACAATTACGCACACACATACACACACATATACACTTCCACAAACACAAACACACATACACAAACATACACACACATACACAAACTTACACAAACACATAAACACACACACACACACAAAAACAAACGCAGACAAACATACACACTTACACATATATACACACACAAAAACACACACATGCACATACACACAAAGACACACACAGTTACACACACACAGATACACAAATGCACACATAAACACACACAAACACATACACACTTACACTTACACAAACACATACACAAACACACATAAACACACAAACACACAGAGACACAGACACACAAAAAGACAGACACACAATTACACACACACATACACACACATATACACTTCCACAAACACAAATACACATACACATACACAAACATACAGACACATACACAAACTTACACAAACATAAACACACATACAAACACACAAACACATAAACATAAACACACACACATAAACACACACACAGACACACAATTACACAGACACATACTGTACACAAAAAACAGACACATACACACACATACACACACAAACACATAAACACATATACACATACACACACAAAAACACACACACATACACAGATACACAAACAAATGCACACACAGATACACAAACAAATGCACACATAAACACACACCAACACACACAGACACAGACACATAAAAAGACAGACACAATTACACACACACATACACACATATACACTTACACAAAGACACATACACAAACACACAAACATAAACACACACCAACACATATACACTTACACACACATAAACACACACATACACATACACACAGACACACAAAAAGACACAGACACACAATTACACACACATACACACACATATACACTTCCACAAACAAACACACATACACATACACAATCACACATAAATATAAACATACACACACAGACACACACACATACACACAATTACACAGACACATACACAAAAACACACACATACACACAAAAACACACACACGCCCATACACACAGACATACACATACACACATACACACACATACACAGTTACACACACAAAAACACACACACACATATACACTTACAAAAACACAAACACACATACACAAACACACAAACATAAACATACACACACATAGACACAGAGACATAAACATACACACACAATTACACACACACACACATACATACACACACACATATACACATAAACATAAACATACACACACATACACACACACAAACACACATAAACATACACACACAGAAACACATACACACACACAAACACATAAACACACAAACATACACAAACACATACAAACAGACAGACAAACATACACACACACATACACACTTACACAAACACACACACATACACAAACACACACACATACACATTCACACACAGACACAGACACACAGATACAAACGCATAAACACACATACACAGATGTGTGTGTGTATGTGTATGCATATGTGTATGTGTGTTTATGCGTTTCTGTATGTGTATGTGTGTCTATGTGTGTTTGTGTATCTGTGTGTGTGTGCGTGAGTCTCTGTGTGCATGTAATTGTGTCTGTACGTGTTTGTGTGTATGTGTGTGCATTTGTTTGTGTATCTGTTTGTGTTTGTATGTGTGTGTGCGTGTTTGTGTGTTTGTGTGTGTTTGTGTGTGTGTAATTGTGTGTCCCTGTGTCTTTTTGTGTGTGTGTATGTGTGTGTGCATGTGTATATTTATGTGTGTTTGTGTAAGCGTGTGTTTGTGTGTGTATGTGTGTGCATTTGTTTTGTATCTGTGTATGTGTGTGTAATTGTGTGTCTGTGTGTGTATGTGTGTGTTTTTGTGTGTTTGTGTAAGTGTATATGTGTGTATGTTTGTGTATGTTTGTGTATGTGTATGTGTTTGTGTATGTGTTTATGTGTGTTTGTGTAAGTGTGTGTGTGTATGTTTATGTTTATGTGTTTGTGTTTGTGTGTGCAGTTGTTTGTGTATGTGTTTGTGTATCTGTGTGTATGTGTGTTTGTGTGTGTATGTGTATGTCTGTGTGTATTGGTGTGTGTGTGTTTATGTGTGTTTGTGTGTGTGTGTATGTGTCTGTGTCTGTGTATCTGTGTGTTTGTGTGTATGTGTCTGTAATTGTGTGTATGTGTGTGTGTCTGTGTTTATGTGTGTGTGTTTATGTTTATGTGTGTCTGTGTAAGTGTGTGTATTTGTGTGTATGTTTATGCTTATCTGTGTTTGTGTAAGTTTGTGTATGTGTGTGTTTGTGTATGTGTATGTGTGTTTGTGTAAGTGTATATGTGTGTATGTGTGTGTAATTGTGTGTATTTGTATGTCTGTGTCTGTGTTTGTGTGTGTGTATTTGTGTATGTGTGTGTTTATGTGTGCATTTGTTTGTGTATGTGTGTGTATCTGTGTGTGTGTTTATGTTTATGTGTGTTTGTGTGTGTGTATATGTTTGTGTTTGTGTGTTTGTGTATGTGTGTTTTTGTAAGTGTATATGTGTGTATGTGTGTGTAATTGTGTGTATGTGTATGTCTGTGTCTGTGTGTGTTCGTGTGTGTGTATTTGTGTATGTGTGTGTATCTGTGTGTGTGTTTGTGTGTGTTTATGTTTATGTGTGTTTGTGTAAGTGTGTGTAAGTGTGTGTATGTTTGTGTTTGTGTATGTGTGTTTGTGTAAGTGTATATGTGTGTATGTGTGTGTAATTGTCTGTATGTGTATGTGTATGTCTGTGTAATTGTCTGTATGTGTATGTGTATGTCTGTGTGTTTGTGTGTTTGTGTGTGTGTATTTGTGTATGTGTGTGTTTATGTGTGCATTTGTTTGTGTATGTGTATCTGTGTGTGTGTTTATGTGTGTGTGTTTATGTTTATGTGTTTGTGTAAGTGTGTGTAAATGTGTGTATGTTTGTGTTTATGTGTGTTTGTGTAAGTTTGTGTATGTGTGTGTATGTTTGTGTATGTGTATGTGTGTTTGTGTTTGTGGAAGTGTATATGTGTATGTATGTGTGTGCGTAATTGTGTGTCTGTGTCTTTTTGTGTGTCTGTCTGTGTCTGTGTTTGTGTGTGTGTTTATGTGTGTTTGTGTGTGTGTTTGTGTAAGTGTGTATGTGTTTGTGTGTGTTTGTGTGCATTTGTGCATTTGTGTATGTGTGTATGTGTGTGTATCTCTGTGTGTGCAACTGTGTGTGTCTGTGTGTGTCTGTGTCTGTGTGTGTGTCTGTGTGTGTATATTTGTGTAAGTGTGTATGTGTTTATGTTTATGTGTGTTTGTGTGTGTATGTTTGTGTATGTTTATGTTTATGTGTGTGTAAGTGTGTATATATGTTTATTTGTGTGTGTTTATGTGTGTGTATGTGTGTGTATGTTTACGTTTATGTGTGTAAGTGTGTATATATGTTTATGTTTGTGCGTTTATGTGTGTGTGTTTATGTGTGTGTATGTGTGTGCACGTGTGTTTGTGTGCATGTGCGTGTGTGTATGCCTCTCCTGCTGGTGTCCTCTCCTTGGCCATCCATCCTCTGCTATGGCGCTACGAAGGCTGTTCAGAGTAAGCGTGGCCCTCTCGACTGCCAAGAAACCGGGAAGGCGGGGAGAAAGTCAAGGGCCCCGACTCTCTCTCCCTGTCTCAGGTCTCTTTCTCTGCTCCCCTCTCCTCACAGAACGTCTTGAAAAGGTGTCCATTTTGCTGCTATGTGGACAACAGAGTAGCAGACCTTCCAGTGCCCCTTGCCAGGTACCAAGTCCTTCTCCCAAACCCCAGGCTGTCAATGGTGCCCCACCGAGCCCGGGGTTTGGGAGAAGGACTTGGTACCTGGCAAGGGGCACTGGAAGGTCTGCTACTCTGTTTATTATAGGTGGGCTGGGAACCTCGTTACCTCAGCAACCAGGGAAACAATTGAACCTACTCAATGATGGCAGCCCTATAGGCAGGCTTGAACCTCGTTCCCACGGCAACTGGGGAAACAGCCCCAATGGCTACTTTTTGTACCTACACAAGGATGGTGGCTCTCTCGGGGCCAGGAGTGGCTGGGCGGCCCAGTGGGCGACTCTCTTGGTGCCCTTGGCCTCTGCCTTCCATGTGGGAAGCTGTCTGTTTCTGAGCAACGCAAAAGCACAATCACATGTGGCACAGAGCACAGAGAGGGGCCAGAGATGCCGACTTGCTCCTCTGCTGGGCCTCTTGGGCAATTTGACCTTCCTTTCCCCTTCGGGCCAGTGGTATCACCTGCCCACCACTTAGCGGGGTCTGAGTCCTGTCCGCCAAGGGGACAATTCCCTTCTTTTTCCTGCTGTGGGGGCCCGGGGCCCGAAAGTGGCGACAGTGTTTGTGGGGGACATACAAGAGAGGCGGGGCGGCCGATGTCATTCAAAGCCACCTCCCCTCGGTGCCGGCCAGCCTGGGGGTGCTGGTGGTCATGTAGGAAGCCCAAGAAGGCCACCAAAAGAAGATAAAAACTAATACAAGCTAATATAAAGTGAGAAAAAGAAAAGAAAGAAATCAAAGAAAGCTAAAAGTGCAAGAAAGGGAAAAAAGTAGAAGAAAAATAGAAAAGAAAGAAAAAAGATACAAAGAAGTAGTTCCTGATCTTCTTTACAGCAGTTATAAGTACAATTATAAATTTACCTCTTACTTTATGGATACAACATAGCTCTCTTCTTTCTATAATCTATTCTGTGTAATCATCAAAACCATAAATCATAAGTCTATTTTTTTCTGTTTCAAGCAAAAAGTCTATAAGGGGTTTCCAGTCAGCAATAAACGTAGATATTCTCTTTTCTTTGGTCAAAGAAGTCAATTTAGCCATCTCAGCAAGCTCCATCATCTTCACCAACCATTCTTCCATTGTATGTAGTGCCAAATCTTTCCATTTTTGTGCATACAATAATCTTGCTGCAGTTATCATGTATAAAAACAAAGTTCCATGACTTTTTTCCAATTGTTTGTCCATCAATCTCAAAAGAAAAACCTGGTTTCAATTGTACAGTATATTAATTTTAAAATCCTCTGAATTGGTGTATGTATTTGAATCCAGAATTTTCTAGCTTTTTTACATGTCCACCAAACATAGGCTGACCATATTTCCTTCAGACAAAAACGGGACTTTTGGGATGGCAAAACGGGACAGGGTCTTATGCCACCATGCCGGCCTCCAAACCCCGCCTCCCAGTCCACTCAATTGGCTCCCACCTGCAAACCCCACCCCCGCCCCACACGATTGGCTCCCGCCTGCAAACCCCACCCCCATCAGCGTGATTGGCTCGGATTTTAATTTTTTCCCCCGATTTTTAAAGGTTTTTTTTTTCTTCTAGCAGTAAATGGTTTGGCAGAGCTGGTGTGTTTGGGGGAGGCCGGAGTACACACACTGTGCACACAGCACCGTCAATGGCCGGGGAACAAGGGGCGGGGATGGAGGGGATGGAGGCCCACCACTGCCCCATCCCCCTCGGGCTTGGCCGAGGGAGGGAGGAGAGTCGCTGCTGCTGCCACCGCCGCAGAGCAGGAGAAGCAGGAGGAGCCGGCTGCTCTCGGCTGCTTCAGCCACACCACTCCACCCCTTGCTGCCCGCTGAAGCTCCCCAGGGTGGCCGGCTCCTGCTTCTCCCCCTCGGCGGCCCGACAACTCTCCTCCCTTGGGCAAGACCGATCAGATGCACATACACACACTCACACACTCACAGGACAGACTGCCCTCGGCAGGAGCCGGCCGTGCTGGGAGGCTTCAGCCACACCACTCCGCCCCTCGCCACCTGCTGAAGCCCCCCAGCCTGGCTAGCTCCTGCTGAGGGCAGTCTGTCCTGTGAGTATGTGTGTGTGTGTGCATCTGATCGGGCTTGGCCGAGGGAGGAGAGTTGTCGACCACTCCGCCCCTTGCTGCCTGCAGAAGCTCCCCAGGGTGGCCGGCTCCTGCTTCTCCTGTTCGGCGGCACGACAGCTCTCCTCCCTTGGCCAAGCCCGATCAGATGCGCACACACACACACACGCACGCACCCCACACCCTCTTTCTCCAGCCTCCCCATGACCAAATGCACCCACATATGTTGCAGGGAGGCTGGAGAAAGAGGGTGTGGGGTGCGTGTGTGTGTGTGTTTGTGCGCGATTACTCTGAGCAAGTAATCTGCACGCGTGTGCACAAACACACACACACACACACACACACACTCATTCCACAACCTTCCCGTGCCTGCTTTCCTGCTGGGCAGACAATCTCAGGATCAGGTAAGGAGGCAGGAAACTGGAGTGTGGTGCTGTGTCTGCTGCTGGGCTCACATGTGGCAACTGGGCTTCCAGTTGCCGCGCTGATAGGGCCTCTTCCGGGCTGCCTCCAATGGCAAGTCCAGCTCCAGTCCTCCTTCCTGTCTTCCTGTCCTCCTTCCCGCTGGGTTTAAAAAAGGGACAAAATTGAGATTTTGATCAAAATGACGGGACGGTTGAAAAATGCTAAAATAACGGGACTGTCCCGTTCAAAACGGGACGTATGGTCACCCTACTCAGCTGTCATCATCATCAGATGAGAAAGAGCTTACAGCTAAACAGAATGAATGAATGGATCATGAGACAGAAAAATTAGCTGAGCTCCATTCTGTTTGAAATCAGTGGAAGTTTAGTTACAGAGCAATCCCTTGTGGGATGAGGAGGCAAGTGAAGTGATGGGTGATGCGCCACTTCTGAAGCTCTACCTGCTCAGACCTGCCAGAGGTTTTGCTAGAGGTCCCCAATCTTTCTGGGCTGGTGGACATTTTGGGATTTAGGAAGCATGTTATGGACGCTCTCATAGGCGGCTGCCATCGTGGGGAGCAATCAGGCATAAAACACTGACACCCCATTTTGCTTCCAAGATAGCTTCTGCTTCTTTACTGCTTACTTTTTTTTGCTGGGCAGGTAGACATATTTATTTAAATAAACCTTTGGGTTGCACCTAGTCACCATTTGGTTTTCTAAGAATGCTTCTGAATATAGGTGGGGCTAGAGGAAGCACAACTTATGCTTGTGGCTGGAACTTTATTTTGCAGCATGCTAGCCAACCATTCTTTTAAATTAAAAGAATCTAAAAACAAAAACAAGAAAGATAAAATAATGAAGTGGGACAGAGAGCCCAAGAGCAAAGTCATCAAGCATGTTGGTGCCCACGTTTTGAGGATCCAGATGCTAGAGAGTCGTCCAAGATCATTCCCTTCAGATCAGTTTTTCCCTCATGGTTTCAATGAGGAAGAAATTGCCTCTGCTGGGTGGATCCAATCCAAGGCTGGATTACTGCAAAGTGGTCTTTGTGGGATGGCCCTTGGTGATGGTCTAGAAATCGCAGCTAGTCTAGAAAGCAGCAGTATAGATGGTGACCTGTCATATCATCTCTGTGCAGAAACAGCTACCTTAGTTGCCAGTTGCTTTCCAAACCCAATTTAAGATGCTCATTATTGTGTACAGAGCTTAAGCCCAAATTACCTACAGGATTGTCTATTCATATACAATTTGCCTGCACAGTTAGGTCTTCAATAGACCCCCTTTTGCAAATCCTGTCATAGTTACATCTAACATCAACAGTGAACTCTGCTTTTTCCGTGGTGGAGCCCATAACTGTGTAATAAATTGCCACTGGAGTTGAGGCAGCCCCCCTTTTTAGCCAGTTTAGATTTAAAGTTACTTTTAGAATGTTTAAATGCTCTTAGAATTATTTAACATGAAGATACATACTTTTGTAAGCTTCCCCCAGCCAGTGGACTAGAAAGCATATAAAGCTAACTATAAATCAAAAAATATAAAACAGCAGCAAATGATTAGTCATTGTTGCAATTTTATTATCAGGAAGAGGGAAAGGTACATGTGGGTTTTTCTGTCTTAATATAAAGATTCCCTTGAGTTGAGTTTGAGTCCCTCGAGTGTACATATACATGCAATGTTCTTGGCAACAGTAAAGAAACGGTTTACTATTGCCTTCTGTATGGTTTTCCAATTTTTTTTTTATGTAGCCTACAACCACAACATTCTCCAGTTGTCCCCCCCGCCCCTAAGTAGTCCCCAGGCTTGATGATCTTTAGCTTCAGAACCCATATAAAGTCAGCCGATTCTGCTTCCTGTTTTTTCCCTCAAATGACAAAATAACTTCACTTTGGGTATTATGACTCTTGATGTGACTGAATAGAGAGAACCATTTCCTCTTGGGCCTTAGGCAAGAAAATGTTTGGGGGCAGAGGTTTCAGGTTCAGAGGTTCAGAGCAGGTTGGGCAGGTTCAGAGGTTTTTAAAGCTTTCATGGTTAGTTATTTATAATGTCATTGGCATGGCCTGGTAGCTCCAGTTTTATCCCCATCCATAGGCCATGGCCTAAACATCCTTATTCTCTTCCTTTTTTGATGCCACACAATGCTCTATAACATCAAAACACAGGAGAGAGAGATGGCAGAATCAAACAAGGCATTATTATTATTTATTATTTATTTAGCATCACCTAATGATTATCATCAAAAAACCGCTTTATCATTATCATTAAAAACCGCTAGTAAGAATGGTTTCTCACTTATGACTATTTCACATTCTTTTGGACAAGTTCCTTCCAAGAGTTTGTATTTTAAAGCTATCACAATGTTTTGTGGAGGGAGATCCAGGGTTGGGTTTGAATAAAGTAGTATGTCCTTTTGTTTCTTCTGAATTCTCCAGCAAACAGCTTATGGAGATGCTGTTGGGTTGTATTATAACTAGAGAAAGCGGGGGTGGGTAGTTATTTCTTTTCTTCCCCCCCCCCCCACCACCACACACTTTGCCTTTTCCCCCACACTGGGAAGTTGTTTCACCCCTTTGATCATATAGGTTTACCAGTTTCATAATCTTTCCCAACTTCACAGTAACATCATTTTGGAGATAAAGTGGCCCATACTATATGTGCATTCCAAGATCATTAATTTTCTTAATAATCCTTTTTTTCTGGATTTCATCACCTTTATAGCAGTTACACAGTGAGCTGAAGTTCTTACTGAACTGTCCAAGAAGATTTCAGGTTTTCTTTTATTTGTCTCTGTAAGCTCAGAGTATATATAATTTCTTTCTTCTCCCTGTTGAATGTGTCCTTTGGTTTCATCAATTCTCTCTTTTTCACCTCTCTCCAATGTGTATCTCTTTACATTGATTAAAAATGAGCCGTATTTGCCATTGGTAAGTTTCCTCCACCTACTTTGGAATAATGATTTTGAAGCTCCCGGGATTCCCCATCCCCCAACCCATCCTACTGTTTACTATAATTTAGTGTCATCAGCATCTTGACTAGATGCTGCTGAACTTCATCTCTCAGCAGCTCCATCCAGCAATAAAAGAAGCTAGAAGTTGTAATTCAGTAACATTTAGAAGGTCACAATTTCCTCATCCTGGTCCATTCTTAACATTAAGCAAGACCCTGGTAACATAGCTAATGATTAGGGGTTATGAGAGTTGTAGTCTAAAATATCTGGAGGAATCAAATTGCCTTTGAGTACCTGTCTTCTTATATTCACAAAATATTACCTCTTGTTCTGTGCTTCCTTTCTTCCACCCACCTATGTATACAAAAGTCAAGAGGTGATGCCAAATCACAGGGGATGCCTTCTTTTTACATGGCCAATTTCCAGGAAAATCTAGAGCTTCGCTTAATAGTCTCCTTTCATACTGAACACTCTCCAAACTGGGGGCTGATGACACACTAGCTGAATACCTTTCATAAATCTGGCCCCAGAATTATTAAAACATACGTTCATAATTTAACATTAACAATTTATTTTCCCCCAAAATAGTTTATACACTCAGAGAAAGAAAATAGGATTTAATCATCTATCTTGTCAGGAATTTAATGAGGGTCATAATGTGGAGTGGGGAAATAAATCATGCAGAAGACCTTAAAATCTCATTAAGTATTTTGAGGCTTGCTTCTGAGTAAACTTGCAATGTTGTAGTTCATTACTTTGGACTAGAATTCCCCCAAATCCTTGACCATTACCCTGCTGTCAAAAGTTTAGGGAAATGTTTGACGTCTTGGGTTAAAATTTGACTTCAGTGGAACTCAAGTGATGTAATTCTAAACAGAATGATTTTGTTGATTTGCTAATCAAGCTAATTTGGGGCACTGCTTATTCTCCAGTATTCATATTGATATTATGAAGTTACTCTAAACGTAGTTCTTTTTAAGGAGTGTGTGTTCATCATTGCCTGTAGGGAAAAACTCAATTTACAGTGTAATAATTGGAAGTCCATGCAAGCCATTGAAGGACCATTGTTTCCTTTGATGTTACCTACCTACCGTCTTTCTTCTGAGGCTAATTCTGTAGTTGTATGGCATAATGTACTATCTGCTTGATTCTTTGCAGTTGACAAATCTATCCCTCCAGATGTTGATGATGAAGTACAAGGCCAAGTCAGCATGGCTACCCTTGAGGGCTTCTGGAGTTACAACTCAGCAACATTTAGATAGCAAAAAATTGACAGAACAGCATGGTTGGTGCAACCCAAGAGTGGTTCAGAACAAATTTGCTTCGAGTCTGTGACTTCCAATATATACAGACTTTACTAAATACAAATATATATACACAGGCAAAATACCTTTTAACCAACTATACGCAGCAATACACAATCCAGCCATATGGATTCCTCCCAACTGCCTTATATCCATATAGCTTTGCTAAGTCATCCAGTGGTGATTGATTCAGGTGTATGCAATGAGCTCTTCAGTTTCCTCAGAGCTAATTGTTCAGTGCTCTCAGCTGTGCTGCCTTATTCACTGCAGTAAAATTCTTAATACAATGTCTGGGTATACCCTGACAACAATCCCCCATCCCAGTTGCCCAAAGCAATCAGAATGGATGGGTATTATTAGAATCATCTTATTGTTATGAATGTTAAACTTGTGAATGTGTCCCGATATATGTTGTATGGAATGATTAATAACCTGATTCATTGGCTTTTTTTCCATTTTAAGAGAGGCTTTGGTCTTGTGACTTTCACTGCAACCAAACATTCCAAAATTTATGTCTTGCTGTACCCTTCTCTAAAAAAAGAGAAAAGTAAATGGATCAGTTTGCAATTAAAGTCACAGGAGCCATGATATCTCAAATAGAATAAAAAAAAGTTTTGACTATAACAGCCGGACCTTACACTTCTAAAAATAGGAACTTCAGAATATTTGCTTGTTTCTTCTGTGGGAGAGCCCCTGTGCAATCTAAGACATTTTACTCTGCATTGCTCACATCTCTTCCAGACAGGATGCAGATCTGATAAGGAATCACATTGACCTCTGTGTCATCCTCCAAAGATCCAATGTCTCTGTAGCTAGAGGACTACAAAAGTGAGAAGTTCTGCTCTTCCTCCTTGTTTTCCATCAATCAGGGAATAGGTATCACTTTCCAGTGAATACTATTTGCCAAGTGAATTTGTTTCACTTCCTTGCACGTGAAGGACAGTTTGCATCATTACTGGAGGAGACTCACAACTCACCTGTCTCCCAGCTCCTGTCCTTTGACCATGGTGGCTTGCTGGCTAGACTGGTTTTATTTTTTTTTTAAAAAAAAGCCCAAATGCATTATATCGGTATGCCGATATCAGTAAATGTTGAAGAGCTCAGAGGCATACCACCATGTCAAAGAGAAATATGGCTGGATGATATAAATGCATTTGTTTTTACTTTGAAGAGGGGGAAAGAGTGTTGGTGTGAACTTTGGGGATGGGGGACATACAATGCAATCAGTTAATGATTGACAGCTGAGCAATGATTGGCTGACAGTTCTCTGTACTCATCTATTGGTCAAAAAGAGCAAGTGCTGATTGGTGGGGGCTCTCTGCTCATTATCATGCCCTATCTTCATAGCATGTTATATTTTTGTTGTAGTGTTCTGTGAAGCTCTGAGTCCCCAAGTATATGAATCCCTCCTCAGTCTTTCCTTCTCAAGGCTAAATATGCACAATTACTTCAACCTCTCTTCTTAGAATACTTTCTAGCCCCCTGACCGTCTTCAGGGCTCTTCTCTGAACTTGTTCCAGTTTGTCTAAATCCTTCTTAAAAAGGGGTGCCCAGAATGGGACAAAGTGCTTGAGATGTGGGGTGCAGACCAACAAAAAGTAAATTAGGATTGTTTCTGGATGACTGGCAGACAGTAAATAACAATTGGTAAAAGTCCTGCTCCCTTATGTCTCTTCCAAATCTCTTTCCTGCTTTCTGTAAGTCTCATTGCTATTTTTCTCTTCCTCTTTCCTCTGATGCTGAAAGCTCCGTGCTGTAGCAGAACCACATATTCTACTCCCTCTCCTCCCCATTGGTCTCTTTCTGTTTCCTAAGGTTACCTTCGGCAGAACCTTATTTTTCAAAATGAAGGAGCAAAAGGTTACTCCCCCTTGGCACCTACAGACTTTGGTTGGTTATCTAGTATTAGACAGACAGCACCTTCTGCCCCCCTTTTAAGAATTAAGACAATGATCTGCTAATTAATTCCAATGGAAGCATCACCAGAATACTCTTGATTATTTTAGGTCAAAGCCTGGTTTAGGATAGCTTGCAGGATAAACCAAAGACAATCAATCTGTGGCCTTACAGATACTGTTAAACAACTACTCACAGCAGTCCCACTGATATGGCCCATGCAATGATGGAATTTGTAGTTTGGCATCTGCAATATCTGAAAGGCCCTATGTTGCATACTTAGGAGAGACCTTTATAATCTGAAAGCAGATTATAAATGCTTGAGGATAAAATGTTGTAAAACAGCCTCTTTTCCCACTAGGGGTTATTTATCTTTAAAATATCAAGAAACGTTCTTTTTCACTTTATCTTTTGAATGGCATGCCTGAAAACAATTTTTTTTTTGCATTGCATGCCCTTTCAATTTTTCATATAGCATGTCTTTTTAAAGTATAGTTTGTCTTAGAAAGAGGCCTCTGTTGTTTTGTTTCTCCTCCAGATTGAAGAGGTTTATTCTGCCAGGAAGCACATGGCCAGTGTGTCCCAGGTGTGCAACAGCTGTGCAGTGGCCAGGCGAGTGGAGGAGCAGAGAATGGAGTAGTAAAATATACAAAATGTTCATGGAACAACACAGGGGTGAGATATATTACTGTGTGTTAGGAACTGGGTACTAAAGCAGTCCCAAGGAAGAATAGAGTATATAAATGGAAGGGAATATATGTATATATACAGTATAAGTATGTACGTTTATGCAGATAGAATGCCAAAAGCTCAAGAGAAAGGACCAGACAAAATTACAGTTAAGAAAAAAGGCAAGAAATATATCTTCTTAAGTTTCTCTCAACTCCATATGAGATACCAAACACATTATTACCATCCTTTATTTCATTGATTGAAAACACTGAATCTGCAGCCAACCTAAAAGTTCTGGAAACAGGTAGTATAAAACAAGTAGGGATAATCTTACTGGGCCTTTTTATGACAACTTATAACATCTGCCTCTCTATTCCTCCTGCACTGCAGGCCAAAGATCAATCTTTTAATCTGAGTAGTGGTAAGCGTGAATCCCTGAACATGTTGACAGAACCGGTAAAGGAGGTTGTGGGATTGAGGAGGCTAGTCTTGGCTTTGTTTATTTATTTAATTGAATTTGTACACGGCCCAACTCCCAACAACTCTGGGTGGTTTGTTGTTTATGGACGCCCCTGCCATTCAGAGTACATGGAGAACAGGCAGCATGGCAGATGGCTATACTGGGTACAAGGAGCAGGGCTACTCAGTGTATGGAGAGGGCTGGGCAAGTCTAATCCCCCCCCCCATGAACCCCTTCCTTGATATGTGCTTTCAACCCATCTGCTTCCATTCATTACCGTATGAAGACTTTTGTTTTTTAATTCCTCTTGAGTCCCATTCAACTTTGAAGGTCAAGATCAGAATGATCAATGTAGAGTTAATTTCAATACACTCTTGGTAAGAGTTTCAGTTTTAGAATATGCTAGTTTTATTTATGTGCCTAAATTGATAAGTTAATAACGTACCATTATTCTCCAAGCTAAATGGCTTTATTGTTTTATCTATATTGCTTTATTGAACTGTGACATTCATGATGGTGTCAAGACCAACACAGTTGGAAGCAAGACCTACACAGATTTCATTAAGCCATATCTTTAATGCAAGACTGGGGTATATCCGGAGTCTTGGAAACTGTAAGAGGAATGTCCCAGGCTCCTTTATAGTCTATTCATTAAGGTGGAGTCTTTAAATAATTTGAAATGCTTCTTAAATTTCTTCTCTCCTGCGCGGAGTTTCTGTTTATGAGATAAACTGCCAACAGACACATCTTCTGTCTCTTGATTGTTTATATCTATGCTCTCTTCCATTCCTTTCCCAGCCTCTCCACAACATTACAACTTTACAAAGATTCTACACTTATAAAAGGATAATGGCAAAATAGCAGTAAAAAGCAATTTTCAAAATATAGATTCAGACATTTGCCTGAAAAGATTTCCCTGGGCTCAGCAGTGCTGGCATTGCCAATGGTGATGCTACTGATTGAATAAGACACTTCTAGCATTGTTCTTTATATTGTAGAAACAAATAGGCATTCCACCAAAGTTGTAATAGTTCTCCAAGACTGCATTCCCAGTTCATATACTTTTATATATAATTTTATTAAAGAAATTTTTGAAAGAAGAAAAACCATACAACTTTTGAAAGAAAAAAGTAAGTAAAGAAAAGTAATAAGTAAGTGAAAAAAGAGCAAAGAAAGAAACAGAGAAGGGAAAAGAAGGAAAGGAAAAGTTATACAGAAGTGGCTTTCAAACTTCTTAACAGCAGTTACAAGTACATTTATATTTTACCCTCCCTTTCTAAGGTTACAACATAATTTCCTTCTTTCCATAATCTACTCTTTCTAATCATCAAACCCATAAATCACAAGTTCATTTTTTTTCTTTTTTCAGCCAAAAAAGTCCATAAGGGGTTGCCAATAAATGTAGTTATTGTCTGTTCTCTAATCAAACAAGTCAATTTTGCCATCTCTGCTAATTCTGTCATCTTCACCATCCATTCCTCCATTGTGGGTATTTCAGTCTTTCCATTTTTGAGCATATAATAATCTTGCAGCAGTTATCATATATAAAAAACAATCTTCCAAAACTCTTTTCTAATTGTCTATCCATTAGTCCCAACAGGAAAAGCCCTGGTTTCAATTGAGTATTAACCTTTAAAAGTCTTTGTATCACTGTGTGTATTTGAACCCAAAACTTTCTGGCTGTTTTGCAAGTCCACCAGGCATGATAAAATGACCCTTCATGTTTTCCACATTTCCAACATAAATTGGAAGTACCCCAGTCTTCCTCCTGATTCAAGTTGATGGGTTTGCTGCCTAAATATTTCACCACTGCCTGCAGGCACGGGTGGCCTGTTGGCACTGCTGTTAGCACAGTGTCTGAATGGTGGAGGATTGTGATGTTTTTAGGGATCTTTTGAAAGACCCTGAAAACATGGTTTGGTCAACGGGCATGGAGACCCTGGAATGTGGTAGTACTGAGTGTTATTGGTAGATGGGAGTACTTTGGCTGTGGATTTTATGGATTTTTTAATGATGTTTTTTTTAATTTTTTTTTACGTTTTTAAACTGTTGTATTGTTCGGTTGTTTTATATTGTTTTAACTGTTTGTAAGCTGCCTAGAGTCATATATATGAGATGGGTGGCTATATAAATTGGAAAAATAAATAAATTAATAAATATTGTCATCATGTTTGCCTTTTGAATGGGCTTTCCTTTTTCTTTTTCCTGAGCTGTGTACACTGTGGTGGCAGCATATTTCTCAGTCCCATGTCATGTGAGTATAGGATGGTTTGGGCGGTGAAGAATGTATGCTAACATTGTTCCCTAGATTTCGGTACTTTTGGAAAATATTGCTAACCCAGAGTGAGACTGAAATCAAGCTGAGGTATTTCATGATAAACAATCCCCAACCCCTCTCATGTTGGAAAGCCGATACTTACCGGAGAACAAGTGAACTCGCCTGGGATGTGAGACCACTAAAGTCTCAATGTGTGTTTGGAATGTTTGTCTTATTTATGCTACACGAGTAAAGCGTAGTGGAGGCAAACAGACATTCCTTCAGCAGGCAGTGGATCCCCAAACCTTGGTGGCAACTTGAGGCAACCCTTTAAGATCAGCTAGCAACTAGAAACTCAAATCTCTTTCCTTCTTTTTCTCCATCTCTCTGAGACTTCCCAAACCTGGTGGAATGTGCTGGATTACAAATTCCAGAGTTCCTAGCCAGCGGTTATGCTGGATAGCAATTTTGTGAGTTGATATCCAGAACATCTGGAGGGCAGCAGGTTGGAAAAGGCTGGAAAAAAAAAGAGTTTCCCTCACTCAAATTTACCCCGCCTGGACTGAAGCCCTTTCTACCATGCAGAAGAAACAGCCAATCCAATGTAATCATTTAAAATGTCAAACTCCTAATGTGCATAAGGATCCATACCGCCTCACCTCCCATCTTAGTTTCGCCTCTGCTGAAAATACAGATGGAACTTTGGGGCTCTTTATAGCGATAATATGTAAAGCTTGTAGTTCTTACATGTTGACAAAATGGCTGGCTTGTCTTTCCCATTCTTTTTCTGACATTAAACTGCCCTACCCTAACTTGAGTTCCAGCAATTGTAGCCCCAGTGGATTTGAAGGGACTCAGTTGGACCAGGCTATTCTAAGCATGCCACCACATTCAACAACTGATGGTTGCTTGCTTTAAACAACTTTTCAGAATGGCTCTGTAGGTCATCATGCTGTGATGTTCTCAACCCTATTTTTTTAAGCAACTGAGAAGTGTGCAATACGTTGCTTTTACTTAAAAGAAAGAGAAGACAGGAAGACCACCCAGCTATCTCATCAACTGGAATCTGATCCAAACTTTTTCTACCACCACCCAAATATTTGTCTCCCTCTCTCAATCTTTGGATTTCCCCCCTTCTTATAAAGTTCTTATAAAGTTCAAGCAATATGTGTGGTTTAGGACAGCCCAAATAACAAAACTAATCAAGCACCATCAGTAGCATAAATGTGTTCATTATTCAGTGTTGTGGTTGGGGTCCAGTAATACTTCTCAAAACTATAGAATGAGAAGTGCCAAAAATATATAGGATGAATTCCAGTTCATTAATAATAAAAATGTTGCTGAAAAATGTACATTTTGGAAACTCTTAAATATCACAGTTATGGTCTCTTGGGAGAGATATAAGTGTTCCAGAGGATGTGCTATATGGGCTTCAATATGAAGCCATTTTCTTAAGAGTCCAGTATGTTTGTCATATCATTTTGAGTAGGTAGGTCCTAAAATACAAACAAACTGAATTTATAAATCTTTAAGATGTATAGAAAGAGCCCATTGCATGAAGAGTTTATTACTGGTAACTACCAGTTACCATTTATTACTGGTAACATTTTCTAACTCTTTTTTGCTTTTATGATTTGTATTTGTAATGGTAGGGAATGAAATATACTCGAACAGATTAGAATATTTTATGAATATGAAGGTTCTCAGTCATCCAGGTGGAATTGTCTGTAGCTTGAATCATGTCAACTGGATTTCTATTTTCATAGTGGAAACGTTTCGCTCCTTATCCAAGGAGCTTCTTCAGTCTGAGCAAAGTTGGTAAGGGAATCCTAAATATGTTCCTAGGTAGCTGTGTGACCTTACACCTGGGGCTAGGTCATGGTTATATTGAGATGTAATTTTTAAGTCCTTTTATCATCTAATGGAGGGTCGTTAAAATCACCATGCTGCTGTTGAGCTTCTGAAATGGTCTTAATCTTCCTAGGCACAGAAGACAACACGGGGAGGAAGATGGGGGAGAGTTTGTGCCTGAGGCCCCCACCTCTATTCAAGGAAGGATTTTCCAAGTTGGCATAAATGGATTCCTTGACCCCTCTCTCAAACCACCTATCTTCTCTGTCTAAAATGTGAACATTAATGTCCTCAAATGAGTGTCCTTTTTCTTTTAGATGAAGATAAACTGCTGACTCTGGTCCTGTGGTGTTATTTCTCCTGTGTTGGGCCATCCTCCTGTACATAGGTTGTTTGGTTTCTCCAATGTAGAGTTCAGAGCACTCCTCACTGCACTGGATTGCATAAACTACATTGCTTTTCTTATGTTTTGGAGTTTGATCTTTGGGGTGTACAAGCCTCTGTCTCAGTGTGTTGGTGGGTTTGAAATATACAGGTATGTGGTGTTTGCCAAATATCCGTTTTATCTTTTCAGACACGCCAGCCATGTAGGGAATGACCAGGTTCTTTCGTTTACTCTGAGTCTCAGCCCTATCTCAGCCCTATCAACCCTATTACTCAGAGACTCAGAGTAAACGAAAGAACCTGGTCATTCCCTACATGGCTGGCGTGTCTGAAAAGATAAAACGGATATTTGGCAAACACCACATACCTGTATATTTCAAACCCACCAACACACTGAGACAGAGGCTTGTACACCCCAAAGATCAAACTCCAAAACATAAGAAAAGCAATGTAGTTTATGCAATCCAGTGCAGTGAGGAGTGCTCTGAACTCTACATTGGAGAAACCAAACAACCTATGTACAGGAGGATGGCCCAACACAGGAGAAATAACACCACAGGACCAGAGTCAGCAGTTTATCTTCATCTAAAAGAAAAAGGACACTCATTTGAGGACATTAATGTTCACATTTTAGACAGAGAAGATAGGTGGTTTGAGAGAGGGGTCAAGGAATCCATTTATGCCAACTTGGAAAATCCTTCCTTGAATAGAGGTGGGGGCCTCAGGCACAAACTCTCCCCCATCTTCCTCCCCGTGTTGTCTTCTGTGCCTAGGAAGATTAAGACCATTTCAGAAGCTCAACAGCAGCATGGTGATTTTAACGACCCTCCATTAGATGATAAAAGGACTTAAAAATTACATCTCAATATAACCATGACCTAGCCCCAGGTGTAAGGTCACACAGCTACCTAGGAACATATTTAGGATTCTCTTACCAACTTTGCTCAGACTGAAGAAGCTCCTTGGATAAGGAGCGAAACGTTTCCACTAAGAAAATAGAAATCCAGTTGACATGATTCAAGCTACAGACAATATTTTATGAAGTACAAATCCATAGAGTTAGCCTGCAAAACATTGAGATATCTTTCCTACGCTTTCAGCTAAGGATAGATGGTTTCAGCCACTTTCTCATTTGTGAACTGGGGAGGGGAGACTACACATATATTCTCATTTTTGTGTTCATTTCTCCTCATATAGAAATTTTTGTAAACCTTTCCCAGGGTGCAGAGTTTTGAAAGTTTTCTTTTGTCGTTGTTCAGTTGTTTAGTCGTGTCCGACTCTTCGTGACCTCATGGACCGTCGCACTCCAGGCCTTCCTGTCCTCCACTGTCTCCCAGAGTTTACTCAAATTCATGTTCATTACATCGGTGATGCTATCTAACCATCTCATCCTCTGCTGTCCCCTTTTCCTTTTGCCTTCATGCCTGATGCTTTCCCAGCATCAGGGTATTTTCTTTTTAGTTTGATGCATTGCTTTATGTATTTCTTTTTACAATATCCATTTTGGTACATATTCTTGATTTGCAAAACTCTGTATAGTGGATATTGGCATGCACATTTGATTTATGTATAGACTTGGGATTTGCAAATTGGTGCATTTGTATAAAAATCTGGGCTGAACATATTTCTCTTCCGTCCTTATTTTAGGGGTTCTCAAACTGTCGGGGTGTGGGGGGAGACAAGCAAATTTGAAATTCTGCAGGCTTGCATACTTAGGGCAGGGTTGCTGTCTGTAATGGTATGTGGGAAAGACCTTGGGAGATGGGGGGAAGAGATGCTGCCTAGGGAATGGTCAGATAAGAGTTAGCATAGCCCGCAACTGCAAAATGGGAAGGGCAAGATACTCAGAAGGCACCCTCCCTATTTTTTTGGGCTGTAAAGGAGGTGGTGGGAGAATTGTACTTTCAGACTTGCAAGATTCTGTTAATGTAGCTTTACAATAAAGTAGAATTAGCTGTGGAGCCCTTGGTGCTCTCTGAGCCTTGTTGTTTTCTTGTGGATGTTTCATTGCCAGACTAGGCAACATCTTCAGTGCGAAAAGGGAGTGGGACTTGCTCTCTGTTTATATACTATGGCTTGTCATGCTTGTGTTGGTGGAGGTGGTGTTCTCCCCTTAGGAGTTCCTTGATTGGGCTGTTGTTTGCTGCTTGGTTGATTGACTGAGTTAATAGTTCCTTGCTTAGGGTATATTGTGCTGTTTGAGTGTTCCTCTGGTGCTAATCCTGGTGTTAATCTTTGCTTATCTGGGTGTTGATTGCTGGCAAGGAGGTGTTCTGGTCTTCTGGCTTTTCTATTGTCTCTTAAGAATGGTATGTAAATGTTGTTTACCTCTATGTGTCTGTTGATGGCTGCTTTGTCTGAGTGCCAAGCTTCCAGGAATTCTCTAGCGTTTTTAGATTTGGCTTGGTTTAAGATGCTCACAGTTTCCCAGCTGAAACTATGGTTGAGTCTGCCCATGTGTTGTGAGATTAAGGAGTTTTCATTGTGTCTTCTGACTGCTAGTTGGTGTTTGTGGATGCGATCTGCTAGTCTTCTGCCCGTTTGTTCTACAGAGTGGCTGCTACAGTCCTTACACTGTATGTTGTAGATGACTCCTGTTTTTCCTTCTTGGGCTACTGGGTCTTTTGGGTTACTTAACATGTTCTGAAGGGTTTTGGTTGGTTTGTGTGCTATGGTGATGCCGTGTGGTTTTAACAGTCTATCAGTAGTTATTAATTAGCTTATCTGGTTGTGTTTCCTGTCTGGTCTACCTGGTAAGGCTGACACTGTCAGAAGTTGTTTTTACTCTGCCTGGGCGCAAGCTTGTCCAGGCAGAGCAGGAGTGGGGTCCATCAGGGTCCAGTGTGGTCTTGCAGCGGTCCAGCCCTGAACACCCATGGCATGTGTCTCTGGTTGGATTACTGTGTATATGTGGGGAGGGGGGGCAAAGCATGGTCCTGAAGGATTCAACCCAGGGCCTGAGCTTGTGTGATTGCAGCCTGGGTAATTAAACCCATGGAAATTAAAATGTAATTATTGAGAATGGATGGCATGTTTATTTCTTGAACAGCCCTATCCCCTCTGAAGTCATTGGTTTGGTTCATGGGATTGTGGGGGGTGGGGAGTCACATGGGTTCATTTGTCATTTGGGGAGGTTGCAGCACCACCACAAAGTTTGAACCCCTGTTTTGGTCTAATCAAGTATTTTTCTTGAACATATTTTTTGCTCTTTCTTCACAATTATAAACTTAAAATCTGCATCTAATTATGCCCTCCTTGCTGAAAGAACATTGTTTAATCCACAGATAATTCTGTGACTAGAAGCAGAGGAGAATTTCCTTTTCAGATGTTTCTCTTTCCTCTGAAGTCCTATGAGATGGCAACATTGTTTATACCGGACTGTTGCAAGATCCACATATAGAATTTGGGTTCTGTGGCAATGACTTAATGCATAACCACTAAACTGCCTGTAACAGTTTGCTGATATTTATTATACTTTTATCTTCTACTTCTTCAAACATAGTTAACATATGAGACTTGCATTCCTTCCACCACCATTTATCTGTACAAGAGAAAGAATGGAACATTTCAACTTTTTAATGTTAATTTCTTCTACAGTTTGTACCATGAGTGTCATCTGGGCAGAAAGATAGGATAAAGATCACTATCATTCATCATCATCATCACCACCACCATCATCACCATCACCACCAAAGATCATCATCATAAAAGAAGCTCTCATACTTCTTTGGGATCCACTTTTGGCTTCTTCTCACCACAGTTTTAAAAATGTCTTCCCTTCTCCTTCCTCCACCATATTTCCAATCTTTTGGATAAAAAGGTAAAGGTAAAGGTTCCCCGCACACATTTGTGCAGTCGTGTCCGACTCTAGGGGCCGGTGCTCATCTCCGTTTGTTAGCCAAAGAGCCAGTGTTGTCCAAAGACGCTTCTGTGGTCATGTGGCCGGCATGATGCACACGGAACGCTGTAATCTTTTGGATAGCTTTGGTTAAATTATGAAGTTCAACTTTAAGTACCGTGTGCCTCGAAAAGAGAGATTTGTGACACCTAATTGTTGGATACGAGCTTTATGTGAAGAAAGTTTGCAACCACTTCAAGCCCATTAGCCACTGCTGCCTGACATGGGCCCATTCATTCATTCATTCATTCATTCATTCATTCAAATTCTATGGCCGCCCATCTCAGACAAGTGACTCTGGGCAGCAAACAATCATAAAATATGTTAAAACCAAGTACAAATACAGTACAAAAATAAATATATATAGCAGCCAAGAAAAATTATAACCATAAATGCCATGTTCTCTTCACCCCATCTTGCTCTTCAAAGTACAGTATGTGTTATATGCTTATGTCTAGTGGAGTTCCACCCTTGCATGTCTTAGGAAAGCTCTTCTGATCTTTATGAGTTGACGGAGGAGTGGGAAAATGCTGCTGCTGCTGCTATGTCTGAGAGAGTTTATTTTCAGGGTCAGCTGGCAGGCAGGGCTCCAAATTGTGATCCCACCAATTCCCTCTCCCAATGGAGATGCTGCATAGATTCTTCAGTTGTGTGGTCTGGAGCATATGGACCTCCTGCACATTGCTAGGACTAGGACGCAAGGAATTATTTGTGTGCTTTAATAAAACCCTGAAGCACAACACGACCCATAACATAATCCAAGTACATATCAGCATGATATTTTTTAAAATATATCTAGCAGATAAGGAGAATGGAGCAGCCCAGCCGTCTTCTTATTGCCAATGTTGTATGAAAATAATAAATAAGCTTGGAAAAAAACAGAAGGTCCCCCCACCTTTTTTTTTTTTTGCCAGATCTTAGCATTATCTCAGGCTAAGAAAAAGGATGATAAATTTGTAAGGATGCTCACCAGAGAGCCTAGTTGATTGTGATCTGGCCTTGCTCTTAAAGAAAACACAGTCCAGTTCTCATCATGCAACAGGCCTGTTGGAAGCAAAAGGAATTTAAAATAATAGCACCTCATTACATTTGAAAAGGTTGCAAGGACTGGAGGAAAGGAAAGAAAAAGGAGGAGGGGGGAATGAAGCCCAAGAAATGAATGCTGAAGGAAACACAATGAAGAGACAATTCAGCAGGGTCAGAACAAGGCTGAGAAGACAACAAAATCAGAATGTCTGCATTTCAAAGCAATTTCTGTTGGTCATATTTGATGTTACATGGAATATTACAGACCAGGATGAAAATCCTGCAGCATCACAGAAGTGGAGGGCTAATGTGACTTAGAAAGTTGCTTAAAGAGAGCCAGTTTGGTCTAGTGGTTAAGGTGCTTGGCTAGAAACCAGGAGTCTGTGAGTTCTAGTCCCGCCTTAGACATGAAAGCCGGCTGGGTGACCTTGGGCCAGTCCCTGTCTCTCAGCCCTAGGAAAGAGCCAATAGCAAACCAGGAGTCTGTGAGTTCTAGTCCCACCTTAGGCATGAAAGCCGGCTGGGTGACCTTGGGGCAGTCCCTGTCTCTCAGCCCTAGGAAGGAGCCAATAGTAAACCAGGAGACTGAGAGTTCTAGTCCCGCCTTAGGCATGAAAGCCGGCTGGGTGACCTTGGGCCAGTCACTCTCTCTCAGCCCAACTCACCTTACAGGGTGGTGGTTTTGGGGAAAATAGGAGGAAGGAGTATTAGGTATGTTCACTGCCTTGAGTTATTTATAAAAATAATAAAGGCGGGATAAAAATTAATTAATTAATTAATTAATTAATTAAATAAACAAATAAACAAACAAACAAACAAAGTCAGCAAGGTTCATGCCAGAAGGCACAATGAGATTATCAGGGCCAGAAGCATCTGGGGAGAAAGATGGTCCATCCAGAGTGTTTATGAAACACCCACCCAGACATGTGCATCTCATAAAAAGAATTCTATAGTCACCACTGAAGAGTAGATGCTTGCCAGCTCTTATGGTTTTGAAGATAACCACAATTCATTCCTTTTCTTTGGCCACACCAAAGTGTGGGAACTGCTGACAAGTCCTGCTGTAGCTGTAAATGATGGTCGTAGCTCTTGGCTAGAGTTCCCTGGAAACATAACATAACAAAACAAAACTGCAGTACATTATCACAACTTCAGTATTTGTTCAGCAAACAAATGATGTAAAAGTAAATGGAGAATGTTGTGGCATCATCCCTAACCCCAAAGAATGTGTGTTTGTAGGAACTGGGTTTGTCTCTTGTTAGGATTCAGAGATTAAAATTTTAATTACACTGATTCCAGCAGCTTTCAAATTGTGTTTTTGCTTTTTTTATATCAATAGGCAGGACATAACTGCAGTCTAAGGAGAAGGATTAAAATGTAATTATTAAGGGGGAAAATCTATTTGCAGCATTAAGCTGGCTTTTGATATTTTAGACATAACGTTAACAGAGCAGAGATAAATGAAGTATCAAATGAAAGCACTGAAAACAGAAATTTGCAGCAAACACTATGTTTGCTGGGTTATCCCCAAAAGAAACAAAACAAAATACTGACCTAAAAGCATAGTGCAGTCTCCGAACTATTGGCCAGGAGAGTCATGTGCTAATTTGGTTGAAATAGGCCTTTCATAGCCTTTAGCTCAGCTACAGAGATGTTAATATTTACAAGCATGTTAATTGCTCACGAATTTTTAAAGCCATCCAAACACAGGGCAAGACCAGAATGGCATAATCTTCAATGAGGTAATTCACTAAAGAAAGAACTATGTGGTAATGCTGAAATTACTGGGCACCTTAGATCAGGGTAGGGAAAATTTTCAGAGGTTAGTAGCCCATTCATTCATTCATTCATTCATTCATTCATTCATTCATTCATTCATTCATTCATTCATTCATTGTTTATTTAAGCAAGCCAAAATTGCATGGGCAATATTATGATCAAATAACATCCCTGGAGAGGGTGAATCCAGTATCTGAAGCCTGTTTCACTCCTTTTACAGTATTGGGGTGTTGTTGTTGGTATCTGAACACACTTACTTATTTTCATTTCTTGCCAGAAACGGATAAAGAATTACTCCATCATTCTTTGCTGGTTTGCCACTGAATTCTAGCACTGTGATAGGGGCAGAGGGGATGTTTATCTGAAATTGTATGTGATAAATCCTACTGTGTGGCCTGCATCTGCCATGGACCCCTGCTTTATTGACTCTCATTCCTGCCGTGACATCATTATGTGACAAATCCATCAAAATGCATGCAAACTAATTTCTAGTTACTCAACAAAACTTTCCCTTTTTCTTCTTTCCCTAGACACGCCTGACACTAGGCCAGAAAGAAGATTGGGGTGGTGAAGCTGCAAAGCTATCTATGGTATTAGTGCTGCTGATGGATGGATAGTTGAATGCTTCCTTGGACTATGTATGTACAGTATTACCAAAATATACCTTAATTGCATCTGTGAGTAGCATGAATGAAGATATCTATGTATCTAGGAACATGAGAAAGTGAAGATGATTGGACCCAGGGAAGATATTTAAAACCACCCAAAAATGTCATCTGTGATTTTTTCCAGGGAAAAATTGTATCAATTGTATCATTTTAAAATTTTGTTTATTTCAGCGTGTATATGTTACAAATCTTCATTAGAATATGCCATTTGAAATGTAAACATTTTCCAGATTCATTTTAATTTTTAGATCCATTTTCGGGACCACATTTTTCTAGATTTCTTTTCTGGGCTACTTTTTCCTGGACTTTGAGAATGCTAACTGTTTTTGTTGGGTACTGTGAGATAACTTATAATGAGGAAAATATGGTGGAATACAATCCTATTGGCCAGGAGATACCATCAACCATCCTAGTGGGGGGAATAGAGTGTTTGTTGTTGTTGTTGTTGTTGTTCAGTCGTTTAGTCGTGTCCGACTCTTCGTGACCTCATGGACCATAGCACGCCAGGCCTTCCTGTCCTCCACCGTCTCCCGGAGTTTACTCAAGTTCATGTTCGTTACATCGGTGATGCTATCTAACCATCTCATCCTCTGCCGTCCCCTTCTCCTTTTGCCTTCAGTCTTTCCCAGCATCAGGGTCTTTTCCAGGGAGTCCTCTCTTCGCATTAGGTGGCCAAAGTATTTGAGCTTCAGCTTCAGTATCTGTCCTTCCAATGTTAGGGCTTTGAAATACTATGGTTTGGTGATGTATTTGTACTGTGGAGCATCTATATCTGCTTCGATTATTGATTCCAGAAGATGGTACCAAGGCATTTTGATCTGTCCCTTAACAGCTAGATAACATCTATGTGAAAGTTCTGGAAAAGGAAATATGGAAGGAAATTTCAAATGTTTTGAAGTATTTTAAACATTTTAATATCAAAAGTGATTTGCCACTGCCTTCTTCCAGTACTGTATGCTTTTTTGACTTCCTAGTCTAGTCTTCAGCCTGAGATTTTCTGGTTGTCTCCCATCCAAATACAAATCAGATCCACCTGGGCTTACATTTTTAAGATCAGCCAAGATTAGTTAGATGCTGCCACCTACCTAGGCATCCCCTCCCCCGCCACTCCGATTAGTGCCTGATTCCTATAATGTGCACTTTTCAACATCAAATGAAGACTTTTTTTTTTTAAAAAAAGAAGGTTATATATACTTTTTTTATATTTTATGGTAGTTTTATATTTTATGGTAGTTCAGGTTTTAGACTGCTTTTGATTTTAACTTAAATTTTATTTGATACCTGGCTTCATTTTGTTTTTCTAGAATTTTTTTTAATTTATGCTCTAGTTCAGGGCTTTCCAAACTTTTGCCGTTGGTGACACACCAACGGCCGGCACACAAGAACCTGGAAGCGCCGCTGCCGCTGCGGCGTGCAAAAACCCAGAAGCGCCGGCGGTGGCACTTCTGGGTTGCCGCCACGGCAGCAGCGGCGTCATGGAACCCGGAAGTGCTGATGGCCTGCCGCCGCTGCTGCCACTGCCCCTTCAAAAGGGCAGGCTCCGAGGACCTCGAAAATGCCCTCGGCTCTGGCAGGGAGGCGAAAAGCCTTGCCATGTGTGCGCGCTGCTTCCCGCCTCACAGCTGATCAGCACGGAGAATTTCCACCCTGCCCCCCCCACGCCAATCAGCTGTGCAGCAGGGAAGCGCCCGGCAGCATGCACATGCGATTTTTGCCTCCCTGCCGGAACCGAAGGCATTTTCATCAGCGCTTCCGGGTTGTCACGCGACACACTTGGGGCCCCCAGCCGACACAGTATCCCTTCAGCCACATATTTTCCCATTGTTCTATCTTTATATCACCACCACCCCATGGTTGTGTGGTGTAGGGTTGTGAATGTATGCCTGGATGGAAGGACCCCTAACCAAGGCCCCTGGAGGCCCGGGATTGGGGGGAAATGGGAACTCCGGGGGATTTAGGGCAGGCTATTTGATTCAGGTGATGATGGGTCAGGGGTGTCATGGTGGGAGTCAGAGGGTGGGCCATCGTCAGGGAAGATGCCCCCAGTGTTTGGTACTAGTGGCGTGTTCTGGCCCTCTGTGCTCAGACCCGGGCCCTGGACAGCAGACCCATCGAGGCCCTGGCTTTTGGCTGCTGCTGTTGAATGCCAGGTTGGTCAATAACAAGGCCCCCCTTATATGTGATCTGATCATTGAGGAGGGGGCAGACCTGGCATGCATCACCGAGACCTGGCTGGTCCCTGAAGGGGGGGTGCCCCTTTCGGAAATGTGCCCAGCCGGGTTTACGGTATGGCACCAGCCGAGATCCCAGGGCAGGAGAGGAGGGGTGGCTGTTGTCATCCGGGAGTCTCTCGTGACCTTCAGGGGCGCTGCTCTACAAGTGGCCGGTTGCGAGACCCTGTTTTTCAAGTTGGGCTCCCGAGAGCAGTTGGGAGTGTTGCTACTGGACCAGCCTCCCTGCTGTGTAGCAACCTCCCTGCCTGAGCTGCTGGAGGCTGTCTCGGGGTTGGCGGTGGAATTCCCCAGACTTATGGTTCTGGGGGACTTCAACCTACCATCCCTGGGGTGTGCCTCAGAGGCGACTTGGGAGTTCATGGCCACCACGGCGGCCATGGGCCTGTCCCAGATTATTCGGGATCCGACTCGAGACAGTGGCCTCACACCAGACTTGGTTTTCTTGTCAGAGCAGTGGCAATGTGATCTGAGGGGAGAGTTAGATCTGTCCCGATTGTCATGGTCAGATCACACCCTGGTGACCTTGAGATTCTCCTATGCCACCCCCCTCCACAGGGAGGCAGGACCCATTTGACTGGTCCGCCCCCAGCGACTGATGGACCCAGCAGGGTTTCAGAGGGAGCTGGGGGCTATATCCGAGGATCTGCTGCATGGTCCAATGGAGAACCTGGGTGCAGCCTGGAATAGGCAGGCGGCCGAGGCCTTGGACAGGATCGCACCTCTTGTCCCATCGAACCCAACACTCACCGTGGTTTACGGAGGAGCTGAGGGTTCTGAAGAGGATTAGGAGATATCTAGAGCGCTGCTGGAGGAAAACAAGGACCGAACCTGACCGAACACAAGCTAGAGCCTACCTTGTGGTGGTAAGAGCGGCAAAATGTCAATATTTCTCCACTCTTATTGCATCCGCAGAATGCCGCCCGACGGCCCTGTTTAAGATCACCTGATCTTTTTTGGGGAAGGTGGATTTAGAAACCCACCTACAGGGCCATGCTGAGGAATTTTCTGGGCATCTGGAGGATAAAATTGCTCGGATTCGCTCCACGTTGGATGCCAAGCGTGTAGCAGGGTCTGGGGAGATGCCTGGGGAACATGCTTACCTGATTACCTGGGAACGGTTTGATTCTGTTGGGCCTGAGGAAGTGGACAGGGTTCTCGGGTCTGTAAATGCCACCACTTGTCAATTAGATCCCTGTCCCTTCTGGCTAGTGAAGGCATCGTGGGTGGGTCCAGGCAATGGTGACTTCATCCTTAGGGGAGGGAGTGTTTCCGGCAGCCTTCAAAAAGGCGCTGGTGTGCCCCCTCCTCAAGAAACCATCACTGGACCCCACCATTCTGGACAATTTTTGTCCAGTCTCCCACCTCCCCTTTTTAGGGAAGGTGGTTGAGAAAGTGCTGGCGTTGCAGCTCCAGAGGGTCCTGGATGAAACAGATTATCTGGACCCTTTTCAGTCAGGTTTCAGGCCCGGATGTGGGACAGAAACAGCCTTGGTCTCACTTATGGATGATCTCTGGAGGGAACGGGATGGTGGCAGTGCATCCATCCTGGCTTTTCTTGACCTCTCAGCGGCTTTCAATACTATCAACTATGGTATCCTTTTGGGTTGGCTCAGGGAGTTGGGGGTGGGTGGCATGGTTCTGTGTTGGTTCACCTCCTTCCTCCGGGGCCAGTCCCAATTGGTGGTGATAGGGAGCGAGAGATCCGGCCCACAACCCCTACTTTGTGGGGTGCCGCAGGGTTCAGCACTCTCTCCGCTCCTTTTTAATATTTACATGAAACTGCTGGGTGAGATCATCCGTTGCCATGGGGTGAGGTATCATCAATATGCTGATGATACTCAACTATACATATCCGCCCTGGGTGCAGTAAGTGAGGCTGTGACCACCCTCTCTCGGTGCCTGGATGCTGTAGGGGTCTGGATGGGGAACAACAAACTTCAGCTGAACCCTGGTAAGACAGAGTGGCTGTGGGTTGGGGGCTCCTGGGTATCCGGGAATTTATATTCTTTGACTCTGGATGGGGTTGCACTGCCCCAGAAAGACCTGGTGCGGAACCTGGGGGTTCTCCTGGACTCACGGCTCCTGCTCAAAGAGCAGGTGGCAGCCGTGGCCAGGGGAGCCTTTGTGCAGCTTCATGTTGTGCACCAGTTACACCCTTTCCTGGATCGAGAGTCCCTCCAGTCAGTCACTCATGCCCTGGTCATCTCCCGTATAGACTACTGTAATGTGCTCTACATGGGGCTACCCTTGAAGAGTATCCAGAAACTACAGCTGGTGCAGAATGCGGCTGCGCGAACAGTTTTAGGAGTCCCAAGGGTGGCACATGTAACACCATTGCTCTGTGAGCTGCATTGGGTGCCAGTCTGCTTCCGGGTTCAATTCAAGGTGTTGGTTATCACCTTTAAAGCCCTATATGTCATGGGGCCAGGGTACCTGAGGGACCGCCTCACCCCTGTGACATCGACCCGTCCCACCCGGTCAGGCAGAGAGGGCATGCTACGGACCCTGTCCATGAGGGATTGCCAATTGGCAGGGTCCAGGAGGAGGGCCTTCTCTGCCATCGCGCCCGCTCTTTGGAATAAGCTATCCCTGGAGGTAAGACAGGCCCCCATGCTCCTGGCCTTCAGGAAGGGAGTTAAAACCTGGCTATGCTACCTGGCTTGGGGTGGGAGGGGCAATAGCCATACATGGAGGTGGTTGGCTCCATGATAGTACCAACAGTAAGTTCTTGATTTGCCATCTGGTATTTATACATCATATTTTTATTTTTTATGTATATCTTATTTATATATATTTATATTTATATGTATTTTGTATTTTAATGATATGTTGTTTTTATTGTTGTGAACTGCCCAGAATCATCCAGTACGCGTTGGGTGGTTGAGAAGTCTAATAAATAAATAAATAAATAAATAAATAAATAAATAAATAAATAAATAAATAAATAAAATGTTATAACAAAATTTTTAGCCCATTTTATCATACATTCTTTCACTTGTTCTTTTTTTGCTTCAAATTTCAATAAAAGTTTATACATTTTAGCAATCACATGTTCATCATTTGTACACAATTCTGTTTCAAAGTCAGTCTTAGAATATTGAATACCATAAATTATTTTGTCTACTTTGAATCTTTCTGATAACTGTAAATAAGAAAAACATTGACAATTATGCCCCTCCGCCATCAGTTGTTCTCTTGATTTTATTTTGTATTGCCCTTGACAGAATTCTAGTATCTCACAGTATGCTAACCATTTGTGTTTGCCTATTATTTCTCGTCTATAAAATGCTTCTTGTGCTGAAAGCCACAAAGGTGTTTTCGGGCACAACCTGGATTTGTATCTATTCCATATTCTCAATGTAGCACATCTAACATAGTGATTTTTAAAATCTACATTAAACTTAACTTTACCTTACCACAAATATCCATGCCACCCAAATCTCAGGTCATGTCCTTCTATCGTACCCTCATACCTTTTTGCCACTGTTTAAATGGTGCATCAGTTGTCAGAACCAGTATTGCCTGAAACAAAAACATCATTCTAGGCAAAACATTCATTTTTATCACAGAAATTCTCCCCAACAATGACAATTGTAATTTCTCCCATCTTAACATATCAGTCTTCCTTGCAATTGTCTCTGCTCAAAGGTAAACATATCCAATTCTCTTAACACCCCTACCCACCCACCTCTGCAAGACTGGGATTCCAATTTGCTGATCAATCTCACTGATTGTTTGAATCCTTCTTAAAGGTGGTGGCTAGAATGAAACACAACTGTTTTATGTAATCTAGAGCAAGGGAATGAAATCTATAGCATGTTGCGGGGGGGGGGGAATCCATCATGGTGGGAGGGGGGTGTAATCACCACTTGGCACAATACTCCGTCACCTAGATTTGTCACCTGTCTAAGTTCCAATGAATCAGAGAAGCAGGAGCAAAGTGGTGTTTGAGGTGGAGGCCATCCCATCTAAGATTTCACTTCCCTTTTAACTGCAGCAAGAAAAGACAACAACGTCACAACACCACCTGCTGTGCTGCCCGTTTTGACCTGACCCCTTTCCACTTCTCTTGTTATTATAAACAGTGAGCCCTTTAAGTAAGCGCTGTTTAAAGGACTGGGGTCCCTAAGTGTTCCTTCCTGGAACCCAGAGGCAGGGGGAGGCTGGGGAGCTTTTTGATCTCAGTTTTATGAGCGTCTGATGAATTGCCTCTGGCACCTGGCAACTGAAATTTCACTATCTGGAAATTTCCCCTCCTGTCAAACAATGTGGCAAATCTCCGAGTATGAGTTACACTAAGCTACAGTTATTTTATTTTATTTTATTTTTTAGCTACTAAGGGTAGGGTACTTTCCAACATTGCCCGTATCTACACACACAAAGGCTATGCGCTATGACTCTATTCCAGTGGAAATCAGCATGATTATACAAGTAGTTATTGCGGTCTTTCTTTGCTTAACTTAGTGGGTTTGGCAGTATAAGTTGGCCGTCTAGCTTTAAGACCAAGAAGCAGCAGGTTGGGAAGTCTGGGCGGTGGAGTTCCCACACAGGCGGGGGTTTGAAATCCAGCACATTGGAAAGCGTGCACTTGGGAAGACTGCCTTAACTGCTTCCGGCCAGATCGTGGGGCAAAATATCCCCAGCCAAGGAGAAAACAGGCCTGTTATTAGAATTCAGCCATGCCTCTAAAAGAGACAGCTCATATCTGTTTGAGTCTTGATCTAGAATCCTTTCCATCATGTCAATTGTTTACAAATGTTGTTGCACGGGAGAAGCTGGATACTGAGCTCTGGCTTTAATATTACCGAATTTGAGCAAATTCACCTTTTTTTTTCTTCCAATCCTGAAGAAAGTGTATGACTTATTTTTAGTATCACTATGAGCTTTAATGGACTAAGTTAATAGATTACTTTTAAGAGAGCAATCCAGCCCTTGGCTTAAACTTAGGTGGCAGGGATACAGTAGGCTGACCATACGTCCCATTTTGAACAGGACAGTCCCGTTTTTTAAGCAATTCCCGACCGTCCCATCGTTTTAAGAAAAATACCCATTTTGTCCCATGTTTGAAAGTTCCCGCTGCGAAGCGTGCCCGCACGCCCACACGCGCGCCCACTTTGTCTGGCGAGCCGTGGGTAGGTTAGGGTCTCGTTTTTCTCTCAAGGAAATATGGTCAGCCTATGATACAGTCAGTCACTCTGAAAAAAATCAGTACTGACAGAGCTGAAAAATAAATTTACACAGAGAGTTGCTACAGGATAGTGACACTAGAAGCTTGTTTATACTGACTCAGGTTTACACAAAAGAAGGGAAGGAACACCTCTGAAGATACCAACATAATAATAATAATAATAATAATAATAATAATAATAATAATAATAATCATCAGACCCAAGTGCCAACAAATGACTCCAAATTTAAATATTGGTTGTGCTAACTCTTTCATGAGTTCTTGTACTGTCATTAGCGAGACATATCTTCTATCTACTTCCCAAAATACACAAACCAGGTAATCCAGGCCATCTCACTGTCTCAAGCATTGGAACTATTACAACCGGAATATCAGGTTTCATGGACTCTAATTAGATCTTAGGCCACCAGCACTTCCACACCACAGACTTCCTAAAGAGACTAAACTCTTCCCAGCAAGAACCATTTTAGTCACCATGGATGTTGAGGCGCTGTACACTCACATCCCCCATAAATATGGACTTCAAACCATCAACAACATCATACCTGATGCCAAAACAGCACACCTTGCCACCAGACTGTGTGACTTTGTACTCACTGATGACTATTTTTGGCAATAACATGTACCTGCAAATCAGTGTCGCAGCCATGGGCATGCATCTGGCTCCCCAATATGCCCATATAGAGAGCTCAGACCTCTCAGATTGGAGAAACCAAACAACCTTTGTACAGGAGGATGGCCCAACACAGGAGGAGTAACACCACAGGACCAGAGTCAGCAGTTTACCTTCATCTAAAGCAGGGCTTTCCAAAGTGCCGCCGCTGGCGACACACCGAGCGGCGGCGGCGGCGACACGAGCGCGCACGGCAACGGTGTGGGGGGGCGTGCGGTGGCGCGCGTGCACGGTGGCGGCGCGGGAGGGGCGTGCGGCAGCGTGGGGGGCGTGCGGCGGCGCGGGGGGCGTGCGGCGGTGTGGGGGGCGCGCGCCGCCGCTTCCAGGTGGTGTGGCGACACACCACGCTGTGTGTGGCGACACACTTTTGTATCGCGACACACAGTTTGGAAAGCTCTGATCTAAAGGAAAAAGGACACTCATTTGAGGACATTAATGTTCACATTTTAGACAGGGAAGATAAGTGGTTTGAAAGAGGGGTCAAAGAATCCACTTATGCCAACTTGGAAAATCCTTCTTTGAATAGAGGTGGGGGCCTCAGGCACAATCTTTCCCCTATTTTCCTTCCTGCTTTGTCTTCTGTGCCTAGGAAGATTAAGATCATTTCGCAATCTCAACAACAGCAAGGTAATCTTAACGATCCTCCTTTGGATGATAAAGGGACTTAGAAATAAACATCTCAAATAACCATGACCTAGCCCCAGGAGCAAGATCACACAGCCACCCTAGAAACATATTTAAGGATTCCCTTACAAACTTTGCTCAGACTGAAGAAGCTTCTTGGATAAGGAGCGAAACGTTTCCACTGAGAAAATAGAAATCCAGTTGACATGATTCAAGCTATAAACAATGGACACATAAACATTATGTTATATAGGAAACTTGCAGAGTGCCATGCATCCCCACATGCTTCTAGGTTTCACCCAGAACACACTACTAAACCTATTGCCAGGCTCTACACCACAAACACATTTGTTCTGACCCACTTGACAGAGATGCTAAACTGATGGAATTAAACCAAGCATTCAGGGGCCTGAACTAGCCACCCAAATCAACAAAGCCAGATTGATTCCCAGGGAGGATCTATTACAAGACCAGAAAAGCAGAACAACAGAACACCTCTGCTTCACAGCAAAAAGCAGTCAGATGCATTATTAATAAACTATAGTCCATATTGGACAATGACACTGCCCTTTCTCAGGCACTGAGTGGCAAGCTCATACTTGCATACAGACAACCACTTAACCTGAAGCAAGTTCTAACAAGCAACAACAACAACAACAAATAGGACAATGATGCTAAGATGGGAACCAGACCCTGCAACAAATCCAGATGTCTACTTTGCCCCCACATCTACATCTACATCCAGATGTCTACTTTGCCCCCACATCTACATCAACAGCACCATTACAGACCCCAACAAGTACACACAGATGCTTAGAGGCGCCTTCACATGTTCTTCCTCTAAGGTGATATATGCCACCATCTGCCAGGAATGTCCCTCTGAATTCTACATAGGACAAATGGGACAAACTTTGCACAAAAAATTAATGGACACAAATTTAACATCAAGACTCAAAACAAGGACAAAGTAATTTCAGAGCATTTCAACCTCCCAGGACACTCTATGGCAGACCTCAAAGGGACTATCTTGGGAAAACAAGACTTTAACAGCACTATTGAAGGAGGTATTGCTGAACTTACATACATCAAAAGGTTTCAGGTCTCAAACAAACACAATGAGTTATTAACACATTACAGTTGTTAACTGATAAGATACTTGCAATCTGTCTCACCTGTAATATGCATCTGCACCTGTCTTCCTCTCCCTTCCCCCTGTGCCTCACCCCAATTTAAATCCTACATCAGTCTAGCCACACCATACATATTGTGAAGTGTGCTGCAACTCACAAAAGCTCATACCTTTTAATAAAAAGTGTTAGTCGTAAAAGATGCTACCAGACTCCTCCTGATTTTTTGCTGCTATAGACAAACACAGCTCTCCTCCTTCAGTGCTATTTATTTATATATTTATATTTCAAATTTAGTCACCGCCCATCTCACTTAAAGAGCGACTCTGGGCGGTTTAGAATAAAACCAGAATAAATAGTCATTAAAATACAATAAAAACAGTGTTCTTAAGTAAAAAATATACTGTATAATCCAAGACACAGGTGTTAAAAAGTTCTTAATTTAATTTATGGGAGCATCTTCAGGGTGCTAACCACCCCCAGGATTGGTTACCCCTCCTCACGCCCCATGCAAGATGGCAAAGCCAGGTCTTCACTCCTTTCCAGAAGGCTGGGAAAGTGGGGGCCTGCCTCACCTCTGGGGGAAGAATGTTCCATAGGGTGGGGGACATGGCAGAGAAGGCTCTCTTCCTGGACCCCACCATTCAACAATCTCTCATGGATGGGGTCTGTAACATGCTATGCCTTTACTTTTTCACCACTAGTTTATCTTTGAACACAGCCCATATTTTAGTTCATTATTGTCCCACTGTTTAATGGTGAGACAATTTTTAAATATACAGGAAAGCTTAAATCAACATATACAACCCTATCACTTTGTATAGGACAAGACTATATCATGTTCCAAATAAGTTTATGTGGAGGTCAGGAATAGACAATGTAAAAGAAGCTGTCTGCTCAAGTGGTCAGAAATTGGGGATCCAAGAACAAGCTAACATCTTGGAAACATGTGATCTAGGGAACTACCTTAGATTGCTACCTTCCCACAGTTTGGTGTCCTCCAGATGTATTGGCTTACATGTTGGTGAGGGCTGATGGGAAATGGAATTGAGCAACACTTGGACAGACAGAAGCTCTTTTCAAGAGAGTTGTAGATACTTCGGCTAGCCTGAGAAGTTGACTTGCCTCTACGTCACTCTGGCATTGCAGGCAACAGATGGATTTTTGTGATGTTTAAATACCTTAAATGCAGTTAGTTTGGCCGGCTGTCTAGATCCGTGTACAACTATCTGTACCCAGTCATGAGAAATCATCTTCATTGAAGCCTTTGCCTCTTCCTTGAAACGTAGCATCAAAATTAGGCACCACTAAGACCAATGTGTGTCTTCATATACTGGTGGGGTCCTCTCAGGGGCTGTAGGTTCCACACGCAGAACTTTTTGGAGGCTCAATTGGGACATCCTGAATAAAGGATTGGGAAAAGATAGCACTAATACAGTATATTCATTCTGGAAAGGCGCCTGGTAAGTTATAATAATAATGGCCCTTAAAGAAATCCAATAAAAGGTGAACTCTGAAGGCTCAAAAGATCATGCGGCTTCATCGTACTTTTTTCCTGGCTCTTGACTTCCCCAAACCCAGCTCGTTGGCAGTTGTTGATAATAAGATGCAGAAAGCACATGGTGCTATGAGATGAGGATTGCATGGTAACTTTAGGCCACCTCTGGATCTTTGATTTGGCAAGACACAAGAGAGTCTGTCTTTGCTCTCTTTTCCTCTCCTGCATTTGTTCCTTTTTGCCTAGACTGCCAAGAAAGGCGTTCACCACTGGCAGTTTGGTAATATGCTATGTGACTTGCAAATATTGCTGGTGAGTTTTGATGTGTTGTGCAGATGAAAATCGTGAATTAAAAATAAAAAAAAATTAAAGATGGATTATTATTTCACTACAGCCCAGTGGATGAAAGACTCATTTCAACTCACAAATGTCCTCTTTCTGCTAGTATTAGCACAACGGATACATCTGGGTGCCGAGTTCAAGCAAAGTGCAGTGTTGTTATTATTTTTATTCTCAATCTCTCCCCCCCCCACTTTGGAGTGAGTGTCAGTGTTCTCTATCATGTAACTATGATATATGATAAAGTGGGGTGGGGGTGGGGGGATGGCAGCCAAACTCCACTGTGTTCAAAGCAAGGTGCTAGTGAAAGGAAAGGATGGAAAGTAAGCACTAATGGATTAATGGCCCATGATAAATGTTTTAGCTAGTGAGTGATTAGATAATTCTTGCTTCCAAAAGTAGGATTTAAATATTCCTGTCTGGCATGCTACCAAAATAAATAAATCACTTAACTATCTAGTTTATATGAACATGCATACTCATACAGACACATATACTCGAATAGGGTAAAATACCGTATTTTCTTTTATACAGTAGGTGCTAGAAATGCTGACAGCCACTGCATCACAACAAGTTACTGTTTGGAACTGCTCTGACATGGAGAGAGAGAGAGAGAGAGAGATACCAGAGCAGTTTTATATATGTGTGTGTGTATGTATGTGTGTATGTATGTGTATACATGTATATATATATGAATTGGTTATGCAAATTCTGCTCATCCAAGCTGATAGTTCAATTGAACTCGCCTGCCTTCTCCTGCCTGTTAGAACAAGGAACCAGGGAGTAATTAATAATCTTTTCACCCTTCTGCTCATTGCAGGACTGCAAAAAGCCAGAAGTAGGTCTGACTGTATTCATCAACATTCTCCAATGGATGGTCCTTAGGAAGATTACAAAACCTTTGGTTGCTTGGTTCAGAACACCCCATTCCCATATACTGTACATCAAGGGGTCTTCTTCTGAAGGATGGCAAAGATATTCTGATTTTCACAAATGCAGGGCTGGATCAAGGCCATGATGCCCCTGGGGCTAGCAGCTGTAGAGCAGCTCCAAATGTCTACCTGGAATTTGAAGCTATACATCCCTGAAGGCTACACCAACTCTCCCAGCTGGATTTAAGATTCAAAATGTGGAAGAGACATCTTTTGATTTGCATTGGCCCCATCCAAATAGCTTCATCTACATCGTGTCTTCTCAGAAGTAAGTCACATTGAGATACATATGATTTATTCTGAGAAGAAAGAAAGAAAGAAAGAAAGAAAGAAAGGAAGGAAGGAAGGAAGGAAGGAAGGAAGGAAGGAAGGAAGGAAGGAAGGAAGGAAGGAAGGAAGGAAGGAAGGAAGGAAGACACAACACTTCATGGGTGTCATACAGCACTGCCCCTCCCTCTCAGAAAAAAAGGCATAATGAAAATGGGCTACTTGAAAGGCTGCTCTGCCAGCAGTTAAACTATCAGAATGATTTCTTAAAGGTTTACAAACTCCATAAAAAACCACATTTTTCAAATGAAATAAAATGATACAAAACACATTCCCGTCATTCTCGCTGGCTGTGGTCTGCAGCTGTATATGCTACCCCCTAAAGTTAGATTAACATTCTGAATTTCTTCATAGTTTCTGTGGGTAGGAGCCACAATAAAGCTTGAATTCAAAAAGAATCAGGAAGTTCTTTTGATAGATTTATCTCCGTTGTGATTTCATTGGCTTCTCACTGGGAGATGGGAGAAGGTTCATTCTCACAATGACTGGACACAATAGCAACAGTATGCCAGTTTTTCCTCAGAGCTAGACCTTTGTTCTTTTTTAATTTGAAATTTTGAAACATGAATTAATTAACAGGTCTCAAGAGATGGTGGATTGGAGACTGTACACCCTTTATGACTAATGGTGTACCTTGAGCACGACCCCCATGCTGGTTAGAGTCAGCATTTATTTATGTATTTATTTCATTGGATTTGGAGGCCGCCTGACACCCAGATGACTGTCAAGAACAAGAAATGATAATATAGAGAAAAGAACCATGCACATCTGGAAAAAACACAACATTCCCCCCCAAAAACAACAACAACAACAAAAAGATATGTCAAGGGCTTGGCAGCCACCGGAACCCCAGGCCTGGGAGCAAAGCCAGGTTTTCAAAGACTTCTAGAACAACTGGAGGGGGAGCTGTACAGAGTCCTGATAAATGACATCATTTAATTGAGGGGAACTAACACGCACCCACTCTGCCTGATCTTACTGGGCGGGCAGAAACTCTTGGTCCCTCAGATAACTACGCCCTAGGCCATAAATATAATCAATTTATAATACTTTATGTTGCTTGTCTATTTCAGAAGCACTCAAAGTGCCTAAGCAGATAACTAAAAATAAAATAAATGCCATCCACATTTAAAGCTGCAATAAAAATAATACAATATTCAGGCAGCTGTTGTTGTTTCCAAACAAACATGTTTCAGCATAAAGCCATGGGCACTGAAACTGAATGTAATGAGACCCTGTGTCTGGGAGCTGGGAGGTTAGCATCTGGAGCGATGGTCATTCTCTTCTTTCATGGGCACTTTCTTCCCACAGTAGTAATCTGCGCTGTATTTGCTCCTCTTTCTCCTTGCTTAGTTGTGGCAGTTCTCTCTGGACGGCCTTGTCCCAAGACTTCATTTGATTCCCTTCTGATAGCTGGCCTTCATGTTCTTCAGAACAATGTTCTTCACTTGGCAGTGGAGGAGAATTTCTCAAGGGTATGTTTGAACCAGAGAGTAGGACACAATTGTACTGATGCACAAATTGACAGGATTGGTCCAGGAGGCAGTGTACTAGACTTTTACTCTCCCAGCGTGCTCATACTTGCACTTTGCCCCTCTGATGTATCACCCATCACTTCTTTGGCAGGTTTGCTGGGAGGGGAGAAGGATTTTCCCTCCCAGTCACATGCTTGCAGACCACTGATCTCCCATGGTGGCAAACCAGCATTTTAAAAGGGGTCACCGAGAGAAAGGCAGCAGCCTCATTCTTCTCCCTTCCAGCAATTCTATTCCGTGTCACTACTTCCCTAGTGCCATTTCTTCCAGTGATTAGTTATCAGACTGAACTGCTGGCAGCAGGAAAAATAGGAGTTCCTGCGGCTCTGTGGACTGCACTTTATGGTAGTCAGATGCCATGGATCACCCACTGAGTTCAATTGTCCACCACTGGTTACAGTTTTGTTGTTGCCTTGTAAGTACAGTTGGCTGATGTGTTTGCATTTATGTACCAAGGTCCAGGAACAAAATTTGCTTGCCTGACCATTTTTGCATGTAGTAATTTATTAGTGATAAATACATCTGAGCCAGTCACATCACTATCTCTCAGCCAATCTCTCCCACTGAGAGAAGGGAGACCGGGAGTGTTAAATGCACCACTCCGAACTCTTGAAGTTAATGTGGGATGTAAATCTAAGGATGGGATATAAAAGTATTATTCAAAAACTCATAGTGGAGTAGGCCTGACTCTCTTGATAAGGAGATATTGGGTATGAGAATGAAAAGAGCCAGTTTGGTCTAGTGGTTAAGGCAACGGGCTAGAAACCAGGAGACTGAGAATTCTAGTCCTGCCTCAGGCATGAAAGCCGGCTGGGTGATCTTGGGCCGGTCACTCTCTCTCGGCCCTAGGAAGGAGCCAATAGCAAACCAGGAGACTGAGAGTTCTAGTCCCGCCTTAGGCATGAAAGCCGGCTGGGTGACCTTGGGCCAGTCACATTCTCTCAGACCAACCCACCTCACAGGGTTGTTGTTGTGGGGAAAATAGGAGGAGGAAGGAGTATTAGGTATGTTTGCCGCCTTGAGTTATTTAAAAAATAATAAAGACGGGATAAAAATTAAATAAATAAATAAATAAATAAATAAGATAGGACCATATTCTGAGATCTTCTTTTTTTAATATGGGGTTTTTACATTAATTTTCCCCTGCTACCAGCTGAGTTGGGTTGCAGTTAAACCTCAAAAAAACCAAGATAATGGCAACCATCTTGATTGATGACTGGCAAATAGAGGGAGAAAAAGTGGAGGCAGTGACAGACTTTGTATTTCTAGGCGCAAAGATTACTGCAGACGCTGACTGCAGCCAGGAAATCAGAAGACGTTTACTTCTTGGGAAGAGAGCAATGGCAAATCTTGATAAAATAGTTAAGAGCAGAGACATCACACTGACAACAAAGGTCCGCATAGTTAAAGCAATGGTATTCCCTGTAGTAACCTATGGCTGCAAGAGCTGGACCATAAGGAAGGCTGAGCGAAGGAAGATGGATGCTTTTGAACTGTGGTGTTGGAGGAAAATTCTGAGAGTGCCTTGGACTGCTAGAAGATCAAACCAGTCCATACTCCAGGAAATAAAGCCAGACTGCTCACTTGAGGGAATGATATTAAAGGCAAAACTGAAGTACTTTGGCCACATCATGAGAAGACAGGATACCCTGGAGAAGAAGCTGATGCTAGGGAAAGCGGAAGGCAAAAGGAAGAGGGGCCGACCAAGGGCAAGATGGAGGGATGATATTCTGGAGGTGACGGACTGAACCATGGGGGAGCTGAGGATGGTGACGGTCGACAGGAAGCTCTGGCGTGGGCTGGTCCATGAAGTCACGAAGAGTTGGAAGCGACTGAACGAATAAACAACAACAAACCAGCTGAAACCCACCAGTATGTAATCCGACTTTTTTGTCTCAGGCCTGATGCCTCCTTTGTGATGCCTCCATGCCTCCACAAAATCTACTCCAGAGGCTTTCATTGTAATGTTAGAAATGTAAATTGAAGATGGCTCGAGAGGAGCCATGGGGAAGGGGGGCTTCCATCAGTGGGAAGTGCTTCCATTAGGGAAACACGTAGTTGGCTTTCAGCCAATGTCTTCTACAGCAGATTACTAAGTGGATGCTTCCACTCCCGTTTTCATCTCCTGCAGGAATATGCCAAAGATCCCCACAATAGCGTTTCCAGGTGCTGCATTGTTGGTATCTCCAGGAAGCAACTGACAGTCAGTCCAACCTTGCAGACTGCCCCCCCCCCCCTCTGGATCACTCTTCCAGCTGCGCAACTGCATTGCCCTGGTGGGTTTTGGCCACAGGCCAGAGTTTCACCCCAAGTAATTATACTCTCTTATTGTTTGACACAAAAGCAGAGGCAAAGTATGAAAAACATCACCCTTCTTTTTAATGTCAGGCCAAAAAGGTTGGAGCAGATGTTTTTAAGTAAACATAGGCTCTTGTTATACATTGTTGAGAAGTCAAGAGTAACTTAAAAAAAATCAGAAGCCAGGGAAGTTTGTAGATTTAAAGGCATTTTAAACACTATACTTTCCCATAAAGCCATAAACTACTGGCAAAATGACCGGGAGCCAATCACAGAGGAATGAACTTGAATATGTTATAACTCAGTTTCCCAATAAAAATGTCAAGCTGAAATCAGAAGTGGGTAGTATTAGAGTCTCGCATGGAGCATTTTTTTAAAAAAAATTCAAAATAGTTCAGTTTATATTCATAATATGCCTTTTTGTAAGGATTTAACGGCTATTTCTGCATGGTCACAGTGGCTGGGGAATTTCTGCTGTCTGAGGAATCCCCATCCAATCCCAGTTTTCCCTTATGTATTTGCCTCCTTTCTTCCAGCACTGCAAACTGAATTAGGACTATGGCATAGGGATTGTGGACATTTTTGTCCCCCATACTTGCGCTTGATGTTGAGAAAACTCCCAGTTGCTCCAGTTGAAGCGTTTCCCACATTTGATATAAATGTTAGGTTCATGTCCCATAATCCAAATTGGACCCTGCCATGGAAGGTCAGAAGAGATAACACATTCATTGTGGTCCTGGTTGAGATCATCCCACCTCTGCACTTACAATGGAATGGATGTGAGAGGGGTTTTCTTCATATAAATTGAAGGAGAGTGAACTTGTGAATATACATGTGTATGTACAGTATGTGTTTGTTTGGAAGAGAGTATGGGTGGGTAGATGGATATTCTGTATGTGTTTGGAACCCTTAATATATTATCCTAAAAGGAATGCAAACCTCAGAGATAGGGTGAGGAAAATCCTCAATCTCCAATTTATAGAGAAGACTGGTTTAGGAGTGTTTCATAAAATCTAGAGTGAGATGTAGGTAGAGCATCGTGGGAATCATGGGAGGCACATGGACCCATCCCAAAGCATTCTTCATTCTTTTACAAAAGAATGAAGAGTGGGCAAAGGAAGAATGTACAGTACAGCTTCTCTGCTGTGGTGGCTAACAATTAGATTCTGCACAGAAGTAGCAACTGAAATGGAGCTGAGTGTGGAGAATCAAGGAGCCTTCTGGCCAAAGTAGGCTTCTGACGGAAGTCTGAAGTTGCTCAAGATTCCGTTCTATGGCTTATGGAGTTTAACAGTTAACCTGGCAGAGCAATGGCAGCAGACATGTATTTTGCATACCTCTGGCTAACTGCAGCAACCCAAGTAAAGGAGAAAGCCACAAGTTTGCTAGTTAGTTTGCCAGAAACCTGGGTTCAATTTCAGTCTTTAACCACAGACTTCCCACGTGGATTTAGCCAAGTTACTTGGTTTTACTTTGGCTGACGTCCAAAGTTTGTAAAAGTTAAGTCTTAGACTGGGAAGAATGTGGGTCCTCTCTTCTTCCCCCTCCTCCCCAATATTCTGTGAAACCCAATTTAGTCAAAAGGTTTGGGAGGTATCCCAAATGCGGTAGAGATAAACCATCTGGAGCACTTTTGATGCAACCAAGCAGAACAAAAGCAAACAATGGAGTTGGCAGGCAAATTTCTTCATGTAGGAGGGAAAATATAAACTAGGGTTAAGGGGTTAGCTCTTTTACACTGATGACTTTTACCAATCATATGTAAAAGATGAGTATGGAACAATTGATGGTTCTGAATGCCACATTTAGCAATAAAAAAGGCATCACAGGGTGGGAAAAAAATCAGCTTCCCAACTGTTGGAAGAGTCACTACTCCTCAAAGCCTCAATAGGTGTTTGTTTATTTTATTTTATTGATTTAAAACATTTATATAGCCACCTATTTTGAACCAAACTCTGGGCAGCTCACAACCCAAAAATAAATATCTATAATATTTAAAAAAAACATTAAAACCAAAAGATCTGACACCACAGCTAAACTTTCCCATGCAGCCCACAACAAGTTAATCCCACCAATCTCACCCTATCCCAGCGCTTGGGGGAAAAGCCAGGTCTTGAGCGCTTTTCTGACGGTTAAAAGAATGGGGGCCTGCCAAACCTCAGGGTGAAGGGCGTTCCACAGGGCTGGGGCTGCCACGGGAAAAGCATACTTCCTATGTCCCGTGAGATGGCAACACTGAAGGGAAGGGACTAGGAGAGTGCCCACCCTATCCAATCTGGTAGGATGGGCAGATGTCCTTAGGAGAGGTCCCGCAAATAAGTTGGTCCCATGCCATATATAGCTTTAAAGGTAATAACCAGCACCTTGGATTGCACCTAGAAGGACACTAGGAGCCAGTACAGCTCACGCAACTGCGGTGTAACGTGTGCAAACCTAGAGGCACCCATCACTTTGTGTGCCGCCACATTCCGGACCAGTTGTAACTTCTGGGTTGCCTTCAAGGGCAGCCCCATGTAGAGCATGTTCCTGGCAGAACACACATTATGCCTCTGCTTTGTGAGCTGCATTGCTTATCAGTTATCAGTCTGGGTCCAAGTCAAGGTGCTGGTGTTGACCTTTAAATTCCTTCATGGCACAGCATTGGGTTATTTGAGGGACCGCCTCTCCCTGATTTCATCTGCCTGTCCTACCAGATCCAGCAGAGAGGGTATGTTATGGGTTCTGTTGCCTAGGGAGCTACATTTGGTGGGTCTTAGGTGGTAGGCCTTTTCTGCTGTGGCACCCGCTTTGTGGAATATCCTTCCCCTTGAGGTGAGATTGGCCTCATTACTGTTGAGCTTGACCTGATTATGCCAGCAGGCCTGGGGATCCCAGGGGACGGGTGAACTAGTGAGGTGGTTCCCTTATTTTTAACATCCCTTTGTCTTTTATTTCTTTGTTTTAGTTGGTTTTTTATATCTTTTAATGTATTTATTGATTGTTTTTAGCTCTTTGTACACCTCCCAGAGTCACTTGTTTGTGAGATGGGCAGCTATATAAATTTGAAAAATAAATAAATAAATAAATAAATAAATAAATAAATAAAGTGGCTTTCTAAATAGTGTTTAAACCCAACTTGTATTAGCCAGAAGAAATTTTGAGGGTGATGTGATCATGATTTATTTTATATGTTTTATTATGTCAAATATGGATGTTTTCACTGTTTATTGTACTCTCTGTAAACTGTTGAGAGTCCTTTGGGCTTGTGGGGGGATATAAGTATAATAATAAATAAAATTAAAATTAAAATCAGGTCCAATTATAAAACATGATTTTATTTATTTATTTTGATTTATATGGTCACCCCTTTTGCCACAGCAACTCTGGGTGGCAAACAAAGTTTCAGTGGAAACCACATTATAAAACCTTAAAACATACAATGCTAAATATATAAGTTGAAACAAAAATGACAATGAAAAATAAAAAGCAGAACGTAACGTAACGTAACGTAACGTAACGTAACGTAACGTGACGTGACGTGACGTGACGTGACGTGACGTGACGTGACGTGACGTGACGTGACGTGACGTGACATGACATAACATAACATAACATAACATAACATAACATAACATAACAATAATCAACCTACCTAGGCTTCACTAACTTCAAAACCCCCATGCCTGGGCAAACAACCAGGTTTTCAATGTTTTCCAGAAGGCCAGCAGGGCTGGGACCAATCTGATCTTAGGTAGTAAGGTGTTCTAGAGGGCAGACGTTCTCTGATAAGAGCTGCAGTCCAACATCTGAAAGGTCAGATGTTGCCCAGATTTTTTATAGCTGCTCCTCACCTCTGCTATGACAGTACATCAGCAAGTGGGATCTCCTTATGCTTGAAACATGGGGTAAGAGGCAGAAAGAAAGGGCAACTCTGAGAATCCAACTGCCAGTGGATCCATCCATCCATCCATCCATCCATCCATCCATCCATCCGATTTATATAGCTGCCCACTCAGTACACAAATCATTTAGTTGAGGTGCCTCAATGTCTTATTCTAGATACTTGGCCAATAGAGGGCCTTACAGCAGAAAGATGTGATGATTAGCAATATCTTTCTCAAAATAAACAAAAGCATCTGATCTAACATCAGAGGTGAATTTCTGAAAGGAAGAGGCACATATTTTACATTATATACATTCTTTCCATTAGAGGACAGAAATAACTACTTTATATGACAACCAGTTGTGTGATAGATATTTCCTTCTTTTTAAATAAAGATTCTGGTGGTAAATTCTTACAACTGTAGACTAAAAATATGGGGAGGAACATCAAATTGCTACATGATTTTTTTAGATACAGAGTTCAAATAAAAGATTGATGTGTGCAGGATGCATAAGCAAAATTGAAGTTGGATATATTGCTCTTCAAAAGCCTTTATATCTAATCCAAAAATGCCTATATGAAGTAGAGTTAGAAATATTTTTTCTAGGCAAAATTCCAAGAATCATGGAATCATTCCCTGTTGCCAAAGTTATTTTGTGGACAATACTACATGTTTCCTTGTACAGTCAAAAGCACTTAAAAAAAAAAACGGGGTGTGTGTGGGGGGGAACCTATGTAGATATTTACTCACACTGTTGAAACTTTATATTTCTCCGTAGACTGATCTATATAACTAGAATTATATAGATTCAGTCATGTTAAAAAAGGATTATAGCCCCATTGAATTGCTTACCAGCACTGGTAGGAGCCTGTCAGTTCCAGTATAATATTACAATAGACAGAATTAATGCCATCATTAATTAGAACAAAGGTAAAATTTGCTTTACAGCTTACCTGTGTCCGCTTACCTGAGCCAGTTCTATTGAATTCAGTATGATGTACTCCTGAGTAGACAGGTGTTAACTGTCTTATCAGTTATGTAACAAACATGTTGGCATAAGGAGGAGATAGTGTATTTCAATTGGAAGAGTTGAGTAGGCCCCACCACAAACATCATCTATACCTTCCAATTCCTCATGCTCCATCACACTTTTGAACTTTGGACACAACTCTGAATTCTGATAACTAAGAATGAAAACATTGGGCAGGCTTGCCTCTTAAGACCTCTTAAGACCTCTTCCAGGGGCTGGAAGTAGTGACTACTTAGTTACATTATGTACTCTGGTGCTCTTATTCACTTTCTTCCATATCGGAATGACTGGCATTCAGAAAAAAAACATTCTCAACATTCATTTTAGCCCCATCTCCAAGAGTATCCTGAAACAAATTCTCCATCTTTCCTTCTGAATAGGGAAGGTATCTGAATAATATAATTTTCATTAGGAAGAGTGATTGGGAAGCATTTCAATATATTTATCTACCTAAAGGCTTTTAGATTTCATCCTTTTTCATTTTACATTCCAAAAGAAACTTTCCTCCCCCCTGCTGAAAATACAAATCATTCTATCCTCCCACCCCCCAAATCTGGCATATAAATGTTAATAATACAATAGTCTTTGCCTAAGAAAGCACTGTACATCATTAAATCAAGGGGAGTTACAGCTATATGATTTGTTGTGGGCATTCACTCCTGGAATCAATTATCTATATATTTTGGAGAAGCACAAAATTTACAGACTTTTCAAACAAGGCATGACGGTGAGTTGAAGGGAAACACAGATGTTTCCGAGTGATGCAGGCACAAGAAAGAGATCAATGAAAGTCTAAGAAGGGTAATTATTAAAGGAAATAATAATTCCAGATTGATGTGTCATATTATACATATCATGACACTCATGGGGGTTATAATTCAATTATTTGTGGAAAGAAATTTTACCTTTTTCAGAGGTACATATTTATCAGTGCAATTTCAGTACAAAGAGATAGAGGAGAAGGTACAAGCACCGGGAGCTTCCTTTAAAATGAAAAGCCTTGTCTTTGATCATGCGTGAGTCTCATTAAACTGCATTCTCACTTTCAAACTAATTGAAAGTACAGTATATAGAATACATAATATGTTGAAAAAGTTAAGGTTCATCCTATTTTGGATGGAACTGCATTCCATTTTGAAAGAGCAAAGTTTGCAATTCTGAGGATGCCGCTAGGTCCAGCAGTGCCTCTGCCAACTCACCCTGTGGCACGAAGGGCTTTCTGCCAGCTGATCTTGGCTGTCTTTTTATAGCTTAGGGCTATAAACCTAGAGAAAACCTTGTCTTCCACCAATGCCCCTTTAGGAATATCTGCAGGGGAGATATTGCATTGGCTTCCAAGTGAACCAGGCTTCCAAGTAATAATGCAGAGTCCTGGTTCTCCTGAAATGCACATGCCACCATGGTTGGGTAGGGAAGGGATTACATGGTGAATACTGTGGATTTTTAATGCCTATCTGAGGCTTTGGTAAAGTGTATATGCACACTAAGTAATTAGAACTTGAAAACATTGGTTATACCACTTCAGTGGCTCCAGGACTACCTTTGGTAGTTTACCTTGTGTAATTTTAATATTTTTCTCAGACGTTCTGTCTACATGTGGGGAGATCACTCCATTGCAATCTCCCATTAAACACCAATTTTCATAAGAAAAGCCCATTAGTCTGTCCATAAATCCTTTACAGAACATTGCTTTGTCTTCATTTGGGGCATAAATTCCCAATGTCAGAGTCTTAACCCCATGCAAATTAACTTCCACCCCATATCTACCATGCTCATCAGTCAATTTAAGTTCTGGTTGTAGTTGGGGCTTTATATACAAAACTGATGGGATGTACGCTGGCTTATAGGGAAAAATCGAGGCTTGAGAATAAACCAGAGTGCAGCTTTTAGGGCTAAAAGTGTTTACTTGTAGCATAAGGCAATAATGCATATACAGTACATTATCGTAAAAAGGAAAGTTGAATACACATGGTACAGCATTGCAAAAGGAAAAACAAACTCACAAGCAGAGTTTCGTGTATTGTTCCATTGATAGGCATGAAGGGCCTACGCCCATGAAGGGCCCATGGAGTCAAGAAGCATAGAACACCATTTTGCATGGTTAGATATTCAGTCCTTCCAGCTTTCTGATTGGCTGGAAGTTAGGTGTGACACACACTAGGCCTAAAGCAGTAGGCCATAGCAATTAGCGTGACCTGCTATTGGGTGGCAGTGCTGCATCTAAGCAAGCATGTGATCTCCCCCCTCCCTTGCTCTAAACAGAGCAAGGCTTCCCACAGACGGAATCAGGAGGACTTGTTCTCATGCAAACTAGCCATAACAATACACACGTGACAGTTGTTATCTGGCACCTGAACTTCACGTCACCATGAGAAACTTTTGCTTTGTATAGAAAACCAATTTGCTAATCTCATACGAGAACTCTAACAAAAACAACTCAATTTCTTTTTTTGTTGTTGTTCCTGCTGAGATAAATTCTTCACCCAAATTTTTGTAAGTCGAATATTTTATATCCTTTTTTCTAATATGTGTTTCTTATAAGCAAATTATATCTTGTTTTAATTTTTTTCAAATAATGGTTTTTTCCTCTTTTGAGGAGCATTTGCTCCATTTATATGCCACATTAAGCATTTGTAATGCATAATCAGGCCAAAATTTTAGAGAATTCAATACCTGTAGCACCTAATTCAGTATCATCCCTTTCACTTTCCTGTTGCACCTGTAAAGGCTTTTGTGTAGTCTCATCTGTCACATCCATTTGTATTGTCTCCAGTTCTTTTTGAATTTTTCTAGAAATTTTTCTAGAAATTATTTTCTAGAAATTTTTCTAGAAATGCACAGAATTCAGTTGAAACCTCTGATGTTTGAAAGTAAAAATCACTCCTTCCAGTTTGTCCCATCGAAATGGAATCTTTTTCTGTTTAAGTCTATCAGAAAGAAGTACTCTTTTCTCTTATGCAGTATTCTAATCAGAATTTTGTTAAGCACAATTACATCTGTATTATCAATCTTCAATCTTGTATTAAAATGCTACTGCAGAACTTGGTCTCTTGTCTTCTTCCTGACAAAGTACGCCAGGACATCCCTTGGAACATTTCTTAATTTCAAAAATCTTGTATTTATTCTATATACTTTATCAATTTCTGCCTCTGTATCATCTTCATCCCATTCCAAAAAATTTGATAAAGCTTTAAATACCTTTTCTCTAATGTCTTCACCTGAATCCTCTGGAATTGCTTTAAATCTCAAACAAAATTCCTTCTCTCTCAATTTCAGTAGTGCCAAATTATCTAAGTCTCTTTCCAGCTCTCTGTTTATAACTTCTGTCTTACCCTCTAGAATTACCACTTTGTCATTAATTTGTTTTATATCTCCAGTCACTTGTTTGACTGTCAGAGTTTTCCATCTTCTTAAAGTCTTTTATATCCTCTTTCATTTTTACCAGTCTTTCATCCATTCTCATTTCAAAAGGAATCTAATATGGAAGGAAAATGGTGTGATGCTGGGATTCATTTTTCCCATAAGCCATCGCAGAACTTTTTTCATGATGTTTTCTCTCAGCAGCTGCTGAGCTCAAAGTTAATTGGTTCAATGGCAGATGATTTCTGCAATTCCCACTGCATTATGGCGGCCCAATGCTCATTTGGAAAGGGCACAAATCTTGCATGTCAAAGGGATCTAAGGCAAGATATAGTTGTCTGAAATAAGCCTTAGTGTGGAAATATCTTAATGAAGAATGCATGTATAAATCCTTCCATCCACTGAGATCCCTCACTCTAAAGTCTCTTTCCTATTTAAACTTAATCTTAAGGGAGGTACTTCTGTTTTCTGTTTAGGTCCAAGAGAAATACCATTTTTCTTGCTTGATAATCTTGTAGAGAAAAACGGTCTCTAGTTGTTGGGCAGGCTGGAAAATGACTTGCTCTGCTAAGGAGATCTGCTCTTGGTTTAGTTTTAGGATAGTTTTCTCTTTCCAATATTTTGGCTGTTTTTCAGTGGCTTTCTTCAGCTTTGCTCTTGTTTTCCTTCAGTTTTTAGGCTTTATTGTGACATGTCCTGAGAGGTCTACAAAACCATGTGATGTAACATAAACAATGGAGTTAAGATGAACAAAATATAACATTCATTTATTGCTGCTATGCTACAGGGAGAGAACGGTATGTATGAAACACTGAATTATTGTATTAAGCTATTTTTATAAACAAATGTTATCTGCATCTTTCAATATATACAAAATATTCAGGAAAATGGACAACTGTTGGCATCTATCTGGGAACTCCAGGGACAGAGCGGTCGTTTGCAGAGATGTATTTTAAATGAACATCTAAAAAGGTAAATCTATCCCTTATAATATAGGCACCCTCCTCCTCCTCCTCCTCCTCCTCCTCCTCCTCCTCCTCAAGATTTGTAGTCTCTGTCAGAGTAGAAGATACAAATGATAGCATCAGCATAACAAGGGCTACGAGATTTGGGCTGAAAAACTGCAGATGACCACTAGAAGGTGGAAAAGAAATACAGCAAACTCAAGCTCTTTGTTGCCATCTTGCTGTTACTTGCATTTTTGTAGCCCGGATGCTCCAAATTTTCCCATCCTCACCTTGGAGATGGTGTTGCTTGCTTGCTGCTGAGCTAGAAGTTCTGCTTGCTGAGTTGCCCTCTCCTAACTGATCATAAAGAGCAGTGTTTCTCAACCTTGGCCACTTTAAGAAGTGTGGACTTCAACTCCCAGAATTCCTCAGCAAGCATGCTGGCTAGGGAATTCTGGGAGTTGAAGTCCACACTTCTTAAAGTTGCTGAGGTTGAGAAACACTGATAAAGAGTGTTTGGTGTAGTGGTGAAGGTGCTGGCCTAGAAACCAGGAGACGGTGATTTCTAGTCTTCCTTCAGCTGGGTGACTTTGGGTCAGTCATACTCTTTCAGGGTTGTTGTGAGGAAAATCAGAGGCAGGAGCATTAGGTAAGTTTGCTGCCTTCAATTACATATAAAAAGGCAGGATAAAATAATAAGAACAAAAACAAAAACAAAAACAATGACAGCTTGGCCTCATACATACATAGTTGTGCATTGTTCTGTCACACTATATATAGTATACTTGGGACAAAGCTTCAGTGCAGGCTGCTTTGTACAAGGAGACAGATGGAATAGTGAACCAATCACAGTGAACCTGTCACAGTGTGACTGTGGGTTCATTTACAGCTGGGTATGCTGCGCTTTTAAGGAGGACAATTGCTTCAAAGAGAGAGATGGTGGAGGCTTTTTTTTTGCATTTTAAATTATGTACACATTTATTTACAGGAATTAGAACAACTATTTACCACTTTCCAGTTTCTAACTTTTCCCCGTCTCCCTCCCTAGCAACCACCGGGCTCCGTCACTTAGCTCCCAGCTCTGCCCCTTCTCCTCCTCCCTCCCCTCAGTGTTCCACTAAAAGTGAAAGATACAAAGGGAATTGGCTGAGTTACTTTGGAGTGGGCTTGAAGCCTTTCCTTTTCAGATAGGCTGACCATATTTCAGGATGGCAAAACGGGACTGCATGTGTTTAAAAAAAGTACTCACATACTAAAAAAGGGAGAAATATCAAAGTTGTTGCCTCATTTAGCATTCTTGTCCTTTGTTAGAGTCACTACTGTGTTACACATAATTATATATACCCAATGGATTAAAAATGATAATAATAGCAGTAGTGTAGATGTAACAGAAGAAGGAATGGAAGGCTGACAGCAGAGATTATAGTGATATGTTGGGTGATATATCAACTGGGAAAGAGTTTGTGTGTGTATGACAAGTACATTTTTAAAATAAAACAAAAAAGTCAAATAATAACGTTATCAACTTCAACAGACCATGTCTGGGCAACCACAAGCAGAAGTATAAAACATCTACAGTTAGTGAGAGTAGTAAGTGCAAACTCAATGATTGAGAACAGATCTCTGGATCATGCTGAAACTCCAGATCATGCCATTCTAGGAATTTGGGGGTGGGGTGGGGGCAATTCAGCAATTTCCAGAAGTAAATATCCTGAACCAGAAGCAGTTTGAGGTATCTCAGGCCCAGCGTTCTGGAGGAAGCAAGCCTGTTTCAGGGCTAAATCACACTCAGGACATTTTCAAAGTGCTTTCAGTTCAGAGGATTTAACTCTGGAAACTACCAAACTATCTCCTGGAATGGCATTGTCCAGGAGAACTTCAGCATGGTCCAGAGATGGAACTGAAGATTCCAGAGTTCTCAGAGACATTCTATTCCTGAATCAGTGACTTCCAGTCTACTAGCAATGCTGTGTGCTAGATATTAACCATTTGCTCTCATGGTTAGTGGGGCATGGTGGCTCAGCGGGTAAGACGCCAGGCTTGTCGATCAGAAGATCGCGAGTTCGGAGGTTCAAATCCCTAGTCTTGTGTGCGGAGTGAGCTCCCGCACTAGCTCCAGCTCTTGCCAACCTAGCAATTTGAAAGCATGCAAATGCAAGTAGATAAATAGGTACCACTTCGGTGGGTAGGTAACAATGTTCCGCCCGTGTCATGCAGCCACATGACCACAGAAGCGTCTTCGGACAACGCTGGCTCTTCGGCTAACAAACGGAGATGAACACCGGCCCCTAGAGTCGGACACGACTGCACAAATGTGCGGGGGGAACCTTTACCTTTACCTATCATGGTTAGTAGATGACTACTCATTATAAATCTGTTCCTTATATAAACTGATATCTAATCTGACTATATTTGAAGTCACCATATCTCACTCTATATCTTGGAAAAGGTTTAAAAAGGAGAGTCCTACTGTTTTCTTCTACTGGTTATTTTAAAATATTTTTTATCCTTGACAGCTGATTAGTCTACAGAACACTGGAGAAAATTGAGGCCATATGATTTCTAGGACTTCAGGCCCTGTAGGGAATTCCTCAATACATCAAGCAGTCAGTGGTTGGTAATTCCCCACTCAGTTCCATTGTTCAACCTGCCTGATGGGATATGGTTTTCCTAAATAATGTCTGGCCTGCATAGTCCTACTTTCTCACAATGCTCTAAGAACGATTCAACATCTCACAAGAGTCAAGTCAGCATTAAATCAGTAAGAGTGGAAACATGACCCTTGCTATGATCTGAACATTTCACTGACATGCTAACAGAATCTACTGGAAACAACCCTTTGCTTTAAATTTGTTTCTACATACATCATACATCCTCTTTCTCAAGACAATGCTTTGCTCTCCAGCCTTAATGATTAAGCAAAGGTTTTGTTTCTAAGTTGAGAAGATTGATTAGTTGTTTGTGAGATGTGTGTGTGTATCTACATAGCCTGATCTCATTTTTATTGTATTTGTAGCCATACCAAGGACTCCCATTTCCACTATGGGACTCTAGTCTTTCAGTACAATCTGCCCTTGCTAATAATCCTCTCTCATTACACCATGTAGATGAGATTTCATTATGGTTTTGAGAACTTGCCACAATCTGTATGTTTGTGCTTGATAGGAAAAGCCTGTCCCTGAGAAGCAAACCAAGTGTCAATGGGGAGTATTGAGTGTCGTTTCCGTATTTTTTTTATGAGCTGCCAAGTGCAAATGTTTAAGCTGCAAAAGAAATTCAACTGGTAGTAGTTCTCAAGCTTTTTGCATCTCAACAAACACAGCTGGCATGTATGCCATGGTGTGAAGACACTGATTTTCAGTTTGCTAGGTGTGTTTCGTGAAGCTGGAAAGCAGCAAAAAAAGCTGCACGGTGAGGCAACATGTTGACTGAAAGGGTACAATGCATGATGAGTAAATAGTTCTGATGCAAACAGTGTGGGTTGTTGGGCACATTTGCATTGGTGTCTTCAGGGGGCTCAGAACAGTAAGATGGAGGACACCGCCTCATGACCCAGGCTGCTTTTCTACATGTGTCAAGGTGTGTACAAAAGGAGTGGGGCTGGGAATGTGATGCTGTGCCAACTGTTTTGTCCATTTAACACCCAACATCCCCCCCCTGTGGATGCCAATGCACATTTGAAACACTGAGATTATGTTGTGGTCACTCTCATAAACTGGCTTCATGGGAACATTGCTTCATCATAAAATGGCAACTAAAATCATATATTCCCCAGAAAGCAAACAGATGAGTTGCTCTCAGTCTCCTGACTGACCCTGGATGCTATCTAGTATGCTGTCTGGTCATTGTCGTTTTTCTTGGCCAGTGGGCATACTTCAAAGCACCCTACATTTTATTTTCTAAGAATGTCTATGGGGCCTATTTAGGGACTAGAGGCATTTTTATAATTACAAATGATACTAGAAGTGCTTTACGTGGCATCATGCCAGCTTCCCATTTCATTTTCTTCACTTAAAAGACTCTACAAAAAAATTAAGAGTACCTGGAGAGTTCCAAGGAAGATACCTTCTGAAGTCATTGATGCCATTAATGGTTGATTTTGAGTCAAAGTATCAGACCTTTTAAGCCAGCCCTGGCAAAATATTTTCAAAATCTTAGAGGATTTTTTCTTCATTATCATAGCCAGAGACTCATTTATTTTATGTTAGGGAGATGCCAAGGGAAGGAGCATCCATCAGTGCTGGAATAAAAAATATCAGCAGAAGGAAAACCCAGACCATCTTTCCTTAAGATGTGTATTGATATGTATCTTTATTTATAGAAAGTGTTATGAATACTCAACTAGGAAAACAGAATGATGGGAAATTGCCACAAAGAGAGAATAATGAGACTTGAGGACTACTTGTTTTACATATAGGGAAGTATTCAAGGAGGGAGAACTTTCTCCAACCCTCATCTCCCAGTTGACTGAAATTGGTAATCCACCAGGGAAAATGGTTTCATGCAAATCATGTGTCGGATCACTGAGCTATGGGCTCTACCAAACTAAGTAGGCCTTGAAAAGGCCTACTTTGTGGCCCACTATATTACAATTTACATGCCACAGAACTCTGTGAAGTAGGTAGCTGAACATCAGTACAGGCATGATGTCATTTATTTATAGCTTTCCTGCCCCCCTGAAGTCTTCATGTTGGAACACATGTAGAATTCAATATTTCAGGGATTGAAAAGGCAAACCCAAGTGCCAGAGCCCAAAATTATATAGTTAGGTTAGAGTTCATTAGTTTCCCAATGAACACTTTGGGAAGGTTTTTTGTTTTTTTTTACCCCAGATTTAAACATTCGTTGAGGTGAACATGTGGCTCATGGGATGATAGTATGCTCCTCTATTTGCTAGAACATCAAGACCCCTACTGCAGCTTAGGTGGGTAATGTTTAATTTGAGAGGGTTGGCTGGCATTCAGTTTCCTTTATGCTGTCTCTTTACATCAGAAGTGCATCAAAACTTCTTTAGCCTTCTACATTCTTTGCATATATAACAGTCATACTAGAGTTGTGTTGCTTTTCCACTGGATTCATGAGAAAAGGAATCTCTGGGAGATCAAAGGAAAAGTTCAAAGGCAATTTTTTTTTTCCTGGGCAAGGCTTCCAAGAGAGACTCCCTTTGGAGGATACAAAGATGCCAGGGACCCCACAGGGTGAAACTGAGTTGCAGAGGTCAGGGTTGTCTATTTTTCCTCAAGAATTTCATGCAAAGTATTCATCTCAGTCAGTTTTTTTATTCCCCCATCTCTCCTTTGTTTCCGGGCAAGCTATTGTTCACTTATTTGTGAAATGACTTTTAGGCAGGTCCATTTCTTCTTTTCTCATATTCTTTTGCAGGTGGTTGACCTCTCATTACAGGTTGAAATTACAGACTACTGTACTTGAAAGGTCTCAAGCCAAATACAGCTCATAAACTAGTTATGGTGGTCCACTGTAATATGCCAATATGGTTTGCTTTTTGCGGTGGTGCAGCTAGGGTGGGCATCTGGGCCAAATCCAGGGCCCCATAAAACCTAAGACTTCCCAGCCAACAACTAGTAATGGAGGTAGCAGCCAAGAGGTTCAACATGAGCCAGAATGACAGGCTTAACTTACCAAGAGACAGTGCTGCCGCTCATCATCTAGTTACCTTATAGACAGAGGCAGTCAGGCAGAGTTTGCTTATGGACGCTCATTATATTTAGTGCTTTGCAGAAATATTCTCCTGCATTTTTTTGGTAGTTCTCATTTTGTTTGATGAAAGCTAACTTGCTTTCACAGTAGTGCACTGTTCTTCCATTTATTTGGTTACAAGGAGATCCCAAAGGAAGATATTGTGAGGAACTTCCTCCTGCTGGCCTTTTTTAGATGGGAAAGTGTGGGCAGCCAGGGAGGCTACTGTTGTAAGTGATGGAAACGGTCCAAGAGAAAAGAACCTTGGCAAGAGCCTATTGCATTGCCTCCAGCAAGCCGAGCAGGCACCAAAGACTACCAAGTGAAAGTCAAAATAAAATTAGAGGCACCTTGAGAATAAGGTACAAAACCAGAAGCATCTTTCCCAGGGGAAGAAAGCTGTTGAGAAGTTGCAAGGAAGATTTTATTTATCAAATTAATTCTATTTATCCAATCTGTAAGGCTGCTTGACTCTGTGACCACTCTGGATGTTGTACAGCATTAAAAAAAGCAGACTAAATCACACACACCAAAAGGAAAAAAAACGAGGAACCTCTGGAAAGGGTGAGAGAAGCACCTTCTCTACCATGCAACACTCCCACAAGGGGCCCAGCCCCACCCTGGCCCAAACCCTGGGGAAGAGACAGGCTTTAAGGGCCCACTTAAATGGGGTCAGGGCAGGGGCAGTACAAATCTCTGGGGGATGTTGTTCCAGATGTCAGGTGAAAGAAGGTCCACTTCCTAAATCCCATCAGGTGACGCTGTTTAACTGACTGGACCAAAGCATGCCAACTCTGTTGGAACAAACAGGATGGACAGGCATTCCAGGAGACAGATGGCCCCTCAGATAGCTAGGCCATATGCCATAAAGGGCTTTATAGTGATAAAGATCTTCTTGGATTGTATGCAGAAGCTAACTGGTAAACAGTGCAGCTCATGGGGTAGAGGTGTTACAGAAGCAAACTGTGGCACGCCCATAACTGTTTGGGCTGCTGCATTCTGGACCATCTGCAGCTTCCAACTAGTCTTCAAGGGTAATAGTGCAATTTTTGGGGAAGGGTGACGTACAGTAGATAGCTAGGTTTCAATCTGCATATTAAACTCATCAAACTGTTTCATACAGGAATTTACAAAGATCAAGTGTGCCTATGTAAACCATCATTATTCAATAAAAAAACAAAATTGTGAAAGCATATTCATGTGGTTAGAATACAGAATACTATACCTTGGAAAACCCTTACTTTATAATGTATTCTAGGGCCATTTTTTTTCCTTCTTGTGAATATGGCAGGGGAATGACATTTACAGTGGTTTGGTTTCTATTCCAAAAATGCTCCTGTGGCTGCATTTAGTCCCCAAGGATTTTTGTTTCTTTACAAATGGAAGCTGTAGTATTAAAATAAAACAGTGCAAGTTGCAGTTTTTTAGTTATAGATGCAAATCAGGGAAATGTTACATCTGAGCTGAGATGGAAGATGGCAGGCTAGTTAAACAAACAATGTGCAGCGTTGCACTTCTTCAATCAAATGTCCTTGTCCTATTTTTGAACGTCAGCTCTTCTTCTCCAAGCATGGGTGAGAACAAGTGAGAGCTGCTTGGGAGTTTCTGGATGTGAATGGGAAAGGCTGAGCAGGAGTAATTCCATGGCTAAAATATTGCAGTATGGGACAGGTTTATATGAAGTGGGATCACTCCAAGTCTCTGATCCAAAGTCCACTGAAATGAGTGGAATACTTTCAGTGTGCAGAAGAAAGTGGTAGAAATGTTGGACTAGCTATGATTCTTGGGGGAGTTGTAATAGCAAAGAGATGGAGGGCTGGGAGGGAGGATTCACACACACATGCAAAATAATAAAGATAATTCAGAAACTGAAATTCCTCAGAAGGACAACTTTAATATCCTTGAAAGGAACAATCAATTAGAGCTGCAAGCTGATAATGAATAATGTGAGAAAATGGTGCTTGTCCAGCAAAAACAAAGCAAAAAAAATGTTCTGGATTATTTTAGAGCTGAAATTGCAGTCAAAATACCAGTGAGTTATCAGGCTGAATTAGATTAATTTGGCTGAGATGGTTGAATGAAGTACTAATCAGCGGAGAGCTAAAGGAGGAAACTACATCAGGTGAGGCCTCTCAGGAAGAGACTTAGGAAAGCTGGTCTCACTCACCTGCAGTTACTAAAGGTGGGAAATTATACTTTTCACCCCCTTCTGGCTCCTGCATAATGGCTAGAGCAGTACATTTTTCACAAAGTTCATTCTCCCAGATGTTCATTCTGATACCGACTCGGCTATGAAGCGCCATAAAAATAATTATTATATTGACATACTTGATTGAATCAATTCATGGCACCTCTTGCTAGGTAGATATATGGATAGATAAACAATTACATACATGGATGATGCTGATAGAGATATCTCAAGGAGATTAGAGATTATTTATTTATTTTACTTTATATCCCGCCTTTATTATGTTTATAAATAACTCAAGGCGGCGAACATTCCAATATATGGTATGTGCTTTACACATATCACATATATGGTGCTTTACAATGTGGAAAGCCCATGTCCAATATGTTGGATTTGTTACCCTAACCTGGTACCATAGCCTGACATTGCATGCAGAAGAAAACTACCGAGAAACTGTATCTTCCCTAAGGCCTCCTAGATATTACCTGCTACAGCGGATAAAACTTTAGAAACGTAAGAACTGTCCTATGGATTTGGGCCAAAGATCCATCTAAACTAATATTATTTCCAGTGGAAATTTCTGGAGAGTTTACACAAGCGTTCATGATTAGTTACTTTCTTTGATGCTTGCTTATTTACTTACTTATTTACTTATTTGATATGTATGGCTGCCCATCTTAAGCACAACTCTGGGCAGCTCACAGCAATAAAACCACAGAACCATAAAAACCATAAAAAGACAAAACCATAAAATAAAACCTAATAAAACCGAAAACCTAAATTAGTTTAGGCGTCAGCAAAGGAAGATTAGATATTAATGAGGATTAAGGGTCTAGCAGGGACATCTAGCAAAGAGGGAAATAATTATCTGATTGGGGTTAGAGCTGGAAGTTTGTTATCTCACAACTTGCAAGAGTAAATAGGAAGAACTAGCTTGTCTAAGCAGCCTCTCTTCCAGGTCTTAATTGAAAAATGCAGGTCAGTCATAGGACATGGGTGAACCTTGGCTATGTTGGTAACAGTTTTTTCAGCAGCCGCTGGAGGGCCACAGGTTCCCCACTCCCAAATTAAGATGATCAGAGAGAGACATGAAAAAGGGTCTGCACAGAACCATCAGGCTTTTGTTGTGTACATCATGCTTTGCAAGTATTCTCAAAAATTCCATTAAAAAATCAATTTATTTCTAACTGAGACGGCACTGCAGAGACATAAGTTATTCATGAGACTCAACTTCAGACATAAGACAGCTGCAGGATGGATAGAGAGTGTTCTGTCTTTGTGTACTCATCATTGGATGGCCAAGTTGACAAGAGCCGGACTTGAAAATGGAATGTGTTTATTTTGGGGACTGCTCTTCCCATGTCTTCTTTCCCCTCCCCTATGATCCTCCCTACTGTGTATATGAACATGTGCTTTGTTCCTGCCAGACACACAACTGTAAATCCTCATCTCTCAAAGCCAAGATTGTAGCAACTGAATATGGCAATGGTTTCTACAAAGGAATGCCCATGATTAACAGCTGACATTTCCTTTTTCCAATTGAAATGGGTAGAATACTGGAGTAGAATTCAGCCATCCCAAAGAGAATGTTCACTTCTAGTGGCTCTTCTGGGGAAGCCCAACTATTTTGTGGCTGTTAAATGAGGCATGTGGAAGAAAAGGGATAGAAGAGAAGTAGCATACAAAACATGTATGCCAAAGGCTTCCCTCTAAGCGTGATACTTCTTATCCAGAAACAGAAGCAGACAACAGAGCTGATTTTCACCATTTGGTGCAACAAGCCCATCTCTAGGCACTCATATCTCAGAAAAATGCAACATCTGTATGTGTAGATAGGAGAGAGATGAGCAGGGTAAAGATTAGGCAGACCTACCTCTGCATTAAGTTACCCTGCAAATCTGCAGGAAGCAACTGTAGCACAGGTCCCCTGACCTGATCCAATATCAACTCGGATACAGTACCTCGGCCATTGCAGAGAAAGTGAGCAAATTCCAACAGAGATGCATTTGGATAAATCTATCCAGAATTTCTCTTTACCTTTTATCCAGAATATTTTCCCTGAATCTACGCTCCCAGATCCGGCCAATTCTGAGCACTGAATGTATTATCCCTTTCAGCATGTAAGAGCTATCTCTAAGAGAAGGAAGAACATTTGTAATTAATCATGTAAACATACTCTTTTTCTGGCCTCCTTGTTGCATATTCCTTAAATTCTTCAGTTATTTATTCCATCTAGTACCTATAGATAATTAAAGGATTCTATGGGGGTAGATTATAGGACCTATTTTTAGCAGATTACCAGACACAACAGTTGTCTGGTTCTGTATATTTTCCAGAGATAAAACTATACTTTCATCATTTCCAAAATAACTGTAACAATCTCACATAATATTGGTTCAGGGAAGTTACAGTCCTGATCCATCTTAGCCCACATTTTTTCTAATGAGAAGGATTATTATCATCAAAGCTCAATTCACTTCAGCTGATTGATACTTCCAGTTCTGCAAGTAACATAACTCAATCTCTTTGATTCTGGGATGTCTGTATCTTTGTTGCTGTTCTAGCATTTGTGTTGCTGAATTGCTCATTTTGGGGAACAGAAATTCTGGGATTCTCTTTGCCAACCAAACATTGAATGTCTTTGTGATCTATCCTCAGATTGTATTTGAAAACTAGCCATCATTGTATCTGAGAACTAATTTTCTAGAAAACATTGCAATGATTATTTTATTTTAAGAGGTTGGCAAGGCATTTTCCTAGATCAGTTCTGTAAGCCTTGTGACTTTATATGACAATTAGATATACATATTTTAGATAAAACCTTGAATACAATTTAAAGGAAATGAAGCAACATAGACCTGTGAAGTTATAGAATGAAGACTCTTCTCAAATAAACCAAAATCCAAATGGATGTTTTTTTAAAAGATTGCACAGCACACTCCTATGAGCCATGGATAGTTTGGCTGTTGTGGGTCTTCCGGGCTGTGTGGCCATGTTCTGGAAGTTGTGGTTCCTAACATTTCGCCAGCATCTGTGGCCGGCATCTTCAGAGGGCAGGGGCACAGACAGAAGCGATCTCTCTGTGCCCAGCTCTGTGAAAGACTTTGACAATACATGGATAGTTTGTTAAGATTTTTGTTAGTGCTTTCATTACTTATTAGCTGTTTCAGCCACAGAGCTCCTTCCCTATCCTTTGCTCTTAATTTTGAAAGCCTTTTCTGAGATGGTTCTGACACCACTCAGATACAACTGAAAATTAGGGGCAGGGGGAAAAGGATATCCACAAGCTGTTTAGACTAGTAGCTGGCCTTTTCAGGCCCCATTGATACAGTACAAATTAAGCAACAGACTGTTCTTTCAGGAAGCCAAGTGTTTTTAAATGCTAATCTGTTTATTGACTAATGCTGGCAGTGTCAGGATGAATGTCTGAGTCTTGGAATCTAGTGTAAATGTAGGAGCTGTCAAGAATACAAGCTGCACAGCAACACAAGCCACCTGCAGGGCTTGTGATGGTCTAGCATCAAAGCGCCAGAAAAAAAGGAGCTTAGGTGCCAAGAAGAGAGGAATACACACACACATACATACACAATCAGTCCGCTGCACAATGAAGGTCTCTTCACTGAAGGTTATGGACTGTGATCTGCCATGCTGTTCCTGGTAGATAGATGTGTTTTGACTTCTCAGTCGAGGGCTGAGAGAGCGCAGCTGGCCAAAAGTTATCCGGCCAGCTTCTGTACCTTAAGCAGGACTGGAACCCAAACCTCTCTGCTCCTAGTCTAGCACCTTAACCACTACACTACACTGTCATGTGTGTATATACTGTATATACTGTATGTGTGTATACATATATATACCCATGTGAATATTACATATGTATACTAAGCCTCAAATCCCTGGAGGATGAAAAACTGCTGCTAATTTTAGTAAGATGTTCTTTGACTAATGGAGCATGTCAGTTCTAGCTTCTCTGGAGTCATCCCAGTGCCTGCTTGGAACAAGACAAGAACATGTTTTCTCCCAGAGGAACACGTTGCAAAACTCTGTCCCACCAGCTGTCAGCTGCTCTGCTTTTTCAGACAATGCTGAGATTTAAATCTTTGCCGTTCTCCCCCAAATCATGGTTATTGTAGAGTCAGGGCTGACTTCTTGTACCTTGGCCGATCTGCAGCTGAAGTGAAACCTGGGTATTAGCTTCATTCAAAATGCCATCGGCTGACATAACTTGCTACTTTTCAAAAGTCTTATGGGACAGCTGCTCTGACATCCTGATGATGATGATGATGATGATGATGATGATGATGATGATGGAGGAGGAGGAGGCATGTGCCCACAAAATGTCTTAGTAGTCTGTTCAGGGGTTAAAAAAACAACTGAAGGGAGGGGGGAGGCTGATTTGCTATCCCTTCCCCTTCCCCTATTCTCCCCTCCTTCAAGTTGAAAACAGCAGGCTGCCACAAACCAGTACCCAGCCATTTTTGATTTCTTCAGAGCAAATGAGCCTAAAACTGGTTCTTCTGTTCTTAATTTATGTCATGGAGCCTCAACAGCAATTTAATTTGAAGCATTTGGAAGATAGGGAAGCCAGCTACTGATGCTGGAGTGCTGACTAGTTTGAATGTGCGCTGGCACCCCCAACAACTTCAAAGACATGCCGCATCGTGATTAAGAAGGCTGGATTGTTTCTTTCCAACAGGTGACACAAGGGCTGGTCCATAAAGGAGTAAAAGGGAACACATGGACGGCAGAGCAGAAACTGAAATTGTGTGCGTGTGCCCGTGTGCGCTGTGGATTCTATGTTCTTCCATTCTTTTTGCATTGTCCTCATTTCTAAACATGGAAAACAATGGCAGTTGTTCTTGATCCAGTTTCAGGATAAAGAAGAACATTCACAGGATGACCACTAATAACTATTGAATGCTTAAATAACTGAATGTTCTTTGATAGTTGAGAGAGACACAGCTCTGCTTAAGACAAATAAGTTTTAAACAAGAGGTAAATGGGTGTGAAGACATTGGGTGGTTAGGGAGGGAGGGAGGGAGGAGAGAGAGAGAGAGAGAGAGAGAGAGAGAGAGAGAGAGAGAGAGAGAGATCCCTAAGCCATCATAGGGCTGACTTGCTTTTACCTTAGCGCCAAAAGGAAGGCCAGGCACTATTGTTTGTCAACCAGGGTTAATAGCTGGTGGGACAGAGTTTTGCAACGTGTTCCTCTGGGAGAAAACATTTTCTTGTCTTGTTCCAAGCAGGCACTGGGATGACTCCAGAGAAGCTAGAACTGACATGCTCCATTAGTCAAAGATAATATAATAATACCTATTATTTATTCAAGAATGCATGATTAAAATAGAACATGGTTTAGTGCAATGTTTGAACTCAAGCAGAGAGAAATACCTAGAGGAGAGTAAGAATGCAAAACATTAACCCCCTGAAATATAATTATTTACATTTATTGAAAATAAATATATTAAAAATATATGCTGCCTGACTCCCAACGACTCTGGGTGGTTACAGGTAAAAAAACATTAAAAACAAGAGAAATAAATACAACAGTAGACAAAAATAAAGAATGAATATGGGTAAGGTGACCAAAAAAAACAAACAGTTCTGAATGAAAAGAAACAAACCCGTGGGGGGGGGGGCATCACTCACCCTTGCCAAAAGCCTTGGTGAAAAGCCAGGTCTTCCAGGCCCTTTGAAGCATCAACGGGGTGGGGGATGTCCAGATCTCGGGGAGAATCTTATTCCAGAGGGCAGGTGCTGCTACAGAGAAGATGTGCTATCATCCTCCCAGGTAGATCAGACAGGAAACATGACGAGATAAGCTAATTCTACTTAATTGTAAAGCTACATTAACAGAATCTTGCAAGTCTGAACGTACAATCCTCCCCCCTTCCATGTCTCCTTTACTGCCATATTGGCTCAGGGCCCTCTAGGCTGCAAAACATTGGATGAGCACTAGTTGGTAACAAAGAGTTAGAGTTTCTATATCTGCTTGCTGCCATCTAGGTGTAAGAATTAGTTCTCAGGCTGATAAAGATCCAAAGAACCATTATGTAAACAATTAGCTGCAAACTAATTAATTAATTAAAAGGAGTGTGATGGCTCAGCAGGTAAGACGCCAGGCTTGTCGATCGGAAGATCGCAAGTTCGGAGGTTTGAATCCCTAGCCCGTGTGACGGAGTGAGCTCCCGCACTAGCCCCAGCTCTAGAAAAAAAAGAAGAAAATATTTAATCAACCTAGATTTTCAAGACTGCTTCATCATACTGTAGTTAATGTTCCCATAAAAGGTAAAGGTAAAGGTTTTCCCCTGCACAGTCGTGTCCGACTCTAGGGGGCGGTGCTCATCTCCGTTTGTTAGCTGAAGAGCCAGCGCTGTCCAAAGACGCTTCCGCGGTCATGTGGCTGGCATGACGCACGCGGGACGCTGTTACCATCCCATGGAAGTGGTACCTATTCATCTACTTGCATCTGCATGCTTTCGAATTGCTAGGTTGGCAAGAGCTGGGGCTAGTGCGGGAGCTCACTCCGTCATGCGGGGCTAGGGATTCGAACCTCCGAACTTGTGATCTTCCGATCGACAAGCCTGGCGTCTTACCTGCTGAGCCACCACACCCTTTAATTAATTAATTAGTTTGCAGCTAATTGTTTACTAATTCTTACACCTAGATGGCAGCAAGCAGATATAGAAACTCTAACTCTTTGTTATCAACTAGTGCTCATCCAATGTTTTGCAGCCTAGAGGGCCCTGAGCCAATATGGCAGTGGTTTGTATGGGCAAGCTCCAGACACCAGAACAGATCTGTTTCCTTGAATTAGCTCTTTATTGATGACTATTGTCATAATAGGGGGCACGATGGCTCAGCGGTTAAGACGCCAGGCTTGTTGATCGGAAAGTCACAAGTTCAGAGGTTTGAGACCTTAGCCCCGTGTGACGGAGTGAGCTCCTGCACTCGCCCCAGCTCTTTTGCCAACCTAGCAATTCAAAAGCATGCAAATGTAAGTAGATGAATAGGTACCACTTTGGTGGGAAGATAACAGTGTTCCGCGTGCATCATGCCGGCCACATGACCGTGGAAGCGTCTTCGGAGAACACTGGCTCTTCGACTAACAAACGGAGGTGAGCACCAGCCCCTAGAGTCGGACACGACTGTGTGGGGGAACCTTTACCTTTTACTTTAATGTCATAATATGGGGCTCTATCTAAGAAGTTTGTCTTGGGACCCAGAAAGTTTTATTTTTGCCTCTAATTTTAGCTGTACGATAGATATGCATGTTATTAGGCAGTGTCCTTAGAAACATGCATATCTATCGTACAGCTAAAATTGCAATGGGCCCATTGGAGGTGTGTGATCTCAGACAAATTGTGCTGGTCTTGCAATGACTATTGGGAATATTGCAGAAGTAGACGTGGTTTCCATAGTCAAAATACCATGTAGCTTAAAAATTCCTGTACCGATTTCTGTAAAATTTGGACTGCATCACTATCTTATCATTAGGTATTTTTTTGGTTACCCTCTATTAGCTAATGGGAAAATGGAACTAGTTTTTCCTATTTCACACTCTAGAATCAGGAAAGATTTTGCATGATTTATTAGTACCCACCCTATCACAAAGCAAGTCAGAATAATTCTGGAGTTAAAAATCTGGTCACAAAACAGGTTTAAGTCAGCCTTGCACTACTCTAATTAAAAAGAGAGAAGTTGTGAGCAATTTTGGAGCAGTTCAACTCAGCCATCTTTTAGAGTTGACCCATATAAAGACCATTCTGTACTTAGTTGTACTTAGAGCATGAGTGATTCTGGACAAGTCTGAGTTAAGACACGATCAGAGGTTTTTGTTGCCGCTGTTTGTTTGTTTTTAATTAGAACCCATTATTAGGATCCACCCGTTAGAAATACAGTGCATGCAGAACAGTGCCTTGGGACTGAGAAAGTGCCTCATTCTTTTAATAATATTAAGCAGTGAGGCATCTCTGAGCACACGTTAATGCCAAGAATGTATGTTTAAGACTTAGCTCACTGTTCTTTCAGACAAAAACCCATTTTCGATTCTTCCACACTATCACCTTTCTTTTTTTCTGAAGCCTAATTTTGTTGGGGAAAGTGAACCTTTCTATTCTTTTTATTAAGAGTTGGACGTTGGAAAACCTTGATTGTTGGGGTTTGTATATACCCAGGAATTTACAGTTAGATAAATTATACTGGAGAGGCTTGATATCTAGGTGAGAGGGGAATTATTCTGCAAGTCACCCAATTAGCAGCCATTGTTGTAGGGATGATGTGGCAGCAATGACTCATTCTACAGGTCCTATCATTTAGTTGGGTGTGGCAGATGATGAGAGTGACCTATAATGTGATTGGTCAGTTTATGTATATAAGCAGAAGAATCCTGGTATTCTTTCTTCTCGTTTGCTGTAACTCCATCGCTGTATCATTTGTTACCCATGTGGAAGTGATCTGTAATACGTATGTATATAAAGTAAATAGGATATTTTATATAATCTCTGTTTGAGCGTCTATTTACTGCACAGTACGTGGATCACTGGTGTCTAGGAAGACGGATCAGTCTTTGCACTCTGACATTGATAATTTCGTGCAAATCAGCCAGGGGTGTACCAGTAGATGTCAATCTACTTCTAACCATCCCTGTCCTAAGAGGGGTCATGGCTAGTGAACCTGATCAGCTTAATTAAAAAGCCCTCCTGCTCACTACTGCTACCTAAACATCCAGGAGCAGTCCCAGATTTAGGAGTATTTCTAAGGACTTAAAAATAACATCTCAATATAACCATGACCTAGCCCCAGGGTAAGGTCACACAGCTACCTAGAAACATATTTAGGATTCCCTTACCAACTTTGCTCAGACTGAAGAAGCTCCTTGGATAAGGAGCGAAACGTTTCCACTGAGAAAATAGAAATCCAGTTGACATGATTCAAGCTACAAAAAAGCACCAAATATGATTTTTCAAAGAAATTTCAACGCTGTTTAGAACAAACTGTAAAATAGAACCTGCCACTTCTGCTTGACTAAATGTCATTATGTTCATCCATCTCTGTTGTAAGAGATACAGATTGAGATCACTTCCCATATTTATCTCTTGACCATTCCATAAAGTGTTCAAGGCACCTTCCCTTGAAAGCATAAAGAGAAGCATTTAAACCATAAATTACTAGTGAGGTTGTGCAAAGCTTTGAAGGGCTGCTTCAGTTCATCTCTGAGCAAAGTACTTGTTTGCAGCTGCTTCGTGAAACAGCTCGATTCCTGCTTCTAAAACAGGGTTCCTCAACCTCAGCCATTTTAAGATGTGTGGACTTCAACTCCCAGAATACTCCAGCCAGCATTGCAATGCTGGCTGGAGTATTCTGGGAGTTGAAGTCCACACATTTTAAAATGGCTGAGGTTGAGGAACCCTGTTCTAAAAGACAAAGCAAAGCTGCCATCTTATTTTTGTTCTGTATAGCTTCTGGAGCTTCCAATGGCACATCCAGTACCCCCAAGAAGCGTCTTTGCACATGTATGAGCAGAAGACAATAGAGGGAGAAGCACCTTGGGAAGAGGCAGATCAGATCTTTGCTACACCTCAACAAGGCAGATAAGGTCACATCTATGGGGCAAAGTCCCTAGCCCTGGTAAAGTGTAGTTACCGCACAGGCCTAATTATTACCTTAATCCATTTTAGGCAAATTTACTTTGGCAGTTCTAATCAACCCCTCCTAGCATCCTCTGCTTTCAGCTAAAAGTAACTATAAGCACCGTGATGGTGACATCGAGTACTGATTCTATCTAAGTGGGGCATCGATATTATCTAAGGAATGTTAAACAACATGGTTATGTTAGCTACCAAGGGTTCCTGAAGGCCACAAGTCTCTCAACTTTTGGAAAAACTCCCCATCAGGTTCCTTCTCTTGGCTGTCTTGAGCTTGGCTGAAAATTCCCAGACACTGCGGGCCTAGTCAAGGGTCTTTATTATACATTAAGACTGATGCCATTTCAAGCAGCTGATTGCCCTCTGACAGGATGAAGTTGCAGCCCCTTCCTAATACTGTGCCCTTCCCACGGCTTAATGGAATCCCAGCCTTGGGCTCTTCAGGCTTAATGCTAGGTGGCAGTCGGTTCTTGACATTTTCAGCATTCCTGCCCTGGGAAACACTAGCTTCCAATGTATCTCCCACACTCCCTGGATGACACTGCGTAGTAATTGCAATGGTAGAGAATGAAGCCTCCTTTTCCAGCTTCCCTACTAGAATATGCTTTTATATAGATTTAGTCAGATTCATCTTGAATCTTTGACTCCTTGTGATATTTTATTTTATTTTATTTTATTTTATTATTATTATTTTATTTTATTTATTTTATTATTTTATTTTATTTTTTTTAATTTTTTTTTATTTTTTTTATTTTTTTATTTTATTTTATTATTTTATTTTATTATTTTATTTTATTTTATTTTATTTTATTTTATTATTTTATTATTTTATTTTATTTTATTTTATTATTTTATTATTTTATTTTATTTATTTTATTATTTTATATATTTTTTATTTTATTTTATTTTTTATTTTATTTTATTTTATTTTATATTTTATTTTATTTTATTTTTTTATTTTTTATTTTTTAATTATTTTATTTTTATTATTTATTATTTATTTTTATTATTATTATTATTATTATTATTATTATTATTATTATTATTATTATTTTTATTTATGGTTATCCCATATACTCCCAAATGGCTCTGGGCAGCTTTCTATAGAGAGAGTCAACTTGTGTAAAATAATCAAGAAATTAAGCATAAAACCTCAACAGTTACCAGCGGTAGAGATAAGTAGCCCAATGTTAAATCTTGGGTGCTAACAGCCATACTGTCCTTCCTCTTCTCTTTCTCATTTACAAGGCCAATAAAATGCTCAGGGCTGAAACCTGAGTTCCAGGTAAAGAGTGATTTCACAAAATGAGCAACTGTCTAGTGACCTGATACAGTCTGCTTGAGATTTAAGTTACCTAAATCAGGGGTACCCAACCTTTTTGGCACCAGAGACCGGTCATGGAAGACAATTTTTCCACGGACCGGGGGGGGGGGAGCCAATCGTGCAGACCGGGGGGCGGGGTTTTCAGGTGGGAGCCAATCGTGAGGGTAGGGGCGGGGTTTACAGGTGGGTGTCAGGGTTCATGTCTATGAATCCGGCCATTGGGACTAGAGAGAGAGTGAGTGTGTGAACTGCAGGGAGGGGGGTTTGACGGTTGAGTGTTATGGCTGATAGTGGAAGCTGGAGACGGCTTCGTCAAGGTCAACCACCTGCAGGAGCTGGAGGCTGAGAACGAAGAGCAAAAGTCTTGACCATTGAGATCATCGGGTTTGTGAATTGGTGCGCAGGAGGGAGAGTTAAGATAGTTAGCTTTGGCGGGAATCCGCATTCAGATCTTTAGAAGTGCTTCAATTAACATGTATACTGAATAAAGCTTAATCTGCATTCCAATAAGTTGCATTCAGAAGTGTTTATCAGGGCATTGTTGTTGGGGTCATCACAGAAAGATCTGAATGCGGATTCCCGCCACATCACAGTGGGGTCATCACAGTGGGAGCCAATCATGCGGGTGGGGGCGGGGTTTGCAGGCAGGGGCCAATTGTGCGGACCACCACCACTCACGTGCTGTGCGGCCCACTTCCTAACAGGCCATGGCCCACAGGTTGGGGACCCCTGACCTAAATAGTCCCTGTTCCTCTACATTGTCACAATACAATTATGTTAGGTGGACAGGAGCAAGCTGTGCAAAGCAACCTTTTCATCCACTGACCCTCAGCTTTGGAGCAGAACCTCAAAATGTGAAATGAAGCGTTCCCCCCCCCCCCCAATTAAAACACAGTGAATTGATCAAACGAACCAATTATTCCTCATGGTAAAAATTATCATTTTCAGTCTGATTGTTCAGCAATAATTAGCAGTGCAAGAGTTTGGATGATGGATAAAATGGAGAGCCAGTTTGGTCTAGTGGTTAAGGCAACGGGCTAGAAACCAGGAGACTGAGAGTTCTAGTCCCGCCTTAGGCATGAAAGCCGGCTGGTGACCTTGGGCCAGTCCCTGTCTCTCAGCCCTAGGAAGGAGCCAATAGCAAACCAGGAGACTGAGAGTTCTAGTCCCGCCTTAGGCAGGAAAGCTGGCTGGGTGACCTTGGGCCAGTCCCTGTCTCTCAGCCCTAGGAAGGAGCCAATAGCAAACCAGGAGACTGAGAGTTCTAGTCCCGCCTTAGGCATGAAAGCCGGCTGGCTGACCTCGGGCCAGTAGCTCTCTCTCAGCCCAACTCACCTCACAGGGTTGCTGTTGTGGGGAAAATAGGAGGAGGAAGGAATATTTGGTATGTTCGCTGCCTTGAGTTGTTTATAAAAATAATAAAGGTGGGATAGAAAATAAATAAATAATTACACAAATAAATAAATAAATAAAAATAAACCACCTTATGCTAGAAGGGAGAACTGATCCATGGAGAATGAAGAGTCTTTATGCTGTCACATTGCTCTGCTCCACTTTGAAAGGGTGGAGTTGCTCTCATACGAAAGGATGATGCAGAACAACCTGTCTTTTTCAATAAGGATATGAGTGATCAGCTGTGTTCTTCCTACCAAGTTCTATGGCAAACATTCCAAGTCTTCACAAGGAATAGGAGCCTGCAAATCCAGTTGTGCCCTTTTTCAAATGCAAGACTCTGAACGAGCTGTGAAGACTTGGACTCTTTTCTCTTGCAGTCAACAGATAAAGGGCAGTTGATGCTTATCTTTATTGAAAAGGGCCAGTTATTTTGTGCAGACAACAGCCCAAACCCTTTCACCTCCAAGGATGGAACTGAAGGGGTTTATTGAATGCATGGAACTTTTGACTGTGATTACAGCAGATTTTAGTTTTATTTTTCCCACTGGGCAGGTAGGAGGCGCCATTTGACAGCGCGTGAAATAAACAAGGACTTCTGGAGAGTAGAGAAGAGTCAGTGAGCATTTCTCCACCCCCAAAATGCTTTTCTAACTGACCCAAATTCTGTAGTCCCAGCTAGTTAAAATGTAGATAAGTAATCTTTTTAAAATATGACATAGGAGATAAATGCCTGAAATAGAATGAATGCTGTGTTTCAGCAATGTATTATCGATCAACTAAAAGTTATATATACTTCAGCTACAGAAATTTAAAGAAGCTGCTGAAGCACAAATTTGTGGGAGCTTTCAGTTTATATTCATTTAAGGACATTTAAGAGAGTATTTATTTATTTACTGGCTTTAAAAGATGCCCGATTCCATTACAACTCTGGGCAGTGCACAATACAATTACAAAACAGTGTAATACAAACAATATATAAACACGATTACGGGAAAATGAAATAAGCAAAGGTGGACATGTAAAAAAGCTAGAAAATTCTGGATTCAAATACATACACCAATTCAGAGGATTTTAAAATTAATATACAATTGAAACCAGGTTTTTCTTTTGAGATTGATGGACAAACAATTGGAAAAAAGTCATGGAACTTTGTTTTTATACATGATAACTGCAGCAAGATTATTGTATGCACAAAAATGGAAAGATTTGGCACTACATACAATGGAAGAATGGTTGGTGAAGATGATGGAGCTTGCTGAGATGGCTAAATTGACTTCTTTGACCAAAGAAAAGAGAATATCTACGTTTATTGCTGACTGGAAACCCCTTATAGACTTTTTGCTTGAAACAGAAAAAAATAGACTTATGATTTATGGTTTTGATGATTACACAGAATAGATTATAGAAAGAAGAGAGCTATGTTGTATCCAGTAAATTTATAATTGTACTTATAACTGCTGTAAAGAAGATCAGGAACTACTTCTTTGTATCTTTTTTCTTTCTTTTCTATTTTTCTTCTACTTTTTTCCCTTTCTTGCACTTTTAGCTTTCTTTGATTTCTTTCTTCTTTTCTTTTTCTCACTTTATATTAGCTTCTATTAGTTTTTATCTTCTTTTAAAAAAATCTTTAATAAAATTATACCAAAAAAAGGGACTACTTCCACTAGAACCCAGAGGGCAGGAGGGATAGAAAGAGCTTTCTATTCCTCCTGCCATCTATGGCAACCTATGGCCCCCAAAGATCCCTTTTCCTGCATCTTGAAAACTAGGTTTTTAGCTGAGCAATTTTAAGCTGCCTGTATTCTGCCAACCTCCTTGTAAATACTGGGCTGACCCTTCCTTCCTTCCTTCCTTCCTTCCTTCCTTCCTTCCTTCCTTCCTTCCTTCCTTCCTTCCTTCCTTCCTTCCTTCCTTCCTCTCTTTTGGCCCACAATTATTGCAAAAATAAAGTATTTCTTTAAAAGATAGCAGGAAGGTCTTCATTTTCTGCTTCCCTTTGCAGGATTCCTGTCAGACAGACGTGGTGGCCCTCCCAGATGCAGTTTAATCAAGACATTGTCCTGTTGCCTAGAAACTCAGGCACCCCGAGTTTGGCATGGAGCTGATAAAAACTTGGTCCCTGAATTTGGGAGAGTGACTAACTTTGCAAAGTGGCTTTTTGCCTACCTGAAAACACGAATCACACAGCAATTCTGGCAAAAGCAAAAGCATTTGTTAAGGGCGGGTCAAGTCGTTTTTTTTAAAGGGGCGTGGTGGCTCAGCGGGTAAGACGCCAGGCTTGTGATCGGAAGATCACAAGTTCGGAGGTTCAAATCCCTAGCCCCGCGTGACGGAGTGAGCTCCCATACTCGCCCCAGCTCTTGCCGACCTAGCAATTCAAAAGTATGCAAATGCAAGTAGATTAATAGGTACCACTTCGGTGGGTAGGTAACAGCGTTCCACGTGTCATCTTCGGACAACGCTGGCTCCTTGGCTAACAAACGGAGATGAGCACCGGCCCCTAGAGTCGGACACGACTGCACAAATGTGCGGGGGGAACCTTTACCTTTTACAAGTCCTTTTATAGGGTACAGAGACAAATGATACATAGATTTGGTATATGTGCTACGTCATAAAGCAAGTAATCAAACAAGAAAAGACACTGATTACATGTGAGAATTGAACAATAGAAAACATTGATTCTAGATAACATTCCACAAGTGGCAAATTTATGGGTTATGTCACTCCCTTTCCCAGCCGGGTTTGTATCATCTTAAATTTCCTGGACCAGGATGCCCTCCGAACAGTCACTCACGCCCTTGTCGTCTCCCATATAGACTATTGCAATGCGCTCTACATGGGGCTACCCTTGAAGAGTATCCAGAAGCTTCAGCTGGTCCAAAATGCGGCCGCGCGGACAGTTATTGGAGCCAGAAAATCGGCACATGTAACTCCTCTGCTGCGCGAGCTGCATTGGGTACCAGTTTGCTTCCGGGTCCAATTCAAGGTGTTGGTTATCACCTTTAAAGCCCTACATGGCATGGGACCAGGTTACCTGAGGGAATGTCTCATCCCCAGAACATCGACCCGCCCCACCCGGTCATGCAGAGAGGGCATGCTACGGACCCCATTGATCAAAGAATTCCACCTAGCGGGGTCCAGAAGGCGAGCCTTCTCTACAACAGCGCCCGCCCTTTGGAACATCTTGCCCCCGGAGCTAAGGCAGGTCTCCTCACTCCCGACCTTCCGGAAAAATTTAAAGACCTGGTTCTGCCGTCTTGCATGGGAGGGGAATGCTAACAGTTCCTCCTGGGGCTGGTTGATCCCATGAAACCCTTTTTAGTATTAACATCTTTGCTCTTGGATTTTATATTTATTTATTGATGTTTTGACTATTATTGATTTTATTACGGTTTTTATTGTGAACTGCCCAGAGTCCTCCGTTCGAGGAGATGGGCGGTAATATAAATCTAAATAAATAAATAAATAAATAAATAAATAAATAAATAAATTTGCAAGTGTATTCAAGGACTTTCAGAATACGCTCTCTAAAAACATAAAAGAAAGGGTTTTGGGTAAAAGGAAAACATGGTTTCTTGAACTTGAAAAGAAGGCACGGATGCCATGCTTAAATGCTAATATCACCTTTATTAAAAAGCTACTAATGAAGCTAAAAACTCCAGGTAACAGTCCCACCTGATCCTGTGTGGATCTGACCTCGCCTCGAATATCGAATTAGCTAAGCTGCAAAGTCTGTAGCTTGAATCATGTCAACTGGATTTCTATTTTCTTAATGGAAACGTTTCGCTCCTTATCCAAGGGGCTTCTTCAGTCTGAGCAAAGTTGGTAAGGGAATCCTAAATATGTTCCTAGGTAGCTGTGTGACCTTACACCTGGGGCTAGGTCATGGTTATATTGAGATGTAATTTTTAAGTCCTTTTATCATCTAATGGAGGGTCGTTAAAAACACCATGCTGCTGTTGAGCTTCTGAAATGGTCTTAATCTTCCTAGGCACAGAAGACAACACGGGGAGGAAGATGGGGGAGAGTTTGTGCCTGAGGCCCCCACCTCTATTCAAGGAAGGATTTTCCAAGTTGGCATAAATGGATTCCTTGACCCCTCTCTCAAACCACCTATCTTCTCTGTCTAAAATGTGAACATTAATGTCCTCAAATGAGTGTCCTTTTTCTTTTAGATGAAGATAAACTGCTGACTCTGGTCCTGTGGTGTTATTTCTCCTGTGTTGTGCCATCCTCCTGTACATAGGTTGTTTGGTTTCTCCAATGTAGAGTTCAGAGCACTCCTCACTGCACTGGATTGCATAAACTACATTGCTTTTCTTATGTTTTGGAGTGAAACATAAGAATGAAACCTACTGTGTTTGTGTATGTTTGTGTGTTTATGTGTTTGTGTGTGTGTATGTGCTTATGTGTGTGTATGTTTATGTGTGTTTGTGTGTGTGTGTGTATGTATGTGTATGTTTATGTTTATGTGTATATGTGTGTGTGTATGTATGTGTGTATGTGTGTGTAATTGTGTGTGTATGTTTATGTCTGTGTGTGTATGTGTGTGTATGTTTATGTTTGTGTGTTTGTGTATGTGTGTTTGTGTTTTTGTAAGTGTATATGTGTGTGTGTGTTTTTGTGTGTGTAACTGTGTATGTGTGTGTATGTGTGTATGTGTATGTCTGTGTGTATGGGCGTGTGTGTGTTTTTGTGTGTATGTGTGTGTTTTTGTGTATGTGTCTGTGTAATTGTGTGTCTGTGTGTGTGTCTGTGTCTGTATGTTTATATTTATGTGTGTTTGTGTATGTGTATGTGTGTTTGTTTGTGGAAGTGTATATGTGTGTGTATGTGTGTGTAATTGTGTGTCTGTGTCTTTTTGTGTCTGTGTGTGTATGTGTATGTGTGTGTTTATGTGTGTGTAAGTGTATATGTGTTGGTGTGTGTTTATGTTTGTGTGTTTGTGTATGTGTGTTTGTGTAAGTGTATATGTGTGTATGTGTGTATGTAATTGTGTGTCTGTCTTTTTATGTGTCTGTGTCTGTGTGTTGGCGTGTGTTTATGTGTGCATTTGTTTGTGTATCTGTGTGTGCATTTGTTTGTGTATCTGTGTATGTGTGTGTGTTTTTGTGTGTGTATGTGTATATGTGTTTATGTGTTTGTGTGTGTATGTGTGTGTGTATGTGTCTGTTTTTTGTGTACAGTATGTGTCTGTGTAATTGTGTGTCTGTGTGTGTGTTTATGTGTGTGTGTTTATGTTTATGTGTTTGTGTGTTTGTATGTGTGTTTATGTTTGTGTAAGTTTGTGTATGTGTCTGTATGTTTGTGTATGTGTATGTGTATTTGTGTTTGTGGAAGTGTATATGTGTGTGTATGTGTGTGTGTAATTGTGTGTCTGTGTCTTTTTGTGTGTCTGTGTCTCTGTGTGTTTGTGTGTTTATGTGTGTTTGTGTATGTGTTTGTGTAAGTGTAAGTGTGTATGTGTTTGTGTGTGTTTATGTGTGCATTTGTGTATCTGTGTGTGTGTAACTGTGTGTGTCTTTGTGTGTATGTGCATGTGTGTGTTTTTGTGTGTGTATATATGTGTAAGTGTGTATGTTTGTCTGCGTTTGTATGTTTTTGTGTGTGTGTGTGTTTATGTGTTTGTGTAAGTTTGTGTATGTGTGTGTATGTTTGTGTATGTGTGTTTGTGTTTGTGGAAGTGTATATGTGTGTGTATGTGTGTGCGTAATTGTGTGTCTGTGTCTTTTTGTGTGTCTGTGTGTGTGTTTGTGTGTGTGTTTGTGTAAGTGTGTATGTGTTTGTGTGTGTTTATGTGTGCATTTGTGTATCTGTGTGTGTGTGCGTGAGTCTCTGTGTGCATGTAATTGTGTGTGTGCATTTGTTTGTGTATCTGTTTGTGTTTGTATGTGTGTGTATATTTGTGTAAGTGTGTATGTGTTTATGTTTATGTGTGTTTGTGTGTGTATGTTTGTGTATGTTTATGTTTATGTGTGTGTAAGTGTGTATATATGTTTATGTGTGTGTGTTTATGTGTGTGTATGTGTGTGTATGTTTACGTTTATGTGTGTAAGTGTGTATATATGTTTATGTGTGTGTGTTTATGTGTGTGTATGTGTGTGTATGTTTACGTTTATGTGTGTAAGTGTGTATATATGTTTATGTGTGTGTGTTTATGTGTGTGTATTTGTGTGCATGTGTGTGCACGTGTGTGCGTGTGCATGTGCGTGTGTGTATGCCTCTCCTGCTGGTGTCCTCCCCTTGGCCATCCATCCTCTGCTATGGCGCTACGAAGGCTGTTCAGAGTAAGCGTGGCCCTCTCGACTGCCAAGAAACCGGGAAGGCGGGGAGAAAGTCAAGGGCCCCGACTCTCTCTCCCTGTCTCAGGTCTCTTTCTCTGCTCCCCTCTCCTCACAGAACGTCTTGAAAAGGTGTCCATTTTGCTGCTATGTGGACAACAGAGTAGCAGACCTTCCAGTGCCCCTTGCCAGGTACCAAGTCCTTCTCCCAAACCCCGGGCTCGGTGGGGCACCATTGACAGCCTGGGGTTTGGGAGAAGGACTTGGTACCTGGCAAGGGGCACTGGAAGGTCTGCTACTCTGTTGTCCACATAGCAGCAAAATGGACACCTTTTCAAGACGTTCTGTGAGGAGAGGGGAGCAGAGAAAGAGACCTGAGACAGGGAGAGAGAGTCGGGGCCCTTGACTTTCTCCCCGCCTTCCCGGTTTCTTGGCAGTCGAGAGGGCCACGCTTACTCTGAACAGCCTTCGTAGCGCCATAGCAGAGGATGGATGGCCAAGGGGAGGACACCAGCAGGAGAGGCTCAGAGGATTGTCTGCCAGCCAGCGGGAGAGTTCAGAAAGAAGGGAGCAGCCTGGGTGCTGGCTGGCAGCTTTATAGGTGGGCTGGGAACCTCGTTACCTCAGCAACCAGGGAAACAATTGAACCTACTCTATGATGGCAGCCCTATAGGCAGGCTTGAACCTCGTTCCCACGGCAACTGGGGAAACAGCCCCAATGGCTACTTTTTGTACCTACACAAGGATGGTGGCTCTCTCGGGGCCAGGAGTGGCTGGGCGGCCCAGTGGGCGACTCTCTTGGTGCCCTTGGCCTCTGCCTTCCATGTGGGAAGCTGTCTGTTTCTGAGCAACGCAAAAGCACAATCACATGTGGCACAGAGCACAGAGAGGGGCCAGAGATGCCGACTTGCTCCTCTGCTGGGCCTCTTGGGCAATTTGACCTTCCTTTCCCCTTCGGGCCAGTGGTATCACCTGCCCACCACTTAGCGGGGTCTGAGTCCTGTCCGCCAAGGGGAGAATTCCCTTCTTTTTCCTGCTGTGGGGGCCCGGGGCCCGAAAGTGGCGACAGAGTTTGTGGGGGACATACAAGAGAGGCGGGGCGGCCGATGTCATTCAAAGCCACCTCCCCTCGGTGCCGGCCAGCCTGGGGGTGCTGGTGGTCGTGTAGGAAGCCCAAGAAGGCCACCAAAAGAAGATAAAAACTAATACAAGCTAATATAAAGTGAGAAAAAGAAAAGAAGAAAGAAATCAAAGAAAGCTAAAAGTGCAAGAAAGGGAAAAAAGTAGAAGAAAAATAGAAAAGAAAGAAAAAAGATACAAAGAAGTAGTTCCTGATCTTCTTTACAGCAGTTATAAGTACAATTATAAATTTACTGGATACAACATAGCTCTCTTCTTTCTATAATCTATTCTGTGTAATCATCAAAACCATAAATCATAAGTCTATTTTTTTCTGTTTCAAGCAAAAAGTCTATAAGGGGTTTCCAGTCAGCAATAAACGTAGATATTCTCTTTTCTTTGGTCAAAGAAGTCAATTTAGCCATCTCAGCAAGCTCCATCATCTTCACCAACCATTCTTCCATTGTATGTAGTGCCAAATCTTTCCATTTTTGTGCATACAATAATCTTGCTGCAGTTATCATGTATAAAAACAAAGTTCCATGACTTTTTTCCAATTGTTTGTCCATCAATCTCAAAAGAAAAACCTGGTTTCAATTGTATATTAATTTTAAAATCCTCTGAATTGGTGTATGTATTTGAATCCAGAATTTTCTAGCTTTTTTACATGTCCACCAAACATGATAAAATGTCCCTTCTTGTTGTTCACGTTTCCAACATAAGTTTGAAGTGCCTTTATACATTCTAGACAATTTCTCTGGTGACATATACCAACAGTACATAATTTTATAAAAAATCTCTTTAAGATTATAACATAATGTAAATTTCAATCCTTTCAGCCACATAGAGCCAGTTTGGTCTAGTGGTTAAGGCAACGGGCTAGAAACCAGGAGACTGACAGTTCTAGTCCCGCCTTAGGCATGAAAGCCGGCTGGGTGACCCTGGGCCAGTCACTCTCTCTCAGCTCAACTCACCTCACAGGGTTGTTGTTGTGGTGAAAATAGGAGGAGGAAGAAGTATTAGGTATGTTCGCCGCCTTGAGTTATTTATAAAAATAATAAAGGCAGGATAGAAAATAAATAAAAACATTATTTTCCCACTGTTCCATCTGTATATTATAACCAAAGTTTATAGCCCACTTTATCATACATTATTTCACTTCCTCTGTTTCAAATTTCAATAAAAGTTTATACATTGTTCTTTGCATCTTGTAACACCTTATATTTAACTCATGGTTTTTTTCCCTTGCCACACAAATGTATTTATTTATTTATTTAATTAATTTCTATAACCGCCCATCTCAACCAAGTGACTCTGAGGAGCAAACAATTCTAAAACAATTAAAACAATACAAAATAAATATACACGGCAGCTGAGAAAGTTATCTTAATAAGTATCAGTATAGCCGAGAAACGGGGTCCTTAATGCGAAAGGCTAATAGGGTTGGGGCCATCCTAATCTCTGAAAGGAGGATATTCCAAAGGGCAGGGGCTACAGCTGAGAAGGCACGTCTCCTGGTCCCTGCCAGGCAACATTCCTTGGCTCACGGGACCCGCAGCATGCCCAAGCTGCCAGGCCACATTGGACGGGTAGAAACTATTGGGAAAAGATGGCCCCTTAGGTAACCTGGTCCCAAGCCATGCAGGGCTTTAAAGGTGATAACCAACACCTTGAATTGCACCCGGAAACACACCGGCACCCAATGCAGCTCACGCAGTAGTGGTGTACATGTGTTGCATATCTGACACCATTTACTACCCGTGTAGCTGCATTCTTTTCCAGTTGAAGCTTCCGAATGTTCTTCAAGGGCAGCTCCATGCAGAGCACATTGCAGTAGTCCAAATGAGAGGTTGCGAGGGCATGGGTGACTGTGAGCAGGGCCTCCTGGTCCAGGAATGGGCGCAACTGGCGCACCATCCAGAGTATGCAAAAGCCCTCGTAGCCACGGCTGCCACCTGCTCTTTGAGCAGGAGCCACGAATGCAGCAGGACCCCCAGATTACGCACCATGTCTGTCTGGGGCAGTGCTACCCCATCCAGAACCAAAGATGGAAAAGCCTTGTCTCCAGAAGGTCCAAATACCCAGAGCCACTCAGTCTTGCTTGGGTTGAGTCAAAGCCCATTGTGCCCCATCCAGACCCCTACAGCCTCCAGACACTGGGACAGGACATCCACGGCATCACTCAGAGGGCCTGGGGTGGGGATATAACTTTTGTATTCATCAGTTCTGTTTGATCTTCTATTTTCATACTTTTTGTTAACATCTTCATCTTCTATTTCTTAATCTTAAAACCTGCTAATGCACCAAACTCTTTTAATTTGCCCATTAATATTTCAATTCCCTTTAAAGGATCTTCCAGAACCAACACCAAGTCGTCGGCAAACGCCCTTAACTTATATGATAGTCCCATTCCAAATCATGTCCCTGTTCTTCATCAGTTCATCCCACCAGCCTTTGAATATACTGTAGGAATGGCGGAGGATCACATGAAAGATAAGGGGACTGGCTGTCCCCCCTGGCATCTTGCTCGGGCTGGCCCTATCATCAGTCGGAATGCGAGAGGGGAGGCAGCTGCCTCAAGGACCAGATGCTGGGGAAGCAACCTCCCTCCCCAGAACTGCTGCTGCTGCACTGCAGAAATTCTTCCTATTTTTCAGAAAAGGGCGACAGAGCCCGGAGCGGCCCAGCACGGCCGGCTCCTGCCGAGGGCAGTCTGTCCTGTGAGTGTGTGAGTGTGTGTATGTGCATCTGATTGGGCTTGGCCAAGGGAGGAGAGTTGTCGGGCCGCTGAGCAGGAGAAGCAGGAACCGGCCACCCTGGGGAGCTTCTGCGGGCAGCAAGGGGCGGAGTGGTCGACAACTCTCCTCCCTCGGCCAAGCCCGATCAGACGCACACACAAACACACACACTCATAGGACAGACTGCCCTAGCAGGAGCTGGCCATGCTGGGGGGCTTCAGCGGGTGGCGAGGGGTGGAGTGGTGTGGCTGAAGCCTCCCAGCACGGCTGGCTCCTGCTGAGGGCAGTCTGTCCTGTGAGTGTGTGAGTCTGTGTATGTGCATCTGATCGGGCTTGGCCAAGGGAGGAGAGTTGTCGGGCCGCCGAGCAGGAGAAGCAGGAGCCGGCCACCCTGGGGAGCTTCAGCGGGCAGCAAGGGGCGGAGTGGTGTGGCTGAAGCAGCCGAGCGCAGCCGGCTCCTCCTGCTCTGCGGCGGTGGCAGCAGCAGCGACTCTCCTCCCTCCCTCGGCCAAGCCCGAGAGGGATGGGGCAGTGGTGGGCCTCCATCCTCTCCATCCCCACCCCTTGTTCCCTGGCTGATGATGGTGCTGTGTGCACAGTGTGTGTACTCCGGCCTCCCCCAAACACACCAGCTCTGCCGCACCATTTACTGCTAGAAGAAAAAAAAAACCTTTAAAAATCGGAAAAAAAATTAAAATCCGAGCCAATCACGCTGATGGGGGTGGGGTTTGCAGGCGGGAGCCAATCGTGTGGGGCGGGGGCGGGGTTTGCAGGTGGGAGCCAATTGCGTGGACTGGGGGGCGGGGTTTGGAGGCCGGCATGGTGGCATAAGACCCTGTCCCGTTTTGCCATCCCAAAAGTCCCGTTTTTGTCTGAAGGAAATATGGTCAGCCTAAAAATAAGCAATATATATTTCTTTAACATTGCAGCAGCCTAAACATATTTATTAGAAAGTCATTTATACTGAAAACAAATGCATAAATAAGCTGATGTTGTTAGTACATTAAATATTAAAGAGGGGTTCCAAAATGTTTTATATTCAAGGACAGCGAGGCAGTTAGATCCTTTTAGACTGGATTGAATTAACTTACCAATACGTTTCTTCTTAAATGGTAATGTGTATCATTTCATACTTGGCAAGGCACTCTGCTCTGTTTGGGAACAATTCTGATTCATTTAGGTAAGTAGGGATCGGAATATTGCCTACAGGCCTTTCATTATGTCACAAGTTGCTGTTCTGCAGAATGGAAGAAGGGTAGAACATTCCCATATAGCTCCAAAGCAATATGTTATTTCGAGAGGAATCCAATTAAGATCTGGATGATGTAGAAAGCAGATTCAATTCCCCAAGTGATATTCATGAAATAGGGTTTTTTTTTTAAAGAATATTGAAAAATCATTGTTGGGATACTTGTTCATCAATGTTGGTATACCATTTTAAAGGCTGTTAAAAACGGCAACTGGTTTCTGCACTAAGCCATAGGGTGTTTTAGCATGGTTTGTTAAATGAATCACAGTGGTCTAGTTCACATATCATTCTAAGCCATAGATAATGGTTTCCAAAGCACAATAGCTGGCTTCAACTGTAATAAGTTCAACCAAAGTAACTGCACGTGTGAAAAGAGTGAAGTATGAGGCCAGTCAAGAGCAAGAGATGTGATCATCATGAGAGCCAGTTTGGTGTAGTGGTTGAGGCACCAGGTTAGAACCTGGGAGACCGTGAGTTCCAGTTCCACCTTAGGCAGCTGGGTGACCTTGGGCCAGTCACTCTCTCTCAGCCCTCGGAAGGAGGCAATGGCAAACCACTTTCGAAAAACCTTCCCAAGAAAACGGCAGGGACTAGTCCAAGCACTCACCAGGAGTCAAAATTGACTTGAAAGCATACACACACCAATTAACATACTTTTTCTCTCTATTATGCAGCTTCTATCTATTGATGGTAACCTGGATTTCTTGTAATTTTGAGAACTGCTAAACCTACAGAATTTCTTCTTTGTATTTTACAAAACAGTAATACTTGTATATGAGAGCCAGTCTGCTGTAGTGGTTAAGGCATCAGGCTAGAAACCAGGAGACTGTGAGTTCTAGTCCCGCCTGGGTGACCTTGGGCCAGTCACTTTCTCTCAGCCCTAGGAAGGAGGCAATGGCAAACCATTCTGAAAAACCTTGCCAAGAAAACTGCAGGGACTTGTCCAGGCAGTCTCTGAGAATCAGATACGATTGAACAGATTAAAAAAAAACTTGTATGCATGAAATGTTATGGTAGGCATCACATGATGCACCTTTTTAGTGGTGTCCATACAGAAATGAAGTTAAGTTCACTATAATATTCACAACTCTTTGTATATTTCTTTGTGGTGGCTACAGGAGCAGTTGTGACTGTGTAGTCTGTATAGTATTATTTTGAATCTTAAATTATTAGGATATAGTTTAATACAGTGTAATGGATTTCCCCCCCAAAAAAAATATGTTCAAATGATCTAAAGGGGGAGCTCCATTGCAATATTTCATTATACTATATTTAAATAATTTAATAGATATACAGAAATTGAAATAGGAATTGTTGCTGTCATTTTTAATTGTGTGGACTTTTCCCTAAAGAAACAACAATCAAGGAAAATAGTGATATTTTTTTCCCTTTTTCAGAGAAAGAATAATTCTCCTTTTTTCCAGGAATACCTTTTTGGTCAACTGGGCAATATTGTGGACCTTTAACTCCAAGATTCACATTCCAAATATATTTGATATGAACTCAAATTAAAAAGATTAATTTTTTGGTTTTTTTGCATGACTTATCAACTGCCTGACAGACAGGGTGATATTTTCTAGTTTATACACAATCAATTTATAACACCTTTATGAATATATACAACAAATGTTGTCGCTCTTTCTGCTTGAGAAATTTTCTGCTTCAGTCCACTGATGGATTGCTTTTGAATGAACATTTGCCTGCTTCTTTTCATGATGATGATGATGATGATGATGATGATGATGATGATAGTTCATTCGTTGTTTTTTATTTTTAAAAAGCTGTTTGTACATTTTGGTCCAATGTGCCTTAAAAAAATATTCACATTGTTAATATGTAATCAAAGTGGAGAATGTTACTGGATATACTGCTCGTCCAGGATTGCGTTCACATACAAGTCAATGTCTCTTCCCAGCCAGGCGGTCTGCTTCCTTCAGGAAGTCTCAAGCAGAAGTTCATTCCGCTTGTTTCATTCCAGAGTGATTGCAACTTGCTTTGACTTTTAACTTGCATGACATTTGAACAAGATAACTTACCAAGCATTCTTAAGGCGTGTGAAAAATCTGAAATTGTGAATTAAGGCTACTTATTAGTTTCAGGTAGCAATTCATAAGCCCTGAATTTTCTGTAGTAAATTCAGGGCAGCAGCAGGAAGAGAAGATGTAGTAGTGGTAGCATTCCCCATCCCTCTGGTTCTCTTCAGACCTGCCTACATTATATTTGCCAATTCAAGTACGCAGGAAAATATTATCCAAGTGGAAGTATAATACTGAAGTATGATTTAGGAATTTCAGAAAAATCAGGACATTATCTTCACCACTTGTTCTAAATAAAATACTACAGCCTGAAGTAGCAGCTGTTACTGATATTTGTGCAACTCAGATTTTAAATGAATTAAAACATGTATGATTGATATTCTGAAAGTGAAGCCCCACAATAAACTATTCATATATTAACAGCTTTTTCTCATCCCTGCTTTACATTAGAACAGAGATTTCCAAACTGTGTGTCGGGACATGTTAGTGTGTCGGCTGCAGTGTCTGGGTGTGTCGCAGCTGCTGCTGCCTCTGAGCCCTGCCAGGATTCCACACAGACATTATCTTCACCACTTGTTCTAAATAAAATACTACAGCCTGAAGTAGCAGCTGCCTTGCTGCCTCCAAACCTGCCCTGCCAGGATTCCATGCAGGTCCTAGTGCCTGCCTTGTGCCTGGCTGCCTCCAAACCTGCTGTGATTCCACGCAGGTCCTAGTGCCTGCCTTGTGCCTGGCTGCCTCCAAACCTGCTGTGATTCTGCGCAGGTCCTAGTGCCTGCCTTGTGCCCTGCTGTAAGAGGCGTGTTGCGAAATGATGCATGTCTAAAAAGTGTGTCACCAACATGAAAAGTTTGGAAATCTCTGCATTAGAACCTTAGTGTAGAGCTTATTGAGTTCAGGGGGGCTCATTGTAAGGTAAGTTGGCAGAGGATTGCAACTTTAATAATTTTTCCTTGTGAAGTTAATTATATAGTTTGCACCCATCTCTTAGCCATTGCACATCAGAAACACTAAGTTCTGGTTTATCTTTTTTTTTTAATTTGGAAAATTCATAAATCTATTCCACTAGAATAGTTTACAACTTGAATGGAAGTTTAAAACTTAGGGCTGATTTTGTATTTTAAAAAATTTAAGCCACTGTTTAATCATCATTAATATTTATTTGTTGGCCAGAGGCCCATAATAATACCAATTCAAACTTCCTTATCTAACCATTACAGCACAAAATTTGTTTTGAAGAACTGGAATTTCGAAGCTCTGATAGAAAGAGTTACATGACTTTTAAAAGAGAGAGATTTAATTCTGAAAGACAGCTACCACAAAAGCAAGTACAAAAGATTCTATTCTTGTCAAAATAATATAGGAAAGTTAAAACTTTATAAAGTATGAGATCTTGAATAGGAAAATATAGGAGAGAAGGCGTACAATTTTTTATTCGGCTAACTGCTCCTTAAAAATTGATGCTCCTGTATTGTCTGATGTACAGAGAGGGAAAACTAAGATATTAAATACATGTTATTTTTGGAGAGCTGCCAGAGATGTTTTGGGACTTTTAAAATTTTTAAAAGATAGCAGGAACTTGAGTGTGTGTGTGGGGGTGGCTGGGTGAGTGCATTTCTGCATGCACACACACATGCACAAATAAATAGCAAAGATTTGAACTTGTTTTTGTCTATAATTGAAAACATTTTCTAAAAACAAGGCCATCTAGCATGAATTATTCATAGAAAGCACAACATTTTTGAATCATGGCAAAATGTTTTGCAAATGTATATAAGTAGAGGCTTATATACATATATATATATAACTATATTTTCAATAGTATGAGAAGACTCAGTTTAAAAAAATCCTACTAGCACCCTACTAGTTTTTATTTATTTAATTTTGACTTGCGCTAAATAAATTGGCTAAGGATGTCATTAAATATAACTAAACCTTACCTCCTTGCACCTATTTTATATGAAATGGATCACTGAAAGTAATAACAGTTAAAATTGCAACATGTTAAGAAGTATCTGAAATAATAAGGCAAAACCAAGCATCAACTCAATTTCTTTTTTAAAATAAAGGTAAACTGCTGTTTAACAGTTTCCCACTGCTATATAAACTTTCCAACAACCATGAAATGTTGGTCTCTGGACATCACTTAAAAGAACCACAAATAAATAAAAAGACATACCACACTTCTGTTCTCTGATGTTTAACTAAGGTTTAGCTGAGACAGAAACTGAATCCAGTCTTTCTCTGTTTATCTGCTGTCCTGTGACTTGTAAACACAAACAAATAAAGCTGGACCAGATCTCTAAAGCTGAAGCAGACTCTGGTGGAACAAACGTGCAGAGTGACAGCTGGGAGGTAAACAGAATCCATTTAACTCATTGGCAGAGTCAACTTGCCTTTATACGTGTAGCATCCTGGGACTGGGATGTAACAAAGGGCTGCTACACAATTAAATGCACAACAGCTAAAGGTGCTTTGCCAGTAAAATCCACAGCTTTGCATAAATGGGACAGAAATCGGCTTAGATTTCTTCTGTGTCCTCTTAAAAGACTGAAATCCAGCACAGCACTGTAGGATATAGTCGAAACACCTGGGGAAAAAATTAAGCACATTTAGATACTCCTGGTTTGTTTGGTTTTTGGTTTTGTTCTAGTGCCTTCAAGTCAGTCTTGACTCTTGGTAACTGCCTGGACTAGTCCCTGCACTTTTCTTGGCAAGATTTCAGAAGTGGTTGCCTTTGCCTATTTCCTAGGTCTGAGGGACAGTGACTGGCCCAAGGTCACCCAGCTGGTTTTGTGCCTAAGGCAGGACTAGAATTCATGGTCTCCTGGTTTCTAGCCTGGTGCCTTAACCACTACATCAAACTGGCTCTCCTATATCTGTGTCCTAATTTTCCTGTAGGTGAAGGGAAAGAATATTCCTCTTGTATTAAAATCAAGATAGATTTTCCTGTTGTTGTTATGGGCTAGGAAAAGTATTGGGTCCCAGGTATCTCAATATTCCTGGTGTACTATTCTAGCACAGTTTCAACCATAACCTTACAGTTATCAAGGAAGATGTCGATGAAGATTCTCAGTCATCCAGGTGGAATTGTCTGTAGCTTGAATCATGTCAACTGGATTTCTATTTTCTCAGTGGAAACGTTTCGCTCCTTATCCAAGAAGCTTCTTCAGTCTGCGCAAAGTTAGTAAGGGAATCCTTAAATATGTTTCTAGGGTGGCTGTGGGAACTTGCACCTGGGGCTAGGGTGAGGAGTGCTCTGAGCTCTACATTGGAGAAACCAAACAACCTTTGTACAGGAGGATGGCCCAATACAGGAGGAGCAACACCACAGGACCAGAGTCAGCAGTTTACGTTCATCTAAAGGAAAAAGGACACTCATTTGAGGACATTAATGTTCACATTTTAGACAGGGAAGATAAGTGGTTTGAAAGAGGGGTCAAGGAATCCATTTATGCCAACTTGGAAAATCCTTCTTTGAATAGAGGTGGGGGCCTCAGGCACAATCTTTTCCCTATTTTCCTTCCTGCTTTGTCTTCTGTGCCTAGGAAGATTAAGACCATTTCGCAATCTCAACAACAGCAGGGTAATCTTAACGGTCCTCCTTTGGATGATAAAGGGACTTAGAAATAAACATCTCAAATAACCATGACCTAGCCCCAGGTGCAAGGTCACACAGCCACCCTAGAAACATATTTAAGGATTCCCTTACAAACTTTGCGCAGACTGAAGAAGCTTCTTGGATAAGGAGTGAAATGTTTCCACTGAGAAAATAGAAATCCAGTTGACATGATTCAAGCTACAGACAGTTATCAAGGAAGGCTCTATAGCTTTGTTTTGAAGGCTTCTTTTCTGGATTCCTCCACATTATTATCCCCTAGTTTGCAGTGGTGATTATGACACCATTGGGGAGATACTTTGCATTGGTGTAAGCTTGAGACCAAGGACACTCTCATTTAGAACTTTTCCTGCAAGGTAGGGAAAGGCCACCAGTGGTATCGTCTATCACAAACTGATCACCTTCTGCCCTGGCATTTTGCTTGCCATGGTTATCCCAGTGGCATCAGTCAACACATTTTCAATTTTGACAGTTTTTAGAAAAACTGTCAAAATTTTAGAGGCAAGATTTTAATAAGAGCAGACACCATCCCCTAGTAGCGCAACAGACTTAAAACATTCCTTGTTTTAATGTTTTTAAGTTCCCTGGTTACTGATATGTTTAAACTGCTGTCTGTTTTAATGCAGGAACTCCCTTGACAGTGGATAGTTTTGTTAACAGAAAGGTTCAAATTAAGTAACAGATTCAACCTGCACTCCTATTTTAGCTGTCCTGAAAAGATGGTGCCCTCTGTATTCTCCTGCAGGCACCAAAATGTGGAGTTGAAAGATTGATTGGAATTGATATGGGATCTAACTTCATGCATTTCCAGAACAGATTTCCCTCTCTCATTTTTTTTGTTGATGCCTTGCTTATTTCTAAAAAAGGCTCTTGCCACTTGCCAGTTCTGCTAGAATTCATTTGGCTTGCATTCTTTATCTTTTCTTCCCTTTTTTTTGGTTTTCACTTGTAATTCCTCACATTTTAGAAAGAACTCAATTTAATTTTACAACATTTGTTTCAGGAAGATGGAATATATATAATGTGGAGTTCTTAAACCATCCCAAACTCTGAATAGAGTGTTGTTTCTATGGGTCAATTATTTTACATAATCAACATATGGGTGTGTGAAGCCTGGGCAGAAATTTGGCTCAAACAGTCAATCTAGTATGGTAAGGGCCATGGAGTTCTCAATGCTGAGCAGATACCCAGTGTCTTCAGCTCCATCTTGATACACCTGAAAGGGGCTTCTATTCACTTTTACCTGAACTCTTCGCCCAATTGAGAAATTTGCTTTATTCATTTTATCCCCCGTTAAATTTTAGATGACTGTTCATACAAGCCATTTAGAATTTGCTGCTCAATAGGAGGAAGTAAGGAACAAGGTGAGAGGGCTAGTGCATAATGGTATGTTGGCTAGTATGCATGAGTTTGTATGCCTTGTTTAGGATTTAATATACACAGAAAGGGTTAGATGAAGCTAATAGCGTTTTCAATAGGAAACCTGATCTTGGAGGCATTTTGGACAAGTTTCTCCAATGACAAACAAGATCAGCAATAATTCTGGAGCGTGAGAATACAGTGAAATGTAAAATGTCCTTATCTAATGTTAACTATCAACAAGGCATTTAGTATTTTGAAAAGAAAACCCCCAAATGGTCTTCCTCTGATTGGTGATATATTAACAATATCTCTATTCAGAAGTCAGTCCCCTGATGTACGTAGGCTTACACAGGCAGCCTTCTAAAATGGGTGGAACTGACTTCTGAATAAAGACATTATTGCTGAAATACACACTCCACTTTATTCTACCAGTCTTTGACATCAGTCAATAACTAAGAATACTAAGAATACTATAGTGGTTCAGGTATGAGAGTGATAAAGTGAGCTGCCAAAACTCAACAGGAAGTGGAGAGAGCTTGCAGGAGATTGTAAGCAGTTACAACAAGCTGCACCCAAGGCTTTGGGCTCATCCTCATGCGCAGCATGAAAACATCTAACAGTTTTTAAGGAATTTCCAACACACTTGTATCTAAAAAAATAGAAACACATTCTGGCTGGCAAGTTGGTGGAGTTTAGGAAGGCCACTTAAAGCAGGAAGAACAACCATTGATGTGCCTATGAGCTCCATGATGACTGAAAGACCGAGTTTTTTTTTTTTTTTTAACATGGATCTATCAATCTCCTGGAGAACTGCTGTCTGTCTGTCTGTCTGTCTGTCTGTCTGTCATCTATCTATCTATCTATCTATCTATCTATCTATCTATCTATCATCTATCTATCTATCTATCTATCTATCTATCATCTATCTATCTATCTATCTATCTATCTATCTGATTATCTATCATCTATCTATCTATCTATCTATCTATCTATCTATCTATATCTAATCTATCTGATTATCTATCTATCTATCATCTATCTATCATCTATCTATCATCTATCTATCTATCTATCTATCTATCTATCTATCTATCTGATTATCTATCATCTATCTATCTATCTATCTATCTATCTATCTATCTAATCTATCTGATTATCTATCTATCTATCAATCAATCTATCTATCTATCATCTATCTATCTATCCATCCATCCATCCATCCATCCATCCATCCATCCATCCATCCGATTATCTATCTATCTATCTATCTATCTATCTATCTATCTATCTATCTATCTATCTATCATCTATCTATCTATCTATCTATCTATCTATCTATCTATCTATCTATCTCGATATCTCGATATCTCTTTCTCTCTCGATTTCTTGTCCTGTCAATGAACACTGTCCCTTATGTTAATTCTGGCCTGGGCTGCAAGAGCGATTGGAGGCCGAGCTTGTGCTGAACTGAGCTGTTTTGTCATCTGGGATTTTGTTGTTGTTGCCACAGAACTATTGATGTCCAGGAGGTTGAGAGTCAAGGAAGGAAGGAAGGAACAGTCAGCTCTGCACAAGCCAGGTGTCCAGTTCTTTCTTCCAGTAGTGCTGGGTGAGAGGGAGGAAATTGGTATTCCTATGTTTTTTTAAAAAAAGATCATTTAAAAATGTCAGTCTCCCAAGAGATCAATTGTCCCACCATCCCATGGCAAAAACAAATGAAAAAAAGTTGTTTGATAGGACTAGGAGGGATGCAGGATGAACTGGGAGAGAGGGCTACTCTGACATATGTCATAGAGAATGATTGGTGATTGTTTTTCTTGCCTGTAGGTGACACTGGGTGGGAAGGGAAAGGAAGCCAGAGGATTCACCAGTTGTTGCCCTAAAACTGTGCTGCATTAAATCTGTAAGGACAGTAAAACTTGGCTGTAGGTGCAGCACAGGTTACACCCACATACATTTCTTCCAAATCAAGGATGGGAGGAATAAGTATTAACAAGGCTATGAAGGACTGCAGGTTATTTGCATGTGCTATACACACTAACCTTGGAGTGTATCTTCTGAACTCAATGAGAATCGCTTCTGAATATGCCTGTGCAAGTCTCTATTGAGAACATACCTAGGAAGGACCATCTGTGACACTTCTTCCTCGCTCAATACACCAGGACTGGAGATCATCCAGTGAAGGCAAATGGAAGGCGATGTAGAAGAGACAAAAGAAAGCATTTCTTCATCAAATTCATAGTGGGATACATGACCACAAGATGGGATGATGTCCACCTTATCTGTGCCTGGAGATATCATCTGCATCATTTGATACACCTTGATCTTGCCCCCTTAGGTACTTTTTTTCCCTAAAGAGTCCCAAGCATCCTAGCTTTTTCTTCTAAAAAAGATAATTAAGCCTCCTGACCATTTGGGTTGCCCTCGTTTTGTCATTCCCTCAACTCATCTTGCCTAAGTAAGAGGTTTTGGAACTCTGAGAACTTGCACACTACTTTGAAAAGCCTGAGTTGCCTTTTCTGTCATGGTGCCTGCCCTCTGGAATGAGTTCCTCCCAGAGACCCATTTAGCCCCCACCATGATGATGTTCTGTAAATTTTTAAAGACAAAGCATCCATCAACAGACACATACAGGTAAACAACATTTACATACCATTCATAAGAGACAATAGAAAAGCCAGAAGACCAGAACACCTCCTTGCCAGCAATCAACAACCAGATAGGCAAAGATTAACACCAAGATTAGCACCAGAGGAGCAATCAAACAACACAATAGACCCTAATCAAGGAACTATTAACTCAGTCAATCAACCAAGCAGCAAACAACAGCCCAATCAAGGAACTCCTAAGGGGAGAACAAGACCTCCACCAACACAAGCATGACAAGCCATGGTATATAAACAGAGAGCAAGTTCCACTCCCTTTTCGCACTGAAGATGTTGCCTAGCCTGGCAATCAAACGTCTGCAAGAAAACAACAAGGCTCAGAGAGCACCAAGGACTCCACAGTCTTTAAAGACCTGGGTGTTCTCCCAGGCCTTGGGGTAGTAGGTTGCTTGTTGAGCCCTGGGTTAGTTGTGCAGTTTTTCCAGACCCTTAGGTTCTTTCTGTTGTTTTTCTATTTTAAGTGTAAGCTGCCCAGAGTAATTCTGAAGTCATGGAGCTTCAAAATCCAATTAATTAATTAATTTCCCAGCAGGAGTTTCAAGGGGCTCCAAGCAGGTCATGACTGCTCCAAATTTATAAAACAGGCAGAGCCTATTACTATTAATTTGTGGAAGGCATTGTGGGTCAGCTGAGTAACCTGTTGTGCAAACCACATTACATATATGAGAGGCTCCCAGGGCAGGTTAGGGAATAATAATTTAAAATAGACATGTCCCTGCCTTCAGGGTTACAAGATAAAAAGATACTGCATGGAAAGAAAAAGGAACCTGGAAGGCAAAGAAAAAGTTTATTTTTGTTTATTCTTCTCATGGGTTGCTCAGGGAGATGATACCCACCACTCTCCCAATTTAGTTCTGAGGGTATGGAAAGGACAACTGTAGGGAATAATTCCATGTTCCCGTTGAATCGAGTTGCTTTGATCTGAACCACATTTGGTCTGGCTGCATTGTGTCCTTGGAGATGTAGGCTAAATGTGATTTCGTGGCCACTCTCAGCCTGTCAAAGGACAATTTATATCTCTTTATATTTCAGGGGGATTCAGTCTTGATATCACTGGGCCCAGTTCCTGAATGAGAAAGGCACACAGTGCAGTATGTCTTGTAAGACTGAGGCCTGGGGACATGTGGCTTTTCCCACAAAAAATACTAGCTAATTCCTGCCTTCGTTGTTTCCTTTTCTGAATCTGTGAATGAAACTAGCAGAATGTAGTGAGAGATGGATTAGTAAATATATTTAAAGTATTATTTTAAAGCATGAAACGGCATGAAAGAAATTGCTAGAGGCTTCCTTACCTAAATACATGAAGGAAGCATATGAAGTCTTCAGTGTGGCTCATTTGAACGAAATGCTTCTTTTGTAAGCCCCTGTCTGACCTCCCATACTTTATCTTATATGAGAATCAGCTTTGTGGTGTTAATTGTGGGGTAAGTAAGCAGTTACTTCCTAGCACAAATCAGCTAAAGTCCAGGTTTGCTATAAAGGTCCTAAAGATCACAGTCCTGTGTTTCTTCAGGTTTCAATTTACCAGGCTTGAAACACTTAAAAAGCAGAAGGAGGAGCAGTTGGGGAATGATCGTTTTACAGATGACCTGGGATTTCACAGCCTCCGTCTCTTAAAATGACAGCCCGGCACTAGGCTCCCTGCAAATGGACCTCTATCCACTAAACTTTACCTCTTGGTAATTTACATCACTATGTGCAACTGCTATGTCTCACTGAATGCTGTTAACTGCCATTTAGGAAAGTGAAATGCCCTTACCCAGGAAACAAATAAGAAAGTGAATGGAATTTTTGAATTGGAGGCAATTGAACGGTTGCATCTGTATTATAATGCAGAGGTTCCCAGCATGATTGGGGGTCAATCAGCACACCCAATTCTTTTGAAAGGACAGTATTGGATGGGCACTGTCACGGAATGGCTGCAATTGGTGGCATGATCGGGGACAAATCACCCATTTTGCAGAGCACCACCCCCCTCTAACTTACCTTCTTACTGAGCAGCTGGTTACACATCCCGGCCAAGCGCCGAGCTGCAGGTACCTGCCATTTTATTTTATAAAATATAAAATACCTTATAAAATAAAATAAAATACCTTAAAAAATGAAATACCTTTGGGCTTGGAGGCATTACTGGAAATAAGCATTATGCTCCAGAGTGGCACCTTGCTTTGTAGTGTAAGAACTCCTGATTAAAGAAAGTAAATTAATATTTTAAAATAAAATCAGGTGGGAAGGTGTTGCTGGTTATTTAGGCTTATTGTTTTAATGTGCTTGTTGTAAACTGCCCAGAGTCCCTCTTTTTGGGGGAGATGGGCAGTGGCAAAATTTGAAAAATAAAATAAATTTATTTATTTATATATTTATTTAATTTATATAACCGCCCATCTCCCCCAATGGGGAACTCTGCAAAATGGGTGATTTGTCCCCGATCATGCCACCAATTGCAGCCATTCCGTGACAGTGCCCATCCAATACTGTCCTTTCAAAAGAATTGGGTGTGCTGATTGACCCCCAATCATGTTGGGAACCTCTGCATTATAATACAGATGCAACAGTTCAGTGCCTTCAATTCAAATATTCCATTCAATTTCTTATAAATAAATAAATAAAAGCCACAGAAACAACTGTGGGGATCTAGTTATAACACTTTTTAGCTTAGGGAGAATAAATTTTAAATGTGAATCATCTGCATATGTGTGCATGAACATGTGCTTGTAAGCACACACACAAACATATTACTTGATGTGTGTGTTATTTCTGTTGAAGGTCTGAAAATGAGTTGCCTGCTACATAGCCAAGATAAATTAATAGGAAAGGTTCATAGACTGGGGCGAAGTATTGTCCATCTGACTAGATTAAGGATAAAAAATTACAGAACTAGACAATTATCATTGGATAGCTTTGAAAGTCAAACATGAGATGACAAGATTGAACATCGACATCTTGGGAATCAGCGAACTAAAATGGACAGGAATGGGCGAATTTAATTCAGGTGACCATTATATATACTACTGTGGGCAAGAATCCCTTAGAAGAAATGGAGTAGCCCTCATAGTCAATAAAAGTGTGGGAAAGGCAGTACTGGGGTACAACCTCAAAAACGACAGAATGATCTTAGTTCGAATCCAAGGCAAACCATTCAACATCACAGTAATCCAAGTCCAACCACTGATGCTGAAGAAGCTGAAGTTGACTGGTTCTATGAAGACCTACAACATCTTCTAGGTGTCGGAGTACGAAATGAAGCAGGGCAGAAACTAATAGAGTTTTGTCAAGAGAACACGCTGGTCATAGCAAACACTCTTTTCCAACAACACAAGAGACAACTCTACACATGGACATCACCAGATGGTCAATACCGAAATCAGATTGATTATATACTTTGCAGCCAAAGATGGAGAAGCTCTATACAATCAGCAAAAACAAGACCTGGAGCTGACTGTGGCTCAGATCATGAGCTGCTTATAGCAAAATTTAGGCTTAAATTAAAGAACATAGGGAAAACCACTAGACCACTCAGGTATGACCTAAATCATATCCCTTATACATTTACAGTGGAGGTGAGGAATAGATTTAAAGGATTAGATCTGGTAGACAGAGTGCCTGAAGAACTATGGATGGAGGTTCGTAACATGGTACAGGAGGCAGCAACTAAAACCATCCCAAAGAAAAAGAAATGCAAGAAAGCAAAGTGGCTGTCTGATGAGGCTTTGCAAATAGCTGAGGAAAGAAGGAAAGCAAAAGGCAAGGGAGAAAGGGAAAGATATAACCAACTGAATGCAGATTTCCAGAGAATAGCAAGAAGAGATAAGAAGGCCTTCTTAAATGAACAATGCAAAGAAATTGAGGAAAACAATAGAATGGGGAAGACTAGAGATCTCTTCAAGAAAATCGGAGATATCAAGGGAATCTTTCGTGCAAAGATGGGCATGATAAAGGACAAGAAAGGCAGGGACCTAACAGAAGCAGAAGAGATTAAGAAGAGGTGGCAAGAATGCACAGAAGAACTATACAAGAAAGATCTTAATATCCCTGATAAATACAATGGTGTGGTCATTGACCTTGAGCCGAACATCCTAGAGCAGGGCTTTCCAAAGTTTTTCCCGCAGCGACACACCAACTGGCCTTGGTGTGTCGCCGTGGGAAAACCCGGAAGTGCGGCAGCGCGCAAAAACCTGGAAGCGCTGCTGCTGCTTTCGGGTTTTGCACGCTGCAGTTGGTGTGTCGCCGTGGGAAAACCCGGAAGCTGATGATGATCAGCGCTTCCGGGTTGTGTGGCGACACACCAGACTGTGTGTGGAGACACACTTTTGTGTCGCAACACACAGTTTGGAAAGCTCTGTCCTAGAGAGTGAAGTCAAGTGGGCCTTAGGAAGCATTACTAACAACAAAGCTAGCGGAGAAGACAGTATCCCAGCTGAGCTATTTAAAATCCTAAAAGATGATGCTGTTAAAGTGCTGCACTCAATATGCCAACAAATTTGGAAAACTCAACAGTGGACACAGGATTGGAAAAGGTCAGTTTATGTTCCAATTCCAAAGAAGGGCAATGCCAAAGAATGTTCAAACTATCGTACAATTGCGCTCATTTCACATGCTAGCAAGGTTATGCTCAAAATCCTACAAGCTAGGCTTCAGCAGTATGTGAACCAAGAACTACCAGAAGTGCAAGCCACCTAATGCGAAGAGAGGACTCATTGGAAAAGACCCTGATGCTGGGAAAGACTGAAGGCAAAAGGAGAAGGGGACGGCAGAGGATGAGATGGTTAGATAGCATCACTGATGTAATGAACATGAATTTGAGTAAACTCCGGGAGACAGTGGAGGACAGGAAGGCCTGGCGTGCTATGGTCCATGAGGTCATGAAGAGTCGGACATGACTAAATGACTGAACAACAACAAGCTTTGAAAGTACCTATCCTTTGTAGAAGGCAAAATCCTGAATACTTACTAGGATCACAGTTTACTCTTTCTTAAGCACTTACTGTTTTTCCAATAGTAGAGAATATATAGAGATCACGGTTAAACTATTGGGTTCTTGGTGCTCTCTGAGCTTGGTTGTTTTCCTGCAGATGTTTTACTACCAAGCTAGGTACCATCATCAGTGTAGAGGAGAGTGGAGTTTGGGGCTGTTTATATATAATAGCTGTTACAGTCACATACCTCATCTACAACATGCAATGTAAGAACTATACAGCCACTATGTAGAACAGACAGGCAATTCTCTAATCAAAGAACAATCAAAGAGAAAACCACACTCCCACCAAGACTGGCAGGGCAAGCTACTATGTATAACTAACCAGCAAACCCCACTCTCCTTTGCACTGATGATGTGACCTAGCCTGGTGATGAAATGTCTACAGGAAAACAACTGTCAGCCCTTTGAGGTATATACTTTACTATATAGTTCCAATCAAACTATATAGTTTGATTGTATAGTTCAGTAGGGGCGTGGTGGCTCAGCGGGTAAGACGCCAGGCTTGTCGATCGGAAGATCGCAAGTTCGGAGGTTTGAATCCCTAGCCCTGCATGCGGAGTGAGCTCCCGCACTAGCTCCAGCTCTTGCCAACCTAGCAATTTGAAAGCATGCAAATGCAAGTAGATTAATAGGTACCACCTTGGCGGGTAGGTAACAGCGTTCCGCGCACGTCATGCGGCCACATGACCATGGAAGCGTCTTCGGACAACGCTGGCTCTTCGGCTAACAAACGGAGATGAGCACTGGCCCCTAGAGTCGGACACGACTGCACAAATTTGCGGGGGGAACCTTTACCTTTTTAATACTTTACTGATATAGGCTGTAGTAACAAAATCTTGAAACCCTGACTGTGTTCTCTTTCCTTCCCTCTTATACCCCTGTGAATTAGGGTGCAGCCAGTCTGAACTTTCTCTGTTTCCCAGCCGTAAAGCAGGCTTCTGCTTTCTGTAACCATTTCTGCACAGTTTCTGCCAGTTCATCTCTGTGGCTGTCTTCCACAACCAAGCTCAGAGAATACCGCAGCTTACAGCATATTAGAAACTGCTCAGAATATTAAAATTATCTCTTTCCTGTGCCCAGTTCTTAAATTGCATTGACTTGCAATCAGCTGGGATCACACATTTGAAAACATAGTAATTCAAAAACATAAAAGTAATGGGGGTCATTTATGGACATACTTTTATCAAAAACTCTGCCACAGATAGTCCTATACCATAATGTCTTTCATAGAAGGCATGGCTAGTTAACCAAGACTTATTTATAACCCCCCCCAACCAAACTGGTGAGGTTTCTATTCCCTCCAGCCTCTCCTATCCCCTGGAGGAGGCTTAGCATCTACTTCTTGGGTGAGGGGGGGCAGATGGGCACATTTATTTATTAATTTCTATCCTGCTTTCCCTTCAGGAGCTGAAGGTGACATATATAGTGCTCCCTCCTCTTGCTTCTGCCCACAACAACCCTGTGAGGTAGGTTGGACTGAGAGAGAGAGTGTCACTGCCCACAAGGGACCCAGTGGGCTTCTAGCACTGAGGGGGGACTGAAACCCCGGTCTCCCCATTCTTCATCCAGCGCCTTAATCAATAGGATAAGGTCACTGGGCCTTTATTTTTTTAAATATGCCTGTGGGTTCTGCCTGGGAAATTAGAGGCATTCCTGGAAATGGTGAAGAGAGCTTTAGTGCTCTAATCATGACTCTGGAATTTCCTTCCGAAAGTGAAGACACTTTAGGAACTCAATGGTGGATCCCCCCGCCCCCAGATTACATTCATCATATTATCTTATCCTGATTGCTTTATTTGTTGTGAATTTCTATTTTTTCTCTGGAAGAGAAGAGAAAAAACATATGTTAGATCAGCCAGCCCAGACACAGCTTTAAGTTTATAATCCACAGAGCAAACTCTTGCACGCATAGCCACTTGTAAACGAGAGTGTTTAGGAGGAAGATTTCAAAGGGGGTTCCTTTGGCAGCCATTTTCTCTGCAAATGCCTTTTTCTTTTTTCTTTTTTCCCCCCAGGGAAAAGCTTTAAATAAACAGGCTGACAAGTGATGAAAATGAGCTTTAAACATGCAAGGGACAATTTCTGTGCAGCTTTATTACAGGGATCGTATGTTTGTTTGTTTGTTTTTTAAAGTCAATGGATTCCAGGAAAGGTTCTTACATCCTCCAGCATTTTTTAAATTAAGAGTTCAATAAGATGCAGAAGCAGTAAGCACACCCATGTTTTCCCCATTTGTCCCCTTTTATTGGCCACAGTGGTTGAATCTGCAATGACAATTATATATTAGACTGTGAGAAGCTTCTTTCTATTGCCATCCATGACCCAACTTGAACAGTGAAATTACTTCAAACAAGGTTCTGCAGTTGCCAACTCCCTGACGTCTTGACAGAAGATTTTTGCAATATGCAGCTCTGCCCTCTTGTATTTAGCTTTCTTCTAATCAAGAGTTTTATTCTTTCTTTTCGTTCAGTCTCATATTTTATATTCTGCTTTGTCTTTCTCTTATCAAAAATGCCAGTAGTCACACCCCTTTGTGTCCCTGGCCCAGCTTCTTCTATGTAGTAGCAGCTGGCTCACCACACCTGTTCATCTGAAAAGGCTTTTGGTAAACCTGCCTCTACAACACTGTCACCTGCTTGAAATGCTAATGAAAACCTTTCATCATAACCTAATCATAGCAGAACGGCAACATGTCAACTTCTAATGGGCTTGATTTGGTCACAGCAGCAACAAAGGTGGACATCTGCCTTTATTTTTTACTCAGGGGGAAGGTGTGAGTTGACGTGAGAAGAAAAGGTAAGGCGAAAGAGCTAAGCCAGCAATTTTCAAGTCACCATATTAGAGAAGACCCTCTTTGCACATTCATTTGTTCATCAAGGAACACCCTTAAGGGCCATGACATTTAATTCATATGAACTCTCAGCCAGGTCTTTGTATCATTTAATAACTAATGTCTCTTGCAGGGCTTTCCAAAGTTTTCCCACGGCGACACACCAACTGCTGTTGGTGTGTCGCCGCGGGAAAATCCGGAAGTGCCACCGTTGCGGCAGCACGCAAAAACCCGGAAGCGCTGCTGCCGCTTTCGGGTTTTTGCGCACCGCCGTTGGTGTGTCGCCGCGGGAAAACCCAGAAGTGCTGCCATTGTGGCAGCGCGCAAAAACCCGGAAGCGCTGCTGCCGCTTTCGAGTTTTTGCGCACTGCCGTTGGTGTGTCGCCACGGGAAAACCCGGAAGTGCTGATGATGATCAGCGCTTCTGGGTTGTGTGGCGACACACCAGACTGTGTGTGGCGACACACTTTTGTGTCGCGACACACAGTTTGGAAAGCTCTGGTCTCTTGCTTGCAAATTTAGCCAATTCTCCCAAGGGGGAATATGGTACTAGTGCACAAAATATAGCAGCATCTTGATGAGGATGGCAGTGATGTAAACAGTGACATTGCAGCATGCATGGAAAGCATCAAACACCTGTTCCATGCTACTCTGGTCCAGCTCCTAGTCCCTCCTTACAGCAGACATTTAAAGGGCAAAAACTGAGCATGTTAACTGCTTGCATCTACTTATTGTCCTATGCAGTTTTACCTTCTGTTTTTTCTGTTATACATGAAGCCATTCCTAAAGTGTAATTTAAGGGTAAGAGTTTGTTGGGGCTGAAGGGTAAGATAGAGAGAATATTAAAAACTGGCCTTACTCCATTTATTTGTATGAAACATCCTCCCGGTAAAACAAAACAAGAAACAAATCAAAAGAAAAGAAAAAAAACCCTGCAGATTATATTTTGGATCTACTTGAAATGGGTTTTATATGCATTTGTGAAATGTTCCTCTTCGGTCAGGCATCGCCCCCCCCCCTCTCTTTCTTCTGAAAAGGCAGACCACAGGATGAAAATAAGAACTTGTTCAGAGTGAGTGGAGTCAAGTGAGATCAGAATGTCTATATAGTTTCTGTTTAGGATTATCTTAAAAAAACAACCCTATATTTATTGGGGGGAGTTTTGTTGGTTTTTTGTTTTAGAAAACATAAAGCTGCAATTTGATGAAAGACACAACAGGGAACAGACAGTTAACAAGTACGTTAAAAAACATGCAAGGATTTTAGTTATGAGAGGGGTTTTTTTTTGTCCTGCTTTCACTGGCTTTAATATTCCTAGGTGAGTGTTCAGTGCTCTTCTAATCATATTTCAAAATCTGTCCAAACAGAATCCCCAAGGCGTATTCTTAATCAAAATGTGATAAGCAACAATTTCAGTTTGTTTTCCAGGAGAAGATTTCTGGGAAAACTAACTGCTCACAAGGAGAGGTGGTTTGACAATGACCTCTGAGAGACTGCAGGGAATTCTCCTGCAAGCTATTTGACTATTTCATACCATTTCAGAAATTTAAATTGAATCCAGTGATGTCCAGCTAAAATATTGCTGAACTATCATTTTCACTCACATTCTCAAGAACTGCAATGAAACTTATTAAAATACTGGGCTTTAAAACACAATGGGAAATGCATATGGAAAAAAACCCCTAAATTTATGGTGGATTGTCATCTATGAGATTGTGCTGCCCACCCTGATGACAGGCAGGTCTAAACTGTTAATAAATAGTGCCTATAAACTATATTCAAGTAGAGTTGAACTCTGGAAGCCACAGTGAAATTGATTCTAAAGATTTTATCAGTTTCACCTCCAGTATAGCAAAGCTTTGGTAGGAATCTTAAGAGGAGGGCTGGGAATTGTCCTCCTTACTTTGTGAAGGAATGAGTGGACCTGAACTGAGGCTTCACTCACTCACACACACACACACACACACACACACACACACCTCCGAGTAAACAATTGCCAAATTAAATAAGCTGCCAAAAGGAAATGAGGTGTCACTTAGATATAAACCAAGGTTATACTGCATAATAAAACGAAGGATCTCATTTTCTTTTGTGATTTGTAGGCCAAAATACCTCCTGGTGTAAATTGGCTCAACTCCATTGCCTTCAATTGTGTTCCATCTGTGTATATTAAAAGAGAAATTAGGTTGCTGCAGTCCAGAATGTTTGCCTTAAAACATTTCATCTATGTAAACATTGTACTTGAAAGCAAGTGGACCACACTGATGCTTTAGAAAAAAGAAAGAAAGTGGAGCTTGCTTTCCTTGTGACCAAATGGGATAAAGGACAAAAAAACAAACATTATAATTGCAGAAGTGAGACTGCCTGGCAAATTTCAGTGGGCCTTAAGCTCATCTCTGGAACTGCTAGAAACACTAACAGAAATTTAGGTTTCGGATCAAATAGTTTTGCGCTGAGAAGCAAGAGAATCCCAAGTTGCTTTTAATGTGCATTGAAACACATTGTACAAACACACACATACACATACACACAAACATTAAATCATACATTGCCCTTTCTCCTTGCAATATACAAAAGCCAGAGAGGTGCAGTGGTTGAGGTGCTGGAAAGAAACCCAGGTTTAAGTCCACCCTCAGCCACAGAAGCTCGCTGGGTGGCTTTGAGCCAGTCACCTTCTCTCGGCCCAACCTATCTCACAATGTTGCGAAGGAAAATGGGAAGAGGGAGTGCTATATACACTGCCTTGAATCCTAAGTAGAAGGCAGGGTATAAATTTAATAAATAAAAAGAGTAAAGAAGTTAGGTGATGGAAATTTCTCTAACTTTTGCTCTTGCTAATTCAGTTATATACATAGAAATGGGTAAATAATCACCATATTTTAAATTGCATCCATTTGACTATAGTAAAGAAAGCTTATTTAGTGGTTTTTTGAGTAGCCAGCCCTCTGTTCTTGCTTCTCATGAATTCTTATCTTTAATCCAGACTTAGGCTGAATCCATCCAGCCATGTAGCCCTGCTTTTGTCCCATGCTGGAGTTGGAGGAATTCAAGCTGCTTTGGATCTTTGTGCCCCACAGTCCACCCTTGCTGCACACCCGAAACAGGTCTGTCTTGTGCCGCTGCCTGTAGAGCTGTGCCAGGCATTGCTGGAAGGGACATGATTGGCAGTTGGAATTCCAGCCCCAGCTGACATCAGCCAACACATGCAAGGTTGTCACCAATCAACATGCTGAATGCTTTTTTATTTTTTATTCTTTTGTAACTGTTCTGGGTGTGCCATCAGCTGCATGGCCCTTCAAGGTCATCTGGTTGACCCACCAACACTGACTGCAGAAACCCATGCACTGGAAAGACAGATTTTGATGCAATTAGAAAAGCAATTGTTAACATGCCTACCAGCCCACGGCAGATGAGTGCATTCTGCTGAGGGAAAATTGACTGTATGGGGAAGTCTCTGTCCAGGACTAAAGGGCTGCCTTCAAAAAGAGAACTGTTTTCTGCAAAACAGAAAACATGGCTACCACTGTGCCGTAAATGCCACAGTAATTGGTTGGTTTTCACCGCATCTCTTATTTCTTCTGGGCTATGCAACCTCTCACTCTTATCCAAGACACGCCAAGTAGCATTGAAAGTAGAGCTCTTCCTGCATATTCTAATACTTTAAGGAGGGCATAGAACCATGTTTTTTATTTGTGTATATGTGTATGTGGTTTGGTTTGTGTAAATCAGGGTGAAAAAAGTGCAGCCTATGGTTTATATGCAGCCCACAGCACCTCTTCAGTAGTCCCTATATCGCCTCCCACCCAAGTAGTCACTACAAAGCTGCTACTACTACTACTACTGCAAAACCATATTTTCATAGGCTATGGGTAACTCAAGAGTGGCAAAGATTAAGAATCCTGAAATTCTTGTAAAAGTTGGCTCCCATCACTGCCCATTTAAGAAGCATGGCCCTTGGCATACTAAGCAAAACCGCATACAATCCTGGTTTAATTCATGACTTTTGGCCAAGGTTGTGCAACAGGGGCTTTCTGTTCATACCTCTTTCCTGCTATTTCCAGTGATACTTTAAAAACGACTGCTCTGGGACTCCCAGGTAAGGACAATTGCAGACTAAGATGTCTCCGAGGGAGCGGAGATGGTGTTGTGGGAGAGACCGATGGCCGGGCAAAAAGCCCAGGCCAACAAATCCTCTCTGGAGAAGGAGAGACCAAGAGATCGCTCACTTGTGGTCGAACTCATGAGTCGAAGCACTGGGAGCCTGTAAGGACACTGGGTTCGCTAAAACCTTACTTTCTTAAGCACATTTGAATTATAATTACTTCAAGCTAAAAGAGATCTTTGAAACAGCAGTTTTTTTTAAAAAAATCTTCCAGTGAGTGACACTTCATTCCAGATTAAAGAAAACAGTAAAATAACAATTTAAAAAATTTAAGATCAATGGCAAAAAGCTTAACAAGAACTTAACCTAAGAAAGTTTAAAACGGATTAAGGGTTAAATTTGAAATATTAGGATTTTTACTCATGTGTTTTTTGAAATAATTAAATAAAATAATATATTTGTGAGAATGCAGATTGTTTAGACTTCTAGTGGAAAGATGATTGGTGGACTTTGCAAAACAAAGAGATAAAGGAAACTGAGACAAACCATGTGACCATAGAATTGCAGAGTGCCAGAAGGGACCAAAGACTTAAGGATTACAGAAAGGTGAAAGCAGGGGGGGGGTGGAGTAAAAGTCACCCTTTTACTTTTACTTTTGTACCTGATGAAATGGCTGTTATTAGAAAAGTAGTGAAACCTATAGAAATGACAGAAAAAGATATCACACTTGAGACATTTCAAAAGATCTTTGAGGAATTGGGAAAGAAAGCTACAGCTTGAATAACAGCATCAATAACTACCTATGTGAATGCATCATTTAAAAGAGATCTGAAAGAGGAGACAAAAGTAGAGACAAAAAATAATCTTGAAGAATTTACAGGACAACTGAGTGGAGAGGTACATCAAAGTGACATAGAGCCAGCCGGGAAATATCCAGTGGACAAACCATAGAAAGCAATAAGCGGTTTACGTGCGGAGGAGAGACAGCTGATGTGGATTCAGCACCACGTACGCCGGACACAGTAATTAAAGCGAAAGAGGCGCTAGACGGTGGGAGGCTGCGGCTTGGAGGAACTTGCCAGAAAAGGGTGGGGGGAGAATACATGTATTTAAATTGCTACTCAGAGAGCTGTAAGTTACTAGAAGCTTTAACATGCTTTGGATCACGAGCTGAAATAAAGATTCCTTTCGATTCCAATGTGTTTCGTGTGAGGAGTACTGATCATCACAGTATTTCTTTTTCCTCTATTTCTCTCTCTAATTTCATTTTGTATTAGCTTTTATTACTATTAACAATCTTCAATAAACATCAATAAACATCATTAAAAAAATAAAAATGACTGCTCTGGAGAGATGAGGGACTGCTGGAACAGTGTGAGGCTGTGATTGACGCACCTGCAGTAAATAAGAGGGGAAAATCAGGCTGATTCCCTGCTTATTTATAGCTGTCTTTTCCTTTCCATTGCATGGGAAACATTTCTGGGGCACCTGACAAAAAAGCAAAAGAATACAAAAATCATAAATGAGAGAATAACATGAAGCATGTTGAGAGTAAGGGAATCCATAGTTTCACCTAAGTCTATTTATTTATTTATTTGGTAAATTTGTATAGCCGTCCATCTCACATACGTGACTCTGAACATCGTACAAAGTTAAACATACACACACACACAAATGCAACAAAATAACCAGAAAATAACAAAAATCATTAAAAAAAACATTAAAAACATTTTTTTGTCCCTTTGAGTCAGTGTTGACTCCTGGCAACTGCCTGGATTAGTCCCTGCCATTTTCTTGGCAAGATGTTTTGGAAGTGGTTTGCCCTTGCCTTCTTCCTAGGGCTGAGGGAGAGTGACTGGCTCAAGGTCAGCCATTTGCTTAGTGCCTCAGGCCGGACTAGAACTCACAGTCTCCTGGTTTCTAGCCTACACTACATGTAGGCTGGCTCTCATTAAAAGAATAAATAAAAACATGCAAACAATAAAAACCATTGAAAACCATTAAAAAAAAACCATCTGCAGGAGAGCACACACGGTTTCCCTAGTAATACAGCCACTTTGCAGGCTCCATACCCACGTTCCCAGACCCTCAGGCCAGATGGTAAAGCCAGGTAGGTCTCCAGGCCTTTCTGGAAGGCCAACAAGGTCAGGGCCAATCTGACCTCAGGGGGAATGATGTTCCAAAGGGTGGGCACCATAGCAGAAAAGGCTCTCCTCCTGGGTCCCGTCAGATGCCACTCTTCATCTACATCAGTGTTTCTCAACCAAGGCAACTTGAAGAGGTGTGGACTTCAACTCGCAGAAGTCCACACCACTTCAAGTTGCCAAGGTTGAGAAACACTGGCCTACATTGTATCTATGAACTATTCTGCTTACTGTTTGAAAAAGTCTCTGGATTGCAGGAAATCCTAAAGTAGGCATTTTTCAGCATGGTGGATAGTGGAGAATGCAGTGAGATTTCCCAGTTTCACCAAACGTGACAAGCTCAAGGAAGCATTTATTCCTGCAAATCTTTTCAGTGCAGTACATTCCTGCAGGAATCAATCACTGGGACAGATCAATTTAAAACAGGGTTAGACCAATTAATGAAAGCCAGATCTATCAACTGCTATTAACTGTAATGGCTAAGAATGGAAGCTCCATCTTCAGAGACAGCGTATTGAAATAAAGGACAGCAGGAAATGCGTATCTCATTAAAGCCCTGTTTGTGAGGTTCTGCAGCTACTGTTAGATGACAGAATGCAGGTCTAGAAAGGGAATTTTACTTTGGCTGAACAAGGTAATTGCTTGTGTTCTTTGACGCAACTTTACCCAAATGTCAGAGGCAAGTCTAGTATCTCCCCTCTCCGAAAGACCCTGCATTTAAAATTCTGTATGAGAATTTTCCTTTGCGATTAACCATCCAATTGCCGGCAGGGCTACGAGTTATCTAAATGAGCTAGAGTTCTAACACAGTATGCTGTGATTGAAATATTTCCAAAGTTGGGGAGTCTTTCCATCCCCCTAATTTCAAAAGTCCTCTAACAGAAATTTAAAAAAATGAAATAAATAAAACATCCTTCGGAATTTAATGAGAAAGTTTGATACCAGCACGGTATGCCTGACATGCTTTGCAATCACTGCTGAAAGGTTTTTGGATCACTGTTTTTCCTTTCAGTTGAAGCTGTTGAGCCAGCAAGTGATAATTAACCCCATAAAGAACAGAGGCTAGGACAGTAAAAAATTAAGTCAAAATGAAACGTCAGTTGAAAAATGGAGAACAATTCCCCAAAGCCTCTTAGAGACCCAGACTGGGGGGGAGGGGGTAGAGAAGGGTTGGGGGTTGCAATGAGAAAATGCCTAAGAGTTCAACAACACAGTTCTTGTTTGGTCAATCTTCCTGGCATCTGTGGGAACTGTGCTGGTGGAAACACTGAAGGCACACATCTGTGTCTTCTGGGGAGAGGGGGTTGGGGGACTCTCTTAAAGCTACTTTTCAAAAGCTCTCAGTCCTCCATTCCCAAATATTTGCAGTTCTGTAACAACACTCACATACAGCGACCTGCCTGGATAACCATGTGGTGTGTGTGTGTGTGTGTGTGTGTGTGTGTGTGTGTGAGCACATAAAAGGTAGAATAGGTAGGGGAAAGTGAACATAATGTCCAGTTCCCTGCATGCATAAAAAAGGTAAGGGCTACTTTTTTGGTCCCTATGCAAAACACCCTGGGTTGGATCCAAGAGAAGATACGCATTTCAGTTTATATTTTGCAGAGGACTCTTTTGAAAAGGGTTTAAACACAGCCAGATGTTTCACAGGGAAGGAGGGCTGAGGGAAACAGAACGATCCAAATCCAGCCTTCCATTATTTCTTCTAGTCAGTTGATGGGAGAGAATTCTTTTACAAATAGTTTCAGGCACACAATCCTTGCAGAAGCTGATTATACGTGGACTGACCCAATCAGAGGTGTATTCTGAAAAACAAAGTGGTGTAGTGGTTAGAAGAGAGGTGAGAGAGAATGGGTTACTCAGGCACCCTAGCAACCCTGGAGAAGTAACAAAAGAAGTTGAAGTGATCTATTTACTGATCCCTCTTAGAACGACCTTGCTGGTGGACCAACAGGAATAGAGAAGGGTCTCAGGAAGAACTGAGATATCTAGGTAGTTACAATTTCCAGCCTTGCTAGAAAACCATGCTTGATTAAATGGTTACAAGAGAAAGGGCCTTTTCTGTGATAGAAATCTCTCCCCAGAAAGGGATTATATAATCTTAAACTCTTCAATATGTCACGGGTTCTTTTTTAAACTGTACTCAATTAGATTGACCCAGAGTCAAAAGAGCCACAAAAGCACTGGACCCTGGACAGGTGGGTTTTTTTTATATATATATCTCCCTCTAAGGGTTGGGAGATATTTTATTTTGAAAAAAACAAGATATAAAAGTGAAAGGTAAAACTTACAAATCTATATGTGAATGCTTATTATTAAAATATTTCCTCTTTACTATACTCTATAGCAGCCTTTCTCAACCTTTTGACCCCAGAGGAACCCTTGAAATATTTTTCAGGCCTCAGGGAACCCCTGCACATTCAGACTCAAATAGAGGCCAGAAGTTACAAAATTATTATATTCGTTTCATGAGCATTACATTATATACATATTAACAGTGTTCTTAAACTGAAAATAAATAATGGAACTTATGTACCTCTTTAATGTGAAGTTGCCCGAATTTGAAATATTTTTTGTTTAATAAATTGTGATCTCCCAGGGAACCCCTAGGGACCTCTCGTGGAACCCTAGGGAGCCACGGAACCCTGGTTGAGAAACCCTGCTCTATGGTATAACTATTCTATTATTATTATATTTCCAATACTCTATTACTGTTCAATTTCTATTGCCTCTATTCTATTATTTCTATATTACTATGCTAATTACCATTACTATAACAATTACTCTTTATTATTACTATACTACACTTGATAGTATTGCTATTATATAGCAATGTTTTCTTCTTACAAATCCTGTTCTGCCTTCTGCCTTAATTCTCCTCCCACACCTGTTTCAAGGTTGCAGCTTTATTGGCAACTCTGCCGTGCTGATGCTGGGGAGAAGGCTCAAATGGGAGCGGAAGGAGGCACCACAGCTGCCTGCAATTTTTCTAAGCAGCCCACTCTTCCACACAATATAAATTTTAAAAGTAAATAAATGCAGGTAGACATAAATTACTACATAAAGAAGATGGGGATGGAAATGTCTTTTGGTATGTTGTCACTAGATCATATTGCTCTACATATATAATTGATCTGTAGGATTAGAACATGATCTTCCACCCATTTTACTTCTGAAGCCAGTAAAGCAAGGGTGAGCAAGTCTTTAGTGGCCTTGATATGGAGTGAGTGGAATAACTCATTAGAGTTGGAATTTGCCCATTCTCTTTCATTTTTTTTAAGGGGTTCATAGTGCACTTTTCATACTTTCTTAACTCAAAATGGCAGGGAACTGTGCTATCAGTTTACAACAGTCATGCTCACGGGCATCTCTGAGGGCCAGAAAAACGAGACTTCAGGGTCAAATTGCCCATCCATGACATTGAACGTATTAGTACCCTTCAGGGCTGCTTTTATATGGAAAGTTATTCCATGCATATGTTTTACATATTAAGACACACCTAAATGCATAACCTTTGATAGGAAATAGGGAATTCATATGAGCTTCCTGGATAAGAACAAGAAAATTCTATTCCGTAAAAACTAATTTTGTAAATTAATTGATCTGTTAGATTCCAGAGGATTCTTTGCTAACTATTGTTTGTGATCTGAAACATTTAATCTGAAGACTAGCTATATAACAAAGTAAAAATATATCATGTTCAGTCTTTTTCTTGCTGTTCAATAACAGGATATAAAAGAAGATAATTGAATTCCCCAATTAATTATAATGTGCCACCTAATTTTTGAGATGGTACAGTAAATGCACTATTACCTGGATTTTTGTCATCAGCAGTTAGGAGAAATTACCTCACTTATTCATTAATTCTCTATTAACTGAAATTGGATCAGTTTGAGACAGTCAACCAAAGTTTAAAATTATTTCATGCATGTTTTCTGCTATCATTTGGCACGCTGTTGTGTATCAATTTAAAACAGCTGTACCAATTGAATTAAACGAACTTTAATATCCGGGATTTATCACCAAGGGGATCACTTATTAAATAAAAGAACAATCTTAGATTTCAGTCATGGATTATTATTCGAAAGTGTTTTGTCTTAAAAACAAATTGTACCATTTGACTTTCAGGTTTTTAATCTTACTTTTTAATATTGAAACAGTTTAGTAGAATCATAAATATTATGACATAAGAGTTTATTCATTCAGAGTTCCCTTCTCTTTCAAATGACAGTGAAAGTATAATACCAACTTGATAGAAAAGTCCATATGGTACTTTATCTTACTATAGCATTTGTTTTTCTTAGAAGAAATATAATGGATCACTCAGTGTTATTAGAATCAATATGCATCTTTCACTCAAGAATATAAACTTCCTTTGTGTTTATAGGCACTCATTTCAAGCTAGCCTGCTATGCCTTATACCATATTCATATTTAATCTTCAGCAGTTTTTCAAAATTGGCATTCATATTCTCAGCGGAAGTACCATTGCCTTCTCCAAGGGCAAAGCAACCTTCTCTCTCAGTGATGTTGGAGCTTCTGAGAAACTAAATATCTTTCTGGAGTCTGGCTGGGCTCCTATCTGTAAGGCAAAAGTGAGGGCAAGGATATATTTGTGTCTTTCTCTGTACTTCCAAGCCTATTAAAACAAAAACAAAAAACCAGACACAAGGAATTAGAAGGAATCCATCTACAGCAGCTCCACGGCTGTCCTGAGTTATGCCTGGGTTTGGAAATATGGCGGACAGCCAGCAGGGCTTTGGATCCAGTAAATTCATAGCCCCTCCCAACATGTCCCCTGGCCAACCCCAGCATACCTTCTTTGTCCCATGTTGATGGACTTCCCAATATTGAAAAGACTTAGATTTAAGGGATGATGAGCATGGGGGGGGGGGGGGGGTTCTGAGATTGGAGTCCCCACCCATGGGTGGTATTGTATTATCACATGTGGTAAATCACATCTGCTGCAAATTCCATCATTTATTTAATTCTTCTTTGACTTAATTTTAACCAATTCCTTCCTCTACCAGGGCCAACCATAGCTTTTTGGCATCTGAGTTGTGTTCTTACTGTATTGCTCTGCTCATTGTACTGATTTGCTATGTACTCCAGGAAAGCAGAAGTAACAACTTAAAGTATCTCATTCAAAATGTTTTATTAAATTTCAAATGTCTGAACAGCAAATATAATTTTACTTGACTGAGTAAGACTGACATTTTAAATCTGTTTAAATGGTCAAAAATGGTGCTTTCCATGCTTTCTCTGTTGCAAAGATTTGAACCACTTCCCAGTGGTCCATAGCCTTGGCCAGCTGGTGCAAGACCAGTCAACCTTTCTGATGTCCCTGTGGAGCACAGATGTGTTTTTATTAACTTTAGCATGGAGAAGCTACATCCTCCACTGGCAACTATTATAGGACATGTTAGAAGTATGCACAGAACAACAAAAGCATTTGTAAAGAGGATGGTTATGTATCAACACTGTCTTTAGTACCTGTTTCATTGGTATAGGTCTTCTTTGGGGTTGGTGAGAAGTTTGGAATATCAAACATCATCTCAAATATAATGCTGTGTTCCATGAGCAGCATGAAGCATTCTTCAATTGACTGAAGTGCAATTGGTTAAGGAATACAACTTTGAATTGTTTTTTTTTGGAGTTTCTTATGGTGTTGTTCTATGTCTATGCTGATTTCTTGAGTGATGATCCTTCCTAGATACTCCTAGTACAGCTTCAAACTCAGCCATCAGCTCTAAGGAAGTTTCCACTGTTTGGCACATACAGTTGATCTGAAGTGTCATGCAGTGCTAAGTTTACTAGCAAGCATTCTCACAATGGCAATGACACTTTTCAGAACATTTTGACAATAAAGAGACTGATACAATAGTCTCTTGGTGTTGATCCCTTATGGTGACCTTTAACCTCAGTGTCATCTCAAGTTTTTCACACCTATGGGATATTCTCTGGTGATTTACCCCTTCCTCAGTGGTTCTCTAGATTTCTAGCCACATATTTCCTGTCTTGTTCCTGTGGAGCCCAATCTGGCTATAACATTCAACTAGAAGACTTTGCAACAAAAACAGCATACAGCATTCTGGGTTTTCAACTACATAGGTCATGGCCTCATCACTTTGCCACCATTGGGAATTTCATGCCAGTAATGTGTTGATGGAAACTTATTTTCACTGTCTTTGGGGAGCATAATGTTTTACTTGCTATGACCCATGCAATAAAAGGGAAGTCCCTCAGGCTAACACTGTAGTGTTGGATCAACTAGACTTTAGGACTTGTGCTTCTACCACACTGTTTTCTATATTCTTCTTCAGGAATGTGCATGGTTATAGCTGCTTGAAATGGAAATATAGATGATGCAGTAGCTGCCAGCCAAGTGTGTTCTACCTGAAGATCAGGCATCTTCTCACCACTTACATCCTCACTGGAACTGGAAGGCTCACTATAAACATTTGTGTCTGTGTGTGTCAGAACAATTGAATGGCAACAACATTTTGGGAGACAGTCTTCCTCTAAAACAGGAAAACATCCTTTCTATTCTCTTTCTGAACACTGCTCCTGAGGGGTATTTTCTTTTACTCGTGATTGTTGTTCTCTGCCAGCTACGGTGGCTGTCAACATCCAGGTGAAGGGGACATATAAGAAGACCAGTAGCAGTGTCTGACTGCAGGAAGATATCATGTCCTCAAGAAGACTACTACAAATATCTCCTCTGTCTTTAAGCAGTTGACTACCTCTCCTCAAATGAGTTCAGGGAAGTGGCAAAGACAAGCTTCCTGGAAAAGCTGTTGTTCATTAGCAGCACTCTGCCATCTTTATAAGCTTATGTACTTTGCCTGGTTGCCCTATCATCAGAATGGGCAGGCAACTGTTTCAGGAGGGTAGAAACAGCAGAGTTGCCCTCCATTAATCCCCACTCACCTTCAAATATTATAAACCATATTGACGTATCTAGCCAAGGCTGGTATTTCCTATAAGTAGAATGAGACGTCTGCCTTAGGCAGACAGTTTTTGATGTATGAAAAGGCAGCAAATTGTGGGTGTTATAATATTATTAATATTATGTTTATAGTGGCAGGGAAGGGAGAGATGCTTGTGGAATTTTGTTTCTAAAATGCTAAAATAACCTAATCAGACTTGGTACTATACAACTTGATATGAAGAAGAGGGAGGTGGAAACATTAACAAAATATTTTGGGTTGGCCCTGTGCCTGGCTACAAATAAAATTCATATTGTAAGGCAGATCAGGAGCTTAAATAAAAGTAGTTCTTCCTTGTGAGCCCTTCCATAGCATTTTTCTTAAAAATCACTCAGTAGTGGAGAGCATGCAGAAGGCCTTAGGATCAATTGTTAACGTCTCCAGGTAGGAGTGAAAAAAACCTGCCTGAAATCCTATAGAACTGCCTGAAACCCTATAGAACTGCTGCCAGTCAGTGTCAGAAATACTGCAGCTTCCTAAAGTGCCACTTAGTACAAGTAAGATGAAAATCTGCATTTGCACTTGCAGTATTTGACCACTGAATCATTACCCTAGTACAGAGCTTTCCAAACTGTGTGTCGTGACACAAAAGTGTGTCACCACACACAGTCTGGTGTGTCGCCACACAACCCGGAAGCGCTGATCATCATCAGCGCTTCCGGGTTTTCCCGCGGCGACACACCAACGGCGGCGCGCAAAACCCGAAAGCAGCAGCAGCGCTTCCGGTTTTTTGCACGCTGCCGCACTTCCGGGTTTTCCCACGGCGACACACCAACGCCGGTTGGTGTGTTGCTGCGGGAAAAACTTTGGAAAGCCCTGCCCTAGTACAAAGAAAAGAATTCCTTTACTAGCTTTTGGCCTTGAGAGCCTTACTGTATTTGAAACTTACATTTCATTTAAGATTTCCCTTTAACATCCAAATGAATTAATTTCTGTGAAGTTTGAAAATCCCTTTGGCCTCAGTGTTACAACACATGTTAAGAATCACTACGTAAAAATGGGGAGAGGGGGGAATCCAGTTTAGAATCTTTGGAAAGTCAACTGCTGGTGAATATAGACTAGATAGACTGAAGATCTGCTTCAGCATCAGACACTTTCTTATATTCCCAGAAGTAACACCAGGTAAACGTTAGTCTACAGGTGGAAAAAAAAGTATTAAGTTTGAACAACACAAGGGATTTTTCTTAATGAACTGCAGACAGAATAATCACCCAGACTGGAGTAGGCCAAAATATTAGTGGAAGGGAGAGGGAAAGAGAAGGTGAAAAGGAGGTCAAAATAAAGCAATGGGTGACTTTTTGTGAGTTGTCTGCCACCTAATAGGAAAAGTAATGGGAAGAGTTATTATTCTCTGTGGAAATCTAAGCAAAAAGTATGCATTCCATACTTCAATACTGCTGTGTGGTAAAAGGATGTTGTAGGGAGCTTGACAAAGCGCCAGAAATAAGCTGCTTTTACCCTGGGAGACAGGCAGATATAGATGGGGGAGGAGGTTCGGGAGCTTTGTAGCTTGCTGAACTGAAGCCAATTCTGTGGGAAGAAACCTAGAAAGACAGAGAAACTCCAGACCTGCCCTGCTTTGCCTTCTGAAGACTGTCAGGTTATGTGTGCTCATGTGCATGAGTTAAGATTCAGAATGTAAAGGCTGTATTTCAACCAATTTACCTGACTGCTTCTATATGCCGTGGGAGCCTTCTAAGGGTGAAACAGGATCACCAGGGATTGCAACTTGGAGTACGACTAAAGGGTCTTTTCTTCTAACTGATTACTGAGCTTTCAGTTGGCAGTTGAATGGGATAAATATTAGCCCAATTGGGGGCGGGGGGAAGCATTACATGAGGAGGAGTAGGAAGTTAGGAAGAATTGTTACATTATCCTGTATTTTCCATTGGAGAATATTCATAAAGTGGCTTTCACTAAAATGAGTGCACAGTGTGAAATCTTCATACAACAGCAGTACAAGTAGAGAATTCAAAACAATTGCCCAGACACTAAGATCAAGGTGACAGAAAATATCTTCAGCAATTGTCTGAAGACTGAAAGATACTGGTTTTTGCCCGTCTTTCTGGAAAGGATAGTCTACAGCCTTGGTATCACCACTGAAATGACCCTGTCTTGGCTGCTTACACACCAAAGGGATGAAGCCAAGGGGGAAAGTCTCTCTTGTCCATTTTATCTGGTTTGTGCAAGAATGCATCTAGCAATTGAGAAGGCATGAATATACAAAGATTCTAGCTGTGATACTAAATCTGAACCATGCAAATAATCATGATGTTCTGGTTTCAGCATAATAAGCATGTTTCAGTTAGAGCTGAACCAGACAACCCCATAGCTTTATAGTGGTTGCATGAAATCTTGCTGTGTGTCATTGATACCTAGTATTCATCACATAATACTCCAATACTGTATTGGAGACTTATTTTTTATTTTTCTGCCTATTTGATCTAGACTTTTGTCTTCTGCTTTTATAGAGTACGCAAACATATATGTACTGTATGTATGTATGTGTATATATACATATATATATACACACACACACACATAGTGTCTTTAATGTCACTATAAGCTTCCTTAAGTTTGGCACTAGGGTGGGATTTAAATACTATATATAAAGTCTCTTGAGTCTTGTAAACATTGTAGGAGGGAGCTGTGTTAGTCTTTGGCAGCCCAAAATACTAAGGAGTGTGGTAGCACCTTTTCTAACTAACAAATTTTATTAAAAGGCAAAAGCTTTCATGAAAGATGCATATACGTAATCACCCTGTCTTCTCCTTCCCTCCCCCCATACCTCATCCCAATTTAAATTATGAGCCAGTTTGGTCTGGTGGTTAAGGTGCTGGGCTAGAAACCAGGAGTCTGTGAGTTCTAGTCTTGCCTTAGGCATGAAAGCTGGCTGGGTGACCTTGGGCCAGTCCCTGTCTCTCAGCCCTAGGAAGGAGCCAATGGCAAACCAGGAGACTGAGAGTTCTAGTCCTGCCTGAGGCATGAAAGCCGGCTGGGTGGCCTTGGGCCAGTCCCTGTCTCTCAGCCCTAGGAAGGAGCCAATAGCAAACCAGGAGACTGAGAGTTCTAGTCCCGCCTTAGGCATGGAAGCCAGCTGGGTGACCTTGGGCCAGTCACTCTCTCTCAGCCCAACTCACCTCACAGGGTTGCTGTTGTGGGGAAAATAGGATGAGGAAGGAGGATTCGGTATGTTTGCCGCCTTGAGTTATTTATAAAAATAATAAAAGTGGGATAAAAATTAAATGAATGAATGAATAAATGAATAAATAAATCATACATCAGTTTAGTCACTCCATGCATCTGTTGAAGTGAGCTGTACTTCATGAAAGCTTACACCTTTTAATAAAATTTGTTAGTCAGAAAAGATGCTACCAGACTCCTTTGGATTTTTGTATCTTCTAAAGAATTATCCCCCCCCCCCCCGCCCAAGTCCTGCTGTGCTGCCTCATTGTGGCAGCTGTGTGTGTGTGTGTTCCTGGGAGGGTTGAGCGAAGAACAAGGTAGGGAGTGTATGCCAAGAGTATGTCCTCCCAGCAGGGTCACCCACGGCGTGAAGGTCATCCCAGCTGCCCAGCTAAAGCAAGCAGGCCCCTATATTGGGCAGCAGTGATATAGGAAGATGCCGGAGGCAGGGGATCACTTTAGTGACAATGGCAAAGGCATCAATTCATACTGCACGGGAGAAGGCAATGGTAAAGCATTCCTGTATTTTTACCAAGAAAACCACATGGGTAGAAAGTATAAAATGATTGATGATAAAGTGCCAGATGATGAGCCCCTCAGGTCGGATGGCTCTCAACATGCTACTGAGGAAGAGCTGAGGATTTTTCAGATTACTAATGGTGTTTATGACGTGGCTAGATTAAAGCCTTCAGGATGTCTAGTTGCTGATGTTGCCATACAGGGCCTTTGGGTTGTTATTAAGCCAGCATACCTCCAAGGGATAATAGCTGGGAGGTGAGCTGAGGGAGCTTGCCCCTTCATAGCAAGGCACCATGCATTCCCCATTCTGTAGTATGGTCTATTCCCTTGAATAAGGGGCGTGGTGGCTCAGCGGGTAAGACAGCAGGCTTGTCGATCGGAAGATCGCAAGTTCGGAGGTTCGAATCCCTAGCCCTGCGTGACAGAGTGAGCTCCCGCACTCGCCCCAGCTCTTGCCAACCTAGCAATTCGAAAGCATGCAAATGCAAGTAGATGAATAGGTACCACTTCGGTGGGTAGGTAACAGCGTTCCGCATGCATCATGCCAGCCACATGACCGTGGAAGCGTCTTTGGACAACGCTGGCTCTTCAGCTAACAAACGGAGATGAGCAGGGCCTTCCTGCATTTTCAAATTACAGTTAAGAGCTTGTCTCTCCCTCTCTTTTTTAAGGGAACACAACAGTGCAGAAATTCCTTTTTCTTTCTGTATTAAAAGAAAGCCCAGTGTATTTGAGTAATCTTGAAAGAGTGGGGCAAGACAATCAGTTAAAGCCAGCAACCAGCCCTGATTGGCTAGCAGTTCTCCGTGATGAAGTACTGACGGCAGGTGCTGGTTGGCTGGCAGTCCCCTTGAACACGCAAAGCTGTACTGTGTGTGCATTCTCATAGCTTGTATGTATCTGCAAAGCTCAGCAAGTAATAATAAGAGCTCACTTCAGTCCTGGGTGAATTTTAAAATGCTTTTGGAAAGATTGGGAGTTGCCTGGAAGTCCCTGTGATGCTTGTGCAGGTGGGAATTAAATTGCTCAAGGTCTAATTTGCACTGAAGGGCAAACTGGTATTTAAGCTGTACCACTTCACATTGCCAGTGCACGCTCCTCTATAAAATTAAGAAGTGAATAAATATCTCTGCATGGAAGAAGAATTAACATATCAGAAAGGACAGTAGTTTAGAATTTTTTCTTTCTGACACACTAGTTCCTCTTTGAAGCATTGTCAAGTACCCCTCCACACAGTGTGAAGTGGTACAGCCCAGTTGCAGGTTTCTTGCTTTGGTGAGACTATGTTGCACTTCAAGCCGATTGTAAAATCAATGAATCCTGGAGTAGCCCACTTCTGCTGATGTGTTTTTCACCTGAGCATGACTTGCAAAGTATTGTAAACAGGAGCTGGAAGGCAAATAAATTTTAACTGTAATTTGAAAATGCAGGAAGGCCCTTCCACCAGCCCCAGGCACAGAGCTGCTGTGCTGAGGCGCTGATTCTAGCATTACCTCCACTTCCTCCCCGTGGTTATAAATTCTTCTTCAGAAAGTAAAACTTTTGTGTATTTTGAAAAGTCAAAACACAGCTTTAAACTGGCTTTTTCTCTGAGAGAAAGCATATTGCTTTCCTCTTGAGTCATGCTATGGGAATCGAGCGCAGACTAGGAATCCGAGGAGAACGCCAAAGAACCTGCGTCGGCACTGAAGCGGTGGCCACGGGACTCAGCTGCAGTTAATTTTCATTCGCTGTTTGTATATAAATGCTTTTAATACTTAAACCAAATTCAGTTCAATTAAACTAATGTTGTTTGACATAATATTTCTTGTTCCAAAATCAATATTCCTTCATTTGACAGGCTTTTTTTTTCCTGAATGCAGGATGTTTATTATTCTTAAAGCTTACCTATAGACCTGTTTTTTATCCTGGATGATGTAAAACAGTTCTTCTTTGCACAGCCTAAGCCAGAATATAATGGGGTTCACATTTCTCTGGTAAATATCTTTAATTGTAAGACCATGTCTCCTTTATAGCACCAATTTCCTATCCAATTCCTCTTTATTCTCCCTACCTAGCCTCCCCCCCCCCAGCCTCAGCTGCATTCTTTGAAACAGATTACCAGAAGCCATGCCACTTCTAATGGCTGGGGGGAAACGATTCTGGAATTTTCTTTGTGGTAAAGTACTCTGATCACCACAATGGGGACTTTTTCTGAGGAGAAAGTTTGGTTTGGGGGCATTAAAGAATCCATTGAGTGGCTGACAGATCCAATGGTGATAAACAATATTCTGGAAAGGTACAGCAAGCTTGCTGCCTCTCAGATCTATTCACAACCACCTCTGGAGCACCACTTAGGGCTGATCTGCCCCAGCAGAATTAGAGGCCACTAACTGTTTCTTATAAGGGCGTGGTGGCTCAGCGGGTAAGACGCCAGGCTTGTCGATCGGAAGATCGCAAGTTCGGAGGTTCGAATCCCTAGCCTTGCGTGACGGAGTGAGCTCCCGCACTAGCCCCAGTTCTTGCCAACCTAGCAATTCGAAAGCATGCAAATACAAGTAGATGAATAGGTACCACTTCGGTGGGATGGTAACAGCGTTCCGCGCACGTCATGCGGCCACATGACCGTGGAAGCGTCTTCGGACAACGCTGGCTCTTCGGCTAACATACGGAGATGAACACCGGCCCCCAGAGTTGGACACAACTGCACAAATGTGCGGGGGGAACCTTTACCTTTTTAACTGTTTCTTAAAGGCAGGAACACCCATCCACCCTAGACCTTATCCCAGTTACCAGGAAGGCAGTCTCGGCCCACCTCTTTCCTGCTATGCATCAAAAGTGGTGTTTTCCAACTTGTGCTGGCTCAAGCGGTGCCGTCTCATTCGCCTGCTATGCTTCATTTCATTGTAGGCAAGCCTCCACTCCAATTGGCCCCCTCTGCTCTGGGTCACTGGCCATTTTGTCCTGAGCTGCTGGGTTGCCTTCCCCTCTCTAAGGGGCCTTGACAGATGAACCTCTGTTTTATTTTTTCCCCCCATGTTACTGGTGGATTAGTGAAATGCTGGACCCTTTTGTGATTGCTGTCTTTTACAAGGGCACCAGTGGAACAGTGAAATTATGTATGTGTGTGTTTGTGCACGTGTGTGTATGTGGGTGTTCACTGATGGGATGGTGAACATACATACTTGGTGAAATTGGCAGCAGTTCTGCCAGTTTCCCCTTCCGGTCCAGGTTATAGGAAGAATAGTAAATGTGGCATTTGTTTGTTTGTTATATTGGCCCACTGGTAGACACTTAGGATGGGAAGGTACAAGGGAGAATCTTACCAAAGGAAGATACCATATCTCCTGAAAGACCCATCCATGGAAGATAAAGTGATTGGTCCTTGCTTTCCCAGCAGGGGAATCCACCAATCAGGGGCTACCAGGCCATCACCATGGCCAAAATGGGGGAAAGAGTTGAAATCCAGAAAGGGGTTTCTTAAGCCAACTTCATTTCCAGCTAGTTGAGGTACTCAAGGGAGCTTAAGGCTGCAATGTAGAAAAATTCTAAGAGAAGACAGAGAGAAATATATTATGTGTGTGTTTGTATATGTTTGTACATACCTATATAGATAGCAGTGTTTCACAATACATGTGATGTGTTTCATGAGCATCTTTATGTCTATAGACATAAGTGTTCAGAACTCATGTTCTTAAAATATCTAGATTTCTAGCAATTTAATACTGAATGCATTCTTCATGTATAGGGCTACCAGATCTGGCCTACAATTTTTTAAAATTCTCTTTGCTGCCATCTATTGATTTTTGGATTTTTGCAGCCCAGGTCTGGTAGCCTGACTCATTACATTATCTTGGATGTTGCCCCACAAATTTTCCCATGCATCTTGACATGTCTTTCAATATCCCTGCCACCCTGATTGAAACAAAATTGCCGTCTTGTATCTGGTTAACCAATTGGAGCTTCTGTTTATTTACACAACATTTTAAGCATGTAAAAGGTGACTACAAATTCATTGCTCAGCCAACACTATGAAGTAATTAGTAGCACATTATGAATAGCATTACTCAAGAAATAGCTAGTTGTTTCTTGATTTTTTATTTAGATCAAGCTGTTCCTCCACACTTAAGGCTGGGATTCAAGGGGCCTTTTGTGCATTTTGTTGCATACAAGTGATTCAGCGCATGAGCAAAAGCTTAGGAATATAGGATGCTATTTTGTCTCAGGCCACATTATTTGTCTGTCATGTCCTGAATTGCTTGGGCATTAGCCTCTTATGGATGGAGCTTTCTCAAAGCCATAGTGGAGAGACACAAGAGCTTCCTGAGCTTGCTTGCTTGCTTATTTATTTATTTATAATTCAATTTATATCACCACTCCATCTCCCCCGAAGGGGACTCTGGGCGGTTTACAAAGTCAATAATTAAAATGGATAAAAATATAATCCCTATACATATATATATAAATACAAATAAATTAAAGATAAAATCCAAGTAGCAACAAAATTGTTTTTAAAAGGGCTCTATGGGACCAGCCATCCCCAGGAGGAGCTGTCACCCTTCTCATCCCAGGCGAGGCGGCAGAACCAGGTCTTTAAGTTCTTCCGGAAGGCCGGGAGCAATGGGGCCTGGCTCACCTCCGGGGGTAGAATGTTCCAAAGGGTAGGCGCCGCCGCAGAGAAGGCCCACCTTCTGGACCCTGCCAAGTGAAACTCCCTTACCGACGGGGTCCGCAGAATGCCCTCTCTGCATGATCAAGTGGGACGGTTCAATGTTATGGGGATGAGACGGTCCCTCAGGTAACCTGGCCCATGCCATGTAGGGCTTTAAAGGTGATAACCAACACCTTGAATTGGACCCGGAAGCATACTGGCACCCAGTGCAGCCGGCGCAGCAGAGGTGTCACATGTGCCGATCTTGGGGCACCAATAACTGTGTGCACAGCTGCATTCTGGACCAGTTGGAGCTTCCGGATACTCTTCAAGTGTAGCCCCATGTAGAGCGCATTGCAATAGTCTATGTGGGAGATGACCAGGGCATGAGTGACTGTAGGGAGGGCATCCTGATCCAGGAAAGGGCGTAACTGGAGAACAACATGATATTGTGCAAAGGCCCTTCTGGCCACGGCTGCCACCTGCTCTATAAGCAGGAGCCATGAGTCCAGAAGGACCCCCAGATTCTGCACTGGGTCTGAGTGGGGTAGTGCAACCCCATCCAGAACTAGAGATGTTAACTTCCTGGATCCAGAGGAGCCATCAATCCACAGCCACTCCATCTTACCAGGGTTCAGTCGAAGCCTGTTGTTCCCCATCCAGGCCCCCACAGCCCCCAGGCACTGAGAAAGGGCTTACCAATCTATAAAAGGGAGGAAATGTGAAGATGTGTTTCAAATAATTAATAATTCTTGGAGATCTCATGACAACACACTTCATCTCTTGGAAGAATATGAACCTGGAGAAAGATTCACAAAAAACATCTAACTCCTAGGCCAAGCAGCCAGAACAAATGCACCCTTGTACTACAATGGATCGTCCAGGGGCTTGAGATTTCTAGAAATAAGACTTTAGATCCAGACTATGATAAATATTGTTAACACCAACTTTAACATTCTTTGCCTGAATAGAAGCACAGTTGTTCTGTTTTTATTTCTTTGCCCAGAATATGCCTTTCCCAGCTAACCCAATTTACGTCCTGGGATTAGATATCATGATGTCTAGTCCAGAGCATTCTAGAATCCTGGATTTCATGGGCTTAAATCACAAGCATTCCACTGTTTGCTAGACTCTGCCAGAAAGGTTGATTAAGTCACTGTAATTGGGTCTACCTAGGGCTGAGAGTAAATACGACAAGCAAAGAAATTTGTTGCAAAGAGATAAAGGAACTAAGAATGAGGAGCATTACAGGAGGAAAGCCATTTGTATGGTGGCAATGCCAATGCAACCAAACATTTTGCCAAAGGAAGTTCTTCTGGCAGAATTGCTGATACATGAACTTTTTTCAGGCACTTCTCTTCAAAAATAATTCTCTCTCTCCCCCCCCCTCCCTCCCTCCCTCTCTCTCTCTCTCCACACCAATATTTTTTTCCTTTTTTTTTTTGGTGCCTTCAAATCAGTGTTGACTCCTGGCAACTGCCTGGACTAGTCCCTGCAGTTTTCTTGGCAAGATTTCAGAAGTGGTTTGCCATTGCCTCCTTCCTAGGGCTGAGAGAGAGGGACTGGCCCAAGGTCACCCAGCTGGCTTTGTGCCTTTTCCTTTTACATATACTGTACATTTCCTTATTTAAGAGAAAAGGTCAGATTTGACCTTTATATATATAATTATATTTTTTGTACTTCTTTCCATGTAGAACATTTTAATATCGAAATACTAGATTCTGAAACTAAATAAATAAAAAGAAAAATAGCTATCTCAGCCCCAGAGCTGCACGTTTTTACTGCATTGTCACCAGTCCTACGTCTTTATTCAGAGATTCAGTCCTATGCCAGTTATCTGGGATCAAGTCGCACTTGACAGAGCTCCATTACGCATGGATTGTGCTGTCCGTGAAATGTACTTCTAACCTAAATCTACAACCTTACCATCTTGTAATGGGGAATAAGTTTTACTGAACTCAAAGAAAAGGATCTCAGAACAGATTGGTTGTTTTCTTTGGGCTTTAGTGTTATAGCCTGCTGCCTAACACCTTTACCTGATAATCAGGTGCTTTGCTTTCAGGAGGACCAAAGCCAGATGAGCATCTTAAGAACCATTCCATTGAGGCCACGGAGATGTTACTTAAGCAAAGTGTTCTGTTCATTAAGATTCTTGAGTTTGGCCACTGAGGTTTGTATTCCTCCCCCCCCCCCCCTTTGTTTGATTCCCAATTTAAACAAGTGACGGGTCAGGCCTTCTTCGTCTTTCTACTGTGGTGCTTATAAATCTTTTGGTTCTGTTGTGTCTGGCCCTTGTCCAGAAATAAACCTGCTGAATGAAAAGGCAATGTTGGGATAATTTATCAATGTTAACGGTGGGAATCATGGGATGAACAGTAGTTTTGTGCTGGTCCTGAACAAAACCACTTACCTAATTGAAATAATATGGCACATGCTCCCATAATTGCTCTCCTTTGATAACTTTGCTTAGGTCATGTTTTCTCAGTTAATTGTAATAAAGTATGTGTGTGTGTGAGAGAGAGAGAGAGAGAAAGAGAGCAATGAGGACATGGGCTCAAGTAAATGAAAACAGGCCACAATGTGTTTTGTTTTCAGACACAAATGTTTTCTTTAAATTAATTACAATGGAAATGACAAGACTTGGCATGCATTGGAAATGTAATCAACAGCTATGATTACTGGATAGTATGTTCAGCAGAATGGAAGAAGCATTAGTGAAACCTAAGCCTGGCTGTTCCTGTTGAGCTGCAGGGTAAAAGCAGAATTCTAGCCAATTCTTCTTGTACAATATGTGTAAACTCTGGCATGCACAGAAAGTTCCGAGGGATCCACCTTGGAAGCTGCTACAAACTCCTGATAACCAGTTAGGGGGTAGAAACATGACAGGAGAGGAAAAATGGAAGAACACAGGAGTCCTTGTTCACAGCTGCCGAAAGGGAGCCGTTCGCAGTGCCCTCTATCCTGTTCTACAATGACAATTAGTTCTCACATTGCAGTTAAACTTGGTGGCATCATTTGGTTTCTTGTGAATCTGCCAGAAGAGTTAAGCGAGCGTTTTTAGGTCTTACCATTCAAACCACAAGGCGTTGGTGGAAAAATCATCCACCAGAGAATTCCTGAGGACGAGCACCAAAGAAACATAAATATTTTGTATTGCTTCTGAGTCAAAGCAGGGCAGATTTGGCTGACATTTTCTCTCCTTATGAAACATGGGGAGAAGTTTTTTTAGTGGGGCATAAATGGTGATTGTTAGTATGTTATGCTCCCTGGCATGTATGTAAAGTTTCATCCCCAGTTGGGCCAGGGGACTAACCTTGGATGGGTCCTTTGCATCCTCAGCGCCACCTGTCTCCTGCTGCCACCACCACACATCACCTGCTGCCCCTGCCACCCTCCAACCAGCTTTCTGCAGCACCTATTTCACATTTTGGACTAAGCACTACACCTACTGTTGGTGATGGACTGAGTGCTTCATTTATGGCTCCACAGCCTGGATCTACAATTGGGTGAGAACTAAATGACCAACATTTTTATTAATGCTGTGCTGAAATCTGCCTTGCAAATTCTGTCCCTGCAATAGAGGCTTCTGTTAGTCTACCTGATTCTCAGTTTGCCTGAGAGTTTCCTTCTAATTTTTTGTGGTGCTTGGTGGCAGAAGGTGTTTGCTGCTATGGTATTCTGACACAGGAAGACAGGGCAAGCTGCAAATCATTGGAAGGGTGATTGCAGGGCTGCAACTGGGGGGGGGGGCAAGCGGGGCATGTGCCCCGGGTGCCGTGCTGGGGGGTGCGCCAAAATGACAAAAATAGCCCATGGGGGGGGGGGCGCGGAATCCATGTTTGTCCTGGGTGACACAGACCCTAGTTCCATCCCTGGGTGATTGTACAGTGAAAGAGAAAACATTTACATATGCTGCTTGGTACCTCGTAAGGGAATGAACATCACAGGCCATGACAATTTCTCCAACATTCTGTCTCCCCTTGAAAGAAATTTCAGTAACAAATTCCCTTTCATCAGTCTGAATAAGAATCACCATGACAAATGAAACACATGCTACCTTTAAAGACATCTGGAAGTTGTATCAGGTGCAAAAGGTGGCTGCTGGGGTGCTAACCAGGGATTATGATTCCTGAATTGAAAGATCTGCACAAGGTAGCAGTTGTTTAGTAGGCACATTTTAACATGAACCTCTGAAGACCTAAACTGCTTAAGGCAGGGGTGAACAACACATAGTCCAAGGGGCATAGACGAGCCCTCCAGCATCCTGAGATCATGCTACTAACATTTGGTGGCAAAGTGGCTGCACAGGTTCTGCTTCTCCTCATCTCCAAATGAGAATGGGAATGAGAGTTGAAGTGTTCCAATTCCCATCTTAAGCTCTTTCTCAACCCCCACCCCCTAAATGAGCTAGAAATCATGTTGCTGAAATTTGGTAAAAAATGGCCAATCGTTGGCAGTATAATTTAGGGCAAGAAAATTAAATAAATGAAGATAAAGATAGGAATAGGAATAGGAACAGGAACAGGAAGCCTCTGGGAGGCAAATTACTTGCATTCCCCTTATCCCAAACCCACAAAATTGTACCCCAGAGGGCCAATAATTCTCAGTCCTTTCCCTTTCAATGATGTCACATCACTGGAAGGTCCCCTGTAGCCCTCTGGCACATTGCAAGGTTGAATTCAAGACCTCTACAAAGCAGAAGCTGACCATCCCTGGCTTAAAGCTTATCTGAGGGACCTCATCATCATGGCCACTCCAACCATTCAAAGCTGCAGGAGAAGCTCTTTTGAAGATGACCTCACTGTCAGCGACACATTTATCAGGCCCAAGGGGAGGGCCTGAGGACTTGAGAAGTATTCCTTTGTGGGTTGCGTTTGACCTCCTTCCTCTTATCACTTAAAAAAAGCTGTCACAGAAAAGGAAAGACCCATTTTCTTTCTCCTCAGCTAGAGAACCATCAATAAATCCTGTTATAGAATGTGCAGTAGCATATTGGTGAAAGGGGGGGGGGGCAGGCAGGAAGCAACTCTGCAGTTTGGTAACCAAAATATGGTATTCTATTGCACTAAACCACAGCAGTTTTAAGATGTGTGGACTTCAACTCCCAGAATTCCCCAGCCAGCAAAACTCTGGGAATTGGAGTCCACACATTTTAAAGTTGCTGAGGTTGAGAAACACTACTCTAAAGTATACGCAAGCAGTTGGGTGTTTATGTGTGGTATTGAATCAAGATTCTGAACATTTGCACTTTTCACATGGAATGATAATGACCAGACATTCAGCTATTTTTATTCTATATGATAAACAGCAAATAAAACATCATGCCCCTCTTTCTGGAAAAAAAAAATAAACTCTTTGATTTCTATTGAAGGAGCGAAACGTTTCCATTGAGAAAATAGAAATCCAGTTGACATGATTCAAGCTACAGACAATTCACAGTCAGTTGTTCTCCCCCTTTTCCTTCCACCCTACTATGTTTAGGAATCCTTCAAAGACAACTGATTCTGGATAGTAAAAGTCCAGCAGAGGCAAATTACTTAAAATTGTTCTCTTTTCCTGTCCTCGGGGCTCTTATGTTGTCTTTATTTTGTTAGTGGGAAATGTCCTAGATACTTTTTGGAACAACAGGACTCTTTCCTCCATTAGCCAATTGCTCTTTTTATATATTATATTGTGAATTATTCTGAAAGGAGAGAGTCAGTTTGGTGTAATGGGTTAAGGCACCAGGCTAGAAACCGGGAGACCGTGAGTTCTAGTCCTGCCTTGGGCACAAAGCCAGCTGGGTCACCTTCAGCCAGTCCCTCTCTCTCAGCCATGGGAAGGAGGCAAGGGCAAACCACTTCTGAAGAAAATGTTGCCAAGAAAACTGCAAGGCAGTTGCCAGGAGTCAACACTGACTTGAAGGCACCAAATCTATCTATCTGTCTATCTCAGTGTTTCTCAGGCTGGCTGGGGAATTCTGGGAGTTGAAGTCCACACATCTGAAAGTGGCCAAGGTTGAGAAAGGAAACCCATGCTACAATTAATTAACAATGAGCCGACACTGGATTGTTCTGGGTGAAACCTGGGGGCTCAGAGAGGAAAGGGGAAGGATTTCTTAAGCTTTCCATTCCCGCTGCAGCCCATCTTTTCTTTTTTTTTACACATCTGCCTCTTTGCGAGGAGCTGCCATCAGTAATTAGATTGGACCCAAATGGTTTTATGAAATTCTCTCCCCAAATTTGCAGGCAGAGAAATCAGATGAGACAGTTTCTCCAGGGGAGGGAGGAATTCTCCCATAACTGCTGAAGGGCAGGGCTCCCAGTTGCTTGTAACAGGAGGACAACTTTAAAAAGTGAAGATCTATCACTGTTGGGAAAATCCAATTGACTCTCTCTGCTTGTGAGTTAAGGAAGTCCTGGCAATGAGCTTTCCACTCTAGAGCTGGTCCAATTTTTTTGTCAGCTCTCTAGATATATTTACATATCCAAATGCATACATGATGCAAGCCGCTAGAATTACTGTGGAACGTGTGTCCTATTTTTGATGGGTACATTGAGTATGAAAGTGCTACTTAATACAACAGAAAATTAACATGGCAATAAAAAGCGAAATAGCCATCCATGCTTTATGGAAGTAAGTTTTAAATATAGAAATGATGGTAATTTTCCAGTGTCTCCCTCATTTCTGCTAAATAAATCACACACACACACAAAAGAATATAAGCTTACTGTATTGATATAGTTTGCTATGGTATGCCAATTTTATTTTTCCTTTTTATCCCAGGAAGGAAGACTTCATTGTACAGAGATTCATTTTACTAAAATGTTCTTATACCATACAACTAATTAATGCTGCTAAAGGTTACTTACACAATTTGAAATTACAGTAGCGGGATTAATAGCTAGATTTTTTTTTCAGATGAGTTTTCTGTTCAAATTACCTGAATTTTCAGAAGTGTTTGTGAATCCATTTCTGAAAGTTAGAGAGGAAGAGTTGTTAAGGAACCACTGATTAACACAGTAGAACAAGCAAGAACCATTCATCGTTCAGACTTATTGCTTCAGCTTCACTTGCCTAAATTCCTGAGCTCTGCCACACACCCTCCATTTCAAGTCAAGTCACCTCAAATGCCACTTTATGCCAGCAAGTCTTTTGCCCCTGTTGCCTTCACTGTCTGGGCCTCCAAGACACATTTAAGGCTTTCCCTGAGGCTTTACCGTGAACCACATCTGGGAGACAGGGATGCTGTTATGTAGAAAAAGCCTATAGGCACAGAGGCAACATGAAAACAGGCACATTCCTTCCAGCTGTAAGGTAGAGGATTTTTTTTAAAAAAGCTAATTGATTGCCCAAGACTGCTTTTCCTTCTGTGATTGCACCCCCACCAGATGGTTATATGAGCATCAGAAGTGGAGATGGACTCCAGTAGCCAACACAAGTAGAATGTGTCTGATGGTGCATGGTTTGCACAGGCAAATTGGGTACAACAAATATATCATGATGATGAGTCATAAGAATGAGCCTCAATGAGCTGACAAAGGAGAAAGTGGCAGAGGATGATTTCATCTGCATCTTCATTCAACTGTTCCGGTATGTACTGAAAACTAGGAAATGGTGGTTATCTTTTTTTCAGTGTTTAAGGTGCTTTGCATAGCCAGATTTTCTGGAGCACAACATAGAAGCCTAAGGATTCTTGAAGCACAGCAATAAACTCTTATGAAGTCCAAGAGAATAATAGCTGTGACATTATTATTAATCAAGGCTGGATTCCTAGGAAAGTAATTCAGCATATCCCTTTCATATTTATGGTCCCTCCCAGAATCACTTCACCTGGCTTTATCAGCACTTTTGAAAAATGCTCATCAATTTTCTGCATGATTAAGAAAACAGCAACACCTGGAGATGTACAGGACTAAAACTAAAATCCATATCTGGTAAGAATTGAACAAAGGATCTTTGTAAGTAGTTGCTCTTATGGGAACAGACTTGCATCATATATAGCCTGTGGGTAAATTGCAGTCCTGAATTTGGAGGTCAGACCTCACTTTCAAGACTGACTTTGTTTGAAGTTCTCTCTAATCCAAATCTGGTTTAAAGAACAAAAAGGGAGCCCCAGAATGTAGCATCTGGACATGAGCAACCCACTGATTTTCTAGGTACAATTTTCTCTGTTATGATAAGACATACTGGGTTTGTACTTGAATTCTAGTATTCTAAATTTGCCTCTTTTCATATACAGTACATAGGCATATGCAATATTGGGGCCATAAATAGCCATCCTATTACCAAATGTTGCCCTAGCAGATTGGTTTCTGTGGCCTGTAGCTTGAGTTGGCAGAGGGAAGCAGCCTGATTATTTTTTTTAGTTTCCAGAAGGGACCAAAATGTAGTGAGGGGATCATGCAGAAGATCCTTTATAGGTCTGTGAAAATTATTCTGATTCAATATGGAGGTTCAGGATTTGAAGATGGCAGGGTTCAACTTGAGTATGTGATTTGAAGGAAATCAATTTGACCACTTCAGGATTTTATTTGAGAAGATTCATCCATAGGCTATAATGGGGAGGTATCATAATGCATGCAGCTGCTTCATTTTTTGGCAGAATGGGATGAAAATAGCCACTTCAGGTACACACTTCAGAGTGCTACCTCTGTATACTTTCAGGTGGCTATCTTCAAGGTTTTCACTGCAATAATTTTTGGAAATCTTTCCTCTGCACTTCTTTTATGACCAAATGATTAGGAATGAGGTAAGGGCAGCATAGCAACCATCAAACTGTCCAGGAAAAAGTTTCTAGAGAAGTTGTGCTGAACAAATATACAAGGTGCTTAACTCCAAATTAAAAAAAAATATTTAAAAAACTGTTTAAAGAGTAAACCCTTACTTTTCCTCTTCTTCCATGAGTACTAGAAAGAACTGAGTTGAGACTTTTGGCTGGCCACATTCAAAAAAGTGAGAGGGAAAAAAAAGTCAGGAGGAGTCTGGTAGCTGCTTTTCCGACTAACAAATTTCATTGAAAGGCGTAAGTTTTCATAAGCTGCCACTCACTTCATCAGATGCACAGAGTGGCTAAACTGACTAGGATTTAAATGGTGGTGAGGTAGAGGGGAGGGAAGTTGGTTATGCAGATGCAGGTTACATGTGAGACTGATTACAAGTACCTTAACAATTAACAATTGTCGAGTGTTAAAAACCCATTGTGTTGAGAGAACAGTGAAGGAAGTCCATAGCAGGGTTATTCAGAAGATCCAGTTTAATGAGGAGGTAAAACTAATTGGCCAGCTACTCATATCAGTGTCAGAAAACTCATCACATCACTCTGCCCACCCTCTGTGTTTTCCATACATGGAAGTTGCAACCTTGGGTACTTTCTCTAACATCTTTAGAAGCAGTAAAACAACATCTGCAAAATCCTTTGAAAGACTACAGAATGCTTTGAAGACACCTGATTCAAGTTCTTTGCGTTGAAGCAGAACCCCTGGTTCGATTCATGAATCTTCTCCCTTGGGTTAATTTGAGTGAAGCTTCATCAAACTGAAGCATTCCTTCAAAGCTTCATGGACCCTGCTGAATTAGATGGATTCTGCGTAACAGAGCTTCACATGCTTCTGTGTTTTCTGCAACCTTTTCATTATGTAGAGATGGCGCCCTCAGTGAAGAAATCCATGCATCTGTTGCCCCCTTTGAAAAACAGTGGAATGGAAAGCAGGGCATCTGTGCACAGAAGGGGTTCTGGTTCAGGGCACAGAGGTTAAAGAGCCATATATAAATTTTCTTTAAAAGCAGTTTTTCTTCCAATTGTTTTTTAGTTTACACTGCAGAGGCCAAGTATTGAACAACTCAGAGTAATGGCTGCTTGCAGCGTTTCAAAATTAGATTAGCATATCAGCATGACACTCTGCAAATGGCTGGGGGAAAATGGGTTGTGTGTGGTAGTTAGCATTAACACCAATGTGAAGGACATAGCGAAAAGAGTGAAACTTATTGCTAAACATGATGTCAAACTTAGTTACTGTACATCACTTCCAGACATGAAAGGGGCATTGTCAGGTCAAATTAGGCTCCACTTTTTCTCTTAAGGAAGAAATAAAAAAAGGGCCTTTGCAAGCCTTGCAACTCAAATGGTTTCATGATGTTTATTAAAATCCCAATGGGATTTGTTTTTTAACAAGTGAAATGTTCCCTTGCTGTGTTAGCAACACAAGAACCATACCACAGTGCAAGTTTGACTGCTGGCCTTAGAAAACCTAAAAATTATTCATGGGGGGAAAAGTTTCTTGAAACAAGTAGAGTCACGTTGCAAAAAAAAAAAAAAAAAGCTGAAAGGGAGTTGAGAGTAGTTAATATTTTAGCTTATCCTGCTTCAATCAAACAGAAGAATAGAACAAATGGAAAATGAATGATGGATATTTGATGGTTATTTATAAAATCATTTAAAAATAAATGTATGGGGAAAGGTCTCAGGTTCATTCTCTAGCATCTCCAGGCAAGGCTGGGAAATATTGCCTGAAATCCTGGAGAACCACTACAAGTAGGTTTCCTGAGCTAGACAGGCTAAAGGTCTGGCTTGGTGTATGACTGCATCCTATGTTCCCGTCCTGCCTCACAGCCCAACAGTTTCATAATGATATGTTTAAAAAATAGATTGGAATTAAACAAGTACTATAGCTCTTGCCAACCTAGCAATTCGAAAGCATGCAAATGCAAGTAGATTAATAGGTACCACTTCGGTGGGTAGGTAACAGCATTCCGTGCGTCACGCCGGCCACATGACCGTGGAAGCGTCTTCGGACAACGCTGGCTCTTCGGCTAACAAACGGAGATGAGCACCGGCCCCTAGCGTCGGACACGACTGCACAAATGGGGGGGGGGGGAGAACCTTTACCTTTTTATAGTGACTAACCTTAAGGCATAAAGCCCAATCAAAATAATTAATCACAAGCAAAACAAAATCTTGGCAGAAAATAAAGATCTTAGCAAAACACCAAGAGGTCTTCACACAAACAGAGGGGGTGGGGAGAGAAAAAGAAAGTGCACCAGCCATCTGGACTCTCATGATGTAGGAAGTACCATAGTTTGGGGGTTATGCTAAAAAAGCCCAGCCCCTAGGGGGCCCAGCCGACTCTAGGGGCCGGTGCTCATTTCCGTTTGTTAGCCGAAGAGCCAGCGTTGTCCGAAGATGCTCCCACGGTCATGTGGCCGCATGACACGCGCGGGGAACGCTGTTACCTACCCACCAAAGTGGTACCTATTAATCTACTTGCATTTGCATGCTTTCGAATTGCTAGGTTGGCAAGAGCTGGGGCGAGTGTGGGAGCTCACTCCGCACGCAGGGCTAGGGATTCGAACCTCCAAACCTGCGATCTTCCGATCGACAAGCCCGGCGTCTTACCTGCTAAGCCACCACGCCCTGGTCCTTCCTATACTCTGGTCCTATTTAGAGCTTAAACCAGCACTTTTACTTGACAAGCACCATGTACAGTATATTCATTTTCTAATTAACTTTTTAAAAATGAAATGAATTTCACCCATTTCTTTCTCTTGAAAAAAATTGCAGAGTCACAAATGAATTCCAAATGTCATATATTTATTAATAGATTGTTCTTAGTGTTCATTCATTGCTTATATATTAATTCACTACTCATCCAGACTCATCTTTCATAAATGTACTTGGAAACCTGGATGGAAGGAGAATATAATCCCTAAAATGGACTCACAGAGATTTAGGCACATTGGAAAAAGAAGAGTTGAGCTCAGCTTCTATTACTGAGCAGGCAAGATCAGTAGTTATTTATTTGTAGCTTATAGAGGAATGTTTAATAGCATTCTACATAGTTAAATTTTAACTTAGAAGTCACAAAATTTTCCTAAGGCGATGGTCCTTAAATTCAAATGAAAAATAGAGCCTAGGCAAGCTCCATAT